>JASDDO010000026.1:15560078-16810078 GCA_030015575.1 Agapanthus africanus | reverse complement strand
AACGAATTTGAAGTTGCATTTGCTATGCAGTTCCAGCTACATATTTTAGAAACCCAATCTCGTATGTACTTGCAACGCATGACTACATAGTCGCTTATTTTGTGCATTCCAATTGTTGTAGTTAGAGTCGCGTTAGATTTGAGCCTAAATCCAATCCCCAATGTCATAAAACTCTTCCTTTTGCGTAACTATAAACTTATATCTGCTTACCCTTAACTCATGTATGCTTCTACGAGTACTGTTTCCATTATCACTTTGAAGGATCCTAATTCAAGTCTAAACTGAGGTTTCCCCCCCGTGAAACTAACAATCAGAATAAGTTCATGTCATTAGTATCATGTTCTGAACTTCTTATTGTTTTGTAGCATTTTGAATATGATATGGTCATATGTTTCATTTTGGCTCTTTGGTCTGAGTTGTGTGTTTGGGATTTCCTAAGAGCGAGATTTTATAAACTTCCTATTTAAGAATCGTTCTTTAGATCTCCAGGCATAAGGTTATAATGGTAATTTGTGTCTCTGAAATCTCTATTCAGAGAAGTAATCAGGTCCTATGCTTCAAAACTCCATAAACTGATACTGAACATAGCAAGCAAAGTTGCTGAGAGCTTAAACTTGACTGGCTACTCGTTTGAGGAATGGCCCTGCCAATTTCGAATAAACAAGTATAATTTCACACAAGAAACCGTCGGCTCTTCTGGTGTACAAATCCACACGGACTCGGGGTTTCTCACTGTGCTTCAAGAAGATGAATCGGTTGGCGGGCTGGAGGTGATGGATCACAAGACAGGCGCATTTGTGGCTGTTGATCCTGTTCCTGGATCATTTCTTGTGAATCTTGGGGATGTTGGAAAGGTACTTATTGCTAACTTTTAGGTTTAAATGCACAAAACTCCCATATGGTTTACCATGTAGCTCTTATACCCCTTCAAGTGATTTATTAGTGCAAACACCTCATCTGCTCATTGATCAAAACACTCAAATTCAAGTCTAACAACCCAATGATCGCCTAGTTTAACTGTAAAACGTTTTTTTGTTGTTCAGGGTGTTGATCAGTGAACAGCGTGTGTTGCGCTAATAACTAACTTGAGAGGGAATAGGTATTATACGATGTATACATTTGTGTGTGTGTGTGTGATTTCCCCCTCTTTTTTTTTTTGGGGGGGGGGGGGGGGGTTGGGGGGGATTGCAGCTAACCCTAACAGCTTATTATCTACGACTGTCCTGGTGATACATTTGTATGGCAGTTCATCTCAGCAACCGAAGACTCAAAGTATCCAATATATCTCATTTATAATTGAGTGTACTAGATATAGATGCGTGTTTTTGACTGTGTGTGTATTAGCCATAGGATTTATTTCCCAGGAAACTGTTTATAAAGTGAAAAAAGGAAAATGCAGACCCAAAATTTCAAATTAACAACCCTTACCTTGATAAAGTGCTGTCCTTAACTAATTGCGCATGTAATACCCTTGTCTCCTGATATATTACTTGTTAGTTTCAGTCATGTGTTGTGAGCTTGCAGCAAAATTATGATGCATTTGATTAATTTTAAGACAATTTAATTTCATAATGTAAGATTGTTTGAATAAAATTCTGTTAATTACCAAGGGTATTTTAAGAAAACAAAATATCAATAGAAGTATCCTTTCCATTCACAATCATGTTGTTGTGAATTTATAAAGCATAAAGGACTTGCATCCTTATTTAAGGATGTGTGGCATCCAACAAAATTACCTTATTTGAGAGAAGATGCATGCAAATTGAAATTCCAAATGGCAAACTCCCATGCAAGAGCATAAAGATAATCTGTAATTACTCTATCCTATTTGTGTTGATAACTAACTACTGAGCACCTTGAAGGCCTGGAGCAATGGTAGGTTGCACAATGTGAAGCACCGCGTGCAATGCAAGGAAGCGGTGCCTCGAATCTCCATCGCATTGTTCCTGTTGGCACCAAAAGACGACAAAGTTGAACCACCAGCTTCACTCGTGGATTCTCAACACCCGCAGCTCTACCAAACCTTTAACTATGATGACTATCGAAAGCTTCGCCTTTCTTCAGGATCACGAGCTGGTGAAGCACTCTCTCTTTTAACTACAAATCAAGCTGCTGCTGAAGCCTAGTAGACTAGTATACAATATCTCTAAGAAGACATGAATGACTAGATGGAAGATATGTACCTCTAATAAGCCAATATATGATTGTGGATCACATGTTGCAATGTTTTGATATTGGTTGATCATCATAAATAGAATACATTGGGATTTAATAATATGTCTACATCTCTTTCCACTTGATTTATGAAGCCTTTTTTGAACTCTAGATTACACTAAAATACCCTCAACTATCATTAAAGTAAATTCTTTTGAACTTTGGTTTTAGGGGAGTTTTCATTATAGTACCCTTATATGCAGCAGTCAAAGGGAGCTTACTGTAATTAAAAAAACTTTAAGTAATTTAGTGAAAGCACTCATTGTGAAGGGTAGTTTAGAGTAATTTAACCCTTTTTTCAATGCATTTATTGAGATTTCTTGGAAGAAGTACGGCATTGGTTGCTTACAAGTTATATTACAAATCTTTCAATCTTCAAAATTTCAGAACTGTAAACAAATATATATGGACACACGAAAACTTTATTGATGACTTTGATATAAAGTAACCCGTAACGCCGCCTCTAAGATCGAGGGCAACACACTCACATAATCACATTTTGATGTGTAACAAACATAACTAGAAATGCAGTTCCTACTGGTTGGCTAGATCTCTATGCACAAGATATCTGAAAGATGACTTGTATGGGGACCACTCGATGCACTTATCAAGTTTTTTCCGAAGAAGACATCCTTTGATGCTTTTTCTCAAGTTTTCAGCCACACATTCAGAGACCATTTCGACGATAGCAGACAGTTCTAGAGAAGCGTCTTTTGAATAGTAGCACAATATCTTAGGCATTATGATCTTGCTTTCTTTTTGGACCCAGACATGAGCTTGAACAAACTCTTTCTTCGCTAACTTTAGTTCTTGATATATGCCCTTGGCTGTGTATGCTCGCACCTGTTAAAGATGCACGCAATTTCAAAATCTAAATTCCGTTGATTTTAATAAATCATTTTATCGTTAGGGGTTAATTTCACAAACCCTGCCTGTACTGACCTCCTATAACACCTGTAAGCCCCCAAAGGATTTCATAGCGCAAACAACATGTCCATTTGTCGATCAAAACCCTCAAAATCACTCGAACTTGCTCTAACCAGCACAAAAGCATTCTAGAGATGCAATTATAGATTTGAATTCGAGTGGTTTGAAGTGTTTTGGTTGCTGAATAGAGCAGGTGTTTGCGCTAATAAATCGCCTGTGGGGTGTAAATGCTGTAAGAAATAAACTACAAGGGGGGCAATGCAATCTACCCTATTTCTGGTGAAATGAGTTCAAATCTTACAGCAGGATCAGAATAGGCTCCTAAAGAAAGAGCGAAATGAGCAAGTGGCTCGTGTTGCTTAAGAGCAAATGGATGTTTGCCTTTCCCTTTCTTGAAACTTATCGCTGGCGTCAACAGGTTGCGGATCCCCTGTGAACATGTATGACATAAGAGAAGACTTGAACTGACAGTAATTTCATCCTCTCCTTTTTAAGAGTAAAACATAAAAATCTCACAATGTCTCAGAAAAGAAAATTCTTACAAAGTGGTGTTTTGCCTGCTTTATCAAATTTATCATAGAAATACCTGTGCATGGCGATGGAGTTGGCATCCAAGTATCGAGCCTTGGATATCATAAGCATTTACCGAGTGTCCACCAACATCATATGCTGCCTGGAAAAAGATATATATAGATGAAATTTTAGAAAGTACTCGTGTAGGCGAGGAAATTTTTGATAAATAGATGAGAAGAAAACTAGTAGAGTCCTTACTTTCAGAATTGAGAAGGTGCTTTTCATTTGATTCTCATGAAGCCCATAAGCTAAAAATGCCTGGTAGTAAAACAAAATTGATAGTGTGATATCATGAGCATAAAAATTCAGAGTAACAGTAGACATCTTCAAAGTCATTTATGGTAATGTCTACTATTTTAACTCAAAAAAAGGAGCATCATTCTTAAATTTTGGAAGAGAAATCAAATACATCTTTTTCAGGATTTGGATAGCCGATTCATTAGCAAGAACTGATTAAAAAAAGAGAAGAAAAAAGAATCAACCGTATAGCTTGATAGATTGAAAATCAATTCTTTAGATAATTGATTTAGAAATGTATGATTAAAATTACATCCACCCACCCACCCCCCTCCTTAAAGGAAAATTATCTTCAACTTTTATGATATATTGTACCGATATTATGTGCACGCATACATTCACACGTGCTAAAGTGCTAGTGAGATACATAAATTTAGGACTTACATGCATGACAAGAGCATTGTGAATATTTATCCAGAAAGCAAGCTGCTCGTCATGATCCATCTTTTCTGGCCTAATTTTCCCAAGCTGTCGAATCAGGGACCTAACACAAAGCAAAGGTGATAAAATCAAGATCTTGTCTGCATAATTTTAAAGGCTTGATTTCACTAAACTACTCATACCCACTTAGTACTGAATTATATCCGTATTTTAGTAAACTAACAAAATGGTGTTAACGATGGCAGTTTAGTGCAAAACAGGTATAGTTTTGGTAATTTAAGAAAATCATGCCCTTGCCATCCCCAACTGTGACCTAATTTTGTGGCGATGATGATAATTTCAATTTACCTGAAGATGTTGAGCATTTTAGAGGCATATCCAAATTTATCACCATCTATACTAATCTTTGGAACTTCAATCATCCCACTATACAGGCTCTCCTTATTCTTTGGTGAATCGAAGGAGCACGGGCTTGTAGAAGCTTCATAATGGCATCGAGGGCTCCAGCTATCACAAGCCTCTTGTGGTGAGAATGTGCTCGAAGAAGAAGCAGATGGCGTTGGCGAAGCTAATAGCTCCATTTGTTGTGTTGGTGAAGTTGCAAGCTTGCAGTAAATGGCACAAATGCATTTTATGATATCTTTGGAGAGTTTGCATGGGGTTTGGGGAACATGATCAGCAATTGAAGCGCCCAGATGATCCGCGAGACTCCGATGATTCGACATAGATTTCGGTTTATCCTACAGATTATTGGATGAAAAAAATTACAACATTAGGAGCTCTATATCAAATTAAAATAAATTGACATGCACACTAATTAATCCCTGAGGCAGCGAAATTGTGAAATCGCAAAATTGGCATGCATTCCAAAAAGATAAATTCAAGAAAATAATAAAAAATAGTAGGAAAGAGGGTATAAAAAAATTTCCAAAGTTTGGTATTGATGGGAAAGGCACTGAAAGTACCGATCATCCAGTTTTGAACAAACATATGCATAAATTTAATAATTATGGAAAGCTAATACTAGCTAGCTCGATCATTATTTCGACATCAGGTAAGGTACATACTTTTAACAATTAGAGAATAACCTTTTTTTTAAAAAGAAAATGAAATTTTGGAACTACATTTCACTTTTGTAATAATAGAAGAAGTACAAGATACCGCTTTAAATGATATAGACATAAGAAAAAACATACATATTTAGGATACTCTCTTGGAGAAGGACCAGAATTAGTAAGCGAACTGGAAGCCATCGAAGAATCCTCAAAATGCCTGAAATTGATGTCCCTCTTTATTTCAATTCTGTCGGCATGATGAGATCGATCAAACGAATTGGACAAACGGCTTTCTTGATGCTCTATCGGGATTATATTAGGCGACCTTGAGGCTTGGGTGCTGCTCGTTGGTGAGTTGGCTAAGTATCGATCGTAAGCTGATCGATATAGCGAGAGGAGGTAGCGTTCCAAATGAATTACTTCAAGCTCGAGAGTTGAAATCTCGTTGATTAAATCTGCAGCAGACTGCATGTAGTACATATCAAAATCAGTAAGTGATAAATGTTCGAGCTAAAATCTTGTATTAAAGCAAAAATCCAGTGTATGCAACAATAAAAGTAAATTAAATTCAGAGAAATGTAAAGACAATGCTTTCAAACTCAGGTATACTGGTAATTTTTTTCAAATCAACATTTTCCGAATTATATAATTCTACGAAATGAATTGCCAGGCATCGATAAGGACAAAAATAAGCATATAGTGAAAAGGATTTATTTCGAATAAAAAAGGAAGTCAAGTTAAAGACAATCACTCGAACTAAATGCAGATGAATGTATGGATACCGACACCAGAATTCGGATACGATTGGTGATATCTGACACATAGCACAAACTCCGACATGCTTATAATACAGAGGGGTCATACAATAAAAGAAAGAGTTAATTTAAAACATGAAAAGTTCACCATGTGTTCAGGGCTCCTCTACTCCATCGGTCTTCTGGGGCGTCACCATGTGTTCAGGGCACCTCAAGGACAAAGTAGGGAACAAATGGGATTGCAATCAAGGTTTTAAATATCGGATATCCGAAATGTATCGGACATATGCTTCATATTGCGGATACGGCCGATATATCGGACAATAACATGTTAGTTTTATCGTACCACAAGTGTCTCAAACGATATATCGGCCGATATGACTGATATTTGATTTAGTGCAATAGTTTGCCAAATGTAATTATTTAAGTTATTATAGCATAAATTAAATTGCCACTATGGTTATAAGAAGATGGGTGAATTTTCTATCTTTAAGTATATTCTTCAAGACTACAAACTAAGTAGTGAATTTTCCATTCTATGTATTTTATGAACTATGATTAAAGAACAAATATATACCATTTAAAAATTTTACATTGACTTCTGGAGTTATACACCAAACAAATGTGCTTTTGTTTATGAATATTAGAATTTTGTGCCACGAATTGACAAAGTTGCTTTCAAGCAAGAAGAGTCATCTAACATAAGAGACATGCCAGAAACTAGGTTTTTTTTTTTGAAATAGGGTGATTTTAAATTTATATTATTAAAATAGGGTAGCAAATTTTTTTTTATGAAAATAGGGTGGTTTGTGGGCCCCACAGAATTAAAAAATTTTTTTTAAAGAGGGTGGGCCCCGCCCTCTCCTTTACAAAGAAGAGGGCGGGTTCCCGCCCTCTCCTTTATAAAGGAGAGAGAACCCGCCCTCTTCAAAAATGAGGGGAGGGCGGATATAATAGGTAGAGGACGGGTTCCTAGAACCCGCCCTTTAAACCGGGAAGGGGGATGGGGTCCACCAAACCGTCCTATTTTCATAAAAAAAAATTTTACTACCCTATTTTAATAATATAAATTTAAAACTATCCTATTTCAAAAAAAAAACCCAGAAACTATAACGCACTCATAGGCTTTCGTGTTAGTTAATTTTTGAAGAATGATAAGCAAAATGGTGATTTTAATGATGGCTCAATTATTGTTCATGAATTCAAACTTTGTAAGATAAAGGGAATGCCTTCTTTTGTCTCTTTGGCTTAGTTTGTGCTTGGAGTTCAATGCAATTTCCTATAGCAAACCTTTTGTCCCTCCAACCTCTAGATTGTTTCTTATCAAGGAATTATGTTTTATGATTCCTCACTATGACCAATAAGGTAGGTGGCCCCTACTATCCAAGGAGTCCCCGGGAATTGATATCGGCCCTTTCTAATGCATTTGTTATCGGCTAGGAATTGACGAGATTATAAAAGGTTTACATGGAGCTTTATACTCCACAGGCGCCACAAACAATTTTAAGGGAAAGCATAAGCTAAGAGAATGATGATTATGATTTTCTGGACTCATGTCTAATTATCACCTCTATTTTTTAGTAATTAAGATAAAATGATTTATTGCCTTGAATATCATGCTTTTTTCAATGTCTGCTATGTTTGTATTTATTATACATTCTAGAGTAATATCGATTATTTTCCATTTTATTATTGCTTTGCCAATAGAGTGGGTTTAGTGCTTTCTTTAATCAAGACGTAGATCACAGATGAGGGGCATTTGTTTCCTTTGGAAAGACGAAATTCGAATTTTACTATATTATGTTTTTTTTAATAAGGTTGGATCCACGCGGGACCCAACACGGCACCATCCACTCGCCTATTTATAGAGTTGATCTCCTCTCACCTTATGTTGGCTGGCATGCCATGAGTTTGTGATCTTGTCACGATATCATTGTACTAAAAGAAAGGAATTGAATATAGAATAACCACTGTCATTTAAGCTTTTCGCCATCAAAACGGATCAACCATGAACGATTCCGCATACCTCAGGAAAGCTCTCTATAAAATAAAATAACTGAGTGACGGTTGTCAGATCATCCATCATATAGCTACCACGCATGACAAATTGAATTACATAATGAACATAAAAGGAGGTGCATAGCCATTTTATGGATATAAAAAATATGAGATCCCGGGATGATAGGTGGAATAAATTAGCCACTCCCTTCTCATTAATGGGGTACCCCAACCTCGAACCCGGGTCTCCCCCCATGGGCCACTCCAATCCCTTGCCATTTTATGGATATATAGACTATGCAAATGTATTTTTCCTAATTATCCATTGTCTACAATTAATAATTAAACTACCTTCGGCAGTTGAACTCCATCTGAAGCCATGCTCAAGCTACTCTGTGATGCCTTCTCCAGAATTGACAGGGAATTTTGGTCATGTAATCTTCTATCTGCGCGGATATGCTGTTCAATAAAATGGAAAGATTAAAAAATTTAGGCAAAAAAAGAAACATCTGTTCAAGATTAAAAAAAAACTATCGTTTATGGAACTTAATCTACTATAATGGTTGGTAAGAAAAACTATGTGATACATATACGAAGCTTGTATCAATTCAGTACATAAGTTGATCGGAAAACACGAAAAGTTTTGAACTTACAGAACTATGATGAGATAGTCGAGGAGTTATGTTCAGTACATCCTCATCCTCATGGACTTCTGAAACGCTGAATTAAGATAAGAAATCAGTAATCAGAGCTTATAAAGCTTAGCAAACAAATGCAATGAATTAAAATTTTCAGAAAGGAAAAGTTGAAACCTAATTCACCAGCAAAAAACTCCTGTCATGGAACTTTATCTTGTTATCTTATAGCTTCACATGAAAAGGTAAGACCTTAATCATAGAACAATTATCCTAATGATCCCATTCAACTTCCTCATTCTTTATTGGTGAAACTAGCTAATTCTATTAACAACCCCTACCAAATGTATCAACATAAAAAGAAAAAGAAAAAAAAAGAGATACCAAATTAGAACTATATATCCCTTTAAAATAGTGTTCATAAGCCTATGAAATATATTCTTTTGATCTCTTCTTTCCCCAATTTTACCACATAAACAATTCAACAGTTACCCTCAACTACTTTAATTTGAAGTAAAGCAAAGATATTTACCTCTGAGACCGACGAATTCGATACAGAGAGCAATAAGTAGGGGAACAACTAATTCTGTGTCTTTCCATTGAATCCTCTCTCCTCAATGGCCCTGATTTCTTCATACTCTGCATGCCTGATCCCTGAGAAGAATCTTAAAAACCCATTAAAAATATTTCACCATTTAACCAAAATCAAAGCATCCTGAAACCTTAAACAAAATCCCAAACGGCAAAATTATATGAATAACACAACAACAGGAGAGACATTGTACACAAGAAAAAAAGACATCAGATTCATTAAATTCCAAGAGACCCAGATCAAAGCAAAGAGCCCAGAACAGAACCCAAATTTGGAGTAAAAGGCAGAAAATAAAGAAATAAATAAAAATTCTCACCTAAAAAGTACAAATGCTGATTGATCATTGAAAGGAGAAGAAACCCATGAAGCACCTCAATCTCTTGACAGATTATGCTTCCTTCTGCCCCCAAAAAAAAAAAATTTATTCAAGGAAAAAGAGAGTGATGGGGTTAAGTTTATAAAGAGAGAAATGAGGCATAAATGCAGTTGAATTTACAAAAGGAAAGATGCCCTGAGCAGGCTTCAAGACAACTAAATCTCTGAAAGGGGAGAGATGACCCACCCCACCATTAATTAAAATAAAAGGATGGGTGAAAAATTGATGATTGATACAAAAATGATTAAGGGGAAAGCATATAATTAAGAAGAATAATGGGACAAAAAAACTTTTTTGGTAGCAGGTACTTCTACTCAGCCCACTATGAATTAGTTTTATCCCTAAGAGAGAGTAGAGAGAGGGGTTTCAGCGGCCTTTGCATTAAAAAGTGTGATAATGGGAAGTGATGTAAAGCTCTAATAATCAGACAAAAGCAGTAAACCTTGGGGTTAACTATTTAGATCATGATGGTTTTGCAGGGGTCGAAGTCTGAACTCCAAAAATTATAATCGAGTCCTCTTTGACAAATGAAATTGAGTTTTTCAGACCGTAATTTCAAATAGTTTCGAGGGTTCGAAATCACTATTTTTTAAACTCCACCAAAAAGAAATGAGGTTTGGCAAAGTTTCAAACGGCTCTCTTATTCTTGGATTCAAAACTGTTGCCAAACGACCTTAAACTTTGGTTTGTTTGATTTTGTAACATTCTCGCATGCATACTTCTTGCGTGGGATGGTTTTGGGATGCTTGTTTTGGGGGGCATGTGTATGAGGTGCCTAAAACTTGTATTAGAACTTTTGCGTTTTATTAAGGGCCTTTAATAAATGACGGTGTGGATAACACCGATTTTTTCAACCAAGAAAAAACATGCAAATCATAGTTTCGTTTTAACTTAGAATGAGGTTTCGGAAACTTTGTAGCCAAAATTGTAATTATCTAGATGCTGTTGCGGTTTTCGAAACCATGGTGTCATAGGGTTTTTGAGACTAAACTTCAAAAAATTGTAACCCAGTCCAATTTGGTAAGCTAAATAGAGTTTTCCAAACCGTGTTTTCAAAACAGTTTCGAGGCTTCAAAACTCCTTTTTGTTAAACTTCAAAAAGACTGGAATTTCACAAAGTTTCAAGTCGCTCTCGTATTCTTGGTTTAAAGAATGTTGCCAAATCAACTAAAGTTTGGAAAACTCGGTTTATAGGAAACCATTATTTGTATACATACAAAATATACAAACCACAATTTCGATCTAAAGATGAGAAGAACTGAACCACAATTTCGAAATTAACAAAATAAAAAGTGTTAGGACTGTCTTCTTCTGATTGGTAAAGAATCATTGGTTGTTAATTAAATATATACATAACCAAACCATGTCTAATTCTTACACTTTGGTAACATTAGGCTGGGATGGAAAATATCACTGTTGATAAATAGTTAAAAATAGAACCATCAGACATCAAGATGAGAAGAGCCGAACCATAATTTTGAGGCCCCCATGATTAAGATGAATGGTATTAGCCGTTTGAAAATTGATTTTAAAAGAATGATCTTTAATTTTTTATCGATTACAGCAACAACAACATAATTCCCATAAACCCTGTTTATGGAGACAAAAACAAAATTATTAAAACGGGTCGCAATCCTTTGCTTTTTGAAACTTTTTTCTCCCTTTTTTTTATTAAGAAATGGAAACTATAAAAATTGATAAATTGATGAATAAAACATGTGCAATTTATTTTACTAATTGGTATCATTATATAATTAATTAATATATTAAGTGGGTATTATTTCATGCCATTTGGTTTATCCATTTGAGGAGAGAGAGTTGGATGCTGAAATGCTAGGAAAGTGTGAGAGTGAAGGATCAGAGAGAGAGAGAGAGAGATGCCACATGGGATGAATGGAGTCAGAGAATATATCAGAATCCAATAGATAGATTTTTTTATTAATAATTATTTTTAATGTATTTTTTTTAGTTAGGAAAGTGATGGACAAGAGATGAGGTCAGCCTGCCATTTGGTATGGTGTCCTGCAAGACTTCATTTCTTTTGCCAGAATCACGAGAACTCTCATGTCTCAACTTCATATATCACAATTTTCTTTTTGACCTTTTCTTTTTCCCTTAAATAATAATGCTATTAGGAATATTTTTTTATAAAAAAACCTACAAAAATATAGCATTGCAACCCAAGATTCGAACTCGATATCTCACTCGCCATGGTTTTTTTATAGAAAAAACTGAACTTGAGTGTACAGTTTTGTTTGCCTGACACATGTCATTATGAAGTCTTAAAACTTTGTATATCATAAGTTTCAAAATATCAACAAAAAAAATCCGTTTCTTCTTTATAAATTGGAGAGGAAGGTGAATTTGTTGGAAAAAAATAAAAGGTAAATCTAACACACCACAAGAAGGAACTTGATTCAAACCAAAATAATATGATCCATGGATTCAATGTATAAGCTTCATTTGATTCAAAGTTAATAAATAATCATCATTTTAAATTAGATGAATTACCAATAGATATACGCTGCATCGCACGAACCACACTCAAGTAAATAAGGAAAATGAATTCTTCTATACTCGGCCATGATTGAGAGAATAAGAGAAAACATTACGACGCCGACTGGATTGTCAAAAATCCGGACGAGAGATTTCATCTTTTTTCCTTTCCGTTCCATGGCCACGACCATATACCGAATAATTTCTTTCAAAGGAGACCCTCCTTGCATTAAAAAAAACATGGGTCCACCACATGTTTATGAGTATACGGTAGCCACACGCGTGTAGCTATTAATTTCCCCATGTCTAATTATATCACATATACTTGATTGGATTCCTCAGACGTTTATGATAATCCTCAAGTACATTGGAATTAAACCAATTCCAGTGTAGGAGAGTAAATATTATGGGTAGGGGATTTAACTCTGTAATTTTCTCCAAAATTACCAAGGGAGCTATCCAGGTTCTGCCGACACACCACGTATCAGCTCAGTGCTTGAGAATTTATTATTTTATTTCCTTCTATCGACAAGAATTTTGTTTGATTTGGACTTTGCATTTATAAATAATTAGATACCACTATTCATTAATTTGTTTATTTAGGCTCTCATATGAGAACTGATACGATATATATTAACCCAAGATGGAAGCTGGGTCCCTGCTCTACAGAAAGGGTGCCGTTTGCACCAAAATTCTTCCGAAGTAAATAAGATGCCAAGAAAATAATATTAGCCGAAGAATGCAGCATTCACTAAAGTCGTCTGCTCGGCCAAAAGAAGAGTGTTGGCCTAATTAAGCATACATGTGCATAAGAACTTTGGCCATTATGTGGGCGACCGTTCCGTCACATAAGTACCTGCAGGAAAAAAAAAACATGCGGAGTCATTGCACATCTCAAGGACAAAATATTAGCTTTTCCATAAGATTATAATTATGAGAATCTTGAAAGAAGGAACGGTCTCTTTCTTAACAATCAAAATTTTATCATATTTATGTCTTAATCTATCCTACGATAAGTGAAGAACACTCTGATAACATAGACCTTGTCGGGGTATAGAGTGTCAGTCCCTCGTCATTAGATAACTCATGTCGTTTCAATTGTTTCGTCTTTGGGTGGGGTCTTCATTGAAGTAGAGTGTGAATCCCTCCCCGGCGAGACATCCTTTGCGGCCAACATTAATGTCCAAGTTCTTTATGAGATAGGATCATTGGTGTACAATGTAAATCCTTTTTGACTGAAATGAGGAAGCTAGGGTTTGAGCGTTCACGCGTGACTTGTTAAATTGGTATCGCAAGCCAACCGTCCCTGTACAACGTGAATCGCTGCAAGGGGACATAAGAATAAGTCTTGTCCGGCCCGTAGTCGTGTCCAAAACATTATGTTTGTGACGTGACTCCCCATAGGGAGCTCAAATCTTGAGGTCAATGTATTTTATATGATTTGTGTTTAAATGTAAGAATGGCCGACTAGCCGAACATATCTACACATATTGTTACCCACACATGCCTAATACATGCAGTATATGTGTTTAAGCACGCACATTGTAAATGTAAATTAAAGCCGCCAAATGAGCGGCCGATGCTTATGTTTATCGTGTATGATGTAGGTTTCATAGCCGATAATTTATGTATGGTTGGCTTATGATCAATTCTTCTCCTTACAAGTTGGCTTTATCCCTTAATATCTAAATTGGCCGTAGTATTCATGGAAAACACTTCTAGTTGACTGATACTAGATTTTTGTGGGAGAAACTAGCAAGGATAGTTTGTTCTCTCATTCCCTTGGTCATCATGCTTAACAAAACATGTTGCTTTAAATATTATGTGATTAGAG
The DNA here is from genome assembly GCA_030015575.1 of Agapanthus africanus. NCBI lineage: Eukaryota > Viridiplantae > Streptophyta > Magnoliopsida > Asparagales > Amaryllidaceae > Agapanthus > Agapanthus africanus. The sequence continues at coordinate 16,795,945 of JASDDO010000026.1, read as the reverse complement.
GCCAACTGTTTTGTGAAAGAAAATATTTAGAGCCAACGGATACAAACTTAACTTAGATAAGTTATAATATTAAATCAAAAAAATTGTTATTAGCGGAACATGAACAACAAATTTCTACTAATTTAACTGGAAAAGAGGAATGCGTTAACGAATTGAAATTCTTGCACATAATGGATCCTCTTGGTTTTTGGAAATTAAATAAGAAGAAATAAGATGCCATGTAATCATCTTTTTTTCTTGTTTTATTAAAAGGGAAATTAGAAAAAACTTGTGTCATCTTAACGGTTCCCTCGTTTCTATGCAAACGATTAGGATCTTTCTATTTTAAAATTGATTGCTTATTTCCAAGAAAAAACAATAAAAGATATTAAAAATGCAACCAAGATTCATAATGACAACTAACCCCAAACTTGGGCTATATTATAGTTTTTAACTGGAAAAAAACACAAAGAAAGTCATTAAAATTAGATATATATGATATGCGTGCATCGCCCGTGTAAATTACTAGTTTCTTTAACGATCCGCTTCTTTTTGGTTAAAAGTAAGGAGCAGGGTTCAGAAGAACCCATCTCATCAATTTAACTATCCATTCCTATGGTTTAATAATGTTTTTTCTTTTTACTCAGATGCATCACACATGCTTAAAATCTGACCGGTTATAAAACACAGATATTTACCGCCGAAAACAGCGACGAAACCGCGTAGGTCATCTGGCCTGAATTTGGGAGCAGATGCTATTTGGATTTACCCGTCCACCTCTTCGAAGATACCAAGTTGATTTATGGCACCGTGTGTCGGAGGTTTGGACGGATGCGGCCGTTGTAGCAGACTTCGTCAGACTCCCTCTCGTTTGCGAGGGGTTTTCGATTGTGGGGACGCTCTTCCTTGCAGGCGTAAGCCCCTGCAGTTAATTACGTTACCGCGTAGCGATAACCACTTTCTCCTTTTCCAGATGTTCACTTCGTGTCGTGTGCATTTGTTTTGTTTTAGATTGCCCGTGGATTGTATACGGAGACTAATTTGTGTTGAGACTAATTTGTGTTGTCGCCCGTAGGGCGTGGATTGGTCCAAATCCGTATTTTCTTAGATTCGGGTTTGGGTTGGGTTTAAGGATCGTTAATCTCATTCGAGACTAAGATCAACTTAAACGTTTGTTGAGAATACGTTAGTCTAATTTTAGACTAAGATCTACTCAACAGGATCATTTAGATCCAACAAAAGAGCAGTTGGGCTCTACTGTTTTAGTTTAGAGACGTTGCGGTCCATTGGGTTTAAGGACAATATAGTCCGTGACAGTTTGAAGACGTCATAATCTGTAAAGTTTATAGACATCATAGTCTATGCGTTTAAGGACCTCACAGTCCATAAAGTTTAAGGACATCATAGTCCATGAGTTTAAGGACCCCACAGTCTGGTTTAAAGACATCATAGTCTATGAGTTTAAAGACCTCACAGTCCGTAAAGTTTAAGAACATCATAGTCCAGTTTAAAAACGTCATAGTTTGTATGGTTTTGGTTCAACCGTTTGGGGATGTACCAAAAGTTATTGGTTATTGGGACCCTCCATCTCTCTGAAGACGTTGAGGAATTATAACGACATATATCAGAGGTATAAAGAGATGCACCCTTGAACCAATGTTAGTTGGGAGATCTGTAGTCAAGTTTGGGACTAAGATCAGTTAAAAAGATTTACGAGCATATGGGCTCAATTAATCTACATTAGGGATCTATAGCCAACTTGGGCTCGGCCCACTCAGTTAAAATGTTGGACATTTAATTAGGCTCAGCCCTTTTTCATTTAACAATGTTGATCATTAGTTTGGGTTATGACAACCTTTTTGTCTTTTGTTGAGTGTTGAGCACTCATTATGACTCTGGGCTTTATTTAAAGAACAGTTTATGTTCTCTCAGCGCACGCGTGAAGAGCACGTGGCGTGCTTGGCGCTGAGCGCCAGACTTAGAGCGCTAAGATACTTCCTGTGAGATAGCGCACACGTGAGGAGCATGTGGCGTGCTTGGTGCTGAGCGCCAGACAATGAGTGCAGAGCGCTCTTTATAAAATAGCGTCCACGTGGTGAAGCCCCTGCAGTTAATTACGCTACCGCATCGCAGTAACAACTTTCTCTTTCTCCGGAATTTCACTTCGTGTCGTGTATGTTTGTTTTGTTTGTGGTTGCCTGTGGATTGTATACGGAGACTGAGTAATGCCGTCGCCCGTAGGACGTGGATTAGTCCAAATCCGTATTTACTTAGATTTGGGTTTGGTGTTTTTAGTGTAAGGATACATTAGCCGTGTTTGGGGCTAAGATCAACTTAAACGTTCGTTAAGGATACGTTAGTCTCGTTTGAGACTAAGATCGACTTAACGTGGTGATCTATTTAATATATATGGCCGTCAGGACTCATCACCTCTCTGACGTCGTTGAAGGATTACAACGATAGGTGTCCGAGGAGTTCAGAGATGTACCCTTGAACCAAAGTCGATTAGGAGTTTTATAGTCTTTTTAAATGTTTAAGGATACGTTAGCCGTATTTGGGGCTAAGATCAACTTAAACGGGATCGTTTAGACCCGGCAAAAGAGCAATTGGCTCTATTGTTCCAGTTTAGGGACATAGCGGTCCATAGGTAGTTTAAGGACGTTGCGGTCCATTGCCAGTTTAGGGACGTGGTGGTCCGTATTCCAGTTTAGGGACATGGTGGTCCGTATTCCAGTTTAGAGACGTGGTGGTCCATCGCCAGTTTAGGGACGTGGTGGTCCATATTCCAGTTTAGGGGCGTGGTGGTCCATTATTAGTTTAAGGACGTTTCGGTCCACGAGTTTAAGGACCCTGCAGTCCATCGTGATGGGTGTGGTCGTCGGGACCCGTCACCTCTCGGATGATGTTGAATGATTACAACGACATGTATCAGAGGAGTTCGGAGATGTACCCTCGAACCGGATATAAATTGATTTAAGAGAGCAGCTGTGCTCGGTCAATTTAATTTGAGGACTTACGGCCAAAATTGGGCTAAGTCCAGTTGAAAATGTTCAATACTTTTATTTATTTTTGGTCTATTAGACCTGTGCTAGGGCTTTGCCCACACTTAAATAATGCATTGCGTTACTTCTATTTTTTTTGTTTGGGCTCTGTCCATAAAAGATGCAGAGCATCAATTTATTTTGGGCTCTGCTCAAATAATGCAGAGCATCAATCTTATTTATCTTGGCCTGCTAGGTCTTTTGATTTGGGCTTGGCCCTTTAAGAAATGCATTGCATTTGTCAGGCGCCTTGCGCCAATCAGAGAGTGCAAGCGCTTGTAATGTTGATACGTGTCGCGCAAGCGCAGTGCGCCGCGCTAGTGCGTTGCGCCTGCGCTACTGACACGTGGCGCGCTCTGGTGGCCTGCGCCAATCCAGGAGCGCAACAGCGCAGTTTACAAGTGCAAGGCACTATGATTTAAGAATCTTTTAGATTCAAGAACCAATGGTTCATAAAGGAAGTGCAAAGCACTTATTTGTTTCCTTGATCCAATTTAGATCAAAGAAAAACAAGTTTTTCTTTTATTTCAGGAACCAAAGGTTTCATAAAAGTGCAAAGCACTGTTCTTTATTATTTATTTATTTATTTATTGCTTTTTAAAGAACCAGTGGTTCATAAGGAGTGCAAAGCACTGTTATTATGTGAAAATCATTGATCTAGTTTTTAGATCAATGATCTATTAGAAGAAATTTCTTCTCTTTTGTGAAGGTATTTACCTTTTTCTTGAAACTTTCTCAGAGCTCTCTCTGTTTGAAGCTCTTGATTTCTCAAGAATGTTCATGCCTTTGAATTGAGGTCTAGGGGCCTTTATATAGTGCCCATAAATTTGTTAAAGAGATCTTTCTCTGAGTGATTTGGGGAATTTTCCCCACCGTTGGATCTTTGATCCAAGAGCTTCTGTTTTACAGAAGAAAATCTTCTTGTTTTGACAAGAACAGAAAGATTTCTTTGAAATCTTAATTCTGTTTGGCACAAACGCCCCAGCGCGACACGTGTCAAGCAGCGTAAAGCACAGCGCATCTGCGCTGACACGTGTCGCGCAGCGCAACTGCGCTAGCGCATCTGCGCTGACACGCGTCGCGCAGCGCAAAGCGCAACGCAACTGTGCTGACACGTGTCGCGTAGCGCAGCGCTTGCACAACTGAACCGTTGCTTCATTTAATTTTACTTAAAATAGAGCTTTGCTCTGATTGGGTGCGCTGCCTTGGGCGCTGCGCTGATGTGTTTGCGCTTGACATGTGGCGCGTTGCGCCCGGGATTTGAAGCGTTGCTTCAAAATTTGAATTTTGAATTTCCAGCAGAGCTTTGCTCTGATTGGGGGAAACAGATGCCTTAAAGGCTCTGGAGGCGTCTCTGAACGAGGACGACGACGCTTCGATGAAGTAAGCGTTAAAGAGGTCCATCGCGATAGCTCGGGAGGAAAGGAAGCGGTCGAGGCGCGAAGCAAAGGCACGCAGGGCTGCCTTGGCCATTGGAGCGGGCCCCAGCACCGTTCCTCGTGCCGACACTCCGTCAGAAGAGTCCCCAGTCGCCCTGTCTACAGCTCATAGACAGGCGATCCGCGCCAACAGGGAGGCCAACGACAAGTCCACCCCAGGTAATACTTCTTTCAGAATTTTGTTGTAAGAATTATAAAGCCGTCGGTTCTTATACATTCTATCTTGTAGGGCCAAGCCCAACCGAGGGGGAGGCGGAAACTGTCGAACCTGAGGGGCTAAGGGAAGAGGCATTGGTCGAGCCTGAGCCGGTGACGGATGACACAGCCGGGATTGCTGGGCCCAAAATAGTGGCTGACGAACTGGTCATGTCCACTAAGCCTGAGCAAGCGGTTGTTGCTGAGCCCGAGGTAGCAGCGGGCGGAGTGCCTGAGGCCGATGACCTCGTGGTGACGGTGGACGAGGCAACCGTGACTGCTGAGCCCGAGGGAGTAGCGGGTGAGGTAGACATGATTCCTGAGGACGAGCCATTCGCTCTTTCTCAGGAATCTGGTAATGCTCCGGTTATAGCCCTCCCCGTCTATGGTCCCCCGCCGTCTCCAGGTCTCGCGAGCACGACAACGGTTCCCATTGAGTCGGGTGATGAGGCCACGGGCGGTGGCCTCATGTCGATGGAGGAGGGAGTCGCCTCCGTTTCGGCCGGCAGCTCATCAGGTAAATCCCAAGTTACTGTCCTATTTATCTTATAATCTTTTCTGACAAGTTCACATTTGTTCGTAACGCAGGTGCAGCCAGTGCCGATGCGCCATTGCTCGAGGGAGCGCCTTCAACTACTGCCTTGGCGGTGGTCACCTCTCAGCCCTCTCTCATACCATCGAAGATGTTGGAAAGTATCGGTTTACAACTTATTGATCTTATCTTTCAGACGTATAATTTGTGTACTAAAGTCATATTGTTGTGCCTTTCAGGAGTGCTTTTTGACCATCTTTATCAGGTGTTGCTCCCACACTTCTCCTTTCCATCTGAACTCGCTTCTTCCTTTGGTGGCGCTGGTGAGTATGTTTTCCCATTGATATCTTTCTTTTTCGTTGATGGGATTACTTCTAACTTCTTTTTTGTCCCGACTGCAGTGCTACAAATCGAAGGAGGGGATGAAAGATCGGCTGCGCCACCGACCCTTCCGGCCTTGCCATCTGCCTCAGCTGGTACAGCGATTATTACACTGATAACCCCCCCTTTTTATTTCATGAACGGTTATCTGATCACATCTTGTTTCTTTTCAGCTGTCGTTTCGGTCTCGGCGCCCTTCGAGCCTCGCATCACAATGCCGGCAGGTCCTTATCTGAGACGTCCATCTTCGAAAGGCGCCGTGAATAGACTGTGCATGTTGAGTGACTACGTCGAGGAACTCGACGTTGAAATTCCTACATCTGCCGTAGACTTCGCTACGGCGGTTAACCCGATGCTGGTGATACTCGTGAACTTTCATGACGAGGGAATCATCGCATCTTGGGTTAACCATTGCAGGGAGATCGAGGCCCGCCTGCATCAGCTGGAGTCGATGCGTCCCGCTCCCGAGACCTTAGCCGCCAGTAATCAAAGAGCAGCGTGGATTGAGCAGAGCGCTTCTTACTTCCGCCATCTCGAACAAGAATTCATTTTAAGGCATAAGGAGCGCAGTGAGACTTCGAGCAAGTCTGCCCAACTGCATGCTCGGGTGGAGGCCAATGCTGCACGGCTGAAGGTTGTCTTTAAGGGCCTTCTGCAATGCATTTCCGAAGGGTTATCACTGAGGCAACAGCTTGACGTTGTCGAGCGGGATGCACCTAGCCAGGAAGCAGCCCAGAAGGCGGCCGAGGAGCAACTTTCATCCTTTTTGCAGCAGCGGGCCCAGGTGGAAGCGGAGGTGGCCGCGGCAGCCACTCAGGAGGAGGCGCTGAAGGAAGTGCGAGAGCATCTTGCGGATTTGTTAAAGACACTTCCTCCTCAGCAGCTATCCCTCTTTGTATCGTTTTTACTTGTAAATAAAAAAATGTATATATATATTTTTTATTCTTTAACACAATGTATCCTGTACCCAATCAAGTTTATGAATAAAAGATATACATTTTTTTTGTAATGTCTTGTGTCATTTCTCTGCATTTTCTTTCTTTTATTATCAGCATGCCACCTTAGTAAATATGGTTGACAGATAATTAGAGCAAGCATCTTGACTTCCTCAAGAAATAGTGATGGCTTAGGCCGCAGGTTTAGATCTGTTGCCTAAGACTTTTCAACTCTATGAACCGTGAAGGTCTCATAGAGATTTTTCTCCCTACGGATCGAGAGGATTTCGTAGGTGTGTTTTCTCCATAGGAATCGTGAGGATTCCTAAGTGCGTTTTCTCTTATAAGTCGTAAGGATCTTATAAGAGAATTTTTCCCTCTTACGAGTCGAGAGGACCCGTAAGCGGTTGTTTCCCTCATTGTCGAAATTCGACTTTGGAGAGTGAGACCCGTGAATAGTATGCAAGAGACCGTTTTAGACCGACTTGCAGGGTCCCATTGTTCAGGAAACAAGTTTTTAATCTCTGCTGCCTGAGGCTTCATCTTGCAAGTTGAGACAAATCGGGAATTTCCCGCGGAGACACTGGTTTCTCTCCGAGCCGACGCGAATCAGGAGGCTCTCATCAAGGATATTTGTTTCCCTGAATTGAGGTAATTTCTAGGGATATTTGTTTCCCTGGTGTTGAAACGGATCGAGAATTTCCCACAGAGATACTGGTTTCTCTGCGAGTCGACGCGAATCAGGAGGCTCTCATCAAGGATGTTTGTTTCCCTGAATTGAGGAATTTGCCAAGGATATTTGTTTCCCTGGTGTTGAAACGGATCGAGAATCTCCCACGGAGACACTGGTTTCTCTGCGAGTCGACGCGAATCAGGAGGCTCTCATCAAGGATATTTGTTTCCCTGAATTGAGGTATTTTCCAAGGATATTTGTTTCCCTGGTGTTGAAACGGATCGAGAATTTCCCACAGAGATACTGGTTTCTCTGCGAGTCGACGCGAATCAGGAGGCTCTCATCAAGGATATTTGTTTCCCTGAATTGAGGTATTTTCCAAGGATATTTTTTTCCCTGGTGTTGAAACGGATCGAGAATTTCCCACGGAGACACTGGTTTCTCTGCGAGTCGACGTGAATCAGGAGGCTCTCATCAAGGATATTTGTTTCCCTGAATTGAGGTATTTTCCCAGGATATTTGTTTCCCTGAATTGAGGTATTTTCCAAGGATATTTGTTTCCCTGAATTGAGGTATTTTCCAAGGATATTTGTTTCCCTGGTGTTGAAACGGATCGAGAATTTCCCACGGAGACACTGGTTTCTCTGCGAGTCGACGCGAATCAGGAGGCTCTCATCAAGGATATTTCTTTCCCTGAATTGAGGTATTTTCCAAGGATATTTGTTTCCCTGGTGTTGAAACGGATCGAGAATTTCCCATGGAGACACTGGTTTCTCTGCGAGTCGACGCGAATCAGGAGGCTCTCATCAAGGATATTTGTTTTCCTGATTTGAGGTATTTTCCAAGGATATTTGTTTCCCTGGTGTTGAAACGGATCGAGAATTTCCCACGGAGACACTGGTTTCTCTGCGAGTCGATGCGAATCAGGAGGCTCTCATCAAGGATATTTGTTTCCCTGACTTGAGGTATTTTCCAAGGATATTTGTTTCCTTGGTGTTGAAACGGATCGAGAATTTCCCACGGAGACACTGGTTTCTCTGCGAGTCGACGCGAATCAGGATTTTCTTCGTCAAGGACGCTTGTTTCCTCGAGTCAAAGGATTTGCCGAAGACACTGGTTTCTTCGGGGTTGGGATGAACCGTCGAGATTTGGCTTCGTTTTCTGGCGGAGCCTGTTGGGAAAGTATGGTTCCCTTTTTGTTTGCGCCCTTGGATTGTATACAGGGATCGATGTGATCTCAACTGTAGGGCTAAAGTTTTATCATTTTTTCTTATTTCCGCGATGCTTTATCATTTCAGCTTTTATATCGCAAAGGTCACGATTGCCCAATCATTTCGGCTATTTTTCGCGGTGCCCAATCATTTCGGCTATTTATTTTATTTTCACTCGCTGCTTTTTATTACGAGTTGCCCAATCATTTCGGCTATTTTTTATGCATACGTTTTTACTTGCTGTTTTTATTGCAAGTTGCCCTATCATTTCGGCTATTTCGTATGCATGTGCGGCCTACCGGCTTTTCACCGTAAACCTGAAATTAGACACCGATTTCGGCATCAGCACCGCTGCAACTGGGATATTGCCAGGAGGGAATCATCATTTGCCTCTCTCGATGTCAAACAAAGGTGGCTTAGCGAACAGGGTTAAGGTCATGTCAACTAAGGCTTTTAACTTCATGAGCCGTAAGGGTAACTTACGGGTCTCACAAAGGTATTTCTCCCTACAAGTCGTGAGGATCGTGTAGGTTTATTTTCTCCTTAGGAATCGTGAGGATTCCTAAGTGTATGTTCCTCTGTAAGTCGTAAGGATCCTACAAGAGGGTTTTCTCCTTGTAAGTCGAGAGGACTTATAAGGGTTGTTCATCATGCGCACATATCCCCAATCACGGATGAAACTTGGTTAGGGAAATGTTTATTCGCGCCCGTAGATTGTATACAAGGGTCAGTATTGAGCCACTTGTAGGGCAATATCGAAGGTTGTGGGGGTTGCTTAAGCACAGGTTTAGGTCTCTGTAACTTAAGACTTTCAAATCTTATGAGTCGTGAGGATCCCATAAGAGAGTTCTCCTTACGAGTCGTGAGGATCTTGCAAGTGTATTTTCTCCTTAGGAATCGTGGGGATCCCTAAGTTTGTTGCTCCCTTGTGAGTCGTAAGGATCTCACGTGGGTGGTTTCTCCTTACAAGGTCGAGAGGACCCTGTAAGTGTCCTTTAAAGAGGCTGCGCCCTTTCAGGTTTTCACAAACACTCGTCGGTAGTCCTGCTGTTTTTACTCACGGAGCCCTTTCGGGTTTTCATCCGTGCCCATTTTGCTTATGGACATACATTTTTTTTATTCTTTTTATTTTTATATATATATTTTTTACGAGGTCGCGCCCTTTCGGGTTTTCACGAACACTCGCCGGTAGCCCTGCTGTTTTTACTCACGGAGCCCTTTCGGGTTTTCATCCGTGCCCTTTTTCTTATGGACATACCGTTTATATATATATATATTTTATTTTTATATGTTTTTTTTATTCATCTCGTCAGCCTAAAGATGCTGCGGTAGTAGTTTAAGGACGTTTCGGTCCTTCATTAGTTTAAGGACGTTTCAGTCCGTCATTAGTTTAAGGACGTCTCGGTCCGTTCCCTGGAGAAGGCTGGCTACTGCTTACAAAGTTTGAGCTTAGGAAGATAGCGAGCGGACATAGTCGTCGTCATCTATCGTTGACCTAGGCTATGGCTTATTAAGCGTAGTATTTCTTTAGGAAGCGGCCGTTTATTGACCTGAAAGGCCTTTCACAGTGCATATCCATGAGTAGATAGGCTCCACCTTGGTAGACCTTGTCTATGATGTACGAGCCTTCATAGTTCGGCTCGAATTTTCCCCGCTTGGCGCGATTGGGGATCATATGCCTCTTGACCACTAGCACGAGTTTGCCTTGGCGGAATGTCCTCGGCCGGGTCAATCTTTCATATGACCGCGTCATCTTTGCTTTATAGGCCTCCAGATTTTGTTGCGCTATGAGCCGGGTTTCATCAAGGGCATCGAGCTCCTCAAGCCGAAGGTGAGAATTTTCTTTATCTGTTAGCTCGTAGTGGACTGCCACTCATAGAGAGGGTAACTCTATCTCGAGGGGGAGTACTGCTTCTGTATCGAAGACCAGCGCATATGGCGTTGTGTTTGTGGCTGTCTTGAACGTAGTTCGATACGCCCAAAGAGCTTCTTGCAGCTTCTCGTGCCAGTCCTTCTTATTTCGGGACACCGTTTTCTTCATGATCTTTGTCAAGGTTTTGTTGAAGGCTTCAGCTAGACCGTTAGCTCGCGGATTATAAATCGAGGAATATCTCCAGTTTATATTGTATTGTTGCGCGAAGCGACTGATCTTGTGGCTTCTATAAGCTGGCCCGTTATCGGAGATGATCCGTCGTAGAGTTCCAAACCGATATAGGACGTGCGTCTTGAAGAAATGGAGGATATTCTCCGTCTTAACTTCCCTCAGCGGTACTGCCTCTGCCCATTTGGAGAAGTAGTCAGTCGTCGCCAGGATGAAACGATGTCCCTTGGACGATGCTGGTTTGATAGGGCCGACTATATCAGTTCCCCACATTTCGAACGGCCAGCTAGCCACCGTTGGATGTAGTGGATTTGGATGCTGGTGGATGAAGTCCCCATGAATATGGCATGAGTGGCTTTGCTTCGCATATTCGAGACAGTCCTGGATCATCGTGGGCCAGTAGTTACCCATCCGTTTGATCTTCAACTTCATCTTTGGGCCCGCTTGGTGAGAACCGCAAAGTCCGTCATGAACTTCCTGGACGACTCTTTTCTTTTCGTCAGGTCCCAGCATCTTAACCACAAAGAATCAAACGACCTCTTGTATAGGGTATCATTGACGAAGGTGAAAGACAGAGCTCGTTTCATAAGCTGATGTCTTGAGGACGCATCTTCGGGCATTCGGAGGTATTTGAAGTAGTCTATAAAGACTTCTCTCCAATCCTCGGTATTTTCCCGATCTTTTATTTGCAGGGTCGTCTGCTCAGTCGCTCTCTTCTCTTCGGGTGATTCCGGAGATATTTCTGCTGGGGCAAGCACCCGACGGCTTTGTACCGCGATTCTTACGTCATCGAGGTTCTCATCAGCCAGTTCCTTGGCTAGCTTGGCCAATGCGTCCGCTTTGCTGTTTTCCGCGCGTGGTATGTTTTCCAAAGTATGGGAAGGAATTTGGGTCAACAATTGTTGCACTTTTTCGCCGTACTTCACCAATTCTGGTTTGCATGTTTGGTAGTCGCCGTTTACTTGACTAACGACCAGTTGGGAATCTCCATATATGAGGAGGTTTTCAATTACCATGTCGATGGCGATCTCGAGGCCTGCTATCAGAGCTTCGTATTCGGCTTTATTGTTTGTCCTCGGCTCTGTTAGGGAGAAGGCAAAACACATTATCCCATCTTGTGGAGTTATAAAGACGAGTCCTACCCCCGATTTGATTATAGGGGCACTTTGTTTGCGTTTCTTCATGGAAGGTGCTCCATCGAAATAAAGCTCCCATCGGGTATCACCACCGTCGATCACATCAAACGCATGTTCGTCTGGAAGATCGCAATTTAAAGGAGTATCGGTGGGTATCGGATGCTCAGCGAGGAAGTCGGCGATGGACTGGCCTTTCACTTCCTTGAGAGGTTGATACGTTATCGAGAACTCCATCAAGAGCAGGGCCCATTTAGCGAGTCGTCCCGTCAATATGGCCTTTGACATTAAATATTTAAGAGGGTCCACCTTCGAAATGAGACGGACCTCATGCGCCAACGCATAGTGTCTAAGCATTGTTATCGCAAAGATCAACGCCAGGCAATGTTTTTCAATGGGGGAGTAATTGCTTTCTGCCCCCAGTAGAACTCGGCTTAAGTAATAGAGAGCTCTTTCCTTCCCTTGATCGTTCTCTTGTGCCCATAATGCATCTAAGGAGCCTTCGAGAGCGGTTGTATAAAGAATGAGAGGCTTTCCCTTGACCGGAGCAGCCAACACCGGCGGGTTCTGCAGGTATTGTTTGATATCGTCTAGCGCGCTTTGGAATTTTTGGTCCCAGACGAACGGGGTTCCCTTCTTCATCAGGTGGCTGTAAGGACGGCACTTTCCTGAAAGGTTGGCTATAAATCGCCATATATACGCGAGCTTCCCTTGGAGAGACCGCAGCTGTTTGAGAGTCCTTGGCGGAGGCATTTCCATGATCGCCTTGATCTTTGACGGATCTATTTCAATACCTCGGTGTCGGACGATGAATCCCAGGAATTTTCCCGAGGAAACTCCGAATGCACACTTGAGAGGGTTCATCTTCAAGTTGTATTGCCGAAGGCGTTGAAATACGGTCTTCAAATGCTCGAGATGTTCCTCGTATGATTTGCTTTTAACCACGAGATCGTCGATATAGCATTCGAAGATTTCGTGTATAAGGTCATCGAAGATCTTCGTCATGGCCCTTTGGTAGGTGGCACCGACATTCTTTAAACCGAAGGGCATCACCTTGTAGTAGAAAATACCCAAAGGAGTCCTGAAGGCGGTGTGCTTCTGGTCTTCGGGATGCATTTTTATCTGATTATATCCTGACGAGCCGTCCATGAAGGAAAAAACCTCGTGAGTGGACGTATTGTCTATCATCAGTTCGGTGACTTGCACTGGGAAATCGTCCTTCGAGCAAGCTTTATTAAGATCCCGGAAGTCTACGCATATGCGCACTGTCCCATTTTTCTTCATCACCGGGACGATGTTGGCGATCCATTCAGGGTATTGAACTTCCTGGATGAAGCCAGAGTCAATCAGCTTCTTGACCTCGGCATTGATATTCATCTCAAGCTCGAGCCGCATTCTTCTTGGCGCCTGTTTGACCGGCTTGACATCCGGGGATATCGCCAATTTATGCACAGCAATTTCTGGATCTAGTCCCGGCATTTCGGAATAGTTCCATGCGAAGCAATCTTTATGCTGCATAAGCATATCTTTTAATGAAGCCACTTTCTCTTCAGACAGTAGCTCACTAACAAATGTCGGTCGCGGATCGTTCGCCGTTCCCAACTCAATTTTCTTGAGATTATCTGCAGTGGTATGAATTCCATCTTCCAGCTCTTTTAGCGCCGGTGGAAATTCTGAGATTACCTCGTCGTTACTGTTTTCGAAGCACCAGGGAAGGTCATCCATGTTCTCGGGCTCTTCTTTTGATATCGTTATCACGTGACAAGTACGAATTCGCTTCCAATCCCAATGTGGAACTGGTTCTTCTTCCGTGGCCTTGGGTTCGTGCTTCTGTGGCGGCGCTACCCTCCAGTTGTCGGACAGAGCGAACTCGCCAAGTTGATACTGATCTTCAACCCAATTCTTGAAGGTGAAGCAGTCCTCTAGAGGGTGACCTATCACTCGGTGATAAGGGCAATAGTCCGGGTGAGAGACTTCGCCTGCTTGTTCGGGGTGTTTAGACTCCGGCAGTGTAAGCATCTGATGTTTTAAAGCGAGGTCAAGTATTTTCTTCGTCTTGTCCTGAGGAAAAGAGTATGCTCGACCCATTTTTCTCATAAGGGATAGATCGGAACCGCTCGATTTTCTCTTGAGTGGCCTCTCAGACCCGCTTCGTTGCTGTTGAGCGCCTTTTCCGCGTTTCGACTTGTTTCTGCCTCTGCGTCGAGCCTTCTTTATAACAGGTTGATAAGGAGCGGAATTTTCATCTTTCACGGCCTGTTGGAGAAGGCGTTGCGTTTTGACTTTCTCGTAGATGGTCATTTCACGGTTATGGTCGTCTCGGACTTTTTGACCAGCTTCCCTTATAAGCTTGTCCATTTGTTCTTCGAACGACGGACTGGGAACTTTTGCATCTGGAACTTTTACTGGTTCAGGATTAGTGTCCTCCCATTGAGCACCTGCTTCTTCATCGAAGTCATACACGACGTAGCAACCGTGTAGTAACTCTCGTTTCTTTGACCGGATGTATCCAAGCCCTTTTGTTTCCATTCTCCCATTAGGCAGTTTGCGTTGAGTCCCGGTAACGTTCCAGACTTTGTCATAGAACTTGGCTTTTCGAATGGTCTGCTTGAAGGATATCCCTTGGCGTTTCAGCAGCTTTTTCAAACCTTCCGTATAATATCTGGGAAGACGGATAGGCTGAAGACTGTCGAGCGTAGGATCCGTGCCGTGCCAGATTTCTTTCTCCACTTTGGTTTCTTCAGAGCGGTAGAATAGAATTGCTTTTTCGCTTTCTCGCCTGGGAGGGATATAGAACGTTTGTAGCTCTTCTACTTTGTAAATATCAAGTGCATCCAGTTCTTTACGGTGTTTAAGCGGCACCATGGCGACTTGTAGACTTTGTTCTTCGTCAGCGGACGTTTGTATTGAAAGTCGAGCAGGGAATACAGCTTGGACCTTATCTTCCGAGTCACTACCAAAGATCAACGTAGGAGCCGGTGGCCCTGGCTTGTTGTATTGGGGCGGACCCGAATACACTATCTCCTCTTCCTCCTCGGTATCACTCCCGAAAATAGGGATGGTGGCGTTAGCTTTGTTTTCCGTCTTGTGACACCTTTCCGTGTCTTCGAAATTTGGTAAGAAGTATTTGGCATCTTCATATTTGCGGACTTCGTTCATGGAAAACGGATTCAGTTCTCCCGCCACGGTATATTCAAGACCATCCTTAGCGTATTTCATACACTGATGTTGTGTAGAAGGGATGACGTTGTACTCGTGTAACCACGGTCGGCCGAGCAGAGCATTGTAGCATGTCTTGGCGTCTATGACGTGGAACTTAATGTCCGTGACGAGTAGCCCAAAGCGTAGCGTCAGTATCACAGACCCAAGAGTTCTTGATGACTGGGAGTCGAACCCGGAGATGGTGATCTTGTCCCGAGCAATGTGCTAGACGCTCATACAGATTTCTTTTAACACCCGCACATTGAGGAGGTTAACGGAGGATCCATTGTCGATCAGGATTTTGCCTATCTTTATATCGTGGCAGTATCATGAGACATAAAGGGGGCGATTGTGTTCGCACGTCCCAAGGAGAAGGTCTTCATCACCAAAAGCGACATCGGCCGTGTGCACTTCCTCCAATTCATCCTTCATCTTTTCTTCAGCCAGGAAAGCTTGGAATTGTTCCGGATCTTGTAATGCCTTGATTAACGAATCTCTCGCTTCCTTTGATAGCAAAAGGGCGTCAAGAATGCTGAGCTATGAGGGTAGCTTCCTCAGATGTGCTAAGACGTTGTAATCCACCTTATTCTTCTTCGGCGGGTCCTTGGCGCTTAGCTCCCCCCAGAACTTGGTCATCTAAGACGATATCTTCAGGGACCTTCTCTTTTCCCTTATCTTTTTTATTTGAGGGTCCGAGATTCTTTTCAGGAAGCGTGCAATTACGCAGCCGAATATTTTCGCAAACATTCAGCTCTTCTTCTTTTCCCGAAGTGGACTCTTTAAAGAGAGGGGCAAGTTCCAGCTCCTCATCAGAATCGCTCCCGAATGTAGGCACTTGTGACCCGCCGGTGTTAACCATGTGACAATCGCCGGTAGATCTTTTAAGACCTTCGGTCGTATTTCTTTGCTCCCGACGAGTTTTGCGCTTTTCTCGCTTAAAGCGTTGTCGATGAGCAACGTATCCTTGCCACCATCTATCGAAAGCTTTACACTCTTGAGTGGGGTGCGAAACCTTCTGATGATATAAGCAATAGGAGGGGTGCATTTCTATTTCACCAGTAATTTTTCCTTCAGAGGATGGTAGCTTCATGCCCATTGATATGGTCTTAGCAAACCTTTTCCTCATCTTGAATTGGCTTTTGTCGGTAGTGGAGGTATTTTGCTCCAGCGGGATCATCTCAGCTCTTTCATCAAGTCGCTGGCGCTTGGCCCTTTCAAATACAGCCGTCTCGCGTTCTCGATCGACTTTACTTTTCAATCGAGCTTCGTTAAGGAATGCGTCAATTACTTCATCTGATGGCCCCAGAATTTTTGATTCAGGGTCTGCCTCCAGCATTTCAGTACAAGGAGTCTCCTCATCGTCCATGAACGAATGGGAAATCACATGACAGCTCGCCACATATTCTTCAGATTCATCAGATGAACTTTCTCCCTCATCTTCCTCTTGAAAGACATGATTGAGGAACTCTTGGAATGTACTGGGAGCCCGTGCCTTCTGGTTGTATTCCTCCAGCGCGTCAATTTGTTTTTGCAAGTCCGTGCGCTTGTCGCCAGGCTTCACGGGCTTCTTTGATTTCTTTTTCTTCTTCTTTGAAGACTTCGACGGCTGGTCGTGAATGCTTG
This sequence comes from Agapanthus africanus, assembly GCA_030015575.1. Taxonomy (NCBI): domain Eukaryota; kingdom Viridiplantae; phylum Streptophyta; class Magnoliopsida; order Asparagales; family Amaryllidaceae; genus Agapanthus; species Agapanthus africanus. Next base: position 16,779,501 of record JASDDO010000026.1, on the reverse strand, counting down.
GGCCACCACCATCGGTCTTTGGAGTTGTACATGGCTTCAACATCCCCTCAATGACCTGCGGTTCCAACGGGTTCTTCCACCTAATCGCTGGACATGTCTGAAGATCGTTTAGCATCCTCTTTGTCTTGGCTGATAATACAACCTCCCAAGGAGCTTCTTCAACGACGGAGTATGTTGCCCCCGGCGTATTCATCCCCTTAGAGGTGTGGGGTTGTGGGGGATTCACCTTCCATTTGTCAGATAACGCGAACTTGCCCTGTCGGTACTGGTCTTCAAGCCAATTTTTGAAGACGTAGCAATCTTCGATCGGATGACCCAGTACTCGATGATAAGGACAGTAGTTGGGCTCATTGATATCATTTGGTTGCGACGGACGTTTTGGATCCGGCAGATTTATGAGTCGGTTGCGCAATGCCTGCTCGAATAACCTTCTCGTTTTATCTCGGGGAAACGAGTAAGGACGCAAGGGCTATGTACGAACGCATATTATTTTGACGAACAACCGGCTTCGAGTTGCTCGGTTGTTGTTGAGCATTAGCGACAACGATCGCTTTTCCCTTCCCGTTGTCATTTCGGGAGTCCGTCTTTGGAAGAGGGGGTTTATGGCCCATCTGATCCATTTGCGCTAACTTGTCAATCAAGGCCTGGAAGGTAGTCGGCTTAAAAAACATCATAAATTGCGAGATGGTTGCTTGCAGATCAAGGGTTCCCATAAACATACCCACCGCGGGAGCTTCTTCAATGCGCTGCTCGCACTTCGACCATAAGTTCCACCACCGTATAGCATATTGAACCCATGTCTCGCCTGGCTTTACCCTGGCGTTAATCAGTGCCGTCATCGGGGTGCGTTCACTGGCGCTTGCAAAACGCTGAGTAAACAACAGCTCCATCTCTGCGAAGGTTTTGATAGAGTCGTTCGGGAGCTCAGAGTACCACTCGAACGCCGTATCTGATAAACTTCCAACAAACTGGCGAAGTAAAAGCTTGTCATTACCGCCGGTGTTGCCGCAGAGTGCCCTGAACTGGGCAACATGCTGGTGAGGATTGCCCGTCCCCTTGTAGACATGGAACTTGGGAATTGTGTAACCGAGCGGGTACTTGATTTGGTCGTACCAACTTGGATATGGCCGCCCTGTTTTTACGACCTGGCCAGCTACTTCAGTCGCATGATGAACCCGTATTTGCTGGGCTATGTACTCGTCCAAATCGGCTTTGGAGATTGTCTCCTCCTTAGCTGTTGACAGAGCTGGCGGAGGATTCGACGTCTCTCCCCTATCGTCTTCAAGGACGATCGGGGAATCTTCGGCCGGAGGATCTTGTTGGATCATCATCCCCACCATGTCTTGGAACAGGAGGCCCATACGCTTTATGTTGGCTGCTTGTTTAGCCTCCTCTTTATCCTTCTTCTCTAATATTCGACGAAGGAATTCGGCGTCGGTTTCTTCTTCCTGGCGTTCATCCGAGGACGTTTCAGGGTTTTCTTTTGGCCCAGTAAGTGCGGCCATAGCGCTCATCATCTCTTGGAGCTTCTGCTGCCGCTCCTGCGCTTTTGTCACTGATCGCGTAAGCGGTCGATGACCCGTAGATATGCGACTGTCCTCTTTACTAGATGCCACATAGACGGTATGAACTACAATGCTCCCTGACTTAGGGCGTTTGGGTTCACCTCCTTTGATATTCGTCATCGGCGTTGGCACTTTCTCCGGCCTTCTTCTTTTATGGGCCGTAGAAGTTGAGGGGGCCGTTGCTTTGGGCACCCAAGTGGTCGTCACTTTTCGTTGCTTGATCGGGGGATTCTCTTCTTGCCGACCTTTCGACTTCTTCTGTTAGCGAGAGAGGTTAGGATCAATGACAGATTCTCGGACTCGTCGCCATGTCTTGTAGATCTTGGAGGACAGCGATCGAGGAGACTGCTCTGGCTTTTCTTCTTCCACGGCAATCTCTACTGGTGGAGGAGATCTTTTGAGCACCGCAGTCGGCGAGTTTCTGCGTACTCTATTCAGTAGCTCAAAGCTGTTCCCAGTTGGAACAGCAGCGTTAACTTCTACCGTTGGAGCTGGCGGAGTCATCTCAGAAGGGGAGTTGCCCTCGGTCTTCCTTATCCGGGGCCAGTGGTGTCGTCGGGCGCGACGAGTCGTCGGTATTGGTTCAGAAATAGAAACAACTTCTTCTTGCCCTCTGTTCAGGTGTGGGGCTGTTGCCGGTGTCAGCCTATTGAAGACTGATGTCTTTTGAGCAGCAAGAGCAGGAGTGGGAATTGGGACGGTCAATCTTGTAAAGACTGATCTCTTAGCAGGAGAAGCTGCCTTGACGACTTCAGGAGCAGGTTTGGCTATTCTTTTTGGAATAACCTTTTCCGGGACTGCAAGCTTCATCGTGGGCCCGCAGGAGTTTTGGCCCGGTCTGGAGAAGACCGAGGCACTGGTGTTGGGCGACCCATTGAGAGGGGCCGCAGTAACTGTAAGCCGATCGAAGACCGACTTCTTAGGAGCTTCTGGTACGGGCACATGGGTGCTGAAGCTTGTTGGCGGAAGCATAGTTCCGAAAAACAACCCCGTGGTGGCTTGAGTAATCTGCTCCAAGGGCATGCTGAACAAAGAGTCCGCTTGGGGCCTGTAGGTTATGCCCCCAGTTGAGGCCGGACGCAAGCTGCAGCTGCAGTTAGAGTACTTCGAACAGGTAGAGGCTATCGATGCTTGATTTCTTTTCTGCGCCAAGCAAGAGACCAAATCTTAGTAAACTTGAAATCCAAAGGCAACCATTAACAAACCGCAATTCGTTGGCGAAGACGACACACGAAGTATGGAGTGGAAAGAGGAAAAGGTCCCACCGGGCGTGCCAGAATTTGTTCCCCTCCGAAAGACGGCGCACAAGACTGTGAGGTCCTGACGCTGGGGTTCGGGGCATATGCTATTTGGTTTTATCCATCCACCTCTCCGAAGATGCCAAGTTGATTTATGGCACTGTGTATCGGAGGTTTAGACGGATGCGGCCGATATAGCATCATCAGATTCCCTCTCGCTTGAGGGGTTTTTGATTATGGGGACGCTCTTCCCTGCAGGCGCAAGCCCCTGCAGTTAATTACACTACCGCATCGCGGTAACAACTTTCTCCTTCTCCAGAATTTCACTTCGTGTCGTGTGTGTTTGTTTTGTTTGTGGTTGCCCGTGGATTGTATACGGAGACTAAGTGATGCCGTCGCCCGTAGGACGTGGATTAGTCCAAATCCGTATTTACTTAGATTTGGGTTTGGTGTTTTAGTTTAAGGATACGTTAGCCATATTTAGGCTAAGATCGACTTAAACGTTTGTTAAGGATACGTTAGTCTGATTTGAGACTAAGATCAACTTAACGGGATCGTTTGGATCCGACAAAAGAGCGTTTTGGGACTCTATTGTTCCAGTTTAGGGACATAGTGGTCCATAGGTAGTTTAAGGACATTGCGGTCCATATTCCATGTAGGGACATGGTGGTCCATATTCAGTTTAAGGACGCTTAAGTCCGTGGGTTTAAGGACCCCACGGTCCGTATTTTAGTTTAAGGACGCATAAGTCCGCGGGTTTAAGGATCCCACAATCCATATTTTAGTTTAACGACGCATAAGTCCGCGGGTTTAAGGATCCCACAATCCGTCTTTTGGTTTAAGGACGCTTAAGTCCATGAGTTTAAGGACCCCACAGTCCGTGTTGATGTGTGGTTGTCGGGACCCATCACCTCTCTGACGTCGTTGAAGAATTACAACGATGGGTGTCAGAGGAGTTTGGAGATGTACCCTCGAACCGATCATAAATTGATTTAAGAGAGAGCAGCCGTGCTCAGTCGATTTAATTTGAGGACTTACGGCCATGATTGGGCTAAGTCCAGTTGAAAAATATTCAACGCTTTTATTTATTTTTGGTCTATTAGACTTGTGCTAGGGCTTTGCCCATAAAGGATGCAGAGCATCAATTTGTTTTGGGCTTTGCTCATTTATAAATGATGCAGAGCATTAATTTACTTAGGCTTTTCCCTTTTATAAAAGATGCAGAGCATCAATTTATTCTGGGCTCTGCCCATTTATTGCTTCGCAATTTATTTTGGCCTGCTAGGTCTTTTTGACTTGGGCCTGGCCCTTTAGCAAAACAAATGCATTGCATTTGTCAGGCGCTTTGTGCCAATCAAAGAGCGCAAGCGCTTGTGGTGAGGACACGTGTCATACAAGCTCAGTGCGCTGCGCCAGTGCGCTGCACTTGCGCTGCTGACACGTGGCGCGCTGTGGTGAGTTGCGCCAGTTTCAGAGAGCAAGGCTCTATTTCAAAAGCGCATAGCGCAAACGGCTTAGATGCTGACACGTGGCACTCTCTGGTGGCTTGCGCCAACCCATGAGCGCAACAGCGCAGTTTTGCAAGTGCAAGGCACTATTAATTTGAGAATCTTTTAGATTCCAGAACCAATGGTTCATAAAAGAAGTGCAAAGCACTATTTGTTTTCTTGATCTAATTTAGATCAAAGAAAACAAGTTTCTCTTGTTTTTCTTATTTCAGGGAACCAGAGGTTCATAAAATGTGCAAAGCACTATTTTTATTTGTTTTTTATTAAAGATCATTGATCTTGTTCTTAGATCAATGATTTATTAGAAGAAATTCTTCTATCTAAAAGGTCTTTTACCTTTTTTCTTCTTGAAATTTCTTCAGAGTTCTCTCTGTTTGAAATTTTTGATTTCTCACAAAATGTTGATGTCTTTGAATTGAGGTCTAAGGGCCTTTATATAGTGCCCATAAATTTGTTAAAGAGATCTTTCTCTGAGTGATTTGGGGAATTTTCCCCACCGTTGGGTCTTTGATCCAAGTGCTTCTGTTTTACAGAAGGCAATCTTCTTATTTTAACAAGAACAGAAAAATCTTACTCGAATTTAATTCTGTTTGGCGCAAACGCCCCAACGCGTGACACGTGTCAAGCAGCGCGCAACGCAGCGCAACTGCGCTGACACGTGTCGCGCAGCGCAAAGCGCAACTGCGCTAGCGCGTCTGCGCTGACACGTGTCGCGCAGCGCAAAGCGCAGCGTAACTGAAGCGTTGCTTCTTTTAATTTTGTTTTAAATAGAGCTTTGCTCTGATTGGGCGCTGCCTCGGGCGCTGCGCTGATGTATCAGCTTTTGACACGTGGCGCGTTGCGCGCAGCGCAAAGAATCTGAAGCGTTGGTTCGAATTTTGAATTTTGAAATTCAAACAGAGCTTTGCTTTGATTGGGGGAAACAAACCCTGTCGAAAATTTTAGGTAAAGATTAAATCTTTGAAGGGATTCCTTCATAATCTAGGGTTTCACCTATTAACAGAGCCGTGCTATTTTCAAATTATAGATCTAAAGAAATTTTTAGGGTTTTCTTAACAGAGGTTTGCTTTTTTCAAATCATATAGATTTGTTGATCTTTCATGAAGAACTTTTAGAGTTTGTTCATAGATCTTGAAGATATCGGAATTAAAAGTTTTGCTTTTAGGGTTTCTGATGGGTTACTCCATCATCTTCACAGAGCATAGCTCTTCAGAAATTTCTTTTGGGGAATTTTTATTCCCTTCATCATTAGAGTTGACAGATGTCACTCCTATCTGCAGAGCGTTGCTCTCGAGGAGTCTCTCATTAAAGAGAATCCTTTTAAGATTCCCTCCTTAATTGCATAAATTTGCATTTGTTGGGTTTTTTAATTAGTAATTGTTTTCTTCATGCGGATATCAAGAGTTTTTTAAATCCCCGTGTCTGTTTCAATAAGCATTTTCTTGATCAGTCCGTCCACTAAACTCTCACTGATTTTCATTTTCAGGCGCTATGGCCGCTCATCTGTACTGTCTTAACGAAATCATTTCTTATGAGGACATTCGCGCACAAGGCCGTTGTCAAAACCAAGAATTTACAAACGCTCAATGCGCTGAAATTATGGATCATTTCAATACACAACGGTCGACTACTTCCTCGTCGCTCCACTCTCTTGAAGATTATAGTGAGAGCAATTTGGGAAGCACTTTCTGAATTTTATGAAGCCATGTCGCTTAATGCACTGGATGACGCTAAAGATAAGGTGTACTCAGTGTATCTGACGGGCCTGATCTCGAAGAAGCGGTGAGATAATCTCATCGATATCTTGCATCAAACTTTCCAACAGACGGCGATAATCGCTACTTATCAGAGGGTGGAGGATATCAGCGAAGATCCTGACGCTTGTGAGCGTGAGAGGATGCACACAAGAATGGTCAGAAAGGCTAGAAACACTTTAGACGGCCTCACTTTTAAATTTCTTAATCTATGTCCCGGATTTAATGTTTTGCCATTGTAAACATTTTAACGATGCTCTTTTTTTATCAATGTAAGAACTTTATGAGGTATGAATAACAAATCTTTTCTTTCCATGTGTTTATTTTATCCTCTTCACTCATACATGAGTGGATACGCGTCGGACGCTCAATTGGATGTAAATCAAATCTTCTTCTTATTGCCTTGCATAATATGTGATTGACATCCGTGTGTTATGCCCTTTTGTTTTGGCTTGGAGAAAAGCAGTTTACGTACTCTTGAGCAGCATCTCAATTTCGACAGCATGTAATTTTGGCAAGTGTGGCCTGTAGATAATAAGTAATAGTTCGTCTTAAGCTCTTTGTAGGGTAATAATGGCTTAGGAAACAGGTTCAGGTCTGCCGCCTAAGACTTTTCAACTTTATGAGCCGTGAAGGTCTCATAAAGACTTCTCCCTATGAATCGAGAGGATACGTTAGTCTCACCCAATGACTAAGATCAACTTAAACCTTTGTTAAGGATACGTTAGTCTAATTTTAGACTAAGATCAACTTAACAGTTTGTTAAGAATACGTTAGTCTAATTTTAGACTAAGATCTACTTAACAGGATCATTTAGATCCAACAAAAGAGCATTTGGACTCTATTGTTTAGTTTAGGGACATTGCGGTCGATTACCAGTTTAAGGACATGGTGGTCCAATGTTAGTTTAAGGACATCTCGGTCCAGTTTAAAGACATCATAGTCTATAGGCTTAAGGACCCCACAGTCCGAGATTAAGGACATCATAGTCCATGAGCTTAAAGACCCCACAGTCCGTAGTTTAAAGACGTCATAGTCTATAAATTTTAAGGACATCATAGTCCATGAGTTTAAGAACCCCACAGTCCATGGAATGATTGGTTATCGGGACCCGTCACCCTTCTGAAGACGTTGAAGGATTACAACGACAAATATCAAAGGAGTGAAGAGATGTACCCTTGAACCGAGGTTGATTGGGAAATCTGTAGTTCAATTTGGAACTAAGATCAATTGATTAAATTATGAGCACATTGGCTCAATTAAATCTGAATTGAGGACTAATGGTCAACTTGGGCTAAGTCCATTTAAGTTTGAAATGTTGGCCCTTTGTTGGACTGTTGAACATTTATCTGAGTTCAGCCTACCCATTATAATGCTAAACAGGGGTTTGGGGGCTCCGACAACATTTTGTCTTTGGCTGAGCACTAATTATTCATTATAGCTCTGGATTTTATGGTTCATTTGAGGGAAAATTTGCCTCTGGAAAACTTAACCACTTTGGGCTAAACTTGGTTTTAAAATAGTGTTAAACACTAGCATATATTTGGTGATCACGTGTTCCCACGTGATGCGCTTTTAAAAAAGTGTTAAACACTGGGGACAAAATGCTCAAAATAGTGTTAAACACTAAAAGTGGGGTTGTCATGTGGGGTCACGTGAGGCGCCTGAGAATTGGGCCAAACCTCCTTTATTTTACCCTCAAATCTGCAAATGAGTGTTAAACACTTAACCTTCAGGCCATCACGTGTGAGCACGTGAGGCATCTGAAGATGGGGCCAGACTTCCTTTATTTTGTTATCAGAATATTCAAATAAATGTTAAACACTTTTGGTCTTCAGGCCATCACGTGTTGGCACGTGATGGGTATCCATGTATTGATTATTAAAGTGTTTATTAGGGATTACGTGGGGACACGTGAGGGCGCCCAAAATTGATTCTGCCCTTGGCTTTGTTCCCTTTATTTTGAGGGTCACGTGGGAGCACGTGAGGCATTGCCTCTTGGCTAATTCCTTCTTATTTTGAGGAGTCTATTAAAGGGTCACGTGGGGGCACGTGAGCATACTTTATTCATTCCTTTTTGTTCGTTGGGATGAAGAGTCACATGTTACCACGTGATCCTGTTGGATACTTGATCTTTACGTGCATGGAGAGTTTTAAGTCTCTTGTTTTAAGAATTAAATTCTTTGTAGGGTTAAACCCTAATTCTGTTTTAGAGAAATTAAATTCCTATGTATATGGAAGAATTAAATTCTTATGTAGGGTTAAGCCCTAATTTTATTTGGAGAAATTGAATTCTTATGAATTTGGGAGAATTAAATTCTCATATAGGGTTAAACCGTAGTTTCATTTGGAGGAATTAAATTCCTATGAATTTTGGGGAATTAAATTCCTTAAACTCAATTCTCGCTTTAAGTTTTGGATCTGCATGGCAGAATTTCCCCGATGAGAATTAAATTCTTAACTTGTGGGGAGATCTGCTTCTGCAGATTTTCAACCAAAGGAAGAACTAAGTTCTTATTCAGAAGAGTTAAACTCTTAAATTTGAGAATTAATTCTCTTTTATTTTTATGGAGCTTAGATCTCTTTCCCTTTTCTCACCTAGGGTTTCTTTTTTCTGAAAAGATCTTCTTTTCTTTCTTGAGAATTAAATTCTTCTCTCTTTTTCTCTCTGTTGTTGTTTTTCTCTCCAAAAATCCAAGATCCATTCTCTTCTCTTCTCGGTTCCTATTTATAGGAGAAAGAAAAGAATCAATTTGTTTAGTCAATCTTTTATTGAAAGATTTTGGTTGTTTTTGTAACCAACATGATCTTTTAGATCACTCAGTGATTTTATTCACCATTGGATTTTTAATTCAGAAGATATTCTGTTTGTTATTCTTGGTGAATTTCAGGAAAATCTTTTCTTGTATAGAATCTTTCTATAAATTGGTGATTTTTAATCACTATTGGATTTTTAATCCAACAGTGCTCCACTTTACAGAGCACAATCTTTTTGTTTGGAAAGATCTAGGGAAATATTTTTCCAATTAGATTTTTTGATTTCCTTTAATTAGAATTTAATTCTATTAGTTCAGAAGGTTTAAGAGCCTATCACGTGTTAGCACGTGACCCCACTGATTGACCAATTAATTAGAATTTAATTCTATTGGTTTAGAGGGTTCAGAAACCCATCACATGTTGGCACGTGACCCCACTGATTAATTATTTAATTAGAATTTAATTCTATTGTTTCAGAGGGTTTAAGAGCATTATTTAATTAGAATTTAATTCTATTGTTTCAGAGAGTTTAAGAGCCTATCACATGTTGGCACGTGACCCCACTGATTAATTATTTCCAATTATTTATTTTATTCAGTGCCTACAGGCTTTACCTGTAAATGGTCACGTGTATGCACGTGATGTCCGGTCACGTGTGGGCACGTGATGCCTCATAACTTTTGATTCTGGATGAATTATTAGGCCCATAATATATCAAATCGAAGGATTTTTCAAGACACTCTCGATACCATCAGAATTTAGCTGTTTCTCATTCAGGAGTTTGTCAAAATGCAGCCCGGAAAATACTGGTTCGCATTTTCTTCCTTAGATTACACGTGCATAGCATATTTGCTCATAACTTTTAATCCCGGATGAATTATGAAGGCTATAATATATCAAATCGAATTCTTTCTCGAGATGCTTTCGATACCATCAGAATTTAGCTGTTTCACATTCGGTAGTTTGTCAAAATACAGCCCGGAAAATACCGATTCACATTTTCTTAAACGTATCGTTGCCATTTGATATCTTGAGCTCTTTTGCGCAGAAAATTTTTTTGGCGGGAAAAAATGCCCCTCGCTACTTTGCCCACGTAAGTATATATGTGGGTGAAGTAGTGCAGAGTAATTCATAGCGTATGACCAGTTTTGGGTTGGTATATAATTTTCAGGATGTTGATCTAAGAAGATAACGAGCGGACACAAGCGTCGTCATTTTTCAGTGACTCAAATCTCGACTCTTAAGGGATATAGTTCCAAACCCTCAGCTCTATGAGCCGCACCCTTCTATTTCTTTATGTTTTACTCCGGCGTTAAGTAGTTTATATGTTCATGAGTAACTTCTCTTTTTCAGTGGCATGTAGCTTTGGCAAGTGTGGCCTATAGATGGTAGATAACAGTTCATCTTGAACTCTTTATAAGGTAGCGATGGCTTAGGAAACAAGGTTAGGATCTGTTGCCTAAGACTTTTCAACTTTATGAGCCGTGAGGGTCTCATAAATTTTTTTCTCCCTACAGGTCGAGTGGATCCCGTTGGTGTAATTTCTCCTTAAGAATCGTGAGGATTCCTAAGTGGGTTTTCTCTTGAGAGTCGTAAGGATCTCCCAAAAGAGTTAACTCCCTTACGAGTCGTGAGGACCCATAAGTGATGGACGAGATTGACATTATCCTCATTTCACGGAGTCCGGAGTTGCTCTGGCCATTTCCCACGGTGTCAAGATTGGCTTTAGCCGTGTTCTATGGGACCGGGATTTTCTCTGGATGCTTCCCACGGGGTCAGAATTGACATAGCCGTGTTCCGCAAGGACCAGGATCCGCTCTGGACGATTCCCACGGGGTTAGGATTGACATAGGCCGTGTTCCACTAGACCAGGATTTGCTCTGGATGCTTCCCACGGGGTCAGGATTGACATAGCCGTGTTCTGCGAGGACCAGGTTCCGCTCTGGACGTTTCCCACGGGGTCAGGATTGACATAGGCCGTGTTCCACGTAACCAGGATTTGCTCTAGATGCTTCCCACGGGGTCAGGATTGACATAGCCGTGTTCTGCGAGGACCAGGCTCCGCTCTGGACGTTTCCCACGGGGTCAGGATTGACATAGGCCGTGTTCCATGAAACCAGGATTTGCTCTGGATGCTTCCCACGGGGTCAGGATTGACATAGTCGTGTTCTGCGAGGACCAGGCTCTGCTCTGGACGTTTCCCATGGGGTCAGGATTGACATAGGCCGTGTTCCACGAAACCAGGATTTGCTCTGGATGCTTCCCACAGGGTCAGGATTGACATAGCCGTGTTCCACGAAACCAGGATTTACTCTGGATGCTTCCTACGGGGTCAGGATTGACATAAGCCATATTCCGCAAGGACCAGGATCCGCTCTGGACGTTTCTCACTGGGTCAGGATTGACATAGGCCATGTTCCACGAAACCAAGATTTGCTCTGGATGCTTCCCACAGGGTCAGGATTGACGTAGGCCATGTTCTGCGAGGACCAGGCTCCGCTCTGGACGTTTCCTACAGGGTCAGGATTGACATAGGCCGCGTTCCACGAAACTAGAATTTGCTCTGGATGCTTCCCACGGGGTCGGAATTGACATAGCCGTGTTCTGTGAGGACCAGGATCCGCTCTGGACGTTTCCCATGGGTTAAAGATTGACATTGGCAGTGTTCCACGAAACCAGGATTTGTTGACTTTATCCACATTTCATAGAGTCGGTAGTTAACTCTCGGTTGCCTGTGCATCGTCGAGTCATGGAACTGGGGATTGCCATGATTCTAATTCGCTGATGTTGCGTCTGTTGTAATGAGACGAAGGTTGAGATGATCTCCGATGGTCTTTCAGGTTTTATATGAGTTGCCGTCAAGACCTTGAAGCTAAGAATGTTGCTTTGCTTCATTTGCCGTCATTGCGTCTGCGGTATCGAGACGAACTTCAAGGTGGTGACCATTCCTTGCTGGTGTGGGATGATCTCCGATAGTCTTTCAGGTTTTATATGAGTTGTCGTCAAGACCCTGAAGCTAGAAATTTGGCCTTTGCTTTGTTTGCTGGCATTGCGTCTGCTGTATCAAGACGAATGTCATGGTGGTGATCACTCCTCGCTGGTGTGGGATGATCTCCGATAGCCTTTCAGGTTTTATATGAGTTACCGTCAAGACCCTGAAGCTAGGAATTTGGCCTTTTCTTCATTTGCCGGCATTGCGTCTGCTGTATCGAGACGAATGTCATGGTGGTGATCACTCCTCGCTGGTGTGGGATGATCTCCGATAGTCTTTAAGGTTTATATGAGTTGCCGTCAAGACCTTGAAGCTAGGAATTTGGCCTTTGCTTCGTTTGCTGGCATTGCGTCTGCTATATCGAGACGAATGTCATGGTGGTGATCACTCCTCGCTGGTGTGGGATGATCTCCGATAGTCTTTCAGGTTTTATATGAGTTACCGTCAAGACCATGAAGCTAGGAATTTGGCCTTTGCTTCATTTGCTGGTATTGCGTCTGCTGTATCGAGACGAATGTCATGGTGATGATCACTCCTCGCTGGTGTGGGATGATCTCCGATAGTCTTTCAGGTTTTATATGAGTTGCTATCAAGACCCTGAAGCTAGGAATTTGGCCTTTGCTTCGTTTGCTGGCATTGCGTCTGCTGTATCGAGACAAATGTCATGGTGGTGATCACTCCTCACTGGTGTGGGATGATCTCCGATAGTCTTTCAGGTTTTATATGAGTTGCCGTCAAGACCCTGAAGCTAGGAATATTTCCTTTGCTTCGTTGTTTTGGTGCGTTCGAATTCTGTTGGAGGAAGAACGCTGTGGTGACATCTCATCTGGTGTATAGAGATGAATGTCGAGGTGGTCTCTAGGTTGTTGGTGAACCATCGGGACCTGGAACTAGGGACTTTGTCGTGGCTCTGTTGTTGGTGTCGCGTCTGCATCCTGCTGTAATGAGTAGGAACGCTGTTGTGGGTCTCCAGGCTGTAGATGTAGCTGTCGAGACTTAGAACTAGGGACTCTGCCGTGGCTCCTTTTTGCTGATGTCATATATTCCTGCAGAGACACTGATTTCTCTGCGGGTCGACACGAATCGAGATGCTCTCGTCAAGGACGCTGATTTCCCTGAATCGAGGTTTTTGCCAAGGATACTGATTTCCCTGGGGTTGAGACGAATCGAGGTATTCCTGCAAAGACACTGATTTCTCTGCGGGTCGACACGAATCGAGATGCTCTTGTCAAGGATGCTGATTTCCCTGAATCGAGGAGGTTTCCAAGGACACTGATTTCCCTGGGGTTGAGACGAATTGAGGTATTCCTGGAAAGACGCTGATTTCTCCGCGGCTCGACGCGAATCGAGATGCTTTCGTCAAGGATGCCGATTTCCCTGAATCGAGAAGGCTGCCAAGGACACTGATTTCCTCAGAGTTGCTTGACTTGTTTCCAAGACGGAGCGTTGATCCGGCGGGGAGGTCATTGGTTGACTCTAGGTTATCTGTGGATCGTAGAGTCTTGGAACTAGGGACTTTGGCATGGCTCCGCTTGGTGATGTTGCGTCCGAATCCTGTTAGAGTGAGGAGGATCACCGTTGCTGATTTTTTTAGGCTTTAGATGTTGCCGTTAAGATTTGGAACTAGGGACTTTGCCATGGCTCCGTTTCGTTGTGTCGCTTCCGTGCCCTGCTGGCATAAGAAGGAACGCTATTGTTGATCTTTTGGGATGCAGATGTTACTGTTAAGATCTGACTTTCCGTTTTGACAGGATCTGGTGGGGGACGTGTAGTTCCCTTTTTGTTTATGCCCATGGATTGTATACAGGGGTCAGTATGGACTACCTGTAGGGCAAAGATTTCATTCTTTCATTTTTTTATTTCTTTCCGTGATGCTCTATCATTTCAGCTTTTATATCGTGAAAGTCGCGATTGCCCAATCATTTCGGCTATTTTTCGCGGTGCCCAATCATTTCGGCTATTTTTGTTTTTACTCGCTGCATTTTATTGCTAGTTGCCCAATCATTTCGGCTATTTTTGTATGCATATCTTTTACTTGCTGATTTTATTGCAAGTTGCCCCATCATTTCGGCTATTTCATATGCATTTTTGGCTCATTGATTTTTATCGCGAGTGTGGAACTTCGAACCTGATGCCAATCTTAGCATCAGCATCGCTACAACTGGAATATTACCAGGAGCGAATCATCTTTTGTCGTGAAAGGACTTGGGATTTGATACCGATTTAGGCATCAGTATCGCTACAACTGAGATACTGTCAGGAGCGAATCATCATTTGCCTTTATCGATTTAAATAAAGATGGTTTAGCAAACAGGGTTAGAATCCTGTCGACTAAAGCTTTTGACTTCATGAGCCGTAAGGGTCTTATAAAGGTGTTTCTTCCTACGAGTCGTGAGGATCTCGTATGTGTGTTTTCTCCTTAAGAATCGTGAGGATTCTTAAGTGTGTGTTCTCTTATAAGTCGTAAGGATCTTATAAGAGTGATTTCTCCTTGCAAATCGAGAGGACCTACAAGTGTTTGTTCACCGTGTGAGCATATCCCTAGTCGCTGGTGGGACTTTGTTAGGGAAATATTTATTCGTGCCCGTGAATTGTATACAAGGGTCTATATTGAAACGCTTATAGGGTGAAATTGGAGATTATGACTACTTAAGAACAGGTTCAGATCCCTATAGCTTAAGGCTTTTGAATCTTATGAGCCATGAGGGTCTCATAAGAGGGTTCTCCTTACGAGTCGTGAGGATCTCATAAGTGTAATTTCTCCTTAGGAATCGTGGGGATTCCCAAGTGTGTCGCTCCTTTGTGAGTCGTAAGGATCTCACGCAGGTATTTTCTCCTTACACGGTCGAGAGGACCTTGTGAGTGTCTTTTAACGAGATTGCGCCATTTCGGGTTTTCACAAAACTCGTCGGTAACCCTGCTGTTTTTACTCACGGAGCCCTTTCGGGTTTTCATCCGTGCCCATCTCGCTTATGGAAATACCGTTTTTTTTGTTTTGTTTTTACATCGTCAGCCTTGGGATGCTGCGGTCCATAATAGTTTATCGACGTCTCGGTCAACGGCCAATTTTAGGACATAGTGGTCCATTGTTAGTTTAAAAATGTTTCGGTCAGTCGTTGCCATATTTTAGGCGAATTTCTAGTTTACGGAATTTTCGGTCCATGGGGCTTTCTCTATGAATTAGCACGATGCCCCCGGCATGTCTATCTTTTTCGGATCATATGCTTGTGGCGGGTTCATCTTCCAGTTTTCAGACAGCGCGAATTTGCCCAGTTGGTATTAGTCCTCAACCCAGCCTTTGAAGACGAAGCAATCTTCGATTGGATGGCTTACTGCTTGGTGGTAAGGGCAGTAATTAGGATTGTTGATATCTCCTGGCTGCAACAGACATTTTGGATCCGGCAGATTGATGAGTCTGTTGCGCACTGCCAACTCGAACAGTCTCCTTGTTTTATCCCGGGGAAACGAGTAAGGACGTCCCAGTCTCTCTTCGAGGGATGGGCGTGGACGCATGTTGTTTTGGCGAACAAACGGCTTTAAGTTGCTCAGATGTTGTTGAGTGTTGGCAACGAAAGTTGCTTTCCCCTTCCCTTTTTCGTTTCGAGGCTCCGATTTTGAAAAGGAAGGCCTGTGGCTCATCAGGTCCATTTGGACCAGCATGTCAATCAAGGCCTGAAAAGTGGTCGGCTTGAAAAACATCATGAACTGGGAGATGGTCGCCTGCGGATCAATAGGAGAATAGATAGATATCAATTTTGTACCGGCGCTTCTTCGATGCGCTGCTCACATTTCGACCACAGATTCCGCCATCGTATTGCGTATTGAACCCATGTCTCACCTGGCTTCATCCTGGCGTTAATTAGTGCGGTAATTGGAGTACGCTCGCTAGCGCTTGAGAATCTTTGTGTGAATAGCAATTCCATCTCCGTAAAAGTTTTAACGGAGTCGTTGGGAAGCTCGGAATACCATTAAAATGCCGTTTCTGCCAAGCTGCCGACGGATTGACGAAGCAGAAGCTTATCGTCACCTCCAGTATTACCGCACAAGGCTCTAAATTGAGCAACATGTTGGTGCGGGTTCCCCGTCCCCTTATATACATGGAATTTAGGGATTGTGTATCCCGGTTGGTACTTTATTTGGTCGTACCAACCCGGATAGGGTCGTCCAGTTTTAACAATTTGTCCAGCCGCTTCATTCGCCTGATGAACTCGTATCTGCTGAGCAATGTAATCATCCAGGGCGGCTTTTGAGATGGTCTCCTCCTTGGCTGCTGACAGAGCCGGTAGAGGGTTTGATGTCTCTCCTTTATCATCTTCAATTATTACCGGAGGGTCCGGCTGGATCATCATGCCCACCATATCTTGGAATAAGAACGCCATTCATTTTATGTTGGCAGCTTATTCCGCTGCCCCTTTTTCCTTCTTTTCGAGGATTCTGCGAAGGAACTCAGCATCAGTTTCTTGTTCTTAACGTTGCTCCGATGCCGTTTCGGGGCTTTTTTTTGGCCCTGTGAGTACGACCATTTACGTCAACATTTCCTAGAGCTTTTGTTGTTGCTCTTGGGCCTTTATTACGGATCTAGTGAGTGGTCGATGGCCCGTAGAGATACGGCTATCCTCTTTCCCGGATTCCATATAAATGGTGTGCACCACTATGCCCCCAGACTTAGGGTATTTGGAGTCTTGGCCTTTGGAATTCGCTTCGGGCACTTGAGCTTTATTAGGCCTCTCTTTTTTATGAAAAGCCGCTTTGGATTTGAGAGAAATCGATGTATCAAGATCCGTCTTGGGGGTGATTCCCCTTTGCCTGCTTCCACACCTTATATATAGATGAGGAAAGTTGTCTCAGGGAGCGAACTCGTTTCTGCTCTCGTAGGATCTCCAAGGACTGCGGAGACTTCTTCAATATTGCGGTAGGAGAACTTTGTCTGACCCATCACAACAATTTGAAGCTGTTCCCAGTTGGAACAACAACATTCACCACTGGGGTTGAAACAGGAACATACGGAGAACTGCCCCCAGCTCATTTTGTATGATGCTGATATCGACGTCGACTAGCTTCAGGATTTTGCCGGAGCCTGCCCTCTGTTTCCTTTGAGAGACTAAATATTCTGCCCCCTGCGTCGACCTTGGTCCTTGGCAGGTGCCAGTTGTTGGAGGACTGATCCTATCGGCCAAGTTGCAGCTTGGGGAGCCAGCTTGTGGAAGACAGATTTCCTCTGGGCCTCCTCCATCAGCGTTGAGGCACCAAGGGTAGGAGGTGGGAGCATCGATCCAAAGAGAAGCCTGTTGATTTCTTGAAGAGCCGGATTGCAGAGATTTGAGCCTGCAAGTGGCCCGTACTTGACACCACCAGATATGATAGAGCCTGTGTTGTTAAGGTAGGAACAAATGCTATTCTTCATAGAGACGAAGAGCCGACTTCAGTATCCACTCCCCTAAGGTCAATCACAAACATACACAATGCGATTATCTGATTACGGGAAAAATACGACACACGAAGTGTGGAGTGGAAAGAGGAAAAGGTCCTACCGGGCGTGCTAGAATCTGTTTCCCGCCGAAATACGGAGACGCGACCATGCGGGTCCGTCTTGCCTGAATTTCAGGGCAGATGCTAATTGGTGCTATCTATCCACCTCTTCGAAGATGCCAAGTTGATTTATGGTATCGTGTATCGAAGGTTTAAACGGATGCAGCCGATATAGCAGACTTCGTCAGATTTGCCCTCATGATGAGGGGTTTTTGATTGTGGGGGACGCTCTTCCCTGCAGGCCCAAGCTCCTGCAGTTAATTACGCTACCGCATCGCGGTAACCACTTTCCCTTTCTCCAGATGGTCACTTCGTGTTGTAGGTGTTTGTTTTATTTTTGGTTGCCCGTGGATTGTATACGGAGACTAATTTATGTTGTCGCCCGTAGGGCGTGGATTAGTCCAAATCCGTATTTTCTTAGATTTGGGTTTTGGTTTGGATTTAAGGATGCGTTAGTCTTATTTGAGACTAAGATCAACTTAAACCTTTGTTAAGGATACGTTAGTCTAATTTTAGACTAAGATCAACTTAACAGTTTGTTAAGAATACGTTAGTCTAATTTTAGACTAAGATCTACTTAACAGGATCATTTAGATCCAACAAAAGAGCATTTGGACTCTATTGTTTAGTTTAGGGACATTACGGTCGATTACCAGTTTAAGGACATGGTGGTCCAATGTTAGTTTAAGGACATCTTGGTCCAGTTTAAAGACATCATAGTCTATGGGCTTAAGGACCCCACAGTCCGAGGTTAAGGACATCATAGTCCATGGGCTTAAGGACCCCACAGTCCGTAGTTTAAAAACGTCATAGTCTATAAAGTTTAAGGACATCATAGTCCATGAGTTTAAGGACCCCACAATCCATGGAATGATTGGTTATTGGGACCCGTCACCTCTCTGAAGACGTTGAAGGATTACAACGACAAATATCAAAGGAGTGAAGAGATGTACCCTTGAACCAAGGTTGACTGGGAAATCAGTAGTTCAATTTGGAACTAAGATCAATTGATTAGATTATGAGCACATTGGCTCAATTAAATCTGAATTGAGGACTTATGGCCAACTTGGGCTAAGTCCACTTAAGTTTGAAATGTTGGCCCTTTGTTGGACTGTTGGACATTTGTCTGAGTTCAGCCTACCCATTATAATGCTAAACAGGGGTTTGGGGGCTCCGACAACATTTTGACTTTGGCTGAGCACTAATTATTCATTATTGCCCTGGATTTTAAGGTTCATTTGAAGGGGAAATTTGCCTCTGGAAAACTTAATCACTTTGGGCTAAGTTTGGTTTTAAAATATTGTTATACACTAGCACATATTTGGTGATCACGTGTTCCCACGTGATGCGCTTTTAAAAAAGTGTTAAATACTGGGGATAAAATGCTTAAAATAGTGTTAAACACTAAAAGTAGGGTGTTCACGTGGGGTCACGTGAGGCGCCTGAGAATTGGGCCAAACCTCCTTTATTTTACCCTCAAATCTGCAAATGAGTGTTAAACACTTAGCCTTCAGGCCATCACGTGTGAGCACGTGAGGAATCTGAAGATGGGGCCAGACTTCCTTTACTTTGTTCTCAGAATATTCAAATAAATGTTAAACACTTTTGGTCTTCAGGCCATCACGTGTTGGCACGTGATGGGTATCCATATATTGATTATTAAAGTGTTTATTAGGGGTCACGTGGGGACACGTGAGGGCGCCTAAAATTGATTCTGCCCTTGGCTTTGTTCCCTTTATTTTGAGGGTCACGTGGGAGCACGTGAGGCATTGCCTCTTGGCTAATTCCTTCTTATTTTGAGGAGTCCATTAAAGGGTCATGTGGGGGCACGTGAGCATGCTTTATTCATTCCTTTTTGTTCGTTGGGATGAAGGGTCACGTGTTACCACGTGATCCTGTTAGATACTTGATCTTTACGTGCATGGAGAGCTTTAAGTCTCTTGTTTTGAGAATTAAATTCTTTGTAGGGTTAAACCCTAATTCTGTTTTAGAGGAATTAAATTCCTATGTATATGGAAGAATTAAATTCTTATGTAGGGTTAAGCCCTAATTTTATTTGGAGGAATTGAATTCCTATGAATTTGGGAGAATTAAATTCTCATATAGGGTTAAACCCTAGTTTCATTGGGAGGAATTAATTTCCTATAAATTTGGGGGAATTAAATTCCTTAAACTCAATTCTTCCTTTAAGTTTTGGATCTGCATGGCAGAATCTTCCCGATGCGAATTAAATTCTCAACTTATGGGGAGATCTGCTTCTGCAGATCTTCAACCAAAGGAAGAACTAAGTTCTTATTCAGAAGAGTTAAACTCTTAAATTTGAGAATTAAATTCTCTTTTATTTTTATGGAGCTTAGATCTCTTTCCCTTTTCTCACCTAGGGTTTCTTTTTTCTGAAAAGATCTTCTTTTCTTTCTTGAGAATTAAATTCTCCTCTCTTTTTTCTCTCTGTTGTTGTTTTTCTCTCCAAAAATCCAAGATCCCTTCTCTTCTCTTCTTGGTTCCTATTTATAGGAGAAAGAAAAGAATCAATTTGTTTAGTCAATCTTTCATTGAAAGATTTTGGTTGTTTTTGTAACCAACATGATCTTTTAGATCACTCAGTGAATTTTATTCACCATTGGATTTTTAATCCAGAAGATATTCTGTTTGTTATTCTTGGTGAATTTCAGGGAAATCTTTCCTTGTATAGAATCTTTCTATAAATTGGTGATTTTTAATCACTATTGAATTTTTAATCCAACGGTATCCCACTTTACAGAGTACAATCTTTTTGTTTGGAAAGATCAAGGGAAATATTTTTCCAACTAGGGTTTTTGATTTCTCTTAATTAGAATTTAATTCTATTAGTTCAGAAGGTTTAAGAGTCTATCACGTGTTAGCACGTGACCCCACTGATTGACCAATTAATTAAAATTTAATACTATTGGTTTAGAGGGTTCAGAAATCCATCACGTGTTGGCACGTGACCCCACCGATTAATTATTTAATTAGAATTTAATTCTATTGTTTCAGAGGGTTTAAGAGCGTATCACGTGACCCCACCAATTTATTATTTCCAATTATTTATTTTATTCAGTGCCTACAGGCTTTGCCTGTAAATGGTCACGTGTATGCACGTGATGTCCGGTCACGTGTGGGCACATGATGCCTCATAACTTTTGATTCCGGATGAATTATGAGGCCCATAATATATCAAATCGAAGGGTTTTTTCGAGACACTCTCGATACCATCAGAATTTAGCTGTTTCTCATTCGGGAGTTTTTCAAAATGCAGCCCGGAAAATACCGGTTCTCATTTTCTTTCTTAGATTACACGTGCATAGCATATTTGCTCATAATTTTTGATCCCGGATGAATTATGAAGCCCATAATATATCAAATCGAAGTCTTTCTCGAGACGCTTTCGATACCATCAGAATTTAGCTGTTTCACATTCGGGTGTTTTTCAAAATACAGGCCGTAAAATACTGGTTCACATTTTCTTAAACATATCGCTGCCATTTGATACCTTGAGCTCTTTTGCGCAGAGTTTTTTTTGGCGGGAATAGGGATCTGATGTCAGTCTTAGCATCAGTATCACTGCGACTGGAATATTTCCAGGAACGAATCATCATATGCCTATATCGATTTGAACAAAAGGTGCTTAGCAAACAGGGTTAGGATCTTGTCTACTAAGGCTTTTGACTTCATGAGCCGTAAGGGTCTCATAAAGTTATTTCTCCTCACGAGTCGTGTGGATCTCATAAGTGCGTGTTCTCCTTAGAAGCCGTGAGAGCTTGTAAGTGGTGTTCTCTCTTATAAGTCATGATCTTGCAAGAGTGTTTTCTCCTTGTAAATCAAGAGGACTTACGAGTGTTGTTCACCAAGTGAGGACATTTCACGCCATCGATGGTACTTGGTGGGGAAATGATTATTTGTGCCCGTGGATTGCATACAAGGGTCAATATTGAACCGCTTGTAGGGCAATCTAGGAAAGGTGATGGCTTAAGAACATGTTCAGATCCCTGTAGCTTAAGGTTTTTGAATCTTATGAGCCGTGAGAGTCTCAAAAGAGGGTTCTCCTTATGAGTCGTGAGGATCTCGTAAGTGTAATTTCTCCTTAGGAATCGTGGGGATTTCTAAGTGTGTCGCTCCTTTATGAGTCGTAAGGATCTCACGCAGGTAGTTTTCTCCTTACAAGGTCGAGAAGACCTTGCAAGTGTCTTTTAACAAGATTGCGCCCTTTCGGGGGTTCACAAAATTGCCGGTAGCCCTGCTGTTTTTACTCACGGAGCCCTTTCGAGTTTTCATCCATGCCCATTTTTCTTGTGGACGTACCCTTTTTTTTACGAGTCTGCGCCCTTTCGGGTTTTCACAAACATCGCCGGTAGCCTTGTTATTTTTACTCACGGAGCCCTTTCGGGTTTTCATCCGTGCCCATTTTCCTTGTGGACATACCGTTTTTTTAGTACGGAACTCAAGATCTAATACCAATATTAGCATCAGTATCGCTGCGACTGGAATATTACCAGGAGCGAATTATCATTTGCCGTGAAAGGACTTGGAACTTGATACCGATGTAGGCATCGGCATCGCTACAACTGGGACATTGCCAGGAGCGAATCATCATTTGCCTTTGTCGATTTAAACAAAGATGGCTTAGCAAACAGGGTTAGAATCCTGTCGACTAAGGCTTTTGACTTCATGAGCCGTAAGGGTCTCATAAAGGTGTTTCTCCCTACGAGTCATGAGGATCTCGTAGGTGTATTTTCTCCTTAGGAATCGTGAGGATTCCTAAGTGTGTATTCTCTTATAAGTCGTAAGGATCTTACAAGAGTGTTTTCTCCTTCTAAGTCGAGAGGACTTACAAGTGTTTGTTCATCAAATGAGTGCATTCCTTGTCGTTTGTGGGACTCGGAAAGGAAATGATTATTTGCGCCCGTGGATTGTATACAAGGGTCAGTATTAAACCGCTTGTAGGGCAATCTGGGAAAGGTGATGGCTTAAGAACAGGTTCAGATCCCTGTAGCTTAAGGCTTTTGAATCTTATGAGTCGTGAGGGTCTCATAAGAGGGTTCTCCTTACGAGTCGTGAGGATCTCGTAAGTGTAATTTCTCCTTAGAAATCATGGGGATCCCTAAGTGTGTCGCTCCTTTGTGAGTCGTAAGGATCTTACGCAGGTAGTTTTCTCCTTACAAGGTCGAGAGGACCTTGCAAGTGTCTTTTAACGATATTGCGCTCTTTCGGGTTTTCACAAACTCACCGGTAGCCTTGCCGTTTTTACTCACGGAGCCCTTTCGGGTTTTCATTCGTGCCCATCTTGCTTATGGGCGTATCGTTTTTTTTACGAGTCAGCCCAAGGATGCTGCGGGTTTGTAGTAGTTTAAAGACGTTTCGGTCAGGCGTAGTATTTTTTCAAGAACCGACTGTTTATTGGCCTAAAGGGTCTTTCGCCATGCATATTCATGAGAAAATAAGCCCCATCTTGGTAGACCTTGTCTATGATATACGGGCCCTCATAGTTTGGCTCGAATTTCCCCCATTTGGCATGATTAGAAATCATAGGTCTTTTATGACTAGCACGAGTTCGCCTTGGCGGAATGTCCTCGGCCTAGTCAATTTTTCGTATGAGCGCGTCATCCTTGCTTTGTAAGACTCCAGGTTTTGCTGCTCCATAATCCGGGTTTCGTCAAGGGCGTCGAGCTCCTCCAGCCGAAGATGAGCGTTCTCTTCATTTGTTAGCTCGTAATGAACCGCCACTTGTAGAGAGGGTAGCTCTATCTCCAAGAGGAGGACCGCTTCTGTGCCGAATACCAATGCATACGGCGTTGTATTTATGGCCGTTTTGAACGTAGTTCGATACGCCCAGAGTGCTTCATGCAATCTCTCGTGCCAGTCCTTCTTATTTCTGGACACCGTCTTTTTTATGATCTTCGTCAAGGTCTTGTTGAAAGCCTTAACTAAACCATTAGCTCGGGGATTATAGATCAAAGAGTATCTCCAGTCTATATTATGCTGCTGTCCGAAGCGGCTGATCTTGTGGCTTCTGTAGGCTGGTCCGTTATTGGAGATAATTCATCGCGGAGTGCCGAACCGATAGATGACGTGTGTCTTGAAGAAACGGAGGATATTCTCTGCCTTCACTTCTCTTAACGGTACTGCTTCTGCCCACTTCAGTTCCCCACATTTCGAACGGCCAGCTAGCTACCGTTGGGTGTAGCGGATTTGGATGCTGGTGGATGAAGTCTCCATGAATTTGGCACGAGTGGCACTGCTTCGCGTATTCGAGACAATCCTGAATCATCGTGGGCTAATAGTAGCACATCCTTTTGATCTTTAGCTTCATCTTTGGCCCGGCTTGATGAGAACCGCAGAGTCCGTTGTGAGTTTCTTGGATAACTCTCTTTGCTTCTTTCGGCCCCAGGCATCTTAGCCACAGGGAGTCGGACGATCTTTTATACAGAGTATTATTGACGAAGGCGAAAGACGGAGCTCGTTTCATGAGCTGATGTCATGAGGACGCATCTTCAGGTGTTCGACGGGATTTGAAGTAGTCTATAAAGACTTCTCTCCAATCCTTAGCCCTTTCCTGATCTTCTATTTGTAGGGCTATTTGCTTGGTCGCTCCCTTTTCTTCAGACGACTTCGGAGATATTTACGCTGGTGCAAGAACCCGACGTCTTTGCATAACGATCCTTACGTCATCAAGGTTTTCGTCAGCCAGTTCTTTAGCGAGTTTGGCTAACACATCTGCTTTGCTATTTTCCGTACGTAGTATGCTTTCCAGAACGTAGGAAGGAATTTGAGTCAGCAATTGTTGTACTTTCTCGCCTTACTTTACCAACTCGGGTTTGCACGTTTGATAGTCGCCGTTTACTTGACTAACGATCAGCTGGGAGTCTCCGTGTATGAGGAGGTTTTCGATTCCCATGTCGACAGCGATCTCAAGAATTGCTATCAAAGCTTCATATTCTGCTTCATTATTTGTCATCGGCTCTGTTAGGGAAAAGGCAAAGCGCATTATCCCTCCTTGCGGAGTCACGAAGATAAGGCCTACCCCAGATTTGATTATGGGGGAGTTGTGCTTTCGTTTCTTCATGGAAGATGCCCTATCAAAGTAGAGTTTCTATCGGGTATCACTCTCTCCTCTCTCCCTGTCGATCATGTCAAACGCGTGCTCGTCTGGCAATTCGCAATTTAGGGGTGAATCGACAGGTATTGGATGCTCGGCGAGGAAGTCGGCGATGGCCTGGCCTTTCACCGCTTTGAGGGGTCTATAGATTATCGAGAACTCCATTAAGAGGAGGGCCCATTTAGCGAGTCGTCCTGTTAATATGGCTCTTGACATAAAATATTTGAGAGGATTCACTTTTGATATGAGGTGAACCTCATGCGCCAACGCATAGTGTCTGAGCTTCGTTATCGCGAAGATTAACTCCAGGCAGTATTTTTCGATGAGGGAGTAGTTGTTTTCTGCTCCCAGAAGAATTCGACTCAAATAGTAGAGGGCTCTCTCTTTCCCTTGATCATTCTCCTATGCCCATAGCGTGCCTAAGAAACCTTCAAGGGCGGTTGTGTACAGGATGAGGGGTTTTCCCTTGACCGGGGCGGTCATCACCGGCGGATTCTGCAAGTATTGCTTGATTTCTTCCAGTGCGCTTTGGCATTTACAATCCCAGACGAAAGGGGTCCCCTTCTTCATTAAATGGCTGTAGGGGCGGCATTTGCCGGAGAGATTGGCTATGAACCGCCGGATGTACGCGAGCTTTCCTTGTAGAGACCGCAGTTGCTTGAGAGTTCTCGGCAGAGACATTTCCATGATCGCTTTGATCTTTGATGGGTCTATTTTGATGCCCCGGTGTCGTACGATGAATCCTAGGAATTTGCCCGAGGAAACTCCGAACGCACATTTGAGAGGGTTCATCTTCAGGTTGTAATTCCGAAGGCGCTGGAAAACTATCTTCAGATGCTTCCAATTTTCTTCATGCGATTTGCTTTTCACCACGAGGTCATCGATATAACATTCGACGATTTCATGTATGAGGTCATCGAAAATCTTCCTCATGGCCCTCTGATAGGTAGCACCAGCGTTCTTCAAGCCGAAAGGCATCACTTTATAGCAAAATATGCCCAGCGGAGTCCGGAAAGCGGTATGCTTCTGGTCTTCGGGATGCATCTTTATTTTATTGTACCCCGATGAGCCGTCCATGAAGGAGAAGACTTCTTGAGTGGACGTGTTGTCTATCATCAGCTCGGTGATCGGTACGAGAAATTCATCCTTCGGACAAGCTTTGAGGAGGTCCCGAAAGTCCACGCAGATGCGCACCGTCCCATTCTTCTTCATCACTGGGACGATATTGGCGATCCAGTCAGGGTACTGAACTTCTTGGATGAAGCTGGAGTCGATTAACTTCTTGACTTCGGCGTTGATGCTCATTTTAAGTTTGAGCCGCATTCTTCTTGGTGCTTGCTTGACTGGCTTGACGTTCGGAGATATTGCCAATTTATGCACAGCTATCCCTGGATCTAGCCCCGACATCTCGGAGTAGTTCCATGCGAAGCAGTCTTTATACTGCATAAGAACGTCTCTTAGCGTA
Organism: Agapanthus africanus; assembly: GCA_030015575.1. Lineage (NCBI taxonomy): Eukaryota > Viridiplantae > Streptophyta > Magnoliopsida > Asparagales > Amaryllidaceae > Agapanthus > Agapanthus africanus. The sequence goes on along the minus strand of JASDDO010000026.1, from coordinate 16,753,579 downwards.
ACTACCTATTCTTCGGACAGCAGCTCACTGACGAACGTAGGCCTCGGGTCGTTTGCCGTCCCCAAGTTGATTTTTCTTAGGTTGTCCGCAGTAGTATGTATCCCATCTTCCAACTCTTTTGGCGCCGGTGGAAGTTCTGAGATCAACTCATCTCCATCCTCATCTTTGAAGCACAAAGACATGTCATCCATGCTCTCGCGTACTCCTTCTTCTGACAGCATTATCGCGTGACAGGTACGAGATCGTTTCCAAGACCGATATTGATCTGGTTCTACCCTCGCTATGTATGCTGCTTTTGGAACATGCTTCTGTGGTGGGGTTACCCTCCAACTGCTTGATAGAGCGAACCTGCCTTGCTGGTATTAGTTTTCAACCTAGTTTTTGAATGTGAAGCAGTCTTCGAGAGGATGTCCTATCGCTCGGTGATAGGAGCAATAGTCTGGATGATGAACCTCACTTGCTTGTTCGGGGTGCTTGGACTCCGGGAGATTAATTATCTGATGTTTCATGACAAGATCGAATATCTTCCTTATCTTGTCTTGGGGAAAAGTGTTGGAGATAGTGCCCTCAGAGTCAATTATTGGATCACAGGCACGTGATTGCAGTGATTGAGGGAGGACCTATCCCGGTAGGACAGTCTTACTCGAGATGATAGTATGCTATCTGGTTTACCTTTATCATCGTGTACTGCTTTAGGTGACATGACATGTCGCTATTGCACGTTGATAGAGCCCCTAGGATTCTTGCTTGACTGCCAGCAGTATGAGGGCGATCATATAAGTGAGAGCTGGAGTCTATAAGCGCATCCTTAAAAGGTCCCTAGTCGTAGGAGTTTCGAGACAGGGCATCGATTCTCCAGAGTAGACTAGTGTATACAGTCGAGACCCCGACGAGGGGCAGTGGCCGGTCTCACAAGCCACTGGTGTCAGTTGGTTCACCTAAGATGTATACAGGTGCTCATTGGGTTATGAGTACACCGGACAGGACTCGCCGGGAACATGCTAGTTGGTCTTATACCTGACGTCAGATAGCAGTTCCCTGGTGACATGTGTACAGGTTAGTTCATCGACCTGGGGATCGTCATTTGTCTCGTGTGAGTTCCCACTATACTTTGATTACTACCCTACCACGGCTCAAAGGAGTCGTGCAAACAGGTTTTAGTTGGGTACAGTCCCGAGCCACATGGAGGCAGTGAGCGGATCTTCGGGGGTTTCGTCTCTCCCGGTATTGGGGGTGAGGTCGCGCTGTGTCTAGGAGAGCCATTACACAAAGACCTTGGCCAAGGCAGGAGATTTACTGGTAGGTATTCCAGTAGTATCTCAGGGTGTTCTGGGCTACACTCCGACACGACTTGTACCGCTTTTGGGGGTCTGACTTTTACCAACCCCCTAGGCCCGCCATGCGATGCTCATAGACGAACGGACCGGACTGTACGGATATTGTCACTGACAGGCTCAGTTGGGTGTCGGGGTGAGCTTCCTCATCGACGTCCCTTTTGGTCAATAGCTGGTAGCCCGTCACGTATTGGCTTATACCTCTGACGTGCTAGTGGTTAAATCCACAGCCATAGTATTGACGAGTCTTTAGAGTCCACCACACCTTCAGTTACTCAAGCTTTCGGGCGAAACGCTGTAGAGGCCGTATGGAGATATGGCAGGGTCCGATCAGATACGTGCGGTATTGCACGGATCAGGATCGGACGGTTTTGTACTAGTGGCCGTATAGTTATATGGCAGCGTTCGATCAGATACGTGCGGTATTGCACGCATCAGGATCGGACGGATATTACTAGCCGGCTTTGGTTTAAGCCGGTCCTAGTATAGTACAGTGTAGATTTTGTCTCATTGCATTTGTATCCGGACGGAATACAAATGCGGGTGTGTATGCACAGTGTGGGGTTTTCCTGTAATTTATTACGGGACCAGTTTTCTGGAGTTGCCAGTTTGCATTCCGTTCCGGCCGGTTTTTCTTTGTTCTTTCCCGGCCGGACTTTTCCGATGGAGGGGGTTATTTGCAGTTTTGCAAATAACAATTTGTGGGGGACTTATTTGCATAAGGGTTGATATGATAAGTATCTTTGCTTTTCATGATTTGATGAGATTAGAAATGAAGTGAGGTTTGATTTGAGTTTAGTGATGATTATGTTTTTGGATGTGGTCACCCTCCTCCTTTTACTACCATCACCTCCCTTCATGCTTCATAATTCCTTCCTCCACCATTTCTAAATGAGAGATTATTATCATGGTTGAAAAAAAGAAAAGAGAGAAGAAGAAAAGAGAAGAAGAGAGAGCTTCATCTTTGAGAGAGGTTTTCATTCTTGATCTCATTCCATGCCAAGAAAAATGCAAGCACCATTTTTCTTATCTTTGTTTCCTCCATCCTCTTCAAATGGCAACCAACCCCAAAGTGAGACATACATTCTACATTACACTCCCTACAGCATATCTTGAGCATGTCGAGTAGCCGGCTTCATGCGCGAGTTGTCTCGGTATTGAGGTGGGAGCCCGTAAAAGTACCCGGCTTCGTGGTGCCCTTTCCGACGAGGAGGAGACGGACGGAGATCCCGCGAGGAGATCGGAGTGGAGATGAAGACCGGAGGACTCGGATCGTATGGTATACTTCTCTACCCCCTCTCTAGATAGCTTAGACTAGTTTAATGGCACGATCCGGGGTTTAGTGCGCGGTGGTGCCGGTTTGCTAAGTCCGCAAATTTTAAAGTTTATCACCGTTTCCGCGTTTGGCCGTCGGGTTGACGGCCGGGGCGCCGCCGTGCACTTACAGTGGTATCAGAGCCTCGCCATTAACTTCGTCTAGCTTCGTTTGATGTGTTTTACTTTTCCGATCGAACAAAATCCCGAAAACGCATTTTTCATGCACATCAGTTTCTGTCGAATTTTTTTTGAGTGCAAAAATTTTTCTGGTTGTCTCAGAGTGATGTGCAGGGAATTTTAAGGTCACTGTAAAAATTTGGTACAAAGAGCTCACCATACCGCCGCGGAAGGGCGGCCAAACCCCTGCTTTGGCCGCTCTTCCGCCGCGGAAGTAACTGTTCACCCCCCCAAATTTTTGCAGTGTGTTCCTCAGTGATAAATGTGGTTTTTGGAATATTAAAATTGGGCCCAGGATTTCTGTGAGTGCTACAGTTTTGATTGAGGGCCCACTTGTTAATTTTTGATCGATCGGATATTTTAAACACATTTTTCACAGTATTTACATTATATCTGCGACCGTGAATGTCACTCGATCGGTAAATCCGGTCTAACTGCTATAGCCCGGTTAGACGGATTTGCGAACGTGACTTTCACGTTGATGTTCTATGTTTATGCTGTGATGTTGCGGATCGGTCGTGGGGATAGCCTGGATGCAATGCTAGTACAGTTGTGGTGGTATTATGTACATTTGATATTGCGGGGCGAGCGTCCGACATGTGGACTGCCGTCACTGCCTGTTTGTATTATTCTTTTGGGGCACGACCTGGTTGCGGTCGATGTACCCGTTGTATGTATATTTTACTTTCTGTACTAGGATTACCCCGCGGTGGGGTGCACGGATAGCCGGGTTCTAGAGGGCAACAAGCCCGCATCTCATGGTATTGAGACGGAGGGGGCTTCACTCTAGGATTGGCGGGCTATTCGCCGCACTCGTAGGGGGTACAGGTTGACCCAGGAGGGATGCCCAAGTCGCCGGATTCCGTGGAGTGCTGGGTGGTCCATTCACGGAGCTGAAGGGGGCTGCCTCGCTTCAGGTTTTGGCGGGTGACTTGCCGCGCCCGTAGGGGTCTAGGATTTCATTGCACAGGCTATCCACACGACCAGGGGAACGTCGGGTTTCAGTAGTGGCTCTGTGAAACCCGGGGATCCCAGATATCTGTATTGTTCTGTGATGCTATACATTTCTGTGATGTTGCATTTCTTTCACGCCTTGAGCGAAATATAATATATTGGTATATATATTAGTAGATGTTGTATATGTTTTACATCCGCGCTAGTCCAGTCCCCGCTCTGTCGTTAGTTAGCTAACCTAACGGGTAATGACGGGACCCAGTGGCGAATGCGGATGGCATATACGCACATCAGTATATTTTCGTTCTTTGTGGTGTGATCAATTGATGGGACTGCATTGATTCGGATCAATGCAAGTTTAAAAACAAACCTAATCTGATGTTGTTGGAACACTTTTTCAAAAAGCTGTTATTGCAAGGACGTTCACTTTTGTTTTGCATCGAGATATTCAGTTGGAATATCCTGCTCCTCAGTCGACGAGGCAAGGGCCGAGATCCCTTCACCGGGAGTGACCCCTTGGACAGAAGTTTGCATCAGGGCATTAACTTCACTATAGCCGATTACTTTTTCTTTGCATCGCGGTATTCATTTGGAATATCCTGCACCCCATTCTACGGGGAAAGAGCCGAGATCCCTTTACCGGGAGTGACCTCTTTAGCAACGGTTTTCGTCACTATATTTTAAAAAGCTATCCGTTCCTTCGACGATATCAAGTTCTTTACGTTAAAGGTTTTCGCCAGAAACCATTCGTAGCCCTCCGTCATTTCAGACGGGTAGCACGTAGTATTCATGCTATGTTTGTTGACCTTCGTCAAGGCATAGTGTATGGTAGCTGCTTGTTACTTTTCTGTTGCATAGATAGATGCGTTGGTTTGGGACAGTCGTATAGCCTTGTTGACCTTCGTCAAGGGCTTGTACGGGTGGATTCAAATTAACCTGGATAATGACGGGTAGAACTTGACATGTGACTTATGATTTGTTGACCTTCGCCAAGGTCATAAGAGCATGGGGCAGAAATCACATCGGGAGTTTCAAAAGAACTGAAACTTGCCAGATATGCGCATACCTTCTGGAGTGTGATACCGTGAGCGGATTCCGTCACGTTATCATGCGATGAGAGTTGGATCCCGATTTCCACTGATGAGTTGGTTTACTCCTCGGGTGACCCCGACTAATTCTTCTTTCAGGTTTGGAGGAGAATTTGAGGTACAGTGGAAGGTTTCCAGATTAGATAAATTGGTAACCATTCTGATCTAGGATAGAGTGCACGCTGAGTGTTTCTTTTCTCTCTCTCTCTGGCAGCGACCATTGACCCGACCCTAGACTATGACTCAGTGACCAAGTTGACCGAACCTACTTAACACTGGCTTTTGGATTGTCAGAGTTGCAGACCTCATTGCCACTCCTACTTTTACCCTTTTTTCCAGGACACCCCGTATTACTACGAACGTCCACTTCCATTGGGCAAAACCATCGTATGGTTAGATACGAACTCGAAGGAATTCGAGGATGGTTTCTGGTTCTGGAGAAAACGGATAGGATTATTCAGTTGTCTTTTCTTTCCACCCTCTCTCATGTTGCGAGTACTCCTTAGTTTAGGAGTAGTACACCTATTATGCAAATTGGATAGTCTTCTTCCAAACCATAGGCTGGTGCCGACCGGTAGGGAATGAAGAAAACCATTTAGCCTAAACGGTGTACAGAAGGTATTAAGTTCAGACAAAGCAAGGGATTAGTAAAAGGGCAAAGTAAATTGCAACTGATATTCACGACCAAACCAAGTATTTTTTCGCCAATCCTAAACCACCTTTGTATTTCTCCAGGACACTCCGTATCACTACGAAGATCCCATTTTATTGGATAATCCATCGTATGGTTATATACGAACTCGAAAGGAACTTGTTCCAGTTCGGGGATGGATCCTGGTTCAGGAGAAATAGGAATAAAGTACATTCAGGTGTCTTTTATCTTCACCTTCTCTCGCTTTGCGAGTGCTCCTACGATTAGGACAGTACACCCTTTATGCTTTTTGGATAGTCTTCTTCCAAACCATAGGCTGGTGCCGAACGGTAGGGAAGGAAGAAAACCATTTGGCCTAAAGGGGTGTACAGAAGGTAATGACTAAAGACATATGAAGGGATTTGGAGAGGTGGCAAAGAATTATACGGTTATAATTGTGAATCTGGATAATGGAAGAGGCATTACTAAGAATACCGGGATACCCCATCGAAACATTTTTAATGTTTCAGTTCAGCTGTGTACTGTTAAAAGAAAACTGATTTCCCGATTAGACACTTACTCCAGGGTATGTATTTACCAGGTATGATTCTCACATCTGTATGGTTTTACAGATGATGAGTGGGAGTAAGTTATTGGGAGTTAGGTGATCATCCTCATTATATCTGGATTCGTTGTAATCGGTGATATTTGAGGAGATCATCTGGGTTGTTTGCCGGTCGGCAAATATTTGGTTTTGAATATCCGCTGTTGTGCACCAATTTCAAATTGATATATCTGTACGTCTATTTTTATAGAGTGAGATGTACCTTTTGATATTATGTCGATGACATTTACCTATATCAGTGGATGGTTAGGTAAGGAGCATTGAACAGCGGTGTAATTCTTCTTAACCATAAGTACAGTTTTCAACCTACGACACACAGTGAATGAGTTATCTGACTCAAGGGACTTATACAGAGTATTGTATGTTGTCCAGGGTCCATCAGGACAGAGGGGTTGGTCCTCGTACTGTATTCTGCTTACTTATGACTTCTCTAGTTCTTAGACATGTGTTTCGTAGAAACACAGGGTCTAAGTTTTGAGAAGTTATAGGTATAAGAATAAAGTAGAGAACCAGGTGTTGCAAGTATCGGGATTCTTCAAAGTGATCGAAGATGTAGATACTTGTACATGGTATTCAGTTGATAGTAATGATTAAGAGAACTTGCTTCTCTTTCGGGTTACTCATAATTGGAAGTATTCCTAAGTTGAGTAACGCTGATCGGCCTCTCTCCATTTAGTTGACATGCACTGGAGACAGCTGCATGATTTGAATCTGGTTAAATTAAATCAATGCCTCTGGTTCTATATTGGATATAGTACAGTTCATATCTTAACATTGTTAAGGTACGGGGAGTTGTCCGGCTTATGATTAAAACCAGACTCTGGATAACTCAAGGCACGTTTCTGTAATGGCTGTTTGTGGGTTGACCCAGGCTATGACGAGGGTTGACTTTCTACCATCTGGATGAACAATAGCAATATTGTTCTAGACTCGCCACAGTTTTAATTAAAAATGGATTTTTTCAGAAAACAGTAGTGGGAGTATGGTAGAACTGGAAGTGATTCCAGAACCGCAAACGATTACTGAAGATTTGATAAGGAACCTAAAGATTCAATCTGATTTGACATTCCATTGGCCACTCCGCAGATAAGGTGGGTAACTTCAGGCACCCGAGAGGTACTACGGTAGCCTCAAGGACGGTGACAGGGAAGTTCTTGTTTACCCACACTTGCCATTGCTGTTGTTCCAGGCTGCGAGACCCGGCAGGAGGATGAGTATAGCGTCTTTCTAAACTAGTTTTAGAAGTGCACGTCTATATGACTCTGCCAGAGGGTTGTCGTAGTCAGTGGGAGCAGCGGAATCATTGGTGGACATCAGGCTTGTGTCTATTTATAGACTAAAGCAGATGTAGCGGAGATAGATCATCCATTTCTGATGTGACAGTCATAGGTTTGACGTCATCAGAATAGGGGATGGATCTGTTGAGAAGGTAGTAGGAAGTGATATTCCTTTACTACGATCGGTTATACTTTGGTCGTCACACAGTGGTTTCTCCACAAGGAACTTGGACATTGTATCAGACATACTGGTTACTAGATCTATAGTTTTAGATCTAGATTTGGGTGGTTTCCCAATCAGGGTACTTAGACAGCATTCTAAGGGTATTTAGAATGGACGACTCCTGGCACGGTAGTGTACCTGCAGGTAATGGAGTCACCCTCTCCAAAGGTGTCTTACAGACTAAAGGGGAGAGGGACGTGCATGATTGGCAGATCACTTGCTCAGGCAATTGAGTCAATCGTGAGATGTCAAGTACCACACCAGATGTTGTTCTTGCACTAGATGCAATAAGTTGACATTAATCCAATCCTGGAGAAACGGTAGGAAGCAGTTTTAGAACATAAGTGGATGTTCTAGGGATATGATAACGACAGCCTTATTAGGGAGACAGTTATCATTCCGAGCTTCCAAGGTGACATGGACGACAAGGAGGTTGTCAGAGTTACAGTTTTCCCTCTGACGAGGGGCAGTATTTTGGACAGGTGGTCCAAGGCAATACTGAGGGTGGCATGGCGCAGGATACCGATTAAGTTCGGTTGACGATACAGTCTAAGAAGTTTGGATTTGGAGTTCATTTATGAGCTAAGTCCCATCAGACATCCAGACACTCTAAGACAGGTATTGCTCATTTCGGGAGATGGCTTTCTCCGCGAACTTGAGATATAGAGAGACATAGAAAGAAACATCAAGGCGGATCCACTCACTGAGGTTATTCCTCGAACGCAATAGTTTCACAAACGGGTTTTGTGAGACTGACTAGTAGGGGAGTTGGGTGTTCGGTATCACACAGGCTGTGAGTATGCGACATCGCAATAATTAGCCTTGAGTGCAAGTGGGAGATTGTTGGAGATAGTGCCCTCAGAGTCAATTATTGGATCACAGGCACGTGATTGCAGTGATTGAGGGAGGACCTATCCCGGTAGGACAGTCTTACTCGAGATGATAGTATGCTATCTGGTTTACCTTTATCATCGTGTACTGCTTTAGGTGACATGACATGTCGCTATTGCACGTTGATAGAGCCCCTAGGATTCTTGCTTGACTGCCAGCAGTATGAGGGCGATCATATAAGTGAGAGCTGGAGTCTATAAGCGCATCCTTAAAAGGTCCCTAGTCGTAGGAGTTTCGAGACAGGGCATCGATTCTCCAGAGTAGACTAGTGTATACAGTCGAGACCCCGACGAGGGGCAGTGGCCGGTCTCACAAGCCACTGGTGTCAGTTGGTTCACCTAAGATGTATACAGGTGCTCATTGGGTTATGAGTACACCGGACAGGACTCGCCGGGAACATGCTAGTTGGTCTTATACCTGACGTCAGATAGCAGTTCCCTGGTGACATGTGTACAGGTTAGTTCATCGACCTGGGGATCGTCATTTGTCTCGTGTGAGTTCCCACTATACTTTGATTACTACCCTACCACGGCTCAAAGGAGTCGTGCAAACAGGTTTTAGTTGGGTACAGTCCCGAGCCACATGGAGGCAGTGAGCGGATCTTCGGGGGTTTCGTCTCTCCCGGTATTGGGGGTGAGGTCGCGCTGTGTCTAGGAGAGCCATTACACAAAGACCTTGGCCAAGGCAGGAGATTTACTGGTAGGTATTCCAGTAGTATCTCAGGGTGTTCTGGGCTACACTCCGACACGACTTGTACCGCTTTTGGGGGTCTGACTTTTACCAACCCCCTAGGCCCGCCATGCGATGCTCATAGACGAACGGACCGGACTGTACGGATATTGTCACTGACAGGCTCAGTTGGGTGTCGGGGTGAGCTTCCTCATCGACGTCCCTTTTGGTCAATAGCTGGTAGCCCGTCACGTATTGGCTTATACCTCTGACGTGCTAGTGGTTAAATCCACAGCCATAGTATTGACGAGTCTTTAGAGTCCACCACACCTTCAGTTACTCAAGCTTTCGGGCGAAACGCTGTAGAGGCCGTATGGAGATATGGCAGGGTCCGATCAGATACGTGCGGTATTGCACGGATCAGGATCGGACGGTTTTGTACTAGTGGCCGTATAGTTATATGGCAGCGTTCGATCAGATACGTGCGGTATTGCACGCATCAGGATCGGACGGATATTACTAGCCGGCTTTGGTTTAAGCCGGTCCTAGTATAGTACAGTGTAGATTTTGTCTCATTGCATTTGTATCCGGACGGAATACAAATGCGGGTGTGTATGCACAGTGTGGGGTTTTCCTGTAATTTATTACGGGACCAGTTTTCTGGAGTTGCCAGTTTGCATTCCGTTCCGGCCGGTTTTTCTTTGTTCTTTCCCGGCCGGACTTTTCCGATGGAGGGGGTTATTTGCAGTTTTGCAAATAACAATTTGTGGGGGACTTATTTGCATAAGGGTTGATATGATAAGCATCTTTGCTTTTCATGATTTGATGAGATTAGAAATGAAGTGAGGTTTGATTTGAGTTTAGTGATGATTATGTTTTTGGATGTGGTCACCCTCCTCCTTTTACTACCATCACCTCCCTTCATGCTTCATAATTCCTTCCTCCACCATTTCTAAATGAGAGATTATTATCATGGTTGAAAAAAAGAAAAGAGAGAAGAAGAAAAGAGAAGAAGAGAGAGCTTCATCTTTGAGAGGGGTTTTCATTCTTGATCTCATTCCATGCCAAGAAAAATGCAAGCACCATTTTTCTTATCTTTGTTTCCTCCATCCTCTTCAAATGGCAACCAACCCCAAAGTGAGACATACATTCTACATTACACTCCCTACAGCATATCTTGAGCATGTCGAGTAGCCGGCTTCATGCGCGAGTTGCCTCGGTATTGAGGTGGGAGCCCGTAAAAGTACCCGGCTTCGTGGTGCCCTTTCCGACGAGGAGGAGACGGACGGAGATCCCGCGAGGAGATCGGAGTGGAGATGAAGACCGGAGGACTCGGATCGTATGGTATACTTCTCTACCCCCTCTCTAGATAGCTTATACTAGTTTAATGGCACGATCCGGGGTTTAGTGCGCGGTGGTGCCGGTTTGCTAAGTCCGCAAATTTTAAAGTTTATCACCGTTTCCGCGTTTGGCCGTCGGGTTGACGGCCGGGGCGCCGCCGTGCACTTACAAAAAGAATATGCTCGACCCATCTTCTTTATAAGCGACGAATCCCGGCTGCTCAATTCTCAATAGCATGGCTTCTTGGACCCGCTTTGCCGCTGTCGGACATTTTTTCCATTCCTTAGTTTGTTTTTGCCTCCACATCTGGTCTTCTGTATGACGGGTTGGCGATGAAGAACATCGTCATTCTCCGCAGCCTGCTGAAGGAGGCGTTGCGTCCTGGCTTTCTCGTAGATGGCCATTTCGCTGCTATGGTCATCCCGGGCCTTTTGATTCGCTTCCCTTATTAGATTGTCCATCCGTTCTTCGAACGACGGACTTGGCACTTTCATGGCGGGGCCTCGTTTTGGTTCAGGGTTAGCGTCTTCTAACAGAGCATCACCTTCTTCATCAAAGTCATGTATAACGTAGCATCCATGGAATCGCTCCCTTTTCTTGGGTTGAACATGTCTAAGACCGATCGTTTCCATTCTTCCGTTGGACAATTTTCGCTGAGTTCCGGGGATATTCTAGATCCTGTTGTAGAACTGAGCTTGTTGAGTAGTCTGTTTGAAGCGTACGCCTTGGCGCCTCAATAGCCTTTTTAATCCTTCGGTGTAATACCTGGGCAGACGAATGGGTAAGAGCCTATCGAGCGCACGATTGGTACCATGCCAGACTTCTCTTTCGACTTTAGTCTCCGTGGATTGATAGAATATGATCGCCTTTTCACCTCTTCACCTGGGAGAGACGTAGAATGTCCATAGCTCTTGCACACTATATGTCTCAAGCGCATCAAGCTCTCTGTAATGCTACCGCGGAACCATGGCGATCTGCAAACTCTGATCATCTTCAGTGAGGGCCTGCACTGATGGATGGACCGAGAACACTGCGTTGACTTCGTATTCAGAGTCACTGCCAAAGACCAGAATAGGGGTAGAGAGTCCCGACTTGCTGCATTGGGGCGGCCCCGAATAGAGTATTTCCTCGTCCTCTTCGGTATCACTCCCAAAGACCGGAATAGTGGTGATAACTTTTTGATTATTCTCTGGTTTATGGCATTTTTCTGTGTCTTCAAAGTCTGGTAGAAAGTACTTTGCATCTTCATACTTGCGGACTTTATTTACGGAGAATGAGTTCAGTTCCCCCGTCACGGTATACTCGAGACCATTTTTGAAATGCTTCATATACCGATGTTGTGCAGAAGAGATGATGTTGTACTCGTGTAACCAAGGCCTGCCGAGCAAAACGTTGTATCAAGTCTTGGCGTCAATGACATGAAATTTGATGTCAATGACGAGCAGCCCAAAGCGTAACGTCAGTATTATGGACCCGAGCGTCCGTGATGACTGGGAGTCAAAACCGGAGATGGTAATTTTATCCCGAGCTAGGTGTTGAACGCTCATGCAGATTTCTTTTAGCACTCTGATATTTAGAAGTTTGACGGAGGACCTGTTGTCAACTAGAATCTTCCCTATCTTGATGTCATGGCAATATCCGAAGACATATAGGGGACGGTTGTGCTCACACGTTCCGAGGAGGAGATCTTCATCGCCGAACGTGATGTCAGCTGTGTGCACTTCTTCCAGCCCGTCCTTCATCTTTTCTTCGGAAAGAAAGGCTTGAAACTGCTCGGGCTCTTGTAATGCCTTGATCAGCGAATCCCGTGCCTCTTTAGATAAGAGAAGGGCATCCAAAATGCTTAACTGCGAGGGTATCCTCCTCAGGTGTGCCAGGACATTGTAATCCACTTTGCTCTTCTTGGACGGATCCTTGGCTGCGTGCTCTTCGGCGACTCGCTCATCGAGGGCGATATCCTCGGGGACTTTTTCCTTCCCCTTATCTTTTTTGTTCGATCCCTTGTTTGCGGGTCCGAGATTCTTTTTAGGTAACGTGCGGTTTCGCAGCTGAATATTCTCACAGTTCTTCGTCTTTTCCTCTTTTCCTGAGGTGGATTCTTTGAAGAGAGGGCCGATAGGTATTTCTTCATTAGAATCACTTCCGAAGGTGAGAACTTTCAATCCCCTGGCATCGACCATGTGACAGTTGCCGGCAGCTTTTTTATGCTCATCTGTCGTGATTCTCCGTTCCCGACGAGCCTTACGCTTTATCCGCTTGAAATGTTGTCGGTGAGCGACGTACCCTTGCCACCACTTTTTAAAAGCCATGCACTCTTCAGTGGGGTATGCAATCCTCTGGTGGTATAAGCAATAGTTAGGATGTACGTCTACTTCGTCAAGGTGCGTATCCTCGGGGATATCTTCTTTGGGCGGTGGCAGCTTCATTCCCATGGACAAGGCTTTGGCAAACCGTTTTCTCGTCTTAAGCCTGCTTTTGTCTGGTTGGAGTGCTTCAACCATTTCGTTCAGTTGCCGACGTTTGGCTTTTTCGAATATGTCCATTTCGCGCTCTTGATTATCCTTACTCTTCTGACGGGCCTCGTTCAGCAGCAGGTCGATCATCTCGTCAAACGGCTCCAAGGGTTTTGGATTCGATCCTGCCCCAGATCCTATATGTTGTCTTCTAACGCCGAGTGAGTTTCTTCATTTGTTAACGCCGAATGAGAGATCATGTGGAAACTTGCCACATAATCCTCAGATTCTTCTGACGAGTCATCTCCGTCGTTATTGTCGTTATCTTCGCTCTTAAGGATATTGTTGAGAAATTCTTGGAGTGTGACCGGGGTTCGCACCTTTTAGTTGTATTCCTCCAGTGCGTCAATATGTTTTTGCAGGTCCGTGCGCTTGTCATCAGACTTCACGGGCTTTTTGGTCTTTTTCTTCTTCTTTGAAGATTTTGACAGCTGGGCATGGGCGTTTTGACTATCGCTACCAATTCTTGGCGTCGGGCGCGGCTTCAGCATTCCCTCAATGACTTCGGGCTCCAGCGAACTTTTCCACCTGAACGCCGGGCATGTTTGGAGATACTTTAGCATTCTTTTTGTTTTGGCTGAAAGAGCGACCTCCCATGGAGCTTCTTCTATAAAAGAGCATGATGCTCCCGGCGTGTCCACCTTTTTAAAAGCGTGCGACTGGGGCAGGTTTACCCTCCAGTTTTCAGACAACGCGAATTTGCTTTGCTGGTACCGGTCCTCAATCCAGTTTTTGAAGACGAAGCAATCTTCGATTGGATGGCCCTTTATTCGATGGTAGGGGCAATAGTTGGGACTGTTGATGTCACCGGGCTGCAGTGGCGTTTTGGATCCGGCAAGGTTGTGAGCCTGTTGCACACTGCCAGCTCGAACAGTCTCCTCGTTTTATCCGGGGGAAACGAATAAGGGCGCTTTATCTTCTCGTTAAAGAATCGCTGTTTATCGTCTTAGCGATCAGTTGGTTTTGGACCACTGGGCTGCTGCTGAGCATTGGCGACGAAGGTTGCTTTTCCTTTTCCCTTTTCGTTTCGAGGCTCCATCTTCGAAAAAGATGGTCTATGACCCATCTGATCCATTTGGGCCAGCTTGTCAATCAGGGCCTGGAAGGTAGTCGGCTTGAAAAACATCATGAACTGGGATATGGTCTCCTGCGGATCAAGAGTTCCCACGAACATGCCTACTGCATGAGCTTCTTCGATACGTTGTTCGCATTTCGACCATAGGTTCCACTACTGTATTGCGTACTGAACCCATGTTTCACCTGGCTTTACCCTGGCATTAATTAGTGCGGCGATCGTGGTGCGCTCGCTAGCGCTTGCGAATCTCTGTGTAAACAGTAGCTCCATTTCTGCAAATGTTTTGACAGAGTCATTCGGGAGCTCGTAATACCACTCGAATGCTGTCTCCGACAAGATGCTAACGAATTGACGAAGTGGTAGCTTATCGTCGCCTGCGGTGTTGCCGCACAGAGCCTTGAATTGAGCCACGTGTTGGTGTGGATTCCCCGTCCCCTTATATACATGGAATTTCGGGATCGTATATCCCGGCGGGTACTTTATTTGGTCATACCAACCCGGATAGGGTCGTCCAGTCTTGACGATTTGGCCAGCCGCTTCGCTCGCCTGATGAGCTCGTATCTGTTGAGCGATATAGTCATCCAGGGCGGCTTTGGAGATGGTCTCTTCCTTGGCTGCTGATAGAGCCGGAAGAGGGTTCGATGTCTCTCCTCTATCGTCTTCAAGGATAATCGGAGGGTCTTCAGCTGAAGGATCCGGTTGTATCATCATCCTGACCATATCTTGGAATAAAAGCGCCATTCGTTTTATATTGGTCGCTTGTTCCACGGCCTCTCTGTCTTTCTTCTTGAGGATTCTGCGGAGGAACACAACATCGGTTTCTTGTTCTTGACGCTGCTCCGACGACGTCTCCGGGCTTGCTTTTGGCCCGGTGAGTGCAGCCATGGTTGTCAGCATCTCCTGGAGCTTTCGCTGTTGTTGCTCCTGGGCCTTTGTCACTGATCGCGTGAGCGGTCGATGACCCGTAGAAGCACGGCTTTCCTCTTTTCTGGAAGCCATATAAACAGTATGCACTACCATGCCCCCAGACTTGGGGCGTTTGGATTCAGTGCCTTTGAGCTTTGTCGTGGACACGGGGATTTTCTCCGGCCTTCTTCTTTTGTGAACGGTCGAAGTTGAGGGGGCCGTTGTAGCGGGCACCCAAGTAGATGACACCTTCTATGGTATGACAGGATGGTCCTTCTCTTGCTGAACTTTCATCTTCTTCGGTCGGCGGGAGTATTCTTGGTTGATCACAGAATCTTGGACTCTCCGCCAGACCTTGTGGATTTTGGAAGACAGCCGCTGAGAGGGCTGCTCTGGCTTCGATTTTGTAACATTCTCCACAGGTGGAGGAGATCTTTTCAATACAGCGGTCGGAGAATTCTTGCGGACCCTCTTGAGTGGTTCAAAACTGTTCCCAGTTGGAACAGCAGCATCGACTTCAACCATCGGAGCTGGTGGAGTCAATCCAGAAGGGGAACTGCCCCCATCTTTCCTCACTGGGCGCCAATGTCGACGTCGAGCAAGTCACGCGGCTGGAATCACCTCCGTTGTCGGGGTAACTTCGTCCTGCCCACTGCTTTGAGGAGAGTCTGTTATTGGTGCCAGCCTGTCAAAAACTGACACTCGCTGGGAAGGAATAGTCAACCTATCGAAGGCCGACTTTCGAGTAGGGGAAGCAGTTTGGACGGCTTTAGCTGCAGCAGAAGCTGGGATAGCCTTCTCTGGTATTGCGAGCCTCTTCGTGGTCCCCTTTGAGCTCAGGCTCAGCCTGTCGAAGACTGAGGTATTAGACTTGGACGACCCATTGAGAGGGGCCGCGGTAGTGGTGAGCCGATCAAAGATCGACTTCTTCAGAGCTTCTTGCGGCGGCAGTGGGGCGTTGACGCTCATTGGTGAGAGCATGGTCCAAAGAACAGTCCAGTGGTGGCCTGAGTCATCTGTTCCACTGGCATCGTAAAAACGGAGGCCGCTTGAGGCCCATAGGTCACTCCTCCAGCAAGGACGGAGTGAGAGTTATTGCCGTTGTTGCAGTTGGTGCAGTTGAAAGCCATTTTCTCTGCACGGGAGCAAGACACCAAATCTTAATACCTCGAATCCAGAGGCAACCATACTAAACCGCGATTCGTTCGCGAAACACGACACACGAAGGGTGGAGTGGAAAGAGGAAAATGTCCCACCAAAAGGTCCCACCAAAAGGTCCCATCGGGCGTGCCAGAATCTGTTTACCGCTGAAAATAGCGATGAAACCGCGTAGGTCATCTTGCCTGAATTTGGGGGCAGATGCTATTTGGATTTATTCATCCACCTCTCCGAAGATGCCAAGTTGATTTATGGTACCGTGTTTCGGAGGTTTGGACGGATGCGTCCGTTATAGCAGATTTCGTCAGATTCCCCCTCGTTTGCGAGGGGTTTTTGATTGTGGGGACGCTCTTCCCTGCAGGCGCAAGCCCCTGCAGTTAATTACGCTACCGCGTAGCGATAACCACTTTCTCCTTCTCTAGATATTCACTTCGTATCTTGTGTATTTGTTTTGTTTTAGGTTGCCCGAAGATTGTATACGGAGACTAATTTGTGTTGTCACCCGTAGGGCATGGATTAGTCCAAATCCGTATTTTCTTAGATTTGGGTTTGGGTTGGTTTTAAGGATCGTTAATCTCATTTGATACTAAGATCAACTTAAACGTTTGTTGAGAATACGTTAGTCTAATTTTAGACTAAGATCTACTCAACGGGATCATTTAGATCCAACAAAAGAGCAGTTGAGCTCTATTGTTTTAGTTTAGGGACGTTGCGGTCCATTGGGTTTAAGAACATCATAGTTCGTGACAGTTTAAAGACGTCATAGTCTGTAAAATTTAAAGACATCATAGTCTATGAGTTTAAGGACCTCCCAGTCCATAAAGTTTAAGGACATCATAGTCCATGAGTTTAAGGACCCCACAGTCCGATTTAAAGATAACATAGTTTATGAGTTTAAAGACCTCACAGTCTGTAAAGTTTAAGGAAATCATAGTCCAGTTTAAAGACGTCATAGTCTGTGTGGTTTTGGTTCAACCGTTTGGGGATGCCCCAAAAGTTATTGGTTATTGGGACCCCCCATCTCTCTGAAGATGTTGAGGAATTACAGCGACATATATCAGAAATATGAAGAGATGTACCCTTGAACCAATGTTGGTTGGGAGATCTGTAGTCAAGTTTGGGACTAAGATCAGTTAAAAAGATTTACGAGCATATGGGCTCAATTAATCTACATTAGGGATTTGTAGCCAACTTGGGCTCGGCCCACTCAGTTAAAATGTTGGACATTTAATTAGGCTTAGCCCCTTTTCATTTAACAATGTTGAGCATTAGTTTGGGTTATGACAACCTTTTTGTCTTTTGTTGAGTGTTGAGCACTCATTATGGCTCTGGGGCAGTTTATGTTCTCTCAGCGCACGCGTGAGGAGCACGTGGCGCGCTTGGCGCTGAGCGCCACACTTAGAGCGCTAAAACGCTTCCTGTGAGATAGCGCACACGTGAGGAGCACGTGGCACGCTTGGCGCTGAGCGCTAGAAAATGAGTGCAGAGCGTTCTTTATAAAATAGCGCCCACGTGAGGAGCACATGGTGCGCTTGGCGCTGAGCGCCAACCCTGAAGCGCTGAGCGCTTTTTTTAAAATAGCGCTTGGAGCGCTGGGTGCTGAGCGTCAGACTTGGAGCGCTGAGGCGCTTCTTTAAATTGGAGCGCTGAGGCGCTTCTTTAAATTGGAGCGCTAGGAGCGCTGCGGCGCTTTGCGCCAGTCTTGCAGCGCTGAGGCGCTTCTTTAAATTGGAGCGCTAGAAGCGCTGCGGCGCTGTGCGCCAGTCTTGGAGCGCTGGGGCGCTTCTTTTTTAATTGGGGCACTGATGCTCTTTTTAGGCAGTTTTGATCAGTTCTGCGCTATGAGAATTAAATTCTCACTTATAAGAGACTTTGTCTCGTAGCTCTAAGAACAAAGTTCTTATTTTATAGGAGATGTTACAATTTCTTATTTTTTTGTGAAAGACTTTGTCTTTATGGATCTGTGATATGAAGAGAATTGAATTCTTCTCTCCCTTTTTATAATGAGATGCTATGATCTATTTTTGTGAAAGACCTCTGTCTTATAGATCTATGATCTAGAAAAAAATTAAGTTCTTCTTCTTTTTGACGAGATACTTTGATCTCTCTGTTTTATTTACCTTGAAGAAATTCTTCTTCCGAGAGCTTGCTCTTTTCTTTGAAATTTCTCCAAATTTGTGGCGGGGTTCCTCCTTTCAAGACTTGAAGTCTTCGGTCCTTTATATAGGGGAGGCTAATTTGTTGAATCAGTTAAGGAAATCTTTTCTCTGATTGATTTGGGGATGTTTCCCACCGTTGAATTTTTGATCCAAGAGCTTCTGTTTTACAGAAGGCAATCTTCTTGTTTTTAACAAGATTGGGGAAATATTTTCCCATACAGAATTTATTCCGTATCTTGGTGATTTTCAATCACCATTGGATTTTTGATCCAACGGTATTCTAATTTTCAGAGGTAATCTGATGATTTTTAGCTTTGATCCAAGGTTGGGGAAGACGCGTCGACGCTGCGAGCGCTGCTAGCGTCGACGCTGCGAGCGCCGGCGCTCTCGTGCTTTGCACGTGAGCGCTGCATCAGAGTCTTTGACTCTTAGAGCTGGCGCTGCGAGCGCTAGCGCTTTCGTGCTTTGCACGTGAGCGCTGCTTCAGAATCTTTGATTTTTAGCGCTGGCGTATTTAGCGCCAGCGCTTCATAGAAGCGCTGCTTCATTTCAAATTTCAAAATTTGAACAGAGCTCTGTTCTGATTGGGAGAAATAAGAGATCTTATATGCGAACTACTTTTAAAAACATATAAACATATACAACCAGCCTAAAGCTTTAAAAACACTGACAATAAATATCTGTAAACCCCCCCCCCCCCCCCCCCACACACACACACACTCACACACATTTTAAACCATTTTCTTGATAAATAAAAAAAACCATGTAATGTTACCAATTCAAGGTGATTAAGATCAATTAACTTTTATAAAAAGTTTCTGTTTTCTTTGCATTTTCTTTTGACTTAAACACACTTTCAAAAAAGGCATTAAAACGACTTTGGTTTGTCCAAAAAATGGCGGCTCCACAAACATCAAGATAAACTCAACTCTTACAATTTTACCAAATGTATGGGAACAAAATTAGAACTGGGTCCCCAAAAAACATCATAAATAATGAGCATTGTTCCTTCAAAGATCTAAGTTCGTTGACACAATCTTTTCCTTTGAGTTGTGCAACGTTGGCAGTTCTTAAACGAGGGCCCACAATTAACCAAAGCCTAAAAAGAGAGAGAGAGGAAGAACATTGTCGGTGCCTCCTCCAAAAGATAGTAATTAATGGTTATATAAAATTTAGAGATAATCATAAAAAAGAAGAAAAGAGGTGATAATAAATGATCCACTCATGCACTGTGCTATGTTTTTCACTGTTTTATATTTATGTTATATGATGTGCAATATAGAATGAAAAACAATATAGGTTTGGCTGCTATTAATTTGCATGCCCAATCTCTCTCTCTGACCCTCTTAAAAAGCGGTTCTCAACATCGGTTCCAAATATAGGAATAAAAATCCTGATGCCCAGATTAAAAGTTATGGGTTTCGAAAGTCAATCATAAAATCGGTCCATCTTATTTGCACGTTTGACCCTGTTTCGGTCCAAACGACATAGATATTCTTCGACGATCCGTTCTGTATCATATACATAAGTAAAGGATACGTTGTAAGCTTGTATTATGGATTACCGAATAATGCTGCTCTTTTAATGAATTAGTTAAGCGTAGGTGGAGTTGTTAAACTAATTCTTGTGATCAATTGAATAGCACGATCAGATTGTCTTGTCCAACACATTCCCACTCAAAGTTAGAGTAGATTATCCCCCAACAAGCTCCACCATCCCTTGCTTCATGATCAAGTGTGCGGGGGTGGCCCAAGCAAATTTTCCAGTATCATCTAATTTTGGGTAAGAACTTCTTTTCAATGAAAACGACCAATGTCTCTATTAAAACTAACACTAAATAGAACTAAATCTGAACTTTTTAAAAAAAGAAGAAGAAGGAAACCATGTAAAAGGGAAGGAAGTGGGGAAGAGAAAAGAGAGAGGTGCATCATGGGCATGAAACACACTGTGATCCCATACTGGAGAAGGGACAAAGCTAACAAGGGACCAATCAAGGCAGCTCTTATGTCAATGCACACATGCACGAGGACCCACGAATTTGCCCCGAATACATTAATTTGTGGCCAGTTCCTCTTTTGGGGTTCCTGGGGTTCGAAACCTGCATTCTTTCCAAAAGGGGAAGTGCCCATATCAACCGAGCTAGTGCTCATTGGTCTCTTATGTCAACCTATTCGGCATTTTTTGGATTCTTGATTGATGTGCAGACTTTGGTCACTCCTCACATGCGTAGAATTGTATATTGGATGCATGCTACTTTTTTTTATAGTGAGGAGATTATGATATACCAAATTAAATACAAATTAAAATTTAGAGATCGGGAAATTGCTACAAATGTACGTTTGTTCCGTAGGAATTGAACTTTTATATATATAACACCGGGAACATTTTCAACTCTACTCAGAATTTAGTATGTTCTATTTCTTTTATAAAAAATGATATGGATATGTTATAGAAAAATGGTATGCAACCATTTTCGGCTCTTTCTTTCTTCTTATGTTTTTCGCTCTTTGGGCTGGGGTTATTTTGACCGCATCCAATTTCCGCAAGAAAAGTAATTGTTTTTCTATTTGATTAGTTACAAAATCAAATTTGGAAAATTGAATCCGTCCTCCTTTAATTATAAAGTGGATAAAATTGGATATGGCGGAGAAGAACACTTGCTCCTTCGTGAACATAAGAGATCAAATTCATAAAATATGATTCCGTCATAGTTAAACCAAACAGGCCAATAAACCAGATGGGCTTAGCTCGGTTGGCAACAATTTCCTCTCCAATATGAGAGCTCGTAAGTTCGATCTCCGAAATGGTTGATTTCAAAAAAAGAAAAAAAAAATAGGCCAATCAACATAGACACTTGGATCCAATGAGATTTGGTTTGGATTATCTTCCACTCTTTCACGAGGCAAGTGTGACTCATTCCAAGGAGTTTTACCCATTCTCTCTTCTCTTAAGCACCGGCATCGTATCCGCTTATTTCTGTTATGTTACTAATCAAACAAAATACAATTTCATTCGTAATTCAGCGATACAAAAGAGCGAGCATCAATTGTTTCGGCTCGGCTCCAAGAAATTTCTACGGTTTATAAGAGACAAACGTCCTCTGAGAAAGAGGATGGCCGTTGTTGGTGGCCGCCGTCATCACGCTGATTTCACACCGTTTCACAGTTAAAAATTGGTGGGCCCTATCCATGGACCCAGACAAGAGACGTTGCCTTCAGCCGTAGCCCCTAACGTGGTCAAATACAATGGATCCAAGGATTTTTGGTTCATCGAACCCAACAAAGGTCAATGTCTCTCGGGCCCATGGGCCCATAATAATTCACTCCTTAAAGGCCCATCATTGATTGGGAATAGAAAAAAAGGGGGCAAAAAAAAAACTGCAAATTTCACTAAAAGCATCAAGCAAAACTCTCAGAATAGGTATTTGAGGAACAAGGAGGATCAAGTAAGCAACAACTTACTGATTTAAGGAGGTGAATTGAAACTCAGCATATAGCCCTAAGGGGTCCAATTTAATCTAGTTAAGACGGTTTTAGGGATTATATTTAAAAATAGCGTGTATCTTAGCAAGTTGTAAGGGTCTAATGTTTTTAATTTATCAGCGAGAGCGAAAAAACAAAGAAACAAACAAACAGAAGGAAATGCAAACGGACATAATGATGTGTCCCTTAAGCCTTTCTAATGGTTACAACATCGATACATCCGGCAAGTTTTCATGTCAACTTGGCAGCAGCATCATCATCATCTCCATGCTCCATTCTTGGTTTTTGATTCCATGCAATCAATCATTTCATAAGCTTAAAATGATTCAATTTCATGAGTCATGATGTCTCAAAAAGTAATAAAACAATAGGGTCCATGAATAACCCATTGCACCATGTCATGTTGTGCATGAAGGCTCACCCACGAGCATATGAAAGTGTCAATTGTCATTTATAGTCTCCCTAATTCAAACGTGTCAGGATTTTTATCTTCCATACAATTCAGAAATCAAACACGGATCTTTGAGAAGAAAAGAAAATATAAAAACATAATCAAACACAAGAAAAAAATCTTCAAACTTCTTCTTTATTCAACTTCAATACGAATTACAAAATCACTTTTCCTACAAAAACTTCTCTTCAACTCTTCTTCTTTATATAAAATACCCTAATCAATCTATATTTATAGGCCTAGAAACCCTAAAGCTTTTCCTACTAGAATACCTAATTTAACTAATTTAGAATTCATCAAATCTCCAAAATAAATCAATCTATATTTATATAGTCTTTTCAAAATTTCAAATAAATCTTCAAATTATTCTCCAACCAACTTTCCTAAATACACCAGAATTCGGCCCAATACGGAAGCAGACGTCTGCCCAAACGACTGCCCAAAATATAGAGCATCGACAGACGTCTTAAGAACAACTTCTAGACGTCTGATCGCTTTCTGTGGTTCTTCGAATTTGCACTACAGACGTCTGAAGCAATATGGCTTAGACGTCTGACACACAGACCTGTTGGATACAAGTCAATTTCATAACAATCTCCACCTTGATTTGTATTCAACAAATCGTCTTCTATCTTCTCTTCACAATATCCACCCACAATATCTTTTGAGCTTTGCACAAAACTCTACCTTGACTCAAGTTTCCTCAACCTTGCTCCAAATTTGTTCTTCCGTACACAGGCTTTCCCACAACTTGATGTGTATCGCTTGAGTTTCTGACTCCTTTCATCAAGACACAACTCTTCTAGTACACCTTCATCACTTCACCTTGAGATATAATTATGTAAGCTCTAGTATCCAATCTTCCAAGTGAAATTAACTTTCTCTTCAATTTTGAGACATGCCAGATATCACCAAAAACTCTCTGCTTCTAATCGAACATCTTCATCTTCACGATATCCACGCTTTCTTATTCTACATTAGAATTATCCGCTAACGTCACCGTCTTCTTTTTCTCCTTAATTTTATCGAACCACTCTTTATTTGAACATACGTAAAAGGATACTCTCGAATCGGTGCACCACATATCTTCCTTCTTGATTTTATCATTACTAGTCATAAGCAAATCGCGTTCTATCTAGACATCGTGGGCCACGTTCGCTTGCTCTTCCTCACTACGTCTCTTCAAATCATCTAAGTTCTACTTTATCTTGGGGCAATCAGACATATAGTGACCCCATCTTGTTGCAGTAATGACACGTTATGTTCGAAACACCTCTTGTAGATCACAATCTCTGATTTCTTCCATCGTTGCTCTATTCCTTCTTCCACTTCAGACCTTCTCTTGCAACAAGTGCAGATAAATCAGATGATCTACTTAATGATTTCCTTCTTAATTCTTCATTTAGAAGATAGTTTGTTACCGTGCTCATAAAAATAACTGCGTCAGGAGACAAATTGCTCAAAAAAACTACTAGAGTTTCTGAACTGCTCGGAAGGGAACTCAATACGATAAGTGCTTGAATCTCGTCTTCAATCGGCATCTTCATGGCTGCAACTTGATTCACAATATTCTGAACTTCATTTAAGTGCTCATCTATTAAGGAATCTTTCTGGAACTTCAAATTCAACAATTCTCTCATTAGAAAAGTTTTGTTCGTAGTCGTCTTTCTCTCATAGAGATATGTCAATATCTTCCATAAAGTTTCTGCAGTGCTCTGTGATGATACATGGTGGAACACAGAATTTTATATTCATCTGCGAATAAAACTTCTCGCCTTTCGATCCATCCTTGCCCAATTTTCATCAGACATCTTTTCTGGTTTGGCACTAATATCATAAAAAGGCGCATCTAAATTTTTGAGGCACAACATGTCCTCCATCATCGACTTCCATATTGACCAATTTATGCTATTCAAACACACCATCTTTATTGCGATTTGAGTTGTCTCCATCTTCGTCGTTCTTCTCTCAACCAAAGCTCTGATACCAATTTGTTAGGATTTTTAGGTCCAAAACAATTCAGAAATTAAACACAGATTTTTGAGAAGAAAAGAAAATATAAAAATACAATCAAACACAAGAAAAAATCTTCAAACTTCTCTTCTTTATTCAACTTCAATACGATTTACAAAATCTATCTTCCTACAAAAACTTATCTTCAACTCTTATTCTTCTTCTCTATATAAAATACCCTAATCAATTTATATTTATAGATCTGGAAATGCCGAACCTATTCCTACTAGAATTCATAATTTAACTAATTTAGATCTCATCAAATCTTCAAATTATTTTTCAACTAACTTTTCTAATTACACCAGAATGCGGCCCAACACGGGAGCAGACGTTTGAAGATTGCCCAAAACACAGAGCGTCAACAGACGCCTAAAGAAAAACCCTCAGACGTCTGATCGCTTGGTTGTTCTAATTTGTACTACAAATGTCTGAAACACTATGACTCAGACGTCTTCTGACGCACAGATCTGTTGAATACAAATCAATTTCATAACAATGTTCTTAAAGTAAAGCTAGCTAAGATTCCAACACTTGAAAGCCAAGAAGATGTTGAATTTAGCAAGTCAAAAACAAAAATGAAATTTCAAATCCGTCATTAGAACGTTAAAAGCAAGTCTATTAATAATCATCATCATCTAAGCCTTAACGAGAATGACTATGAATAGAACTTCAATAAATATAATAAATTTCTATGTCTGTATATCGACTTGACTTGACGTCAATCAATTTCAAATATATGTCAAATTCTTGAAACATATAGGTATCATATTAGAGGGGCTTGCCATAGTCCGAGATGATCAGCTGACATGCTCCAAATTCCCATACACTATGAAAAAATCTAAAAAAGAATATGGGGATGATATATTTGCTATATGAAATTATATTAAATCTAAAGCATAATTAAATCTTGTTAAAAACGAAATGTTTAATGTTACATGAAAAATGAGTAGTAAAAAAAATAATAAATTGTTTTTTTATTTTGGCCATCAAATTCTATAATATTTTCAAACAATACACCAAACACTTGGTATTTTCAAAAACAACACTAACTAGTTTAAACTTGTCTAAAATAACCACTTCCGTTAAGTTGCAGTTAATCTAATGAGTTATCTAGCTGAGTTAATGTAACTCTAGTTAGAATTTAATCAATTAGAACGAAAATAACCCTTTCTCATCTCTCTCAAAATCCTCAAACTTCTTATTCAATATTTTTCACTTTCTCAAATTTTCAAACTTTTCTCAAATCCCTAAACCTCTCACTTCATTTACCATTTATTGCTTCTCATCTCTCTCTATCATTTGGTGTCGTTGTTGTTGGTGAGGCCATGAGTGTGCATTTAATGAAACATTTTCTGGAGGTTGGAGAGGTCTTAGATTGGTTGAGCTTTGGGTGCGCATTTCAAGAAAGATTTCATGGAGATTTGAGGTGTCATGAAGTTATTAATGATAGGTTTTTTCTTAATGAGTGGTAAGGATGATGGGTCATCAAGATGAGGGTGATGAAGAAGATGAGAACGAGGTAAGATGTGATGAGGGTGAGGAGACGAAAGAAGATGAGAATGATGTAAGATGTGATGAGGGTGAGGAGATGAATGAGAGAGAGAGAGAGAGAGAGAGGCATAATACATTAATGGAGAAGAAGGAAGAAGACCTTTTAGAGGGGTAGTTATGTCATTTAAGCCTGTAGCAACTACAGTTAAGGGTAACCTAACCCAGTTTGGATGGAAAGTTAACGGAAATGGTTTTTTTTGATAAATTTAAAGTAGTTAGTGTTGTTTTTAGAAATACAAAGCATTTGGTGTGCTTTTTGAAAAAATAGAAGAAATTGATGGTCAAAATTCAAAAAAAACCCACAATAAATATAGGCTTACATGGGTATTAAGATTCATCAAAATACCTAATCAGTTGTATGGCAAAGAGTATATTGCTAGTCTGAAGAATAATAAATGTATAACCGACTTTTTAAAGTTTTTCTGTAGTGCAAATCGTTAGAAATTAGAATTGATATATGTGTTTGTGTGTATATATATATATAAAGAGAGAGAGAGTCTCTCTCTCTCTCTATATATCCATGTTAATTTTTTTACCCTCACATTTAATAAGCGTTTCTCTTCTTCTATTTTTTTATATTTTATAATGAGTATAATTAAATGTTCTTGCCAAAACTCTTAATGATTGGTTGTTATCACAACTCCGATGAGAAATAAGAGTTATTATTTTATAATTTAGTAGTGTAACGTTTTAAAATTCGTTTAGGTGAATTTTCCGATATTCGGTAAAATAATTTGTGTTTTCCGTAAAAAGCAAAATATAATTATTTTTCAACATAAACTTAAATACACCTATTTTAACTATGTAATTGCTAGTATTTGGTATTTATTTAGTCACTTATAAATTGCTAGTTTAATTAAATATTTTCTTAATTAATTATTTTAAATATTATTTTAAGCTTTCATTTATACATTAAATTAGTGTAAATTACAAATTGGAATGGGTTATTTATATATTTGTGAACCATGACAATTTAGAATTAAGTTTGCAACATGTTCTCTTTTTCTCCTTTTGTCTCCAAAATTCTAGAAAAATCTAGGATTTATTTAGAAAAGAAATTAAATAATTAAAGAAAAGAGTTAAAAGATGTAATAATTGGAGAGGTTTCTACACACAACCACACACCTCACTCTCTTTCTCTTCCCTCATTCTATGAGAAATACCCATTTTCGTATTGTTGCACAGAATAGATCAGAATCAGTCCAACAATTTTCTAATAATCTTTGAAATCTGAAAACCAACGGAAACTAACTCAAATTGTGTTTTTAAATTATGTGAAGTTGTTGGACTGATTCTGATATATTCTGTGCGACAATACGAAAATGGGTATATCTCATAAACTACACACCACACCCCTCACTCTCTTTCTCTTCCCTCATTAAAAACAACTAAGTTTCCAAGCCATCTTTCTAAAGGAATAAGAAGAAAAGAGTAAGATAAATATATAAAAAATTATGTCATATTAAATTGAAAGGGTCACCATTTATTTGGAAGTTAAAGAAAATGAAAGATCTCATTTGTAGTTTAAGAGAAAGGCGTAAAAATGATATATAAATTTGCAAGTCCTAGGATTCGAGTATGCAGCTTATAGAACAACAAATCAAGGACTTAACCAATGGGCTACAAAGTTACTTTTGAATAGAATTAAATAGAAATAAATATATGCAGTGTTTCAAAAGAGAATAATTTAAAAAATAAACGGAATAAATCATTTTCTTAAATTAATTTTTTTTCTTTCAATAAAACAAATTCTCTTTTTCCAAAATTTTTCCTTCCAAACTAAAATCGAATAAATTTTTTTATATCAAAATAAATCCTTTTTTTTAAAACCTTTTCTTTTTAAAAAACATATCATTTCGAAATAAATAAATATATATATATATATATATTAAAAAAATTTTGTGGTAAAAACAGGATCGTTACATTCTATACTCCTTAAAAATAATTTCATTCTCCAAATTACTTAAGGAATACGTTGCAAGAAAACACGAGGAAAGGATAAGAATAATCTAATAGATACAAGTAGAATAAGTGAAACTGAAGCTAAGAATTCAAAGGTTGAGAGATGGTCTTTAAGGAAGTCGAAAATGAAATTTAAGATGGATTCAAGAAATATGGTAAGATTCAAAAGAAAAGTCGAATGTGATAGTTGTATTTCATAATTCTTATATTATATTTCTTATGATGTTCATGCAGACCGATCTGTATGGGCCACCAATAAAACATGTCACGTCCCGCTTCTTAAAAGAGCGATAACGAGAAGTGACTTGCCCGTGACGTATTTATTCCGAAAAGGTCATTTCCCATAATAAATACGCTAAGCGTTTATAAGCAACATAAAATAATAAGAATAAACAAAAGAATGCAATCCAACTCCGATTTATTATATTCAAGATTCACAGTTAACAAAATATCTGAATACAAGATACGATAACATAATAAGTTTTAATAAAGAGACATACATAAATAAGCTGAAATGAAATGAAAAGCTGAATGGAACTAGACGTCCGGTTATGATGCGAACTAGTTGTACTTCTCTTCGACCGCTTTTATCTCCTCTGTCTCAATACCACCTAACGAATATTTAAGGATAGAAAGAAGTGGGTGGAATACCCTTCAGCGAATTAGTGCTCGGTAAGTCCCCAAGAAATGTGGGATGCGAATGTATATAAATGAATATGTAAGGTGACATGTGATATCATATGAATGGAAATAAATTATGAAGAAGTATAACATGGTAATATTAATGTCAACTATATATGTATGGAAATATAACATGAGTATAGCAAACAAATATAGTATGGTCGTATAGTGTAGATATAATGAACATGAAGTGAATGTCAGTGTCCTACGAGATCTCTACAAGGTAATCTATCCTAGCGTAGGTTTAAGTGTGAATATCAACCAATTTCAAGAATATTCTCGAACCCAAGGCTATCGTCCAGGAGCAAGAAATCACGGGCCCAAAGTAGCTGGACTTCAATTGTTATTGAAGTATTCCAAATCCAACAGGCTATCATCCAGGGGCTTGGAAACATGGGCCCTCGTTCGTGAATTCATGATGTGCCATTTTAGCCCGGTACCATAGCAACGTTATTTGTACCATTTCAGTCCAGTACCACAGCGACATTATTTATAATAATGGGACTCATGAGATTCCGTCGGATTCATACTTAAACCACCTAAACACCCCGCGTATAATAGATTATAGTTAAAATTACAAGTCTTGCCCGAATGCATGAATGCATCAAGTTTTCAAGATTGAGTTCATGTAAAGATCAAGTGTTCATGTCAAGATCAAGTATTCATGTCAAGTGTTCAACAATTCGTGTTAAGTTCAAGTATTCATATCATGTTGTATTCATGGTTCGGGTTAAGTCTAGCATGCAATGGGTTTTATCACAAAAGTCATGTAGTTACAATAAATTAGCAGTCACAAAGCATGATATGAGACAAGTATGGTTTTCAAATAACGTCCAGAAATAATGTTCTAAAGAAGTGATATGTGCGATTAATTAGTCAAGTCAATTGAAGTCAGAATATAAACGTAAAATATAGCTTTAAATGTTATGCATTCGTAAGTTCCAATCTCGCCTAAATACGACTACCGGTTTATGAGATATACCCATTTTCGTATTGTCGCACAGAATAGATCAGAATCAGTCCAACAACTTCACATATTTTAAAAACACAATTTGAGTTAGTTTCCGTTGGTTTTCAGGTTTCAAAGATTATTAGAAAATTGTAGGTATTTCGGATTCTTATACAAACAACTAAGTTTCACGCAATTAAGATTCCTAAATCTCTAGTTATGATCATTGTAATATCAGGGTTTAAAACAGAAATTCGTATTTTTGGACAGCAACTATGTGTTGTATTGTCGAGTATAGATCGGGTCATTCTATGCATTATTGGGTCACCGGATATATAGTAAATTCTACTTCTATCAATTTTGCATATATGCATATAAAGTTTGCCACGAACGGATATTGGGAGTTCGATTTATGTCGTATTTACAAACAATATGCGAATCAGGACATATTATGTCCAGATTTGTCACTTAATTTTGTATCGCAGTACGTCAATTTTCAGGGAATCAGTATAACTAAGAAAAGCTAGATCTTTCGATGTAGATGTCCAAAACACCTGAGTTTGCTCAATTTGGATATCGATAGACCAATTTATGTGTCCTAAAAATTGACCGATAAAAGAAGTTTTCATATTTCAGAAAAACAGTGACTAAAAGTGTCATAAGTCCCAAACTATTGTTCAGTTTGATATAAAATTTTCCTGTAGACCTGAAATTCATCTACTATTTATCCTAATTTTCCTAAGATTTTTAGAAATGAAAATTAATTTCTAAAAATTATTTTAACGATAAAGGTATTTAGAATCGTATTTGAAAGCGATAAAACCATGGTATTAGTTTGCAATGTTTTTTCTATAGTTACAACATAATAATTAAGATTATACATGAAAAATTACACCAATAATTCTATAAAAAAAATTATATTGTGAATTGAAAGGTGTCATCAATGTTCAAGCATGCAATCACGTTATAAACAGATATACTTACGAATCGACCTTTCATAAAAATACCATAACACTTTTAACATATATATCATTTCATGAAATTCTTATCACTTGTTATCTACAACGTTAATAACATGCGATAATTACCATAGACTATGCACACATACTATAAGTATAAAAAACATATAGATTATAGAGACAACCATTCATGTAATATTTTTCATGGTTAATTTTTGTTTTAATTAAAAATATCTAAACAAGGACTAACGGCATCATGCAAGCCCAAACGAAACAAGAGGGAAAATAAAGAGAGGAACAAGAGAAAAAGATAAGAGGGGGACTTACATACACAAGCCAGTATTGTCACCGGACTTGTCTATCCGACTATTACCTCGCGTTACTAGCAAAACTTTTTTAAGAGCTTCTTCGTGTTCTTCTTCGAGGACTCTAAATGAAGAGAGAGAAGAAGATGAATGATACTTATGAGGAAGAAAGGAATGAGAGAAGTTGTTCTTCTCTCATATGCTAGTACCACTGACGTGCTTATGGTTAAACCCACTGCCATACTGTCGAGTCTTTAGAGTCCCACGCAGAGGGTTTCCCTGCTTTGGGCGAAACGATATAGAGGCCGTATGGTTTTACGGCAGGGTTCGATCATATACGTGTACTTATGCATGGATCATGATTCAGACGGATAATACTACTGGGTTTTGGTTTAAGCCGGATCCTAGTATTATATTGTTGGATTATTTTCGTCTCTTAGTATTCGTATTTTTCGGAATACGGATACGGGTATGTATATACGGTGAGGGGTGTTCTTGTAATTTACTCAAGAGTGCTTCTAGAAGAAGACACCTCATTTCTTGTATAACCATTTAGATTAAATAGTTAATGAGGTGGAGGTACGGGGTGTGGATTTTCATTAAATGAAGCATGGCTACTTGGTGACTCATGGGGTTGACTCATCTTGTGATTATAGAAGCATGCTTGATATTTTCATTTGTGAATTATTGTATGCTTCATTCATCACAAGACTTAGCCATATTCATTTCATTATTATCTTAAACACCCTCTCTCCTCCAAGCTCTCTTCTTCTATCTCAAACCTTAAAATTCTTATGTGTTGAGAAACCTAGGGTATTTTGAGACAAATCAATCCATCAACACTCTCTACATCTTCTAGGTTATCTAATTTAGCGAACTAGGTACCCTAGTTATCTCAGTATTGAGGTTGGAGCTCGAACTATAGACTCTCGGGTGGATCGTCTTTGACTTGAGGAGGCCGACCTAGCAAGCGTGATCCATACACTTCGAGGAGCTTAAGACGACGAGGAGGAGAACAAGAAGACCCGAAGGACTTGATACTAGGAGGTATAACTTTCATCATAGTAGTTTAACCTCAAGCTAATTTTGCTAGCTAGGGTTTATGATCAATCGTGGGTTCAAGTCGGTGTTGCGAAGCCCGTAAAAATCGTTTTTTTTGCGTTTTCCGCCTCCCCGCAAACTCGCGGGGTGCGCGACATTGACTTGCATAACCTGCCTAATTATATGCCAAATTTGGGAACAATTCAGAGATCCACATAACTATAGAAAGAAAGCGAGATATTCAAGATTTTATGAGCTCAAAAATCATCTAAATTGACGATAAAATCACAAAAAAAATCTAGAGCCACAAAGACAAAATAAGTCGGCGGATCAGTGGTCGATTTTGGGTTGTTCGATGAGATTTTTTATGGACACGATCTTCTTTCCACATAGATTAATATGAGATGTAGGGTTTTATTTTTCAAATATTCTGATGGCACGAAACAACATCCAACAGAGTAATTATATTTTCATAGATTAAATTTTCATAGTTGTTAGCAAGTTGATTCTCTTGTATCTTTTATTACTTATTCTCCAAACTTTCTTAGCCATATATAAGCATCTGTATAGCCCTAAGGTTTCATATCTCCCTCATAGCATTCAAATTAGGGTTTTTAAGGAGAAGAGATCGAGTTCTATTGTAAGTTTTCTTATGAATATTAATAAAACTTTAGTTTTCTTTAATATCATGAGCAACTAATATTTCTTCTATGTGTTTTTATTTGTAATTTTTATAGGTTGATGTTCTTATTTCTCTTCTTTTCAATGCTTTGATTTTGAATCTCTTATGTTCTTTATTATTATATTTGTAGTTATGCATCTAATAAACTAATCTAGTAATGAAAGATGACGCCTTCAACTTGATTAGAGAAAGGTGATAACACCGATAATTTAATTAAGTTGATGATAATTGACATCTAGAAACTTAATTAAGTAAAGTACGATACTAATTTAAATATAAGAGATTCAACCTAAGTAATTTAAAGAGATCTAGATTAATCAATCAGATATAATTGTAGACTTATTTTCTACATATTTTTGTGGGTGATTCAACCTAGGTTGCTTTTAATTAACGAGAACTAGGGTTTTAATATGATCTAGATGATGTTAAAATTTTGATAGGATATGTTTATAATTTAAATATAACATATGCTTAGTTATAATTAATAGAAACATATTAGAGCTAGATTAGAAAAGAAGAAGAATTTTTTAAACCAACCATAGAAATAAAGCTAATAAAACCCCTAGATTTTTCTCTCTCTTGAAAACCAACTTTTATTTTATTCTACATTTAAATTTTTAGATTTTAAAAACAACTCAAATTTAACTTAGTTTAAAATTATTTAACGCATCTCTATGTGGGAATGATTCTCAAGTACGACTGCGATAAGCTGTATACTTGCGGTTAAATTTGGAGACTATAAAAATCCTTATCAGTATCATATAAGGGTAAACTTATGTTTTCCTTTATATAAAATTCTAAGAAAAATAGATAGAGTAATAGATAGATTTTTCACACGTGTTATAAAAAAAATTCAGATCGAATCGATTAATAGTTTAGGAATTACATTATTTTTATTCACTGTTTTTCAAAACAGAAAACTGCTTTTACCGGTCAACTTATATGCCATATAATTTGGTCTATCGATGTCCAAAATAAGTAAACTCAGATGTTTTGGACATCTATATAGAAAGATATAGCATTTCTTAGTTATATTGATTTCCTGAAAACACGATTTGAGTTAGTTGTTTTTAATTCACGAACGAGGGCTTGGAAACACGGGCACATCATGAATTCACTAATGAGGGCCCGTTGTAAATCCCCGTTTCCATCAATGAAAATCCTTTTCTATTTTTTTCCTACGTCCCTGAATACTTCTCTTTTCATTTCCCTCGTAATGTTTGTAAGTAATTGATTGCTTAAGATCAGTATTGAAATTTTTTCCAACCTATAAGACCAAAGCCAAATTTATAAACCAAAATATATATTTATATAAAACTATTGCCCAAGCCCAAATCAGATTATATTAAATTTTCCCTCCAGCCCAAAACTTTTTACCAAGCCCGTTTCTTTTTCCATCCTTCAGCCCAGCACCCCTTTGCCCTTTCCCCAACACAAAAATAATTAATTTCCTTTAAATTTTAATCCCCGGCCCATTCTTTTCCCCTAATAAATTAACTAAACCCTTCAGCCCAACATTCTAGGCCCAACTCCTTAAACCGCACCCGTGCCTCCTACCCGACCCGCTACAGTACCCTCCTTCTTCCCAACGTCTCTTTTATTTTTCCCGCTCACTCGTTTTCTCCCGATCCGCTTTCCTCGCCGACCCACGAGACCACGTCGCCTGCCGTTGCCCCCGACTCGCACACCTCACGACTCGCGATCTCCTCAACCTCTTCTCAAACTCCCTTCTCCCTCACCCTCTCGATCTAAAACCTCTCAAGATCTCTCTCTCGTTCACCCAAAATCTTCCCACAAACCCACTGCAACTCCCTCACCCGCTTCCCTCAACGAACACGACGACTGCAATCCCTCATTCATCCTCCCTCACTCTCTTCTCTCCAGAAACCCACCCCTCACGAGCCCCTGCACCCTTCAACCGAGCTCGACTCCCCTGCACCCACCACAACCACCACCTTTACTCACGCCGGCGATCTCCCCACCACATTATCAACCATCCTACACCCTTCTCGTCAACAGTATCATCACCAACACCCCATAAATCCACACCCGAGCCCCCTACACACTCTCTCTCTCCCTCCAAAACAGCAACCCCGACCCACAACCATAACTTCCCCTCACTGCAAGCTCACTGTGTTCATCGCCGGAGCGACGCCGCCGACCCCAGCGCACTCACAGATAACCACTGAGCATCCCCTCCGCTCCCAGTGACCGCGAAACGTCTCCGGGCAACTCCGACGTCGCATCCGAATCGCGAGCCGAGGCCGTGAAACCAAACCACGTCGTTCGTCGCGCGCTTGTGACGTTGCCACTGTCGTACATCTCCCAAAACGTTTCCAGGCAAGTTCTTTATTTGCTACTTGCTAATTTATGTTGTTACAAACTATAATCGTATAAATTCCGTGTTTTACAAGTCACGATAAATTATATGTTCTAACTGTTCGATGCAAGATCCCAATGAAAATCTTCACTTAATTTGACGGAACTCATTTGAATATGCTGGCCCGTGTGATAATGAACACTTTGTATAAATTTCACTGGAAAATACGACCGTTAATGACTAAAACGAACACCCCCAAATATACCCGTAAAACTGGAAATTTCCCGTATCTGAAAATTGTTAAAATCACCATAAATTATGTACATATTGAAATGGTGCGTTCGAGGGCTGAAATAGAAGCCGACTCAACGAACTATAACCCTATGTAAGTTTCTAATGGTTTCTGTACTGTAATTGTGACGATAATTGGGTCGGAGTATGGCTCTGGACCGCAGTCCAGAGCGACTCTGGTTACTGTTTACTGTCCCGTAATGTGTACCACCTCGTTTCCTGAACTCGTATGTTACGGAACTCTGCGGTTTATTAAAGGTGAATCTGTTAGATAAATAACACAAGAGGTTTCATCCCGTTTTATCGTTGTTTGCTATTTAATCGGTAATTTAAAAGAGCAGGACGTATAACGGTCCAAAACAGAGTCAGAATTGACATACTAGTGTTGAACAGTGCATAACTTTTGGTGTACAGACGCGATTGAGAATCCATCGGTTGCGTTGAACACACTATTGGAAACCCTAGATTTTATTCAACTGCAGCGTCGCTAAATTATGATCCCAACTGGGTGAAATTCGTGTCACGAAAAGGACGTTTAGTTCAGAAACTGAATTTCCTGCAGCGAGCAGTTAAAATGAAACGGCTGTAACTTGGATACCGGAAACCCGATTGAACTGAAACCAATTTTTATGAACTATTGACAGAATGTACTTGTTATTGTATTTGTATCATTTCGTTAAATTCTGAACATATGAATTACTGCAATTTTTGTAAGTTTATGACGTGCATATTGATTCATAATATACATGACTTGTTAACGGCATACATACACAGATCTTACCCAATTTCCATATACATAGTGTTAGTGCGTGTTAGTGTTCAGTATACATTGCATTATCGTGCGTGAATGATATTGGTTTAGGAGTGTCAAGTACACCAATGGAAAGTGAATGATTCGTGACAGTGATTAATACAGTGAACAATGATAAAACCGTGCCATTGGTATACTTGTACACGACTAAATCAAAATCATAAATAGTGTAAACCTGGGAAAAAAAGGGAAATCGAAGTGGAAAGAGAATCGCATTTAGCGGGACCGTGTTTTATAGGATGATCATTCGAGCAGTGATATATATTAGGTAGGATCTAGCGATCCAGCTGACAGGGTTATGTCCCGGGCATGTTGGCCGTTGTCTCGGGTATGTACGAGACTCCTGTTAAACATGATCCTCCTTTCCACTATACGATTTCAAACACGACCTAGAGACTGATAGGGACGCAGATCATACTTTACATCATATAGTGACATAGTGATTACACGCATTGTACTTTCACTGTTATCACCGTAATTACCTGTTTCATATCTTTATTATATAAATTGCTATTACGTCGCTCTGACGACCTGAGTATGCATGCTCAGATCTCGTGGAAGGACCAGCTCAGGAGTCGGATTTACCTTTCGAGCTGACGGAGATCTAGTCTGGAGTACTTTTCTTCCTTCCTGCTTTCTATAAAGAGATCTTGTACTTGAACTTGGTTAGTAGCACTTCTTGTTTATTTGTAAGCTGTGAACAATGGATTTTAATGTAATAATTTAGTGATGTATTTCCTTTACTGCTGTGCATTGTTTACTTATTACCATTTAATGTTAGAATCCGAAGTGTGACTACGGCGGGATTATTTCTTGACCGTAGGAGCATGGCTGGCCTAGTCATACCCCGTTTTCCGTAATTTGGGAAGCGGGGCGTGACATGGTTTTGTTGGTATCAGAGCCATGTTTAGCAACAAGGGATAACATTAACTATACGGTATTACATTATTTTCGTTTCACTATTTCTGATTTTCATTCTTGAATCTGATCTTATCCTTTTGAGTCTTCCAGCGATATGACGTCCTCGAACGACCCCTCCTCGGACTCCAGTTCTCAGGACCGCATGGAAAGAATACTTAGTGCACCGACCTCTCTCGCGGAAGCTCAGGAGAGGAAGACAGAGTTACTCGCCGAGGGACTCAGATCCATTACCGCTGCAGGAGGACCCTCCGCACTCATTACCGCCCCCGAGGGCACTACTCCACCAGCTTACCCTGCTAGGACTGGTACTGATTGTTACGAAAGAGTGTGTTTTGTAGTTTAACCGTAATCAGAACGGTGTCACGTGTAGCTAGACCGAGATGAGTACGGGTCGTCCTCTGGGAAACGTGGAACCTTTTACTTTTACTTTAGATGTGTTGAGAAAGAGAGGAGGGATGAAGAATTTTATAGAATGGTTTCTAGATCTACGTTAAATAAGATTGTAAAATATAGATCTAGATTATTTTAAAGATGTAGTAAATATAATAAGAAGGCTTGTAGGGTTCGTTAGGATTTAGTAATTATGGACGATTAATTAAAAGTTACCATTTTTATCCATTAATAGATTTAGAACTAGAACGACGGTGATGCGTGTAGATTAGGGTTTCTGGAGGGAAAAGGAATCCCACTCTTAACCCTTATCTCGACACAGAACTCCATTCATATCTAGCCTTTACCAAAACAATCATTAATCTAATCTCTAATCGCGGTCGGAACTAGCAAAGAATTGCTAGCGCGCCCGATTAGGATGTTAATGATTCTTTTGATAAAGTTCCTAAACTTTCTAGGACTTAAAAAGGTTTTAATTATTTTCATCGTTCATTAGCCTACCCTAATCCTACGAACCCTAACAAGCGGAGAATTACTCGCGCATGTTGGGAGAAGAAGATGAAAAGAAAGAGAGGAAAAACATAATGTAAAATGCAAAAGAATTAAATAAAACAACTACCTTTATTAATCAACTTGAACAATCTACACTTTGATTCCTTAGAAAATGATTACAAAACTAGTTGCTTCTCGATCTCTTCCAAGGAGGTAGATGAACCGTTGATGATCAGCCTGGATGCGTGAGCCGTCTTGGACTTCGTGATCTCTTCGGCTTGATCACTTTTCCAAGAGGCTCTCGGTGCCCTTTTATAGTCCAAAGCCACAATCTTTTGCTTCAAAAGTTGGTAAAATATAGCAGAGATTTAAGCCACAAAATCTTAGCAAATGATCTCTCTAGATTGCCGCGGATCCGCGGCCAACAGGGGGGTTTGGCCGCGGTTCCGCGGCCAATGGTGGGGATCTCTTGATCATTTTTCTTGGGCTTTGTGATTGTGACATGTGGCAATCCTAGGCACCTTCAGAATTCAGAAATCTTTTCTCGGTTGCTTCCAGACTTGGTCTCTAAGTTTTGCTTCTTAATTAGGCAAGTCTTCTTCAACAGCTTGATTTCTTTGATATATTCTACATAACAACTTGGAAAATTCTGCACAATAATCTTAAATAATATTTAGTAGACTTAGTTCTACTAGGATTTGGTCAATGAATTTATTTGCATACATTTTTCTACCAAATGCTAATTAAAATATATTAACACATGGAAAATAGTGTTTTTACACATAAACCCTCATATGTATAATATATTATAATAAAGTCCTTTTTTTAATATGAAAATGGTAGGAAAAATGTAATACAAATGTGCAGTTTTATCAACTGAACAAATACCCCCAAACTTATCTTTGATCGTCCCGAGCAAACTACTTTATTTAAGAGGAGAAAAAGAAAGGAGAAAACTAAGCACACTTTCGTAGGCAGACACGATTGCACTGAGCACATGCAACAAGCCGTTAAACCTCTAGGTGTCCCTAGTAGGAGGAGTGTTGTCTCCTGAGGGTTTTCAGCGGATTACACCCACAAAATCCAATAACAAAAGAAAGATGGTGAAATTTACATATAAAGATAAGAACCATAAAAGAAAGGCCTTGAAAAGAAGAGTTTCCAACTATACTAGCTTTTCAGTTGTCATGAGCCCTATCTTAATAGTCATGAAAAAATGTTAGAAATCACATCATCCCTCAATAAAACATCGTCTTTATTCTTCATTCCTACCTTTCATCCAAACATTGATCATATACCCCCATGTGTGTGTATAGGACATCCCTACATTCGGAGAATTCAATTCAAGCTATCATACTCTTGTCCATCTACCTTAGTACTTTTTAATTTGATGAATACTTAGGTTTGCTCACACATTTTCATGCGACCGTTAATACTTCTTGAGGTACTAACCGACCGATTACTCATGTGTTTGCTGATTAGGTGATAATATTTTCCTCGTCTTGCACCACCTAAGGCTTAGCAGTGACTCCCAGACCAGTTGGCCTTAGGGCACTAGGTGAAGAGGCACCCTCGCTATATTTTTTTATTGCTGCCTTGGCGATACAAAACCAGTGTTCATTTTTTTTTTCTTTTCACCATTTTTATATTTTCTTCATTTTTTTCACTTCCTTCATACTTTGGCTTTTAGACAAGAGCATTTCAAGGTATCCTCTACTATCCCGAGTTTCAAGACGTGTGTAGGTGCATATTGTAGGGTATCAAAATTCAAATGTTTGGCTTCTAGAATAGAAACTATTTTTCAGACTTATTTTTATCCTCAGATTAGTGACTTCCTTCATCTTACTAACCCTTGGGACAACAGCTCATAACTACTTATTACTAGTTCGTTTAAGAAAACTTCTAATTTTCTTGGTTTTCTTAAACTATTCCTATCTTTTGGATGTAATTTTTCACTTTCTACTCTTTTGTTATAAAAGAATTTTTTTTTAAAATTTTTGAAAATGTTGTGCTTATGCAAAATATGATGCAAATTGATGTGTAAATAAGCACAAACCTCCCCCAAACCTGTTTACAGCAGTGTCCTCACTGATGTCATCTGTTAAGCTCAAAAACCTGTAGACTTGGGAGGAAATTATTAATGGAGGTAAGAATATATGAAAGTGAAAATCCTCCCCCAAACTTATTTTTGGCTCACAAATTTGAGGACAAAAGTTATGATCAAGAGCCAAAAATATATCCCCCCTCAAACATGAGTTAGACAATACGAAGCATTTTAAGAGGGGGTGAGTCATTTGGTCAAAATAAGACTTTACAAAGACCAAAAGTCAACACCAACCATTCAAAGATTTTATCAGTATATCGTATAGGTTGGTGGAAGAATGTGTTGTATCGAGTCAAGAAAAAGTGGGGAAGGGATAAGAGGTGGTCAGGAAAGGGTTTGAATTTAGAGAAAAGAAAGAATGATGAGGAATGTGAATGATTAGGAAGAAGGAATGGTGACGGTTCAACCTCTATAGGTGGAGATTGATCAATCACAAAATCCGTATTGTTTAAAAATTCAAGTTCGTCAGCAAAAAGTTCTTCAAAACTTTTATCAATGGTGTGATTGAATATTTTGCTGTCAAAGAGTTTTGTGCCAGAATTTATCTTACTTGATTCAAAAATTATTGAGGTAGAGGACTCGAAAAACTTATCTACCTCTTTTTCAAAAATATCCAAATCAAGTTGAATTTCTGGTATTATTGAACTTGAATTAACGGATTGTGATTTATCAAAACTCACTGAAACTATAGGAACAGAAGAAGAACCGGAGAAAGTAGAAGGTGAAATGGGTAAACAAATTGGTGTGTCGAGTGTTGCTGAACCATATATGGAAGATGGAGGTTGTATTTTGATCTGATCTTCGGGTATACCTTTATCATCAACTTCAAGACATATTTGGGGTCGGGAAGAATTAAAGGCTCAAGATGATGACCGCAAGGAAGTGAAAGGATTTGATGAATTGGTAGGACAAAATCATCCAAAATTTTGGGTTCGTCAATCAATATATCCCCAATGTCAATTACCTCATTCAAGTGAAGGTTAAAATTCTCAAACTCCCCATCAAAAGTATGGTTTTCAATCAGTTTTGGTTCAAGAGTGGAGGTGTAGAGATCACAAGGGTTGGGTATGGTTTCACTTGAAAGGGACCCTTCACAGTTGGGTAAATCAAACACTACAAAGTCACACAACTTATCAGACATTGTACTTGATGAATCTACGAAACTGGAGTTGTGGAGTTCAGTTTGGAATGGGGAGTTTTGATTAGGAAGGGTGTACAGTTCTTTCTTACTACGCAAATCCTTCATAATTTGATTCGTCAGTTCCATATATTTTTCTAATGTCTGCTCCAGACTAGTCTTGGGTTGATAAGGGGTTTCAGTATAAAATTGAAATTCCTGTGGATAATTAAAACTCCCAAATGACTGATTAGAAGAACTGTCTAGAGTAGGTGGAAAAGTCGGATTGGATTGATAGGAACAGAATGGTTGCTGAACTTGGGTAGGAGTAGGATCAATATTATGATAAGAAGAATATTGATATGGGTTGGTTGGTTGGCTATATACAAACCGCATATCAAACTCTTCTCCGGACAGTGGTGGTGATGGTTGATATTGGTCAGGGTTGAAACTTTGGCCTCTAGACCTAGCTATGTGCTCAGCAATGGACATTCGTCTAGGGGCTTCCTCACTCTGGGTATGAACTGAAACAGGTGTAGGATTAGGATACGGTTGATAAGACCTAGACTGAGGTGGCTAACTGTTTCTTCCTGCTTGTTCTATATGATCTCTTAAGGACATGGAAGAGCCGGACGGTATACCGAAGGGATTTCGAAAACAAGAGATATCTGGTTGTGGACAGCAAAACTCGGCAAGTGTTCTTCTGTTTAGGTCACCCATTATAAGAAGAGAAGAAGGTGGAAGGGGTAAAAAGGAGAGAAAGTAATTGGTTTGTTTTTAAAAAAAGGACGGATTTAAACAAATCACAAAAATGCACAACCCTAGAACTATGATTACCTAGGTCCAGTCTCTAGACCGCTCCTAGACTTCCAAAGGACAAGCCGCAGGATAAATCCTCTACCGTCTTCGTACTACCCTTGTAGCCAGGTAAGTGCCAGGTAAGTAGGAAGGAACCACGTCGTGGGCCTAATTAAAAACCACTAGCCTTTGTCACACTTGCCTAGGCACTACAAAAGTAATGCGGATAACGATAGATTACCCACAACCTTCCTCTGTCCTTATTGAGCGCGACAGTCCTTAGAGTCTGGTCTAGATATTTTTTAAATTAATGAAGGGTTGATCTATATGCTCGGTTTGTGATTTTTGGGGCTTAGGAAGGGTGATGAAATCCCCACCTAATCTTGATTTGGTCCTTGCCCCTTAAAGATCCGTATTAAAATATGCAAAAACAAACCGATAAACAAAACTTTGCAAAAAGATTTTTGAGCGGCGATATTTTGCAAAGAATCCTGCAGAAAATAGATTTTATTGGATTTTAGAGGAGAGAGAAGGGAGTTAGAATCTTACCAGAGAAGTGTGAACCCTAGATCTTCTGTTTCCTCAAGTCCGTGACTCCAGATTTCCTCGCAAAAATTCACACAATAATCGTTAAATATACAATTTGCAGTTTTTTTTTAATAATGATATGACTCGTCTAAGAATTCAACACAAATAGTAAAAATAAAAAAATTACGCACGTTTCCCCGGCAACGGCACCATTTGATTGTTACGAAAGAGTGTGTTTTGTAGTTTAACCGCAATCAGAACGGTGTCGCGTGTAGCTAGACCGAGATGAGTACGGGTCGTCCTCTAGGAAACGTGGAACCTTTTACTTTTACTTTAGATGTGTTGAGAAAGAGAGGAGGGATGAAGAATTTTATAGAATGGTTTCTAGATCTACGTTAAACAAGATTGTAAAATATAGATCTAGATTATTTTAAAGATGTAGTAAATATAATAAGAAGGCTTGTAGGGTTCGTTAGGATTTAGTAGTTATGGACGATTAATTAAAAGTTACCATTTTTATCCATTAATAGATTTAGAACTAGAACGACGGTGATGCGTGTAGATTAGGGTTTCTGGAGGGAAAAGGAATCCCACTCTTAACCCTTATCTCGACACGGAACTCCATTCATATCTAGCCTTTACCAAAACAATCATTAATCTAATCTCTAATCGCGGTCGGAACTAGCAAAGAATTGCTAGCGCGCCCGATTAGGATGTTAATGATTCTTTTGATAAAATTCCTAAACTTTCTAGGACTTAAAAAGGGTTTAATTATTTTCATCGTTCATTAGCCTACCCTAATCCTACGAACCCTAACAAGCGGAGAATTACTCGCGCATGTTGGGAGAAGAAGATGAAAAGAAAGAGAGGAAAAACATAATGTAAAATGCAAAAGAATTAAATAAAACAACTACCTTTATTAATCAACTTGAACAATCTACACTTTGATTCCTTAGAAAATGATTACAAAACTAGTTGCATCTCGATCTCTTCCAAGGAGGTAGATGAACCGTTGATGATCAGCCTGGATGCGTGAGCCGTCTTGGACTTTGTGATCTCTTCGGCTTGATCACTTTTCCAAGAGGCTCTCGGTGCCCTT
Source organism: Agapanthus africanus (assembly GCA_030015575.1). Taxonomy (NCBI): domain Eukaryota; kingdom Viridiplantae; phylum Streptophyta; class Magnoliopsida; order Asparagales; family Amaryllidaceae; genus Agapanthus; species Agapanthus africanus. Next base: position 16,710,294 of record JASDDO010000026.1, on the reverse strand, counting down.
TTATAGTCCAAAGCCACAATCTTTTGCTTCAAAAGTTGGTAAAATATAGCAGAGATTTAAGCCACAAAATCTTAGCAAATGATCTCTCTAGATTGCCGCGGATCCGCGGCCAACAGGGGGGTTTGGCCGCGGTTCCGCGGCCAATGGTGGGGATCTCTTGATCATTTTTCTTGGGCTTTGTGATTGTGACATGTGGCAATCCTAGGCACCTTCAGAATTCAGAAATCTTTTCTCGGTTGCTTCCAGACTTGGTCTCTAAGTTTTGCTTCTTAATTAGGCAAGTCTTCTTCAACAGCTTGATTTCTTTGATATATTCTGCATAACAACTTGGAAAATTCTGCACAATAATCTTAAATAATATTTAGTAGACTTAGTTCAACTAGGATTTGGTCAATGAATTTATTTGCATACATTTTTCTACCAAATGCTAATTAAAATATATTAACACATGGAAAATAGTGTTTTTACACATAAACCCTCATATGTATAATATATTATAATAAAGTCCTTTTTTTAATATGAAAATGGTAGGAAAAATGTAATACAAATGTGCAGTTTTATCAACTGAACAGGTACCGTATCAGACTTCCGGAGGTTGCATCCAGCTGCATTTACGGGGCTAGCTGAACCCCTCGAGGCCGAGCAATGGCTAGTGAACATGGAGAACTTACTGACGGTCGCCAGGGTACCAGATGAAGATAGGGTGAACGTGATAAAGATCCAATTGGAAGATGAAGCCCGTACATGGTGGTTAGTGGAAGAAAGCAGGCTAGACAGGCCGATTGAGTGGGGCAAATTCAAGGAGTGCTTCCTAGACCATTATTTCTCATTCCACCGCCAAGGCAGAGATGGAGGAAAGATTCATTCTATTAAAGCAGAATGGACGTCCAGTGGACGTATATGCGGCAGAGTTCAACTGTCTGAGCCGTTTTGCTCCATACATTGTCGCCTCAGAGGCCACCAGGGCCAGACGCTTCTTGCAGGGACTTGATTTCGAGCTGCAGCAGTTGATCGCATCACTGGAGCTGCCGACTTTTGCACAGGTACTCAATGCGGCGAGAGTTCAGGAGCAATTGATCAACAAGTTCAGGAAGCCCCCAGTCGTTCCAGCATGTACCCCTGCACCTTCTCGAGGAGCCATACCGGTTCACAGGCCTGAAATGGCACAAATGAAGCGTCCGTTCATGCCACAGCATCGCCCCCAGAGACGGAACGTAGTTTGCGGCTACTGCAATAGAGATGGGCATACCCAGAAGGACTGTCGCCGCGCCAAGGGACAGTGCTTGATTTGCGGATCCCGTCAGCACAGGATTAGCGGTTGCCCTGAGCGAGCAGAGATACAGGGAGGTTCTGGACCGCCGCAGCAGAGTCCACAGGAGCAGAGGCAACCCTTTACAGGTCGCGGTCAGGGACGGGCCTTCACCTTGACCGCCGAGCAGGCAGAGGTGTCAGGAGACATTGTTACAGGTACTCTACTCGTACATTCCTTGCCAGCTAGAGTACTATTTGATTCTGGGGCAACGCACTGCTTCATATCGGAGCATTTCATTGATACACACTCCATACCACATGAACCACTAACCAAGGGCTGGGAGATACATACGGGTAATGGCAATATAATATCTAGTCGAGAATGTAGATCATGTCTGGTTGTAGTGTGTGGCAGGGAATTCTATGTGAATTTCCTTCTGATTGGGACAAGCAGTTATGACGCAATTCTCGGGATGGATTGGATGAGTACCTTCCATGCAGTTATCGATTGCCGTTCTAGGAATGTGACCTTCCGCATTCCCAATCACCCGGAGTTTATTTTCGAGGGCGGAAGCGAATCTTTGGAGCCAGCCAAGTACAGAGCTAAGCCCAAGGAGCTGACAGCTATGGAGATTGATGAGAGCCCAGCCCCAGGGATTGTTCGGGACTTTCTGGACGTATTTCCTGAAGATCTACCAGGCCTACCCCCTCCACGCGCCTTAGAGTTCTCGATCGATTTGACTCCAGGTACGACACCAATATCCAAGGCCCCGTTCCGAATGGCACCGGTTGAGTTGGCGGAGTTGAAGAAACAAATTGAAGAACTATTGGAGAAGGGGTTTATCCGGCCAAGTATTTCACCGTGGGGTGCACCAGTTCTGTTAGTGAGGAAGAAGGATGGATCGCTGCGAATGTGTATAGATTATCGGGAGTTGAACAAAGTCACTATAAAGAACAAGTACCCAATCCCGCGCATCGACGACTTATTCGATCAGTTAAGTGGGGCTAAGGTATTTGTCACGCCCCGCTTCCCAGAGTACACTAAGATGGGCACGTGACATAACTAACCATGCTTCCTGTGGTTAGAAAAATCCTTCCACAGTCACATTACGGCTGTAGAGATATCAAGAACAGGAAAGTAAACTAATTATCTAGTACATGTCCATAAGCCAAAGTAAAAGAGTCAAGAAATAACAATATGCGGAAGCCAAAAGATACAATAAATGAAACACCTGGAAGTGAAACTACATACCGACAGGAACTTCACCGCTCGTCTAACAGCGGCACTACTCCTAATCAGTCTGCAACAAGGTAGGAGAATCTGGGCCATGCAAAACCCAGACGTCAGCGCGTCGTGTCATCAAGCAATAAAATGTAAACAAGGTAACATACAATGCAAATATAATCATGAATAAAGCAAGGGTAACAATAATATAAATCAGGGCAGTGCAGGGTAGTGTGCAGTGGGTAAACTAAACTGTTCTATCAGGTTTTCTGTTCCAAAGTCTTTGAAATCAAATTGATGAATCATCGATGTAACTCAATAGTATCCCGTGCATACCCGGGACCACGGCCCAGATTCTCGGGCTGAAACCGAGACATACCGCTAGGCACTAAACAGGAATATGTACAGATGAATGATGTCAGCAGCATCATTCCAAGGCTGGCCTAGCCTCTAAACTGATCAGAACAGATAGTGAACTGTTGAGTTACAAGTCAGGTTTCACCTTTGATTTTCCCATACCCCCAGGTTATATGTGTATGTCAAGTCAAGTATTCAGTAATCAAGAACTAATGCCAACACAGGATCAGGTAAGCAGGTTTGTCTGGATAGACAACAGGAACGGTCCGTGAGGACAACATGTCAGGTTTGTTGGCATTAGACACAAGATCAGGTAACGGGTCAAGTCATGGTACATCAGGTCAGGTCAAGCAGTATACGGTACCATGTCGGGTCAATCAATACGTATGTAGCAAGTCAGGTCAAGATGTTAGCGATATCATAGGTGTGCTCACAATCAGTTACATAATCAAGCATGGTTATCAACAACATGATCTAAGCAATGAATTAAGCAATAGGCAGATTCACTCAATTAGCACTACAGTTATCAGTTGTGTCACAGAGATGATTTCAACATTATAAGAATATAGTATGATAATTATAGCCGTTTAATCATGTTAACGAGTTTAAGAATTTTAGGGGTGTAATGATTTATATAAAGGTTCAATGGATGAAATCATAGCTATTACAGATTAAATGCACACGAGTGTCCGAAAGGAGTAAAACTATAGAGAGAAATGCCATAGGCTATGTCAATAGTAAAATGTGATTAACCAGGTAAATGTGGTTATTAGGTTTAATACAGTAATTGCAGACGGTAGGTTTCAGGCTTGGGAGATAAAATGATATAAAATGATATAACACGACCTTGAACATGAAAATGGGAAATTATAGTACTAAAGTTAAACTGCAGGTTTAGGGTGTTATCAATATATATGTAAATATTATATAGCATATAGCAAAGGGTGCTTGCCTCGATGAATTACAAATACTTATTAGGTAGGAAATATCACAATCAAATACCTTAAATATGTCATGGTACAAATCAGGTAATATAGTTAGAACGAGATATCATGTATAAAGTAACGAGTCATGTCGGGTTCCAGTATTATTTATAGCTACGATAAATCAAGTGTATAAAGTATCGATTAATGCACGCATGTAAATGAATATTAATGGGCACACTTCCCGTATTTTCATAGGCAAAATCATGTATTCATAAGTTATATAAATGCATGTGACCATTCAGCATAAATTATCTAAAAATTGTAGAATACATGGCAACCTATCAAGCAAATGTTTTATTATTTAACGATTATAGCATAATACTAGCTTAAATATCGATAGAGAATGATGTTACGATAAAACATAACCTTCGTTGTAAATAGCATGTAAAAGCAAGTATCGAATACTTGCCTCAAACTAACGATCACGGAACGAGGACAACACTCAGATGCGAAGCGCGATCACGGCCAGAGCTGACTTGCGATCTGGGTTGTGCTCCGCAGCAAAGAGGAGAAGAGTAAGTCGGCTAGGTCGAGGTTCGTCTCAGGTAAGGATCTGGGATTCGGTCGAGGGACCACGAAGAAGACGATGGCCGGAGGACCTCGGGTTTGCCGGCGAAGGTAAAGGTTGATCACCAGTGAGGATGAAAGAGGTGCAATGGAGACAAAGATGGGTTACTGAGCTCGGCTAGAGAGAGGGGATGCAGGTGATGTTGGTGGAGGCGAGGAGCAATCGAGTAAGGATTGATGATGGTTGCGGTTGGGGTTTCGAGATGAGGGGGAAATGGGTTCGGTGATGATGGAGTTAGGGAAAAATGGTTCGGTTAGGTTCTAGGTTAAAGTTGCAGGAGGTGGTGTGGGTTCTTGACGATGGTGTCGGCAAAGGAGATGGGTGCGCTGGAGTTGGGCTCGCCGCAACTGATGCTCGGGTTTGGTCGATGGCGAGAAGTGCGATGATGACTGGACGCGATGCGGTGGTTGAAGGGTTGGGTTTTAGGGCCGCGGTGACTGTGGACGAGATGGAGGCAACGGGAAGACTGCTGCTGTCGACGACGAGGTCGCGGCGATGGTGAAGAGTTCTGGCAGCCGTGGGGTTCTGTGTGGGGTGCGCGGGTTCGAAGACGAGAAGAAGAAGAAGGAGATAGAGGGAGGTGACCGTAGTGGAGGGGGGGCGGTGACCGGCTCCTTCCTCACCGCGAGAGGAGTGAGAGAGAGGTGCGAGAGGAGAGATGAAGAGAGAAACGAGAGGAGAGAGAAAGAGGGAGAGAGAGAAAGTTGTTTGTTAGCGGTGAAGGATAGGAAAGAAAGGGGGAGAGAGAGAGAGAGAAAAGATTCGTGGGCCCCGCCACAAAGGAGGGAGCGTTTGATTGGTTAGGGGAGAAAGAGGAGGCTGTTAAAAAAATATAAAAGATTTTAAATTGTTTTAAGAAGATCATTTCACCGGCTTGGGAGTAGAGGAAAAATATTTTCTCCTAACTTGTTGTGTTAAAAAAAACTTTATATGCAGGTTAGAAAGGATTCAGACTGTTAAGAAAATATTAAAGGATTTTAAATAATTAGAATTTGGCGGGTTACAAAACATTTCAGAAATGCGCCCGGGTCGGGTCCAATAATTTGAATTTGAAATATGAAAAAATATAGGCAGGTTCCAAAAATTGAAATGAAGGATTCTGCAATCAAAAGGCCTTCCCCCAAGAACGGACGCACGAACGTGCGCGTAGCCATCCAACCACGTCCGTTTCACTGAACGGAACGAGAACATGATACAAGGACGCTACCACAGGATTAGGGGTATCAAGCAGACCATGAAATGCAATTGTAATTTATTTTATGTGATATATAATTGTTATACACAATAGATGCGATACAAGATAAAATGCCAGTATAAACCAAATTATGAGATGCAAAATCCCAAACAACCAGTCAAAGTAAACTATAAATAAGAGTCACGCAGGTACAATTAAGCGGGTCAGGTCGAATGCAAGGTAATAGGTAGAAGTACCATTCGCACTCAAACACGCCAAATCAAGAGAGACCATGGATAAGTAATATACTGAAACTGGAATTGGTATAAATGAACTCGGGTGTTACATTATACCAAACTACAAAAGAATTTCGTCCTCGAAATTCCAAGAACAAGAAAGGATAATCAATCAAGAAACTATAAAGGTAGATGAGAAATCTTCTGTCGGACTTCAACTTCTCGCTCCCAAGTTGATTCTCCAATGATTGCGGTAACACCAAACGATGACCACTCTTCCAATCATGCTCCAAAATCTCGAAAGGTCCAATAAATCGAGGACTAAACTTTCCCCGACTTCCGAAACGAATCACCACTCCAATCGGTGATATATTCAAGAACACCAAAACACCAATGGCGAATTCTAGAGGTCTTCTCGACGTGTCTGCCCAATTCTTCTGTCTGTCTTGAGCTGCCTTCATAAGATTCCGAATAGCGTTAACTTCCTCAACTGTCTGCACAACCAAGTCTGGTCCCAACAATCTTCTTTCACTGACATCGTCCCAACCAACAAGTGAACGGCATTGCGACTATACAAAGCTTCACATGGAGGCATCTGAATAGATGCCAGGAAACTACCGTTGTAAGAAAACTTCACCAATTGTAGATGATCCTCCCAAGAACCCTTGAAGTCCAACATGCACGTGCTCAACATATCTTCAAGAGTTCGGATCGTCCTCCCCGACTGACCATCAGTTTGAGGATGGTAAGCTGTGCTAAACTTCAATCGAGTCCTCAAACCTTCCTGTAAACTCCTCCAGAAGTGTGATAAGAACCGAGTGTCCCGATCGGACGCGATGCTCACCGGTACTCTATGTAATCTTACAATCTCCTGCATGTACCGCTCCACCAAAGTCTCTGTTGATTGACCAACCCGAAAAGGAATAAAATGAGCTGCCTTGGTCAAATGATCAACAATCACCCATACTGCATCGTTTCCTTCTGGGCTCCGCGGTAGAGCCGTCTCGAAATCCATGGTTATACGTTCCCACTTCCACCGAGGAATCGGAAGTGGTTGCAATAAACCATCAACCCGTTGATGTTCAGCCTTAACTTGCTGACACACCAAGCACTTTGCCACAAAGCGAGTGATCTCCCGTTTCACATCTTCCCACCAGAACTGCCGTCATAAGTCTCGGTACATCTTCGTACCTCCTGGATGTACGGAATAAGCTGAACTGTGTGCCTCCTTTATAAGTTCTTCACGAAAGTCTCCTTTTGGTACACACAAACGGCCACCAAATCGCTACGAACAATCTTCATGGATCAATAAATCTGTTCGTAGTCCTACTTCAACCTGTTCTCGAAACTTTTGCAGTCTAGGATCCTGTGATTGCGCTGCTTTAATATTCTCGATCAACGACGACTGTACTTGCAGCTGCATAAACTGTCCCGAAGAATGCGGTAGCACAACCTCCAAATCAAATCTTCGAAAGTCTTCCACGAGTTTCTTCTGTGCAGTCAACATCAGAATTTCCGGCAACCAACTAAGCGTATCCGGCACAACACTAACCTCTCCCGGATGGTACTTAAGATCGAAATCGTAGTCAGTCGTCAGCTTCAACCATCTATGCTGTCGCACAACTAGCCCCTTCTGAGCGAACACGTACTTTAGGCTTTTATGATCGGTGAATATCTTAACCCCTTTCGCTCAATAGGTAGTGTCTCCAAATCTTCAAAGCGAAGAAAATCTCAGCTGTTAACTCCCATTCATGAGTTGGGTAATTCATCTCATGGGTCTTCAACTGTCTTGATGCCCGCCTCAAGTTTAGCACAACTTATCACCCGCAGACGGATGGACAATCCGAGCGTACGATTCAGACGCTCGAGGATATGTTGAGAGCCTGTATGTTGGACTTTCAGGGTTCCTGGGAGGACCATCTGCATCCAGTCGAGTTTTCTTATAACAATAGTTATCAGGCTAGCATTCAGATGGCCCCTTTTGAAGCATTTTACGGGCGGAAGTGTCGATCCCCAGTGTGTTGGGATGATGTAGGAGAGCGAAGATTACTGGTGTTCCCCTCCGAACGGCGGCCTGGACTTCGCGTCCGTGCCTGAGGTTCGGGGCAGATGCTATTTGGTTTTATCCGTCTATCTCTCCGAAGATGCCAAGTTGATTTATGGCACCGTGTATCAGAGGTTTAGACGGATGCGGCCGATGTAGCAGACTTCGTCAGATTCCCCCTCAGGGTGAGGGTTTTTTGATTGTGGGGACGCTCTTCCCTGCAGGCGCAAGCCCATGCAGTTAATTACGCTACCGCGTCGCGGTAACAACTTTCTCCTTCTCCAGAATTTCACTTCGTGTCGTGTGTGTTTGTTTTATTTGTGGTTGCCCGTGGATTGTATACGGAGACTGAGTAATGCCGTCGCCCGTAGGACGTGGATTAGTCCAAATCCGTATTTACTTAGATTTGGGTTTGATGTTTTTAGTTTAAGGATGCATTAGTCGCGTTGCGGCTAAGATCAACTTAAACGTTCGTTAAGGATACGTTAGTCCTGTTTTAGACTAAGATCCACTTAACGTAGTGATTAACTTAATGTATGGCCATCGGGACTCGTCACCTCTCTGACGTCGTTGAAGGATTACAACGACATGTATCAGAGGAGTTCAGAGATGTACCCTCGAACCAGAGTTAATTGGGAGTTTTATAATCCATTTGAATGTTTAAGGATACGTTAGCCATGTTTGGGGCTAAGATCAACTTAAACGGGACCGTTTAGATCCGGCAAAAGAGCGTTTGGAGGCTCTATTGTTCCAGTTTAGGGACATAGTGGTCCGTTTTCCAGTTTAGGGACATGGTGGTCCATTGCCAGTTTAGGGACATGGTGGTCCAACATTAGTTTAGGGACGTCTCGGTCCAATATTAGTTTAAGGACGTCTCGGTCCAATATTAGTTTAAGGACGTTTCGGTCCATCATTAGTTTAAGGACATTTCGGTCCAATATTCCCATTTTGGGGTAAATATTAGTTTAAGGACGTTTCGGTCCACGAGTTTAAAGACCCCGCAGTCCATATGGATGTGTGGTCGTTGGGACCCGTCACCTCTTTGACGTCATTGAGGAATTACAACGATGGATGTCAAAGGAGTTCGGAGATGTACCCTCGAACTGGATGTAGATTGATTTAGGAGAGCCATTTTGCTCAGTCAATTTAATTTAAGGACTTATGGCCATGATTGGGCTAAGTCCAGTTGAAAATGTCCAACAACTTATTTGCTTTTGCATTGCATTTCTTTTTATTTTTATTTGGGCTTTGCCCAAAAAAAATGCAGAGCATCAATTTGTTTTGGGCTCTGCCCTTTATAAACGATGCAAAGCATCAATTTCATTTGGGCTCTGCCCTTTTTATTGCTTTGAAATTTATTTTGGCCTGCTAGGTCTTTTTAATTTGGGCCTGGCCCTTCAAGTAATGCATTGCATTTGTGCAAAGCACCAAGAATCTTTTAGATTCAAGAACAGAAGTGCAGAGCACTTTTTATCCCCTGATTTGGATCAAAGAAAAAACAAGTTTTTCTTTGTTTCAGAGAACCAAAGGTTCATAGCAAGTGCAAGGCACTATTTTTTTATTATTTTTATTTATTTGTTGAAGATCGTTGATCTTTTTCTTAGATCAATGATCTATTCCTAAGAGAATTCTCTCTTCTTTTAGAAGGTTTTTACCTTCTTTTTGTGTTCTCCAGGAGTTCTCAAGAGTTCTCTTCTTTCTTTTTTTTTTAATCCAATTGTCTATCCTTTGAAATGGGGTCTGGGGTCCTTTTTATAGTGCTCCAAAATTAGTTAAATTTGTTAAAAAGATCTTTTCTGAGTGATTTGGGGAATTTTCCCCACCGTTGGATCTTTGATCCGAAGGCCCCTGTTTTACAGAAGAAATCTTCTTGTTTTAACAAGAACAGAAAAAAATTTCCTTAAATCTTCATTCTGTTGTTGCGCAACTCACCAGCGCGTGACACGTGTCGCGTAGTAAGGCGCTTGCGCAGCTGTGTTTGCGCAACTGCGCAGACACGTGTCGCGCAGTGAAGCGCTTGCGCAACTGAGCTTGCGCAACTGCGCAGACACGTGTCGCGCTGCAGTGCACTTGCGCAACAGTGTTTGCGCAACTGCGCAGACACGTGTCACGCAGCGGTGCGCTTGCGCAGTTGTGCTTGCGCAACTGCGCAGACACGTGTCGCGCAGCGGTGCGTTTGCGCAACAGCGTTTGCGCAACTGCGCAGACACGTGTCGCGCAGCGGTGCGCTTGCGCAGTTGTGTTTGTGCAACTGCGCAGACACGTGTCACGCAGCGCAGCGCTTGCGCAACTGAGCGTTGCTTTTTAAAGAGCCTTGCTCTGATTGGACGCACTGCCTTGGGCGTTGTGCTGCCGAGTCAACTTTTGACACGTGGCAAATTGCGCGCAGCGCACGGGATCTGAAGCGTTGCTTCATTATTTAAAGTTTAAAGTTTCAAAGCAGAGCTTTGCTCTGATTGGGGAAGATGAAGCGTTGCTTCATCTCCCGCCTCGGAATTTGAACAGAGCTTTGCTTTGATTGGGGTAAACAAATGCCCCCCCACCGTTGCGCTTACGTGGCCCCAAACGTGAGCGCAACGGTGGCGGAATTCCAACCGCCGTGACAACTTTTGGAAGTCGAAGAGGCACTTGATGCCTATAAATAGGACCTTTGGTCCCCCACAGATGTTTATCATCTTTCCGGTTTTTATTTTCAAAAAACTTCAGAGCTTTGCTCTTGCCTTTAAGAACTCTAGAGCTTTGCTCTTCTTTCCAAAGTTTTTTAGAAAAAACTTTAGGTAAAATTGAATCTTAGATTAAATTAATTTTAATTAATCTTAAACAGCAGAGCTTTGCTCAATCTCAAAGTTAGAAACTTTAGGTAAAATTAATATAAAACAAATTAACTTAAATTAATCTCAATCAAAGAGCCCTGCTCTCACAGATCTTTTGATCTAAAGAGATCCCCATTGGGGTTTCACTAGCAGAGCTTTGCTCAATTCCAAAATTAGAAACTTTAGGTAAATTTAATGTAAATCAAATTAATTTAAATTAATCTCAGTCAAAGAGCTTTGCTCTCACAGATCTTTTGATCTAAAGAGATCCCCATTGGGGTTTCATTAAGCTTTTGTTCATGGGTTTTAATCCTTGAACAGCGCTCTGCTCTCTAGGAATTTAGCCCTCCATGTATATTATTTTTCTTCTATCACTAATCTTCCTGTGGTATTTCCTCTAGGCATAATGGCGGTGCATCTATACAGTTTGCACTAGTTCATCACCTATGACGATATCCGCGCACAGGGTCGTCAACAAAACCAGGAGTTTACGGACGCCCAGTGTGCGGAGGTCATGGGTCGCCTCAACGCGAGTTGTGGTTGGCTGCTTCCTCGTCGTTCGGCTCTCTTAAAGGTTGTGCTGGGAGCAACATGGAGAGTACTTCCGGGTCTTCATGAGGCCCTACCGCTCAATGCGTTGGATGATGCCGAAGACAAGGTGCATTCAGTGTACCTGACGGGGCTGATCTCGAAGAAACGGCGGGACGGTCTCATTGACATCCTACATCAAATCTTTCAGCAGACGACGATAGTTGCTGCTTATCGAAGGCCGGAAGGGCTTGCCGATGATATCGACACAGAGGAGCGCGAGAGGCTGCGCATAAGAATAATTAGAAAGGCCAGAAGAACTCTGGATGGCCTTACTTTTGAATTCCTCAATCCGTGCCCCGGATCTGAGGTTATTCCCTTGTAATAATACTTTTCTTTCATTGCTTTTTCATGATCGTAAGAATTTTGGGCAATATTAATGAATTTTTTTTCCCCAGCTTGTCTTTATTATATATCTTTTGTCCTGAGTCTTTTATGCCCATGCATGAATGAATGTGCCTTGAACGCTTGCCAGATCAAATGTAAACCAGATATTCTTTCTGTCATCTTCTTTCTTTTAATGTCAGCAGGCTGTCTTAATAACCATGGCTGATGGATGTCTAAAATGAGTATTTCGACTTCCTTAGAAAATGGCGATGGCTTAGGCCGCAGGTTCAGATCTGCTGCCTAAGACTTTTCAATTCTATGAGCCGTGAGGGTCTCATGGAAGCTTTTCTCCCTACGGATCAAGAGGATCTCATAGGTGGATTTTCTCCTTAGGAATCGTGAGGATTCCTAAGTGTGGTTTTCTCTTATAAGTCATAAGGATCTTATAAGAGAATTTTCGCTCTTACGAGTCGAGAGGATTCGTAAGTGGTTGTTTCCCTCCTCGTCGAAATTCGACTTCGGAGAGTGAGACCCGTGAATAGTATGCAAGAGACCAGTTTGGATTGACTTACAGGGCCCCATTGCTCAAAAAGCAAGCTTTTCAATCCTTGCTGTCTGAGACTTCTTCTTACAAATTGAGACGAATCGGGGATCTGTTTGCAGTTGTAGCGGAACAGTTGACATGAGTTAGGAAGCTTTCGTCACGGAGTGTTTGTATCCGTGAGTCGAGGATTTTGCTATGGATTATTTGTTTCCCAAGCGCCAAGGATTATTTGTTTCCTTGGGGTTTGAAACGAGTCGAGGGTTCCCACTGGGGCTCTGGTAGCTCTGCGGGTCGACGCGGATCAGGAAGCTCTCGTCAAGGAGTGTTTGTATCCGTGAGTCGAGGAGTTTGCTGGGATTATTTATTTCCCAAGCGCCAAGGATTATTTGTTTCCTTGGGGTTTGAAACGAGTCGAGGGTTCCCACGGGGGCTCTGGTAGCTCTGCGGGTCGACGCGGATCAGGAAGCTCTCGTCAAGGAGTGTTTGTATCCGTGAGTCGAGGAGTTTGCTGGGATTATTTGTTTCCCAAGCGCCAAGGATTATTTGTTTCCTTGGGGTTTGAAACGAGTCGAGGGTTCCCACGGGGGCTCTGGTGGCTCTGCGGGTCGACGCGGATCAGGAAGCTCTCGTCAAGGAGTGTTTGTATCCGTGAGTCGAGGAGTTTGCTGGGATTATTTGTTTCCCAAGTGCCAAGGATTATTTGTTTCCTTGGGGTTTGAAACGAGTCGAGGGTTCCCACGGGGGCTCTGGTAGCTCTGCGGGTCGACGCGGATCAGGAAGCTCTCGTCAAGGAGTGTTTGTATCCGTGAGTCGAGGAGTTTGCTGGGATTATTTGTTTCCCAAGCGCCAAGGATTATTTGTTTCCTTGGGGTTTGAAACGAGTCGAGGGTTCTCACGGGGGCTCTGGTAGCTCTGCGGGTCGACGCGGATCAGGAAGCTCTCGTCAAGGAGTGTTTGTATCCGTGAGTCGAGGAGTTTGCTGGGATTATTTGTTTCCCAAGCACCAAGGATTATTTGTTTCCTTGGGGTTTGAAACGAGTCGAGGGTTCCCACAGGGGCTCTGGTAGCTCTGCGGGTCGACACGGATCAGGAAGCTCTCGTCAAGGAGTGTTTGTATCCGTGAGTCAAGGAGTTTGTTGGAAGAGTATGGTTCCCACTTTGTTTACGCCCTTGGATTATATACAAGAATCGATGTGATCTTAACTGTAGGGCCAAAGTTTTATCATCATCATTTTTATTGTTGTATTTCCACGATGCTCTATCCTTTCAGCTTTCGTATCACGAAGGTCGCGATTGCCCAATCATTTCGGCTATTTTTCGCGGTGCCCAATCATTTCGGCTGTTTATTTTATTTTTACTCGCTGCTTTTTATTGCGAGTTGCCCAATCATTTCGGCTATTTCTTCATGCATATATTTTTACTTGCTGCTTTTTTTATTGCAAGTCGCCCCATCATTTCGGCTATTTCGTATGCATGTGCGGCCTACTGCTTTTCGCTGTAAACCTGAAATTGGACACCGATTTCGGCATCAGAACCGCTACAACTGGGATATTGCCAGGAGCGAATCATCATTTGCCTCTGTCGTTGTCGAACAAAGGAGGCTTAGCGACCAAGGTTAAGGTCCTGTCGACTAAGGCTTTTGACTTCATGAGCCGTAAGGGTCTCACAAAGCTATTTCTCCCTACAAGTCGTGAGGATCTTATAGGTGTATTTTCTCCTTAGGAATCGTGAGGGTTCCTAAGTGTTTTGTTCCTCTATAAGTCGTAAGGATCTTACAGGAGGGTTTTCTCTTTGTGAATCGAGGGGATTTACAAGGGTTATGTGAACATATCCCCAATCACGGATGGACCTTGGTTAGGGAAATGTTTATTCGCGCCCGTGGATTGTATACAAGGGTTAGTATTGAGCCACTTGTAGGGCAATGTCGAAAGTTGTGAGAATTGCTTAAACACAGGTTTAGGTCTCTGTAGCTTAAGACTTTCAAATCTTACGAGCCGTGAGGGTCCCATAAGAGAGTTCTCCTTGCGAGTCGTGAGGATCTCGCAAGTGTATTTTCTCCTTAGGAATCGTGGGGATTCCTAAGTGCGTTGTTCCCTTGTAAGTCGTAAGGATCTCACGCGGGTGGTTTCTCCTTACAGGGTCGAGAGGATCCTATAAGTGTTTCTTAACGAGGTTGCGCCCTTTCAGGTTTTCACAAACACTCGCCGGTAGCCCTGCTGTTTTTACTCACGGAGCCCTTTCAGATTTTCATCCGTGCCCTTTTTGCTTATGGACATACCGTTTTTTTTTATTATATATTTTTTTATTATATATTTTTTTATTTTTACTCATCTCGTCAGCCTAAGGATGCTGTGGTAGTAGTTTAAAGACGTTTCGGTCTGATATTAGTTTAAGGACATTTCGGTCCATCACTTGAGAAGGCGGGCTACTGCTAATAGAGTTTGAGCTTAGGAAGATAGTGAGCGGACATAGTCGTCGTCATCTACTATTGACCTAGGCTGTGGCTCATTAAGCATAGTATTTCTTTAGGAAGCGACCATTTATTGGCCTAAAAGGCCTTTCACCGTGCATGTCCATGAGTAGATAGGCCCCACCCTGGTAAACTTTATCTATGATGTACGGGCCTTCATAGTTTGGCTCGAATTTCCCTCGCTTGGCGCGATTGGGGATCATAGGCCTTTTGACCACTAACACAAGTTCGCCTTGGCGGAATGTCCTCGGCTGGATCAATCTTTCATATGCGCGCGTCATCTTTGCTTTATAAGCTTCCAGATTTTGCTGTGCTATGAGCCGGGTTTCATCAAGGGCGTCAAGCTCCACAAACCGGAGGTGAGCATTTTCTTCATCCGTCAGCTCGGAGTGAATTGCTACTCGCAAAGAGGGTAATTCTATTTCAAGAGGTAGTACCGCTTCCATGCCGAATACTAAAGCGTAGGGCGTCGTGTTCGTGGCCGTCTTGAACGTGGTTCGATACGCCCAAAGAGCCTCTTGCAACCTCTCATGCCAGTCCTTCTTGTTTCGGGACACCGTTTTCTTTATAATTTTCGTCAAGGTCTTGTTGAAGGCCTCGGCGAGACCGTTAGCCCGCGGATTATAGACTGAGGAATATCTCCAGTCTATATTGTGCTGCTGTGCGAAGCGGCTAATTTTATGACTTCGGTAGGCTGGCCCATTATCAGAGATGATCCTTCTCGGGGTTCCAAACCGGTATATGACACGCGTTTTGAAGAAATGGAGGATGTTCTCCGTCTTCAGTTCCCTCAATGGTACCGCCTCTGCCCACTTGGAAAAGTAATCAGTCGTCGCCAAGATGAAATGATGCCCCTTGGATGATGCTGGTTCGATGGGGCCGACTATGTCTGTTCCCCACATCTCGAATGGCCAGCTAGCCACCGTTGGATGCAGTGGATTGGGATGCTGATGGATGAAGTCCCCATGAATTTGGTATGAGTGACATTGCTTCGCGTATTCCAGGCAATCCTGTATCATCGTGGGCCAGTAGTAGCCCATCCGTTTTATCTTCAACTTCATCTTATGGCCTGCTTGGTGGGAACCACAGAGTCCGTCGTGAACTTCTTGGACGACCCTTCTCGCTTCGTCAGGTCCTAAGCATCTCAGCCACAGAGAATCGAATGACCTCTTGTATAGAGTATCGTTGACGAAGGCGAAAGACAGAGCTCGTTTCACGAGCTGATGTCTTATGGACGCTTCTTCAGGCATTCGGTGGAACTTGAAGTAATCCATGAAGACTTCTCTCCAGTCCTTGGTATTTTCCCAATTTTTTATTTGTAGGGTTGTCTCCTCGTTCGCTCCTTTTTCTTCAGATGATTCCGGAGATACTTCTGCTGGGGCTAGCACTCGACGGCTTTGTACCACGATTCTAACGTCATCGAGGTTATCGTCGGCCAGTTCTTTAGCAAGTTTGGCTAGTGCGTCCGCTTTGCTGTTTTCCGCGCGCGGTTTGCTCTTCAAAGTATAGGAGGGGATTTGGGTTAGCAATTGTTGCACCCTTTCACCGTACTTTACCAACTCTGGCTTGCACGTTTGGTAGTCGCCGTTTACTTGACTGACGACCAGTTGAGAATCTCCGTATACAAGGAGGTTTTCAATTCCCATGTCGATGGCGATCTCGAGGCCTGCTATCAGAGCTTCATACTCGGCTTCATTGTTTGTCCTCGGCTCTGTTAGGGAGAACGCGTAGCGCATTATCCCTCCGTGTGGGGTTATAAAGATGAGTCCTATCCCCGATTTGATTGTAGGGGTAGTTTGTTTGTGCTTTTTCATGGAAGATGCTCCATCGAAATAAAGCTCCCAACGGGTATCACCACTGTCGACCGCGTCAAGCGCATATTTGTCTGGCAACTCGCAATTGAGAGGAGAATCAGCTGGTATTGGATGCTCTGCGAGGAAATCGGCGATAGCCTGGCCTTTCACCGCCTTGAGAGGTTGATATGTTATCGAGAATTCCATCAAGAGCAAGGCCCATTTAGCGAGTCGTCCCGTCAGTATGGCCTTTGACATTAGATATTTGAGCGGGTCCACCTTCGAAATAAGACGGACTTCATGTGCTAATGCGTAATGTCTAAGCTTTGTTATTGCAAAGATCAATGCCAGGCAGTGCTTTTCAATGGGAGAGTAGTTGCTTTCTGCCCCCAGCAGAACTCGACTTAAGTAGTAGAGTGCTCTTTCTTTCCCTTGATCGTTCTCTTGTGCCCATAATGCGCCTAAGGAACCTTCGAGGGCGGTTGTATAAAGAATGAGAGGTTTTCCCTTGACCGGAGCGGCCAACACCGGCGGGTTCTGCAGGTATTGCTTGATCTCGTCTAGTGCGCTTTGGCATTTTTGATCCCAGACGAACGGGGTTCCCTTCTTCATCAGGTGACTGTAAGGACGGCACTTTCCTGAAAGGTTGGCTATAAATCGCCGTATGTATGCGATCTTCCCTTGGAGAGACCGCAGCTGTTTGAGAGTTCTCGGTGGAGGCATTTCCATGATCGCTTTGATTTTTGACGGATCTATTTCAATACCTCGGTGTCGAACAACGAATCCCAGGAATTTGCCTGAGGAAACTCCGAATGCACACTTAAGAGGGTTCATCTTCAAGTTGTATTGTCGAAGGCGTTGAAATACAGTCTTCAGATGCTCGAGATGTTCCTCGTATGATTTGCTTTTAACTACGAGATCGTCGATATAGCATTCGACGATTTCGTGTATAAGGTCGTCGAAGATCTTCGTCATGGCCCTTTGGTAAGTGGCACCGGCGTTCTTTAATCCGAAGGGCATCACTTTATAACAGAATATACCTAGAGGGGTCCTGAAGGCGGTGTGCTTCTGGTCTTCGGGATGCATCTTTATCTGATTATACTCTGATGAGCCATCCATGAAGGAGAAAACCTCATGAGTGGATGTGTTGTCTATCATCAGTTCGGTGACCGGCACTGGGAAATCATCTTTCGGGCAGGCTTTATTAAGATCCCGAAAATCCACGCATATGCGCACCGTCCCATTTTTCTTCATCACCGGGACGATGTTAGCGATCCATTCAGGGTATTGAACTTCATGGATAAAGCCGGAGTCTATCAGCTTTTTGACTTCGGCGTTGATGCTCATTTCAAGCTCAAGCCGCATTCTTCTCGGCGCCTGTTTGACTGGCTTGACGTCCGGGGATATCGCCAATTTGTGCACAGCAATTTCTGGATCTAGTCCCGGCATTTCGGAATAGTTCCATGCGAAGCAATCTTTATGCTGTACGAGGACGTCCTTTAAAGCAGCCACCTTCTCTTCAGACAGCAGCTCGCTGACAAATGTCGGTCGCGGATCGTTTACCGTCCCCAACTCAATTTTCTTGAGGTTATCTGCAGTTGTATGTATTCCATCCTCCAGTTCTTTCGGAGCTGGGGGAAATTCTGAGATCACCTCATCATTGCTGTTTTCGAAGCACCAGGGAAGGCTGTTCATGTCCTCGGATTCTTCTTTTAATATCGTTATCACGTGACAAGTGCGAATTTTCTGCCAATCCCAATGCGGAGTTGGTTCTGTTCTTGTGTTTTCGGGTTCGTGCTTTTGTGGCGGCGCTACCCTCCAATTGTCAGACAACACGAATTTGCCAAGCTGATATTGGTCCTCAACCCAATTCTTAAAGGTAAAGAAATCTTCAAGTGGATGCCCTACTATTCGGTGGTAAGAGCAATAATTTGGGTTGGAGACTTCGCCTGCTTGCTCAGGGTGTTTAGACTCTGGCAGTGTAAGCATTTGATGTCTTAGAGCAAGATCAAGTATTTTCCTTGTTTTGTTGATCGCACGCTTTTGGCGTGTCGGATGTTCAAAGAATTAAAGTGTAACCGCGATCAGGACGGTGTCGCTTTGCAGCTAGCCGGTGAGCACGGGTCGGTCCACAGGGAGATGGTGTTATCTTACCTTCTTGTCTTAGACGAGTCAATAAAGAATCTGTATGAGTTTGTTCTAACCTATGTGTTTATTTGCAAGTATAAAGTTGTTAAGAAAAGATACGAGATTATAAGCTAAAGAAATCCGTACTCAAAAACCTTTGAGCCGAGTCTTGACCAATTGAAGCTAGAGCAATCGGCAACAACGTGGATTAGGGGATTTAAGCGCGGTATTCGTGGAATCCGGCTTATTTACCCTTGTCCTTCCGTTCTTGTCTCTTGCTTTCGCCTCCGGCCAAACCGAACGCAACCGGTCGCGGTTAGGAATCACCGTTACCTTGTCAGGGTACGGTGCCTAACGGAGCGCTTGCGTATGGTTTGGGCGAAGTTCAAAATGGAAAATAACGGGAAAAGGAATTGGCAAAGAAATGTTAACTTACAATACCGTATTAATTCTTAACAATAAAGATAATTACAACATTCACAAAATGAACAAAAAGAGAACAAAAAGAAAAGAACAAAGAAAAGAAAAGATACAAGTAATTAAGTGCATGAATGTAAATTGCAAGTAATTAAAGTGCAAGGAAATAAATTGCAAGTAATAAAAAGCAAGTAATAAAAAGCGGGTAAAAAGAATACGAAACTAGGACTCAAGACAAGCATGTGATCAATAGCCAACCCTTAAACTTGCAAGCTCAATGAAGAGGTTGCAAGATCAAGGGAAGGGTAGAGAACGCATGTGAAATGAAGTGCTAGTCCCGTGAGAAAATACGACCCTTGAGATGGATAACTAACCCTTAACCATTCAAGCTCAATGAAGAGGTTGAATGAGCAAGAGAAAGCAAGAATCTCAAGGGGAAGAAGAAACACAAGAGAATGATACAAAAACCTCATCTTCATTAATCTCCCACTCAAAAGCTCTCACTACAATTTTCATGGAAAAAGAATGAAGAAGAAGAAGAAAAAGAACTAAAACTACAAAAGAATGGAGAACAAAGAATGACCCTTTGCTTTAGCAAGTTCTGCTGTATTTATAGGCAGGGAAATGAAGGTCTAGGGCAACCACCAGAGCACATACACAAAGACCAAACTACCCCTGGAAAATTACGTAGAGAGGACCCTACATGGCCGCGGATCCGCGGCCAAGACCCCCCATTGGCCGCGGATCCGCGGCCGTATTGATGAATTGGGTTGTCGTCTTGTGGGTGATTTCCTGGTTTCTTGTCCTCTGTTGTCTGGTATATATATTTTCTGAAATTACTTTCACATTTCTTCCAGAATTTCTGTTGAGGAAAGGTGGAATTTTGTGGATGCTTTTGTCATGATTGCCTCGAGCTCCGCGTAGATCTCTTGGATTTTGTGCTACCATTGAGCCTTGTGCATGAGGATGACATTGATTTGACATTTTGTCTTCCTGAACTGGTATCTGGCAGCATACAGATGAAGAGCGGAGACCGTGTTTTATCAGTGGTTGGCAGGAACCCGGATTTTGTCGTGTTTTCCATGAATTTCTCCGTTTTAGAACCGAGAACCTGTATCCTGCAAATATGTAACAAACACGGATAAAAAGCACCTACCTATAAACACACGAGCGTAAGAATGGGCGGTATAAAATGCAGTATTCTGGTATGAACAAATACCCCCAAACTTAACTTTTGCTCGTCCCGAGCAAAACCAATTATTCATAAAAATAAAATGATAACCGCACTTTCGCAGGGAACACGATTGCACTGAGCGCGTGCAACAAGCCGTTAAACCTCTAGGTGTCCCTAGTAGGAGGAGTGTTGTCTCCTGAGGGTTTTCAGCGGATACTACCCACAAAATCCGGTCAAGCTAGTTTTGTAAAATAACTCAGATTCAAGCCCCTAAAGTTTTGTTTCAGAAAATAACAATTCTATAATCCTAAGTTTAGACTATCGAACCTTTATTTTTCACATCTCTCTTCTTATTTAACTACAGATTTTATATGTCTTTACGTGCAGTGCAAAATAGTGTCGTTAAGTTCCCGAAAGGTCGAATAAAGTCATTATGTCACACAATAAAGCCCAGATAACAATTTTAAAAGGATCACATAAGTTTTATAAAGAGTTAAGCATTTTTCAAGTTTCGTTTTCCAATAAAGTTTCAACTTCAGAATTTCTATCTTCCCTAACAGGAAACTAGGTCTTATTCTTCACTCCACCTTCTTCTTGTTTTCATTTCATACACACCTCTGTGAACGTGCAATAGTCTTTATCATAGAATAAAACCTTTATATCTCCGTTAAAATTTTTTATAAAAGCTTTTCTTTTATCAAGATTATTCTCACACAAAGAACCGTTAGGAATTTTAACTCGGAGAGAACACTTGCTTGACTTTGTTTTAAAACTGGACTTTCTAGGCTTCTTAGCGAGCTTTGGGCTAATGCACCCAAACCAGTTGGTTTTAGGGCATTAGGTGTAGAAACACCCCAGCGGACTTAATTACTCAAGTTACCTAGGTCCAAAAACAAAAGACAGTTTGGCGTGAAAAACATGATGATTCAATACGAACGGAGATATAACCGGTAGTTCAATTATTTTTTGGATAAAAGACGTGTTTAGTGGGTTTGGTGTGTAATCATTCCAATCAAGTTTCCGATGGGTTATTTTTCAGACTTAGTTCCAATTTAAGGCATCAATAACATTCCTTCATATTCGCTTTACTTCATAAACTATTCTTGACATTACTTATTTCAGAACAAATCTATTTGATCCTCAGAAAATCATTTATCTGTTTAAAAGTTTAAACATGAAAGACTTGTCATCTAATTCCCAAAATTTTACGACACGTGTAGTGTGATGTAAAGACGTATATCAGCTATAGTTAACTTCAAAGGAGAGTTATCTTTCAGGTTTTCAAAATCTAAACATAAGATCTAGTTATTCCTATTTTTTCAAACAAAAACCGTCGAATGTTGAATCAGAGTTCTTCCACAAGCTTGACAAAAAAGTTTTTATATTTTTTAGAAATTTTTCGATTTTTTGTGGGTTTTTAATAAGGTATGCAAATGCAAAATATACAAATGATGCGAAGGAAGAAAGCTTACCGAGCACACCCCCAAACTTAAACTTGACAGTGCCCTCACTGTCAGGCTATACCAAGAGGGTCAAAATTGCCGGCGCTCCCTAAAAACAAATTATATACAAAACAACAAAACAAAAAATATATACAAAAAAAGAGCCCCCCCAAACTTAAGTTAAACAGTGTTTCCACTGTTAAGCGTTGAAATTCAGGATTAGGGGGGAAAAGAACAGTATCAAACTATACAAGGCCTTACACAGGCCAAAAGTTAACACCAACCATTCAAAGATTTTATCTCTGTAATGTACCGGTTGGTGGAAGAAGGCGTAGAGAAAAGAAATGGAGACTACGCGAGACCGCTTGTGGAGCGAAGTGGAATGCGGTCTCGGTAGATCAGAAGAAGAAGAATGGCGTAAGGGAAAAAGAAGTGGAGTACGAACTTGAGGGTGCAAATGGAGTGAATAGATTAGCACAATTTGTGAAGAGCGATGTGTAAAAAGCGATTGTGCTAATCTATTAACCCGTCGAGAGATTGGGTCAAATCCCTCAAGATTCATAAGAAACCATGGGTACGCCGAACTTGGTAAACCAGACATATGAAATGTAAGTGATACGGGTTCTTGCAAGGTCGGAACGATGGAAAGGATGGAGGGAAGTGGTTGAGGAAGGGTATCGGTTAAGGGTTCTGGAGGGTGTACACAGTCAGTGAAAGGAACAGGATGAATTGGAAAATCCGACTCATCATCTAAAACTGTTTCATCCTCAAAAATATCCTCAAAATTCTCCTCAAAGTTAAGCTCATCCATGCATATTTCATCAAAGTCCAGACGCATATGGGGTTCGGGAAAAACATTTAATGACTCGGGATGATGATTTGAAAAGAAAAACTCAGCCAAATCTATGGGTTCATCATCCAAAATATCCCCAGCGTCGATATCCTTGATCAAGTGAAAATCTATATTCTCAGACACCTCAACAAAAGCATAGATATCAATCAATTCAGGTTCTAGAGTGGAGGTGTAGAGGTCAAGAGGATTGGGTGTGGTTTCACTCAAAAGGGACCCTTCACAATCGGGCAAATCAAACACTACAAAGTCGCACAACTCATTAAACATTCTATCTTCAACCGATAATTCATTTGGGACACAGGAGTTGTGGGATTCAATTTGAGACGGGTAGGTTTGATTTGGAAGGGGGTATATCTCACTCTCTCCACTCAAATTCACAGCCTGTCCTGCCGCCGCATCATACATTGAAAAAGTTGGAGCTAGTTGAAAACTAGCTACCGGATCACTAGATTGTATGAGGGCGGCCATGGACGCATTCAAATCCATCGTCTGTTGTGAAGCTACCCTAAATTCTTCCAAGGACTGTTCTAAGCTAGACATAGGTTGTGATGGGGCTTCAGTAAAAGATGCGAAGTTAGTTGGATACTGGAAACTCCCAAAAGGCGGTTCTGAAGCAATGTCTAGGGAAGGTGCAAAAGTAGGGTAGGTCTGGTAGGAATTGAATGGTTGGACAGGAGTGGGATCAACATTGGGATAAGAAGGTGAATGGAATTGTTGATCCCGAGAATTCGAAGTGGTGAAAGATCGGCTACGGGATTGTTCGATATGTTCAGCAAGAGACATTGGTCTTGGGGTTACAACTGGATTTTCAAAAGGTGTATCAACGCAAGAAGGGGTGAATGTTTGAAACGGTTGATACGAAGTGGATTGCGGGGTCCAGTTGTTTGTCCTAGACGTGTCTATCCGATCTTTCAATGAAATTTTTGGCATGGAGGGGTCGTTTGAAGTTCGACCAAAACAAGAACCATATGAGGTGATGTCTGGTTGTGGGTACCAAAGTTCGGCAAGAGTTTTGCGAGGAGGGGTACCCATGATATGAAGAGAGAGAGAGAGAGAAAGGTAGAGAAAAGGAGGGGAAAAAGAATGTGATTTTTTTTTTAGTTAGTTGTTAGCAAAAGAATGAAATATACAAAAAAAAAAGAATATGGACAAAAAATAATCACGACACAAAAATACCACACACCTAATCGTTCTAGGGTTCACCTAGGTCAACTAGACTTGCTCGAGAACTTGATTGTCGAAGTAAAACTGTATCGAGAAACATGCTCAAGATACACTGATCACGAGGCCAGGTAAGTGCAGAGATAAGGGGAGGTTTTCCAACGCTTTCGCGAAGTTCCTTAATTAAATAACCCTTTCTCTTTTGGCGGTTTCGCCGTTAACACTTTCCTAGACACCCCGTAAACAATATACCGTTAAGCAAGCTTCTAAATACAGTTAACTTCTCCTAGTGAGCGCGAAGTCCTTAAGGCTTAAAGTCTAGTTTCTTTTAAAATTTGTGCGGGTTATCGTTATGCTCAAGTTCGTGATTTGTGGGCCACGGAAAAGGTGATGAAATCCTTTACCGTATGTTGTGGGGTTCGCTTGCCCTTAATTCCGTATTAATGTATGCAATGCGCAATTCAATAAAAATTCTATAAAGAATAAAACAATCGTTTTTTAGTTTAAGCGCGGCACTGCAACAAATACGGGTTAGTCAAGTTTTAGCGTTTGTTAGCGAACTTGCAAAGAATCCTGCAAAAGAATAGTATATTGGAAGCGTCGGATTTGAGAAGAAGGTGTTAGTAAAGTACGTACCGTTTAAGTTTTGGGTTAAGAAACCCCCGTTGAATCGAGTCCGGTAAGCTTGAAAGGTTCGCTTGCGCGGGTCAAACTACCCGGATCTTTGGCACTGTACTCCGTAATCACCTTAACTTTGAATGTACACTTTGCTCCCACAATCGCAGTTTGCAAATCTGCAAAAATCTGCACACTTGCCCACAAAAATATTGTCCAAAAAAAAAAAGAATATTTTTTTTATATATATACAAAAAGAATATTAACCCGAATAACAAGAAAGAAAATACACTACCGTCTCCCCGGCAACGGCGCCATTTGATCGCATGCTTTTGGCGTGTCGGATGTTCAAAGAATTAAAGTGTAACCGCGATCAGGACGGTGTCGCTTTGCAGCTAGCCGGTGAGCACGGGTCGGTCCACAGGGAGATGGTGTTATCTTACCTTCTTGTCTTAGACGAGTCAATAAAGAATCTGTATGAGTTTGTTCTAACCTATGTGTTTATTTGCAAGTATAAAGTTGTTAAGAAAAGATACGAGATTATAAGCTAAAGAAATCCGTACTCAAAAACCTTTGAGCCGAGTCTTGACCAATTGAAGCTAGAGCAATCGGCAACAACGTGGATTAGGGGATTTAAGCGCGGTATTCGTGGAATCCGGCTTAGTTACCCTTGTCCTTCCGTTCTTGTCTCTTGCTTTCGCCTCCGGCCAAACCGAACGCAACCGGTCGCGGTTAGGAATCACCGTTACCTTGTCAGGGTACGGTGCCTAACGGAGCGCTTGCGTATGGTTTGGGCGAAGTTCAAAATGGAAAATAACGGGAAAAGGAATTGGCAAAGAAATGTTAACTTACAATACCGTATTAATTCTTAACAATAAAGATAATTACAACATTCACAAAATGAACAAAAAGAGAACAAAAAGAAAAGAACAAAGAAAAGAAAAGATACAAGTAATTAAGTGCATGAATGTAAATTGCAAGTAATTAAAGTGCAAGGAAATAAATTGCAAGTAATAAAAAGCAAGTAATAAAAAGCGGGTAAAAAGAATACGAAACTAGGACTCAAGACAAGCATGTGATCAATAGCCAACCCTTAAACTTGCAAGCTCAATGAAGAGGTTGCAAGATCAAGGGATGGGTAGAGAACGCATGTGAAATGAAGTGCTAGTCCCGTGAGAAAATACGACCCTTGAGATCGATAACTAACCCTTAACCATTCAAGCTCAATGAAGAGGTTGAATGAGCAAGAGAAAGCAAGAATCTCAAGGGGAAGAAGAAACACAAGAGAATGATACAAAAACCTCATCTTCATTAATCTCCCACTCAAAAGCTCTCACTACAATTTTCATGGAAAAAGAATGAAGAAGAAGAAGAAAAAGAACTAAAACTACAAAAGAATGGAGAACAAAGAATGACCCTTTGCTTTGGCAAGTTCTGCTGTATTTATAGGCAGGGAAATGAAGGTCTAGGGCAACCACCAGAGCACATACACAAAGACCAAACTACCCCTGGAAAATTACGTAGAGAGGACCCTACATGGCCGCGGATCCGCGGCCAAGACCCCCCTTTGGCCGCGGATCCGCGGCCGTATTGATGAATTGGGTTGTCGTCTTGTGGGTGATTTCCTGGTTTCTTGTCCTCTGTTGTCTGGTATATATATTTTCTGAAATTACTTTCACATTTCTTCCAGAATTTCTGTTGAGGAAAGGTGGACTTTTGTGGATGCTTTTGTCATGATTGCCTCGAGCTCCGCGTAGATCTCTTGGATTTTGTGCTACCATTGAGCCTTGTGCATGAGGATGACATTGATTTGACATTTTGTCTTCCTGAACTGGTATCTGGCAGCATACAGATGAAGAGCGGAGACCGTGTTTTATCAGTGGTTGGCAGGAACCCGGATTTTGTCGTGTTTTCCATGAATTTCTCCGTTTTAGAACCGAGAACCTGTATCCTGCAAATATGTAACAAACACGGATAAAAAGCACCTACCTATAAACACACGAGCGTAAGAATGGGCGGTATAAAATGCAGTATTCTGGTATGAACAATTGTCAATCAAAGCCTGGAAAGAAGTCGGCTTGAAGAACATCATAAACTGTGAAATGGTTGCTTGTGGATCAAGGGTTCCAACAAACATTCCCACCGCAGGGGCTTCTTCTATGCGCTGTTCATACTTCGACCATAGATTACGCCACCGTATAGCGTACTGAACCCATGTCTCGCCGGGTTTTACCTTAGCGTTAATCAGTGCCGTCATCGGGGTACGTTCACCGGCACTTGCAAAACGTTGGGTAAACAGCAGCTCCATTTCCGCGAAGGTTTTAATAGAATCATTAGGGAGTTCAGAGTACCACTCGAACGCCGTATCTGATAGACTTCCAACGAACTGGCGGAGCAAGAGCTTTTCATCACCGCCGGTGTTACCGCAAAGCGTCCTGAACTGGGCAACATGCTGATGGGGATTGCCGGTCCCCTTGTAGACATGGAACTTGGGAATTGTGTAACCCGGCGGGTACTTGATTTGGTCATACCAGCCCGGATATGGCCGCCCCGTTTTTACGACATGGCCGGCTGCCTCGGCCGCATGATGAACCCTTATTTGCTGGGCTATGTATTCGTCCAGATCAGTTTTAGAGATTGTATCCTCTTTAGCCGTTGATAAAACGGGCTGAGGATTTGATGTCTCTCCCCTATCGTCTTCAAGAATGATCGGGGGATCTTCAGCAGGTGGATCTTGTTGAATCATCATACCCACCATATCCTGGAACAGGAGGGCCATTTTCTTTATGTTGGATGCCTGCTCCGCAGCTTCTTTGTCTTTCTTCTCTAGTACGCGCCGAAGGAATTCGGCGTCCGTTTCTTGTTCTTGACGTTCTTCTGAGGATGTTTCCGGGGTTTCTTTCGGCCCTGTAAGTGCGTCCATAGCGTTCATCATTTCCTGGAGCTTCTGTTGCTGCTCCTGAGCCTTGGTCACTGAGCGGGTGAGCGGTCGGTGACTCGTAGAAGTGCGGCTTTCTTCCTTTCCAGAGGCCATATAAACCGTATGAACTGTTATGCCCCCTGACTTGGGGCGTTTAGGTTCACCGCTTTTAAACTTTGTCAGTGTCACGGGAGCTTTCTCTGGCCTTTTTCTTTTGTGGACCATTGAGGTTGAAGGAGCCGTTGAAGTGGGCATCCTAGCAATTGTTGCCCCCTGCTGTTTAATGGGGCGGTTTTTGTCCTTTTCCACCTTTGCCTTTTTCTGGCGATGAAAGTGGTCTGGGTCAATCACGGAGTCTTGAACCCTCCGCCAAACTTTATAAATTTTTGATGACAGCCGTTGAGGGGGCTGTTCCTGCTTTGTCTCCGGAGCTTTCTCCATAGGCGGAGGAGATCTTTTCAATGTAGCAATTGGAGAGTTCTTTCTCACCTTCCTCAGCAATTCAAAGCTGTTCCCAGTTGGAACAGCAGCGTTGACCTCCACCACTGGAGCAGGTGGGGTTAGCCCTGAGGGGGAGTTGCCCCCTGTCTTCCTCACTCGTTGCCAATGTCGACGTCGAGCACGACGAGCCGTTGGGATCGGCTCAGAGATAGAGATGACTTCTTTTTGCCCCCTGTCTGAACAGGGTGCCGCTGGTGTTAACCTCTCAAAGACTGAGGTTGTCCTTTGAGGGATGATATTCAACCTGTCGAAGACGGATCCTCGAGCAGGGGTAGGAGCAGGAGTCGTCCGTCTTGAAAAGACTGACTCTTTGGCGGGAGAAGCTGCCTTAACGACTTCCAAAACAGCGGCCGTTGCCCTCTTTGGGACAGCCAATTTAGAGTTCTGATTCAGCCTGGTGAAAACAGAGGCTGTCGGTTTGGTAGCGGACGACCCGTTGACAGGGGTCATGGTAGCAGTGAGCCGGTCGAACACCGACTTCTTGTTCACTTCCGGTGCAGGTGTCGGCATAGAGAAGCTTGTAGGTGGGACCATGGTCTCGAAAAACAGGCCAGTGGTGGCCTGAGTCACCTGTTCAACCGGCAGAGCGAGGAAAGAGGCCGCTTGGGGCCCATATGTTACACCTCTCGGTGAGGTGGAGCGTCCGTTGCAGTGGTACTTCGCGCATTTAGTGCAGTTAGAATCCATGGATGCTTGAGTTCTGCGCCAGACAAAAGGCCAAATCTTAGAAACTTGAAATCCGAAGGCAACCATTTAACAAACCGCGATTGGTTCGCGAAAACGACACACGAAGTGTGGAGTGGAAAGAGGAAAAGGTCCCACCGGGCGTGCCAGAATCTGTTCCCCTCCGAACGGCGGCCTGGACTTCGCGTCCGTGCCTGAGGTTCGGGGCAGATGCTATTTGGTTTTATCCGTCTATCTCTCCGAAGATGCCAAGTTGATTTATGGCACCGTGTATCAGAGGTTTAGACGGATGCGGCCGATGTAGCAGACTTCGTCAGATTCCCCCTCAGGGTGAGGGGTTTTTGATTGTGGGGACACTCTTCCCTGCAGGCGCAAGCCCCTGCAGTTAATTACGCTACCGCGTCGCGGTAACAACTTTCTCCTTCTCCAGAATTTCACTTCGTGTCGTGTGTGTTTGTTTTATTTGTGGTTGCCCGTGGATTGTATACGGAGACTGAGTAATGCCGTCGCCCGTAGGACGTGGATTAGTCCAAATCCGTATTTACTTAGATTTGGGTTTGATGTTTTTAGTTTAAGGATGCATTAGTCGCGTTGCGGCTAAGATCAACTTAAACGTTCGTTAAGGATACGTTAGTCCTGTTTTAGACTAAGATCCACTTAACGTAGTGATTAACTTAATGTATGGCCATCGGGACTCGTCACCTCTCTGACGTCGTTGAAGGATTACAACGACATGTATCAGAGGAGTTCAGAGATGTACCCTCGAAACAGAGTTAATTGGGAGTTTTATAATCCATTTGAATGTTTAAGGATACGTTAGCCATGTTTGGGGCTAAGATC
The DNA here is from genome assembly GCA_030015575.1 of Agapanthus africanus. Classification (NCBI taxonomy): domain Eukaryota; kingdom Viridiplantae; phylum Streptophyta; class Magnoliopsida; order Asparagales; family Amaryllidaceae; genus Agapanthus; species Agapanthus africanus. Next base: position 16,681,184 of record JASDDO010000026.1, on the reverse strand, counting down.
AACTTAAACGGGACCGTTTAGATCCGGCAAAAGAGCGTTTGGAGGCTCTATTGTTCCAGTTTAGGGACATAGTGGTCCGTTTTCCAGTTTAGGGACATGGTGGTCCAATGCCAGTTTAAGGACATAGTGGTCCATTGCCAGTTTAGGGACGTCTCAGTCCAATATTAGTTTAAGGACGTCTCGGTCCAATATTAGTTTAGGGACGTTTCGGTCCAATATTAGTTTAAGGACGTTTCGGTCCATCATTAGTTTAAGGACATTTCGGTCCAATATTCCCATTTTGGGGTAAATATTAGTTTAAGGACGTTTCGGTCCACGAGTTTAAAGACCCCGCAGTCCATATGGGTGTGTGGTCGTTGGGACCCGTCACCTCTTTGACGTCGTTGAGGAATTACAACGATGGATGTTAAAGGAGTTCGGAGATGTACCCTCGAACCGGATGTAGATTGATTTAGGAGAGCCATTTTGCTCAGTCAATTTAATTTAAGGACTTATGGCCATGATTGGGCTAAGTCCAGTTGAAAATGTCCAACAATTTATTTGCTTTTGCATTGCATTTCTTTTTATTTTTATTTGGGCTTTGCCCAAAAAAAATGCAGAGCATCAATTTGTTTTGGGCTCTGCCCTTTATAAATGATGCAAAGCATCAATTTCATTTGGGCTCTGCCATTTTTATTGCTTTGCAATTTATTTTGGCCTGCTAGGTCTTTTTAATTTGGGCCTGGCCCTTCAAGTAATGCATTGCATTTGTGCAAAGCACCAAGAATCTTTTAGATTCAAGAACAGAAGTGCAGAGCACTTTTTATCCCCTGATTTGGATAAAAAAAAAACAAGTTTTTCTTTGTTTCAGAGAACCAAAGGTTCATAGCAAGTGCAAGGCACTATTTTTTTTATTATTTTTATTTATTTATTGAAGATCATTGATCTTTTTCTTAGATCAATGATCTATTCCTAAGAGAATTCTCTCTACTTTTAGAAGGTTTTTACCTTCTTTTTGTGTTCTCCAGGAGTTCTCAAGAGTTCTCTTCTTTCCTTTTTTTTAATCCAATTGTCTATCCTTTGAAATAGGGTCTGGGGTCCTTTTTATAGTGCTCCAAAATTAGTTAAATTTGTTAAAAAGATCTTTTCTGAGTGATTTGGGAAATTTTCCCCACCGTTGGATCTTTGATCCGAAGGCCCCTGTTTTACAGAAGAAATCTTCTTGTTTTAACAAGAACAGAAAAAAATTTCCTTAAATCTTCATTCTGTTGTTGCGCAACTCACCAGCGCGTGACACGTGTCGCGTAGTAAGGCGCTTGCGCAGCTGTGTTTGCGCAACTGCGCAGACACGTGTCGCGCAGTGAAGCGCTTGCGCAACTGAGCTTGCGCAACTGCGCAGACACGTGTCGCTCAACGGTGCACTTGCGCAGTTATGCTTGCGCAACTGCGTAGACACGTGTCGCGCTGCAGTGCACTTGCGCAACAGTGTGTGCGCAACTGCGCAGACACGTGTCGCGCAGCGGTGCGCTTACGCAGTTGTGCTTGCGCAACTGCGCAGACACGTGTCGTGCAGCGGTGCACTTGCGCAACAGCGTTTGCGCAACTGCGCAGACACGTGTTGCGCAGCGGTGCGCTTGCGCAGTTGTGTGTGCGCAACTGCGCAGACACGTGTCACGCAGCGCAGCGCTTGCGCAACTGAGCGTTGCTTTTGCTTTTTAAAGAGCCTTGCTCTGATTGGACGCACTGCCTTGGGCGTTGTGCTGCCGAGTCAACTTCTGACACGTGGCAAATTGCGCACAGCGCACGGGATCTGAAGCGTTGCTTCATTATTTAAAGTTTAAAGTTTCAAAGCAGAGCTTTGCTCTGATTGGGGGAAGATGAAGCGTTGCTTCATCTCCCGCCTTGGAATTTGAACAGAGCTTTGCTCTGATTGGGGTAAACAACTGGGTCCCGAGCTCATTGTTCAGATAGTCGACAAGGTCCAAATAATCAGGCAGCATATTAAGACGGCTCAGGATCGACAGAAGAGTTGGGCAGATACCAGCAGGAGGGCACTAGAATTTGAAGTCGGAGATCACGTGTTCCTGAAGATCTCCCCTACCCATGGAGTTATCAGGTTTGGAGGTCGGGGAAAGCTCAGTCCCCGTTTTATCAGAACTTTTAAGGTGCTAGAGCGAGTAGGAGAGGTGGCCTACCGACTTGCCTTGCCTCCATCGTTAGCTGGTGTGCACAATACCTTCCACGTGTCACAGTTGCGGCGTTATGATCGGGATGAGAGCCATGTCCTGGACTATTCGGAGCTAGTTTTGGGTACCGATCTATCATATGAGGAGCAACCCACTACCATTCTCGACCGCAGAGAGAAAGTGCTGAAGAACAAGGTCATTCCGTTAGTCTGAGTGTCTTGGGGGGGGGGTCGTTCCCTAGGATAATCCACCTGGGAGCGGGAGGAAGCTATCCGTGCTCGTTATCCACATTTCTTTGTTTAGTACTTTACTTCATTGTATCCTTGTTAAATTTCGAGGACAAAATTTTTTGTAAGGGGGGTATGATGTAAATCCCCGTTTCCATCAATGAAAATCCTTCTCTATTTTTTTCCTACGTCCCCGAATACTTCTCTTTTCATTTCCTTCGTAATGTTTGTAAGTAATTGATTGCTTAAGATTAGTATTCAAAATTTTTCCAACCTTTAAGACCAAAGCCAAATTTATAAACCAATATTTATATATAAAAATATATATATATATAAAACTACTGCCCAAGCCCAAATCAGATTATATTAAATTTTCCTTCCAGCCCAAAACTTTTTCCCAAGCCCGTTTCTTTTTCCATCCCTCAGCCCAGCACCCCTTTGCCCTTTCCCCAACACAAAAATAATTAATTTCCTTTAAATTTTAATCCCCGGCCCATTCTTTTCCCCTAATAAATTAACAAAACCCTTCAGCCCAACATTCTCGGCCCAACTCCTTAAACCGCACCCGCGCCTCCTACCCGACCCGCTACAGTACCCTCCTTCTTCCCAACGTCTCTTTTCTTTTTCCCGCTCACTCGTTTTCTCCCGATCCGCTTTCCTCGCCGACCCACGAGGCCACGTCGCCTGCCGTTGCCTCCGACTCGCGCACCCCACGACTCGCGATCTCCTCAACCTCTTCTCAAACTCCCTTCTCCCTCACCCTCTCGATCAAAAACCTCTGAAGATCTCTCTCTCGTTCACCCAAAATCTTCCCACAAACCCACTGCAACTCCCTCACCCGCTTCCCTTGACGACGAACACGACGACTGCAATCCCTCATCCATCCTCCCTCACTCTCTTCTCTCCAGAAACTCACCCCTCACGAGCCCCTGCACCCTTCAACCGAGCTCGACTCCCCTGCACCCACCACAACCACCACCTGCACTCATGCTGGCGATCTCCCCACCATATCGTCGACCATCCTACACCCTCCTCGTCAATAGTATCATCACCAACACCCCATAAATCCACACCCGAGCCCTCTACACTCTCTCTCTCCCTCCACTCTCTCTCTCCCTCCAAAACAGCAACCCCGACCCACAACCATAACTTCCCCTCACTGCAAGCTCACTTTGTTCATCGCCGGAGCGACGCCGCCGATCGTCGTCGACCCCAGCGCACTCGCAGAGAACCACTGAGCATCGCCTCCGCTCCCAGTGACCGCGAAACGTCTCCGGGCAACTCCGACGTCGCATCCGAATCGCGAGCCGAGGCCGTGAAACCAAACCGCGCCGTTCGTCGTGCGCTCGTGATGTTGCCGCTGTCGTACATCGCCCAAAATGTTTCCAGGCAAGTTCCCTACTTGCTACATGCTAATTTATGTTGTTACAAACTATAATCGTATAAATTCCGTGTTTTACAAATCACGATAAATTATATGTTATAACTGTTCGATGCAAGATCCCAATGAAAATATTCACTTAATTTGATGGAACTCATTTGAATATGCTTGCCCATGTGATAATGAACACTTTGTATAAATTTCACTGGAAAATACGACTGTTAATGACTAAAACGAACACCCCCAAATATACCCGTAAAACTGGAAATTTCCCGTATCTGAAAATTGTTAAAATCACCATAAATTATGTACATATTTAAATGGTACGTTCGAGGGCTGAAATCGAAGACGACTCGACAAATTGTAACCCTATGCAAGTTTCTAATGGTTTCTGTATTGGAATTGTGACGATAATTGGGTCGGAGTGCGGCTCTGGACTGCAGTCCAGAGCGACTCTGTTTACTGTTTACTGTCCGGTAATGTGTACCACCTCGTTTTCTGAACTCGTATGTTGCGGAACTATACGTTTTATTAAAAGTAAATCTGTTATCTAAATAACACAAGTGGTTTCATCCCGTTTTATCGTCGTTTGCTATTTAATCGGTAATTTAAAAGAGCAGGACGTATAACGGTCCAAAACAGAGTCAGAATTGTTATACTAGTGTTGAACAGTACATAACTTTTGATGTACAGATGCGATTGAGAATACGTTAGTTGCGTTGAATACCCTATTGGAAACCCTAGATTTTATTCAACTGCAGCGTCGCTAAATTCTGAATCCAACTAGGTGAAATTCGTGTCGCGAAACGGACTTTCAGTTCAGAAACTGAATTTCCTGCAGCGAGCACTTAAAATGAAACAGCTGTAACTTGGATACCGGAAACCCGATTGAACTGAAACTAATTTTGATGAACTGTTGATGGAATGTACTTGTTATCGTATTTGTATCATTTTGTTAAATTCTGAACATATGAATTACTGCAATTTTTGTAATTTTATGACGTGCATATTGATTCATAATATACATGACTTGTTAACGGCATACATACACAGATCTTACCCAATTGCCATATACATAGTGTTAGTGCGTGTTAGTGTTCAGTGGACATTGCATTATCGTGCGTGAATGATATTGGTTTAGGAGTGTCAAGTACACCAATGGAAAGTGAATGATTCGTGACAGTGATTAATACAGTGAACATTGATAAAACCGTGCCATTGGTATACTTGTACACGACTAAATCAAAATCATAAATAGTGTAAACCTGGATAAAAAGGGGAAATCGAAGTGGAAAGAGAATCGTATTTAGCGGGACCGTGTTTTAGAGGATGATCATTCGAGCAGTGATATATATATTAGGTAGGATCTAGCGATCCAGCTGACAGGGTTATGTCCCGGGCATATGGGCCGTTGTCTCGGGTATGTACGAGACTCCTGTTAAACATGATCCTCCTTTCCACTATACGATTTCAAACACGACCTAGAGACTGATAGGGACGCAGATCATACTTTGCATCATATAGTGACATAGTGATTACACGCATTGTACTTTCACTGTTATCACCGTAATTACCTATTTCATATCTTTATTATATAAATTGCTATTATGTCGCTCTGACGACCTGAGTATGCATGCTCAGATCTCATGGAAGGACCAGCTCAGGAGTCAGATTTACCTTTTGAGCTGACGGAGATCTAGTCTGGAGTACTTTTCTTCCTTCCTGCTTTCTATAAAGAGATCTTGTACTTGAACTTGGTTAGTAGCACTTCTTGTTTATTTGTAAGCTGTGAACAATGGATTTTAATGCAATAATTTAGTGATGTATTTCTTTTACTGCTGTGCTTTGTTTACTTATTACCATGTAATGCTAGAGGCCGAAGTGTGACTACGGCGGGATTATTCCTTGACCGTAGGAGCATGGCTGGCCTAGTCATACCTCGTTTTCCGTATTTTGGGAAGCGGGGCGTGACACCCATGTTTCCCCTGGATGATAGCCTGTTGGATTTAGAATACTTCAATAACAATTGAAGTCCAGCTATTTTGGGTCCGTGATTTCTTGCCCCTGGACGATAGCCTTGGGTTCGAGAATATTCTTGAAATTGGTTGATATTCACACTTAAACCGACGCTAGGATAGATTACCTTGTAGAGATCTCGTAGGACACCGACATTCACTTCATGTTCATTATATACACACTATACGACCATACTATATTTGTTTGCTATACTCATGTTATATTTCCATACATATATAGTTGGCATTAATATTACCATGTTATACTTCTTCATAATTTATTTCCATTCATACGATATCACATGTCACCTTACATATTCATTTATATACATTCACATCCCACCTTTCTTGGAGGCTTACCGAGCACTAATTCGCTGATGGGTATTCCACCCACTTCTTTCTATCCTTAAATATTCGTTAGGTGGCATTGAGACATAGGAGATAAAAGCGGTCGAAGAGAAGTACAACCAGTTCGCATCATAACCGGACGTCTAGTTCCATTCAGCTTTTCATTTCATTTCAGCCTATTTATGTATGTCTCTTTATTAAAACTTATCATGTTATTATATCTTTTATTCAGATATTTTGTTAACTGTGAATCTTGAATATAATAAATTAGAGTCGGATTTCATTCTTTTATTTATTCTTATTATTTTATGTTGCTTATAAACGCTTAGCGTATTTATTATGGGAAATGACATTTTCGGAATAAATACGTCGCGGGCAAGTCACGTGCCATTATCGCTCTTTTAGGAAGCGGGACATGACATGTTTTATTGGTGGCCCATGCAGGTCGGTCTGCATGAACATCGTAAGAAATATAATACAAGAATTATGAAATCCAACTATCACATTCGACTTTTCTTTTGAATCTTTCCATATTTCTTGAATCCATCTTAAATTTCATTTTCGACTTCCTTAAAGACCATCTCTCGATCTTTGAATTCTTAGCTTCAGTTTCACTTATTCTACTTGTATCTATTAGATTATTCTTATCCTTTCCTTATGCTTTCTTGCAACGTATTCCTTAAGTAATTTGGAGGATGAAATTATTTTTAAGGAGGATAGAATGTAACCTGTTTTTACCATAAAACTTTTTTTTAATATATATATATATATATATATATATACATATATATTTGTTTCGAAATGATACGTTTTTTAAAAAGAAAAGGTTTTGAAAGATTTAAAAAGAAGATTTATTTTGATATAAAAATTTAATTCGATTTTAGTTTGGAAGGAAATTTTTTGGAAAAAGAGAATTTGTTTTATTGAAAGAAAAAAAATTAATTTAAGAAAATGATTTATTCCGTTTATTTTTTAAATTATTCTCTTCTGAAATACTGCATATATTTATTTCTATTTAATTCTATTCAAAAGTAACTTTGTAGCTCATTGGTTAAGTTCTTGATTTGTTGTTCTATAAGCTGCATACTCGAATCCCAGGACTTGCAAATTTATATATCATTTTTACACCTTTCTCTTAAACTGCAAATGAGACCTTTCATTTTCTTTAACTTCCAAATAAATGGTGACCCTTTCAATTTTTTCTTAACTCTCATTATGAATTCATATTAATTTGAATTAATATGACATAAATTTTTATATATTTATCTTACTTTTCTTCTTATTCCTTTTAAAAAAAACGGGATAAAAGAACAACTTCTTTCCTTCCTTTCTTTCTCATAAATATAATTCATCTTCTTCTTTTTCTTCATCTAGAGTTCTCGAAGAAGAACACGCAAAAAATCTTAGAAAAATTCTCGCTAGTAACGCGAGACTATCGTCGGATAGACAAATCCGGTGACAATACCGACTCGTGTATGTAAGTCCCCCTCTCATCTTTTTCCCTTGTTTCTCTTTTTATTTTCCTTCTCCTTTCGTTTGGACTTGTATGATGCCGTTAGCCTTTGTTTAAATATTTTTAATTAAAACAAAAATCAACTATGAAAAATATTACATGAATGGTTGTCTCTATAATCTATATGTTTTTTTATGATTGTACTATTTGTGCATAGTCTATGGTAATCATCGCATGTTATTAACGTTATAGATAACAAGAGCGGTAACGGCTCGCGACGAGGTCCGCGACGTATTTATTCCGAGAAAGTCAGTTCTCGCAATAAATACGCTAAGCGTGTATAAGAAACATAATGTAACAAGAATAACAAAAAAATGAAATCCAACTCTGATTTATTGCATTCAAGATTCACAGTTTTCAAAATATCTGAATACAACTTACGATAACATGATAAGCCTTAATAACGAGGTATACATAAATAAGCTGAAATGAAATGAAAAGCTGAATGGTACTAGACGTCCAGTTGTGATGCGAACTGGTTGTACTCCTCTTCGACCGCTTCTATTTTCTCTGTCTCAATACCACCTGATGAATATTCCAAGGATAGAAAAAAGTGGGTGGAATGTCCGTCAGCAAACTAACGCTCGGTAAGTCTCAAAAAAGGATAAGTGTAGATATGATAATGACAAGTGTATATATTGAGAACTATTATCATTAAGCTGCAAATGAGTAATACTAATAACTAAGTATGGAAATTCTATGTAACATGACAGTTCTATATAACATGTAGTATAACATGAGCAGGGAAAACAAGTATATAAGCATGACAATGTATATAAGCATGGCAAGGTATATAAGATTCTGGTTATTCTATTCTAACGTGGTTATTTTTAGTTTGATAAGGAAGATATTCGTGTATACAAGAGTAATCCTTCGTACCACGTGGACCAAAGGTACAGGAATACAAGGCCCCGTCAAACCCACGGGACAACATCACAGGATATTCAGATTAGGTGTCTTTTAGTGAACTTTCGTGCCACATCATGCACTCTATATCAATCTACCCCTTATCCCCGCGTATTTTATTACATAGATCAAGTTTACAGGTCTTGACCGAATCAATGAATATAAAGAGTAAAAGTTCAGGTTCAAATTGTGTTCAAATATTCATGTCAAGTTCAAGAATTCGTGTTAAGTTGTATTCATAGTTCAGGTCAAGCCAAGTCAACCATGCAATAGATATAGATCAAACATATAATATCTAATTATATCTTCATGTACATTCAACAATTTAGAAATCCAGAAAAAACAAGGTATACATGTTCGAATAGTATGAAATATGGCAAGTATATTATTCAAGTAATGACCATAAAAAATATTGTAAAGAAATATTATGTACAAATAATTACTCAAGTCAATCGAATGCGGAATATAAACAGAAATATATATCTAAGTCTTGTACATGTGTTACTTCTAGTCGCGCCTAAATACGACTAGCGGTTTGGAAGATATACCCGTTTTTGTTTCATTGCGCAGAACAGATCAAAATCCATCCAGCACCGCCGCATATTTTTAAAACACGGTTTGAGTTAATTTCTGTCGTTTTTCAGGTTTCAAAGATTATTAGGTCTTTCGATGTAGTTATCCAAAACACTAAGTTTCGCATTATTTGGATTCCTGAAACTCTAGTTATAGTCATTTTAACGTCAGGGTTTAAAACAGAAATTCTGATTTCTGGACAACCACGATGGGGTGTATTATCAGGCATATATCGGATCATTTTATGCATTTCTGGGTCTCTGAGTATATAGTAAAGTTCTAGGTCTGTCAATTTTTCATTTATACATTTAAATTTTTTCATAAACGGACATCGAGAGTTCAAGTTATATCTAATTTAAAAACAGTGTGCGAATCAGGACAAATTCTGTCCATATTTATCACCTAATCTTGTAACACAATTTTCTATATTTTAAGTTGATTTTCAGGGAATCAATATAACTAAGAAATGCTATATCTTTCTATGCAGATATCCAAAACATCCGAGTTTACTCATTTTGGACATCGATAGACCAAGTTATGTGTCATATAAGTTGACCGGTAAAAGTAGTTTTCTGTTTTGAAAAACAGTGAATAAAAATAATGTAATTCCTAAACTATTAAGCGATTCGATCTGAATTTTTTTATAACACGTGTGAAAAATCTATCTATTACTCTATCTATTTTTCTTAGAATTTTATATAAAGGAAAACATAAGTTTACCCTTATATGATACTGATAAGGATTTTTATAGTCTCCAAATTTAACCGCAATTATACAGCTTATCGCAGTCGTACTTGAGAATCATTCCCACAGAGAGGTGCGTTAAGTAATTTTAAACTAAGTTAAATTTGAGTTGTTTTTAAAATCTAAAAATCTAAATGCAAAATAAAATAAAAGTTGGTTTTCAAGAGAGAGAAAAATCTAGGGATTTTATTTGCTTTATTTCTATGGTTGGTTTTAAAAATTCATCTTCTTTTCTAATCTAGCTCTAATATGTTTCTATTAATTATAAATAAGCATATGTTATATTTAAATTATAAACATATCCTATCAAAATTTTAACATCATCTAGATCATATTAAAACCCTAGTTCTCGTTAATTAAAAGCAACCTAGGTTGAATCTCCCACAAAAATATGTAGAAAATGAGTCTACAATTATATCTTATTGATTAATCTAGATCTCTTTAAATTACTTAGGTTGAATCTCTTATATTTAAATTAGTATCGTATTTTACTTAATTAAGTTTTTAGGTGTCAATTATCATCTACTTAATTAAATTGTCGGTCTTATCACCTTTCTTTAACCAAGTTGAAGGCGTCATCTTTCATTACTAGATTAGTTTATTAGATGCATAACTACAAATATAATAATAAAGAACATAAGAGATTCAAAATCAAAGCATAGAAAAGAAGAGAAATATGAACATCAACCTAGCAAACAAAAACACATAGAAGAAATATTTGTTGCTCATGATATTAAAGAAAACTAAAGTTTTATTAATATTCATAAGAAAACTTACAATAGAACTCGATCTCTTCTCCTTGAAAACCCTAATTTGAATGCTATGAGGGAGATATGAAACCTTAGGGCTATACAGATGCTTATATAGGGCTAAGAAAGTTTTGAGAATAAGTACTAAAAGATACAAAAGAATCAACTTGCTAACAACTATGAAAATTTAATCTATGAAAATCTAATTACGCTGTTGGATGTTGTTGCGTGCCATCAGAATATTTGAAAAATAAAACCCTACATCTCATATTAATCTATGTGGAAAGAAGATCGTGTCCATAAAAAATCTCATCGAACAACCCAAAATCGACCGCTGATCCACCGACTTATTTTTTCTTCGTGGCTCTAGATTTTTTTGCGGTTTTATCTTCAATTTAGATAATTTTTGAGCTCATAAAATCTTGAATATCTCGCTATCTTTCTATAGTTACGTATATCTGTGAATTGTTCCCAAATTTGGCATATAATTAGGCAGGTTATGTAAGTCGATGTCGCGCACCCCGCGGATTCGCGGGGAGGCGGAAAACGCAAAAAACGATTTTACGGGCTTCGCAACACCGACTTGAACCCAGGATCGACCATAAACTCTAGCTAGCAAAACTATCTTGAGGTTAAACTACTATGAAGAAAGGTATACCTCCTAGTATCAAGTCCTTCGGGTCTTCTTGTTCTCCTCCTCCTCGTCTTAAGCTCCTCGAAGTGTACGGATCACGCTTGCTAGGTCGGCCTCCTCAAGTTAAAGACGATTCACCCGAGAGTCTAAAGTTCGAGCTCCAACTTCAATACCGAGATAACTAGGGTACCTAGTTCTCTAAACTAGATAGCCTAGAGAATGTAGAGAGTGATGATGGATTGATTTGTCTCAAAATACCCTAAGTTTCTGAACACATGAGAATTTTAAGGGTTGAGGTAGAAGAAGAGAGCTTGGAGGAGGAGAGTGTTCAAGATAATAATGAAATGAATATGGCTAAGTCTTGTGATGAATGAAGCATACAATAATTCATAAATGAAAATATCAAGCATGCTTCTATAGTCACAAGATGGGTCACCCCCATGAGTCACCAAGTAGCCATGCTTCATTTAATGAAAATCCACACCCCGTACCTCCACCTCATTAACCATTTAATTTAAATGGTTATACAAGAAATGAGGTGTCTTCTTCTAGAAGCACTCTTGAGTAAATTACAAGAATACCCCTCACCGTATATACATACCTGTATCTGTATTCCGAAAAATACGAATACTAAGAGACGAAAATAATCCAACAATATAATACTAGGATCCGGCTTAAATCAAAGCCCACTAGTATTATCCGTCCGAATCATGATCCGTGCACAAGTACACGTATATGATGGAACTCTGCCGTAAAACCATACGGCCTCTATATCGTTTCGCCCAAAGCAGGGAAACCCTCTGCATGGGACTCTAAAGACTCGACAGTACGCTGGCAGTGGGTTTAACCATAAGCACGTCAGCGGTACTAGCTGCACGTAACTGCTACCCAGGTATCTGTCGATAATAAGGCCAATGAGAAAACTCATCGGAACTCCTACTGAGCCTATCTGTGACAATCTCCGTACATTCCGGTCTGTTCGTATAAGAGTATCGCATATCGGTCCTAAGGGGCGTTAACCGTCAGACCCCTAATAGCGCAATAAGTCATGCCAGAGTAGAGCCCAAAACACCCTGAGAAACTACTGGAGTACCTACCAGTAAATCTCGCTTGCCTTGTCCAGAGACTGTGTAATGGCTTTCCGAATATAGTACGATATCAACCCCAAATACCGGGAGAGACTAATCCTATCTAACCGCTACTGCCTCCAAGCGCTTCGGGACTGCACCCAACTACTACCTGTTTGCACGACTCCTTTGAGCCGTGGTAGGGTAGTAATCTAAGAACAGTGGGAACACACTCGAGATGAAGTAGCGATATCAAGTAAACGAACTAAGCTGTATTCATGTCACTTGGGAACTGCTACATGACGATAGGTATAATACCAACCAGCAGTTCCCCATGAGTCCTGTCCAGTGTACTCATAACCTAATGAGCACCTGCATACTATCTCCAGTACGACGTACTAATGGCTGTGGGAAAGACCATCTCCCCTGTAACAATCCTAAACTTTATGTATATAATTTTTCCGAAATATAGAAAGGAATACCTGAGCCTGAGCACAAGTTATAAATTTAATTTGCTTTTGAACAGTAAGAAACAACTTGTAGCTCATTGGTAAAGTCTTGCACTGCTGTGACGTAGCCCTTGTGATCGAATCCCCCCAGCCACATATATTTTTAATTGATTTTTCTTTTAATCTTTTAGAAGCTCAAAGGATACATGTGCACTACACGTAAAATGAAGAGTCACAGAGTAAATAAACATGTGCACTAGGTTATACCAAATGACTAGGACACGTGGCGAAGATCCCAAGCTCCATCACCGGAATTTGGCTGACGATATGGGCTTTGAGACCGGCACTGCCGGGCCCCCTGTAGGGGATGGTCTTCATTTTTCCCCCTGAACCCTTGGACACCCATGATCCCACTACTCCTATGCTGTTTGTTTTCTCTGCACATTTCCAGAGAATTAAAAATGAGCAATCAATCCACATTTTAATATACATTTTAATTCTTTCTTCATTACCCTAAACCTTAATTTTCCCTATAAATAACACACCACATTTCACCCCTCCTCTCTCAGAATTTCATTACAAAAATTCTCTAAAATTTTTAAGTTCTAAGTTGTGCAAGTGGAGTTAGCAAGAGGTGAAGTTCCGACGACGTTTCGGGGAGATTCCGGCGATGAAACGACGCCCTTACGGTTCCAAAGCTTTCTCTACCTTCCCTCTTTCTTTATAGCCAGTAAGTTCCTATTCCCTCCTCCATCTCTATTCTAAAACTTCTCTTTTTTTAAAACTCGTCGGAAGCGGAGTTATTCCGACTCCCGATTTGTTTTTCTTTAAAAACTCCATTTTTCTTAAATAATAAATACCATATTCTCTTATAATGATCAAAAAACATAAATAAACACATTAGAACAAGTTTCACCTCAAAATAATTCCTGTTGCAAATTTTATTTTATTTTTACAGTAAAATACCATCATGTTACATACAACTTATAATTGTTCAATTTAACCGTATTACCTTTAGATAACTCACGAGGTAATGACCTATCTCATCACAACACGCATTTTTGACATAGAACGATGAATTTTGGGAATCTAGTTTATGGGGAAATACGAGATTACGAATAAATACCTTGAACATTCAAAACCGTTTTCTTAAAAAGCGTGTTAATTAAATTCCTTGCAATTGCACATCTACAACCCATTTGGGGAACCCCGATCGGGATGGTGCGGGTTATCGCATATTTTCGGACCTAGTAGAGGCTGATGCAGACCTCCGCAAAGAGCATTCGATCTCGATGGAATTTTTGATGCAATTTTTAAGAAAATGAGATTTCTACAAAATAAATAAAATTTATTTTATTAAATATATAAATATTTATAACTATTATCAAAATATCTATTTTAAATATATTATATAAATATCCCATGTTTTCTAAAGCAAAAGAAGCATAAGTTCATAAAACTACCTTTACAATTCAATACCATTCCAAGTTTACATTAAAATACCATATACTATGAAATCTAGGTTATATCCATTTGAATATCTCACTTTATAAAAATTACAATTATGAAAATCCTAAATACGATAATTAAATACTTAAGGTGTATTTTGAAAATATATCAAACTATTTTTACATAAAACACCCTGAAGTTATATTAATTTACAATAAGAACCCTAGTAAACATAGGTTTAAGCGGGATCAATTCTCTTGAGCCTTAGGGAGCCAGAGAATATGGGTGTTTGCCCATATAAGGTAGATAATCTAATAATGGTGTTATCAACACGGTAATTGTCTTGGAAAAAGACACAAATCCTGCCGTCCATGTGCAGCAGTTACCGATAACTCAAAAACAATCAGGACTTCAATTCTTTTTAAAAGTATGTCTCAGTTCGAGTCATGTTCAAATATGATTATAATCTATTATGAATTTGATTCAAGTATAACAACAATACAACATGAATCTACGAATACCAGAATACAATTTATATCAACATGAACATGACCGAACCGAACTATGGATATACTCTGTTTATATGACTATCCATTTATATCCATTCCATTTACATAATATCATGGTTTCGGTAAGTCTTCCATTTACTACAAGACAATACAATACAATCAGTACAATCAATACAATAAATATTACGGGGTTTATTTTAACACTTTAGAATGTGATTAGTGTTAATTATGCGATATTGCGGGTTTTTGGTAAAAAGGTTTACCAAAATAGCTTTCTCGCATTTTAGTTAGATTAATCAATATTTTATTATTATTTGTTTTGGGTCACACACACTTGTGCATGTTTACATGGAGGGGGTTGTTTAGTGTTAACCTTGCTTAGTGGACATAACACTTTGATCTAATCCTTACTTTGTTTAACCTTAACCCTTAGATATTTGTGAGAAGATATTTCCTTGTGTTTTTGATTGGAGAGGAGGTGACAAGGTGACTCATGAGGAGAGTCATGGCTTGCATTTATGATGGAGAGGGAGAGAGTAAGTGCAAGGGTGCACTTACCCTACACCCACCCTCTCATCTCTATCTCACCTCACACTCTCATTCTCACTTCACTCTATCTCTTTCTTCTTTATTCTTCATCTCCTCTTCACTCAAACTGAAACCTTCCCTATTCCTTCACTAAATCTTGTAAAACCTTCACAAAACATCACCAAATCACTTCCCAAGTCTTGTTTTAGCCTCTAAGATCACTTGGAGCTTGGAAAGCTAGGATTTTTGAGCATGTGTGGTTAGGTATAATCTCTATCTGTTAAGTAGGTGTTTTTAATGTTGTGTAACTCATTAGTTTCAGTTTAGAACACTAAAAGTAAATTTTTGTGCACATATCGTATTTTTAGTGTCATTATAGGATATCTGTGATCTGCTGTGATCCGAGTGTATACTGGAAAATCTAGCAGTGTAGTTGTGTTGTACCAGAGACCCTAAGCATTCACCTGAAGCACAAACCCCATGGGCTCGGATTTGGCCGACGACTTCTAGGGAAAATCCGGCGACCTCGGCCATGTAGGGGAGTTAGGGCTTGGTTTTTGTAGGATAGCTGCTGCAGTTGTTTAGAAGTGTTTGGTACTGTTTGATTTTTGAGTTTTGAAAGTATACAAAATCTGGGATCACTTTGCTTGTTTCTTATGTTACGACTACGCGTGTTACGTTATCCGACACGGTACGTGTACTTTGTATAGCTGTTGCTCTTGGGTTGGTTTCGTAGTGTCGCTACGCACGTTAGCCACTAAACGAACACTTGAGAGTTTGTTGGAGTTGGTGCATCGGTCAAACGTAGTTTGTACGTGTTATTGGTCGATTGCTAATGTGAACTTGTTATGTTGTTATATGATTTTAGGATCGCAGGCGGGGACTTCGGACGCTGCGAAGAAGGGAAAGCAAGTGGTTGGATTTACTTAGCCCAAGATCATCTGTGAGTAGATTTAACATCTACAGGGGAATCGCCCGCATGACGTTATGCGTCTGGGCTAAATTAAATGATATGATTCTTGATATTAAGTATATTTCACATATAGAGATTGTGCATGAATTTCATTGCATATTGTTACTTGTTGTGCCTGGACTTGTACGCATTGGACACTGCACTATTATTGACGGTTCATGTTTCACGAGCACTAATTGTATGCTACACACGCTCCGTCGATAATTGTCATGACACGCAAAACCCATATACATATGTGATATTGTATGGTTAGGGATATTAAGACATGATCCTTATTTCCATTGTGTATAAGAAAGATAGCATACATATATACCTTGCATACCTACATGCTTACACCTATATATATGTGATATTGTATCGGTTAGGGACATTGAGACATGATCCTTATTTCCATTGTGTATAAGAAAGATAGCATACACATATACCTTGCAAACCTACATGTTTACACCTATATATATATGATATTGTATCGGTTAGGGACATTGAGACATGAATTCTGATTTCCATTATGCATATGAAATATAGCATATCTGTATACCTACATGCTCACATATATGCCTTGCTATGCCTACATGTTTACACATATACCTATGTGGTATTACATCATTATTGATAGGTTTATACCCATATCTTGCCATAGCTACATGTACATCATGCACACATACTTACATGTACACCCACTTACCTTGCTAGAGCTACATATACCCCTATGTGGTATTGTTTTGTCATCGACATGGAGACATTGATTCTTATGCTATTGCGCATATGAAATGCATCATACATACATGCTTACATGTAGATACACATATATTGCTACAGCTACACATATACCTATATAGTATTGCATCATTATTGACAGGTATATACACGTATCTTGCTATAGCCACATGTTCACCTTTATATGATGTTGTTTTGGATTTTGGAGAATTGGGAACCGCATGATATATTTAATAACTGGATGCATTTAAATAGCGGTTTTTCCTTTATATGCTCATATTACTGTTTCATGTTGCATATATTATATTTCATGGATTTACGCATTGAGATATGGATTTCATATGATGTTTTCTGGATTGAGGACCGTGGTAGTTCATGAAATTATGCATTGTTTGAAAAACCTGGTTTCTCTTGATATAATATTTCAGTGCGTCCACCATGAGATTTCTCGGTTCCGAGACTTGTGTTAGAAACCCGATTCGAGGAGCGGTAGACACCGTCTGCGGGTACATGGTGGATCCGGTATGGTTCCCCGGGGAAAGAGGTGATTTTCGTGGTATAGACGATGAGCCTGGCAGGAGGGCTAGTACCCACCGGTGATAGTATTTGGACTCGGCGGTTATCTGGGGGATACCGACCGGAGTTATGTACGGACATGCTATGTGGATTGCGAGTGTGGACACTCAGGTTCCATGAGATGTACGAACATGAGGGCCGGTCCTTGTGACGGCGCCTGACAGATGAGTATTTATGTGTCGATACTGGACACTAGTTTTCATGATGTTTTCGGGTGTCGATATTGGACACTCAGGTTCCATGAGACTTACAGGATATGAGGGCCGATCTGAGAATGCGGCGCCTTTGGTATTGGGATTTGGAGTGTCATTGATGGACACTAGTTTCTCCACGATGAGAATTCTGTGTTGATGATATGTTTTATCTCATACTCAGCATTTATTGATATGCATTGCTTCATGTTTTAGTAGTACCTTTCATGACTGTTGCATATACATATTGCCATTTATTGCTACCAGCTTGCATGTGATAGATTATCGCAGTATGTGCATACCTGCGATTACCTGCATATGTTATTTACTATTCACGAGTTGGCAACTCACCCCCGTTGTGTCACAGTGTTTTGCAGGTAGCCCCTCAGAGCAGTCGCGGCAGGGCTTCTTCTTATCGTATTATCTTTTGCAGCGGATACCGCTACGGCTGACTGTGAGCAGTTTCGTTATAGGTGGGTTTTGCGGTTATTCGATAATGCTCATTGTATATCTTATTGTATCTAGAATATCCATCTACTACTTTCATGTATTGACTTAGAGACGAGATGTGAGGACGATATTGTATATTATTTTGTGACTCTGGATGTCTATTATGCTGTTTTTGTTTATATCGTCCATTTTTCTTCGCTACGGCGTCGTATATCTGTTGTGGTGGTTGTTTCCGCCTTTGGGCGTGGATTTGCTTCCGTTGGGGATGCTTTACTCTTATTTTATGCTGTACCCTTTTCGGGGATAGTTTTTACAAAGGAGGTGCTGCCAAATTTTAAAGAAAGTAAAAATTTGGACTTTAAAGAATTTTTACTTGAGATTCCCAAAAGCTTTTAACAATGTTCTTATCACTTACTATTTTTGATGGTTTAGATTTTTTGGGTTTTCGGCTTACTTGAATTGCGTTACGCCTGTAGACGTTACGCAGTTTAAGGGCTGTCACGCGCCAAATTTCGGGTCGTGACATTTATAAAGGGGTAGATTTGTACGAAATATGTTAAAGGTGGCACGAGGTGGTCACTAAAAGACGTTATTACATCCATGCCGTTGTTCCGTGGTATTTTCGACGGAGCCTTGTACTACGGGTTACCAAAGTCCACGGTGTAAGTTGGACTCCTCTCGTATACACTAGCATATTCTGTACCAAGCTACAACAACTACGTTAGTATAACAAATATAGCATTACCTACCTCATCTGTTCTATTCTTCTCCTTCCTTCTTTGGGACTTATCGAGCGATTGTTCGCTAATGACATTCCTATTTCTCTTTTTCTTTGGAATGTTGTCAGGAGGACCCGACTATAAGGAGCTCGAGACCAGGCAGGAGCAGTTCACAGAAGATCCTGAGCATTAGAATTTACTTATACATACTTTTCATTTCAATTATGCCATTGTTTAGGCATTGCTTTCCATCCTTTTATTTACATTTCCAGTTGTACCTGTAAAAGAATGTTTAATAAATAAAGTTGCTGTTCATTATATTCATGTTTCTTATGTACATTTTACTTTATATTGCTTAGATATGCTTAGCGTGTTTACTTCCAAGTAAATACGTAGCGGGCCCAGTCGCGTCCCTCCCCGTACACCGGGAAGTGGGGCGTGACATCCCCTGCTAGGATGAGAAGCGTATACACTAGTCTATTCTGGAGTATCGATACCCCGTCTCGATAATTCTATGACTAGGGACCTGTATAAGGATGTGCTTATAAACTTTCCAGCCCCCACTAGTGTGACTGCCATCACAACGCTGGTAGTCAAGCAAAGATCTTAAGGGCTCTACCAATATGTATAAGCGAAATGCTAAAAGAAACATATACATATATTGAGCTAGAATCAAACCAAGTAGCATACTACCATATTGAGCAAGACTGTTAATATATCTATGTATATCTCAAGCTTCCAAAATGTAATATACAAACCAGTATGATACAATAATAGCCTCTAGGGCATATAACACTAACAGGTTGAATCGTTACTTTTGATTTGATTTTGTTTCTCCAACTAATTTGTTGTTGTCATGATTGATTCACCTCTATTTGTTGCAATCTTTGCTGATTTGCAATGATATTCTCAAATTTGTTTCAAATCTGCAAATTATCTTTTGATTTTCTGAATAACTCTCTTAAATCTCTATTGTATGTACGTAATCCTCATTTTAGCACAATTATCCATCCTTTTGTATCCAAGCCTTGTTATCTATAATAATTCACAAAAGATATCCGGAACAGTATAATATATGACAATAAAATGATTAATGGATTAGAAAAATGTGGAATAAATTGCACCAATCAGATACTCGATACAAACACGAGGTGAGCTATTGCACAAAAATCCCACCAATTATAAAACTTGATCTTGGTTCTCGTTTCAAAACAAGATGCCTATATCTATTTCGAGTATAAACTACAGCGAAAGAATATGACATCAATAAATACGGTAAAAAAGAAAATTTATCTAATAAGTGGCAAATACACAAAGCGGTTCAAAAACTTAACCTTATGTATCATCTATATTTTATTTGCTTTGCATTATATATATTTTTTCATATAATATTTTATGATATGATTCATGTGTGTTCGCAACTACTAGTAAGTATTCATTTATAAACATGAAACAAGACAATTTCAATTCATACGCAATTACGAACCAATTATGCATTATATATCATTTCACTTTATATATATAATTTAGACATGGAATTTACTGATGGAAGACACAAAACATGCATGGCAGTATGGTAAGGGAAGAGAGATGCAATCAAAGAGGGATAAGAAAAGGGGGAGAGAGATGGGGGGAACTTATATGCACACGCCGATATCGACACCGGACTTGTTTATCCGACGATAGCCGCGCGTTACTAGCAAGACCTTGTTTTTAGTGCTTCTTCGTGTTCTTCTTCTAGGGCTCTAGATGAAAAAGGGAGAAAGAAATGAATGATATTTGTGAGGAAGAAAGGAAGGATAGAAGTTGTTTTTCTCTCTCAATTTTTTATAAAGGAATAAGTAGAAAGAGTAAGATGAATATATAAAAATTATGTCATATTAATTCAAATTAAAATGAATTCATAATGGGAGTTAAGGAGAAATTGAAAGGGTCACCATTCATGTTGTAGTTAAAGAAAATGAAAGGTCTCATTTGTAGGTTATGAGAGATTTTAAAAAAATAATAAAACAAATTGCAAGTCCCGATATTCGAACATGCAGCCTATATAACAACAAATCAAAGGCTTAACCAATGGGCTACAAAGTAACTTTTGCATAGAATTAAACATAAATAAATATATACAGAGTTTCAAAAGAGAATAATTTAAAAGTTAAACGAAATAAATCATTTTCTTAAACTAATTTTTTTCCTTTCAAACAAAACAAATTCTCTTTCCGAAATTTTTCTTTCAAAACAAAATAGAATAAATTCTTTATATTAAAAAGATCAAACTAAATGTTTTAAAAATCTTTCAAAATCTTTTCTTTTTATAGAACATGTCATTTCGAAATAAGTATATTTTTATTTATTAAAAAAACATTATAGTAAAAAAAAGGGTCGTTACATTATGGTAAACATCGTTTGTTATTAACATTGTAGATAACAACACATAAGAATTTCATGAAATGATATATATGTGAAAAGTGTTATGATAGTTTAATGAAAGGTCGGTTCGCATGTATATCTTTTTATAACCCGATTGCATACTTGAACATCGATGACATGCTTCAATTCACAATATGATTTTTTTAATAGAATTATTGGTGTATTTTCTCATGTATATTTTTAATTATTATGTTGTAACTATAGGAAAAAAACAACGTTGCAAACTAATACCATGATTTTATCGCTTTCAAATACGACCCTAAATACAATTATCGTTAAAATAATTTTTAGAAATTAATTTTCATTTTTGAAAATCCTAGGAAAATTACGATAAATACTAGATAGAATTTCAGGTATGCAGTAAAATTTTAGATCAAACCAAACAATGGTTTGGGACTTATGACACTTTTAGTCACCGTTCTTTTGAAATTTGAAAATTGCTTTTATCAGTTATTTCTACGATACATAAATTAGTCTATCGATATACAAATTGAGCAAGGTGTTTTGGAAATCTATATCAAAAGATATAGCTTTTCTTAGTTATACCAATTCCCTGAAAATTAACGTAATGCGATAAAAAATTAAGTGACAAATCTGGACAGAATTTGTCCTGATTTGCACTTTGTTTTTAAATATGACATAACTCGAACTCTCGATATCCGTTCGTGACAAAATTTATATGCATATATGTAAAATTGATAGAAGTAGAATTTACTATATATTTGGTGACCCAGAAATGCATAGAATGACCCGATCTATACCCGACAACACAACATATAGTTGCTGTCCAGAAATATGAATTTCTGTTTTAAACCCTGATGTTAAAATAACCATAACTAGAGCTTCAGAAATTCAAATCGCATGAAACTTAGTTGTTTAGATAAGTAATACAAAATATCTATAATTTTCTAATAATCTTTGAAACCTGAAAACTGATGGAAACTAACTCAAACTGTGTTTTTAAAATATGCGATGGTGTTAGACAGATTCTGATCTGGTTTGCGTGATGATACGAAAATGGGTATATCTCATAAACCGGTAGTCGTATTTAGGCGAGACTGGAACTCACGTGTTCATAACACTTAAGGACATGTTTTTCGTTTATATTCTGACTTCAATTGACTTGATTAATTAGTCGCACATATCACTTCTTTACAGCATTGTTTTTGGACGTTACTTGAAAAATATACTTGTCTCATATCATGCTCTGTGACTATTTATTTATTATAACTACATGAATTTTGTGATAAAACCCATTTCATGCTAGACTTGATTTGACCCGAATCATGAATACAACATGACATGAATACTTGAACTTAACACGAATTCTTGAACACTTGACATGAATACTAGATCTTGACATAAACTCAATCTTGAGAACTTGATTTATTCATGAATTTGGGCAAAACTTGTAACTTTAACTATAATCTATTATACGCGAGGTGTTGGGGTGGTTTAAGTATGAATCCGATGTAATCTTATGAGTCCCATTATTATAAATAATGTCGCCGTGGTACCGGGCTAAAACGGTACAAATAACGTTGCTGTGGTACCAGGCTAAAACGGTACATTACGTATTCACGAATGAGGGTCCGTGTTTCGAGGGTCCTGGATGATAGCCTATTGGGTTAGGAATATTTCAATAACAATTGAAGTCCCGCTATTTTGGGCCCGTGATTTCTTGCCCCTGGACAATAGCCTTGGATTCGAGAATACTCTTGAGATTGGTTGATATTCACACTTGAACTGACGCTATAATAGATTATCTTGTAGAGACTTCTTAGGAAACTGACGTTCACTTCATGTTCATTATACTTACACTACACGGCCATACTGTACTTGTTTGCTATGCTCATGTTACATTACCATGCCTATATAGTTGCCATTAACATCACCATGTTATACTTGTTCATGTTTTATGTCCATTCATACGATATCACATGTCACCTTACATAATCATTTATATACATTCACATCCTACCTTTCTTGGGGGCTTACTGGGCACTAGTTAATTGATAGGCATCCCACCCACTTCTTTCTATCCTTGGAATATTTGTTAGGTGGTATTGAGATAGAGAAGATAGAAGCGGTCGAAGAGGAGTACAACCGGTTCGCATCACAACTGGATGTCTAGTTCCATTTAGTGTTTCATTTCATTTCAGCTTATTTATATATGCCTCCTTGTTAAGGTTTATCATGTTATCTATCTTGTATTCAGATATTTTGTCAACTATGAATCTTGAATGTAATAAATCAGAGTTGGATTTTATTCATTTGTTTATTCTTGTTACTTTATGTTGCTTATAGACGTTTAGCGTATTTACTGTTGGAAATGACCTTCTCGGAATAAATACGTCGTGGGCCTAACCACGTTCCGTTTCCGCTCTTTTGGGAAGCGGGGCATGAAAAATATGCCAGCGCCAAAAACCTATGCGCCATGTGATATGCACGTGGGCATGAGCCAAACATTCATAAACATGACCCATGCGCCACGTGATATGCATGTGGGCATGCGCCATGCTCCAAACTATATCATATAGACTAATTCTCAGCTCCAAATTAGCTAAGCATTGATTTTAAGATCAATTGAGCCCATATGCACAAAACTTCTAAGTTGATCTTAGTCTAAAACAAGACTTACGATTATTAGATAAAACACAAGTATTCCCCTGAACTGACAGACCTCATCGATATAAGAAATGCGAACTAAATTCATTTCCAAATCTAATATATACAGATTTGGACTAATCCGTGCCCTAAGGATGACGACATAAATTAGTTTCCGTATACAATTCAAAGGCAACCCAAAATAAACAAAAACCAAAATACGACACATGAAGGAATAAAGCTGGAGTGCCAAAAGTTACCGTTTCGTGATAGCGTAATTAACTGCAGGGATTTTCTCCTGCAGGAAAAAGTGTCCCCACAATCCATAAACCTCTCATCCGTGAGAGGGAATCTGAAGTCATTTACATCGGCTACATCCTTCCAAACCTCCGATATATAGTGCCATAAATCAACTTGGTATCTTCGGAAAGCCGGATAGATTAAATCTATACATCTGCCCCTAAATTCAGGCTAGACATCTCCGTTTCTCAGTCCGGTTTTCGGTGGTAAACAGATTCTGGCACACCCGATGGGACCTTTTTCTCTTTCCACTCCACACTTCATGTGTCGTGTTTTTGCGAAAAAAATCACGGTATATTATATTTATGGTTGATCTTGGTTTTGGGATACTTTCATGCCCCGTTTCCTAAAATAAGTAAATAAGGTACGCGACAAAGCCAACCATGCTACCTGTGGCGAGGAAAAATCCTTCCATAGTCACATTACGGTTGTCAATCAGATATCAAGAACAATAAATAAAAATCTATCTAACACATGTCCAACTGCCACCATAAAATAATAATAAGAAAGTAACGGAAACGGATAAGGATCCAACAAGAAACAATATCCTACCTCCGTCCCTTATGGGTTCAAAACTTTAAATCATATCTGGAAAATAAAATAAACTAAATATCACTAAACTAATCAGCAAAACTCCTCACTGCTCAGCTTACTTATCAAAATGTTCTCGATCTTCCAGCGATAAGGTTAAATGAACCGGGCCATGTAAAACCCAGACGTCAATGCGTCATAAATATCATAACAATAACTAAGTAATGTACTATATAGGGTGTTGTGTGAAAAATAATATATGATTAAAAATAAACAATCACAGGCGATGTAACGGCAGGCTATATGTATCTTACGTGTATTCTAAAGTCTGTGTTTCTAAATTATCTATCCTAATGGTATTTGGAACCAATTAATGTAATTCTCATCGTAACTCAATAGTATCCGTGCATGCCCAGGACCACGGTCATGATTCTCGGGGCTGAATCCGAGACGTGCCACTAGGAAGTAAAACAATGTCATGTATAAATGAATGATGTCATGTCACGACCCAAAATTTAGCTCGTGACCGGCACTTAAATCACGCCACGTCTAAAGGTGTAACGTAAATTAAGTAAGCCGAAGCCCAGAAATCTAAAACCTTTTTAAAGAAATAGAAGATGTGAAGTTTGAAATAAGGTATGATGAAAATCAAATCATTTTTCTTAATGCATAAATAGTGGAACATGAAAAATGCAAGTGGGTTTTAGTAGTTGAAAACATGTTTCGTCTTTTAAAAATTTGGGCAGCACCTCCTTTGTATATTTTGATCAAAAACTACAATACATGATAATATAAAAGGCATCCCCAAGCGGGAGCTAGCTCTTCGCCAATCGGCGGATCCACAACCACGCAAATCATAAATATAAGTATACGACGCCCAACGGCGAAGATCACCACAAAAGATAAAGAAATAAGCAAGACATCAAAACGACTAGTAGCGGAATAACCCTCGCTCTAAGTCTCGCAACCCTAAGTCTCACTAAGTCTTACTAATTATACAAATACTAGTTTCTGATTTGATGGAGTTAACTAGATAGAACAGGAATAATAAAATACAAGAGGGGTACGATCCAACATGTACCACCTACCAAAGAAAAACACCCAAATGCAGCTATGTGCCAGCTATGCCGCTACTGATCCATGCGGTCAATCTGTAAGAACTGTGGCACAACGGGGGTGAGCTGCCAACTCATGAGTAGAAAATATCAACAGGTAGAAATCGAATAAACAACGTCTTCCTAGGTCAACTGTATCATAAAGGTAATACTATGATATCTAGGGTGACCGTATCAGCATATGTGCCAACAAGGTAATCAATACCTAACAGCATGTGGATATCATCCAACCATAAAATCAATGTATGTATGCATGTGGATCTCGTCCATGTGTCAACCACTGACACAACAACATCATGTATGTAAATATTATAAAAGCATATGCATGGAAGTATGAGGATATAAATCAACGTGTGTCCCCCGCGACACATCAAAATCATGGAACCTGAGTATCCAGCATCGACACTCGAAACATCATGAAACCCGTGTCCAGCATTGACACGTAAATCCTCATATCTCTCGGGCTCCGTCAGTCCGGATCGGCCCACGGGCTCCGTCAGTCCGAATCGGCCCACGGGCTCCGTCAGTCCGGATCGGCCCATATCATCTCACGACTCCGGTCGGTATCCTCCGAATAACCACCGAGCCCAAATACTATCATCGGTAGGTAGTGCTCCCCTTCCAGGCTTACCGTCTAACAATACGAGTCTTCTCGCCCCGGGGTACCTCACCGGGTCCACCATGTACCCATAGACGGTGCCTACCGCTCCTCGAATCGGGTTTCACATGCCACTCTCTGAACCGAGAAAACACATGGTGGACGCACTGACATATCATATCAAGAGAAACCGGGTTTTTAAAACAATACATACTTTCTTTTGAAATAACCACGATTCTCAAATCCAGAAATCTCATGAAAACAGCATATCTCAATACGTATAATCATAAAGCATGATGTATGCGACATATAACAGAAATGTAAGCATATCCGTATATCATGCAACATGGAACAATAATATGCACATATCGAGGGAAAAACCGCTCTTTTAAATGAATCCGGTTTTAAAATATATCCTGCGGTTCCCAATTTCTCCAAAGTCAAATGCAACATCGTATAAAGGTGCATATGTAACTATAGCAAGTAAATTATGCAAGGAGTCATATCATAATGCAACAATTCTACTGTATAGTGACATGGCAATTATCGATGATGAAGTGTGTATGCCGGCCAATTTGTGTAGGTGTAACATACTCATCATCGATAATGGTGTAGGTGTACTAGCACGGATATATGAAATGCAATGAGAGTGACATGAACGTAGCATAAAGTAAACGTATGCGAATGCTGACAGGTATACGTATCTTACATGACCGAGTCGGTGAATCTATCAATCGGCATCCAGCCTCACAACATCACGTACGGTATAATCCATCGTACGACATCCTCTAGTCAAGAGTATGGATCACTCATCATAAAACTCATCACGTACGGTAAATCATCGTACGGCGGCATTAAACCATTAAGGATCCTATCAACCTATACGACAATGAGGGTACGAACCTAACGTCACGTATGGCCTATCATTCATGATTCACCACATTATATATATCCAAAATTGTAGAAACACGGATTTGGCTTAATCGCGATTAGCAGTGCACTAATCGGATTTTTATTTAAACTGCATATAATAAATTTTAAAAATGTCAAATCCAATAAATATCTTTTTAAATGAATAAATCATTTTAATCTCCAATTATTTCACAATTATTGGTATATATTAATACATTTTTTACGAAAACCCCAATTTCGCAAATCGGGTAGTTTTCGCGAAATATTTTATTTTAATATTAAATTCCAAAAATAATATTTTATATTTTCTGAAATGTTACATGTCAGCATCATTATTCCAGGGCCTGAAGCCTGTATCGACTGATCAGTCTCTGGAATGTAGTGAACTATTGAGTTACAAGTCGGGTTTCATTCTTACCCTTTCCCCCAGGTTTTGTGTTTAAGTCATGTATCAATAGAATGTCTATTTAATGCCAACACATGAATAATCGTGTGTAGGGTTCCCTAGCCACGCCGCTGGGTTTCGGGAGGCATCGACCATGACATTTTTTAAAAAATTGGCGCGCTAAAGAACCTATCCTAGAATCTTAATTAGAGAATTAGACGAAACCTAATATAAACATCTTTACATCTAAGTGAACAAGGAATACAAGTTTTGTACACCGGTCCTTCACTTCATAAGCTCCGTATAGTAGTCCTTTCGCTCCAAGTAGTGATCTCCCGGACTCTAGTAAGGCTCCACAAGGTGAAATAAACAAGCTTGCTTGAAGTCTTCAAGGCCGAAAATGATCTACGTCGAGGAGACACTAACCCAAGATACCTCTACACTAAGTGATGAACTAGTAAAGAAACAACCCAATCTAAATAGCTAGTCTAGAAGAGGTTGATGAAGTAGGAATTTTGCTCACTTTAGAAATTATTTTCTCACTCATTTTCTTCATCTCCCAAATTGCAAGAGAACAAGAGGAAGGAGATGAAGAAAAGCAACCATGGAAAAAGTCAAGTGTAGAATGGCAACCATGGGTGAGGAATATCTCATATAACTCATGTAGATATATAACCATGGTTTAAGATAATAGTTGGGTTAATAAATATCTAATGTAAAACAAAATTAGTGGACTAAGTCAATGGTCACAACAAGGTTCTCCAAGCTTCTAACCATGTGACTAATTTCTAACTAATTTTGATTTACTTTAAATAAATAAAACTCATCATTATGATAAGCATGGTGTGAGTCTTATACACCCATGTCTCATGTATCATCTAGCATGGCACAAAAGAATGTACATTAATATATATCACATATATACTAAGTGTACACAAGTGAGAAAAAGAAATCTTAAGTGAGCTAATATTAGTTAATGTAAGTTAATATATAAAATATATAATTATACATTAAATTATTAAATCAACACTTGATTAATAATCCGGCTATATCACATACAACCGACTAATATCAAATGTATCAGCTTATCGAATCGACACATGATTCGACAGCCCGGCTATATCACATATAACCGACCGATATCACATATCGCGAGAATAGAATGCGGTATCACATACTCGTATTAATCTCGGTCCCGCACATATCACATATGTGCTCCTACTTCATTTCGCTTGAGCCAGGAAATCTCTGTATAGGACTCTAAAGACTTGTCATACGCCGGCAGTAGGTGGTGATCATATCAGCCACCCACAAGCCCTCAGCGGTATAAACAAGAAAGCCTGCCCATACTCCTGCGAATCCAATAAGTAACACTACCGTACAGTCCGGTCTTTTTGTCAGATATGTCGCATATCACAGCCTGTGGGTGGTAAACGTCAGACCCCAATAACCTGATAAGTCATGCCGATGTGAGGCCCATAACGGTTCGAGAAACTATTGATAACATTTACCAGTAAATCTCAGCAACCATGGGCAGGGATTTCCTGTTATGGCCAATTGAACATAGCACAACATCGACCCCCAATACCGGGAGAGACGAAATCCCCTCCTATCGCTCATTGCCTCCATGTGACTCGGGACTGTCCCCAAAAACCACCGTTTTGCACGATCTCTTGAACGTGGTAGGTGGAAATCAAAATACAGTGGGAATCACACAAGACTCTATGACGATCTCCTGTCATGCCTCGCTTCCCAGTGTACGGGCAGAGGGCGCAACGAGGCCGCTACGTATTTACTGGGAAGTAAATACGCTAAGCGTATCTAAGAAATATAAATAAAAATGCACAAGAGACAAAGACAGTAGGTGTAACTGAACAACAACTTTATTTATTAACATTCTTTTGTACAATGCATGGAAAAGTAAATACATTTGAATGAATGCAATGCCTAAACAGTGGCATAACAGAAAAGTAAAGTACTGAAATGAAATGTGTACAATGAAGCTAGAGCTCTGTGTCGTAAGCAAGTTGATCTAAGTCCTCGCTGGTAGGCTCGATCTCCTGAGTGTCTAGATCATCTGAAAACCTTCCAAAGAAGAAAGAGAAGGAATGCCGTCAGCGAAAAAATCGCTCGGTAAGTCCCAAAGATAAGGGATAAATAGAATAGACAGAGAGAGAAAGTAGGTTTTAAAGTTTTATTATATGAGTATTTGGTGTTAACGCTGTTGTTTGTAGCTTGGTACAGAAGGATGCCAGTGTATACGAGAGGAGTCTCACTTGCCCCGGAGACTAAGGTATCAGGAACTCAAGGAACCGTTTATGCCACGGTACAACAGCAAAGGAATACAGGTTAGGTGTCTTATGGTTGCAGTCTCGTGCCACTTCTAACACCTTCCGTACCAATTTACCCCTTAAACCCCGCGAAGTATTGATTGTATTATTTGTGTTGTATTGTAAATTGTATTGTCTTGTATATATGGATAACTTGCCGAAACCATGATATCAGTAGATGGATGTAACTGGAGAATCATGTAAATGGAAATATATCCATAGCTCGGTTCAGTCAATACAGATTGAATATATGTATTCATGGATTCATGTTGGATTGTAGATTGTAGATTGTACTTGAATCATATTCAAGTCAGATTATTAATGAGACTCAGTCTGAGTCAGAACAATTAGAAAAGAAATTAAAGTCCTGATTGTTTTGATATTATCGGTAACCGCTGCACATGGGCGGTAGGATTTGTGTCTTTTTCAAAGACGATTACCGTGTTGATAACACCGTTGTTAAGTTGTCTACCTTAGATAGGCAAGCACCTATATCTTCGGCTCCCTGAGGCTCAAGAGACTGGTCCCGCTTAAACCTATATTTACTAGGATTCTTAGGGTAATTTATAGAACTTGAGGGGGGTTTATGAAAAAAATAATTTGTATACTTTTCAAAATACACCCCAAGTATTTATTTATCGTCTTTAGAGTTTTCATAGTTGTAGATTTTATATTTGTGACATTTCTAGTGAATAAACCTATTTTTCATAATAAATGGTATTTAATTGTAAGTGTTGGACTTGTATGTAATTTCATGGTATTTTAATGTAAAATGATCCTTGTGATTTTAGAAAAAGTTGGAATATTTATATTATCACAAAAATAGATATTTTAATGATACATATATATATATATTTATATAAAAATAATTTTAATATATATTATATTTCTAGAAATCTCATTTTCTTAAGATTTTTGCATTTTAAATTTCTCGAGACCGTATGCTCCTTGCGGAGGTCTGCATCTCGCACTACTAAGCCCAGGGATGTGCGATAATCCGCACCATCCCAGTCGGGTTCCCCAAAATGGCTTGTAGCGGCACTTTGCAAAGCTTTATAAAATACGTAATCTTATAGAAACAATTTTAATAGTTAGTGGTATTTATATTTAAAGTTTCTTTTTCCCGTATTCTATGTTCCCGAAAGGTATTGTGCTATGCTGCATATGAGTGTTGTGAGGAGGTAGGTCATTACCTCATGATCTACTTAAATGTATAGCAAGATTATGATGTTTTAAATGTCGAAATTAAACTATATGGTATTATAGTGAAAAAGTACGATAAAAATTGAAATAGAAATTCTTTTGATATGAAACTTGTTCAATATGACTTGTTAATATTTAATAGTCAACATGTAAGGGTTTAGTATGAGTGTATTTAAGAAAATGTTGAATTTTTACGAAGAACCGAATCGGACATCGGATTAACTCTGATTCCGTCGGGTTTTAGAAATACGTGTTTTTAGAATAGGAGGTGAAGAGGGAGAATGGACTTATGGGTTTGTAGGTTAGGTATGAGGAAGAGGAAACAGTAGAAGGCACCGGTGAGTCGTTTCGTCGCCGGGAGCTCCTAGGGTCGTCGTTGGAAGATCGCCGAAGTTTCGCCCTTTGCTAACTTCAATTGCACACTAAAATTTCAAGAGGAATTTCTTGAGAGTTTGGACAGAATTGTGAGTGAGGGGTGTGTGTCTAGGGGGGTATTTATAGGGTAAAGCTGGGGTTAGGGTTAGGTGAAGGAGTGTATTGAAAATTGTATTAATTTGTAATCAAATAGGGTTTAATGGGATTTTAAAGAGCTCTGGAACCGATCCAAGGAATTTAAGTATTCAGGAGTGATTGGGAGGCCAAGAGGCACGACTTTTGTGTTGATGACTCGGCGGTCCGGTCGAGTCCGGCCGGCGGCGGCGACCGAGTCGGCCAAGTCGCCAGCTGATTCGGGCCGAGTCAGGCCGGGGTCGATCGCCGTCGATCCATCGTCGCTTGGTCTTCTCCAGTCAGGCGGATCGGTCCGCCGTCGATCCGCCGAGTCAGGCCGGGGTCGGCTTCTACACCAATGGCTTTACTTCCTCCTCCAGTGGGCACTACACGCCAGGCAGCTGCACCACGAGGTCGAGACTTTGCGGGACGTTCTCAGAGAGGTCGAGGAGATAGAGACAAGCACGACGATATCCAGGGGATACTAACCAAGGGATCAGAATTGGGACGGCGACCTATATAGAAATTCCGGCGTCGCCGGATTTGTAGGAAGCTGGGTGGTTTTGGATGGTTGGGTAGGTTTCTGTGTATAATTTTGGCCATTTTGGTATTATTTAATCAAGTTAGTTTCACTGTTTATAGAATCTGGAAGCCAATATCGGAAAAGATATCTAAAAACACAAAATACGACACGGTTAAAACGCATCGCGATTTAATTTCTGTAGCGATGCAGGTTAGGGTTAAATCCAGTAAGGTTAAGTGTTAAATAGCTTGATATAGTCGTATACAATATAACTAGTACGTGGGAACGGGTGTTTTTCATTTCCGTCATGTCGGAGTAGTCGTTTCCTTGTATAAGTTAAATTGTGATGTTAGATTCAAATACGGGATTTTCGGAGGCAGTGAGGAAAGGAAAAGGATTGGCAATTCCTGAGTAGATACGACGTTTTCCGGTGAGTAGACTAAACATCTACCGGGGAATTTGTAAAGATGGCGTGTTACGCCCGTAGTTTTATTTAACTAAATGCTTTACTTTGGTATGCTAAATTGATAAATGCACTCATAATTCACATATACTTTGCTTAGTTGCTAGGACACTGCATAAGTATCGACGAGTTATGCCACGTACACATCTTACATGTTACACACACCTCGTCGATATTACCCTGTCACTTTTACACTTAGTAAATTTCTTGTTAAAAATGATTCATATCATATCTTAAACACCAATAACAGTAGTAAATTGCATCATTAACATCATGTTTAGTATTTGAGTATTTTATGTTGATATAAGAGGTAATTGTATTATTAAGGATTTATGGTTTTGAGTTTTGAATACTATTACATAAATCCAGTGATTTCATGATTGATATGTCATGTCCACCATGAGATGTTTTATGATTTGGTTTTATTCCGGACCGAGTGGGGGAGATATACGGTCGCGGATTTTACGTTATCCATACTGAGTGGGGGAGATATACAGTTGGAAACATGGTGGACCCGGTCGAGACCGAGGGGCAGGATGGCCGCATTTGAGGCGGGGGAGCCTAGCGAGGTTACTCGATACCGGAGATAGTGGTAAAATACGGCGGATATCTAGAAGATACCGACCGATATTTGATTTCAGGATCATTCGAGAAATGATGCCTGAGAGAAATGGATGTTTTGTGTCGATGATGGACACGGAAAGATGAAATTCATTGGGATAAATGATGAGATTGCGGTTTTGGGTTATGTGATTTATAGTATTGATTTATGCTTTCCATATGCTATCATACATCATACTTGCTCTCATTTCAGTTAGTTATGATCGACATATTTACATTATTAACTGTTATATGTTAGTTATATTCACTGAGTTGGCAACTCACCCCCGTTGTGCCACAGAAAAATGTAATACCCCATGTATTATCCGGTATACCCATTTATACCAGATAAGCATGGGGACCCATTATAAAACAATGGGGAATCTTCAGAATACATTCCGAAAGAGGACAGATCTATACTATAAATGGAATGATACCACTCTTCAATACAGAGGCGTCTTTTAAGTGAACCGGCACTACAGGAGTTTGAGAACTCCGTAGTTAAGCATGCTCGGGCCAGGGAAATCTTGGGATGGGTGACCTCCTGGGAAGTGGACCCTGGTCGGGTCCGGTTCGCTCCAAAGGACAAAACCGTGCGGCTTCGGCCAGAGCGGAAAATACTCTCTGTTTTGAGGGTGGGGCATGACAGAATGGTATCAGAGCTGGTTCCTCAATAGTAGGTCTGTGGTTCGAGGACGAACCATTGTTCTAAGTGGGGGAGAATGTAAAACCCCATGTATTATCCGGTATACCCATTTATACCAGATAAGCATGAGGACCCACTATAAAACAATGGGGAATTTTCGGAATGCATTCCGAAAGAGGACAGATCTGTACTATAAATGGAATGATACCATTTTTCAATACAGAGGCGCATTTTAAGTGAACTGGCACTACAGGAGTTTGAGAACTCCGTAGTTAAGCATGCTCGGGCAAGGGAAGTCCTGGGATGGGTGACCTCTTGGGAAGTGGACCCTGGTCGGGTCCGGTTCGCTCCAAAGGGCAAAACCGTGCGGCTTCGGCCAGAGCGGACAATACTTTCTGTATTGGGGGTGGGGTGTGACACTGGTCCAGTTTGTTTTACATGTGTAGTGGGGTTTTTACGAGTTATGCACGTGTAGACCCTTGGACTTCTAAAAATTCAAAATAAAACAATATTAAAAATAATGTGGGGGATGAGATTTGAACTCTGGTGCTTTGGTTTAGCAGTGCAAGGTATTACCAATGAGCAACAAGCTTCTTCTTGCTATTAAAAAGCAAAACAAACTTATATCTTGTGCTCAGGCAAAAATATCCCTTTCTGTATTTTTGAATTTTTTTTTTACAGAAAACTGTACAGGAAATTTAGGGTTGTTACATTCTACCCTCCTTATAAAAATTTCGTCCTCGAAATTTGTAAAAGGAAAGTATTACAGATTCAGGGAAAATTGGTGACTATTGTACTGATAGTGTGTGAAGAATAACCAAGTGGTGTAAGGGTTTGAGAATGTGAAAGTGAATTACTAGTGTTACCTTGGTCAACTGTCTCGGCTTCTACGGCTGCTAAGGTGGAAGCTTGTCGCCGTGGCACGTTTCTCCTAGCTGGAGGCATATTCCTCTGTCCTCGAGGCATGTTCCTCAGTGCCCGATGGAATTGGCGATTTGGCTGTGCAGGAGTTCTACGTGGAAGTGGTGCTGGGAGTGCAGGACGAGTTGCAGGAGCCTGGATAGCTGGCCGCTGAGGGTGGTTGGTTGGTGTGTGAGCTGAGTTGTATCTATATAGACATGTCTCAATTCTGTGATTGGACGCGCCACAAACTAGGTACAGGCCTTTTGCGCGCCTAAAGTTCTTTATCAAATGTCCATCTCTCTTGCAATGGAAACAAAAATCTTGTCTTGGCTGGTTATTGGGTTCTTCAGTTTTCCTGGTTTCGAACGATGGCCTAGAAGAGGCTCCTCCTGCCATTTGAGTGGCAGGGCGTTTCAAACCGGCAGATTGAGGTCCGCCCTTCCTCTTTACTACTTCCTCATATCTTCGGACATCCTTCAAAGCCAAATCATGGGTTGGAAAATCCCCTGTAGCTAGAGCAGCTTGTATTTCCGGGTCCAACCCTTGCTGAAATCTTCTAGCTCTGATCTCAGTAGATGGTATGAGATGTCCCGCAAACCTGTTACGGTCTTGTGTTTGCTGTGTAGTATGTGATATTTTGAAAATCGAATTTATTAAGACATTTCTTACCGACTGAGCATGGTGAACTCAGCGTCATATTCATCTACTGACTTGGTCCACATTGAACCTTATTGCAGATGGATGAACTGCTGTTCCATATCAAAGTGGGCAGTCTCAGGAAAGTACTTTTCGTCGAACATGTCTTGGAAAGTCTTCCATTCGATAGGTTGGTCAAGACGGCTTTCTTCCGCCTTCCACCAGACCCGTGCATTGTCTGTAAGTTGCAGCTTCACAACTCGGACGCAAGCTACCTCTGGCACTTGTGCTACTGCTAAATCATCTTCGATACTCTGAGCCCATTCCTCAGCTTCCAGTAGGCTCTCTTTTCCTGAGAATTGTTTGGGGTGCAAAGCTCTGAATTGCTTCACCCCAGGTGCTTCTGCCTCGGGACGGTTCATTAAAAGAGCAGTCTGCTGCTGCTGTCCTTCTAGGAGGCTGCGGATCGCCTCAAGAAGAACTGCTCGTTGAACGGAGCAGCGACGGTAGGTGTAATTTGTAGTGGTGGTGGAGTGTTGCTGAAGTTGGTGCTGGTGTTGTTTGGGAAATCCATAACCTTGAAAGAAAAATTTAGGTTACGATAGATTCAAAGTATATGATTCAAAGAATATGAAATAATAAGATTCAAGAAGTATGGATGGTAAATAATGTTTTAGTTGCTGGTTCTTGTGTTATATTGCTTAGGTTGTTCACGCAGAACAGAACTGCATGATAGGGTTCCATACAGCTCTTACCTGCATGGGCCGCCAACAAAACCTGCCACGCCCCGCTTCCCAGTGTACGGACAGAGGGCGTGATGAGGCCGCTACATATTTACTGTGAAGTAAATACGCTAAGCGTATCTAAGCAATATAAATAAAAATGCACAAGAGACAAAGACAGTAGGTGTAACTGAACAACAACTTTATTTATTAACATTTTTTTGTACAATGCATGGAAAAGTAAATACATCTGAATGAAAGCAATGCCTAAACAATGGCATAACAGAAAAGTAAAGTATTGAAATGAAATGTGTACAATGAAGCTAGAGCTCTGGGTCGTAAGCAAGTTGATCCAAGTCCTCGCTGGTAGGCTCGATCTCCTGAGTTTCTAGATCACCTGACAACATTCCAAAGAAGAAAGAGAAGGAATGTCGTCAGCGAAAAAATCGCTCGGTAAGTCCCAAAGATAAGGGAGAAATAGAATAGACAGAGAGAGAAAGTAGCTTTTAAAGTTTTAATATATGAGTATTTGGTGTTAACGCTGTTGTTTATAGCTTGGTACAGAAAGATGCCAGTGTATATGAGAGGAGTCTCACTTGCCCCGGAGACTAAGGTATCAGGAACTCAAGGAACCGTTTATGCCACAGTACAACAGCAAAGGAATACAGGTTAAGTGTCTTATGGTTGCAGTCTCATGCCACTTCTAACACCTTCCGTACCAATCTACCCCTTAAACCCCACGAAGTATTGATTGTATTATTTGTGTTGTATTGTAAATTGTATTGTCTTGTATATATGGATGACTTGCCGAAACCATGATATCGGTAGATGGATGTAACTGAAGAATCATGTAAATGGAAGTATATCTATGGTTCGGTTAAGTCAATACAGATTGAACAGATTGAATATATGTATTCATGGATTCATGTTGGATTGTAGATTGTAGATTGTACTTGAATCATACTCAAGTCAGATTATTAATGAGACTCAGTCTGAGTCAGAACAATTAGAAAAGAAATTGAAGTCCTGATTGTTTTGATATTATCGGTAACCGCTGCACATGGGCGGCAGGATTTGTGTCTTTTTCAAAGACGATTACCGTGTTGATGACACCGTTGTTAAGTTGTCTACCTTAGATAGGCAAGCACCCATATCTCCGGCTCCCTGAGGCTGAAGAGACTGGTCCCGCTTAAACCTATATTTACTAGGGTCCTTAGGGTAATTTATAGAACTTGAGGGGGTTTTATGAAAAAAATAATTTGTATACTTTTCAAAATACACCCCAAGTATTTATTTATCGTCTTTAGAGTTTTTCTAGTTGTAGATTTTATATTTGTGACATTTCTAGTGAATAAACCTATTTTTCATAATACATGGTATTTAATTGTAAGTGTTGGACTTGTATGGAATTTCATGGTATTTTAATATAAAATGATCCTTGTGATTTTAGAAAAAGTTGGAATATTTATGTTATCACAAAAATAGATATTTTAATGATACATACATATATATTTATATAAAAATAATTTTAATATATATTATATTTCTAGAAATCTCATTTTCTTATGATTTTTGTATTTTAAATCTCTCGAGACCGTATACTCCTTGCGGAGGTCTGCTTCTCGCACTACTAAGCCTAGGGATGTGCGATAATCCGCCCCATCCCAGCCGGGTTCCCCAAAATGGGTTGTAGCGGCAATTTGCAAAGATTTATAAAATACGTAATCTTATAAAAACGGTTTTAATAGTTAGTGGTATTTATATGTAAAGTTTCGTTTTCCCGTATTCTATATTCCCAAAAGGTATTGTGCTATGCTGCATATGAGTGTTGTGAGGAGATATGTCATTACCTCGTGATCTACTTAAAGGTATAGAAAGATTGTGATGTTTTAAATGTCGAAATTAAACTATATGATATTATAGTGAAAAAGTACGATAAAAATTGAAATAGAAATTCTTTTGATATGGAAATTGTTCAATATAACTTGTTAATATTTAATAGTCAACATGTAAGGGTTTAGTATGATTGTATTTAAGAAAAGATTGAATTTTTAGGAAGAACCGAATCAGACATCGGATTAACTCCGATTTTGTCGGGTTTTAGAAATACTTGGTTTTAGAATAGGAAGGTGAAGAGGGAGAAGGGACTTACGGGTTTGTAGGTTAGGGATGAGGAAGAGGAAACGGTAGGAGGCGCCGGTGCATCGTTTCGTCGCCGGGAGCTCCCAGGGTCGTCGTCGAAAGATCGTTGAAGTTTTGCCCTTTGCTAACTTCAATTGCACACTAAAATTTCTAGAGGAATTTCTTGAGAGTTTGGACAGAATTATGAGTGAGGGGGTGTATCTAGGGGTGGTATTTATAGGGTAAAGCTAGGGTTAGGGTTAGGTGAAGGGGTGTATTGAAAATTGTATTAATTTGTAATAAAAATAGGGTGTTATAGGATTTTAAAGAGCTCTGGAACCGATCCAAGGAATTTAAGTATGCAGGAGTGATAGGGAGGCAAAGAAGCATGACTTTTGTGTTGACGACTCGGCGGTCCGGCCGAGTCTGGCCGGTGGCGGCTGCCGAGTCGCCGGCCGATTCGGGACGAGTTAGGCCGGGGTCGGTCGCCGTCGATCCGTCGTCTCTTGGTCTTCCCCCTGGTCCAGTTTGTTTTACATGTGAGTTGGGTTTTTACGAGTTATGCACGTGTAGACCCTTGGACTTCTAAAAATTCAAAATAAAACAATATTAAAAATAATGTGGGGGATGGGATTCGAACTCTGGTGCTTTGGTTCAACAGCGCAAGGTATTACCAATGAGCTACAAGCTCTTTCTTGCTATTAAAAAGAAAAACAAACTTATATTTTGTGCTCATGAAAAAATACCCCTTTCTGTATTTTTGAAATTTTTTTACAGAAAGTTGTACAGGAAATTTAGGGTTGTTATATTCTACCCTCCTTATAAAAATTTCGTCCTCGAAATTTGTAAAAGGAAAGTGTAACAGATTCAGGGAAAGTTGGTGACTATTGTACTGATTGTGTGTGAAGAATAACAAAGTGGTGCAAGGGTTTGAGAATGTGAAAGTGAATTACTTGTGTTACCTTGGTCAACTGTCTCGGCTTCTACGACTGCTAAGGTGGAAGCCTGTCGCCGTGGCACGTTCTTCCTAGCTGGAGGCACATTCCTCTGTCCTCGAGGCATGTTCCTCAGTGCCTGATGGAATTGGCGATTTGGCTGTGCAGGAGTTCTACGTGGAGGTGGTTCTGGGAGTGCAGGATGAGTTGCAGGAGCCTGGATAGCCGGCCGCTGGGGGTGGTTGGTGGGTGTGTGAGCTGAGTTGTATCTATATGGACATGTCTCAATTCTGTGATTGGACGCGCCGCAAACTAGGCACAGGCCTTTTGCGCGCCTACAGTCCTTTATCAAATGTCCATCTCTCTTGCAATGGAAACAAAAATCTGGTCTTGGCTGGTTATTGGGTTCTTCAGTTCTCATGGGTTTGAACGATGACCTGGAAGAGGCTCCTCCTGCCATTTGAGTGGCAGGGCATTTCAAACCGGCAGATTGAGGTCTGCCCTTCCTATTCACTACTGCCTCATATCTTCGGGCAGCCTTCAAAGCCAAATCATGGGTTGGGAAATCCCCTGTAGCTAGAGCAGCTTGGATATCCGGGTCCAACCCTTGCCGAAATCTTCTAGATCTGATCTCAGCAATCGGTATGAGATGGCCCGCAAACCTATTATGGTCTTGTGTTAGCTGTATAGTATGTGATATTTTGAAAATCGAATTTATTGAGACATTTCTTACCGACTGAGCATGGTGAACTCAGCGTTATATTCATCTACTGACTTCGTCCATATTGAAACTTGTTGTAGATGGATGAACTGCTGTTCCATATCAAAGCGGGCAGTCTCAGGGAAGTACTTTTCGTCAAACATGTCTCGGAAAGTCTTCCATTCGATAGGTTGGTCAAGACGGCTTTCTTCCGCCTTCCACCATATCCGTGCATTGTCCGTAAGTTGCAGCTTCGCAACTCGGACCCAAGCTACCTCTGGCACTTGTGCTACTGCCAGATCATCTTCGATGCTCTGAGCCCATTCCTCAGCTTCCAGTGGGCTCTCTTTTCCTGAGAATTGTTTGGGGTGCAAAGCTCTGAATTGCTTCACCCCAGGTGCTTCTGCCTCGGGACAGTTCATTAAAAGAGCAGTCTGCTGCTGTTGTCCTTCTAGGAGGCTGCGGATCGCCTCAAGCAGAACTGTCTGCTCGTTGAGCGGAGCAGCGACGACAGGT
This sequence comes from Agapanthus africanus, assembly GCA_030015575.1. Classification (NCBI taxonomy): domain Eukaryota; kingdom Viridiplantae; phylum Streptophyta; class Magnoliopsida; order Asparagales; family Amaryllidaceae; genus Agapanthus; species Agapanthus africanus. The sequence goes on along the minus strand of JASDDO010000026.1, from coordinate 16,640,639 downwards.
GTAATTTGTAGTGGTAGTGGAGTGTTGTTGAAGTTGGTGCTGGTGTTTTTTTGGGGAATCCATAATCTTGAAAGAAAAATTTAGGTTAGGACAGATTCAAAATATATGATTCAAAGAATATGAAATGCTAAGATTCAAGGAGTATGGATTGTAAAGAATGTTTTAGTTGCTGGTTCTTGTGTTATATTGCTTAGGTTGTTCACGCAGAACAGAACTTCATGATAGGGTTCCATACAGCTCTGACCTGCATGGGCCGCCAACAAAATCTGTCACGCCCCGCTTCCCAGTGTACCGACAGAGGGCGCGACGAGGCCGCTACGTATTTACTGTGAAGTAAATATGCTAAGTGTATCTAAGCAATATAAATAAAAATGCACAAGAGACAAAGACAGTAGGTGTAACTGAACAACAACTTTATTTATTAACATTCTTTTGTACAATGCATGGAAAAGTAATTACATCTGAATGAAAGCAATGCCTAAACAGTGGCATAACAGAAAAGTAAAGTACTGAAATGAAATGTGTACAATGAAGCTAGAGCTCTGGGTCGTAAGCAAGTTGATCAAAGTCCTCGCTGGTAGGCTCGATCTCCTGAGTGTCTAGATCACCTGACAATATTCCAAAGAAGAAAGAGAAGGAATGTCATCAGCGAACAAATAGCTCGGTAAGTCCCAACGATAAGGGAAAAATAGAATATACAGAGAGATAAAGTAGATTTTAAAGTTTTATTATATGAGTATTTGGTGTTAACGCTGTTGTTTATAGCTTGGTACAGAAGGATGCCAGTGTATACGAGAGGAGTCTCACTTGTCCTGGAGACTAAGGTACCAGGAACTCAAGGAACCGTTTATGCCACGGTACAACAGCAAAGGAATACAGGTTAGGTGTCTTATGGTTGCAGTCTCGTGCCACTTCTAACACCTTTCGTACCAATCTACCCCTTAAACCCCGCGAAGTATTGATTTAATTATTTGTGTTGTATTGTAAATTGTATTGTCTTGTATATATGGATGACTTGCCGAAACCATGATATCAGTAGATGGATATAACTGGAGAATCATGTAAATGGAAGTATATCCATGATTCGGTTCAGTCAATACAGATTGAATAGATTGAATATATGTATTCATGGATTCATGTTGGATTGTAGATTGTACTTGAATCATATTCAAATCAGATTATTAATGAGACTCAGTCTGAGTCAGAACAATTAGAAAAGAAATTGAAGTCCTGATTGTTTTGATATTATCGGTAACCGCTGCACATGGGCGGCAGGATTTGTATCCTTTTCAAAGACGATTACCGTGTTGATAACACCGTTGTTAAGTTGTCTACCTTAGATAGGCAAGCACCCATATCTCCGGCTCCCTGAGGCTCAAGAGACTGGTCCCGCTTAAACCTATATTTTCTAGGATCCTTAGGGTAATTTATTGAACTTGAGGGGGTTTTATGAAAAAAATAATTTGTATACTTTTCAAAATACACCCAAAGTATTTATTTATCGTCTTTAGAGTTTTCATAGTTGTAGATTTTATATTTGTGACATTTCTAGTGAATAAACCTAATTTTCATAATACATGGTATTTAATTGTAAGTGTTGGACTTGTATGGAATTTCATGGTATTTTAATGTAAAGTGATCCTTGTGATTTTAGAAAACGTTGGAATATTTATATTATCACAAAAATAGATATTTTAATGATACATACATATATATATATATATTTATATAAAAATAATTTTAATATATATTATATTTCTAGAAATCTCATTTTCTTAAGATTTTTGTATTTTAAATTTCTCGAGACCGTATACTCCTTGCGGAGGTCTGCATCTCGCACTACTAAGCCCAGGGATGTGCGATAATCCATACCATCTCAGCCGGGTTCCCCAAAATGGCTTGTAGCGGCACTTTGCAAAGATTATAAAATACGTAATCTTATAGAAACTGTTTTAATAGTTAGTGGTATTTATATGTAAAGTTTCATTTTCCCGTATTCTATGTTCCCGAAAGGTATTGCGCTATGCTGCATATGAGTGTTGTGAGGAGCTAGGTCATTATCTCGTGATCTACTTAAATATATAGCAAGATTGTGATATTTTAAATGTCGAAATTAAACTATATGGTATTATAGTGAAAAAATACGATAAAAATTGAAATAGAAATTCTTTTGATATGGAACTTGTTCAATATGACTTGTTAATATTTAATAGTCAACATGTAAGGGTTTAGTATGATTGTATTTAAGAAAAGGTTGAACTTTTACGAAGATCCGAATCAGACTAACTCTGATTCCGTCGGGTTTTAGAAATACGTGTTTTTAGAATAGGAAGGTGAAGAGGGAGAAGGGACTTATAGGTTTGTAGGTTAGGTATGAGGAAGAGGAAACGGTAGGAGGCACCGGTGCGTCGTTTCGTCGCCGGGAGCTCCTAGGGTCGTCGTCGGAAGATCGCCGAAGTTTCGCCCTTTTCTAACTTCAATTGCACACTAAAATTTCTAGAGGAATTTCTTGAGATTTAGGACAAAATTGTGAGTGAGGGGTGTGTGTCTAGGGGTGGTATTTATAGGGTAAAGCTAGGGTTATGGTTAGGTGAAGGGTGTATTGAAAATTGTATTAATTTGTAATAAAAATAATGTTTAATGGGATTTTAAAGAGCTCTGGAACCGATCCAAGGAATTTAAGTATGCAGGAGTGATGGGGAGGCTAAGAGGCACGACTTTTGTGTTGACGACTCGGCGGTCCGGCCTGCGGCGGCGGCCGAGTCGGGCCGGGGTCGGTCGCCGTCGTTCCGTCGTCGCTTGGTCTTCCCCCTGTTCCAGTTTGTTTTACATGTGTAGTGGGGTTTTTACGAGTTATGCATGTGTAGACCCTTGGACTTCTAAAAATTCAAAATAAAACAATATTAAAAATAATATGGGGGATAGGATTTGAACTCTGGTGCTTTGGTTCAGCAGTGCAAGATATTACCAATGAGCTACAAGCTCCTTCTTGCTATTAAAAAGCAAAACAAACTTATATCTTGTGCTCAGGCAAAAATACCCCTTTCTGTATTTTTGAAATTTTTTTATAGAAAGTTGTACAAGAAATTTAGGGTTGTTACACGGGTCAACAGACTAACCTGTACCTGTGTCACCAGAGAACTACTATCTGACAATAGGTATAATACCATCTAGGAGTTCTCAGCGAGTTCGTTCAGTGTACCCAGTCTCCGTTGAGCACCCGTATACCTTCTCTGATGTCAAACACCAATGGATGTGGGATCATCCATCGCCCATCATATGGGTCAAGAAACGTATACTCTAGTCTACTCTAGAATATCGATGCCCCGTCTCGATACTCTCACGACCAGAAACATTTGAAGGATGTACTTACCGAATACTCTTGCCCCACTAGTATGATTTGCATCATAATCCTAGAAATCAAGTACTCATCCTAAGGGCTTTATCAACATGTAATAGAGATACAATAAGTGTACATGTTAAGATAAAGAGGAACCAGATGGCATACTATTATGCCGAGCAAGAAATTCCTCCCTATATATGTCCAAGCATCCACTATAATATACATCACATGTATAATAATGGCTTCTAGGGCATACATATAACTAACAATCTCCCACTTGCACTAAGGCCATTTGTTGTAGTATCTCATACACAACGCCCCATAAAAGTCTCTCTAGGGAAAGGCCTCTGTGAGTGAATCCGCTGTATTATCCTTCGCGTCAACTCTCCTTACCTTGATCCCTTGAAGATCAACCATCTTCCTGACCAGGTGATACTGTCCTCAGAATATGTCTGGATCGCTGATGGGACCGGCGTTACTAGGCTAAAGCCACAACTCCATTGTGGTCACAATAACAGTTATTGGACGCTCAATGGTAGGAACCATGTTCGTCTCATGAACAAGAAATATCCAGACAACCACTTTGGTTGTATCATTGGTAGTGATGTATTCAGCCTTTATCGTCTAGTTTGCCACAATATCTAGCTTGGAACTCTTCCAACATACCGTCCCTCCACTGAGGGTAAAGACAAAACCCGAGACTGACTTTCAGTCGACTTTATCACTCTGGAAGATAGAATTGGTAAAGGACTCCTACTGGAGTTCACCGTCACCAAACCCCATGAACATTTCTTTAGTGCTTCTCATGTACTTAAGAATGTTCTACACAGCTGTCCAGTGATTCTCCTAAGATCCGATTGATTCCTGATCACTACACCTAGTGAGTCAGCTACATCTGGTCTGGTACGAAACATCACATACATGATAGAGCCTACTGCCGAAGCATATGGTATCCCTTGCACGCAGCTCTCTCCAAATCAGTCTCGGGAGACATCTTTTTGGAGAGAGTGATTCATGAGTAAGTGGGAAAACCACTACGCTTAGAATCTTCCATACTAAACCCTTTAGTACGGTGTTAATGTACCTGAATTTGGGACACTCCCAACATCCACTTAGATCTATCACCATAAATCATAATTCACAAGATGTAGTAGGGATCATCCAGATCTTCCATGGAGAACCCTCATGATAAGAGGAGCTTGACCGAGTGTAGCATAGGAAACCATTTCCTATCAAGAGTATGTCATCTACGTATAATACATGGAAGAAAATCTTGCTCTCTACAACCTTCTTGTATATACAATGTTCATATACCTTTTTGATGAAGTCAAACACTTTGACTGCCACATCAAAATAGATGTTCCAACTCCGCGATGCGTGCTTTAATCCTGATGGACTTAAGCATAGCCACTGGAGAAAAGGTTTCATCATAAACTACACCTGGTTATTGATGATGGCTTTTTACTACAAGTCTAGCTTTGAAAGTCTCAACTTTTCCATCTACACCAAGAATCTTCTCATGATCCATTTGCTCCCAATGAGTTTTACCCCTTCAGGTGCAACATTTAAAGTCATACTTTGATGGTGTACATAAATTCCATCTCTGATTGCATAACATCTAGCCATTTCACAGAGTCTCTACTCGTGATGGCCTGTCTGAACCTGGTTGGGTCATCATCTACCATGCTGCAATCCTCGCTCCCACCTTCACTGAGAAAACCGTAGTATCTCTCAGGTGGATGAGGAAACCTACCAGATTTGCGGAGAGGCCGAGGCTCGTTGGAGACTATTGAATCCTTTGGTTTCACCAAATCATCAGCTGTTAGTTTCTCCAGCTGGAACTCCTTCCAGTTCTACCCCATGACCACTAATTTCTTCATAAGAAATTCCTTTTTCTAAAAAGGTGGCATGCTGAGAAACAAAACACCTTTTACTCCTCAGTGTGGTAGAAGATATTCCCTCGCAAATGTTTGGGATATCTAACAAACTTACAGAATCAACCCAGCCTCGAGCTTGTCCGGATTTTTCTTTTCAACATAGCCCGGATAACCCTATATCTTAACTCGTTTAAGAGATGGTCTCTTCCCATACCATATCTCATATGGAGTGGTAGGCATTGATTTGGTTGGAACCTCATTAAATAGGTATGCAGCTTCTCAAGTGCATAACACCAAAAGGAAACATGCAACTCAGCAACACTCATCATAGAGCGCACCATATCTCATAGGGCGCGATACCTCCACCCTGACACACCGTTATGCTGTGGTGTATACGAAGGAGTTGTTAGTTATATGTATGCCCTAGAGACCTTTACTATACATGGGATGTATATTTTAGTGGATGTTTGGACATATATAGGGAGGACATTCTTGCTCGACATGATAGTATGTTATCTGGTTGCACTTTATCTTAACATGTTGACTTGTATAAGTGATGCTGTCTTGCTCTCACATGTTGATAAAACCCTTAGGATGTGTACTTGACTACCAGGACTATGATGGAGATCATACCAGTGGGGCCAAGGGTAGTCCACAAGTACACCCTATAATTGTTCCTAGTCGAGAGAGTATCGAGACGGGGCATCGATACTCCAGAGTAGACTAGCGTATACGCTTCTCGACCCATGTGATGGGCGATGGATGATCCCATATCCATTGGTGTTTGACATCAGAGAAGGTATATGGGTGCTCATTGGAGACTGGGTACACTTAACGGACTCGCCGAGAACTCCTAGATGGTATTATACCTATCGTCAGATAGCAGTTCTCTGGTGACACTGGTACAGGTTAGTCTGTCGACCCGAGATCGTCATAGAGTCTTGTATGATTCCCACCGTGCTTTGATTTCCACCATACCACGGTCAAGAGATCATGCAAAAAGGTGGTTTTTGGGTACATTCCCGAGTCACATGGAGGCAATGAGCGATAGGAGGGGATTCGTCTCTCCCGGTATTAGGAGTTAATGTTGCGCTATACTCGATTGGCCATAACATGAAATCCCTGGCCAGGGTTGCTGAGATTTACTAGTAAGTTTATCATTAGTTTCTCGAACCGTTATGGACCTTGCATCGGCATGACTTATCAGGCTATTGGGGTATGACGTTATACCACCTCCAGGCTATGATATACGACATATCTGACGAAGAGACCGGACTGTACGGTAGTGTTACTGATTGGATTCGCAGGAGTAATAGCAGGCTTGCTTGTTGATCTTCTGATCGCTCAATACCCGGGTGGCCGTTACGTTTAGCAGACCGCTTGTGGCTTGTGGGTGTTTGATATGATCATCACCTACTGCCGGCGTATTGACGAGCCTTTAGAGTCCTACACAGAGGTTTCCTGGTTCATGCGAAACGAAGTAGGAGAACATATGTGATATATGCAGGACCGAGATTAATATGAGTATGTGATACCGTATTCTATTCTCGTGATATGTGATATCGGTCGGTTATATGTGATATAACCGGGTTATCGGATCAAGTGTTGATTTGATAAGTTGATTCATATGATATTAGTCGGTTGTATGTGATATAGCCGGATTATTAAATCAAGTGTTGATTTGATGATTTAATGTATAATTATATATTTGATATATTATATTGCATTAACTAATATTAGCTCACTTAAGATTTCTTTTCTCACTTGTGTACACTTAGTATATATATGATATATATTAATGTACATTATTATTGTGTCATGCTTGATGCCACATGCAATATGGGTCTATGAGACTTACACCATGGTTATGATAATCTTAAGGTTTTTATTTATCTTGGTAATTCACAAATTAGTAGTAATTAGTCACATGGTTGAAGCTTGTAGAAGCTTTTGGAACCATTGACCAAGTCCACTCATTTTGTTTTACTTGAAGATATTTATTAACCCAACCATTATTGTTAACCCATGGTTTATTCTCTATATGAGTTAGTGTATGACACTAACTCACTCATGGTTACTATTCTCACCTCATGAGTTCATTCTCTGATATTCATTCTTCATATTCTTCTTCATGAGAAAAAAGCTTGCTAGCTTTTTTCTAAGGTGAGTAAACAATGTGAGAAAAAGAAAAATAAAGAGAGCCTAATTCCTACTTCATCATCTTCTACAATTAGCCATTTAGTTTAGGGTGTTTGCTTCACTAAACCATAATTTAGTGATGAGGTAGCATGAGCTTGAGTCTCCTCGACGTAGATCATCTTCGGCCTTGAAGACTTCGTGCAAGCTTGTTCATTTCTCCAAGGGAACCCATACTAGAGTTCGGGAGATCACTACTCGCAGCGAAGGGACTACTACACGGAGCTTTAGAAGTGAAGGACCGGTCTACAAAGGTTGTATTCCTCATTCACTTAGATGTTAAGTTGTTAACATTGCTAGTTTGTTTAAATCTCTAGTTAAAGATTCTAGATTAGGGTTCTTTAGAACGACAAAAATTTGAAAACGGCATGGACGATGCCTCCCGAAACCATGTTGCCGCCCTAGGGAACCCTACAGTGGTATTAGAGACAAGCTAGAGATTTAAACGATGTTTGTTAGATTACGAAACCGAAACGGCTCTGAAACTTGAAATGCTAAACTAGGTTTCTGTCGAATTTTTTAAAGTGTCAAATTTTTTAAACAACCGCGGAATGTTATATGTGATATAACATGAACACTGTGAAAATTTGAAGGCATTTGGCCTCAAAGTGGTTGGCCAAATCACCCCAAAAACCGGTGAGCTCGGCCCATTTTTGGATTCAGGGTTCAAATTTTCATGGTGTTTCAGTCTCTGGGTTTTGGTGTTTCAGGTGTTTTTTGTTTTTGCTAAATTTTTATGTGATGTCAACTTTCTGCAAAGGCAATTCGGAGTGTTTCGTAGTCGTAATTCTAACATGCATTCGGGTTATTTAGACGATTTTAAAAAGTTTGAACGGATATCAATAACCCAATTTTTCCCCGCTAGAAATTTTCCAAGTGTTGGATTTTTTCCAAGTTTAAAATCTTCAGAAAATCATGCAAGCGATTCTGTGGACCCTCTAGAAGAACGATACCCAAACTCGACTTTTTGGATCGCGGAACCGCGGTGATACCCTAGGGTTTGCCGTAGTTCCGTAGCGACATGAGTGAGGCATGGGTCGGCCCTTCTACGGATGGTTCATAGGAGTCATGGCATGTTCTAGGTTCTTTTTGAACTCCGCTCAAGTGTTGAGCTCATTGGGAAAGTTCGGGTGTTTGATTATTCGATCGAAAAGTTTAACTTTGTCTTACTATCTGTGATTGTGATACAATATTTGGAATCCATATAATTAGTTGTGAGATAACTAGTTTGAATTTTATAAATCTAGCGGTTTAGTCTCATTTGATCAGTTGCCACGGAATTTTGATGTGGATCAAAAGTCCGTCGCAATTACGTAGTGTACACGGTTACTCGCCAGGTAACCTTACTAGATACCCATGCCCTATAGCCCCAACCAAGTGACTGTAGGAGAACCCCGTCGCCAAAAGCATCCGTTCGGGTGCTCGCGGCTGCGGTGTTCCGCTTTAGTGCACTTCGTCGACGGCATCGGGGGGTGCGGCTGTCTACTAAAGTTTTCGACGAGCATTCGATCAGGTTATCGGGAATCTTGTTGAATTATCCGACAGGTTATTGGAAATTGTTTTCAATATCAAAACTAAAATGCAGGGTTTATAATTGTTAGACATGTGATGTCTAAGGAATTCATTTGGTTGGGCATGAAATCCAAAGTATGTGATACATTGGGTTTATGATGTCTAAGGTGGTTGCGGATTCCAACTGTTGTAGTTTTTCACTTTCTTTTCTGCGACCGTAAGTGTAATATGTGATGTATCACCGGTTTCGGTGCTATATTTCAACGACAATTGGGATACGCATATTTACTTACGTTGATGACATGTGATGTTATGTGTTGTTGTGATATGTTATATTGGATCATCATATTTTGAATAGCTGGTTTTTTTTATGTGAGATGAGAGTTTTTCGTTTTCATTCATGTAAAAGCTTGTATATAATATTCTTTTATTGGGGCACTTCCGGGTTGAAGATGATGTCACCATTGATGTATATTATTTACTTTTCCGCATTAGGATAGACCCAAGAAGGAGAGCATAAGTAACCGGGTTCTAGGGTCCAGTGGGAGACCATCTCGAGGAGTCGAGACCGGGTCTCCTAACTCTAGAATTGGTAGGGTTGCTTGCCGCTCTCATAGGAGTCTAGGGATCTGGGTTTGGCTATTCATCGCGACCGTGGAATCCATGTTTTATACATGCTTAATCTAAAACACGAAATTCCAAGTATATCCAATATTTCATATGTGATTCTTCTGCTGCTGATATTTTGTGATGTGATCACTTGATATATTCTGAGACGAATGCCTATATTATATATATGATATATAATAACTATTGATGCTTTCGTTTCTTCTGTGATACTTGGGAAGTATAATTAATGGGACTTCATTAATGAGATTAATGAAATAAAAGAAACCTAATGATGTTGTAGAAACTTGTTTTAAAAACTGGTAGCTCTAGTTCTTGCTTTGCATAGCGGTATTCCTTGTAGAATATCCAGCACCTTATTCGATAAGGAAAGAGCCGAGATCCCTTCACCGGGAGTGATCTCTTTAGCGAAACTAGCAGATGCTATAACCCACTCGGTTTGTGTTTTGATTGCTTCTATAGTTTTTGCTTTGCATAGTGGTATTTGTGAAATATCCTGCACCTCATTCGATGAGGAAAGAGCCGAGACCCCTTTACCGGGAGTGACCTCTTTAGCAAAACTAGTAAAATCCTAAAAAAACACTCCTTTTCAAAATCACTCGATTCTACAACGATATCAAGTTCATTACGAAAAAGTTTTTCATAAAAATCTGTCATAGCCCTCCGTCATTTCAGATAAGTAGTATTGAGTATTCATGGCGTTTGTTGACCTTGTCAAGGTGTAGTTTACGGTAGCTGATTAGTGCTTATCTGCTAGCATATGAGGCGATTGGATTAGGGTAGTCGTGCGTTCTTGTTGGCCCTGTCAAGGGTCGTGCGGGTGGGTTTAATTCATCCAGGAAATGACGGGTTGAACTTGACATGCGGTCTATGGTTTGTTGACCTTGTCAAGGTCATAGATCGCTCAGGGCAAAATATTATCGGGAATTTTAAGTGTTGAAATTCGCAATGAGATTGCATACCTTCTATGAGATAGTTGGATCCCGATACCCACTGCGAGTAAGAGTTATTCCTGGGAGAGTTTTGCACATTACAATTAGCCGATCAAGTAGGTGTCTAGAAAGGTGTTAACGGGGTTACGTCCCTGAGAAAACGAGGTTTATTTTAATTAGGTCCGTGCGAAAGCACGGGGAACCTCCCTCAAAGTACCGACATTGGCCTGGCTGAAAGATTGGCAAACTTGTAGGGTGTAATTAATCCCGGCTAGTCTTACCTTTTAGGGTTTGAAGGAAGATTTGATAAAAACAGTGGGAGCCATCCTGATTAGATAAAATAATAACCAATCTAATCTTGCAAGAGCGCACGCAAAGTGTTTTCTTCTCTCTCTCTCCTGGTAGCGACCATGTCACGCCTTAATCAAGATAATAATATGGATGCATTGACCGAAGCTGCTTATTATACTGAGCTAGAGAACGTTGGTTCCGCTCTATCTTATAATTGTTATAAGTCCGAGCAGGAAATAGGGGAATATCCAGATTCCCATGCCACCCAATCGAAGAAAGTGCATGTTTATGCATTTTCTTCATGTGTGTTCATTACCAAGAACTGTTTTTCAGTATCCTCTACGTCCTGGGTATACGATACCGGATCAGGATCCCGCATATGTAATATGTTACATGGGCTACAGATAGGTAGAGAACTGGGAATAGGTGATATGTCTCTAAGTGTTAGAGAATGGTGCAAGTGTTGCAGCCAAATCAGTTGGCAAATATCACCTTGTATTAATACATTGATTCTGAACGAATGTTATTACATACCGAACCTGATATACAACATTACATCGGTTTCTTTAATGAGTTAAAGAAGGATGTAATTCTGTATTGGAGGATAATGTTGTGAACATTTTCCTTGATCAAGAGTTGATTGGATCAGGCACGTTATGAAATAGCATATACGTTCTAAATCAAACCACAGTTCAAAATATATAGAACACACACAAGAGGAGTAGTTCAGAAATGAACGAATCCTTCTTGTGGCATTGTAGACTAGGTCATATCGATGCGACACGACCATCTAAGTTAGATAAGGATGAATATGAGAATCTGTTCGAATTTTCATCTTATGATACTTGCCAGTCTTGTCTCAAAGGTAATATGACCAATACTCCGTTTACTAGAAACAGAGAAAGAGTTACTGAACTCTTGGGACGGATACATGATGATGTATATGGTCCTATGTCTACAAATGCTAAGGTTGGTTCTTAGTGCTTCATTATATTCACTGATCTTCTCTCAGGATTCGGACATATGTTCCTGTTGAAACACAAGTCTGAAACTTTTGAGAAATTCAAGGAATATAAGCTTGAAGTTGAGAACCAAACGGGTAGAAGTATTATTGTCCTACGATGTGATCGAGGAGGCGAATACTTGTGCATGGAGTTCCTAGATTTTCTAAACGGAGAATGTGATTCCCTCTCAGCTTACTCCTTCGTATACACCACATCACAACGGTGTATCGGGGCGGAGATATCGCACCCTATGAGATATGGAACGCTCTATGATGAGTATTGCTGAGTTACCTGTTTCCTTTTGGGAGTTATGCAGTTGAGAAGCTGCATACCTATTGAATGGGGTTCCATCCAAATCAGGGCCTACCATTACATATGAGATATGGAATGAGAAGAGACCATGTCTTAAACGAGTTAAGATATGGGGTTGTCCGGCCTATGTTGAAAGGAAAAATTTGGACAAGTTTGAGGCAAGGTCAGTTCTGTATAAGTTTGTTGGATATCCCGAACATTCGTGAGGGTATATCATCTACACACTGAGGAGCAAAAGGTGTTTTGTTTTTCAGCATGCCACCTTTTTAGAAAAGGAATTTCTTGTGAAGAAATTTGTGGTCATGAGGTAGAACTGGAAGGAGTTCCAGCTAGACAAACTAACAGCTGGTAATTTGGTGAAACCGAAGGATTCAATAGTCTCCAATGAACCTCAGCCTCTCCGCGAATCTGGTAGGGTTCCTCATCCACTTGAGAGATATTACGGTCTTCTCGGTGACAGTGTGAGCGAGGATTACATCATGGTTGATGATGGCCCAACTAGGTTCAGGCAGGCCATAACGAGTGGCGACTCTGTGAAATGGCTGGATACTATGCGATCAAAGATGGAATCCATGTACGCCAACCAAGTATGAATTTGAATGTTGCACCTGAAGGGGTAAAACCCATTGGGAGCAAATAGATCTTGAGAAGATTCTTGGTGTAAATGGAAAAGTTGAGACTTTCAAAGCTATGCTTAAGTCCATCAGAGCAATGCGAGCATCGCGGCGTTGGAACATCTGTTTTGATGTGGCAGTCAAAGAGTTTGACTTCATCAAAAAGGTCGATGAACTTTGTATATACAAGAAGGTTGTAGAGAGTAAGGTTGTCTTCCACGTATTGTATGTAGATGACATACTCTTGATAGGAAATGGTTTCCTATGCTACACTCGGTCAAGCTCCTCTTATCATAAGGATTCACCATGGAAGATCTGGATGGTACCTACTACATCTTGTGGATTATGATCTATGATGATAGATCTGAGTGGATGTTGGGAGTGTCCCAAATTCAGGTACATTAACACCATACTAAAGGGGTTGAGTATGGAATATTCTAAGCATGATGGTTCGCCCACTTACTCTGGAATCACTCTCTCCAAAATGATGTCTTCCAAGACTGATTTGGAGAGAGCTCGCATACAAGGGATACCCTATGCTTCGGCAATACGCTCTATCATGTATGCGATATTATGTACCAGACCAGATGTAGATGACTCACTAGGTGTAATGATCAAGAATCAATCGGATCTTGGGAGAATCACTAGAAAGCTGTGAAGGACATTCTTAAGTACTTGAGAAGCACTAAATGAATGTTCTTGGTTCGAGCTTCTAGAGTGATAAGGTCGACTGAAAATCAGTCACAGGCATTGTCTTTATCCTCAGTGGAAGGACGGTATATTGGAAGAGTTCCAAGCTAGATACCGTGGCATACTAGAAGATAAAGGCTAGATACATTGCTACCAACGATGCTGCCAAAGTGGCTGTCTGGGAATTTCTTGTTCATGAGATGAACAAGGTTCCTACCATTGAGAGTCCAATAACTATTATTGTGACAACAATGGAGTTGTGGTTTTGGCCTAGGAACACCGGCCCCATCAGAGATCCAGACATATTCTGAGGCAAGTATCAACTGATCAGGGAGATGGTTGATCTCCAAGGGATCGAGGTCAGGAGAGTTGACATGAAGGATAACACGGCGGATCCACTCACCAAGGCCTGCTTCCCCAAATATAATTTGAGAGATTTTGGGATGGTTGAGTATGGGATACTACAACCATTGCTATATTGTTGGGTATTGGATACTACAACAGACGGTCTTAGTGCAAGTGGGAGATTGTTAGTTATATGTATGCCCTAGAGGCCATTACTGTACATGGGATGTATATTGTAGTGGATGCTTGGACATATATAGGGGTACTTTCTTGCTCGACATGATAGTATGCTATTTGGTTGCACTTTATCTTAACATGTTGACTTGTATAAGTGATGTTGTCTTGTTCTCATATGTTGATAAAGCCCTTAGGATGTGTACTTGACTACCAGGACTATGATGGAGATCATACTGGTGGGGCCAAGGGTGGTCCATAAGTACACCCTATAATAGTTCCTAGTCGAGAGAGTATCGAGACGGGGCATCGATACTCGAGAGTAGATAGCGTATACGCTTCTCGACCCATGTGATGGGCGATGGATGATCCCATATCCATTGGTGTTTGACATCAAAGAAGGTATACGGGTGCTCATTGGAGACTGGGTACACTTAACGGACTCGCCGAGAACTCCTAGATGGTATTATACCTATCGTCAGATAGCAGTTCTCTGGTGACATTAGTACAGGTTAGTCTGTCGACCCGAGATCGTCATAGAGTCTTGTGTGATTCCCACCGTGCTTTGATTTCCACCATACCATGGTCAAGAGATCATGCAAAAAGGTGTTTTTTGGGTACATTCCCGAGTCACATGGAGGCAATGAGCGATAGGAGGGGATTCTTCTCTCCCGGTATTGGGAGTTAATGTTGCGCTATGCTCGATTGGCCATAATATGAAATCCCTGGCCAGGGTTGCTGAGATTTACTGGTAAGTGTTATCATTAGTTTCTCGAACCATTATGGACCTTGCATCGGCATGACTTATCAGGCTATTGGGTTATGACGTTATACCACCTCCAGGCTATGATATGCGACATATCTGACGAAGAGACCGGACTATACGGTAGTGTTACTGATTGGATTCGCAGGAGTAAGAGCAGGCTTGCTTGTTGATCTTCTGATTGCTCAATACCCGGGTGTCCGTTACGTTTAGCAGACCGCTTGCGGCTTATGGGTGTTTGATATGATCATCACCTACTGCCGGCGTATTGACGAGTCTTTAGAGTCCTACACAGAGATTTCCTGGTTCATGCGAAACGAAGTAGGAGAACATATGTGATATGTATGGGACCGAGATTAATACGAGTATGTGATACCGTATTCTATTCTCACGATATGTGATATCGGTCGGTTATATGTGATATAATCGGGTTATCGGATCAAGTGTTGATTTGATAAGTTGATTCATATGATATTAGTCGGTTGTATGTGATATAGCCGGATTATTAAATCAAGTGTTGATTTAATGTATAATTATATATTTGATATATTATATTACATTAACTAATATTAGCTCACTTAAGATTTCTTTTCTCACTTGTGTACACTTAGTATATATGTGATATATATTAATGTACATTATTATTGTGTCATGCTTGATGCCACATGCAACATGGGTGTATGAGACTTACACCATGGTTATGATAATCCTAAGGTTTTATTTATCTTGGTAATTCATAAATTAGTGGTAATTAGTCACATGGTTGAAGCTTGTAGAAGCTTTTGGAACCATTGACCAAGTCCACTCATTTTGTTTTACTTGAAGATATTTATTAACTCAACCATTATTGTTAACCCATGGTTTATTCTTTACATGAGTTAGTGTATGACACTAACTCACTCATGGTTGCTATTCTCACCTCATGAGTTCATTCTCTGATATTCATTCTTCATCTTCTTTTTCATGAGAAAAAAGCTTGCTAGCTTTTTTCCAAGGTGAGAAAACAATGTGAGAAAAAGAAAACTAAAGAGAGCCTATTTCCTACTTCATCATTCTCTACTATTAGCCATTTAGTTTAGGGTGTTTGCTTCACTAAATCCTAATTTAGTGATGAGGTAGCATGAGCTTGAGTCTCCTCGACGTAGATCATCTTCATCCTCGAAGACTTCGTGCAAGCTTGTTCATTTCTCCAAGGGAACCCATAATAGAGTTCGGGAGATCACTACTCGCAGTGAAGGGACTACTACACGGAGCTTTAGAAGTGAAGGACTGGTCTACAAAGGTTGTATTCCTCATTCACTTAGATGTTAAGTTGTTAACATTGCTAGTTTTTTTAAATCTCTAGTTAAAGATTCTAAGTTAGGGTTCTTTAGAACGGCAAAAATTTGAAAACGGCATGGACGATGCCTCTCGAAACCTTGCCGCCGCCCTAGGGAACCCTACAGGAGTAAGCTGAGAGAGAATTCCATTCTCTTTTAAATAATCCAGGAACTCCGTGCTCAAGTATTCTCCTCCTCGATCATATCGAAGGACTTTAATACTTCTACCTGTCTAGTTCTTAACTTCAAGCTTATATTCCTTGAATTTCTCAAAAGTTTCAGACTCGTGTTTCAACAGGAACACATGTCCGAATCTTGAGAGATCGTCGATGAATATAATGAAGTACAAAGAACCAACCCTGGCATTTGTAGACATAGGATCCTATACATCACCATGTATCAGTCCCAAGAGTTCAGTAACTCTTTCTCTGTTTCCAGTAAACGGAGTATTGGTCAATTTACCTTTGAGACAAGACTGGCAAGTATCATAAGATGAAAATTCGAACAAATTCTAATATTCATCCTTATGTAACTTAGTTGGTCGTGTCTCATAGATATGACCTAGTCTACAATGCCACAAGAAGGATTCGTTCATTTCTGAACTACTCCTATTGTGTGTTCTACATACTTTTAACTGTGGTTTGATTTAGGACTTATATGCCATTACATAACGTGCCTGATCCAATCAACTCTTGATCAAGGAAAAAATTCACAACATTATCCTGCAATACAAAATTATATCTTTCTCTATCTTAATAAAAAAAACCGATGTAATGTTGCATATCATGTTCGGTATGTAATAACATTTGTTCAGAATCAATGTATTTACCACTTGGTAATACAAGGTAATATCTGCCAACTGATTTGGCTGCAATAATTGCACCATTCTCTAACACTTAGAGACATATCACCCAGTCCCAGTTCTCTACCTTTCGTAGCCCATGTAACAGATTACATTCTGATCCGATATCTCATACCTAGGACGTAGAGGATACTGAGAAATAGTTCTCGGTAACAAACTCACCCGAAGAATATACATCAACATACTATTTCTTCATTTTGGTTTGCGTGGGAATTCGGATATTCCCCTATTTCTTGCTCTGACTTATAACGATTATAAGATAGAGCGGAACCAACGTTCCCCAGCTTAGTATAATAAGCAGGTTCAGTCAATACATCCATATTATTATCTTGATTAAGGCATATTACGGTCGCTACCAGGAGATAGAGAGAAGAAAATACTTAGCGTATGCTCTTACAAGATCAGATTGGTTATTATTTTATCTAATCAGGATGGCCCCACTGTTTTTATCAAATCTTCCTTCAAACCCTAAAAGGTAAGACTAGCCGGGATTAATTACACCCTACAAGTTCGCCAATCTTTCGGCCAGGCCAGTGTCGGTACTTTGAGGGAGATTCCCCGTGCTTTCGCACGGACTTAATTAAAATAAACCTCGTTTTCCCAGGGGCGTAACCCCGTTAACACCTTTCTAGATACCTACTTTGATCGAGTAATTGTAATGTGCAAACCTCTCCGAGGAGTAACTCTTACTCGCAGTGGTTATCGGGATCCGACTATCTCATAGAAGGTATGCAATCTCATTGCAAATTTCAACACTTGAAATTCCCGATAATATTTTACCCCAAGATATCTATGACCTTGACAAGCTTAACAAACCATAAATCTCAAGTCAAGTTCAACCCATAAATTTCATGATTGAATTAAACCCACCCGCACGACCTTTGACAAGGTCAACAAGACCATACGACTACCCTAATCCAATCTCATCATATGTTTTGCAGATAAGCACTAATCAGCTACCGCACACTACGCCTTGACAAGGTCAACAAACGCAGCACGAATACTAAATAGTCCTTATCTAAAATGACGGAGGGATACGACAGGTTTTTAAGAAAACCTTTTGCATAATGAACTTGATATCGTTGTAGAATCGAGTGATTTTGAAAAGTAGTGTTTTTGAGGCTTTTGCTAGTTTTGCTTAAGAGATCACTCCCGGTGAAGAGATCTCAGCACTTTCCTCATCGAATGAGGTGCTAGATATTTCACAAATACCACTATGCAAAGTATGAACTAAAAAAGCAATCAAAAATAAAACCGAGTGGGTTGTAGCATCTACTAGTTTTGCTAAAGAGGTCACTCCCGGTGAAGGGATCTCGGCTATTTCCTTATCGAATAAGGTGCTGGATATCCTACAAGGAATAGCGCTATGCAAAGCAAGAACTAGAGCTACCAGTTTTTAAAACAAGATTCTACAACATCTTTAGGTTTCTTTTATATCATTAATCTCATTAATGAAGTCCCCATCAATTATGCTTCCTAAGCATCACAGAAGAAACGAAAGCAGCAATATTTATTATATATCATATATATAATATAAGTATTCGTCTCATCATATAAAGTGACCACATCACAGAATATCTGCAGCAGAAGTCCACATATGAAATATTGGATATACTAGGAATTCCTTGTTTTAAATTAAGCCAGTAAAAAAACACGGATTCCACGGCCGTGATGAATAGCCAAACCTACATCCCTAGACCCCTACGAGAGCTGTAAGCAACCCTACCAATTCTAGAGTTAGGAGACCCGGTCTCAACTCCTCGAGATGGTCTTCCACTGGACCCTAGAACCCGGTTACTTGTGTTCTCCTTCTTGGGTCTATCCTAATGCGGAAAAGTAAATAATATATATCAATGGTGACATCATCCTCAACCCGGAAGTGTCCCAATAAAAGAATATTACATACAAGTTTTTACATGAACGAAAATGAAAAACTCTCATCTCACGCAAAACCCTCGGGCTATTCAAACACGACGATCCAATATAACATATCACAGCAACACATAACATCTCATGTCATCAATGTGAGTAAATATGCGTATCCTAATTGTCGTTGACATATAACAACGAAACCGGTGATACACCACATATTACACTTACGGTCATAGAAAAGAAAGTGAAAACTACAACAATTGGAATCCGCAACCAGCTTAGACATCATAAACCCAATGTATCACATACTTTGGATTTCATGCCTAACCAAATGAATTCCTTAGACATCACATGCCTAACAATTTTAAACCCCGTATTTTAGTCTCGATATTGAAAAAAAATTTCAATAACCAGTCGAGTAATTCAACAAGATTCCCAACAACCTGATCTAATGCTCGTCGGAAACTTTAGTAGACGGCCGCACCCCCGATGCCGTCGACGAAGTGCACTTAGGAGGAACACCGCGGCTGCGAGCACCCGAACGGATTCTTTTGGCGACGGGGTTCTCCTACAGTCACTTGGTCGGGGCTGTGGGGCGTGGCTATCTAGTAAGGTTACCCGGCGAGTATCCGCGTACGCTACGTGATTGCGACGGACTTTTGATCCACATCAAAATCCTGTGGCAACCGATCACTTGAGACTAAATTGCTAGATTTATAAAATTCAAATTAGTTTTCACAAAACTAAATATTGTGGATTCTAAATATTGTTTCATAATCACAGATAACTAGACGATATTAAACTTTTCGATCGAATCAACAAACACCCAAAATTTCTCAAAGATCTCAACACTTGAGCGGAGTTTAAAAAATACCCAGAACTTGCCACATCACCTATGGACCAACCATAGAAGGGTCAACCCTTGTCTCACCTATGGCGCGGCGGAACTACCACAAACCCTTGGGTTTGGTGGCGGTTCCGACGGTCACAGAATCGAGTTAGGGTTTCGTTCTTCTAGAGGGTCCATAGAAAACACCTGCATGATTTTCTGAATATTTTAAACATGAAAAAATCCAACTCTTGGAAAATTTTCAGCGAGGGAGAAAATGGGTTATTGATATCCGTTCGAACTTTTTAACGTCGTCTAAATAACCCGAAACGATGTTAGAATTACGACTATAAATCACTCCGAATTGCCTTTGCACAAAGATAACATCACATGCAATCTTAACAAAAACAAGCAACACCTGAAACACCAAAACCCAGAGACTGGAACACCACAATAAAACAAAGCAAAAAGGAGCCCAGAAAACCGGTGGGGCCGGTTTTTCCCCATAAGTGGTCGGTCAAAATCCGATGAGAGGGGTTCGTTTTCCTGTGGTGTTCATGTTACATCTCATGCAAGATTCTGCAGTTGCTTAAAAAATTTTTAGACACCTTAAAAATTTTGATAGAAACTTGGTTTTTGTTTCAAGTGTTTCTGAGTTATTTCGGTTTCGTAATTCTACAAATATCGTCTAATTCTCTAGCACGGCTCTGATACCACTGTAGGGTTCCCTAGCCACGCTGCTAGGTTTCCGGAGGCATCGACCATGCCTTTTTATAAAAAATTGGCGCGCTAAAGAACCCTATCATAGAATCTTAACTAGAGAATTAGACGAAACCTAATGTAAACATCTTTACATCTAAGTGAACAAGGAATACAACCTTTGTAGACTGGTCCTTCACTTCATAAGCTCCGTATAGTAGTCCCTTCGCTCCGAGTAGTGATCTCCCGAACTCTAGTAAGGCTCCACAAGGTGAAATGAACAGGCTTGCTTGAAGTCTTCGAGGCCGAAAATGATTTACGTCGAAGAGACACTAACCTAAGCTACATCTTCACTAAGTGATGAACTAGTGAAGAAACAACCCAATCTAAATGGCTAGTCTAGAAGAGGTTGATGAAGTAGGAATTTTTCTCACTTTAGAAATTATTTTCTCACTCATTTTCTTCACCTCCCAAATTTTAAGAGAGCTAGAGGAAGGAGATGAAGAAAAGCAACCATGGAAAAAGTCAAGTGTAGAATGGCAACCATGGGTGAGAAATATCTTATATAACTCATGTAGAGACATAACCATGGTTAAGATAATGGTTGGGTTAATAAATATCTAATGTAAAACAAAATTAGTGGACTATGTCAATGGTCACTACAAGCTTCTCCAAGCTTCTAACCATGTGACTAATTTCCAACTAATTTTGATTTACTTTAAATAAATAAAACCCATCATTATGATAAGCATGGTGTGTGTCTCATACACCCATATCTCATGTATCATCTAGCATGACACAAAAGAATGTACATTAATATATATCACATATATACTAAGTGTACACAAGTGAGAAAAAGAAATCTTAAGTGAGCTAATATTAGTTAATGTAAGTTAATATATCAAATATATAATTATACATTAAATTATTAAATCAACACTTGATTTAATAATCTGGCTATATCACATACAACCGACTAATATCAAATATATCAACTTATCGAATCGACACTTGATTCGACAGCCCGGTTATATCACATATAACCGACCGATGTCACATATCGCAAGAATAGAATACGGCATCACATACTCGTATTAATCTTGGTCCCGCACATATTACATATGTGCTCCTACTTCGTTTCGCTTGAGTCAGAAAACCTCTGTGTAGGACTCTAAAGACTCGTCAATACGCCGGTAGTAGGTGGCGATCATATCAGCCACCCACAAGACGTCAGCGGTACTAGCTGGACGTAACAGCTACCTGGGTATTGAGCGATTCAAAGATAAACAAGTAAACCTTCTCATACTCCTGCGAATCCAATAACTAACACTACCGTACAGTCCGGTCTCTTCGTCAGATATGTCGCATATCACATCCTGGGAGTGGTAAACGTCAGACCCCAATAGCCTGATAAGTCATGCCGATGTGAGGCCTATAACGGTTCGAGAAACTACTGTTAGTTATATATTTGCCCTAGAGGCCATTGTTGTACATATGATGTATATTATAGTGGATACTTGGATATATATAGAGAGGACTTTCTTACTCGACATGATAGTATGCTATTTGGTTTCACTTTGTCTTAACATGTTGACTTGTATTGGTTTACCGTCTTGCTCTTATATGTTGATAAAGCTCTTAGGATATGTACTCGACTACTAGGACTATGATGCAGATCATACTAATGGGGCCAGTGTAGTCCAAGAGTACATCCTATAACTGTTCCTAGTCGAGGGAGTATCGAAACAGGGCATCGATACTCCAGAGTAGACTAGCGTATACGCTTCTCGACCCATATGATGGGCGATGGATGATCCTATAACCATTGGTGTTTGACATCAGAGAAGGTATACGGGTGCTCAGTGGAGACTGGGTACACTGAACGGACTCGCCGAGAACTCTTAGATGGTATTATACCTATCGTCAGGTAGTAGTTCTCTGGTGACACTGGTAGAGGTTAGTCTGTAGACCCAAGATCGTCATAGAGTCTTGCGTGATTCCCACTGTACTTTGATTTCTACCTTACCACGTTCACGAGAACGTGCAAAATGGTGGCCTTTGGGTACAGTCCCGAATCACATGGAGGCAATGAGCGATATGAGTGGTTTCGTCTCTCCTGGTATTGGGGGTTGATGTTGCGCTGTGTTCGATTAGCTATAACTGGAAGTCCCTGGCCAGGGCTGATATAGAGATCTACTGGTAAGTGTTATCAGTAGTTTCTCAACCCGTTATGATCCTTACATCGACATGACTTATCGGTTACTGGGGTCTGACGTTTACCACCCTTAGACTGGATATGCGACATATCAGACGAAGAGACCGGATTGTACGGTAGTGTTACTGATTGGATTCACAGGAGTGTGTACAGGCTTGCTTGTTGATCTTTTGATCGCTCAATATCCGGGTGGCTGTTACATTTAGCTGACCGCTTGCAGCTTGTGGGTGTTTGATATGATCATCACGTACTGCCGGCGTATTGACGATTCTTTAGAGTCCTACACAGAGGTTTCCTGGCTCAGGCAAAGCGGAGTAGGAGCACATATGTGATATGTATGGGACCGAGAATAATACGTATATGTGATACCGTATTCTATTCTCGCGATATGTGATATCGACCGGGTATATGTGACATAGCCGGGTCATCGGATCAAGTGTTGATTCGATGAACTGATACAGATTATATTAGTCGGTTATTTGAAAAATAGCCGGATTATCGGATCAAGTGTTGATTCAATAATTTAATGTATAATTATATATTTGATATATTACATTATATTAACTAATATAATCTCACTTAAAGATTCTTTTTCTTACTTGATGATACATTGATGTATATGTGATATATGTTAATTGTATTAGTTTCTTTTGTTACATTATATATTATATATGTGATATATAATATTGTAACATGTTAGGGTTACAAATGCAACTAGGGTTTAGAGATTAAACCATACTAAGGTTTAAATTTGGATTAACATTTTCTTTTAAGTTTAATTCTTATTTGGATGAATAAGTTTTGGAGAAGCTTCATATTGCTTTGACAAAGTCCACCCTCTTTGTTTTATCTTTGATATTTGTTAACCTCACTTTAACCCTAGACTATGGTTTATTCTCTACATGAGTTAGCCATGACACATATCTAACTATGGTTGCATTTCTAACCTCAAAAATAATTTTTTTTTGATTCATCACAACTTCATCTTCTTCTTCCTCTCTCGAAAAGCTTCCTAGCTTTGATTTTGTGATGATTGTTTTGTGAGAAAAAGAAAACAAAAGAGTGCAAAATTCCTACTTCATCATCCTCATCTATTCTAGCCACTTAGATTAGGATGTTCATTTCACTAATACCTAATTAGTGAAAAGAGAGCTTGGGTTTGTGATCCCTCATGGTAGATCATCTTGGTTTAGTGAAGACTTCAAGCCAGCATGTCTCATTCACCTCATGAAGCCTCTATAGAGTCCGCGAGTTTGATGATCGCAGCGAAGAGACCTCAACTCGGAGCTTATGAAGCGAAGGAACGGACTGCAAAGGTTGTAATCCCTAACTCTTAGAAGTAAAGTTGTTTACTTTGAAGTTTAGTTTGATTCTCTTGTTAAAGATCTAGGGTTAGGGTTATCTATAATGGTAAAATTTGAACTTGGCATGAGTGATGCCTCCCGAAACCTTGCTACCGTTGTAGGTAACCCAACAACTACTGATAACACTTACCAGTAAATCTCAGCAACCCTGATCAGGGATTTTCTGTTATGGCCAATCGAGCATAGCGCAACATCAACCCCCAATACCGGGAGAGACGAAATCTCCTCTTATCGCTCATTGCCTCTATGTGACTTGGGAATGTACCCAAAAACCACCGTTTTGCACGATCTCTTGAACGTGGTAAGGTGGAAATTAAAGCACAATGGGAATCACACAAGACTCTATGACGATCTCGGGTCGACAGACTAACCTCTACCAGTGTCACCAGAGAACTGCTATCTGACAATAGGTATAATACCGTCTAGGAGTTCTCGGCGAGTCCGTTCAGTGTACCTAGTCTCCACTGAGCATCCGTATACCTTCTCTGATGTCAAACACCAATGGATGTGCGATCATCCATCGCCCATCATATGGGTCAAGAAGCGTATACGCTAGTCTACTTTAGAATATCGATGCCCCGTCTCAATACTCCCACGACTAGGAACATTTGAAGGATGTACTTACCGACTACCTCTGCCCCACTAGTATGATCTGCATCATAATCCTGGTAGTCAAGTACTCATCCTAAAAGCTTTATCAACATGTAATAGAGAGACAATAAGTGTACATGTTAAGATAAAGAGTAACCAGATAGCATACTATCATATAGAGCAAGAAAGTCCTCCCTATATATGTCCAAGCATCCACTATAATATACATCACATGTATAATAATGGCCTCTAGGGCATACATATAACTAATATCGTGTACATATCTTGTCTAGTAAGACAACTAGTCAGGTTATTCAGGATAACAATACAGTATTGTTGGTATCGACGGTTATTCAGGTAAAAGGTATAAACAATATAGTAATGGCAATGGAAATAAACACGTCTTGCACATGTCATGTATTGTGTATTAAACATGATAATTATTTAATTGCGCAACCAATCATAATAAAAGCAGTAATATAATCGTTATGGTTATCTAGCTATAACGGAAAGGATATATTCAGTATTACTTGTCAAAATACTTCTAATCATATCTGCAATAGTGTTCAGCACTTGTTAAATATTTAAATTAGCCATCTCTACTAAAATAATTCGTATAAGTATTTTGCATAACCTCAACAATTGTAACTAGTAAATGATAAAATATAGATTAACTGTATATTGATAAGAATTACAAGTAGGTGTTATAAATAAAAAAAAATACGGATTGCTTTTATAAAATTATATAACGATAATAAATTGTAATATTATAAATATATATATATATATATATATAAATATATTCGATATATGTAAATTATCATGTTGCAAGGTAGAAAACTTGCCTTGATCAGTAAAATATGACGACGAATACCCGCACGACGATAACGATCGTAAAACACGACGTAATCACAACCTCGGCCAAAAGTGATGATGTATTGTGCTGGGTTTCTTAGGTTGGTGTTTGATGGAGGCGATGAATATGATAACGACTTGGTGTGAGGAGGACGGTCGAGAGAGATGGCTGCTCAGGTTTTGGCGAAGTGAAGGCGGCCGGAGCGATCGGGTGTTGGAGTTGGGGAAGATGACGTTGATGATAGAGATGGTGGGATTCTGTGAAGTTGGCGGTAATGGTCGAGTAGTGCGGCAGAGGAAGGAGATGAAGACGATGGTCGAGGTGGAGTCGAGATGGGTGCGAGGGATGTAGGACCATGGGTAAAAGAAGATGGTGGCACTGGGGTTTTCTCGAATTGGCAGAGGATGCGGCGATGATGGTGAGGTCGAGAGGAGAAGGAGGCGCGGCGATGGGCGAGGGATGACGACGACGAGGAAGATGGAAGGGAAAGAGAGAGAGAGAGAGAGAAAGTTTTATTATAAAAAATATATATAGTATATTATATATATAGTAAGATATAAGTTAGGATATATCTTATAGTTTTAAAGTATATAGATAAAATAAAATTACAACCAATCTCCACCAAAATTTCATCAAAAATATATTTTGGAAAATAATACATATACGTAGACTTTTAAACCATAACGCAAGAATATAATTTAAATAAATTATACCCCCTAATATAAGATTTAAAAGAACTCTAAATATATATCTAAATCTAGTAAATATTTAATATCCCGATTCAACCTGATTTAAGCGCAATAGATAAGAGTCAAAAATAGATGTGGGATACTTAACCATATGGGAGCAATTAACAAAAATAAATTATCTTAACTTGTGGCTACAAAAGACATATGTGCATATACTTTAGATATTAAGTATATATACTATACTAGATTCTCATAAATTCAGTTTACTGATTAATATCATATATAATCTAGTATCATATTGGGTTTCACAAATGCGTGTAGGGTCGGATAACTATCTCTACTGTTCGAATCGATCGCAACCCAAATGAATAAAATAGAAAAAATATAAAGTAAGTATTAAAATACCAATTAATATTGTATAATCGTACTGGGGTGTTACAGATACTAAAGCTGGTATTTTATCTCCATGCAGATCAATGGCTTCCAACTGCGCTAACTGCAACCAAAAGTCTGGTGTCAACACCATCCCATCTGGAGTGATTTAGTCAGCACAAGCCAAGACTCCAGTACTCCGCATCCCCGTTTCCCAATTCACAGGAGAAATTAACGGACTCTTATTTGAGTAAATGCTTTCACCTCCGACCCTCGGTGCCTCAACGATGAACGAGGAAATTCAGAAGAAGTTAGTCTTCGAAAGGCTGACAACCACCACAACAGGCCCTTCCAAGAAGCCTGCCAAGTATGTAGGTTCAGTTTTCAAGAGGCTGAACACTAACTCCGTGGGCTCGGAAAAGAAGCCTACGATCCAAAAGAATTCGATTTTCAAAAGGCTGACTTTCACTGCTCCGGATGCCTCAGCCGTCCTAGTTCCCCCAAAGTAGCCGGTTTTCAAAAAGGTAACTTTAGCTGCTCCGGATGGCTCAGCCATCCTAGCTCCCCCAAAGAAGTCAGTCACTAAGAAACTGAAACCTGCTACTTCTGAGGCGTCAAAAGATGCTTCACCTCCGAAATCGTCTGTCTTCCACAGACTGGAATCTCCTACTCTGCCGAAGCAGTCAGTCTTCAAGCGACTAGCGGCATCCGAAGGTCAAGAGCAACGCAAGGGGCTAGTCCATGCAGCTCCCAAAACCGAAGGGGCTACTGCTTCAAAAGGCACTTGATGTCGCTACTTGCGTCGATTAAGACATGCTGGGGGAAGATCCTCATATGGGCTGACTCCGCCAGCTCTAATGCCAACTGTTCATGTTACTGTTCTAACTGGGAATAGCTTTAAGCCGTTAAGGAGCATGAAGCGTAACTCACCCATAACTATTCTGGAGAAGTCTTCGCCGCTTGTGGAGATACCAAACGAGCTAAAGTTAGCATGCTTACCCAAGCGAATTTCCTCGACAATTCATAAAATCTGGAAGGAAGTTAAAGGTTTTATCATCAATGACAGTTATCCCAACTAAGTAAAGAAGATGAAGAGTCAGCCGAGGGCTGACAATTCCTCTCCCAAATCTGAGATGTCTTCTCAATAAATACAGAGGCTGAAAAAAACTCAAGTGCCGAAGGAAAACCTCAATCGGCAAGATTTTAAACGCCTTAAGCACGGGGGCATGATATTCCACACTGTGTACTTGATAAATTCTTCAGGCAAAAACAATGCTCCCATCAGTCATAGGACCCATACTCGGTCTCTGATGAAAGCGCATCAGCAACAGGAAAATATGCAAGAAATTCTTGTTCAAGCAGCTGCCCTTGCTAGTCCTTCGCCAAAAGAAAATCTGGAGAGAGAATAAGAAGAACCGACATGGAAAGAGTCTTATGTGGACTTCTTGATGCATGACCTTGGTAAGAAAGACGAAGAAGCAACAGAAATGGTCTCTAAAATGAGTAAGATGGCCCTCCTGATCCAAAACATGGTTGGGATGATGGTTCAATCTGAACCGCCAGCAGATGAACCACCGATAGTCCTTGATAATGATAAAGGAAATACTTCAAGCTCTCCACAATCCCTTTCAGCTTCAAAAGAGAAGATAATCTCAAAAGCAGAGCTGGATGAATATATCGCCCAGCAGATCAAAGCACACCAGGCCAATGAGGCGGCAAATAAGCTGGTCAAGACTGGCCGTCCATACCCATCGTGGTATGATCAAATGTAGTACCCTTCGGGATATGTGTGTTGGATATAGTGCCCTCAAGGCAATTATTGTAATTACAGATAGTTGATAATGATAATTGAGAGAGGATCTATACAGGTAGAACCGTCTTACTCGAAATGATAGTATACTATCTAGTTTGTCTTTATCATTGATGTGTAAACGTTTACTTGTTTTTACGTGTCGTTAATATATAATGATGAAGCCCGTAGGATTCTTGCTTGACTACCAGCGATATAATGGCAATCATATATGTGAGAGCTGGGTAGTCCATTAACACATCCTTAAAATGTCCATAGTCAAGAGAGTATCGAGACTAGGCATCGATATTCCATAGTAGACCAGTGTATACGTTTCAAGATCCCGACGAGGGGCGGTGGTCGGTTTCATAAGCCATTGATTTTGTTTCATCTAAGAAATTATACAGGTGCTCACTGGACAGACTCGTCGAGAACTTCTAGATAGTATTATATCTATCGTCAGATAGCCGTTCTTTAGTGGCATGAGTACATGTTAGACTTTTGACCCGAGATCGTCATTTTTCTCGTGTGAGTTCCCATTGTACTTAGATTACTACCATACCATGGCTCAAAGGAGTCGTGCAAGAAGGTTTTAGTTTGGTACAGTCCCAAGCCACATGGAGGCAGTGAGCAATTATCATGGATTCGTCTCTCCGGATAATAGGAGTCAATGTCGCGATGTGTTCGGTTGACCATCACCCTAAATCCGTGGCCACGGTGGATGAGATTTACTGATAGGAGTTCAGTAGTTTCTTTGTTGGTGATAAGCTTGACTCCGACACGACTTATCGGGTTATTAGGGTTTGAAGTTTTCCACCCCTAGACTCGGTATGTGATACTCTTAGAAGAAAAGACTGGACTGTATGGAAATTGTCACATTCATACTTAGTAGGATACGTACAGACTTGATTGTCGAGTTCCCTTTCAGCATATACCTGGGTAGCCGTTACATACAGCTAGTGCCGCTGATATGCTTGTGGTTATGAATTTATCCAATAACTCACTGCCAGCGTATTCTCCAGTCTTTAGAGTCCCACACAAAGGGTTTTTTTCGGTTCAAGTGATATGATGTAGTTGACATATATTGATACATACAGGCGTCCGATTAAATACGTGTACAGCATACACGGATTTTAATTAGACGGTTGATAATACTAGCCGGCTTAGGATTATATCGGATTATTAAATCAAGTTTTGATTTAATAATAATATATATATTTAATATATATATTCTAGTATTATTGTTCACTATTCATTTTCTCTCTCTTGGCTTTTAGTATTTTTATACGAATACGCGTATATATATATATATTTCGATACGTATATCGGGTTGTATTCCGTATTTATACAGAATACTTTTTAGAAGGAGGACACTTCATTTGTGAATATTCATTAATGAATATTCAAAGAAATGAGGTGGAGGGTGAGGTGGATTTGGGTATGATTGTGGGAATGTAAAGAGTGATGAGCTTCATTTGTTTATACTAAAAATTGTTATGATATTTTATTTCATGGTTGTAAAATAACTTGAAGCCATTCCATTCCACTTTCACATTCATTCAACACTTGACTCATTCTACCTCTTCATCCTCTTCCTCCTTCTTCTTCATTTGCTCTCTTGAGCTTGTGTTTGAAAGTGAAAATGATAGTGGAAAATTCCTACATGCCCATGGAGTGTCGGTTGGTTCACTAGGTGAAGCTGGAGCTTCGATTGGTTCCCTAGGTGGATTATCTTTGGCAACAACGGTCGCTACTCAAGTTTATTCCCAACGGCCCACGAGGACCTTGGAGGGGTCTTCCACGGTTAGGTGGACATGTGACAAAGGTTGTAATCCGTAAACCTTGCATGCTTAGATTTCTAGTTTAGTGTTTGGAAAAATTTCTAGGGATTAGTTTTTAGTGCTCCCCGTAAATTTTTTTTTCAATTCCGCATTGGCCGCGGTTGTAGCAGTAAGGGCATTGGGAACGTTCAATGTGATTCCGAAGTTCAACATATACAAGGGAACTGGGCATCCCCATCATCATGTCACACAGTTTAAAGCTATATGCGGAAATATGGAAGGTGATGACAAGCTGCTCCTTCGCCAATTCGTCAGTGGTCTGATGGACGCCACTTTTGAAGTGTATTCGGAGCATCCAAATGACTCCGTTAAGACCTTTGCGGATATGGAATTGCTATTCACTCAAAGGTTCGCTAGTCCAATTGAACGCACTACTATCACTGCACTAATAAATAAAAGGGTAAGATCGAGCAAGACGTTGGTGCAGTACGCCATCCGATGGAGGAATCTTTGGTCCAATTATGAGCAACACATCACTGAAGGTCCAGCCGTTGGGATGTTCATAGATAATCTTGATCCACATTCGAAGGTGTACCCATTCCTAGCTTTCTCCAAGCCTGTCACCTTTCAAGAGCTTATCAACAAAATGGTTCACCTGGAGCAGATTGGTCAAGGTTCTTCCCCCTCTAGTGGATAATCTCAGAGCAACAAGAATAAAGGCAAGGCGGCGTTTGTCGTCAACACTCAACAACAACCTAGCGGCTCTAAAGTTCTCTGGCGTCAAAATAATAACTTCTCAGGTCCTACCGACGAAGAGAGGTTAGGACAAAAGGACTCTTTCCCTTGTGAAAAGACGAAGAAACTATTCGACCTTGCCATGGAGAATCGCATGTTGTCGTTGGCCGAACCACATGGACCAACACAAGTCAATGCGATCAACAATCTAAATTACTGCCCTTACCATCGGGTGATAAGCCACCCGATTGAAGACTGCTATGTATTCAAAAATTGGATCGAAGACCAATACAAGCAGGGAAAGTTCATGTTGTCAGATAGTCGGAAGGTGGATCCCTCGCAGAGATACGTTCCCAAGAAGATAGATACGACAAGAGCATCTTTCTCGCTGATAGCAGAATCTCCATTGGAGATGGTCTTTTCATCAAAAACAAATAGGATGCTGAAAGACCTGTGAGCGTGTCCAGCAATCAAGTGAAAAAGCCTACTTGAACCCTAAATTATCGAAGGGATGTTAATGCCACATCCCGCGCCAAATACTGATGATAAGGGAGAAAGCTCCTAAGTCAATTCGTCCAAGAAAAAGAGGAAGAAAACCAAGAAACCCGTGCAGCTTGTCGAATATGTAGATATCCCTACAGATTTGTAGAAGTACATCGACACGCTGGAAAAGTACAAGTAGAAGGCGCGAACGCCCATAACACTCGAAGAATTTCTCCAACATCTTTTTGAAAGTAGCGATGTTGAAAAAGAAGATGATCCAGTAGAAGAAATAGAAGAATATATGGAAAGTTGTCACATGGTCTCTTATTTCTTCGTCTATGATGAAGATGCTTAATCAGCGTCAGAAAGCGACTTTGATAAGAAGGGGGATGTAGAAATTTTCCACTGTCATTTTCTCTCTAATCTAAAGCTCAAGAGAGCAAATGAAGAAGAAAGAGGAGGAAGATTAAGAAGCAACCATAACCAAAATATGCTAATGATTAAGGAATGAGAGAATGGCTTCATAATAATTTTCTACCGTCAAATAAAAAATATCATAACCATTTTGTAATAAACAAATGGAGCCCATCCCTCTCTATGTAACGACCCTAAAATTCCTATACACTTTTATTGATCCAATAAAATAGTGTACTTCTGTTCTGGTTTCGAGTTATAAATTATTATTGATAACTTATGTACAAGAAGCAAGTTGTAGTTCACTGGTTAAACCTCTACACTGTTGTCCCATAGGCTGCAAGTTCGAATCCTATCAGTTCCAATTATTTTTAATATTTTTTTCTTTTAATTTTTTAGAAGCCCAAGAGTTGCATGTGCATTACACGGTGAAACGAAGAGCTGCAAATAAATCAAACAATATAAATGATACATAAATACCCATATGAATGCACTGCACATACCTCGAGACTAACCTCCACTATTGGGCCGCCGGTTTTCTCATTTTGACCACCACCGGTGGTTGAGATGGCCCCAAATCCCTTCATTCTTTTCCCGTGCGTCCCTTCAGCTCCCCACTCCTCCTTTTTTCTATTTGATTTTCCTGCATTTAACCAGAGATCTATCAGGCCCTTCATCTATACAATTAATCCTTTTTAATTCTTGTTAATTATTTTTAATTATCTATACATCTATCCCTCACTCCTTATATATACCCAATCAGACCTAGCCTTTCCCCTTAGGCATATCTTTCAAAACTCTCTCTCAAATCCTAACTCTCAAGTTCTCTCCAAGAAGCTCGTGCTCGTTTCCATCAAGCTCGGCCTCGTATTTCTTCTCACTCTTACCTACGCTACGTTACAAGTTGCCGAGAGGAAGCCGGAATCTCAAGCTTGTCGTCCTACTTTCATCGTTAGTCTCGGTTCTTCAAACCGAGGCTACTTTCCCTCTTTTCTCGCTCGTACGAGTACGGGTGGTATGGGTAAGTCTTTCCTTCTTCTTCTCCATTTTCACGCACTTCTTACTTCTTTTTGAATTCCTTGTTGACATAACGCCATTTCTCATCACTCATAATTGCGCCAAGTCCCCTTGACTTCTTTCTCTCGCCCCCTCATCGTCAACACGATATAATTCATAGGATAATTTATCTTAATTTATTTTGCAACTTTTTATATGTTCACAAATTTTTTTCCTTACTATGTTAACAAGAAAATACAAATTTACCACCTTTTCATCTTGCAGCCCATGCCTCATATAATTTTTATATGTATTTAAATTGCTATGGTTAAAGCCAAATACTAGAATGAAAATAACGTTAAAATACCATAGTTATTTATTCTTGTTAAAATACCAATTCCTACGATATATTAATCATTCACGGGGTAACGACCTAGCCCACACGCACACATGTAAAACATAGCACGATCATTGTTTATCACAAAGAAAAGTATTTCGCTAAAATACACCCACGTTCAAAATACGATAAATTAACGATAATTCAAATCCTTTGCAATTACGCATCTATAACCCTTTTAGGGGAACCCATTTACGGATGGTGCGGGTTATCGCACGTTTTTAGGGTAGTAGAGCAGGATACAGAACTCCTTACGGAGTATTCAGTCTCGAAAAGAATAAAAATACGTTTTTTAAAAGAATATGATATTTTAGAAAATTAAATCATTTGAAAGTTTTATAAATCATAAATCCGTATTTTTCTATGAAAACAAATTTTGAAAAAAAACTATATTTTTAATATGAAAAATTAAAATTACAGAAAAATACCACCAAATTTCCAAAAGTATAGTTTTCATAAAAATACCATTGAAACTAAAATAAATTTTTATAAAAACTCTTAATATTATAAATCACTCTCGAGTTTTATTTTTACAATATTAAAACATTTTTTCATAAAACTCACTCGAGAAATGCAAACAATGTAAACAATATGAATAAATCTTTAAGGACTCTAAATTAATATTGGTTTAAGCGGTATCATTTTTTTGAGCCTCAGAGAGCCGGAGAAAGTGAGTGCTTGCCTATCCAGATTAGACAACACTGCAAATTAACGGAGTCATCAATGGCAATCGTCTTAGAAAAAGACATAAATTCTGCCATCCATGTGTATCGGTTGTCCAATTATTTCTGAACTTAAGAGTTTACAAGATTAAAACTATCAAAAGCTTTAAATCTAGTGATATGAAATGACTATAACCTGAATACAAACTCGAACATAACTCAGATGTGAATTTGAACTCGAACTTGAATCCAACTCAAATCCAAACTTGAACTTGAATACTTGATCTGACCTGACCGAATCATGAATATAACTTGACATGAAATTAACATGAATACCTAAACCCAATGTCTACTCTTGAACTGACTTGACTCGAACCATGAATACAACTTGACATGAATACATGAACACTTGATCTTGATATGAACTCAATCTTGCAACTTGACGTTTTCATGGATTCGAGCAAGGCTGGTAATTTTAACTGTAATTTAGAATACACGGGGTGTTGGGGTAGTTTAAGTGTGAATCCAATGGAATCTCAAGAGTCCCCTACATCATGAATCCATATCTACTAACACAAGCAATCTATCATGAGGGCCCATGTTTCCTTACTCCTGAATTATAGCCTGTTGAGTTTAGTATACTTCAACACTAGGTTGAGGTCCCGTTACTAACACTTGATTCGAGCTAGTGGTTTCTTATCCCTGGATTACAGCCTATTGGGTTCGAGAACACTCTTGAGATTAGTTGACATCCACTCTTGAACTTACGTTAAATTAGTTTACCCATGTAGAGACCTTTTAGGACACTTACATACACTTCATGTTCACTATACCTATACTACACGGTGATGCTATATTATTTTGCCATGCTTATAACATATTGTCATACTCATGATACCTTTCCAATAGAACTGCATGTTACATAGAATTGCCATGCTTATATTAAATGACATGTTTAAACAACATATCTCCTAATCTATTATTTCATTATATCCATTTTTCAACTTGTCATTATACTTTTATACTTCACACCTTTCCTTGGGGACTTACCGAGCTAAAGTTCGCTGATGGGCATCCACTCATATCTTTTTTTGGATGTTCGTCAGGTGGTTTAGAGAGTGAGGAGATAGAAGCGACTGTAGGGGATTATGACCAGACTACTACTCAAGCTTATCTTAACTCATCTTTTCTTTCATTTTATGCATGCCACCTATTTAGGAATTTCTTTTTTTGTATTTCCTTTTTAGTTGAACCGATGTATTGTAAATGTATCAAGTTTGAATGTAAATAAAGTTGTTTAAGTTTAAATCTCACGTTAATTTTTTTTCATTTTATATTGCTCAATTACGCTTAGCGTATTTATTCTGGAAAATGACCTTGTCACGTCCCGCTTCCCGGTGTACGGCGAAGGGGACGCGACGAGGCCGCTACGTATTTACTCTGAAGTAAATACGCTAAGCGTATCTAAGCAATATAAAAGTAAAGCACAAGAGACAAGAGATATAAATTGAACATCAATTTTATTTATTAACATTCTTTCTGTACAATATATGGAAAGGACATACAACTGAATAAAAGCGATGCCTAAACAATGGCATAAAAGGAAATGAAAAGTACTGAATAGAAAATGTACAATTTCTAGAGCTTGGGGTCTTCACTGAACTGGTCCAAGTCTTCAGCAGATGGCTCAATCTCTGCCGGGTCCAAATCACCTGACGACATTCAAAGAAGAAAGAAATAGAATGTCGTCAGCGAACAGGTCGCTCGGTAAGTCCCAAAGATAAAAGGAGAAATAGAATAGACAGAGAGTAAGAGAGAGAGAGAGTAGCTTTTACAGTTGTATTATATTGTTATATTGTTGTATTTAGCGTTGACGCTATTGTTTGTAGCTTGGTACAGAAGGATGCCAGTGTATACGAGAGGAGTCTCACTTGCCCCGGAGACTATGGTATCAGGAACTCAAGGAACCGTTTATGCCACGGTACAACAGCAACTGGATTCATGTTAGGTGTCTTAATCTTACCATCTCATGCCACTTTTAACACCTTCCGTACCAATCCACCCCTTAAACCCCGTAGTGTTTTGATTGTATTGTTGTATTGTATTGTATAGATTGTATAGTTGGATGACTGACCGAAACCATGATATCAATAAACGGATGTAACTGTATAATCATGTAAATGGAATAACTGGAGAACTATATAAATGGAATGTATATCCATGGTTCGGTTCAGTCAAGTTGTATAGATTGATAATTGGATTCATGTTGAATTGTAATTTTGAAGATTGTAGATTGTACTTGAATCATATTCAAGTCAGATTATACAGAGACTCAAACTGAGTTAGACAATTAGCAAGGTAAATTGAAGTCCTGATTGTTTTTATTAATTTGTCTATCTTAGATAAGCAAGCACCCACTTCTCCGGCTTCCTGGGGCTCAAGAGATTGGTTCTGCTTAAACATAGGTTTTTCATGTGTAGTGGAAAATTTGGGAGTTATCACGTTGACTGTTGGACTTCTAAAAAATTTAAAACAAAATAATATTAAAAATAATGTGGGGCATGAGATTTGAACTCTGGTGGCTTGGTTCAGCAGTGCAAGGTATTACCAATAAGCCATAAGCTCCTTCTTGTAATTAAATTGCTAATTAATTACTTATGTCTTGTGCTCAGGCAATAAATACCCCTTTATGGATTTTTGAATTTTTTTTGTAAAAACTAGTATAGGAAATTTAGGGTTGTTACAGACCTTCTCGAAATAAATACGTCGCGGGCCTCGTTACATACCTACTTCCGTCTTTTGGAAAGCGGGGAGTGACACTCTACATGTCCACAACCATGCTCAAAGCTACCTCACCCTCCACTTCATTTCCAATTAAATTTCTAAAAAAAATTCAAATAATGATGTGTCCTTCTTTTAGAAGTATTCCGTATAAATACGAAATACAACCCGGTATACGTATCAGAATTGAGTAGTGAAAAGAACCAGGGATCCCTCATAGTCAACCTAAAACCAATTTTTTTGATCACGGAACCTTCCATCCTGAAATCCAATCTAATGTATTTGATGTTCAACAGATTAATTATCTAATTGATGAGGTGCCCGAAAATAACATGTTTGATTTTTCCAATCATGAGTGTGAAAGAGAGCGTTACACCATTCCAAATCAAACCAATCCTTATTCGACTAAACTTGACATTTCAAACCTTCTAATTTTATCAAGTGAATCCAGTGATCCATCGATTGAGGATAACATAATTGATGAATTTTTAAAGAACTATTCGTTTGGTTTGACTGACAGTGCTAGTGAGATCTGTGATGAGAATATCTTTGAAGATGAACTCGCTATATTGGATGAGTTGGAATCCTCGACCCATCATGTCCCTTTCATTGAATGTGAACATCTTCCTGTACATTTAACTGATCTTATTCTTACCACCAACCTATCTGATATGCAAAACGATATTCAGCCTTCATCTCCCACATCTGGATCAACAATACTCGACACCCAAGTTCGTTTATCCATTTCATTACACACTTTCTTTGGTTCTTCTCATTTTCTTTCAATTCCACCGAGCTTTGATAAACCACACTCCGATATTTCGAGTTCTATGATTCTTTAAAGACCACTTGATTTAGACTCTTATAAGAATAAGGCAGACGAGCTTTTCGAGTCTCCTACCTCCAAAATTTCTGACGAATCGAGTGTTTTGAATCCTAGTGCGCAATACATTGACCTTGAAACTTTCAACCTTCCTAGTGGATCTGCTTATTCCATTGGTTCCTTTCTTTTCGATAAGATCATCAATTTGAATATCGATGAAAGTTTTGAAAGTATTTTTGCCGAAGAACTCGCGTTCCTTAAAGACTTGGATGCTGTGATGAATCAACATCCACCGGAAATTTATACACCTCCCTTTGAGGCCGAAGAAGTTGAATAGCCACCCCTTCTTTTAATGACATATGAGAATGCGACTATTCCACTCATTCCTTATATTTCACAATCTCGTTTTCAATCACACTCACATTTTCGTCTCCACCAATCGAGACGTAAAACCCGTCGAATACACTTCTTGTCTAACCTTCACTTCATCTCTTATCGTTACTCTCATTTATGTTTCTTCTACTTGAGACATGATACAACCTCCATTCTTATACAGTCTCGAGTCTTCTTCTACATCCGTTTCGCATTCTTCTACCATCCATGGTGTTACCTTGATAAAATATTTGAATGGTTGGTT
Organism: Agapanthus africanus; assembly: GCA_030015575.1. Classification (NCBI taxonomy): domain Eukaryota; kingdom Viridiplantae; phylum Streptophyta; class Magnoliopsida; order Asparagales; family Amaryllidaceae; genus Agapanthus; species Agapanthus africanus. The sequence continues at coordinate 16,602,793 of JASDDO010000026.1, read as the reverse complement.
TTAACTTCTGGTCTTTGTAAAACTTTGTATAGACCGATAATATTTCCCCCCTCTCATGTTGAATTTCAATGTTTAGTAATGAAAACACTGTTTTACTCAAGTTTGGGGGGGGGGGGAGGAAAATATTTTTAAAATAGCTCTTGAAATAAAGAAATTTTTTGCACGATTGTGAGCTAAGAACAAGTTTGGGGGAGGATTTTACTGTCATTCACTCTTGACCCCTTTTTTATACAATCTTCCCTTAGTTTTCAGGTTTCGAGCTTACAGAACAATATCAGTGAGGACACAGCTGCAAACAAGTTTGGGGGGAATTTTTTTATGGATAGTTTGTATGTATCCACACATCATATGTAAATTTTGCATTGCATAATTTTTTTTGAAAATAAAAGTTAGAAAATGAAAAATACATATGAAAGAGAGGAAAAGACATAAGAAATGCAAGAAAATTAGATGTTTTGGAATGAAGCTAGTAATACGTAGTCATGAGCTGTTGTCTCAAGAGTTAGTAAGATGAAGAAATTACTAGTCTGCGGATAGAAATAAGTCTGAAAAATAGTCCCTATTCTTGAGTCCAAACTTCTGAACGTTGATACCCTACTATACGCACTTACACACATCTTGAAATTTGGGATAGTAGAGGATACCTTGAAATACTCTTGCCTAGAAGCCTTATAAAGGAAAAAAAATATAAATGGCACATAAAATAAAATTTAAAAGAAAAATGAACACTGATTTTATAATAACTTAAGGCAGCATAAAAAAATATAGCGAGGGTGCCTTATCACCTAGTGCCTTAGACCAACTGGTTTAGGAGTCACCGCTAAGCCTTAAGTGTTGCAAAACTAGGATATTGCTAAGTACGCTTTAATAAGTGAGCACATTCGGTAATCGGTTGGTTAGTACCTCAAAAAATATTAACGGCCGCATAAAAATGTGTGAGCAAATCCATCTAAAACATCACCGGCTAAAAAGTACTAAGGAATATGGACAAAGGGTATGATAGCTCGAATTGAATTCTCCAAGTGTAGGGATGGCTTTTACACACACGTAGGGGTATATGATCGATATTTGGAGGAAGGATAGGGAGGAAGACTAAAGACGATATTTTATTGAGAGAGGATGTAATTTCTAATATCTTTTCAAGACTATTAAGATAGGGCTCATGACAACTAAAAAGCTAGTGTAGTTTGAAACTTTTCTTTTCAAGTTTTTCTTTTATATGTTCCTTATCTTTGCATGTAATTTTTGTCTTCTTTCTTTTATTTTGAGATTTTGTGGGTTTAATCCTCTGTAAACCCTCAGGAGATAACACTCCTCCTACTAAGGACACCTAGAGGCTTAAAGGCTTATTGCACGAGCTAAGTGCAATCATATTGCCTACGAAAGTGTGCTACGTTTTTCTTTTGAAAATAAAATAGTTTGTTCGGGACGATCAAAGATAAGCTTGGGGGTATTTGATCAATCATATTTATTGCACATTTGTACGGTCATTTTCCCTATTATTGTTAATTACTAAAAGGTGTTAATTGTAAATTAAGAACATATGTGGGTTTATTTATAAAAAATTATTGTTATATGTTTCTTAATTTATAATTAATATAATTGGGGAATATACGCATATCATATTTAAATAAAATATCTATAAGATTATTAATTATTAAAATATACATATCATGTCATATCAAATATTCTTAACCAATATTATTAAGATATCATATCGTTTAATTGGTTTGAATATTATCTCAAATAAAACAAATGCTACTAACAATTTGATTTAAGATATTGTGCAGGTATTATAATAAATCAGTTCAGGTCTGAAATATAAATAGGAGATCCACATCAAATCGATTTACCAAACCAAATCTGCCAAATGTTAAGAGCAAATTGAAGGATCTCGCAACGGCAGAGAAAAAAAGATATTTTAAGAATATTTTTATCATAAGGATCTCCAAATATCGAAAGAGAAAGGCATGAGAAATCCGGAGACGCAAACCCATTAGAAGGCGGCGGATCCACGGCCGTTAGGGGCAAGGGGCGGCGGAAGCGCGGTCCGTTGGTGACCATTGGATATGAAAATTTAGGGGTTTGATCGTCTTTGCACACACTTCAATATGACGTCTCGGGTTTCAAGTTCCAGAGTATATATAAAGGACCGAGAGCAATTAAGGTTAATCTATGAATCAATCTAACGACTGATCTACCGATCAAGCAATCTAGATATCTCGAGAAAACTAGGGTTTGTAGTATAGTTTTTTAGCGATCAACTTCTGTAATGCAATTCTTTATTCAATAAAAGGTAGATTTTTTTATCTTGTCTCATTACTTTCCGCATTTTAATTTTTTCATTTACTTTCCACAATTTTAATTTTTTTATTTCTTATGGGTTCATTAATCTTTAATCTTTTCTTGTTTACTTCGTTTATCCCAATGAGCGAGTAATTCTCGCTTGTTAGGGTTTGTAGGATAGGATAGTATAATGGATGACCAAAATCATTCATTTATTTTTATGTTTTAATTTTTATAAAGTTTAGCAAAATGAATATTAACCCTTTTATCGGGCGTGCTATCAATTCATGATAGTCGCGACCACGATTTGAGATTCGTTAATACTCGCTTTTTTGAGAGCTTAAGATAAAGAGAGATCAATGGAAGGACAAGGGTCAGTAGAGGGAAACCCTAATCCCTCCAAGAACCCTAATCCATATTCATCGCTATTTCTCTAGTATTAAATAATTAAAAGATAAAAATAATTATTTTTAAAACTCCATCCATTAACTATTAAATCCTATAAACCCTACAATCCATTCTTTTATAAAATTTTCCAAACTTCTTAGTATAAAAAGATAAAAATCTCACCTTTCTTTGTTGAATCGTCTAAAACAAGACAAGTAATTCATCATTTCCCTGTGGATGAGACATACTTACTATCAGCTAGCTATTGCAACACTGTTATTGATTGCGGTAACTAGAAAACATAAAGACTCACTTTTTCGAATCAATCAGCTATCCCTCACGACAATCCGGTTAAACCATCACAAAGATATATATACAACAACAAGGAACACACATAAGCGTGCAACCCCGTCTAATTGAACATATAGCAATTAGACGATGTTTAAAAACGCATATACAAAAATATGGAAACCATGACCATAGAATTCATCACAAGCGAAGCTCATATTCGAAATTCCAAACAATGAAAACCAAGTGCGATCCGACGTCCGAAAATCCATTATTTTGCCTACCCTAAGCCCTTCGGGAACTCCATGGGCTACCCCCGATCCCTACTGCGGGTCTTGGTTCGAACCAAGACCTTACGGGGATTGGAGACAACGCAAAACAACGGATTTTGGATAGATATGGACGGCCATGAATAACAGAAACAACGGCAGTTTTCAGTCGACAAAAACAACGACTAAATTAAAAAAAATGTCTTGGAAAAAAGGTTCCCTGAGATGCTACGAGTCACTCTCGACCCACTACAAAGTCCCCGTTCCAAAACGAGAGTTCCGGGGATCAAGTTCAAGCAAGAAAATGCTAAATTAGTCGCTGATTTTGACAGAAACCACGGCTGAATTCAGTCACTAAAAACAAGCCCCTATTTTGAAAACCGAGTTTGAAAATGGCTTCTTGAGACTCTACGGGTCACCCTCAATACCCTACGGATTCCCCATTCCAAAACGAGAGCTCTGGGCATAGATTACTAGCTTTAAAAAATGATTTTAAAACACTAATCCCGGTTGAATTTTCCTGACAGAAAATGGCATTGTTTCGTCAATGTTTTTTGATGCAATTCTACAGTCATGAAGCTAGTTAAGTGTATGGTTTTCTCGGATACCATTGAAAGGTCAGTTAGCACAGCGGAAACTGGCCGGGGCATCCATAGGTCCCACAACAGCTACTTTTTACGTAGTCCCCTCGCGACGGATTACAACCCGCCGGACCATATAACATCACGGGGAACCCTGGAGGAAAAAGCTCGTGCTTCAGTACTAATGTCACATAGTAAGAACCTCCCATGGGTTGGTATGACTGCCTAGTAGTTCTGATACAATTTGGGTCAGTCAACGCAGCGGAAACTGGCCGTGGCGCCCATAAATCCCTCAGCAGCTACATTTTACGTAGTCCTTTCACGATGGACTACAATCTGCCGAACCATAAAACTTCACGGGGCACCCTGAGGGTAAGAGCCTATAATTCGCCATACTGTCACACAGTGAGAACCCCCATGGGTTAGCATCCCTTCCTAGTAGTTTTGATACCATTGAAAGTTCCTAGTGTCCTTACCGCTGCAACAGCGACCAATGCGGATCGAAAAAAAAAAATTTTATGAGGAGCACTAGAAACAAATCCCTAGCGATCATTCCAAACACTAAACTAGAAAACAAGCATGTAAGGTTTGAGGATTACAACCTTTGATGCGTGTTCACCTAATCGTGGAAGACTCCTCCATGCTCTTCGTAGGCCGTCAGGAACAAGCTTGAAAGACGACCGCCCTTGCCGAAGATGATCTATCAGAGAGAACCGATCCATACTCCTGCTTCACCTAGTGAAGCAACCGACGCTCCAAGCTTGCTAGAAATGCAGAGTGAGGATGTAGGAATTTTTCACTATCATTTTCTTTCTAATAAAAAGCTCAAGAGAGCAAATGAAGAAGAAAGAGGAGGAGGATGAAGAATTAGCCATAGAAAAAATGATCTAGTGTTTAAGGAATGAGAGAATGGCTTCAAATAATTTTCTACCATCAAATAAAAAATATCATTACCATTTTGTAATAGAAAAATGAAGCTCATCCCTCTCTACGTGCCCACAACCATGCTCAAAGCCACCTCACCCTTCACCTTATTTTCAATTGAATTTCTAAAAAGAAATTCAAATAATGAGGTGACCTCCTTCTATAAGTATTCCGTATAAATACGGAATACAACCCGGTATACGTATCGGAATATATATATGCGTATCCGTATAAAAATACGAATATCCAAGAGAGAGAAAGAAAATGAATAGTGAACAATAATACCAGAAAATATATATTAAAAATATATTTATAAATTATTAAATCAAAACTTGACTTAATAATCCGGTTTAAGCCTAAGCTGCTAGTATTATCAATCGTCCAATTAAAGTCCATATAGTAAGTACATGTATTTAATCGGACTCCTGCACGTATCAATATACGACCTCTATATCATATCGCCTGAACCGGAAAAACTCTCTGTGTAGGACTCTAAAGACTCGTAATACGCTGGCAGTGATTTACTGGATAAATCCAAAACTACAAGCAACTCAGCGGCACTAGCTGTACGTAACACCTACCCGGGTATGTGCCGAAAGGGAGGTCGACACTCAAGTTTGTTCATACCCTACTGAGACTGAATGTGACAATCTCCGTACAGTCCAGTCTCTTCATCCAAGAGTATCGTATACTGGGTCTAGGGGTGGACAACGTCAGACTCCTAATAACCTGATAAGTCATGTTGGAGTCAAGCTCATCACCAAACGAGAAACTACTGAACTCCTATCATTAAATCTCATCCACCGTGGCCATGGATTTAGGGTGATGGCCAACCGAACATAGCGTAGCATCGACTCCTAATACCAGGAGAGACGAATCCCCGACAATTGCTCACTATCTCCATATGGCTCGGGACCGTACCTAACTAAAACCTGTTTGCATTGTTCCTTTGAGCCGTGGTAGGATAGTATCTAAGTAAAGTAGGAACTCATATGAGAAAATTGACGATCTCAGGTCAAAAGACTAACCTGTACTCATGCTACAAGGGAAATGCTATCTGATGATAGATATAATAACATTTAGAAGTTCTCGGTAAGTCTGTCATGTGTACTCACCTCCAGTGAGCAATTGTATACTATTCTAGGTGAAACAACACCAATGGTTTGTGAGACCGGCAACCGCCCCTCGTCGGGATCTAGAAACGTATACACTAGTCTACTCTGGGATATCGATTCTCCCTCGATTAGGGACATTTAAGGATATGCTTATGGACTACCCAGCTCTCACGTATATGATAGCTATCATAATGCTGGTTGTCAAGTAAGAATCTTACGGGCTTCATCATTATGTATTAGCGACGCGTAATAAAAAGTATAACGTATACACATAAATAATAAAGACAAACCAGATAGCATACTATCATTTCGGGTAAGTCTGTTCTAACTGTCTAGGCCTTCTCTCAATTATCATAATCTCATACCTGCAATTGCAATAATTGGCTTGAGGGCACTATATCCAACAAAGGGCTCGTGCGGATGGGTTTAGATTAATCCAGGATAATGACGGGTTGAACTTGACTAGTGGCTTATGATATTTTGACCTTGTTAAGGTCATAGGCCGTTAGGGGTAAAAACTATATCACGAGTTTCAAATATAAGGGAAATTTGCCAAGTATGTGCATACCTTCTAGAGTGTGGTGATTTTTGTTGGCTTCTATCAAGGTTATCACACAATGATAGTTGGATCCCGATTCCTACTGATGAGTAGGTATTACTCCTCGGAAGATTTTCACTTCACAATTAGATAATCTATTATGTGCCTAAAAAGTGTTAACGAGGTTATGCTTCTGCGGAAACGGGGTTATTAAATTTGGTCCATGCGAAAGCACGTGGGACCTCGTTCGGAGTACCAATACCGACCTGACTGAACGGTTAGTGAACTTGTAAGGTGTACAAGATTCCAACTAGATCTCTTCTAGGATTTGAAGGAGAATTCGAGAATACAGTGGGAGCCATCCTAATTAGATAATGTGATTAGGCAATCATATCTTGATAGAGTGCACGCTGGGTGTTTCTTTTCTCTCTCTGGCTGCAACTTATGACTTACCTTAAACTAAAACTCATTAACCAAGTTAACAGAACCTTCTTACCCACTTGAGATTTGAATTGTCATGATTCATGACAAAGTTAGATATTTCCCTGCTACTCCTACTTTCCCCTAGCCTTCTCCAGAACACTCTGTATCACTAAGATGATCCATATTGTTTGGAAAGACCATTGTATAGTTACATACGAACTCAAAGAAAGTATTTCAGTCGAAGATGGTCACCGGTTCAGGAGAATTAGGATTGTATAATTCTGTTGTCTCTCCTACTTCACTTTCTTTCTAGTTGAGAGCTCCTTGTACTAGGAGATTACACCCGTCACGCTTGTTGGATAGTCTTCTTCCGAACCTTAGGCTGGTGCCGAAAGGTAGGAAAGGAAGAAAAACAACTTGCCTAAGTATGATTTACTGTAACGACTCTGAAATCCCTGTACAAAATTATTTGTATAGAATGGGTATTTCAGCATGTATAGAAGTTATAAGTTAATTTTGTTCAATAAAAGCAACAAGCAATTCGTAGCTCACTGGTAAAGCCTCTACACTGTTGTGACATAGCCTGTATGTTCGATTCCCATCAGTCCCAATTATTTTAAAGATTTTTCTTTTTAAATTTTTCGGAAGCCCAATGTTCTCCACCGTAAAGACGCGACTGGGATGTTGGGGCGTTCGGCCTGAATTTCGAGGGCAGATGCTATTTGGTTTTATTCGTCCACCTCTCCGAAGATTCCAAGTTGATTTATGGCACCGTATATCGGAGGTTTGGACAGATGCGGCCGATGTAGCAGACTTCGTCAGATTCCCTCTCGTTGAGGGGTTTTTGATTGTGGGGACGCTCTTCCATACAGACGCAATCCCCTGCAGTTAATTATGCTACCGCATCGCGGTAACAACTTTCTCCTTCTCTAGATGGTAACTTCGTGTCGTGTGTGTTTGTTTTATTTTTGGTTGCCCGTGGATTGTATACGGAGACTAATTTGTGTTGTCTCCCGTAGGGCGTGGATTAGTCCAAATCTGTATTTTCTTAGATTTAGGTTTTCGTTTGGGTTTAAGGATTCGTTAGTTTCATTTGAGACTAAGATCAACTTAAATGTTTGTTAAGAATACATTAGTCTAATTTTACACTAATATCAACTTAATATGATCATTTAGATCCAACAAAAGAGCATTTGGACTCTACTGTTTTCATTGGGTTTATTGATTGTCGGGACCCGCCATCTCTCTGAAGACGTTGAAGAGTTACAACGACATATATCAGAGGTGTGATGAGATGTCCCTTGAACCAATGTCGGTTGAGGGATTTGTCATTGGATTGATTTAAGGATCGTTAATCTCATTTGAGATTAAGATCAACTTAAGTGGTTATTAAGGATACGTTAGTCTCATTTAGACTAAGATCTACTTAACAGGATCATTTAGATCTAACAAAAGAGCATTTGGGCTCTATTGTTTTAGTTTAGGGACATTGCGGTCCATAATTAGTTTAAGGACATTACGGTCCAGTTTAAATACGTCATAGTCTGTAAAATTTAAAGACATCATAGTCTATGAGATTAGGGACCTCACAGTCCATAAAGGTTAAGGACATCATAGTCCGTGAGTTTAAGGACCTCACAGTCCATAGAGGTTAAGGACATCATAGTCTATGGGTTTAAAGACCTCATAGTCCATAGAGTTTATTTTAGGGACATTACGGTCCAGTTTAAAGATGTCATAGTCTGTTTGGTTTTGATTCTACTGTTTGGGGATGCACAAAAGTTATCGGTTATCGGGACCCTCCATCTTTCTGAAGACGCTGAGGAATTACAATGACATGTATCAGAGGTATGAAAAGATGTATCCTTGAACCAATGTTGGTTGAGAAGCTCTGGGTTTTGCTTTGAATGTCATATGAGATGATCAATTTTGGGAGACAAGAGTGTATTTGAGGTTCAGTCACAGAAAGGGAGGGTTCTGCTACTGGAAGACTTAGCTAATTTAGGTTGAGATTGACTCGAATATAGTGTTAAACACTATAGTACACTCGGCTATCACATGCTCCCACGTGATGCGCTTAGAATAGTGCTAGACACTAGGGATGAAGCGCACAAAATAGTGTTAAACACTAAATAAAGGAAGCGCTCATGTGGGGTCATGTGTGGCGCTTGAGTATTGGGCCAGACTTTCCTTATTTTATTCTCAGAATATGCAGGTAAGTGTTAAACACTTAATCTTCATGGCCATCACGTGTGGGCACGCGATGGGTACCCATGCATTGGATATTAAAAGGATTTGTTAGGGGTCATGTGGGGACACGTGAGGGCGCCCATGCGTTGGATATTAATCCTTCAGCTTTTTCCATCTTCTCTTTTTAAAGAGGTGTTTGTCAGGGATCACGTGGGGACACGTGAGGCACCCAAAATCGGTTCTTCCCTTCTTTATTTTGAGAAGTCTTTTCAAGGGTCACGTGGGAGCACGTGACCTAATCTTGTTTATTCTCTTTTGATCATTGAGGGGGAGGGTCACGTGTTGCTACGTGATCATGTTGGGTACTTGATCTTTTTACGTGCATGGAGAGATAAATCCCTTGTTGAAGAATTAAATTCTCTTATAAGGTTAAACCCTAATTTTATTTAGAGGAATTAAATTCCTATATGTTCGAAAGAATTAAATTCTTTAAACTCAATTCTCCCTCTAAATTTTGGATCGGCATGGCAGAATCTTCCCGATGAGAATTAAATTCTCAACTTATGGGGAGATCTGCTTCTGCAGATCTATTACCATGAAGAAGAACTAAGTTCTTATATTAAGGGTTAAAACCTATCTTTGTTTGAGAAATTAAATTCCTATGTGCTTTGTGGAAGAATAAAATTCTCTGAACTTATGTCCTCCCTTAGGTTTTAGATCTGCGTGGCAGAATCCTCCCGATGAGAATTAAATTCTCAACTTATGGGGAGATCTGCTTCTGCAGATCTTCAACCAAAGAAAGAACTAAGTTCTTATTTAGAAGAGTTAAACTCTTAGTTTGAGAATTAAATTCTCTTTTGTTTTGTGGGACATTATAGAACGATCTCTTTCCCTCTCTTACCTAGGGTTTCTTTCTTTTCTGAAGAGATCTTCTTTTCTCTCTGGAGAATTAAATTCTTTTTTTTGTATTCTCTCTCTATTGTTGTCTATCTTTTCCTCTTCTCTTCTTGTCTCGTATTTATAGGAGAAATAAAAGAATCAGTTTGTTTAGTCAATCTTTCATTAAAAGATTTTGATTGATTTTATAACCAACATGATCTTTTAGATCACTCGGTGAATTTTATTCACCATTGGATTTTTAATCCCAAAAGATATTTTTGTTTGTTGTTCCTGGCAAATTTTAGGATAATATTTCCTTGTATAGAATCTTTCTATAAATTGGTGATTTTTAATCACCATTGGAGTTTTAATCCAACGGTGCTCCCCTTTACAGAGCATAATATTTTTTGTTTGGAAATATCTAGAGAAATATTTTTCCAATTAGGGTTTTTGATTCCCTTTTAATTAGAATTTAATTCTATTAGTTCAGATGGTTTAGGAGTTTATCACGTGTTGGCATGTGACCCCATTTGATAAAGCAATTAAATTAGAATTTAATTCTATTGTTTCAGAGGGTTTAAGAGCCTATCACGTGTTGGCACGTGACCCTACTGATTAAGCATTCAATTTAGAATTTAATTCAGTGTCTACGGGCTTCGCCTGTAAATGGTCACGTGTCTGCACGTGAGACCTGGTCACGTGTTGACATGTGGCCCCACTGACACGGCATTTCCAATTTGTTTATTTTATTCAGTGTCTACAGGCTTTGCCTGTAAATGGTCACGTGTCTGCACGTGAGGCCCGGTCACGTGTAGACACACGATGCCTCATTTGTGGTTTCCCTTGTTGCTTTATCTGTATTTTATTTAATTCCCATGAGGGAACAAATTCCCCCACAGCGTTGTTCTCACGTGTTTGCACGTGAGTGCACCGCTGTAACTTTTGTGGCCGTTGGATCTGCATAGGGAACATGGAAGGTGAAACGTTTCCCATCATGTCCTATAAATGCAGAGGTCTTTTCAACAGCGCCTCCACTCCTTCATCTTCTTCTTTTCTCATTCTTGCCTTGAGAATTTAATTCTCTTCCTCAGAGCTTAGTTCTCTGTTCAAATTTTTTTTAAAGTTTAACTCTGTCCACACAAAAAGATTCCCTTTTCAAGTAAGGGTCTTGAACGGCCGAAGAGCTTTTGTAGAAATTTTATTTGGATTTTCAATACACACCAAGAATTTTTTTTCTTTTAAAAAGAACTCATCTTTCTGAACTCTAAGAACACACGGTCTTTAGGTAGTAAGCCCCCAATGTTGGGCATCTTTCTCTGATCTTAGGAGATTGATTATGGTACCCATTTTCTTTTGGAATTTAATTCCATTCCACATAGCTTAGCTCTGAAAATTTTCTTAGAATTTAATTCCTCTGTTCAAAAAAGGAATTTAATTCCTCCAGAGAACTTAGTTCTCAAACAACACTTCTTGAGATTTTCATCTTCAGTTGTTCTTGGCAAAATTTAAGGAGAGATATTTCTTGGATTTCGCCTAGAATTGGTGATGAGTTTTTTCCTTGGGGAATGTGTAGAGAGGTTTGACATCCACTTATTCATTTATTGAGAATCTTCCTTTGTTCTCATAATGATTACCCCGTCTCAGCATTAGTGAGCCACCATCTTGATTTTGTAGGTCCCCTGTGTTTTGCAACCAATTGTCCCGTGAAATAAGCGGTTTGTCGCCTTCTTCCACTGTCTTTATATATATATACATAAATATTTATAAATATATATACACGTGTGGGTTTCATTAACAGTTTACTTTCCTTTGTTTTAGGAACAATGACTTCTCTTCCGTACTTTCCCTTTACCCGCTCGGAGGCTCCTTTTCCTCAGTCACCATCTGATGGAGAGCTGATGGCAATGATTAAGGCTCATGACCCGGACTGCGCCAATCTACTTTTGTGGGGAACCTGGTACAGTCATATTATCCGCGGTCGCCGAAGCTTTCTTTGCGAGGTTCCAACAGAACCTCTCTGCCCGTTCTTGCCGATGGACCGTCCGCAGACTGCTTTTGCTGTAGAGGTAGGGGATTAGACTCCTACAGGCCGGCTCGAGCCGTTGACAATTGGGATACCAAACCAGCCTGTACCGGCCATAGACATCTTGGGATGTCGTATCTGCCAAGGTGAAGCCCAGCCCTGGGGACAAATCTACAAGATAGGGCTTACCCCTCGCCATCCCACGGGCTATCATCTCTGGGCTCGTTATATCCTGTCTGCCCATCGTGCGCGACTGCAGAAGGTCGGGCTTTACCAGGCGGTGTACGCGTCTCTCTTCCATTATCAGTCTCCTCATGTATAGTGGGTTAAAGCTTTCCTTAATCAATGGAATTTTCCCACCAACACTTTCTTGTTAGGGGACCGCGAAGTTTCGATTGCTTTGGAAGAGTTTTGCGAGATCTTGGGTTTGCCGATCAGGGGAGCGCCTTACGAAGAATTGTTGCTTTCTGACGAGTATGCCTTTGAGACCGTGCCCGCTACGCTTGACGGCTTGTCGACTGTAAATTCCGTCCGCCACAAGTACCCGAGTCTAATCAAGACTCTGGGTATTTTTGAGAAGCTGTTCACAGAGTCAGAGGGACAGGACGTCACTTTTAAAAGCTTTATCGCTTGCTTCCTTCGTGGAGACGTCCTATCAAAGGCGGCTCCGAAGTTCGCGAATATCAACGACCCCTTCGGGTTTGGTTTAAATAAGCAACCAACTAGAGAAGAAGATTTTCCACAGTTCTATATTCCAATCTTGTCTGCTGTACCTTTTGAGTCGATTGCAGCTCCTGGCATGGATGAAGAAACTTTCTTAGTCGGTTTTATCAGCGTTTGGCTCAGTTGGTTTGTCGTTCCAACGCATCATCGATTTTTGAGAGCCTCGGTCATTTATCCTGCTCATCGCATTGCCGAAGGGACACGACTAGCCGTGGGCATTGCAGGGTTATCGCATCTATACCATGGGGTAAGCACTGCAGCCAATACTTCAACCCCAGGCGTTGATGTGGTGAGTTTCTCTCTTCATTTTTTACGTCATGGATTGAGATGCACATGCTAGTGGCATTTGCTGCGCACCAGAGACCCGGCTTTTATGATGCTTATACTTTCCCGCGGCTCATTAGGTTGGTGGACGCTTCTGCTCCTGATCTGACTCAGTTAGGGGCTCTTCGTATGCTGCTTAATCCTTATGCCCACGAAGGCGGGATGGTTTTTAATGACCGAATCCTCTCTGCGCTCTCGGGACCTGTCCAGCAACTATTTGATTTATCGAAAGATGGAGCACCATCTTTGAAACTCAGGGAAGCCATGCACTTGTACTCGATCAGGCCGGGTTATTTGGTGTTCCGCCGGAATGATGCGGTTCTTTTTATGCGGTATAATCCGCACCGCTTTGCCCGGCGATTAAGTTATGATCAGGGTGTTCCTTTTGAAGCATTCATAGTGGAGCCTAACTCTTCTCTCGAAGCTGTTCGCGACGCCACCCATCATTTCGTGCGGTTGAACACCAGTTCTCATTTCACGATCCCCGAGGCCGGCTATATTCCGAGGTGTGTGGGGGCTTTCACGGGTTGGTACCGCCACCGAGTTAGTCCTGTAGGGTTCCTAGGTACACTAATGAAGTCTCACAACAGATCAAACATGCCCAATTCAAATTTTTCATGTGCCTACAAACCCTAATACGGATCGTTAACTAGATAATGAGGCGATGCAAGCAAGTTGACGGCTTTAACTAAAGAGTGAACGAACATACAACCTTTGTAGATCCGGTCCTCTACCTCCATGGCTCCGTGTTGACGTCTCTCCGCTGTACCCATTGGAATCCAAGACTCTCACGGTGGTTTCATCGGAAAAAAGATCGGGTTAGGTCGCCGACTTCGATGCCGAAGATGATCTACGTCGAGGCAACTCAAGATCAAACTCCAACTTCACCAAGTCATGAAACTTGTGAAGAAAACACCCTATACTACTTGGAAAGTGGTAGAGGATGAAGAAATAGGAAGTGGGTTTACTTTAGAATTGGATTTCTCACTCTTTTTAACATGTTGTCATTGATGGATACAAGCTTGCTTCTTTGTTAAGGAAGAAGAAGAAGAAGGAATATGATAAGTAAATCAAAATAGAAAAATAAATTGATACTTATCATATTTGCAACCATAGTTAGGTGTAGAGAATAAACTAGGATTAGGTTGAATGGTTAGGGCTAAGCATGAAACAAAAATGGTGGACTTATTCAAAGCTTCATGAAGCTTCAACTAGAAAACAAATCAAGCCACCATTTCTCTTTACCTTTCAAAAAAATGAATAAATAAATAAATGAATAGATAAGTAAATCAAAACCCTAACGATTAACATAACCATGGTTTAAACTAAACATACACCCAAACATTCATGTATCATCAAACATGATACAATCTTGTGCACAAAAATATATCACATATACAATGTGCATTTCAAGTGAGAAAATCCATTTAAAGTGAACCAATACTAGTTAATGCGAAGTAATATATCAAATATATATAATTATGCATTAAATCATTAAATCAATACTCGATTTAACGATCCGGTCATATCGCATATAACCGACTAATATCCAATGTATCGGCTTATCGAATCAATCCTTGATTCGATAACTAGGTTATATCGCATACAACCAATCGATACATTCATCGCGAGAATAGAATACGGTATCACATACACGCATTATTCTCGGTCCCGCACATATCTCATATGCGCTCCTATTTCGTTTCGCTTGAGCCAGGAAACCTCTGTGTAGGACTCTAAAGACTCGTCAATACGCCGGCAGCAGGTGATGATCATATCAAACACCCACAAGCCGCAAGCGGTCTACTAAACGTAACGGCCATCCGGGTATTAAGCGATCAGAAGATCGACGAGCAAGCCCACTCACATTCCTGTGAATCCAACCAGCAATACTTACCGCACAGTCCGGTCTGATCGTCTGATATGTCGCATATCTTGCCTAGGGATGGTAAACGTCAGACCCCAGAAGCTCGATAAGTCGTGTCGATATGAGGTCTATAAAAGTTTGAGAAACTACTGATAACTCTTACCGGTACATCTCAGCAACCCTGGCCAGGGATTTCCGGTTATAGCCAATCGAACACAGCGCAACATCAACTCCATATACAGGGAGAGACGAATCCCCTCCTATCGCTCATTGCCTCCATGTGATTCGGGACTGTACCAAAAAACCACCGTTTTGCACGCCCTCTTAGACGTGGTAAGGTGGAAATCAAAGCACAGTGGGAATCACACAAGACTCTATGACGATCTCGGGTCTACAGACTAACCTGTACCAGTGTCACCAGAGAACTTCCATCTGACGTAAGGTATAATACCATCTGGGAGTTCTCGGCGAGTCCGTCCAGTGTACCCAGTCTCCACTGAGCACCCGTATATCATCTCTGATGTCAAACACCAATGGATATGGGACCAACCATCGCCCATCTGTATGGGTCGAGAAGGTATACGCTAGTCTACTCTAGTATATCGATGCCCCGTCTCGATTCACCCACGACTAGGGACCTTGAAGGATGTACTTATGGACTACCATGTCCCCACTAGTATGATCCGCATCATAGTCCAGGTAGTCAAGTACACATCCTAAGGGCTTTACCAACATGTAACAGAGAGACAATCAGTGTACACGTTAAGGTAAAGAGTAACCAGATAGCATACTATTATGTCGAGCAAGAAAGTCCTCCCTATATATGTCCCAGCATCCACTACAATATACATCCTATGTACAGTAATGGCCTCTAGGGCATACATATAACTAACAAGTCCCATCATTGCTGAGGAGAGGAGGATACTTTTTGGGCTTAGAGCTCCCGCCCCGCTCTAGGCTACGGGAGTTCCGCCGCGACCGCGGGCAATGGCTCGCTCTCCCTTGAGGGGTGTTGGCGCCTTACTTATTCCTGAGGCGGTGGATGCGGGTATGACTCCTCCCACAGTTGGCATGCTGATGCGCACTAGAGCTCAAGCGAGGGCTTCTGATAAGATGCCAGTATTAGTTTCATCGGCTGCGGCGTCAGCAATGGTAGTGTCATTATCGGTAGCACCGCTAAGAGAGGATATCGAAGGCGAAGTGGGTCAACGTCGCACCAAAGCGCCAAAGGGTAGGAAGCGATCATCTTCCAGCGCCAGCTCTGGATCGAAGCGGAGGAAGAAGACAGTCACCGGTCTGCTCGACTTTGTAATGGAATCAGAGCCCATCATCGAAGATGAACCAATATCCATGCGAGAGCCGGATGATGGTCTTCTTTTTCCAGGTTCATTTGCCGAGGAAGCCGCATAATTGGCTGAGGCTATAAGGCGCTCCCAGAACGAGACCGAGAACGTGCGCGCCCCAAAGAGTCCTTATCCTGCCATAATATTCTACGAAGACCCTCCATCAATATGGCGAATATTCATAGGTCCCCTAGAAGAGGGAGGCGAGATAGCCCTCAAACAGCCTGTCTCAGCTGCTTCTGAAGATGGATTGTCGTTGTTGACCGACGGCCATGAATCTACCTTTGAGCCCCGGCGAGCATACCTTCTCAGGAAGGAACTTCGGCTTGAGAAAGCCATACTAGAGGCGTCTTGGCGTATCGGTATGCATGTTTTCTGTATTTTTCCTTCGGTAAGTAATATGTTTCACTTTCTATGTTTTGTAAAACTTTGCAGAGACTTCAGCAATGGCTTCGAGTCGCGTCTTGACCGTGGAATCTGTAAATATCCAAGATGAGACACAAGTAGGTGTGGAAGGGTTCGCTACAGTTGCTATTACTGGGGCAAAGCTTCCATTGGTTGTTCGGTGCTTGCTCTCCCGGAAGAGGCATCTTCACTGGCCGCAGATTCAATGGATCTTTCTGGGGACGGCCCAGAGACTATAGGACAGGTAGTCGAGGCCACCGTCCTTTCATTGGAGCCTACAGCGGTAGCCGCTGCTCCTCAATTGAAAGCTGTTATACCGGCCCATGTCCCCGATGATGTTCCTGGGGGTATGGAGGAGGCTGCCGAAGCTGCTATCCCTCCAGTTCAGAGCGGGTGGAGCATCGAAGGTAGTCCTCTATATTTTATTTTAATAATCTCTCCATCATCTGAACCTTTCTGTCTTTTCAGAATTACGCGGGTTGGCGGCGTCTATCGCTGATCTGTCTCCTAGAAAATCCTTTCAGCGTTTGCTAGAGATGGCCGCTACGCAGGCAATATCCCCTCAACGCATCGTCCTCTCTTCCGGGCAAGGTTAGTGTTATTTCTTCATGGCATTATTATTATTTTGTATAACAATGCCTATGTCTTCTGTAGTTCTGGAAGCTGACGACGAAGTTGAGATCCTTGACGGGCCTGGGGACCTTCTGAGCCCTTCTTGCATGACTGTGGGTAAGTAAAGTTTCGACGTTGTTCCATTTACTCTTTTCTTGCAACTCTCGCTAATTTCTGTTTTTGAATCTTAACAGCTTTTCTCGTTCTTACCACGCTAGAATCTCGCATCGTTATGCCACCTGGCCCTTATGCTCTACGCGCATCTGAACGAATAGCGAACCTAAGCCTTCACTCTTTGTCGGCTCTGATCGAAGACCTTCGTGCTGGTAGCTCTCTCACAGCCGAAGAATTTGCTGCCGAAGCCAACATTTCTCTCCCCTTTCTTACTGCTTACCATGGTGAAACATTGGTGCATGTCTGGGTTGAGTTTTGTCGTCGGGTGGAGGCTTGCTTACATAGTCTTGAGTGCTCGCGCCTTCCTTCAGAGGTTGTGGCTGCAAAGGCGAGCTTGCGGGGGCTGATTGAACGGTGCGCCGCATATATGCTGTCATGTGAGAAGAGGCTCAATCAAAAATTTTCGGAGAGGGAGCTGGCTTCAAATGCGCTAGGGGAACTTCAAGCTGAACTTACGGCCAAGACCACTCGTGCGTATGAACTCTGGCGGGTGCTTCAAGAAGCTATCAGGGAGGTGGTAGCTATTGATAAAGCCGTCCTTTTTACTCGCGAAATGGTTGAAGCCCATAAAGTTACCAAACAGGAGCTTGAAAGTCGGCTCACCTCGTACCAGGCCCAACAGTCTCAAGTGGAGGACAGTCTCATAACGATAACAAATTATGAAGCCGAGGCCCGGCGGAAAAAGGATGAACTGACAAATTTATTAAATTGTCCACCGGCTTGAAAAATTGTATATGTTTCTTTTTATTCTTCCTTTGTACATACTCCTGAATGAGAGTATTTTTTGATTCTTTCATAAATTGTACTTTGTATTCATTTTGATTCTTGAATAAAAGATGCATTTTGTGGATAATCTATTTTGATCTCCTTGTAGGACAGCGATAGCTTAGGAGTCAGGTTCAGATCTGCCTCCTAAGGCTTTCCAACTTTATGAGCCGTGAGGGTTTCATATAGATTTTTATCCCTACGAGTTGAGAGGATCTCGTATGTGTATTTTCTCCTTAGGAATCGTGAGGATTCCTAAGTGTGTTTTCTTTGAGATTCGTAAAGATCTCACAAGATAATTTTCTTCCTTACAAGTCGAGAGGACTCATAAGTGTTCGATGAGTTGACCTACCCCTGAGTCAAAGCATTGCTTCGACGGGGAGGTCTAGGGTTGACTTTGGCCATATGGGGTCAGGATTAACTTTACCTATACGGGGTCAGGGGTTGACTTTAGCCATACAGGGTTAGGATTGACTTTGGCCGTATGGGGTCATGGGTTGACTTTAGCCGTACGGGGTCAGGATTGACTTTGGACGTACGGGGTCAGGGGTTGACTTTAGCCATACGGGTTCAGGATTGACTTTGGCCGTACAGGGTCAGGGGTTGACTCTCGGTTGTCTGTGTACCGCCTAGTCATGGAACTGGGAACTTTACCGTGGCTCCGTTTTGCTGACGTTGCATCTGCTGTAATGAGACGAATGTCGAGGTGGTCTCTAGGTTGCCTGTGAACCGTCGAGATTTGGAACTAGGGACTTTGCCATGGCTCCGAGGTTGATTGTCGCGTCTGAATTCTGCTGGAATGAGGAGGAACGCTGTTGTGGGTCTCCAGGCTATAGATATGGCCGTCGAAACTTGGAACTAGAGACTCCGCCATGGCTCCGAGGTTGATTGCCGCATCTGAATCCTGCTGGAATGAAGAGGAATGCTGTTGTGAGTCTCCAGGCTATAGATGTGGCCATCGAGACTTGGAACTAGGGACTCTGCCGTAGCTCCGAGATTGATTGTCGCGTCCGAATCCTGCAGGAAATGAGGAGGAACGCTGTTGTGGGTCTCCAAGCGGTAGATGTGGCCATCGAGACTTGGCTCTCTTTCTGATGGAGCTCGGTGGGATGGTATGGTTCTCTCTTTGTTTGAGTCCCTGGATTTTATACAGGGATCGATGTGATCTCATCTGTAGGGCAGAAAGTTTCATTTCATTTTTTTATTTCTTTCCGCGATGCTCTATCATTTCAGCTTTTTGTATCGTGAAAGTCGCGATTGCCCCATCATTTCGGCTATTTTGCGTGGTGCCCAATCATTTCGGTTATTTTTTTTTGTTTTTACTCGCTGCTTTTTATTGCGAGTTGCCCAATCATTTCGGCTTTTTTGTATGCATACATTTTTACTTGCTGATTTTGTTGCAAGTTGCCCCATAATTTCGGCTATTTCATATGCATTTGTGGCTCGCTGACTTTTCGCTGCGAGTCTGAGATTTGATACTGATTAGGCATCAGCATCGCTACAACTGAGATATTGCCAGGAGCGAATCATCATTTGCCTCTGTTGATGTAGAACAAATGTGGCTTAGCAAACAAGGTTAGGATCCTGTTGACTAAGGCTTTTTGACTTTACGATTCATAAGGGTCTCATAAAGGTATTTCTCCCTACGAGTCGTGAGGATCTCGTAGGTGCATTTTCTTCTTAGGAATCGTGAGGATTCCTAAGTGTGTGTTCTCTTATAAGTCGTAAGGATCTTACAAGAGTGTTTTCTCCTTATAAGTCGAAAGGACTTACAAGTGTCGTTCGCCATGTGAAGATATCCCCCGTCAGTAGTAGGAATCTGTTGGGGAAATGTTTATTCGTGCCCGTGGATTGTATACAAGGGTCAATATTGAACCGCTTGTAGGGCAATTCTGGGGATTGTGATGGCTTAAGAACAGGTTCAGATCCCTGTAACTTAAGCCTTTTGAATCTTATGAGCCGTGAGGGTCTGATAAGAGGGTTCTCCTTACGAGTCATGAGGATCTCGTAAGTGTAATTTCTCCTTAGGAATCGTGGGGATCCCTAAGTGTGTTGCTCCCTTGTGATTCGTAAGGATCTCACACAGGTATTTTCTCCTTACAAGGTCGTGAGGACCTTGCAAGTGTTTTCTAACGAGATTGTGCCCTTTCGGGTTTTCATAAAGCTCGCCGGTAGTCCTGCTGTTTTTATTCACGGAGCCCTTTCGGGTTTTCATCCGTGCCCATCTCGCTTGTGGACGTACTCCCTTATTTTTACCACGTAAGACTGAGGATGGCGTGAGTTGGTAGCAGTTTAACGACGTTTCGGTCAAGCGTTAGTTTAGGGACGTTTTGGTCCATTGTTAGTTTTAGGACATCTCGGTCCATCGTTAGTTTTAGGATATTTCGGTCCGTTGTTAGTTTTAGGGCATTTCGGTCGTTGTTAGTTTCAGGACATTTCGGTCGTTGTTAGGTTCAGGACATTTCGGTGGTTGTTAGTTTTAGGACATCTCGGTCCATTGTTAGTTTTAGGACATCTCGGTCCGTTTTGGACCATGCAAAATTTCTTTCTCCACTTTGGTTTTCGTGAATCGATAAAAGAGGATCCCCTTTTCATCTTTTCGCCTGGGAGGGACGTAGAACATTTGCAGTTCTTGCACACTGTAAGTATTAAGCGCGTTGAGCTCTTTGTAATGCTCTTGCGGAATCATGGCAATCTGCAAACTCTGATCATTTCCGGCGAAGGCTTGTATTGATGGCCGAACAGAAAATACTGCATTGACCTCGTCTTCTGAGTCACTGCCAAAGACCAGAATAGGGGTTGACGGTCCTGGTTTATTGTATTGGGGCGGTCCCGAATAGACTATTTCTTCTTCCTCCTCGGTATCACCCCCGAAGACTGGAATAGTGGTGATAGCTTTGTTCTTCGGTTTGTGGCATCTTTCCGTGTCTTCGAAATCTAGTAAGAAGTATTTTGCATCTTCTTACTTTCGGACTTCATTCACGGATAATGGTTTTAACTCCCCTGTCACGGTATACTTGAGACCATCCTTGAAATACTTCATACACTGATGTTGTGTAGAGTGGATGATGTTGTACTCGTGTAACCAAGGCCTGCCGAGCAAAGCGTTGTAACATGTCTTGGCGTCAATGACGTGAAATTTGATGTCCGTGACGAGCAACCCAAAGCATAACGTCAGAATTACAGACTCGAGCGTCCGTGATGACTGGGAGTCAAACCCGAAGATGGTGATTTATCATGAGCGAGGTGCTGAACGCTCATGCAGATTTCCTTCAACACTCTTACATTGAGGAGGTTGACGGAAGACCCATTGTCAACCGGGATTTTGCTTATCTTGATATCATGGCAGTATCCGGAGACATAAAGGGGACGGTTATGCTCGCACGTCTCGAGGAGGAGGTCTTCGTCGTTGAAGGTGATGTCGGCTGTGTGAACTTCTTCCAGCTCGTCCTTCATCTTTTCTTCGGTTTGGAAAGCTTGAAACTGGTCAGGTTCTTGTAGTGCCTTGATCAGAGAATCTCTCGCCTCTTTGGATAGCAGAAAGGCATCGAGAATGCTTGGTTGCGAGGGTATCTTCCTCAGATACGCCAGAACGTTGTAATCCACTTTGTTTTTCTTGGACGGGTCCTTGGCTACGAGCTCTAGGACGACTCGGTCATCGAGGGCGATATCCTCAGGTACCTTTTCTTTCCCCTTATCCTTTTTGTTTGATCCCTTATTTGCGGGTCCGGGATTCTTTTCAGGTAGCGTGCGATTGCGCAGCTGGATGTTATCGCAGTTCTTCGTTTCTTCCTCTTTTCATGAGGTGGACTCTTTGAAGAGAGGGCCGAGAGCCATTTCTTCTTCCGATTCGCTCCCGAAGGTGAGAACTTGCGATCCTCTGCTATCAACCATGTGACAGTTGCGGGCAGCTCTTCCACGTTCGTCCGTCATATTTTTCCGCTGTCGACGAGCTTCACGCTTCATCCTCTTGAAGTGTTTCCTGTCAGCGACATACCCTTGCCACCAATTTTTAAAGGAGTTGCATTCTTCAGTAGGTGTGCAATCTTCTGATGATATAAGCAGAAGTTAGGATGTATGTCCTCTACGTTAAGGTGTATCCGATCAGGAGTGTTTCCTTTGGAGGGTGGCAGCTTCATTCCCATCGATATAGCTTTGGCGAACCTTTTCTTCGTCTTGAACTTGCTTTTATTTGCGGCGGATGTGCTTTGATCTTGTGGGAGTGTTTTAACCCTTTCGCCCAGTCGCCGGCATTTGGCTTTTTCAAGTATGGTCATTTCGCGCTCTCGATCAGCTTTGCTTTTTAGAAGAGCTTTGTTCAGGAATACATCAATCATCTCGTCTGACGGTCCTAGGAGTTCTGGCTCGGCATCTTCCCCAGTTTCTCTGCATCAAGAGCTTTTTTACCATCTATTGATGAGTAAGAGATTGTGTGACAGCTCGCCACATAATCCTCAGGTTTATCTGACGAGTCTTCTCCCTCATCATTTCCGTCCTCAAGGATATGGTTGAGAAACTCTTGAAGTGTGACCGGGATTCGCGCCTTCTGATTATATTCTTCCAGCGCGTCAATATGTTTTTGCAGGTCCGTGTGCTTGTCATCAAGCTTCACAGGCTTTCTGGTCTTCTTCTTCTTCTTTGAAGGCTTTGACGGCTGGGTATGGGTGTTTTGACCATCCCCACCAATTCTTGGCATCGGGCATGGCTTCAGCATTCCTTTGATGACCTCGGGTTCTAGCAGATTTTCCACCTGATCGCCGGGCATGTTTTGAGATCCTTCAGCATTTTTCGTCTTGTCTAAAAAAGCGACCTCCCATGGAGCTTCTTCTACAAAAGAGAATGATGCCCCCGGCGTGTCCCCCCTTTTAAGAGCGTGCGGCTAAGGCGGGCTTACTTTCCAGTTCTCGGACAGTGCGAATTTGCCCTGTTGGTATTGGTCCTCAATCCAACCTTTGAAGACGAAGCAATCTTCGATTGGGTGGCCTACCAAATGGTGATAGGGGCAATAACTGGGATTATTGGTCTCACTGGGTTACAATAGGCATTTCGGATCTGGCAAGGTGATGAGCCTGTTGCACACCGCCAGCTCGAACAGTCTCCTCGTTTTATCCCGAGGAAACGAATAAGGGTGCTTCAGTTTCTCATTGAAGAATCTCTGTCTCTCATCTTGGCGATCAGATGGCTTTGGACCACTGGGCTGCTGCTGAGCATTGGCGACGAAGGTCGCTCTCCCTTTCCCTTTTTCATTTCGAGATTCCAGCTTCGAAGGAGATTGTCTATGACCCAACTGATCCATTTGGGCCAGTTTGTCAATCAAGGCCTGGAAAGTAGTTGGCTTGAAGAACATCATGAATTTCCAAATGGTCGCCTGCGGATCGAGAGTACCCATGAACATGCCTACCGCAGGTGCTTCTTCGATGCGCTGCTCGCACTTCGACCATAGATTCCGCCACCGTATCGTGTATTGCACCCATATTTCGCCTGGCTTCACTCTGGCGTTAATTAATGCGGTGATTGGGGTGCGTTCTCTAGCGCTTGCGAAACGCTGGGTGAACAGCAATTCTATCTTTGTAAAAGTTTTGACGGAGTCGTTGGGAAGCTCTTAGTACCATTCGAACGCCGTTTCCGCCAAGCTGCTGACGAATTGGCGAAGCAATAGCTTATCATCCCCTCCAGTGTTGCCGCAGAGAGCCCTGAACTGAGCGACATGTTGATGGGGATTGCTTGTCCCCTTATACACATGGAATTTAGGGATCGTGTATCCTGGCGGGTACTTTATTTGATCATACCAACCCGGGTAGGGCCGTCCAGTTCTGACGACTTGGCCAGCCGCTTCATTCGCTTGATGAGCTCGTATTTGTTGAGCTATATAATCATCGAGCGTGTCTTTGGAGATGATCTCCTCCTTGGCTGCTGACAGAGCCGGCAGAGGATTTGATGTCTCTCCTCTATCATCTTCAATTATTACTGGAGGATCTTCGGCTGGAGAGTCCGGCTGGATCATCATACCCACCATATCTAGGAATAGAAGGGTCATTTATTTATATTGGATGCTTGTTCCGCGGCCTCTTTGTCCTTTTTCCCAAGCATTCTCCGAAGGAATTCGGCATCAGTTTCCTGCTCATGATGCTATTGTGAGGACGTCTCTGGGCTTGCTTTTGGTCCCGTGAGTGCGGCCATGGCTGTTAGTATCTCTTGGAGCTTTTGTTGTTGTTGCTCCTGAGCTTTAGTCACTAATCGCGTAAGCGGTCGATGACCTGTGGAAATATGGCTATCCTCTTTTCCGGATGCCATATAGACAGTATGCGCCACCATGCCCCCAGACTTAGGGCATTTAGGCTCAGTGCCCTTGACATTTTTCACAGACACGGGGATTTTCTCCGGCCTTCTCTTTTTGTGGGCTGGTGAAGTTGAGGGGGCCGTTGCAGCGGGTACCCATGTAGACGACACCTTCTGTGGTACGACAGAGTGGTCCTTCTCTTGCTGAACATTTATCTTCTTCGGTCGGCGGAAGTAATCTTGATCAATCACCGAGTCTCGGACTTGACGCCAGACCTTGTAAATTTTAGAGAACAACCACTGAGGGGCAGTTCAAGCTTCGCCTTTGTGGCATTCTCCACAGGTGGAGGAGATCTTTTCAGCACAGCAGTTGGAGAGTTCTTGCGGACCCTTCTGAGTGGTACAAAGCTGTTCCCAGTTGGAACAACAGCATCAATCTCCACCGTTGGAGCTGGCGGGGTAAGTCTTGATGGGGAATTGCCCCCAGCTTTCCTCACTCGGCGCCAATGGCAACGTCGAGCATGTCGTGCGGTCGGGATCACCTCCGCTGTTGGATGAGCTTCTTCATGCCCCCTGCTTTAAGGAGAGACTATTATTGGCGCTAGCTTGTCGAAGACTGATGTCCGCTAAGAAGGGATAGTCAGTATTGCGAAGGCTGACTTTCGAACAGGAGAAGCAGCCTTAGCGATTTCGCTTGGAGCGGGAATCGGAACAGCCGGTCTTGTGAAGACCGATCCCTTAGAAGGAGAAGCCTCTTTGACGACTTCAGGAGCAGGGATGGCTATCCGCTTAGGGATAACACCTTCTGGTATTGTGGGCTTCTTCATGGGCCCGTTGGAGCTTTGGCCCAGTTTATTGAAAACCGAGCACTGGATTTGGACGACCCGTTGAGAGGGGCCGCGGTAGTTGTAAGCCGATCAAAGACCGACTTCTTCGGGGCTTCTTACGACGGCAGTGAGCATGAGTGGGAGCATAGTCCCAAAGAACAGCCCAATGGTGGCTTGCGTCACCTGTTCCACTGGCATCTTGAAAACGGAGGCCGCTTGAGGCCCATAAGTCACTCCTCCGGCAAGGACAGAGTGGGAGTTGTTGCAGTTTGTGCAGTTGAAAGCCATTGATCTTCTGTTTTCTGCATGGAGCAAGACACTAAATCTTAGTACCTCGAATCCAGGGGCAACCATAACAAACCGCGATTCGTTCGCGAAACACGACACACGAAGTGTGGAGTGGAAAGAGGAAAAAGTCCCACCGGGCATGCCAGAATCTGTTCTCTGCCAAAAAGACGCGACCGGGATGTTGGGACGTCCGGCCTGAATTTCGAGGGAAGATGCTATTTGGTTTTATCCGTCCACCTCTACCAAGGTGCCGAGTTGATTTATGGCACAATATATCGGAGGTTTGGACAGATGCGGCCGATGTAGAAGATTTCATCAGATTCCCCCTCGTGAGGGGTTTTTGATTATGGGGACGCTCTTCCCAGTAGGCGCAAGCCCCTGCAGTTAATTACGCTACCGCATCGCGGTAACAACTTTCTCCTTCTCCAGATGGTCAATTTGTGTCGTGTGTGTTTGTTTTATTTTTCGTTGCCCGTGGATTGTATACGGAGATTAATTTATGTTGTCGCCCGTAGGGAGTGGATTAGTCCAAATCTGTATTTTCTTAGATTTGGGTTTTGGTTTGGGTTTAAGGATACGTTAGTCTCATTTGAGACTAAGATCAACTTGAACGTTTGTTAAGGATACGTTACTCTAATTTTAGACTAAGATCAACTTAACATGATCATTTAGATCCAACAAAAGAGCATTTGGACTCTATTATTTTCATTGGGATTATTGATTGTCGGGACCCGCCACCTCTCTGAAGACGTTGAAGAGTTACAACGACATATATCAGAGATGTGATGAGATGTACCCTTGAACCAATGTCGGTTGAGGGATTTGTAATTGGATTGATTTAAGGATCGTTAATCTCGTTTGAGATTAAGATCAACTTAAGTGGTTATTAAGGATACGTTAGTCTCATTTAGACTAAGATCTACTTAACAAGATCATTTAGATCCAATAAAAGAGCATTTGGGCTCTATTGTTTTAGTTTAGGGACATTGCGGTCCATAATTAGTTTAAGGACATTACGGTCCAGTTTAAAGACGTCATAGTCTGTAAAGTTTAAAGACATCATAGTCTATGAGTTTAGGGACCTCACAGTCCATAAAGGTTAAGTACATTATACTCCGTGAGTTTAAGGACCTCATAGTCCATAGAGGTTAAGGACATCATACTCCATGAGTTTAAGGACCTCATAGTCCATAGAGTTTAGTTTAGGGACATTACGGTCCAGTTTAAAGACGTCATAGTCTGTTTGGTTTTGATTCAACTGTTTGGGGATGCACCAAAAGTTATCGGTTATCGGGACCCTCCATCTCTCTGATGTTAGTGTATATGCCCTAGGGGCCATTATTGTATCATACTAGTTTGTATATTACTTAATGGTAGCTTGGGATATTCACATGTATATAACAGTCTTGCTAAACATGGTAGTATGCTACTTGATTTTTCTATCTTAATATGTGAGTATACGTATTGATAGAGCTCTTAGGATCTTGCTTGACTACCAGCATTGTGATGACAGTCACACTAGTGGGGGCTGGGTAGTCTACAAGCACATCCTTATTCAGGTCCCTAGTCGTAGGATTATCGAGACAGGGCATCGATTCTCCGGAATAGACTAGTGTGTACGCTTCTCATCCCAGTTGGGGAGATGGTCTGTTCCACAGCCGTCAGTACGTCATACTGGATATAGTATGCAGGTGCTCGTTGGGTTACAGGTACACCGGACATGACTCACAGGGAACTGTTGGTTGGTTTTATACCAGTCGTTAGTGAACAGTTCCCAGGTGACATGAGTACAGCATAGTCCGCAGACTTGACACTGCTACTTCACCTCGAGTGTGTCTCACTGTTCTTAGATTGCTACCCTTCCACGGCTCAAAGGAGTCGTGCAAACAGGTAGCAGTTGGGTGCGGTCCCGAGCACTTGGAGGCAGTGGCGGTTAAACATGATTCGTCTCTCCCGGTATTGGGGGTTGATATCGCGCTGTGTCAGAGAGCCATTACGCAAAGTCCCTGGCCAGGGCAAGCGAGATTTACTGGTAGGTTCCAGTAGTTTCTCAGGGTGTAATGGGCTTCGCTCCGATACGACTTATACCGCTATTAGGAGACTGACGCTTGCAGCCCCTAGGCCCGATATGCGATAGTCTTAGACGAACAGACCGGACTGTACGGAGATTGTCACATCAGACTCAGTAGGAGTTCGGATGGGTTTCCTCATAGGCCTTCTTATCGACATCTACCTGGGGACCGTTACGTACAGCTAGTGCCACTTGCGGTCTGTAGTTAAACCCACTGCCAGCATAGTAGTCGAGTCTCTGGAGTCCCACACAGAGAGTTTCCCTACTCCAGGCGAAACGATATAGAGGTCGTATGGTTTTACGACAAGGATTCGGACGCATACGTGTGTTTACGCACGTACGATATCCGGACAGTTTTTACTAGCCGGCTTAGGTTTAAGCCAGTTTCTAGTATCCGGTTATTGGATTTATACAGTCTAAAATTTTTCCGTGTTTCACGGATAGGAGGGGCGTTCTCGTAATTACGCGAGAAGCTTCTAGAAGATGGTGACTTAGGGGTTAAGGTGGCATATGCATTAAATGAGATTAGTGAGTCATTTGAGTGATTCATCCAAGTCATTAATGCATCATAAATGCTTAATGACTCATGGAGATGAATCACCCTCTTATATTTATTAAGCATGATTATTCATCATTTCCTTTTCTTTTATTGATAAATCTTAATACTTCATATATATTATGATAACTCATTTTCTCATCTCAATTATCATTCTCACCTTCTCTCTCCTCAAGCTTCCTCTCTTCAAACCCTAATCCTCCCCTCTCATGTGTTGAGTACAAGGATTAGTTAGACTACTTAATCCACAACCCTCACTCTATATCATCTAGGTACTTTGATTAGCAACTAAAGAAACCTAGTTGCCTCAAGTTTAGAGGCAAAGCTTGGAGTAAAGCTCTCGGATGGATCGTCTACTACTTGGAGAAAGCCGAAGAGGAGGTGGAGATCATAAAGATGAAGGACACGGTTCTACAGGTATAATCACTTTTCATAGTAGTTTAGAACTCCTATGTTTGATGTTAGTTATAGTTTAGCAAACGATTCTTCGGTTAGTCGATGTTTACGCCTAAAACAAGATCGTTTTTCATTTTTCCGCCTCCCCGTAAGTCGTGGGGTGTTGTACATCGACTTACAGTGGTATCAGAGCCTCGCTAAACAATAATTAACTCATTAGCAAAGTCGTAAGAATTTCGAACGCAAAAAGAACCTGAAACATGATCGAATTATCACAGTTTCTGTCGAATTCAAAACTGGCTCTAAAAATTTTCAGGTTGCTTCAGAATAACAAGAATAGAATAATAGGGCTACTGAAGAAATATGGACACCTAACTCATCCAACTCACCGCGGAACCGCGGCGGATCCATGCGATCCGCCGCGGATCCGCGGCCGAGTTGGGGCCGAGTTAGCCCAAATTCCTTCAGTAACTCTCCTGTGTTAATATTGATGTTTCTGGGATGTTTAGTTTTCTGCTTAAGTCTCAGGTGCACAGAGAAGTATTGGAGTAGAATCTAAAGTGTTTTGCTCGATCAAAATTTTACGATGTTTGCTAATTTGATTATATCTGTGATTGTATAATGTGTTCGTAAACCTCCCCTAACTGCTAGTATGTCGGTTGGCAGGGGGTTGCACATTTCTGTAATGGTTTTTACTGTTTGTGGATGTGAACTGTATTGGACTGTTGTGATGATTAGCCCGGGTTATGCGATGGGTTATTATTTTAAATCATTGAATATAATTGTAATATGTTGTAATATTATTTTGTGGGGGCACATCCACGTTACGGTTGTAGCCACCGTTGTATTATTTCATTTTACTATTTTTGCTCCTAGGATAGACCCAAGGCGGGGTGCAAAAACTGTAAGTCGATGTACAACACCCCACGACTTGCGGGGAGGTGGAAATATGAAAAACTATCTTGTTCTTTGCTTAAACATCGACTAACCGCATGAATCGAAGATAAACGATAACTAACAACTATCATAGAAGTTCTAAACTACTATGTAAAGTGATTATACCTAAAGAACCGTGTCCTTCGTCTTTACGAACTCCACCTCATCCTCGGCCTTCTCCAAGTAGTAGACGATCGACCACAAGAGCTTTACTCCAAGCTTTGCCTCTAAACTTGAGGCAACTAAGTTTCTTTAAGTGCTAATCAAAGTACCTAGATGATATAGAGTGAGGGTTATGGATTAAGTAGTCTAACTAATCCTTTTACTCAACACATGAGAGGGGAGGATTAGGGTTTGAAGAGAGGAAGCTTGAGGAGAGAGAAGGTGAGAATGATTATTGAGATGAGAAAATAAGTTACCATAATATATATGAAGCATTAAGATTTATCAATAAAAGAAAAGAAAATGATGAATAATCATGCTTCATAAATATCTAATGGTGATTCATCTCCATGAGTCATTAAGCATTTATGATGCATTAATGATATGGATGAATCACTCATATGACTCACTAATCTCATTCAATGTATATGCCACCTTAACCTCCTTAGTCACCATCTTCTAGAAGCTTCTCGCGCAATTACGAGAATGCCCTTCCTTTCCGTGAAAACACGGAAAAACTTTAGACTGTATAAATCAAATAACCGGATACTAGTGACTGGCTTAAACCAAAGCCGACTAGTAAAAACTGTCCGGATATCGTACGTGCGTAAACACACGTATGCGTCCGAACCCTTGTCGTAAAACCATACGACCTCTATATCGTTTCGCCTGAAGTAGGGAAATTCTCTGTGTGGGACTCTAGAGACTCGACTACTACGCTAGCAGTGGGTTTAACCACAGACCGCAAACGGCACTAGCTGTACGTAATGGTCCCCAGGTAGATGTCGATAAGAAAGCCGATGAGGAAACCCAGCCGAACTCATACTGAGCCTGCTGTGACAATCTCCATACAGTCCGGTCCGTTCGTCTAAGACTATCGTATATCGGGCCTAGAGGGCGGCAAGCGTCAGTCCCTTAAAAGCGGTATAAGTCGTGTCGGAGCGTAGCCCATTACACCCTGAGAAACTACTGGAACCTACCAGCAAATCTCGCTTGCCCTGGCCAGGGACTTTGCGTAATGGCTCTCTGACACAGCGCGATATCAACCCCCAATACCGGGAGAGACAAATCCTGTCTAACCGCCACTGCCTCCAAGTGCTCGGGACTGTACCCAACTGCTACCTGTTTGCACGACTCCTTTAAGCCGTGGTAGGGTAGAAATCTAAGAACAGTGGGACACACTCGAGGCAAAGTAGCAGTGTCAAGTCTGCGGACTATGCTGTACTTATGTCACCTGGGAACTGCTCACTGACGACTGGTATAAAACCAACCAACAGTTCCCTGTGAGTCCTGTCTGGTGTACCCGTAACCTAACGAGCACCTGCAAACTATCTCCAGTACGACGTACTGACGGCTGTGGGACAGACCATCTCCCCAACTGGGATGAGAAGCGTACACACTAGTCTACTCCGGAGTATCGGTGCCCTGTCTCGATAATCCTACGACTAGGGACCTGAATAAGGATGTGCTTGTAGACTACCCAGCCCCCACTAGTGTGACTGCCATCACAACGCTGGTAGTCAAGCAAGATCCTAAGAGCTCTATCAATACGTATACTCGCATATTAAGATAGAAAAAACCAAGTAGCATACTACCATGTTTAGCAAGACTGTTATATATATGTGAATATCCCAAGCTTCCATTAAGTAATATACAAACTAGTATGATACAGTAATGGCCTTCTAGGGCATAAACACTAACAATCTCCTACTTGCACTAGGGCCATGTAACTGGCGTATCGAAGACCGATGATCTCGAGTAGCCTCTCGAACTGAATCTGGGGTAGGGCCTTAGTGAATGGATCATCAATGTTATCCTCTG
This sequence comes from Agapanthus africanus, assembly GCA_030015575.1. Taxonomy (NCBI): domain Eukaryota; kingdom Viridiplantae; phylum Streptophyta; class Magnoliopsida; order Asparagales; family Amaryllidaceae; genus Agapanthus; species Agapanthus africanus. Next base: position 16,571,341 of record JASDDO010000026.1, on the reverse strand, counting down.
TATTTACTCTCTTTACCTCGATCTCCCGGCGATCTACGATCTCCCTGATCAGGTGATACCGTCTTAAGATGTGTCTGATCTTCTGATGGGACCTGGGTTCCTTCGCTAAAGCTATAGCGCCGTTGTTGACAAGAATCTTTTGACTGACTGTAGCATAGGAATATCATTTCCTATTAGGAGAATGCCATCCACGTACAAGACGAGGAATACAACAACTCTCCCTACAATCTTACTGTATTTGCATGGTTCATCTGGATTTTTGATAAAGTCGAATTCTTTGACAGTATCATCAAACAGATGCTCCAACTCTGCGATGCCTGCTTTAGTTCATAAATGGACTTAAGCAGCTTGCATATTTTACCGCTGCTCCCACTCTGAATGAATCCCTCTGGCTGATCCATATAGACGCTCTATTCTAAATTTCCATTTAGAAAGGCCGTCTTTACGTCCATCTGCCAGATCTCATAATCGTGGAAGGCAGCAATAGCAAGAAGGACTCGAATGGATTTCAGCATAGCCACTGAGAAAAGGTTTCGTCATAGTCCAAACCAGGTCTTTGACGGAAACCCTTTGCAACAAGTCTAGCCTTATAGGTTTCAACCTGTCCATCTACACCAATCTTCTTTCTGAAGATTCACTTGAATCCTACGGGTTTTACCCCATCTGGAGTAGTGTCCAAAGTCCATACTTTGTTAGTATACATGGACTCCATTTCGGTCCGCATTGCATCCAGCCATTTTACCGAGTCGCCGCTCTGAATGGCTTGCTGGAAGCTAGTAGGGTCGTCATTATCAATGACACAATCTTCTTGATCCCCGTCTATGAGAAAACCGTAGTATCTCTCGGGCGGATGAGACTGCCTACTACTTCTGCGGACAGGCGCTGGTATGTCGCTTTCTTCTGAAACTTCTTGTTCTACCAAACTTTCAGTAACAGCTTGTGGTTCTGGAATTTCTTCCAGTTCTACTGCGCTCCCACTCTTCTGATTTTCTAAAAATTCAGTTTCTAAGAAGCGGGCATGACGAGAAACAAAAACATTTTTTTCCTCTGCGTAGTAGAAGCAATATCCCATGGAGTTCTTTGGATATCCCACAAACTTACACTCTACCGAGCGTGCCTTGAGCTTGTCCGGATGCTGCTTTTTTACAAAAGCTGGACATCCCCATGTCTTCAGGTACTAAAGATCGGGTTTCTTCCCACTCTACATCTGATATGGCGTGGTAGGCACAGTCTTGGTTGGAACCTTGTTCAAAAGATATGCCGCTGATTCTAGCGCATAACCCCGGAATGATCGCGGTAACTCAGCCTTACTCATCATGGAACGAACCATATCCAATAGGGTTCGATTCCTCCTTTCCGATACACCGTTTTGTTATGGTGTGTATGGAGGAGTAAGCTGAAAGAGAATTCCTTTCTCTTTTAAGTAACCCAGGAACTCGGCACTTAAGTATTCACCACCTCGATCAGATCTCAGTGTCTTAATACTTTTGCCTGTTTGGTTTTCCACTTCATTCTTGTATTCCTGGAATTTCTCAAAGGCCTTGGATTTATGCTTCATCAAGAAGACATATCCATACCTAGAGAAATCATCCATAAAAGTAATGAAGTAGGAATAACCACCTCGCGCATGTGTAGACATTGGACCGTGCTTGCCTCGATGAACCTGGGATTTCGATTGCGCGAAAGCCAAGTGCATCGTGCTTGCCTCGATGAACAATGTACATCAGAGGAGGCACGAGGATATGGAACTAGATGCCATATTTCTCCATACAAATGAACTTTATGGAGAGCAATCTCGTATGGCAAGAAACGAGACCTCTAAGAACTTGTTTCGAGCGAGGTTGGCTGTCGGGTCATCGGTAGGAGAACATGTCCTAAAGATGATCGGCTATATAAAAGAGCTCGCAGACCTTGGGACGACTTTGGATAATGAGCTCTATACAGACCTTATTCTCTAGTCCCTTCCTCCCACCTATGCCCAGTTTATCCTGAACTTCAACATTCAAAGAAAAGAAGTTGAACTTCCGGAACTCCTAAACATGTTAAGGAGTGCAGAGGGCACCTTGCAGAAGGCAAGGGAAACACCCGCTATGTTTGTTAGCGGTGCTTCTTCTTCCGGGTCCAAGGCTAGGGCCAAAGGAAGGAAAAAGAAGGCCGCCCCCAGACCTAGAGGAGGTGTAAGTAAGGTGGGAGGGAAGGGAAAGAAAAAGTTTGCGGGTACCGGTAGTGGGCCAGGATGAGTGCTTCCATTGTCACAGGAAAGGGCACTGGAATAAGGATTGCAAGGCGTGGAACGCCAAGAACCGGGAACCGAAGCAAGCTGTGGCTTCGACTTCAGGTGTGTTTGTAATTGAGAATTGTCTGTCAATCAACTCTACTTCCTGGGTATTGGATACCGGATCAGGATCTCATATTTGCAATTCATTGCAGGCACTGAGAAACCGTAGAGTGCTGAAGGAAGGTGATATGACCCTGATGGTTGCTAACGGAGCTAGCGTGGGAGCTGTGTCCGTAGGGGATTATCACCTGGGATTGACGAGTGGACACATTTTGGTTTTACATAACTGCTTTTTTGTGTACCCAGCTTAACGTGTAATATCATATATGTTTCCTTCTTATCAAATAAAGGTTATGATTTCACGTTTGGAAGTGGTGTTGTTAACATCCACCTTAATCATAGTTTGATTGGGTCTAGTATACTGGAAAACGGTATATATGTGTTAAACCAACTCCAAATTTTCAATGTCCAGAACACACTAAAAAGAAAGTCTCCAGATTTAAATAAAGCTTTCTTATGGCATTGTAGACTCGGTCACATCAATGAGAGAAGGTTGACTAAGTTACATAGAGAAGGATATTTGGACTCGTTCGAATATCAAACTTATGACACTTGTCAATCTTGTCTCAAAGGAAAGATGACAAAGACTCCATTTACTGGACATGGAGTAAGAGCGAGCGAGCTCTTAGGACTCATACACAGCGATGTATGTGGTCCAATGTCTACACATGCAAGAGGTGGTTTTCCCTATTTCATTACTTTCACGGATGATTACTCAAGGTACGGATTCATTTATCTGATGAAACATAAATCCGAGACTTTTGAGAAATTCCAAGAGTATAAGAATGAAGTAGAAAACCAAACCGGCAAAAGTATCAAAACACTAAGATCTGATCGAGGTGGTGAATACTTGAGTTCCGAGTTCCTAGGTTACCTAAAAGAGAAAGGAATTCTCTTTCAGCTTACTCCTCCATACACTCCACAGCATAACGGTGTATCAGAGAGACAGAATCGAACCCTATTGGATATGGTATGATCCATGATGAGTAATGCTGAGTTACCGCGATCTTTTTGGGGTTATGCGCTAGATTCAGCGGTATATCTTCTGAACAGGGCTCCTACCAAGACTGTGCCTACCACCCCATATCAGATTTGGAGTGGGAAGAAACCCCATCTTCAGCATATGAAGATTTTGGGATGTCCAGCTTTTGTTAAAAAGCAGCATGTGGACAAGCTCGAGGCACGATCAGTAAAATGTAAGTTTGTGGGATATCCAAAGAACTCCAAGGGATATTATTTCTATTACGCGGAGGAACAAAAGGTTTTTGTTTCTCGTAATGCCCATTTTCTGGAACAGCAATTTTTAGAAAAGGAAATAAGTGGGAGCGAAATAGAACTGGAAGAAATTCCAGAACCACAAACTAATACTGAAAGTTTGGTAGAACAAGTAGTTCAAGAAGAACAAGACATTCCCGCACCCCTCCGCAGGAGTAGTAGGCCGTCTCATCCGCCTGAGAGATACTACGGTTTTCTCATAGATGGGGATAGAGAGGATTGCATCATAGATGATGATGAACCTACTGACTTCCAGCAGGCCATCCAGAGCGGCGACTCGGTACGATGGCTAGATGCAATGCGGACCGAAATGGAGTCCATATACACCAACAAAGTATGGACTTTGGACTTTGCTCCAGATGGGGTAAAACCCATAGGATGCAAATGGATCTTCAAGAAAAAGATTGGTATAGATGGACAGGTGGAAACCTATAAGGCTAGACTTGTTGCAAAGGGATTTCGTCAAAGATCTGATTTGGACTATGACGAAACTTTTTCTCCAGTGGCTATACTCAAATCCATTCGGGTCCTTCTTGCTATTGCTGCCTTCCATGATTATGAAATCTGGCAGATGGACGTAAAGACGGCTTTTCTGAATGGAAATTTAGAAGAGTGCGTCGATATGGATCAGCCAGAGGGTTTCAATCAAAGTGGGAGCAGCGGGAAAGTATGCAAGTTGCTTAAGTCCATTTATAGACTGAAGCAGGCATCGCGGAGTTGGAACATCTGTTTTGATGAAACAATCAAAGAATATGACTTTATCAAAAATCCAGATGAACCGTGCATATATAGTAAAGTTGTAGCCAGAAGTGTCGTATTTCTCGTCTTATACGTGGATGACATTCTATTGATAGGAAAGGACATTCCTATGCTACAATCTGTCAAAGGATACTTGTCACACAAGTTCTCTATGAAAGACCTGGGAGATGCCACTTACATTCTGGGGATCCGATCTATCGTGATAGATCCAAGAGGGTGTTGGGACTTTCGCAGTCCAGGTATATCGACACTGTACTGAAAAGATTCAGTATAGAAGATTCTAAGCGCGGTAATCTACCGGCTTGTCACGGAATCACCCTATCCAAAGAGATGTCTCCCAAGACTGATTTGGAAAGGGAACGCATGTCTATTATACCCTACGCTTCTGCGGTAGGCTCTATAATGTATGCGATATTGTGCACCAGACCAGTTGTAGCTTACGCACTGAGCGTGGTAAGCCGGTATCAGTCAGACCCAGGGGAGAAGCACTGGATAGCAGTAAAGAACATTCTCAAGTACCTGAGGAGGACTAAGGAGAGGTTCTTGGTTTACGGCGGAAAAGACCTCAAGTTGGAGGCTTTTGCTGATTCCGGCTTCCAGAGTGATAAGGACGATTCCAAATCCATGTCGGGTTATGTCTTTACCCTCAATGGAGGGGCGGTGTGCTGGAAGAGTTCCAAGCAGGACACCGTTGCTGACTCGATGATGGAAGCGGAGTATATTGCTACTTGCGATGCCGCAAAAGAATCAGTCTGGATGAAGAAGTTCCTAACAGAACTTCAGGTGGTTCCTACCATTGTTGATCCAATACCTCTGTATTGCGACAACAACGGAGCTATAGCTTTAGTAAATGAACCAAGGTCCCATCAGAAGTCCAAACACATCTTAAGGCGGTATCACCTGATCAGGGAGATCATTGATCGTCGGGAGATTGAGGTTCGGAGAGTTGCTACTGAAGAGAACATTGCTGATCCATTCACGAAGGCCCTACCTTAGATTCAGTTCGAGAGGCTACTTGAGATCATCGGTCTTCGCAATGCCAGTACATGGCCCTAGTGCAAGTGGGAGATTGTTAGTGTATATGCCCTAGGGGCCATTATTGTATCATACTAGTTTGTATATTACTTAATAGAAGCTTGGGATATTCACATGTATATAACAGTCTTGCTAAACATGGTAGTATGCTACTTGGTTTTTCTATCTTAATATGTGAGTATACGTATTGATAGAGCTCTTAGGATCTTGCTTGACTACCAGCGTTGTGATGGAAGTCACACTAGTGGGGGCTGGGTAGTCTACAAGCACATCCTTAATCAGGTCCCTAGTCGTAGGATTATCGAGACAGGGCATCGATACTCCGGAGTAGACTAGTGTGTACGCTTCTCATCCCAGTTGGGGAGATGGTCTGTCCCACAGCCGTCAGTACGTCGTACTGGAGATAGTATGCAGGTGCTCGTTGGGTTACGGGTACACCGGACAGGACTCACAGGGAACTGTTGGTTGGTTTTATACCAGTCGTCAGTGAACAGTTCCCAAGTGACATGAGTACAGCATAGTCCGCAGACTTGACACTGCTACTTCGCCTCGAGTGTGTCCCACTGTTCTTAGATTGCTACCCTACCATGGCTCAAAGGAGTCGTGCAAACAGGTAGAAGTTGGGTGAAGTCCCAAGCACCTGGAGGCAGTGGCGGTTAGACATGATTCGTCTCTCCCGGTATTAGGGGTTGATATCACGCTGTGTCAGAGAGCCATTACGCAAAGTCCCTAGCCAGGGCAAGCGAGATTTACTGGTAGGTTCCAGTAGTTTCTTAGGGTGTAATGGGCTTCACTCCGACACGACTTATACCGCTATTAGGGGACTGACTCTTGCCGCCCCCCAGGCCCGATATGCGATAGTCTTAGACGAACATACCGGACTGTACGGAGATTGTCACATCAGACTCAGTAGGAGTTCGGATGGGTTTCCTCATTGGCCTTCTTATCGACATCTACTTGGGGACCGTTACGTACAGCTAGTGCCGCTTGCGGTCTGTGGTTAAACCCCCTGCCAGCGTAGTAGTCGAGTCTCTAGAGTCCCACACAGAGAATTTCCCTACTCCAGGCGAAACGATATAGAGGTCGTATGGTTTTACGACAAGGGTTCGGACGCATACGTGTGTTTATGCACGTACGACATCCAGACAGTTTTTACTAGCCGGCTTTGGTTTAAGCCAGTTTCTAGTATCCGGTTATTGGATTTATACAGTCTAATGTTTTTCCGTGTTTTTACGAATAGGAGGGGCGTTCTCATAATTGCGCGAGAAGCTTCTAGAAGATGGCGACTAAGGAGGTTAAGGCGGCATATACATTGAATGAGATTAGTGAGTCATATGAGTGATTCATCCATATCATTAATGCATCATAAATGCTTAATGACTCATGGAGATGAATCACCATTAGATATTTATGAAGCATGATTATTCATCATTTCCTTTTCTTTTATTGATAAATCTTAATGCTTTATATATATTATGATAACTCATTTTCTCATCTCAATTATCATTCTCACCTTCTCTCTCCTCAAGCTTCCTCTCTTCAAACCCTAATCCTCCCCTCTCATGTGTTGAGTATAAGGATTAGTTAGACTACTTAATCCACAACCCTCACTCTATATCATCTAGGTATTTTGATTAGCAACTAAAGAAACCTAGTTGCCTCAAGTTTAGAGGCAAAGCTCGGAGTAAAGCTCTCGGATGGATCGTCTACTACTTGGAGAAGGCCGAAGAGGAGGTGGAGATCGTAAAGACGAAGGACACGGTTCTACAAGTATAATCACTTTTCATAGTAGTTTAGAACTCCTATGTTTGATGTTAGTTATAGTTTAGAAAACGATTCTTCGGTTAGTCGATGATTATGCCTAAAACAAGATCGTTTTTCATTTTTCCGCCTCCCCGCAAGTCGTGTGGTGTTGTACATCGACTTACATCTGAAGACGCTGAGGAATTACAACGACATGTATCAGAGGTATGAAAAGATGTACCCTTGAATCAATGTTGGTTGAGAGGCTCTGGGTTTTGCTTTGAATGTCATATGAGATGATCAATTTTAGGAGACAAGAGTGTATTTGAGGTTCAGTCACGGAAAGGGGGGGTCCTGCTACTGGAAGACTTAGCTAATTTAGGTTGAGATTGACTCGAAAATAATGTTAAACACTTTAGTACACTCGGCTATCACGTGCTCTCACGTAATGCGCTTAGAATAGTGTTAGACACTAGGGATGAAGCGCACAAAATAGTGTTAAACACTAAAAAAAGGAAGCGCTCACGTGGGGTCATGTGAGGCGCTTGAGTATTGGGCCAGACTTTCCTTATTTTATTCTCAGAATATGCAGGTAAGTGTTAAACACTTAATCTTCATGGCCATCACGTGTGGGCACGTGATAGGTACCCACGCACTGGATATTAAAAGGATTTTTTAGGGGTCACGTGGGGACACGTGAGAGCACCCATGCGTTGGATATTAATCCTTCAGTTTTTTCCATCTTCTCTTTTTTAAAGAGGTGTTTATCAGGGATTACGTGGGGACACGTGAAGCACCCAAAATCTGTTCTGCCCTTCTTTATTTTAAGAAGTCTTTTCAAGGGTCAAGTGGGAGCACGCGACCTAATCTTGTTCATTCTCATTTGATCATTGAGAGGGGGGGTCACGTGTTGCCACGTGATCATGTTGGGTACTTGATCTTTTTCCTTTATTGAAGAATTAAATTCTCTTATAGGGTTAAACCCTAATTTTATTTAGAGGAATTAAATTCCTATATGTTCGAAAGAATTAAATTCTTTAAACTCAATTCTCCCTCTAAATTTTGGATCAGCATGGCAGAATCTTCCCGATGAGAATTAAATTCTCAACTTATGGGGAGATCTGCTTCTGCGGATCTATTACCATGAAGAAGAACTAAGTTCTTATATTAGGGGTTAAACCCTATCTTTGTTGGAGGAATTAAATTCCTATGTGCTTTGTGGGAGAATAAAATTCTCTGAATTTAGGTCCTTCCATAGGTTTTAGATCTGCATGGCAGAATCCCCCCGATGAGAATTAAATTCTCAACTTATGGGGAGATCTGCTTCTGCAGATCTTCAACCAAAGGAAGAACTAAGTTCTTATTCAGAAGAGTTAAACTCTTAGTTTGAGAATTAAATTCTCTTTTGTTTTGTGGGAGCTTATAGAATGATCTCTTTCCCTCTCTTACGTAGGGTTTCTTTCTTTTCTGAAGAGAACTTCTTTTCTCTCTGGAGAATTAAATTCTTTTTTTTTGTATTCTCTCTCTGTCGTTGTCTCTCTTTTCCTCTTCTCTTCTTGGCTTCTATTTATAGGAGAAAGAAAAGAATTAGTTTGTTTAGTCAATCTTTCATTGAAAGATTTTGATTGATTTTATAACCAACATGATCTTTTAGATCACTCGGTGAATTTTATTCACCATTGGATTTTTAATCCCAAAAGATATTTTTGTTTGTTGTTCCTGGCAAATTTTAGGAAAATATTTCCTTGTATAGAATCTTTCTATAAATTGGTGATTTTTAATCACCATTGGATTTTTAATCCAACGGTGCTCCACTTTACAGAGCGCAATCTTTTTTGTTTGGAAAGATCTAGAGAAATATTTTTCCAATTAGGGTTTTTGATTCCCTTTTAATTAAAATTTAATTCTATTAGTTCAGATAGTTTAGGAGTTTATCACGTGTTGGCACGTGACCCTATTTGATAAAGCATTCAAATTAGAATTTAATTCAATTGTTTCAGAGGGCTTAAGAGCCAATCACGTGTTGGCACGTGACCCTACTGATTAAGCATTCAATTTAGAATTTAATTCAGTGTCTACAGGCTTTGCCTATAAATGGTCACGTGTCTGCACGTAAGACCTGGTCACGTGTTGACACGTAACCCCACTGATACAGCATTTCCAATTTGTTTATTTTATTCAGTGTCTACAGGCTTTGCCTATAAATGGTCACGTGTCTGCACGTGAGGCCTGGTCACGTGTGGGCACGTGATGTCCGGTCATGTGTAGACACGTGATTCCTCATTTAAGGTTTCCCTTGCTGCTTTATCTGTATTTTATTTAATTCCCATAAGGGAACACCCAAGAGTTGCACGTGCAATTCACAGGGAATCGTAAGGTTTCAGAATAATTAAACAGGCGCAAAGAGAAGTAAAAACCAAACTAAACACGTGGCACGAATCTCGAGACAAACCCTCAACATCCGACCGCCCATTTCCCTCTAATGGATGCCGCCGGCGGTCCAGATGTCTCCAAATCGCTCCGTGCTTTGGACACAGGTCCCTTCGACTCAACTCTACTCCCCTGCACTGTTTGATTTCCCAGCAATTAAACAGTGACTATTCAATTCATCATTTAACACCAATTTTAATTCTTTTAATTAAAATTTTAATTTCCAAACCCTAAATTCTTCACTATAAATACCACCCTATGCCCTAGCTCTCCTCTATTTTGAAAATTCTACAAAAATTCTCTAAGTTCAAGAAGGGTTAAGGCTATTCAAGTGTAGTTAAGCAAGCTAATGGGAGTAGCGATTAAATTCCGATGACCGGAGCATTTCCGACGAGACTAAGACCCCTTCTCTCTTCCTTACCCTCTTTTTAACACTACACAACCAATAAGTCCCTTTATCTCCCTCTCTTTTCACTTCAATATAACTTTTAAGACATATCGATAAAAGCGGAGTTAGCATATAACCTTTGTCTTTAAAACAATTTTTTTCACTTTTCCATGTTTAAAAGTTTATACAAATTCTCTGATATCACTTCAAGGTAATATTTACATCAATTTCCTTTTGACGTAGCCAAAATTTCATGTTCAATAATCATATAAATGATTTTTTCAGAAAAATACCATGAACATTTATATAACCGTAATTTCAATAACTAGAGTATATACTTTTTTATCATTCATGGGGTAACGACCTACCCCACACGCACACTATGGTTTCATAGCACGGTATTCTAAGTATATGGGTAATTCAAAGAAGAACTTTTTCATTAAAATACCACAGTTTTTTACAAAAATGGGTTCTTTTAAATCGATATTTTAAATCTTTAGCAATTACGCATCTACAACCCTTGTTAGGGGATCCGCTAATGGATGGTGTGGATTATCGCTCATCCTTAGGATAGTAGAGAGAAATGCAGAACACTTCACAGAGTATTCTGTAACACCCTAGTGAATTTATACTATATATTTCGGGGTATTTCAAAATCTTGCGACAGATTTCTTTATTATTGTTGTTTGGGTTACGGATAGTGCATTTAGCAGCTGTGGTTATTATCTAACCTGACCCGTATATTTGAAACTTATCAAGCTTCAAGATTACATCAAATATTTGCTAGTACAGAGTATCCATGCAAATATAGATTCTATACACATATATAATATATTTTAGTATCCGCATATCTTTTAATAATACAAAATAAAAATCAAATAACATATTCTGATATCTAGCCTTACATGTCATCACACCCCATATCATGTGGTTGCACCCATATATCATTTTCATGTCCTAATTGTTAAAATGAGACTCGTTTTGATCGCTACATATATTTACGTAGATCCGTAGTTGGGGGTATACATTTTTATTTACTGGATATCACATTATGGTTTAAACTTTTGCGTATATTCTCTATATTTAAAATCTAGATTTTTAGAAGGGACACGGGTAATATTCAGAGCAATATGATATTATTTGTAAAAAACCTATAATATAATATATATTCTATTATAACATATAATATAATATATAATATATTATAACTTATATAATATATTACTGTTAAACATAAATTATATATATATATATATATATATATATATATTAATTAACCAAATTTTATCTCTCACCTTTGTTCTCTGTCTCTCTCTCTCTTCAAAACCTCGTCCCCACCTCTGTCTCTCTCTCTCTTTAATATATATATATATATATATATATATATATATATATATATATATATATATATATAATACATAATAATTTATTAAACCCCAAAACAAGCCTACCATCTTTCTCTCCTTCTTCTCACGACCTCGCCCGCTGCGAACCCAAAAACCTAACCCACTCTCTCGTCGTCGCCGTTCACCCTCTCGACCTCGTCCTCACCATCACCGCCCTCTCTCATCGTCACCTTCACCTCCATCTCCTCTCCTCTTCCCCTATTCCTGAGCACCCCCTGCACCTTCCCGACCCAAGAAGCCTACACCCCCGCCAGGAAGCCCCGTCGCCAGAACCCCATCCTCGTCGGAAAACTCGCCATCACCGACCACCTCTTCCCAACCCAAGAAACCCACACCCCCGCCAGCAACCCCCATTGCCGGAACCCTATCCTTGCGCGTGTCGCCGACGATCCAGACGATCCAGTGACCGTCGTCATCTTGCCCAGTCACCACGTCACACAACTGCTCAGTCGGGTCCTGTCCTGCGCACGTAAGTTTTCCATCGCGACGTTATTCCGACGTCGGATGTGACATCCGTATTTCGACGTGAGACTCGATCAGGCAAGTTCTAAACTTGCAACATGCTATGTTATTATATTAATATCTATTTGATAAATTATAGTGCATGCGTTTTCATATTCAGCAGAAATTACCGATTTACAGTTTTATAGTATCCATCTGTATCCGTACAATAATAGTTCAATATTTTATCTAGATTGCATCATACATGGCAATGGACGTATAATGGTTATTACAGATAGATACACATGCATCCTGGCAGTAATTGTGTTTCGATATTGATTACAGTTTTACATTGGTATATATTTTGGTTAATATACAGTACATGGCATATTCACGACACACTACCAGATTTGTTACTTGGATCTTATTGCTAATGTGAATTTTTGAATTTAGATCTAGACGATTCAACAAGAATTTGCCAACAATCCTGATTGTTTTCCTGATGGACGTAACTTGTTGTCTACATAGACAAGACCTATACCTGCTTGATCCTGTATTGGCATTAGATTTATATCGCCAATACCTGACCTGAACACAGAACTTGGGGGGAAAGGGAAAATCAAGAATGTAACCAAAACATAATTCAAGAGGATATTATTATTGTTTGCCGTGATTACGGGCATTACGGAATAAATCATTGTTTGTCGTGAATCTGGGCGTTACGGAATAAATCATTGTTTGCCGTGATTCCTGGCGTTACGGAATAAAATATTGTACCGTGGTCCCGTGAGGGCATGAATGGGATATATACTGTTGAGTTACGATGAGGATTACATTAAGTGATTTCAAAGACTTCTAGAATAGATAACCTGGACACACAGACTTTAGGATACATATCACATACATATAGCTCACTATTTATATCTGTGTTAGTTATTTACATTCATATTTAATCATAGCATCATATCCTGGTTATTACGATTCTTTTGATATTATGACGCACTGACGTCTGGGTTTTGCATGGTCCAGTTCCTCTACCTTTATCGCAGACAGATCAAGAGTACTTTCGCAATCGAGACGAGCTATGAGGAGCTAGCCAATTAGTTTAGAGACTTTTAGTTTATTTATTTCAGTAGTTTTATTTCTATTAATGTGAGCCTATATTGGGATGTGATTCAGATACTATTGTTTATTGGATCTTCATTCGTTTCCGCTTTATACATTTTTTTGATTCTATTTACTGTGGCAGATGGACATGTGGTGGCTAGATTATATATTTTACTGTTCTCGATATCCGCTTGACAGCCGTAATGTGACTGTGGAGGGATGATTCCTGGCCACAGGTAGCATGGTTGGCTCTGTCACGTGCCGTGTTTACGTATTTTGGGAAGCGGGGAATGAGAGGGTTTGTTTGGTATCAAAGCCATAGGTTTTAGGTTAGCTGGGGCTTGGTTCAATTTGTAGTTGGGTATGATACCCAATACATTGTTCTTAAGACCCAGAATTTTAGGAACATGTCCTGCCACATTATTGTTTTGTCATTCTAATTCTTGAATCTTATTTTTCCCTTGACTCTTTTATTTTGACAATATGAAAATGACTTTGCATCTCAACTTGGAATCCTCCTGGTTCCTTATTGTTTCTTTCATCTTATTCTCTCGATTCTGATAGTAGGATTTGGGTGACTTGAATGGAGTTATATAGTTGTAACTATGTACCGCGGCATGGTTATAATGTGGTACTCTATTTTGGTAACCTGGAATCCTATTTCGATTCATTTTCTTGACTTATGGTCGTTGTATTACCTTGTTTCCTCTCGGCGTCATTTCTTACGATATTATGCCTTATTGCGAGCTTGAATCCAACAACCACGTTATATATTTCCTCTTGAACCAATCCGTTTGTGTTTCGAACAACAAGAAAAAACACATGAGAAGCTTATGATGACTGCAGTAGTGCGAGATTAAACCCAGCGGGAGCTGGTACAGACCGCTTCAAGGACGATCAGATATAAGATGTTTGATTGAAGAAGTTTTGACAAACCCGCCTCAAATTATCAGAGTAACGCAGCGGAAGAGAAGTGGGATGATAACCCACAAGTCTTAGAACAAACTTGCAAATTCATGATGAAGGGAAACATTTACTGAAGGGTGAAGTTTGTAAACAAGTTGCAGATGAAGCGCCGGCAGTAATTCAGGATTTCATGGATGTATTTAAGGACATCTCGAGTTTACCATCTAAACGAGATGTGGAGTTCGCGATTGATCTTATTCCTAGAGCAGCGCCGATTTCAAAGGAATATTATCTAATGGCGCCAGTGGAACTAGAAGAGGTAAAGAAACAAGTTGCCGAATAACTAGAGAAAGGTTGGATTCGCAGAAGCAATTCACCCTGGGGAGCTCCAGTTCTTCTAGTCAAGAAAAAGGATGGCACGCGGAGGATGTGCATTGATTATCGAGAATTAAATCGGGTGAATATTAAGAACAAGTACCCAATCCCTCGCATCGGCGAATTATTCGATCAACTTAGTGGCACGAGAGTATTCTCGAAGTTAGATTTGCGATCCGGATATCATTAAGTTCGGGTGAAATCAGAAGGCATTTGTAAGACAGCGTTCCGAAATCGATATGGGCATTACGAGTACTTAGTGATGCCATTTGGAGTTACTAATGCACCGGAAATATTTATGGACTTGATGAACTGACTCTTTTCACCATACCTGGACCAATTCGTAGTGGTGTTTATTGATGATATTCTAATCTATTCGAGAAGCAAAGAAGTGGATGCAGAACATTTGAGGATCGCACTGCAAACGTTGAGACAAGAAAGATTGTATGCTAAGATGAGCAAGTGCGAGTTTTGGCTCGAAGAAGTGAAGTTCTTGGGTCATGTTGTATCCGGAGATGGAATTGTTGTTGACCCTGTAAAGATTGCAACGGTTCATGATTGGCCAATTCCAAAGAATGTAGGGGAGATCATAAGTTTCTTGAGCTTACTGGATATTATAGAAGGTTTGTGGAGAACTTCGCTCAAATAGCAGAACAATTGACCAAGTTAACACGAAAGGAGGTACCGTTCGTATGGACCGAGAAATGTGCGTTAGCTTTTGAAGTATTGAACCAAAGATTGACCACCGCTCTTATTTTGACAGTGCCAGATGGTTTTGGAGGGTTAGTTATTCACAGCGACACATCTGGAAAAAGCTTGGGATGTGTTCTAATGCAGCATGGGAAGGTTATAGCCTATGCGTCGAGACAATTGAAGACTCATGAGAAGAACTACCCAACTCATGATCTGGAGTTAGCAGCAGTGATTTTTGCTCTGAAGATTTGAAGACACTATTTATTGGGCGAAAGGGTAGATGTATTTACCGATCATAAAAACCTAAAGTATGCGTTCACACAGAAAGAGCTCAACATGAAGAAGCGTAGATGGTTAGAGCTGATGGCTGACTACGATCTTGATCTAAAATATCATCTGGGGAAAGTTAATGTAGTGCCGGATGCGCTAAGTCGGTTACCAGCAATACGGATGTTGACTGCACAAAAGGAGATTACAGCTGATCTTCAAAGGTTCGAGTTGAATATTGTACTACCGAATTCCTCGGGACCGTTGATGCAGTTGCAAGTACAGTCATCCTTGATTGATAACATTAAAGCAACACAGTTACACAATCCAAGATTGTAGAAGTTTCGAGAATAAGAAGAAGCAGGACTTCGAATAGATCTGTTAATTCATGAAGATGGTTCATTACGATATGGTAGTCATTTATGTGTGCCTAAAGGAGATGTTCGTGAAGCGATCATGAAGGAGGCTCATAGTTCCACATATTCCGTACATCCTGGAGGCACAAAGATGTATAGAGATCTGCGACAACATTTCTGGTGGGAAGGCATGAAAAGGGAGATTGCTCGCTACATATCGAAGTGTTTGGTGTGTCAACAAGTCAAGGCTGAACATCAAAGGGTAGCTGGTTTGCTGCAACCACTTCCGATTCTTCAATGGAAGTGGGAACATATAACCATGGATTTCATGACAGCATTACCACAGAGTCCAATTGGCAATAATGCAGTTTGGGTGATTGCTGATCGATTGACCAAGGCAGCTCACTTTATACCATTTCGTGTTGGTCAATCGATGGAGGCTTTGGCAGAGCGGTACATGCAGGAGATTATGTGATTGCATGGAATACCTGTGAACATTGTTTTCGATCGTGATACTCGATTTCTATCGCACTTTGGAGGAGTCTACAGGAAATTCTGGGAACTTGCTTGAAATTTAGCACGACCTATCATCCTCGGAAAGATGTCCAGTCAGAAAGAATGATCCATACTCTTAAAGATATATTGAGAGCATGCATGTTATACTTCAAGGGTTCATGGAAGGATCATTTGAACTTGGTGGAGTTTTCTTACAATAACAATTTTCAGGCGACTATACAAATGGCTCCATTCGAAGCATTGTACGGTCGTAGGTGTCGCTCGCCTGTCTGTTGGAACGATATTAGAGAAAGAAGATTATTGGGACCGGATATTATTATGCAAACGGTGGAGAAAGTTAACGTGATCCGAAATCATATGAAGGTGGCAAAAGATCGATATAAAAGTTGGACTGATACCAGAAGGAGACCTGTGGAGTTCGCAGTTAGTGATCTTGTATTCTTGAAGATATCACCAACCAGAGGAGTGATCCGATTTGGTAGTCGAGACAAGCTTAGTCCTCGATTCGTGGGGCCTTTCGATGTTATTGAGCGTGTTGGAGAGATAGCCTATCGATTGGCTTTACCACCATCCTTAGCGGGTGTTCATGACGTGTTTCATGTATCTCAACTTCGCATGTATGTTCGAGATGAGACGCACGTCTTAGATCACTCAGAACTGACAGTAAGGGAGGATTTAACATATGAAGAGCGACCAATGACGATTGTGGATCAATGAGAAAAATTCTTCAAGAATAAAGTTATCCCTCTAGTACTTATTTCATGGGGGAATCGTTTGCACGGAGAATCTACTTGGGAACGTGAAGACGGGATTTGACAGAAGTTTCCACAGCTCTTTTCTTAGATCCGTGTTTTCTTTTCTTTCTTGTTCCAGGAATTTCGAGGACAAAATTCTTTTGTAGTTAGGTATAATATAACACCCTAGTGCATTTATACTATATATTTCGGGGAATTTCAAAATCTTGCAACAGATTTCTTTACTATTGTTGTTTGGGTTACGGATAATGCATTTAGCAGCTGTGGTTATTATCCGACCCGACCCGCATGTTTAAAACCCATCATGGTTCAAAATTACATCAATTATTTGCTAGTACAGAGTATCCATGCAAATATAGATTCTATACACATATATAATAAATTTTAGTATCCGCATATCTTTTAATAATACAAAATAAAAATCAAATAACATATTATGATATCTAGCCTTGCATGACAACACACCCCATATCATGTGGTTGCACCCATATATCATGTTCATGTCCTAATTGTTAAAAATAGACTCGTTTTAATCACTACGTATATTTACGTAGATCCTTATTTGGGGGTATACATTTTTATTTACTGGATATCACATTATGGTTTAAACTTTTACGTATATTCTCCATATTTAAAAACTAGATTTTTATAAGGGACACGGGTAATATTCGGAGCAATATGATATTATCTGTAAAAAAAACTATAATATAATATATATTATATTATAATTTATAATATATATTATTGTTAAACATAAATAATATATATATTAATTAACCAAATCCTATCTCTCTCTCTCTCTGTAATAAACCTCGTCCCCACCTCTGTCTCTCTCTAAAATATATATATATATATATATATATATATATATATATATATATAATACATAATAATTTATTAAACCTCAAAACAAACATACCTTCTGTTTCTCCTTCTTCTCACGACCTCACCCGCTGCGAACCCAAAAACCCTAACCCGCTCCCTCGTCGCCGCCGTTCACCCTCTCTACCTCATCCTCACCATCACCGCCCTCTCTCGTCGTCACCTCCACCTCCACCTCCTCTCCTCATCTCCTGTTCCTGAACACCCCTTGAACCGTCCCGACCCAAGAAACCCATACCCCCGTCGGCAACCCCCGTTGCCAGAACCCCATCCTCGCCGGAAAAGTCGCCACCACCGACCATCTCTTCGCCTCCTCGCCTTCCCAGCACCAAGAACACCCAACACCACCACCAATGACCCCCTATACAACCTTCCCCGACCACCTCCAAGCTCACAGCCACCTCATCGACGGCAACACCTCGTCGTCGTTGACCTCATCACCATCCCTCTGTCCATCCCCATTTACCAGAAACCCCAGCAACTTCTCTTCTTCTTCTTTTCTTTCTTTCTTTTCTTGATTCCGGCCATTTCGCCGGAGTTGCGCGTGTCGCCGACGATCCAGACGACCCAGTAACCGTTGTCATCTTGCCCGGTCACCACGTCACACAACTGCTCAGCCAGGTCCAGTCTTGCGCACGTAAGTTTTCCATCGCGACGTTATTTCGACGTCGGACGTGACATCCGTATCTCGACGTGAGATCCGATCAGGCAAGTTCTAAACTTGCAACATGCTATGTTATTATATCAATATCTATTTGATAAATTATAGTGCATGCGTTTTAATATTCAGCAGAAATTACCGATTTACAGTTTTATAGTATCCGTCTGTATCCGTACTGAAAATAGCTTATCTAGTTTCATACCGGAACATCACAATGTTATTATACTACTATAACAGTTCAATATGTTATCTAGATTGCATTATACATGGTAATGGACGTATAATGGTTATTACAGATAGATACATATGCATCCTGACAGTAATTGTGTTTCAATATTGATTACAGTTTTGCATTGGTATCTATTTTGGTTAATATACAGTACATGCTATGTTCACAACACACTACCAGACTTGTTACTTGGATCTTATTGCTAATGCCAACAATCATGATTGTTGTCCTGATGGACATAACTTGTTGTCTATATAGACAAGACCTATACCTGCTTAATCCTGTGTTGGCATTAGATTTATATCGTCAATACCTGACTTGAACACAGAACCTGGGGGGAAAAGGGAAATCAAGAATATAACCAAAACATAACTCAAGAGGATATTATTATTGTTTGCCGTGATTCCGGGCATTACAGAATAAATCATTGTTTGCCGTGATTCCGGGCGTTACGGAATAAATCATTGTTTGCCGTGATTCTGGGCGTTACGCAATAAATCATTGTTTGCCGTGATTCCGGGCGTTACGTAATAAATCATTGTTTGCTGTGATTCCGGGCATTACAGAATAAATCATTGTTTGCCGTGATTCCGAGCGTTACGGAATAAAATATTGTCCCGTGGTCCCGTGGGGCATGAACGGAATATATACTGTTGAGTTACAATGATAATTATATTAATTGATTTCAAAGACTTCTAGAATAGATAAACTAGACGTACAGACTTTAGGATACACATCACATACATATAGCTCACTATTTATATCTGTGTTAGTTATTTACATTCATGTTTAATCATAGCATCATATCCTGGTTATTACGATTCTTTTGATATTATGACGCACTGACGTCCAGGTTTTGCACGGTCCAGTTCCTCTATCTTTATCGTAGGAAGATCAAGAGTACTTTCACAATCAAGCCGAGCCATTATGAGCTAGCCAATTAGTTTAGAGACTTTTAGTTTATTTATTTCAGCAGATTTATTTTTATTGATGTGAGCCCATATTGGGACGTGATTTAGATATTATTGTTTATTGGATCTTAATTCGTTTACACTTTATGCATTTTCTTGATTCTATTTACTGTGGCAGATAGATATGTGGTAGCTAGATTATATATTTTACTGTTCTTGATATCCGCTTGACAGACGTAATGTGACTGTGGATGGATGATTCCTGACCACAGGCAACATGGTTGGCTTTGTCACGTGCCGTGTTTACGTATTTTGGGAAGCGAGGCGTGACATATTCGGTCTCGAAAGGAAATAAAAATACGGTTTTTAAGAAATACGACTTTTCTAAACAAAACAAACTTTGGAAAATTATATAAAACCATGAATCCGTATTTTCGATAAAAAAAATTATGAAAATATATTTTTTAAAATGAAAAATTAGAATTTTTAATAAAATACCATCAAGTTTCCAAAAGAGCCAGTTTTCATAAAAATAGCATAAACTTTTAAAAACTAGATTTTATCATAAAACACCACAACAATTAAAATGTATGTTTATGAAAACCCTAAATATTATAAATCACCCTCGAGGTTTATTTCTAAATAATATTAAAGTATTTTTCATAAAACCCCATCGAGATATGCAAATAATATTTAAGGACTCTAAATTAATATAGGTTTAAGCGGTATCATTTGTCTTGAGCCTCAGGGAGCCGGAGAAAGTGAGTGCTTGCCTATTCAGGTTAGACAACTTAACAGAGTGATCAATGGCAATTATCTTGAAAATATACACAAATCCTGCCGTCCATGTCCAGCAGTTGCCGATTTCTCCCGAACTTAAGATTTCAACAGTTAAATCCATTCACAAGAAATATCTATAACTCGAATCCAAATTTGAACTCTAACCCAACTCGAACCTAAACTTGAACATGGACTCGTATCCAGCCTACTCAAACTAACTTGACTCGAACCAAGATTGCAATTAACATGACTCGCATTTTACTTGACTCACTCAACTTCATTCTACACCTTTTGCAATTTATGGTTTCGATCAAGACATGTTATAACCAATCAATCAATTTAATTAAGTATATCATACAGTTATAAACTGTTTATACTCGAGATGCTTAGGATAGTTTCTTATGTGATTCCAAAAGAGCTTCAGGAGTCCTGTATTAACTTCTATTTTATATTTTACTCGAATATCAGTCGGGTCGACTCATCCATAGCCCCGATGCTAACACATGAAATGGGCCCGTGTTTCCATACTCCTGAGGCCCCACTCTTGAGCTCATAAATACTTCTACGGCTACGTTGACATTCAAACTTGGAACTGAACGTTAACATAGTGACCATATAGAGACTTATAGTACATATTTACCGATGAACATATACTTTTACTCGTCATACATACATACATACATACATATATATATTCTACACTTGTCACTTGTCACTTGTCACTTTTACTTTATCCTTGGGACTTACCGAGCGCTAGTTCGCTGACGGGCATTCCACCCACCATTATTTTCTTAGAATGCTTGTCAGATACGGTCAAGACAGAGGAAGTGGAGGCCACAGAGGAAGATTACAACCGGATTACTCTTCAGGATTAGCTTAGCTTCACTTTCTATTCAGCTTATGTATGCCACATGTTTAGGCATTTTGCTTTATTGTATTTACCTTCCAGAAACTCATATACTAGTAAATATTGGAAGTTGAATGTAAATAAAGATATTTTTTGAAAAATTTTACAGTCTCCATTTATTCTTGCATTGTGTATTATTGTTTCAATATGCTTAGTATATTTATTTAGGGAATGACATTCTTTGAAAAAATATGCCGCGGGCTTGCCACGTCATCGATTCTGTCTACTGGGAAGCGGGGCGTGACATGTTTTGTTGGTGGCCCATGCAGGACAATTCTGCATGAAGTTGTAAACAATATACCACAAGAATTAATGAATTCAACAAATATCTGCATTTCTTGCATTTCAAATTCCTTGAATCTATCCTAACCTATCTTTTGTAACAAGGTGGTGGACTCTCTGAACAATACCAGCATAAACGTCAACGGCGATACTCCACCGCCTACACCACCACCACCATTTACCGTTGCAGCTCCTATTAATGAGCAAATGATACTTCTTGAGGCTATCAAGAGCCTATTGGAGGGTCAGCAGCAGCAGACTGCTATCCTTATGCACCACCCCGAAACCGAAGCACCCGGAGTTAAGCAATTTCAGGCACTGCACCCAAAGAACTTCTCGGGTAAAGAGATTCCACTTGAAGCAGAAGAATGGACTTAAGCGATCGAGGATGACCTGGCAGCAGCTCAAGTGCCAGATATAGCCTGGGTGAGAGTTGCTAATTGCAAATGATCGATAACGACAGGGTATGGTGGAAGGCTGAGGAGAGCCGTCTCGTGCAATCGATAGAATGGAGAATATTCCGAGACCTCTTCGATGCCAAGTACTTCCCAGAGACCGCCCTCTTTGACATGGAGCAGCAATTCATCCATTTTCAATAAGGCTCATTGTGGGTCAAGTCAATGGATGAATATGATGCTGAGTTTACCATGCTCGGCAGGTAAGATATAGTCTCAAATTCAATTTTATGATCTCACTCACAACACTTCTAACGCAAGTACGTAACAGGTTTTCTGCACACTTTATTCCCACTGCTGAGATCCGGACATGATTATTCCAGCAATGGTTGGACCCTGAAATCCAAGATGCACTCGCTATAGGGGATTTCCTGACCCATGAGCTTGCTTTGAAGGCTGCCCGATGCTATGAGGCAGTTGTGAAGAAGAAAGGCAGGACACAGACTGCCGGTGTGAAACGCCTTGTGCACCTGATCACAGGAGGGGCCTCTTCCAGGACAACTTTCAATGGACCATCTCGAAGGCCAGTTGGTTCGTTCACCAACAACAAGCCAGACTTTTGCATCTACTGCAAGAGAACAGGGCACCTTGTGAAGAACTGTCGTAGGGCGAACAACTTGTGCCTGATCTGTAGGTCTTCTACTCACGCCATTGGAGCATGCCCCCAGAACCGAGGACCCAACATCCCTCCAGCTAGACCGGCGATCCAAGCTCTTTCTACCTGGTTAGCTTTACCATCTCCAGCTCCCCGCATCCAGAACGCTCAACCCCAACGCCGAGTGTTTAACCAGGCACAAAGTAAAGTGCCGCGATGCCAAGCATTCACTATGTCGGTCGAAGAGGCCGAATATACGGGTCAGGTTATCACTGGTACAATCCTAGAGCCTCCCTACATGCACTCGCACTCTTTGACAATGGGGCATCACATTGCTTTATGTCGCAAAGGTTCGTCCGAACTCATGGGATCCTAGTTAAGCCGCTCGTATCCAGCTGGAATGTCAGTTCAGGGAACGACATTCTAAAAGCAACTTTGGGATACGATCTGTGTCCAGTGATCATCTGTAGTCGAGAATTCTATGTGGACTTCAAGGTGCTGGACATACCAAATTTCGACGTAGTCTTGGGAATGGACTGGCTGGGAACTTTCTTCGCTACCATAGACTGTCGCCAAAGGAGGGTAGTACCAGATCACCCAGTATTCTACTTCAAAAGTGGAGACCGAACCTTTGAGCCTAGCATCTACAGAGTAAAAACAAAGAAGGCTGAGATTATAGCGTTGCAAGCGGAAGGATTGAAGCCAGAGGTAGTTCGAGAGTCCGAGGATGTATTCTCGGAAGATATATTAGGTTTTCCCCCCGATCGAGCTCTTGATTCAGCATTAATTTGCAACTCGGCGCACAACCAGTAATAAAAGCTCCATGTTGATTAAGTCCGGAGGGATTGAAGGAGATCCGTATTCAGTTAGACAAACTTCTGAAGAAAGGTTGGATCCGACCCAGTACTTCAAATTGGCGATCTCCGGTGCCTGGTGAAAAAGAAAGAAGGTACCTATAGGATGTGCGTGGATTATCGAGCTCTGAACGAGGTGAAAATTAAAAACAATTATCCACTACCTCACATCGATGACCTTTTCGATTAGTTAAGTGGATCTTGTGTCTTTTCAAAGTTAGATCTTCATTCAAGATATCATCAGGTGAAGGTCAAGGAGACCGACATCCCGAAGATGGCATTTAGGACTCGTTATGGTCATTATGAATATCTCGTAATGCCATTTGGAGTGACCAATGCATCTGCCATCTTTATGAACCTGATGAACCAAGTTTTCCAAGAGTACTTAGACAGGTTTGTTGTTATTTTCATCGACGACATCCTGGCAAAGTATCGGAAAGAGCATGACGAGCACTTACGGATTGTCCTAGAGACATTACGAAAATATCAGCTCTACGCTAAGTATAACAAGTGTGAATTTTGGCTAGATCAAGTCGGATTTCTCGGACATATCGTTTCAGGCGAAGGAATCTCTGTGGATCCAGCTAAGGTGTCAGCTGTCAGTGAGTGGCCGACACCAAAAATGGTGAAAGATATAAGAAGTTTCTTGGGCTTAGCAGGATAATACCGACGATTCATTAAAGGATTCTCAAATATTGTAGCACGAAGGGTAACGATGCAATTTGGGTTATTGTGGATCGACCCACCAAGTCGGCTCACTTTATTCCATTCCGAGTTGGTCAGTCAACCGAGACGTTAGCAAGGAAGTACATGGAGGTGAGTAGAAATCTAAAGTAATATTTAAACCTTCAAGATGTACCCTACTTGTCTTGATACCCATAAACTCATGCAGGAGATCGTGAGATTACATGGAGTACCTGTCTGCATCGTCTCCGATCGTGATACAAGATTCCGATCGCAGTTTTGGCAGAGTCTGCAAGCTAGCCTAGGGACGAGTTTGAATTTCAGCACGGCGTATCCAAAAACGTATGGGCAGTCCGAGTGAACAATTCAAATATTAGAAGATATACTGAGAGCCTGTATGTTATACTTCAGAGCTTCGTGCGAAGATCACCTACACCTTGTGGAGTTCTCATATAACAACAGCTACTAGGCAAGTATTGGGATACCACCATTTGCAGCACTCTGCGGATGGAAGTGTCATTCCCCGCTGAGTTGGAACGACGATGGAGATCATGAAATCCTTGGACCAGAGATGATCGTGGAAACTGTAGATGTGGTTCGCACGATCAGGGAAAAGATGCACATAGCCCAGGACTGACAGAAGCATTGGGCAGATGCAAAATGAAGACATCTGGAGTTTCAACCCGGAGAGCATGTATTCTTGAAAATCTCTCTAAACGGAGAAGTGATACATTTTAGCAAGAGGGGTAAATTAAGTTCAAGATACACATGACCGTTCGACATACTCGAATGAGTTGGAGAAGTGGCGTACCGTTTAGCACTACCACCCTCGTTGGAAGGAGTGCACAACGTGTTCCACATATCCCAACTACGACGACATGTGAGCGACCCCAGCCATATACTTGATCACTCAGAGCTCACGGTACAGACTGACCTAACCTGCGAGCAGCAACTAGTTAAGATCCTGGATCGAAAAATGAAGACATTGCGGAACAAGGAGGCGAACTTAGTCCGAGTGATGCGGAGAAAGGATTCGTCGGGAGAATCAACTTAGGAAAGAGAAGAAGATATGTGTGCACGATACCCTTACCTTTTTAAAAATTAGTCTCTATGTAAATATAAATTTTGACGACGAAATTTTTATAAGGAGGGTAGAATGTAACGACTCTGAAATACCTATACAAAATTATTTGTATAGAAAGGGTATTTCATCCTGTATAGAAGTTATAAATTAATTTTGTTCAATAAAATCAAGAAGCAACTTATAGCTCACTGGTAAAGCCTCTACATTGCTGTGACATATCCCGTGTGTTCGATTCCCATCAGTCCTAATTATTTTTAAGATTTTTCTTTTTAAATTCTTCGGAAGCCCAAGAGTTGCACGTGCAATTCACGGGGAATCGAAAGGTTTCAAAAAAATCAAATATGTGCAAAGAGGAGTAAACACAAAACTAAACACGTAGAACAAATCTTGAGGCAAACCCTCAAGATCCGACCGACCATTTCCCTCAAATAGCCGCCGCTGCCTGTCCAGATGTCTCTAAATTGCTCCGTGCTTTGCACACAGGTCCCTTCTACTCCCCTCTACTCCCCTGCACTGTTTGATTTCCTTGCAATTAAACAGTGTTATTCAATTCGTCATTTAGCACCAATTTTAATTCTTTTAATCCAAATTTTAATTTCCAAACCCTAAATTATTCACTATAAATACCACCCCATGCCCTAGCTCTCCTCTATTCTGAAAATTCCTCAAAAATTCTCTAACTTCAAGAAGGGTTAAGGTTATTCAAGTAGAGTTAAGCAAGCCAAGGGGAGTAGCGATCAAATTCCGACGACCGGAGTATCTCTGACGAGACCAAGACCCCCTCTCTCTTCCTTACCCTCTTTCTAACACTACACAACCAGTAAGTCCTTTCATCTTCCTCTCTTTTCACTTCAATATAACTTTTAAGACATATCGATAAAAGCGAAGTTAGCATATAACCTTTATCTTTAAAATAATTTTTGTTACTTTGCCATGTTTAAAAGTTTTTACAAATTCTCTAATATCACTTCAAGGAAATATTTACATCAATTGCCTTTTGACGTAACCAAAATTTCATGTTCAATATTCTTATAAATGATTTTTTCAGAAAAATACCATGAACTTTAATATAATCGTAATTTCAATAACTAGAGTATATACTTTTAGATCATTCACGGGGTAACGACCTAACCTACATGCACACTATAGTTTCATACCACAGTATTCTAAATATATGGGTAATTCAAAGAAGAAGCTTTTCATTAAAATACCACAGTTTTTATAAAAAGGAGTTTTTTAAAATCGATATTTTAAATTCTTGGCAATTACGCCTCTACAACTCTCATTAGAGGACCCGTTAATTGATGGTACGGATTATCGCACATCTTGGGATGGTAGAGCGAGATGCAGAACTCTTCACGGAGTATTCGGTCTCAAAAGGAAATAAAAATGCGGTTTTTAAGAAATACGATTTTTCTAAACAAAACAAACTTTGGAAAATTATATAAAACTATGAATCCTTATTTTCAATATAAAAAAAATTATGAAACTATATTTTTTAAAATGAAAGATTAGAATTTTTAATAAAATACTATCAAATTTCCAAAAGAGCTAGTTTTCATAAAAATACCATAAACTTTTAAAAGCTAGATTTTATCACCAAATCACCACAAAAATTAAAATATATGTTCATGAAAATCCTACATATTATAAATCACCCTCGAGATTTATTTCTAAATAACATTAAAGTATTTTTCATAAAACCCTCTCGAGATATGCAAACAATATTTAAGGACTCTAGATTAATATAGATTTAAGTTGTATCATTTCTCTTGAGCCCTAGGGAGCCGGAGAAAGTGAGCGCTTATCTATTCAGGTTAGAAAATTTAATGGAGTGATCAATGACAATTGTCTTGGAAAAAGACACAAATCCTGCCGTCCATGTGCAGGAGTTGCTGATTTCTGCCGAACTTAAGATTTCAGCAGTTAAATCCATTCATAAGAAATATCTATAACTCGAATCCAAACTTGAATCTAAACTCGAACTCTAACCCAACTCGAACCTAAACTTGAACATGAACTCGAACCCAGCCTACTCGAACTAACATGACTCGAGCCAAGATTGCAATTGATATTATTCGCATATTACTCGACTCAATTGACTTCATTCTACATATTTTGCAATCTATGGTTTCGATCAAGACATGTTATAACCAATCAATCAATTTAATTAAGTATACTATACAGTTATAAACTATTTATACTCGGGGTGCTTGGGATAGTTTTTTGTGTGAATCCAACAGAGTTTCAGGAGTCCCGTATTAACCACTTTTTTATTTTACTCAAATATCAGCCGGATCGACTCATCCGCAGCCTAGATCCCCGATACTAACACATGAAATGGGCTCGTATTTCATTGCTCCTGGGGCCCCCACTCTTGAGCTTGTGAATACTTCTACGGCTGCGTTGACATTCACACTTAGAACTTAACGTTAACATAGTGACCATATAGAGACCTATAGTATATATTTACCCATGAACATATACTTTTACTCGTTATATATATATATATATATATATATATATATATATATATATTCTACACTTGTCACTTTTACTCTTATTTTATACTCGGGACTTACCGTGCGCTAGTTCGCTGACGGACATTCCACCCAACCTTATTTTCTTAGAATGTTCGTCAGATACGGTCGAGACGGAGGAAGTGGAGGCCACAGAGGAAGACTACAACCGGATTGCTCCTCAAGATTAGCTTAGCTTTACTTTCTATTCAACTTATGTATACCACATATTTAGGCATTTTCCTTTATTATATTTACTTTCCAGTTGAAACTCATGTACTTGTAAATGTTGGAAGTTGAATGTAAATAAAGATATTTGTTGAAAATTTTTACAGTCTCCATTTATTCTTGCATTGTGTATTATTTTTTCAATACGCTTAGTATATTTATTTAGAGAATGACTTTCTCTGAATAAATATGCCGTGGGCTTGCTACGTCATTGTTTCCGTCTACTGGAAAGCTAGGCGTGACATGTACAGAAGGTGAGATGTAGAGATATATAAAGAGTTAGAGTGAGGGAAAAGGAAAATGTGATTATTGTCGTAAATCTGGATAATGGAAGAGACATTACTAGGAATACCCGGCCACCCCCTGAAACATTTATGTTTCAATTTTTCTATGTACTTTTAATTGAAAACTGTTTTCATAATTAATTGTGACTCCAGGATATGTATATATCATATTAGAGTCTCACATCTGTAGTGAGTTACAGATACCGAGAAAGAGTAGAATATTGAGAAATGGATGATTTGATCCTCAGTATCGTAATTCGTAGCAATTGGTGATATTGAATTAAATCGCCTGGTTTTGCCCGCGGCAAATATTTAGTTTTGAACAACGTTTTTATGCACCAATATTTAAAAAGATATATCTGTATCGTTATTTTATAAAGCGAGATATAAATTTTGAAAATTATGTTCTAAACATTTACCTTTATCAGTTGAGCATAAGATAAGGTGCATTGAATAACGGTGTAGACATTATTAACCAGAATAAAGTTCTCAACCTACAACACACGGATTTTGAGTTAGTGGGACTTATACATGGTAATGTAAATTTTCCGGTGTCCTTCTGGACAAGGGGTTGGTACTCTTATTTCATTCAGGTTTACCTATGAGTTCTCTGGTTTTAGATTCGCATTCAATGAAATGGAAAGTCCAAAGATTTTGAGAAGTTTATAGATATAAGAATAAATTAGAGAACCATACTTTGGAAGTATCAGGAATCTTTGAAGTGATCGAAAATATATATACTTATGCTAGGTGTTCCGTCGTAGTAATATTGAGAACTTGATTCTCTAACAAGTTACTCATCCGTGGGTTCGTTCCTTAATGAGTAATGCTGTATGGCTTTTTTCCATTTGGTGATATGCAAAGGAAACAGTTGCATAAAATTTGAATCTAGTTCCATCTAAATTAATACCTTAGATTCTATATGAACATAGAATGGTGGAATATCTTGAGCTTGCTAAGAGATGGAGTTATCCGATTTTTGTATAAAAGTAGAATCCGGAAAAACTTAAGGCACGTCTCAGTAATGGCAGTTTGTGGGTTATCCCAAGCATTCGCAAGGGTTTAACTTCTACCATTTTCAAGATCAAAATTTGATTTGTTCTTGACTCACCGCCTTTTTATAAAGGTAATTCTTTTCAGAAAGAGACTAGTGGGGTTACGGTAGAACTGGAAGCAATTCCAGAACCACAAACAGTTGCTGAAAATTTAGTAGAACCTAAGAAATCAATTGGACACGACAAAGCTTAGCCACTCCGCAAATATTAGTAGGTGACCTCAGCTGCCTAAGAGATACTTTGCTTTCCTCGTAGACATTGACAGGGGGGTCAGCATCACGGTAATGATGGCCCTGCTAGTTATCAGCAGGTCATAGGAAGTGGTAACTTTCAGGTGAAAAGATGTATCATATTCAAGTTGGACTCCATGCACTTTAGCAAATTATTAAATTTGTTGGGTGCTCCTGAAGGGGTAAACCCATTAGTAGTAAGTAGATCTTTCGAGATCTGTGCAGATAGAAAGATATTAACTGTCATGCCCTGCTTCCCACTGTACGGGTAAGAGGACGTAACTGGCCCGCGATGTATTTACTCAAAGCTAAACACGTTAAGCGTAAATAAGCAATATAATAAAAGTACGCAAGAAATGACAAGAGATATAAATAAACAATAACTTTTTATTGATTAAACATTCTTTACATACAATTGGAAAGTAAATACAATGCTGGAAAGCGATGCCTAAACAATGGCATATGAAATGAAAGTAAAAGTATGTACAAGTAGAACTAGAGCTCGGGATCCTCAATGAACTGCTCCAAATCTTCCTGGTTGGGCTCGATCTTCTGAGAGTCGGGTCCTTCTGAAAACATTCCAAAGAAAGAAGAAATAGAAATTTCGCCAGCGAATAATCGCTCGGTAAGTCCCAAGAGAGAGATAGATCAAATAAAAGGAATAGATCTGTTAATTTATCTGTTTTTGTTATACTAACGTAGTTGTTTGTAACTTGGTACATAATATATCAGTGTATATGAGAGGAGTCCAACTTTCTCCGTGGATTAAGACATATGGAGTACAAGGCCCCGTCAAAACCCATGGGACAACAACAACGGATATTCAGGTTAGGTGTATTATAGTGACCGTCTCATTCTACTTCTAATACATTCCGTACTAATCTACCCCTTAAAAACCACGTAAATTTATATTGTATTGATTGTAATGATTTGTTGTATAAGACTTGCCGAAACCATGGTATAAGTTGTTCATGTAAACGGATAGGATGTAAATGGATAGTCATGTAGTCAAGTCAAGATATACCTATGGTTCGGTCAATTTAAGTCATGTTGATGTTGTTCTGGTATAGTTCTGGTATTCATGTTCAAGTTCAAGTATAGATTGTATTCATGTTGTATTGGAGTTAAGATTGGATTGAGTTCATGCTTAGATTGTATTCGGATTAGACCGAGACTCAGATTGAGTTAGACACTTAAACAGAATTAGATTCCTGAATTAGGTTTTAGAGTTATCGGTAACTGCTGCATATGGACGGCAGGATTTGTGACTTTTTCCAAGCCAATTAATAACCCCGTTTTAGTTTTCTACCTTAAATAGTCAAGTACTCACTTTCTCCGGCTCCCTGAGGCTCAAGAGAAATGGTCCCGCTTAAACCTATATCTACTAGGGTCCTTAATGTAAATTAATATAACTTAAGGGGGTTCTATGAAAAATAGTTTTAGTATACTTTCAAAATAAACCTCAAGTATTTATTTATCGTATTTAGGGTTTTCATGGATGTAACTTTTAAAAGTGAGGTATTCTAGTGAATAAATGCCTGGTTGAACAGTTCATGGTATTTTTGTGTAAATTTTACTTTTATGGATTCATGATGGTATTTTCATGGAAATATAACTCTTTTCTTTAGTTTAGAAACACATGGAATTTATTATATATTTAAAATAGATGGGATGATAATATTTATATATAATTATTAAAAATAAAATTTATTTATTTAATAGAAAATCACGTTTTTCTTAAAAATTGTATTAAAAATTCCATCGAGATCGTATGCTCCGTGAGGAGGTCTGCATCTCGCTCTACTAGTCCAGAGAATATGCGATAACCTACACCATCCCCATCGGGTTCCCCAAAATGGGTTGTAGAGGCATAATTGCAAGGAATATAAAT
This sequence comes from Agapanthus africanus, assembly GCA_030015575.1. Classification (NCBI taxonomy): domain Eukaryota; kingdom Viridiplantae; phylum Streptophyta; class Magnoliopsida; order Asparagales; family Amaryllidaceae; genus Agapanthus; species Agapanthus africanus. The sequence goes on along the minus strand of JASDDO010000026.1, from coordinate 16,540,020 downwards.
AACACAATTTAAGAAATACGGTTTTTAATAGTTTATGTATTTTAATGTAAAAGTCGTATTTATCCCAAAAATATTGTAAAATGGAAATCGTGCTATGTCATGACGCGTGTTGTGAGAGGTAGGTCATTACCTCGTGAGATTTTCTAAAGGTAATATGAGCAAAAAGTATTAAAATATGTCATATGTAAAGTTTGTGGTATTTAAACGAAAATTTCAAATAAAAGGTACGTAACATAGTATTTTGAGATGAAACTTGTTCTCAAAGGTTGTTTCATGATTACTAAACAAGTTATAATAATATGGATGAATGGTTATTAAGAAAAGCTGTGTTTTAACGAGTTTAGAAATGGATGTCGGAATAACTCCACTTCCGACGATCTTTAAAAAGAGAACCTTTTAATTTAGTAAGAGAGGAGAAGAGAGGGGACTTACAAGATTATAGAAGAGAGGAGATGTTGAGGGAACGTTTGTTGGCTTCGTGGGGTCGCCGGAATCGTCTCGAATCCTCGCCGGAACTTGACCCAGTGCTAACTCCACTTGTACTCTTATTTGGCTTGGAAATTATTTGAGAATTTTAACAATAGATTTCAGAATGAGGAAGGCTAGGGTGTGATATTGTATTTATAGAGTAGAATTATTATTTTGTGAATTGAAAAGAGAATTAAAAATGCATTAAAATTTGGATTAATGTTGAATTTTAATTCTCTGGATAATTGCAGAGAAAACAAACAGTACCGGGGTTAAGGGGGAGGCCAAAAGATTAGTGTGCAAAACCCGGGGGCATTACCCATGGTTTGGCCCGGCGGCGCCGGCCCAAAAGGAGATCTCGCCGGCCAATGGGGTGAGTTGGGTTGTCGGATTCTTGCCACGTGTCTAGTTCGGTTCATATATCATTCGGTACATGTTTGATTTTATCAGGCTTTTCATTTTTACCTGTATAGCACGTGTAAAATTTTGGGCTCCCAAAATGTTTAAAAGAAAAATCATAAAAAATAATAAGTGGCTGATGGGATTCAAACACAGGGGCTATGTCACAACAGTGCAAGGCTTTACCAATGAGCTACAAGTGCTTTCTTGTTGTTCTTAAACAATTTTAATTTATAACTTGTGTTCAAGCTTAAAACTCTATTCTGTACATTAACTTGAAAAATTTTGTACAATGAAATAGAGTCTTTACATTCTACCCTCCTTACAAAAATTTTGTCCTCGAAATTTACAAATATATAAGGACTTTTTTATAAATAAGAATGGGTATTTTGCACGCATATCGTCTTCTCTTTCCCACATTGATTCTTCTGGTGAATCTTTTCTCCGCATCACTCGGACCAAGTTTACTTCCTTGTTCCGAAGTGACTTTACTTTTCTTTCCAGGATTTCAACGGGTTGCTGCTCACAAAATAGATCTGTCTGTACAGTGAGCTCGGAGTGATCAAGAATGCGGATGGGGTCACTCACATATCTTCGGAGCAGGGATATGTGGAACACGTTGTGCACTCCTTCCAATGAGGGTGGAAGTGCCAAACAATATGCCACTTCTCCGACTCGTTCCAGTATGTCGAATTGTCCAATAAATCTCGGACTAAGCTTACCCTTCTTGCCAAAGCGAATTACTCCATTATTTGGAGAGATCTTCAAGAACACATGATCTCCCGGTTGGAACTCCAGGTGTCGGTGCTTTGCATCAGCCCAGTGCTTCTTCCTGTCTTGGGCTATGCGCATTCTTTCCCTGATCATGCGAACTATATCCACAGTTGCTATGATCATCTTTGGTCCAAGGAGTTCCCTATCTCCGATATTGTCCCAACTTAATGGCGATCGACACTTCCTTCCATAAAGAGCTGCAAATGGTGCCATTCCAATACTCGCTTGGTAGCTGTTGTTGTATGAAAACTCCACAAGATGTAGGTGATCTTCCCACGATTCTCCGAATTATAACATACACACTCTTTGTATATCTTCAAGGATCTGAATCGTTCGCTCAGACTGTCCATCTATTTGTGGATGGTAAGCTGTGCTGAAGTTCAGACTCGTTCCCAAGCTAGCTTGCAGGCTCTGCCAAAACTGCGATCGGAATCTGGTGTCACGATCGGAGAAGATGCAAACTGGTACTCCATGTAATCTCACGATCTCCTACATGAGTTCATGGGTATCAGAAATAGTACACTATGAAGAGTTAAATCTTACTTAGATTTAGATTTACTTCCATGTACTTCTTTGCCAGTGTCTTGGTAGATTGGCCAACTCGAAATGGGATGAAGTGGGCCGACTTTGTGAGTCGATCCATAATAACCCATATCGCATCATTACCTTTCGTGCCGTGAGGAAGTGCAGTCATGAAGTCCATGGTGATGTGTTGCCACTTTCATTCTGGAATAGGTAACGGTTGAAGTAAACCAGCAGTCCTGTGATCTTCAGCTTTTACTTGCTGACACACCAAGAATTTGGCTACGCTTCTGGATACTTCACGCTTCATTCCATGCCACCAGTATTTTTGCCGCAGATCTTTGTACATCTTTGTACCACCAGGGTATACCGAGTATGGAGAGCTGTGAGCTTCTTTCATCAACTCTTCCCGAATAGGACCTTGTGGTACGTACAATCTACTTCCGTATCTCAAAGATCCATCTTCGTGGATGATAAAATATGTTCTAAGTCCACTTTCTACTTGTTCTCTGATCTTTTGCAACTTGGCATCACTTGCGTGAGCTGCTTTGATCTGATTGACAATAGTAGATTGAACTTGTAAATTCATCAACTCTGAAGTATTACCTGGCATAACCACTTCAATCTCCATCTTGTGCAAATCTTACTGAAGCTTTCACTGTGCGGTGAGATTCATTGATAGTGGTTGGCGACTAAGTGCATCAGGAACTACATTCACCTTCCCTGGATGATATTGTAGGTTGATGTCGAAGTCCGCCATAAGTTCTAACCATCTTCTTTGCTGCATGTTCAATTCTTTCTGAGTAAACACATATTTTAGACTTTTGTGGTCCGTATATATGTCTACCCGTTCTCCAAGAAGATAATGAAGCCAAATCTTCAGTGCAAAGATAACGGCTGCCAGCTCCAGATCATGCGTTGGATAGTTGCGCTCATGAATTTTCAGCTGTCTTGATGCATAAGCTACAACTTTTCCATGCTGGTGTAGAACACATCCTAATCCATTACCGGATGCATCGTAATGCACAACAAATCCTCCTGAATGGTTCGGTATTACGGGAATAGGCGCTGATGTCAATCTTGACTTGAGTTCTAAAAAAGCTTATTCACATGCTTCTAAACACACGAATGCTTCATCTTTACGTATGGGTTTGGTCAGGGGCGTTGCAATCTTCGAAAAGCCTTCTATGAATCTTCGGTAGTATCCCGCTAATCCCAAGAAACTTCGAATGTCCTTCACTGTCTTTGGAGTCGTCCATTCGCTTACTGCTGATACTTTAGATGGATCCACAAAGATTCCTTCGCCTGAAACGATATATCGGAGAAATCTGACTTGATCTAGCCAAAACTCACACTTGCTATACTTGGCATAGAGTTGATGTTGTCGCAAAGTCTCCAGGAAAATTCGTAAATGTTCAGCGTGTTCTTTCCGATTCTTTGAATACACCAGGATGTCGTCGATGAATATAACAACAAACCTGTCTAGGTACTCTCGGAACACTTGGTTCATTAGATTCATGAATATGGCTGGTGCATTGGTCACTCCAAATGGCATCAAGAGAAACTCATAATGACCATAGCGAGTCATGAATGTTGTCTTAGGAATATCAGACTCTTTGACCTTCACTTGATGATAATCTGAAAGAAGATCTAGTTTTGAGAAAATGCAAGACCCACTTAGCTGATCGAATAGATCGTCGATACGCGGTAGTGGATACTTGTTCTTTATCGTGACTTCGTTCAGAGCTCTATAATCAACACACTTTCTGTATGAACCTTCCTTCTTCTTCACAAGCAGCACTGCAGATCCCCAACTTGAAGTACTGGGAAGAATCCATCATTTCTTCAGAAGTTCGTCCAATTGAGTACGGATCTCCTTCAATCCATCCGGACTTAACCGGTACGGTGCTTTGATCACCGGTTGTGAACCAGGTACTAAGTAAATACTGAATTCAAGAGCATGATCGGGAGGCAAACCTGAGATATCTTCAGGAAATACATCTTCGAACTCTCGAACAATCTCTGGCTTTTCTTCTTCAGCCTGTGTTTTTGCAATCACTGCCTTCCTTGATTTAACTTTGTAAGTGTTAGGCTCCAGTGTACGGTCTACACTCTTGAAATAAAAGACCGGATAGTCTGGAATCTTGAACACTACCCTCCTTTGACGACAGTCGATAGTAGCGTAGAAAGTTCCTAGCCAATCCATGCCCAAGACTACATCGAAGTTTGGTATATCCAGCACCTTAAAGTCCGCATAAAATTCTCTGCTGCAGAAGACCACTGGACATAGGTCATATCCCAAAGTTTCCTTTAGAACGCCATTCCCGGAACTGACATTCCAGCCGGATACGAGTGATTTGACTGGAATCGCATGAGTTTGGATGAACTGTTGCAACATAAAGCAATGTGATGCTCCAGTATCGAAGAGTGCTAAAGCAGTTAGGGAGGCTACTAAGATTGTACCTAAGTTGTGTAGGATATGTTTAGGTATAGAAAAACTTATATTTGGATATAAACAAGTATTTAACAGATTTGGAAGATGGGAAGTTACTAGTGATGACTTGGCCAGTGGCTTCAGTTTCTTCCACAGTCATTGTGAAAGCATGACGCCTAGGTACGTTCCTCCTGGCTGGGGGAGCATTCCTCTGTCCTTGAGATATGTTCCTTTGTGCATGATGAAATTGACGAGAAGAAGATGAAGTAGGTCCACGAGGAGGTGGAGCTGGGAGAGCAAGTCGAGGAGCAGGTGCCTGGATAGCTGGCCGCTGCAGATAGGTGATTGCTGGTCTGGGTGCAGGGTTTGGATTGAGTCTATGAGGACAAGATCCAATATCGTGTGTGGATGAGCCACAGACTAAGCATTGGCGATTTGCACGCTTGCAGTCTTTTACTAGGTGTCCATTCCTTTTGCAGTAGAAACAAAAGTCTGGACTGGGTCGGTTAAAAGTTACTCTCGGTCTTCTGGGTACAAACGGTGGCTTAGAAGAGGCTCCTCCTGCTATCTGAGTAGCAGGGCGCTTCATACCGGCAGATTGAGATCTGCCCTTATTCTTCACCACTGCCTCATATCTTCGGGCAGCTTTCAAAGCTAAATCATGGGTTGGGAAATCCCCTTTAGCTAGAGTAGCTTGGATCTCCGGGTCCAACCCCTGCTGAAATTTTCGTGCTCTGATCTTAACAGTCGGTATGAGATGTTCTGTGAACCTGTTATGGTCTTGTGTTAGCTGTGTAATATGTGATATTAAAAAATCGAATATTTGAGACATATCTTACCTGCTCAGCATGGTGAATTCAGCGTCATAGTCATCCACAGATTTGGTCTACATCAAACCTTGTTGCAGGTGGATGAACGGCTGCTCCATGTCAAAGTGAAAAGTCTTGAGAAAATATTTTGCGTCGAACATCTCGCGAAAAATTCTCCATTAGATCGGCTGGGTAAATCGACTTTCTTCAGCCTTTCACCATACCCCAACATTGTCTATGAGTTGCAGCTTCGCAACTCTTACCCAAGCGATCTCTGGCACTTGCGCTGCTGCCAGGTCGTCTTCAATCGACTGAGCTCATTCTTCAGCTTGTAGGGGGCTCTCTTTCCTAGAGAATTGTTTAGGGTGCAATGCCCGGAATTGTTTCACATCGGGTGACTCAGCATCTGAGCGGTTCAGAAGTATAGCAGTCTGCTGCTGCTGTCCCTCCAAGAGGCTCTTGATAACCTCGAGCAATACTGTCTGCTCGTTGATAGGAGCTGCTACGGTAGGTGTAAATGGAAGAGGTGATGATGGGGTGTTTCCATTGACGTTCGTACTCGTATTGTTTGGAGAATCCATAACCTTGAAATAAAAATAGGGTTAGGATAGATACAAGGAATATGAAATGTAAAGAATGCTTAGCTGCCGATTCTTATAATTCTTGTAATATATTGCTTAGGTTTCCATGCAGAATTGACCCTGCATGGTTATGTATGTTTCCACACAGAACTGACCTGCATGGGCTACCAACAAAACCTGTCACGCCCCACTTTCCAGAGTACGGGTGTCACGCCCCGCTTTCCAGAGTACGGTAAAGAGGCGTAGCGGGTCACGCGACGTATTTAATCAGAAGTAAACAAGCTAAGCGTATATAAGCAATATAATATAAATGTACATAAGAAATATATGAGATGTAAATGAACAACAACTTTTTATTTATTAAACAATCTTTACAATACAATGCTGGAAAGTAAATACAAGACTGGAAAGCAATGCCTAAACAATGGCATGAAACTGAAAATAAAAGTATATACAAGTGTCTAGAGCTCTGGGTCATCGATGAATTGCTCCAAGTTTTCTGAGCTGGGCTCAATCTCTAGAGAGTCGGGTCTTTCTGACAACATTCCAAAGAAAGAATAGAAAAGGAATGTCGTTAGTAAACAATCGCTCGGTAAGTCCCAAAGAGAGATGGAAATAGAGTGAACGGGTAATGAGAATATAACTGGTATAATGTTGATAGTTATGTTAACGCAGTTGTTTGTAGCTTGGTACAGAATATGCCAGTGTATAGGAGAGGAGTCCAGCTTACCCTGTGGACTATGGTATAAGAAGTACAAGGCCTCATCAAAACCCACGGGACAATGACAATGGATATTCATGTTAGGTGTATTAAAGTGACCGTCTCATGCCACATTAAACACATTCCGTACCAATCGACCCTTTTAAACCCCGTAATGTATTATTGTATTGTTTTGTAGTGATTTGTAAATATAAGACTTTTCGAAATCATGATATCAATCGTTCATGTAAACGGATAAGGATATAAACGGATAGTCATGTAGACAAGTCAAATGTATATCCATGGATCGGTCAAATCAAGTCATGTTGATATAGATTGTATTCTGGATAAAAAAGATTCATGTTGCATTGGAGTTACATTGAATTGTATACATGGATGGATTGATTTCAGATTAGACCGAGACTCCGACCGAGTCAGATACTTAAATAGAATTGAAGTCCTGAATTAGTTTTGGAGCTATCGGTAACTGCTGCACATATACGGCAGGATTTATGAATTTTTCCAAGCCAATTACCATTGATAACCTCGTTTTAGTTGTCTACCTTAAATAGGCAAGCACCCAAATTCTCCGGCTCCCCGACGCTCAAGAGAATTGGTCCCGCTTAAACCTATATTTATTAGGGTCCTTATTGTAAATTAATATAATTTGAGGGGGTTTTATGAAAAATAGTTTTGATATATTTTCAAAATAAAGCTCAAGTATTTAATTATCGTCTTCAGGGTTTTCATAGATGTAATTTTAAAAGTGATGAAATATTCTAGTGGATATAAACCTAAATTGAATAGTATATGGTATTTTCATGTAATTTGACTTGTATTGATTCTTGATGGTATTTTCATTAACTTTTGTGATTCTTTTCTTTTGATTTAGAAAACATGGAATTATTAAAAATATTTAAAATAGATATTTTGATAATATTTATATATATTTAGAATTTATTTATTATATAGAAATTACTTTTTATTAAAAAATTGTAATATAAATTCCATCGAGATCGTATGCTCCGAGAGGAGGTCTGCATCTCGTCCTACTAGTCCGATGAATGTACGATAACCCGCACCAACCAAATCAGGTTCCCTAAAATGGGTTGTAAGGACATAATTGTATGGAATTTAATTAAAACAATCTTAAAGAATACGGTTTTTAATAGTTTATAGTATTTTATCATGAAATTGTATTAATCCCAAAAAAATATGGTAAAGAGGAAATCGTGCTATGTCATGATGAGTGTTGTGATTGTTAGTTATATATATGCCCTAAAAGCCATTATTATACATGTGATGTATATTATAATGGATGCTTGGACATATATAGGGAGAACTTTCTTGCTCGACATGATAGTATGCTATCTGGTAGCTCTTTATCTTAACATGTACACTTACTGTCTCTCTATTACATATTGATAAAACCCTTAGGATGAGTACTTGACTATCAGGATTATGATGTAGATCATACTAGTGGGGCAAGGGTAGTCGGTAATTACATCCTTTAAATGTTCCTAGTCGTGGGAGTATCGAGACGGGGCATCGATATTCCAGAGTAGACTAGCGTATATGATGGGCGATGGATGATCCCACATCCATTGGTGTTTGACATCAGAGAAGATATATGAGTGCTCAGTGGAGACTGGGTACATTGAACGGACTCGCCGAGAACTCCTAGATGGTATTATACCTATCGTCAGATAGCAGTTCTCTGGTGACACCGGTACAGGTTAGTCTGTTGACCCGAGATCGTCATAGAGTCTTGTGTGATTCCCACTGTGCTTTGATTTCCACCTTACCACGTTCAAGAGATCGTGTAAAACGGTGGCTTTTGGATGCAGTCCCGAGTCACATTGAAGCAATGAGCGATAGGAGGGGATTTCGTCTCTCCCGGTATTGAGGGTTGATATTGCGCTATGCTCGATTGGCCATAACAGGAAATCCCTGGCCAGGGTTGCTGAGATTTACTGGTAAGTGTTATCAGTAGTTTCTCGAACGGTTATGAACCTCTCATCAGTATGACTTATCGGGCTATTGGGGTCTAACATTTACCAACCCCAGGCTGTGATATGCGACATATCAGACGAAGAGACCGGACTGTAAGGTATTGTTACTTATTGGATTCACAGGAGTATGAGCAGGCTTGCTTGTTGGTCTTCTGATCGCTCAATACTCGGGTAGCCGTTACTTCCAGCTAGTACCGCTGACGGCTTGTGGGTGTTTGATATAATCATCACCTACAGCCGGCGTATTGACGAGTCTTTAGAGTCCTACACAGAGGTTTTCTGGCTCAGGTGAAACGAAGTAGGAGCACATATGTGATATGTGCGGGACTGAGTTTAATGCGCGTATGTGATACCGCATTCTATTCTCGCGATATGTGATATCGGTCGGTTATATGTGATATCGGTCGGTTATATGTGATATAGCCGGATTATCGAATCAAGTGTTGATTCGATAAGTTGATACATATGATATTAGTCGGTTATATGTGATATAGCCGGATTATTAAATCAAGTGTTTATTTAATAATTTAATGTGTAATTATATATTTGATATATTAACCTACATTAACTAATATTAGCTCACTTAAGAATTATTTTTCTCACTTGTGCATTTAGTATATATGTGATATATATTAATGTACATTTTTGTGTGTCATGCTAGATGATATATGCAACATGGGTGTATGAGACTCACACCATGCTTAACATAATGAAGGGTTTTATTATTTAAACTAATTCAAAATTGAGTGAAAATTAGTCATGGTTGATGCTTAGTGGAAGCTTGTAGAATCATTGACTAAGTCAACCAATTTTATTTTACTTAAGATATTTATTAACTCAACCATTATGATTAGCCATAGTTTAGTCTCTACATGAGTTAGTATATGATATTAAATCACCCATGGCTCCCATCCACACTAGCCTTTTTTCCATGGTTACTTTTCTTCATCTCCTTCCTCAAGCTCTTTAGCTTTTGGGAGGTGAAGAAAATTAGTGAGAAAAATATTTCTAAAATCATCTTCGGCCTCGAAGACTTCAAGTAAGCTTGTTCTTTTCATCTTGTGGAGCTTTTATAGAGTCCAGGAGTTCACTACTTAGATCGAAGGGACTACTATACGGAGCTATTGAAGTGAAGGACCGGTCTAAAAAGATTGTATTTCTTGTTCACTTAGATATAAAGATGTTTACATGCTAGTTTCGTCTAATTCTCTTGTTAAGATTCTAGGTTAGGGTTCTTTAGCGCGCCAATTTTTCAAAAAAGGCATGGTCGATGCCTCCCGAAACCCAGTGGCGGTGCGCCGGAACCCTGCAGTGATGAGGTAGGTCATTACCTTATGAGTTTTGTAAAGGTAATATGAGCTATATGATGAAGTAATGTCGAATAAAAAGTTTGTGGTATTTAACCGTAAAAGTGCAATAAAACTGCTTTTTATTTGGAGTTTTGAATTGAAATTTGTTTCTAATTATAGTTTAATGTTTAACAAACCAAGTACAATGATTTAGATAAATTGTTCTTAAGAAAAATTGTTAGTTTAAGAAGTTTTAAAGATGGATGTCGGTATAACTCCACTTACCGACATCATTAAAAAGAAGAAGTTTTGAAAGGTGAAAAGAAGAGAGTAGAGGGGACTTACTGGATTAGGGTAAAGAGAAGAGATGGAGGAAGATTTTGAAAGTATCGTGGAGTCGCGGTGTCACCGGATTTGTCCCTAAACGTCGCCGAAACTTGACCTTGGGCTAACTCCACTCATACAACTTTTTGTACTTAGAAAATTTTGAGAGTATTGATGCTAGATTTCAGAATGAGGAGGACTAGGGTATAGGGTGGTATTTATATGGTAGAATTAGGGTTTAGGGTATTAAACATGAGAATTAAAATGCATTAAAATTTGATTTAAAGCTCATTTTAATTCTCTGTTAATGTGCAGGAAAATCAAACAGAAAAGGAGTAATGGGGGGAGGCCAATGGGTGTTAGGGCAAAATATTAGAGCATTACAGATGGGGGGAGGGGGGCGGCGCCGGCCCTTTAAGGGATCTCGCCGGTCCAACTAGGGAGGTGGGGTGTGGGATTGGTGCCACATGTCAAGGTCTGTTTAATTAACAATTTTCACATGTTTGATTTCTGAGACTTTTTATTTTTACGTGTGTTGCACGTGTAAAATTTTGGGCTTCCAAAAAGTTTAAAAGAAAAAATCAGCAAAAATAATATGTGGCTGGGGGGATTGAACACAAGGGCTACGTCACAGCAGTGCAAGGCTTTACCAATGAGCTACAAGTGTTTCTTGTTGTTTTTAAACATCTTAAATTTATAACTTGTGCTATGGATTTACAAATACTCCATTTGTACATTAACTTTAAAAATTTTATGTACATTAAAATAGAGTCGTTACAACGGGTAAGGGGACGTGACTAACCCACGACGTATTTACTCATAAGTAAATACGTTAAGCGTAAATAAGTAATATAATAAAAGTACACAATAAATGACAAGAGATATAAATAAACAACAACTTTTTATTGATTAAACATCCTTTACATACAACTGGAATTAAATACAATGCTGGAAAGCGATGCCTAAACAATGGCATATGAACTGAAAGTAAAAGGTATGTACTAGTAGAACTAAAGCTCGGGATCCTTAATGAACTTATCCAAATCTTCCTGGCTAGGCTCGATCTCCTGAGAGTCGGGTCCTCCTGACAACATTCCAAAGAGAGAAGAAATAGGAATGTCGTCAGCGAAAAATCGCTCGGTAAGTCTCAAGAGTGATAGATCAAGTAAAAGGAATAGATCTGGTAATTTATTTGTTTTTGTTATACTAACGTAGTTGTTTGTAACTTGGTACAGAATATATCAGTGTATATGAGAGGAGTCCAACTTTCTCTGTGGACTAAGGCATATGGAGTATAAGGCCCCGTCAAAACCCATGGGACAACGGCAACGGATATTTAGGTTAGGTGTATTATAATGACCATCTCATTCCACTTCTAATACATACCAATTTACCCCTTAAAACCCCTGTAAATGTATATTGTATTGATTGTAATGATTTGTTGTATAATACATTTCGAAACCATGGTATAAGTTGTTCATGTAAACGGATCGGATGTAAACGGATAGTCATGTAGTCAATTCTAGATATATCCATGGTTCGGTCAATTCAAGTCATGTTGATGTTGTTCAGGTATTCATGTTCAAGTTCAAGTATAGATTGGATTCATGTTGTATTGGAGTTAAGATTGGATTGAATTCATGTCTAGATTGTATTCGGATTAGACCGAGACTCAGATTGAGTCAGACACTTAAACAGAATTGGATTTCTGAATTAGGTTTTGGAGTTATCGGTAACTGTTGCACATGGACGGCAGGATTTGTGAATTTTTCCAATCCAATTACTATTGATAACCCCGTTTTAGTTTTCTACCTTAAATAAGCAAGCACCCACTTTATCCGGCTCCCTGAGCCTCAAAAGAATTGGTCCCGCTTAAACCTATATTTACTAGGGTCCTTAATGTAAATTAATATAAGTTGAGGGGTTCTATGAAAAATAGTTTTAGTATACTTTCAAAATAAATCTCAAGTATTTATTTATCGTATATAGGGTTTTCATGGATGTAACTTTTAAAAGTGAGGTATTCTAGTTAATAAATACCTAGTTGAATAGTTCATGGTATTTTTGTGTAAATTTTACTTGTATAGATTCATGATGGTATTTTCATGGAAATGTAATTCTTTCTCTTGTTTAGAAACACATGGAATTTATGTAATTCTTTCTCTTGTTTAGAAACACATGGAATTTATTATATATTTAAAATAGATGGGTTAATAATATTTATATATAATTATTAAAAATAAAATTTATTTATTAAATAGAAAATCATGTTTTTCTTAAAAATTGTATTAAAAATTCCATCAAGATCGTATACTCCGTGAGGAAGTCTGCATCTCGCTCTACTAGTCCCGAAGATGTGCAATAACCCGCAGCATCCCTATCGGATTCCCTAAAATGGGTTGTAGAGGTATAATTGCAAACAATGTAAATAACACAATTTAAAGAATATGGTTTTTAAGAGTTTATGGTATTTTAATGTAAAAGTCGTATTTTCCCCAAAAATATTGTAAAAAGGAAATCGTGCTATGTCATGATGCGTGTTGTGAGAGGTAGGTCATTACCTCGTGAGATTTTCTAAAGGTAATATGAGCAAAAAGTATTAAAATATGTCATATGTGAAGTTTGTGTTATTTAAACGAAAATTTCAAATGAAAGGTACATAACATAGTATTTTGAGATGAAACTTGTTCTCAAAGGTTGTTTCATGATTACTAAGCAAGTTATAATAACATGGATGAATGGTTATTAAGAAAAGTTGTGTTTTTAACGAGTTTAGGAACGGATGTCGGAATAACTCTACTTCTGACGATCTTTAAAAAGAGAACGTTTTAATTTAGGAAGAGAGGAGAAGAGAGGGAACTTACAAGCTTAGGAAAGAGATGAGAGTTTGAGGGAACGTTTGTTGGCTTCGCGGAGTGGCGGGGTCGCCAGAATCATCTCGAATCCTCGCCGGAACTTGACGTAGTGCTAACTCCACTTGTATCCTTCTTTGGCTTCGAAATTTTTTGACACAATCGCAATGCAATTCTATTAAAATCAAGTCCGAAAAATCGATACGGCACATGAATTGCTTATAGGTTAGAACCTATAGCTTACGCATGAAAGATCAAAATAACCCTCGTCCGTTGACGTACAAACATCCAACGACGAAATACGATATCAAATACCAAATCCAAAGTTTCAGAAATCGGAAAACACAAATCAGCAACTAAAAAAACACCTCCATGTTTTGCCTCGGGTACAATTAGCCAATTTTGCATATGGGGTTGCTCTAGATATCACATAAGGGAGCCACAAACCAAGAATCAACACATTTCATCCCAACTTGGCCACAAATTGCGGCCGTAGGCAATAAATCTGCGGCCAGAACAATAAGGAATGGGCTCGGGTTTCTAGGGTAGGTTCCTGGTTGCCTGCACGTCTCTCTATGTTCGCTAAATAATTTTTGGGGTCTCCGGGTTATAGCAGATATCAGTATCACATCACAATCCTCACAAAATACGACATCGGCCAATTCAAAGTTCGTGTTTTGGTTTCTAGTATCTGGTCTTGTCCAATAAAACCATTAATCAAGTCTTGCAAACACTCACTACATCTCAATTAACCACTTCCAAGTCAAGTCTCCCACTAAATCTCAACTTGGAAAATTCCAAGATCACAAAACCTAATTAAATCAAATTCTAAACTAAACTAGAATATATAAACACAATTACTAATCTATATGTGAAGGGGTTATCTCATTTGGCAACTTAGGAAAATTCTTGAGTTGCCCAAAGTCTTCAAAATCCAAATTTGAATGGTTCAAAGGGTTTAGAATGAGGTTGTGCATGTTTTATATAAAGGTGGCATAGGGTTTAGGTTAGTAATTTGAGATGATACATGGAGGTAGTGAGATGAAGAAAACAATGGAGAGTGAAGGAATGAAGAAGGAAGAAGAATTGTGAAGAAGTCAAAGAGATCTCTCTCTCTCTCTTAACCTCACTCTCTCTTACCCTCACTCTCTTTCTAAAATATCTGCTTCTTGTTTCTTTCTTCTTCTTCTTTTTGTTTTACTCTCATAACGCTTTCTCTCTTTGCTTTTCTTTTCTTTTCTTTTCTCTTCTCTTTTTCTTTTCGTTTTGTTTTCTTATAAAATTGACAAGTCACAAACACAAACACAACATGCACATGACATGGTGCACTAGCCATGGAAAAATGTAAGAATACGGATTTGGCTTAATCGCGATTAGTAGTGCACTAATCGATTTAATTTAAACCTGCATATATTTAATTATAAAAATACCAAAATCCGATAAATATCATTATAATGAAATAAATCATTTTAATCTCCAATTATATTCCAAATATTGGTATATACTTATACCATTTTACGAAAAATCCCTATTCGCAAATCGAATAGTTTTCGCGAAATATATTATTTTAATATTAAATTTCCAAAAATAATATTTTATATTTCTGAAATGTTACAGTAGAGGATACCTAGAAATACTCTTGCCTGAAAACCAGTATGAAAGAAAAACGGTATTTAAAGCTAACCACCAAAAGAGTATCATTGAAAAATATATCTGGTCTTGAAAAAGAAAAATAAGGAAAAAAAATAAATAAATAAATAAAGTCAAGACCTGGAAACTGCTATTTACGCTTTAAGCTCACACATTCAGTAATCGGTTGTTAGTGCCTCAAGAAGCATTAATAGTCGCATGAAAGATGTGTGAGCAAAACCGTCTATCATTTAACGAAAAAAAGTAGTCTTAGGTATTAGGGCAAGTGTACTATAGCTTGAATTGAATTCTTAAGTGTAGGGGTAAAAATTTACACACACGTAGGGGTATACAATCAATGTTTGGAGGAAAGATAGAAATAAAGAATAAGACTTATGTTTTCCGTAAAGAAGATAAATATCCCTGATTGGAGACCGCACTTTAGAAGGAAAACTCAAGAAAAACCGAGATCTTTCTAAACTGTAAAAACATATAGGATCTGAGGTTAAATAAATAAGAGGCGTGAAACATAAGGGTTGAATATTTCTAACTTAGGATGATAGAATTTCTAACCTAAATACTTAACTGTAGGAGTAGAATCGATGTTAACTTATGAAACTAGCTTGACGGGATTTTGTGGTTGTAATCCGCTGAAAACCCTCAGGAGACAACACTCCTCCTACTAGGGACATCTAGAGGTTTAACGGCTTGTTGCACGAGCTCAGTGCAATCGCGTTCCCTGCGAATGTGAGGCTAGAATTTTTTGTTTTGCTCGGGACGAGCAAAAGATAAGTTTTGGGGTATTTGTTTATCACAGGAAACTGCATTTTAATACCACTCATTCATTATCTGTTTTATTATTAATCGGTACTATTAACCAGTGTCTACTCGGTAATTACATATTACAGTTATCCGTGACAAAATACTGGAAACACACTCAAAATCACAGATATAATATTTGTGAGCCGACACTGCAACCGGAACTGCAAACCGATCGATATCCAAAGAGTTTTTGCAAATAAACTAGTGTACACACATTTTGGTCCAACACATACAAGTGTGCACATGCTCTTTAGCACATGGACCATTGTTGGGCTGCCAATAGCACAAGTGAGCACATGAGAAGTGATGTGTGATAAATGCTAAAAGTTTTGATGTGATTTAAAAAGCATCAAGTTTCCCTCCAATCTGCTGAATACAACCCAGCATTCTACAAAGAAATCAAACAATACCAATGGAGTTGTCGAGAGAACACAAGACCACCACACCAACACGAGCCCACTTGCTCGGAATTGACCTGGCGACATGCTCAATAAAATCGATCTCACCAGCCCCACCATGCCCAATGAGTCCCATTTTTGTTCTGGCTATCCCTTGCAGTCACATCATTCTATTTTTATTATTTGTTTAATTTTATTTTGAGCCTATAAATACAGATCAGTGAGCAAGGGAAGGGGTCTAACATTGTCTCTCATTGTCACACTTTTGATTCACAACTCTTTTTTGTTTTCTTTTGTTCTTGTACATAGCCAGTTTTCCTTGAGCTCCTTGCCTTCTCTTGATCTTGCAACTTCTTCATTGATCTTACAAGTTTAAGTTTTGGTTATTGAACTCAAGATTGTATCACTTGGACATAATAAAGCTTTCATTTTTGTTCTTGGGTTCTCAGTATTCTCTTGCTTTACTTACTTGCAATTTTAATTCTTGCCCTTTACTTACTTACTCTTTTAATTCCATGCCATTTACTTACTTGTAATGTTGCTCTTTTCTTTTCTTTGTTTATCTTTTCTTTTACCCTTTCTTTGTGGTTTTGATGATTTGTGAATATTGATGTTGTTAGGAAAAAGAATGGTGTTGTAAGTTAAGATTTTCGTTTCTCATTTTCTTTGCCCGATATTTTCAATTGAACTCCGTCCAAACCTTACGCAAGCGCTCCGTTAGGCACCCTACCCTACCAAGGTATCTGTGATCCCTAACCGCGACCGGTTGCGTTCGGTTTGGCCGGAGGCGAAAGCCAAGAGACAAGAATGGACGGACAAGGGTCAATAAGCCGGATTTAAACCGTGCTTAAGTACCCTAATCCACGTTGTTTTCGATTGCTCTAGATTCAATAGTCAAGTTCAGCACAAAGGATTGAGTACGGACTTAACTAACTTACACTATCCTATCTAATCCTAACAACTTATACTTGCATATAAACACTTAGGTTAGAAATGAACCATTCCGCCACGCGCATTAACTTGTCATAACTAGAACGCAAAACGCACCGTCTCCCTGCGGACGACCCGTGCTCATCACGGCTAGCTACACGCAACGCCATCCTGATTACGGTTAACTTTAGAATTTTAAAACGCGATACGCCAAAAGCGTGTCAATCAGGTCACGCGGCGTATTTACTCAAAAGTAAACACGCTAAGCATATCTAAGCAATATAAAGTAAAATACGCAGGAGATAAGAAGTAAATGAACAGCAACTTTATTTATTCAACATTCTTTTTACAATACAGCTGAAATGTAAATACATGGAATGAAAACAATGCCTAAACAATGGCATAACAGAAATGAAAATATGTACAAATAATCTAGAGCTCTCGATCGAAGGCTATCTGATCCAAGTCCTCGCTGCTGGGCTCTGTCTCCAGAAGGTCCGATCCACCTGAAAACATTCTAAAGGAAGAAGAAAGTGAATGTCGTCAGCGAACAATTGCTTGGTTAGTCCCAAAGAATAGGTATAGATAGAATAGACAGAAGGAGAATGTAACTTTTAAAGTTGCATTATATTGTTAACGCTGTTGTTTGTAACTTGGTACAGAAAATACCAGTGTATACGAGAGGAGTCTCACTATTCCGGAGACTAAGGTATACGGAGCACAAGGAACCGTTCAGCCATGGTACAACAACAATGGATATTCAGGTTAGATGTATTATGGTTACAGTCTCGTGTCACTTTTAACACCTTCCGTACCAATCTACCCCTTTAAAACCCCGCGATGTCTTGATTGTATTGTTTGTATTGTATTGTCTTGTATTGTAAATTGTATATAGATGACTTGCCGGAACCATGATATCAGTAATGGAACGGATATAATGTATGTACATGTAGATGGAGAATATCCATGATTCGGTTCAGTCAATATAGATTGATATAAATTGAATAGAAGGATTCATGTTGAATTGTAATTTATACTTGAATCGCATTCAAGTCAGATTGATTAGATGGAGACTCAGTCTGAGTCGGACACTTTAAAAAGAACGTGAAATCTTGAATTAGTTTTGATGTTATCGGTAACTGCTGCATATGGACGGCAGGATTTGTGTCTTTTTCCAAGACAATTACCGTGTTGATAACACCGTTTGTTAGATTGTCTACCTTAAATAGGCAAGAACCCATATCTCCAGCTCCCAGAGGCTCAAGAGACTGGTCCCGCTTAAACCTATGTTTACTAGGGTCCTTATTGTAATTTAGTATAACTTGAAGGGGTTTTATATAAAAATAGTTTGTTATAATTTTCAAAATACACCTCAAGCATTTAATTATCGTCTTTATGGTTTTCATAGAGGTATATTTTTATACAAGTGAAATTTCTAGTGAGTAAAACCTAACTTCATAATTATGGTATTTTATTGAAATATTGGAATTGTGTTGTATTTGGATGGTATTTTCATGTAATAGTGATTTCTTTGATTTAGAAAACTTGGAATATTTATATAATTAAAATAGATATTTTGATAATATATATTTAATGAAAATAATTTATTTATTTTCTTGTAGAAATCTCATTTTCTAAAGAAAAAATATATAAAAATTCCATCGAGATTGAATGCTCCTTGCGGAGGTCTGCATCTTGCTCTACTAGGCCCGAGGATGTGCGATAATCCGCACCATCCTGAACGGGGTCCCCAAAGTTGGTTGTAGAGGCGCAATTGTATGGAAATGTTTAATACATCTTTTTATAGAAATGGTTTTATAAGTTTAAGATATTTATTTGTAAAGTCGTTTTATCCCATACTATGTTCCCAAAATTTCCATCATGCTATGTTAGAGATGTGTTTTGTGATGAGGTAGGTCATTACCGCGTGAACTATTTAAAGGTAATATATTGTTTATGTCGGAACTAAAGTATGCGGTATTTTACTTTAAAACTGCGATAAAAATTGCAATATAAATTTTTTTGATATGAAACTTGTTTAATATGTTTATTAATGTTTATTGAACATGATATGAAAGTTTGGTATTTTCTTGTTTAAGAAAAATAGGATCTTTAAAGAAAAACCGAATCGGAAGTCGGATTAACTCCGCTTCCGTCGGGTTTTAATATTTAAGATTTTAGAATAGAGAAAGAGAGAGGAAAAGGGGAATTACTAGCTTCAATGAGAGGTAAGAGGTAGGAGAAGGATTGGGAAGCATCGGGGCGTCGTTTAGTCGCCGGAATCTCTTCGGAATTTCGTCGGAGCTTCGCCCTCCGCCAACTCCACTTGTACACAAAAAGGACTTGAAATTTTTTAGAATTTTGGCAGGGAATTGTGAATGAGAATGTGTGAAATGGGGTGTTGTATTTATAGGGAAAATTAAGGTTTGGTATGTTAAAGAATGCATTTAAAATTTGCATTAAAATTGGATTAAAAGAGCATTTTATTGCCCTCTGGAATTGTGCAGAGTATACAAAAAGCCTAGGGGAAGTGGGGTAGGCCAAATGTTGCAGGGGAAAAGAATTGGGTCATTACCGTCGGGTTACACCGGCGGTGCCAGGCTTTTTGGTGCTTGTCGCCGGGCCAATACCGACGGGGGGTGCTGGGTCTTGGTGCCACGTGTCGTGTCGATTCCTATACCCTTATGCACATGTTTAAATAGTCAGTGTCTTTTCAGTTTACGTGTAGTGCACGTGTAGACTCTTGGGCTTCTAAAGAATTAAAAGAAATTTTAATAAAAAGATAACGTAGCTGATGGGATTTGAACTCGGATGCTATGTCTCAGCAGTGCAAGTCCTTACCAGTGAGCTACAATCTCCTTGCTGTTCTAAAGCAAATCAAATTCTTCTGGCATTCACAGGAATTGTAAATATCCCAATTGTACATTAACTTTTAAACAATTTTATGTACATTGAAATTAGAGTTGTTACAAAGAAATGCCGAGCTTAGGGTTTCACCATCTCAGGGCCATGTTTTGGGAGCGAGGATGGCATTTCCTGCGGCCCAAAGATTGAGATCTAGAGCTGCCGTAGATCCTAATCTGGGAGCAGCAGTAATTAGGCTCCAATCTGAAATAAGGTTTCATGTGCAAGTTCTTGAACCAAAGTCCTTATCGAAGACAATCAAATTGGCGAAATCAAAAGAAGCGGAGCTCAAGACTCGACAAGAAAGATTGGCAATCAAAAACGTTGGGTTTCATTTGGCGATAAGTGGAGAAGGCAAATGATCTTTGTCATGCAAGAAACCGTCGTTGCATCGTTGAAGTCCTCGATATTTCCCTCAACCATGTGCACCCCGATTTCGTCATTTTTTGCTACCAAGACGATCTCGACCTCGACGCCCTCGCAAGTTTCGCCAAGTTTCGAAGCGGGCTATCAAAGTGAACTTGAAACAATCTCGTTTCGGAAGTAAATCGAAGCCATGCACCAATCCTTTTATCTTTGTTCGATGCCAATTTGATGAAGGTCGACATTTTCAACACTTTGTTCTTGATGATTACAATTCAAGTGCCTAAAGAGAGAAGAAAAAAGAAAGAAGGAATGAGAGAAAGAAAGAAAGAAAGAAGTGGAGAAAAAAGGTTAGTAAGAAAAGAGATAGGCATGCCTCTAGGTTCTTGAACTTGACATTGGAGCCACCTCTTCCGGAACCGCCGCCATAAAAAACGTCACCATTCGAATTGTCTCACTCGTGCTTCATTTCATTCTCTTACTATCTAAAGAAAGTCTTTTTCAATGTGCCTGATATTTCGTTGGAGTTAACTATATTTCTTGGTTTTGTACAATTGAAGTTGTTATGCGGACATATGACTCTTGATTTAAGATGAAGATTGCGATACTGTAGTGACTACACTAAAGAATCCATTTGTATTCTTTAAGGAAGTTTGAAGCATATATATCGACAAAGTGTTTGTTGACAATCGATTCTTGACCTTGAGGACAAGATCAATTTTGAGAAGGAGATATTGTTAGATACCTTGAGAAATTTGTTAAATAATTAGTTAAGGAGCTTGATTAATTTGTTAGGATGTAATTAGTTGAGATCTATAAGTAGATATTCTATGTAATAAAACGATATGTTGAATGAAAAAATGAATTCTCTCTTTTACTAATTGTATCTTTTCTATTTGTCTTTTTTCCCTATTAAAAAGTTTTTTCCATTCAATTTTTGTTCTTGTTCTTCAATTGTATCGTAAATTTTCCCCAAATCAAATCTAGATTGAAAAAATGCCTAAGAAAAATACGAAATGAGCGATCAAGCCCCATCATTTTATTATAATAGCCACCACATACCTTTTTCTAGGGATTCAATGGATTGATTAACGACCAATCAAGTCCGTGTGTGTGTGTGTGTGTGTCTATATATATATATATATATATATATATATATATATATATATATATATATAGAGAGAGAGAGAGAGAGAGGAAAGATGCCATAGTATCCTCCTATGGCGTCGAAAAAATACCCCCTCCCTAGTTTTTTTCGACGATCAGCACCCGCCATCTTCACCGTCATCATCTAAGATGTGGGTACACCAAATTTCATATGATTCTACAAATTTTTCACCGTTGATTTTGCAATGTAAAAAGTTCTATTGTTGGTAAACCGTTAATTTTGAACCCACTAAATCAACGGTGAAAAAGTTGCAGAATCACATAAAATTTGGTGTACCCACATCTTAGATGATGACGATGAAAAAGGTTTGGTGCCGATCGTCGGAAAAAACTAGAGATGAGGTATTTTTTCGACGCCATAGGAGGGAATTCTCTCTTATGGCGTTGAAAAAATACTCTTCCTCATTTTTTCTGACGATATAGGAAGGAATTTGCTCCTATGGCGTCGAAAAAATACACCATCTCTCATTTTTTTCTGACGATCGGTATCCTCTTTCTTCATCTTCATCATCTAAGATGTGGGTACACCAAATTTCATGTGATTCTACAACTTTTTCACCGTTGATTTAGCAATGTAAAAAGTTCTATTGTCGGTAAACCGTTAATTTTGAACCCACTAAATCAACGTTGAAAAAGTTGTAGAATCACATGAAATTTGGTGTATCCACATCTTAGATGATAACGATGAAGATAGAGGAGGAAATTCCCTCCTATGGCATCTTTCATATATATATATATATATATATATATATATATATATAGAGAGAGAGAGAGAGAGAGAGAGAGAGCGAGCGGGGGGGAGGGGGTTAACGGAGGAAATAGACCATAGGAGGGAATTTCCTCCTATGGCGTCGAAAAAGTTCACGCTCCCTCAATTTTTCGGACGATTGGCACCCACCATCTTTATCGTTATCATCTAAGATGTGGGCACACCAAATTTCATGTGATTCTACAACTTTTCACCGTTGATTCAGTGGGTTCAAAATTAACGGTTTACCGACAGTAGAACTTTTTACATTGCTAAATCAATAGTGAAAAGGTTGTAGAATCACATGAAATTTTGTGTACCCACATCTTAGATGATAACGATGAAGATGGTGGATGCCGATCGGCAGAAAAAATAAGCGAGAGTGTATTTTTTCGATGCCATAGAAAGAAATTCCCTCCTATAGCATTTTTCCTCCATTATTCTCATATATATATATATATATATATATATATAGGGGGTTCACATAGAGATAAGTAAACATTTAAAATAGAGATTAGTTTAAAATAAAGATAAGTTTGAAAATTTAATTAATTAGATTAATTAAATTTTCTCCAAATATATTCCTACTCAAAATGTCGTAACTGTCTTTTGCGCACGTTTAACCGTACGTATCTCGTTCTGCACGTGCTGCATTTGCACGCACTATGTACGTGCCTCCGAGTCTTGAGGTTTTGAGCTCTTGATCTCGGGTTCCGAATTTGCAATCAATTTCAACACAACTAATTATGTAATCTTAATCAAAATTTGTAGAAACCGGACATCTAATTCCTAGCATTTTTTATTTCCAAAGTTGTACGGATGAAAAATTACATGGATAAATTGCTGGCTTCCAACAACTAGTGGTCATGATGTTCTATAGGATCACTGCTTTATATTATCATAATTAAAAATTAAATACTTTACAAACAAAGATACTCAATCTTAAAGTTTTTGAGAACATTAGTGCATTATGTGCCTTTCATCTCTGTCTATAACTAACATTTTTTGTTCACAAAAAAACTGTACCAAATCAACAACTATTAAAATGGAAAATCCTAAATTTGGGCAAAAAGAGAGATGTGGTCATAGCTTTTTTTTGTGGTTAAGTTTGCTAATTGTTAATTTTTTTATTAAAACCAAAGCATTATGCCCTCGCGATTCATTAAACAACGATTTAACAAAACTACAACCAAGAACGTCCAAAAAGAAGAAAAAACAAAACAAACGATAACACGTCCCCTAAAAAAATTACAAGCCTTATTCTCTCAAAAAATAAAAAGCCACCATCTCCCATATAACCATCCTATGGAATCAACACCGTTCACTGTTGTCCTCCTCTGAATCACTGTGCGTCGCCCTCCACTATATGAGAAGCGGAAATCCCCACGCCAGCTACTGATCCCTCGTCTTCTAGCTCTATCCTAGCCTTTTTCTTAGCCTTCTTTTCAGCACCACATGTACAGAATTTAACGATTGCTTCAGTCAGATTTTGAATACTAAAATTAGATTTCCTACAATTTTTACAAATTCCATTATTACCCTCCAACCAAATATTCCAACACACAATAGAAACCATAATCCCCCTTCCTAAATTTCCCTCTATCCAACCTAATACCCTTATAACTCCATAAATCTTTAAAGATGTACGGTAGAGATGGAAACCCATACAATTTCCAGAACTGATCACATACGCTACTAGCTATTGGACACGAGAAAAATAAATGATTCAGTGACTCTGGTTGTGCCTCACAAACACCGCAACATGATGGTCCTACCCATTTCCGCTTGCATAAGTTTTCTCTCGTCAAGATTGCATTGTTGGACGTCAACCATAAGAAGACACGAACTTTAAACGGCACAAGAAACTTCCACATCCTCTTATTTTTTTTCGATGCCATCCCTTCATAGTTCAAAATATTATAAAAGGACTTAACCGAAAAACCCTTAGTCAACGACCATTTCCATTCTGGGGTATCTAAGTTTTCTCTCCGCATTGTTTTCAAGGCCGCGAGGTAATCAATCAACATGCGGCGATGTTTCCTCTTCCCTAATGGTAACGCTCTCTGAAATCTTGACCACCACTTAACTCCTTGCTATTGACTTAAAACTGTTGCCTCCTTATACTTAGCGAGCTCAAAAAGCAAAGGGAATCTCTCCGGCAAAATGATATCACCACACCAATAATCTTACCAGAAGTTAATTGAACGACCATTACCTATCGTATAAGAGATTCCTTTGGGAAAAAACCCCTTTACCGACATAATACTTTTGAGGAAAGCAGATGTCGTCCCCATGTTCTTATTTGGCGCATTTACCGCCTCATACTTATTACCATAAGCTGTTTTAATGCTAGCCACCCATCCCTTCCCGTTACCTGCCACCCATCTCCACCACCACTTGCCCATATTCATATCCTTAATGGGTTTTTTACACCCAAACATCCTTCTTCTCTTGGTCTACAAACCTTCTCCCATTTAACCAAATGGTATTTCTTTTTCTCCATTGATGCTCCTCTCCACAGAAAATTTCGTCGAATCTGATCAATATTTTTAACCACCCAACCCGGGAGCAATTAAAATGCCATATAATATTGCGGGACAGCTGACAACACTGATTTTAACAAAGTCACCCTCCCACCTACGGAGAGACACCGACATTTCCCACCCTCCAATCGATTTTTCCAACCTGTCAATCAATGGCAACCAGTCCGACTTCTTCCACGTTCCTAACTTTAGTGGTAGACCTAAATACTAGACCGGAAAGTCTTCTACTTTGTAATTAAAAATGGAAACCAGCCGCTCCTTTCAAAATGATATTTCTCCTAAGCAAACCACCGCACTTTTGTGAAAATTGATGTTCAATACTGACCAAAACTCAAAAGAATAAAGGATCCATTTGATTATTGTAGCCTGGTTCTCGCACAACCTACCAAATAGCAATATATCATCAGCGTACTACAAATTTATAATCTCTGTTCTTATACCCCCTAGATCCATTCCATCCAATAACCCCTTATTTCTACATCTTTGTATCATATTTGCAAGACCATCCGCCACTAAACTAAAAATAAGTTGTGAGAGAGGATCCACTCACCGCAACCGAAACTTATTTTTATCTTCTCCATTTATGCAGATATTGACAGATGCTGAGGATAACCACAACTTAATCCAACACTTCCACTTTTGTGAGAATCCTTTAAACTCTAGACACTCTAATATTGTAACGACTCTGAAATCTCTATACAAAAATTTCTTGTTATTGTACAAAAAATGGTATTACAGCCTGTGTAAGAGTTATACGTTATATTTGTTTAATAAAATAAGAAGCAACTTGTAGCTCACTGGTAAAGCCTCAATACTGCTGCGACATAGCCTGTGTTTTCGAATTCTATCGGACCCAATTATTTTTAAGATTTTTCTTTTTAATTTTTCGAAAGCCCAAGAGTTGCACGTGCAATTCATGGAGAAACGAAAAGTTTCAGAAAAATCAAACAGGAGCAAAGAGGAGTAAACACATACCTTGACATGTGGCACGAATCTCGAGGTAAGGCCTCAAGATCCGACCGCCCATTTTGCCCTTTGGGCCGGCGCCGACGGTTCGATTGGTCCCGATCACCTCCGTACTTTGCACACACGCCCCTTTGACTCCCCTCAACTTTTCTATACTGTTTGATTTTCCTACAATCAAACAGAGACTCTTCAATTCACCATTTAACACCATTTTAATTCTTTTAATCCATATTTTTAATTTCCAAATCATGATTCCTCCACTATAAATACCACCACATACCCTAGCTCTCTCCCATTTTGAAATTTCTATCAAAAATTCTCTCAAACAATCTATGTACAAAGTGGAGTTAAGCACCCAAGAGGAGTAGAAAGCCAAGATCGACGACCAGAGCATCTCTGACGAAACCACGACCCTTGAAGGCTTTTTCTCTATCTTGTTAACCATCTAAACCTGTAAGTCTCTCTTCTCTCCATTTCGTCTCAATTCGTCTCCTAAGAAAATATCGACAAAAGTGGAGTTAACACGTAACAACCTTCTCTTGTAAATATTTTATCATGCTTGATAGGTCTGTATGTCACATAATCACCCTAATATTTTTTTAAAACAAAACTCACATCTATTGTCTTTTGATGTAACCAAAAATTTCATGTTCAATACTCAAATAACGAACTTTTTCAATAAAATACCATGAATTTTAATATAATCGTTTTTTCAATAATTGTTAAAAATACCTCTAGAAAAACTTCACGGGATAACGACCTACCCCATACGCACACTATGGTTGCATAACACAGTATTCCAACATATGGTTAATTTAAAGAATATGTTTTTCATTAAAATACCACACTTTTCAAAACTGGTTTCTTTTAATCGGTATTTTTGGAATCCCTAGCAATTATGCCTCTACAATCCTTGTTAGGGGCCCCGCTAATAGATGGTGTGGATTACCGCGCATTCTTGGGACAGTAGAGCAAGATGCAGAATTTCTTATGGAGTATTCGGTCTCGAAAGAAAATAAAAATACGGTCTTTAAGAAAATCGACTTTTCTAAATAAAAACTAAATTTTGGAAAATTATATAAAAATATAAATTCGTTTTTTTAATAAAAACATATAATAAAACTTTATTTTTAAAATGAAAGGTTAGAATTTTTAATAAAATACAAACAAGTTTCCAAAAGAGCTAGTTTTCATAAAAATACCATAAACTTTTAAAAAGCTAGGTGTTATCACTAAAATACCCTAACAATTAAAATACATGTTCATGAAAACCCTAAATATTATAAATAACCCTCGAGATTTAAATTGTAAACTATATTAAAGTATTTTTCATAAAACCCCATCGAGATATGCAAAACAATACTTAAGAACTTTATATATATAGGTTTAAGCGGGATCAATTCTCTTGAGCCCCATGGAGCCAGAGAAAGTGAGTGCTTGCCTATTCAGGTTAGACAACTTAATAGAGTTATCAAATGACAATTGTCTTAGAAAAAGACACAAATCATGTCTTTCATATGCAAGAGTTGCCGATTTCTCCCCAACATAAGATTTTTAACAATTTATATCAATTCACATGAAAAGACCTAAACCTGAATCTAAACTCGAACATAAACTCGAACTCGAACTCGGACACAACTTCGAACTCTAACTCAACTCGAATCTAAACCTAAACATGAACTCGAACCCAATCTACTCGAACCAACTTGACTTGAACCAAGATTACAATTGGCATGACTCATATATTACTCGACTTACTCGACTACATTCTACACCTTTTGCAATTTATGGTTTCGATCAAGACATGTTAATCAATCGATAGAATCAATTAAGTATATTAACCAGTTATAATATATTATACTCGGGGTGCTTGGGATAGTTTCTTGTATGAATCCAACGGAACTTCAAGAGTCCCGTATTAAGCTCTTTTTTATTTTACTCGAATATCAGTCGGGTTGACTTATCCACAGCCTAAAGCCCTGATGCTGACATATGAAATAGGTCCGTATTTCTTTGCTCTTGGGGCCCCACTCTATAGCTTGTGAATATTTCTACGGTTGCATTGACATTCACACTTGGAACTTAATATTAACATAGTGACTATATAGAGACCTATAGTATATACTTACCCATGAACATATACTCTTACTCATTATATATATTCTACACTTTTTCATTTTTTTTTTACTTTTACTTTATCCTTGGAACTTACCGAGCGCCAATTCGCTGACGGGCATCCCATCCACCTTTGTTTTCTTAGAATGTTCGTCTGATACGGTCGAGACGGAGGAAATGGACACTACTGAAGAGGCTTACGACCAGATAGCTACTCAGGACTAGCTCAGCTTCACTTTTCTTTAGTTTATGTATGCCACTTGTTCAGGCATTTTTCTTATTGTGTTTACTTTTCAGCATAAACTCATGTAATTGTAAATATTGGAAGTTGAATGTAAATGAAAATGTTTGTTAAAAAATTTTACAGTTTCTATTCATTCTTGCATGGTGTATTACTGTTTCAATACGCTTAGTATATTTATTTAGGGAATGACCTTCTCCGGATAAATATGCTGCAGACTTGCCACGTCACCGTTTCCGAATACTGGGAAGCGGGGCGTGACAAATATACATCTCCAATCTATCATGTCATAGGCTTTTTCGAAATTCAATTTTAGGACGTATCCAGACTTCCCTTGCTTTCGTAAATCTTGAATGTTCTCGTTAGCTATAGCTATACCATCCATGATTTACCGTCCCGCCACAAAGCCGGTTTGCGTAACTTTGGTGATATCCTCTAAGATCTTCCTCAACCGATTAGCCAAGACCTTCGAAATAATATTACATGAGCAGTGTTCCCTTATAAAAAATAAATAAATAATGAACCAAAAAGCGATGGAAAAATTCTCCAAATGGAGCATCACGTGCCCGCACGTGATGCGCCTTGGAGCAAAAATTATAAGCAGTATGCTTAACAAATAAGGCTGAAATTGAGTCTCACGCTCAGGCATGCCAGCATCTATATACAAAGTATATAGGCGCCCTCCTAAAACAAATAAAAGGCCAGAGATTCTCATACGTCGGCATGTGATGCTCTTTGTTGGGCTTAACTTCGTGGGGGTCACGTGCCACACGTGACATTTCTGAACATCAGCTCACGTGCCAACACGTGATGCTTTTCGCTGGGACTGCTACGTATAAGTAAACAGGTCTAACGCTATGGGTCATTTGCTACACGTGAGGGTTTCCAATGCCTTTTGAGCCGATAGAATTAAATCCTAAATAAGAGAGATCAAAACCCTATTTGGAAAATATTTCCTTGAATCTTTCTAAACAAGAAAGATTGTGCTCTGTAAAACAGAGCACCATTGGATTAAAGATCCAATGGTGATTAAAAATCACTAAGCTACAGAATAAGCTCTGTATGGGAAAATATTTCCCCGGTCTTTCTAAAAAAGAAAGATCGTGCTCTGTAAAACAGAGCATCGTTGGATTAAAGATCCAATGGTAATTAAAAATCGCCAAGCTACAGAATAAGCTCTGTATGGGAAAATATTTCCCCAATCTTTCTAAACAAGAAAGATTGTGCTCTGTAAAACAGAGCACCGTTGGATTAAAGATCCAATGGTGATTAAAAATCACCAAGCTACAGAATAAGCTCTGTATGGAAAATATTTTCCCAATCTTGTTAAAAACAGGAAAAATGTCTTCTGTAAAACAAAAGTCCCTGGATCAAAAGATCCAACGGTGGATAAAATCCCCGAATTAATCAAAAATCTCTCAATGAGAAATTTCCTTAACAAAAATCAACAAACTTGCCTCTGCTATATAAAGGACTCGAGACTGAAGAGAGAAAAGAAGGAGACCCCCCATAAGATTTGAGAAAAAAAAAGGAAGAGGAGTTCTCTTTAAAAAAAAAAAGAACCCTAGATGAGGAAAAGACTTAGAGATCATTTTATTTCCTTTTACAAGAGTTTAACTCTTCCAAAAAAGAACTTAGTTCTTCCTCTGATTGAGATCTGCAGAAGCAGATCTTCCCATAAGTTGAGAATTTAATTCTCATCCGGGAGATTCTATTATGCAGCCCCAAAACTTAGAGGAAAGAAGTAGGTTTGAAGAATTTAATTCTTCCAAAGATATAGGAATTTAATTCCTCATAAGAATTTAATTCTTATAAAACAAAGTACTTGAAATTCTCAAGACTCAGATCAAGAGCTCTATGCATATTAACATTTAACGCTATAACGACAGATCACGTGTTCCCACGTGAGCACCTTTGAAGAACAAAAATGAACAACTGAGATCGAGTCACGTGATCCCATGTGACCTCTAATAGTGCTTAGCACTTCAAAAGGAATAGGAGATAAATTCAAAGGAGGCAGTACCCAACTTGGTGGCGCCTCACTTGTCTACACATGATGGTTGCAAGATTTAAGTGTTTAACACTTATATGTATAGAACGAGAGAATAAGCCTAAAAGAAACAGTGCCCAATATTCAGGTGCCTCATGTGCCACACATAAGCGCTCCAAATTTCAGTGTTTAACACTGCTTAAGAGCCTCACGTGGGAGCACGTGTGCGCCAAACATTTATCAGTGTTTAACACTGTGAGAGGCCAACCTTTGCCCAAATTAGCCAAGTCTCCCGAGGCCAAAAGCCTTTTGACCATCAATCAACCGAACCTTCCTACACTCAGGTCCCCCAAATAGATCTTAGTTCCATATATGACCAATGATCTCCTGACACATAGCATCTAAAATGTTGTTCGTTCCACCATGATCTCTCCCTTCAATCTGGGGTTCGGTTCAAGGGTACATCTCTCCACACCTCTGATATATGTCGTTATAATTCTTCAACGATATCAGAGAGGTGGAGGGTCCCGACAACAAACAGCTCTTGGATGCACTCTCAAATCCATGAGCATATCCCATGGACCGTAATGTGCTTAAACTAGCTATGGATCGTAACGTCCTTAAACTAAAACGATAGACCCTAAATGCTCTTTCGTTGGATCAAAAATGATCCTGAACCCCCGTTAAGTAGATCTTAGTCCAACATCGGATTAACTTATCCTTAACAAATATTTAAGTAGATCTTAATCTCAAACAAGGTTAACGATCCTTAAATCAAACCAAACCCAAATCTAAGAAAATACGGATTTGGACTAATCCACGCCCTACGGGCGACAACACAAATTAGTCTCTGTATACAATCCACGGGCAACCAAAAATAAAGCAAATACACACGACATGAAGTGACCTTCTGGAGCAAGAGAAAGTGGTTATCGCGATGCGATAATGTAATTAAGTGCAGGGGCTTGCGCCTGCAGGGAAGAGCGTCCCCACAATCAAAAACCCCTCACAACGAGAGAGAATCTGACGAAATCTGCTACAACGGCCGCATCTATTTAAACCTTCGATACGCGGTGCCATAAATTAATTTGGCATCTTTGGAGAGGTAGACAGATAAAACCAAATAGTATCTTCCCCTAAATTCAGGCAAGACGATCTACGCGGATCTGTCTCTGTTTTCGGCGGTAAAAAATTCCGGCACGCTCGGTGGGACCTTTTCCTATTTCCACTCTACACTTCGTGTGTCGTGTTCGCGAACGGATCGCGGTTTAATATGGCTGCCCCTAGATTCGAAGTACTATGATTTGGTGTCTTGCTCCATGCAGAAGAGAAGATGACGTCGATGGCTTTCAACTGCACCAATTGCAACAACAACTACCACTCCGTCCCTGCTGGAGGAGTGACTTATGTGCCCCAAGCGACCTCCATCTTTGTGATGCCAGTGGAGCAGGTGACTCAGGCCACCACTGGAATGTTCTTCGGGACCATGCTCCCTCCAATAAGCTTCAATGCTTCAATGCCATCATAGGAGGCTCCAAAGAAGTCGGTCTTTGATCGGCTCGCACCCACCATGGCCCCTCTCAACGGGTTATCCAAGTATGCCGCCTCAGTCTTCGATAGGCCGAACCAAAACTACACTGGGCCCGTAAAGAGGCCTGCAATACCTGAAGGAGTTATCCCGAAGCAGATAGTCATTCCAGCTCCGGTAGACGAAGCCGTCAAAGGGGCTTCTCCTGCTAAGGGATCGGTCTTCACAAGACTGGCCGTTCCAACTCCTGCTACGGGTGAGGTCGTTACAAGTGCTTCCCCTATTCGAAAGTCAGTCCTCGACAGTTTAGACGTTCCCTCTCAACGGACATCAGTCTTCGACAGGTTGGCACCAACAGCAGCCTCTCATCAAAGCAAGGGGCATGACGAGGTCGCTTCTACAACTGAGGTGATCCCATCCGCGAGACATGCTCAACGTCTCCACTGGCGCCGAGTGAGGAAAGCTGGGGGCAACTCTCCCTCTGGACTTACCCCACCAGCTCCAATGATGGAAGTTGATACTGCTGTTCCAACTGGGAACAGCTTCGAGCTGCTCAGGAGGGTGCACAAGAACTCTCCAACCGCCATCTTGAAGAAGTCTCCTCCGCCTTTCAAAAACACAACACAGGTGAAGCCAGAATAGCCTCCTCAGTAGTTTTCCTCCAAGATCCACAGAGTTTGGCGGAAAGCCTAAGACTATGTAACTGACAAAGATTACTCTCGCCTGCTGAAGAAGAAAAAGGCTCGGCAAGAGGAGAACCATCCAACCGCCATACCACGAAAGGTATCATCTTCATGGATGCCTACAGCAACGGCCCCCTCAACCTCGACCTCCCACAAAAAGAGAAGGCCTGAGAATCTCCCACCACTGGCGGCAAATATCGAAGGTAGTGGACCCAAACACCCCAAGTCTGGGGGCATGGTTGTGCATACAGTCTACATGCCATCCGAAAAAGAGGATAGTCGTGCTTCCGTGAGTCATCGACAACTCACGCGGTCTATGATGAAAGCTCAGGAGCAACAACAAAAGCTCCAGGAGATGTTGACAAGGATGGTTGCACTTACTGGGTAGAAAGAAAGCCCGGAAGCATCGTCGGAACAACGCCAAAAGCAGGAGACCGACACCGAATTCCTACGTAGGATGCTTGAAAAGAAAGATAAAGAGGCCGCGGAACAAGCGGCTAATATAAAACAGATGGCGCTTCTTTTCCAAGACATGGTTGGGATGATGATCCAGCCGGATCCTCCAGCTGAAGACCCTCCAGTAATCATTGAAGACGACAGAGAGGAGACATCGAACCCTCCTTTGGCTTTATCAGCAGCCAGGGAGGAGACGATCTCCAAAGCTGCCCTTGACGACTACATAGCTCAACAAATACGAGCTCATTAGGCGAACGAAGTGCCATGACAAGTCATCAGAACTGGGCGACCTTATCCAGGCTGGTACGACCAAATTAAGTACCCGCCAGGATATACAATCCCCAAATTCCATGTGTATATAAGGACGGGAAATCCGTACCAACACGTTGCTCAATTCAGAGCTCTATGCAGTAATACTGGAGGCGATGAAAAACTATTGCTTCGCCAATTTGTCGGCAGCTTGGCGGAGACGGCATTTGAATGGTACCAGGAGCTTCCGAATGATTCCATCAAGACATTTGCAGAAATAGAGCTACTATTTACACAGCGGTTCGCAAGCGCAAGCGAGCGCACCCCAATCACGGCATTAATCAACGCCAGGGTGAAACCGGGAGAGACCTGGGTTCAATACGCAATTCGGTGGCATAACCTATGGTCAAAGTGTGAACAGCGCATAGAAGAAGCTCCTGCTGTGGGCATGTTCGTGGGGACCCTTAATCCTCAGGAAACTATATCCCAGTTTATGATGTTCTTCAAGCCGACCACCTTCCAGGCCTTGATTAACAAACTGGCCTAAATGGACCAGATGGGCCATAGGCCATCCTCTTCAAAGACAGATCTTCGGAATGAAAAGGGCAAAGGGAAAGTGACCTTCGTCACCAACGCTCAACAACAATCGAGTGACCCGAAACCGGTTATTCGCCAAAACAGCAGACCGCGAGCCCTTGAAGAGAAGTTGAGACTTCCTTACTCGTTTTCCCGGGATAAAATGAGGAGACTATTCGAATTGGCAGTGTGCAACAAGCTCATCACTCTGCCGGATCCGAGACACCCACTGTAATCGGGCGACATCAACAATCCCAATTACTTCCCCTACCATCGAATAGTGGGCCACCCAATCGAATATTGCTACGTCTTTAAAAACTGGGTCGAAGACCAGTACCGGCAGAGCAAATTTGCATTGTCCGAAAACTGGAAGGTAAACCCGCCGCAGCAGCACGCTCCTAAAAAGATGGATACGCCGGGGCATCATGCTCATTTATAGAAGAAGCTCCCTGGGAAGTGGTCCTTTCAGCTATAACTAAAAGAATACTGAAGGATCTTCAAGCATGTCCGGCGATTAGGTGGAAGAGTCCGCTGGAGCCTGAGATCATTGACGGAATGCTGAAGCCGCGTCCAATGCTGAAAGTTGGTGACGATAGGCAAAACCTCCAGGCCAAGCCTCAGAACTCTTTAAAGAAAAAGAAGAACGCCAAGAAGCCCGCGCAGCTCTACGGAAATCGTACAGGTCTGCAAAGTTACATCGACGCACTGGAGGAATACAACTAAAAAGCATGGACCCCAGTCATACTGGAAGAATTCCTCAAGCATATTCTTGAGAACGGAGACAGTGACATTGATGAAGGAGACAACTCGTTAGAAGAACCCGAGGAGTATGTGGCGAGCTGCCACATGATCTCTCACTCATCATAAACGGCAAAGAAGCTCCTGACGTAGAGAAACTGGGGGCAAATCCAAAGCCAAAACCCATGGAACCGTCAGATGACCTGATCGACAAGCTGCTGAACGAAGCCCTCCAAAAGAGCAAAGCTGATCAAGGACGTGAAGCGGCCATATACGAAAAGGCCAAGCGTCGGCGTCAAGCCGAAGAAACCCCGGTGATAAGAAGCCATAAAGTACTTCAACCAGATCGAAGCGCCCCTGCCACCAACAAGAGCAGAATCAAGATAAGGAAGCAGTTCCCCAAAGCTCTGTCGATGGGAATGAAGCTGCCACCTTCCAAAGAAAATACTTCCGGGAATATGTGCCCCGACGAACCGGATGTCCATCCAAAATACTGCTTGTATCATCGGAGGGTCACACACCCTACCGAAGAGTGCAATGCCTTCAAGAAGTGGTGGCAGGGATATGTTGCCCACCGACAACACTTCAAACGAGTAAAGCGCAAAGCCCGTCGAGAGCAGAGAAGCACGACAGACGAGCGTGAAGGAATAGCCGCTAACTGTCATATGGTTGATGCCAACCCGACAAGAGCAAAACCTCAAGTTCTTACCTTCGGGAGCGATTCTGACGAAGAAATAGCCCTCGGCCCTCTCTTCAAGAAATCCACCTCTGAAAAAGAAGAGGAGATGAAAAACCGTGAGAACATTCAGCTGCGTAACGGTACGTTGCCTGAAAATAATCTCGGACCTTCAAACAAAGGTTCGGGCAAAAGGGACAAAGAAAAGGAAAAAGTCCCTAAGGAGATTGCTCTCGATGATAGAGTCGTTGAAGAGTTCACAGCCAAGGACCCGCCCAAGAAGAACAAGGTAGATTACAATGTCCTGGCACATCTGAGGAAGATACCTTCACAATTGAGTATTTTGGATGCCATTCTCCTGTCTAAAGAAGCACGAGATTCCATGATCAAGGTGTTACAAGAGCCCGACCAGTTTCAAGCCTCCCTAGCAGAACAAAAGATGAAGGACGAACTGGAAGAAGTCTACACGGCTGATATCACCTTCAGCGATGAAGACCTCCTTCTCGGAACGTGCGAGCATAACCGTCCGCTGTATGTAACCGGGTATTGTCACGATATCAAGATAGGGAAGATCCCGGTCGACAACGGGTCCTCCGTCAACCTTCTCAACGTAAGGGTCTTGAAGAAGATTTGCGTAAACGTGCAGCACCTGGCTCTGGATAAAATTACCTTCTCCGGTTTTGACTCCCAATCATCACAAACGCTCGGGTCTGTAATACTGACATTACGCTTCGGGCTGCTCGTCACTGACATCAAGTTCCATGTTATTGACGCCAAGACTTGCTACAACGCTTTGCTCGGCAGGCCTTGGTTACATAAGTACAATATCATCCATTCTACACAACATCAGTGTATGAAGTACTTCAAGGACGGTCTTGAGTATACAGTTATAGGGGAGCTGAACCCATTCTCCGTAAATGAAGTTCACAAATATGAAGACGCCAAGTAGTTCTTACCAGACTTCGAAGACATGAAAAAATGTCGCAAACCGTAGAACAAGCAAAAAGCCATCGCCACTATCCCGACAGTTGGGAGCGATACCGAAGAGGATGAAGATATGGTCTACTTGGGGCAACCCCAAGGAAACAATCCAGAACCATCCACTCCTATTTTGGTCTTTGGCAGTGACTCTGAACACGAGGCCAATGCAGTGTTCTCCGTCCGCCCGTCAATATAGACCTTTGTTGGAGCTGACCAGAGTTTACAGATTACCTTGGTCCCACAGCGGCATTAGAAAAAACTTGATGCACTTGGTGCGTATAGCGTGAAAGAGTTGCAGACCTTCTACGTATGAAGCTTTGATAGTAAGTCTCGAGATTTCTGTCCATATGGGGATCGAAAACCTCCTCATATATAGAGACTCCTAGCTGGTCGTTAGCCAAGTAAATGGCGACTACCAGACGTGCAAGCCAGAACTGATCAGATATGGTGAAAGAGTGCAGCAATTGCTGACGCAAATCCCCTCTTACACCCTGGAAAGCATACCGCGTGTGGAAAATAGCAAGGCGGATGCGTTAGCCAAGCTCTCTAAAGAACTGGTCAACGAAAATCTCGATGACGTAAAGATCATTGTGCAAAGTCGCCGGATTCTCGCACCAGCAGAAATATCTCCGAAGACGTCTAAAGGAGAGGAAGCAACCGAATAAGAGGCCTTCCAATTAGAGGATGAAGAAAAGGCGAGAGATTGGAGAGAAGTCTTCATGGACTACTTCAAATCCCATCGAACACCCGAAGAAGCGTCGTCAAGACATCAGCTCATGAAGCGAGCCCTGTCTTTCGCCTTCGTCAATGGTACTCTTTATAAGAGATCATTCGATTGTCTATGGCTGAGATGCCTGGGAATAGAAGAAGAAAAAAGGGTCGTCCAAGAAACTTATGACGGACTTTGCAGTTCCCATCAAGCTGGGCCAAAGATGAAGCCGAAGATCAAAAGAATGGGCTACTATTGGCCCACAATGGTTCAGGACTGCCTAAAATATGCGAAGCAGTGTCACTCATGCCAAATTCACAGGGACATCATCTATCAGCATCCGAATCCGCTACACCCGACATTGGCTAGCTGGCCATTCGAAATGTGGGGAACCGATATAATCGGGCCCATCGAACCAGCATCATCCAAGGGACATCAGTTCATACTAGCAACAATCGATTACTTCTCTAGGTTGAAAGAAGCAGTACCGCTAAGGGAGGTGAAGACGGAGAACATCCTCCACTTCTTCAGGACACACGTCCTCTATCGGTTCGGCACTCCGCGACGGATTAACTCTGATAACGGGCCAGTCTACAGAAGCCATAAAATCATCCGCTTCGCACAGCAGCATAAAATAGATTGGAGATATTCTTCAGTTTATAATCCCCGAGCTAACGGTCTAGCTGAGGCTTTCAACAAGACCTTGACAAAGATCATAAAGAAAACAGTGTCCCGAAATAAAAAAGGACTGGCACGAGAGATTGCATGAAACTCTCTGGGCCTATCGGACTACGTTCAAGACGGCCACGAACCCAACGCCATTTGCGTTAGTATTCGGCACGGAAGCGGTACTTCCTTTGGAGATAGAGCTACTCTCTTTAAGAGTAGCAGTTAGATACGAGCTGACGGATGAAGAAAATGCTCATCTTCGGCTTGAGGAGCTCAATGCTCTCGATGAAACTCGTCTCATGGCGTAGCAAAACCTAGAGGCTTACAAAGCAAGGATGACACGCTCATACGAAAGATTGACTAGGCTGAGGAAATTCCGCCAAGGCAAACTCGTGTTAGTCGTAAAAAGACCTATAATCCCCAACCGTGCCAAACGGGGGAAATTCGAGCCGAACTATGAGGGCTCGTACATCATAGACAAGGTCTACCATGGTGGGGCCTACTTGCTCATGAATATGCATAATGAAAGACCCTTCCGGCCAATAAATGGCCGGTTCCATAAGAAATACTACGCTTGACAAGTCACGACTCAGGTTAATGATGGATAACG
Organism: Agapanthus africanus; assembly: GCA_030015575.1. Classification (NCBI taxonomy): domain Eukaryota; kingdom Viridiplantae; phylum Streptophyta; class Magnoliopsida; order Asparagales; family Amaryllidaceae; genus Agapanthus; species Agapanthus africanus. Next base: position 16,502,165 of record JASDDO010000026.1, on the reverse strand, counting down.
ACGCTCTTGTCCGCTCGCTGTCTTCCTAAGTCCAAACTCTATAAGTAGTATCCAGCGAAACCTCACCTCCAAAAAAATGGACCGAGATGTCCTTAAACTAGCCATGGAGCGTAATGGCCTTAAACTAACAACAGACCGCAACGTCCTTAAACTAGCAATGGGCCGTAATGTCCTTAAACTAACGATGCACCATAATGTCCTTAAACTAACAATGGACCGCAACGTCCTTAAACTAGCTGCGGACCGCAACGTCCTTAAACTAACCATGGACTGAGATGTCTTTAAACTAATAATGGACCGAGATGTCCTTAAACTAGCCATGGACCGTAATGTCCTTAAACTAACAATGGACCACAACGTCCTTAAACTAGCAATGGACCGAGATGTCCTTAAAACTAACGATGGACCGTGATGTCCCTAAACTAAACACGCCGCCTCAAAAAACTTGGCGACAGTGGAATCCAGGTCCACAAGTCCTAGCAGCGAGGATTGCAACTTAAGTTCCTCTGGCTCCGCAGCTACCCCGGTTAGCGAAGTCCCACCGTAAAAAAAAAAGTTATGTCCAAAAGCAAAATGGGCACGGATGAAAACCCGAAAGGGCTCCATGAGTAAAAACAGCAGAACTGCCGGCAAGTTCGTGAAAACCCGAAAGGGCGCAGACTCGTAAAAAAAATTCATGCACACTTGTGAGGTCATCTCAACCTTATGAGGAGAAAACACCTTCGTAAGATCCTTACGACTCACAAGGGAGCAATACACTTAGTAATCCCCATGATTCCTAAGGAGAAATTACAGTTACGAGATCCTCATGACTCGTGAGGAGAATTCCCCCTGCGAGACCTTCACGGCTCGTAGGATTCGAAAGCCTTAAGTTACAGGGACCTGAACCTGTTCTTAATCCATCACGTTCCCCAAATTGCCCTACATGGAATATCCCTAACACTTGCTCTTTCGAAGGTAATATTACCTGGAAGATTACTTGAAGACGACTTGTCCAGCCCCCGAAGGGATCAGAGACACGACAGTCGCGGGGCTACCCGAACAGCAAGATTGCATATTGGGGAATATATCGGCCAACGCGATGGTGCGACGGGTAAAAAACCCTAGTACCATAGACCCTAACGGACTTCTATTAGCAGGAGTTAACTGTGACGTTAGGAAACCCTTGCGAGAACTTCTCGATTCGTCTCGACTCGTGAGGAAATTAGTGTCCTTGTGAGAACTTCTCGACTCGTCTCGACTCGTAGGGAAAAGCCTTAGGCAATGGGGATAAGGACCGGTTTCCTGAGCACTGGGGCCCTGCAAGTCGGTCCAAGATGGGCTATTGCATACTATTCACGGGCCACACTCTCCACAGTCGAATATCGACAATGAGAGAAACAACCACTTACGAGTCCTCTCGACTTGTAAGCGGAAAAAATTCTCTTGTGAGATCTGATTGATGTGAAAAAGTGTTTGTAGAATAACCGCAATCAATAACGGTGTCGCTTGTAGCTAGCCGAGATGAGTACGGGTCGTCCGCAGGGAAACGTGGAATCTTTTTATCTTACTTTAGACGTGTTGAATAAAATAAACGAAGAGAAGAGGATAGTTTATTTAAGATCTAAATTAATTACGGATGTAAATTATATAAGAAAAGGTCTTGTAGGGTTCGTTAAGATTTAGTAGTCATGGATGATTAATAAAGATGACTCATTTTATCCTTTAATAGATTTAAAACTAGATCGACGGTGATGCATGTAGAATAGGGTTTTTGGAGGGAATAGGGTTCCCACTCTTAACCCTTATCTTTGCATGGATCTCCATTCATGTCTAGCCTTTACCAAAAAAATTGTTAATCAAATCTCAAATCGCGGTCGAGACTAACAATAAATTGGTAGCGTGCCTGATTAGGATGTTAAAGATTCTTTTGCTAAAATTTATAAACTTCATAAGACTTAAAAGAGGTTAAAATATTTTCTTATCCATTGTTCTACCCAAATCCTATGAACCCTAGCAAGCTAGGAATTACTCACGCATGTTTTGAGAAGAAGAAGAAAGGATAGAGAATGAGATCATAATTAAAATGCAGAAAGTAAAAATAAATAATTAAACAAAATGATTTACCTTTATTAATCAACTTCACAAATACAAATCCTACGAATTTAGATTACAAGAGGAAGAAGTTGCTCTCGATTTTTGCCCTGTAAGAAGTAGATGCTCCGTCGATTTTCACGTCGCCCTATCACGTCGAATCGTGGACCTGTCGTGGATCACTTGTTCTCTGACGGTGATTTGCTTTGTGGTAAAGGTGATGCCCTCTAACTTTAGCCATCGGTCCTTTATATAGCTCTCAAATCAGAAAACCAAGTTACCTAATATGGTGATTTCCTAATATGGTGATTTCCATGCCTAGATTCTGAGTCCCTGTCAGTATTGATTTTATGATTTTGGCAGATTTTTGATCCTGACATCTTGAACATTTTGATCTCTTGACCTGAGCTAAATCTTGCACAATATCTCTATGAATAATGTTAGTACTATTTATTAAATTAGAGAGAGTATCTTAATCACCATATATGGTAATAAATCTTTAAGAAACATGATTAAGAATATTTAATATGCGATGCACTTTATATGGTAATAAATCTTTAAGAAACATGATTAAGAATATTTGATATGCTATGCATCTTTTAATTACTAAACTATTATGCATATATTTTGAAATATTATTCTAACCATTTGTATGATATTATATCTTTTAAGAATTTTGATTAGAATATTTGATATGATATGCATATTTTCAATTACCAAAATATTATATAAATATAAAATGCCTATATTTTCCTTTATAATGTTAATTATAATATATAAACATATGGTAAATAGTATTTTGCAGATAAATCCAAATATGTTTAATATTTATAATAAACACATTTTTTTATTTAAGAAATGTAAGGAAAATACTTATACCAAAGTGCAATATTTTCAACCGAACAAATACCCCCAAACTTAACTTTGATCGTCCCGAGCAAACTAGTTATTCAATAGAAAGAGAAAAAGAAAAAGAAAAACCTAAGTAGCACACTTTCGTAGGCAAACACGATTGCACTGAGCACGTGCAACAAGCCGCTAAACCTCTAGGTGTCCCTAATAGGAGGAGTGTTGTCTCCTGAGGGTTTTCAGCGGATTACACCCACAAAATCCAATAATAAAAGGAAGACTGTGAAAGTTACATATAAAGATAAGAATTATAAAAAAAAGACTTTGAAAATCAGAGTTTCCAACTACACTAGATTTTCGGTTGTCATGAGTCCTATCTTAATAGTCATGAAAAGATATTAGAAATCACTTCATCCCTCAATAAAACATCGTCTTTAATCTTCATTCCTACCTTTCATCCAAATATCGATCATATACCCCTACGTGTGTGTAAAGGACATCCCTACACTCGGAGAACTCAATTCAAGCTATCATACTCTTGTCCATCTACCTCAGTGCTTTTTAATCGGTGCATATTTTAGATGGAATTGCTCGCACATTTTTCATGCGACCGTTACTACTTCTTGAGGTACTAACCGACCGATTACTCATGTGTTTGCTGATTAGGTGTATTAGTATTTTCCTCGTCTTGCACTACCTAAGGCTTAGCAGTGACTCCCAAACCAGTTGGTCTAAGGCACTAGGTGATGAAGCACCCTCGCTATATTTTTTTTATTCTGCCTTGGTGATAACAAAACCAGTGTTCATTTTTATTCACCATTTTATCTTTTATTTTCCATTTATAATTTCCTTCATACTTTGGCTTTCAGACAAGAGCATTTCAAGGTATCCTCTACTATCCCGAGTTTTAAGACGTGTGTAAGTGCGAATAGTAGGGTATCAACATTCAAATGTTTGGCTTTCAGAATAGGAACTATTTTTCATACTTATTTTTATCCTCGGATTAGTGACTTATTTTATCTTACTAACTCTTAGGATAACGGCTCATAACTACTTATTACTAGTTCGTTTAAGAAAACTTCTAATTTTCTTGGTTTTCTTAAATTTTTCCAATCTTTTGGAAGTAATTTTTCACTATCTAATCTTTTATTATCTAATTAAATATTAAAATTTTATCTCTTGAATTTATTTTTATTTTTATTTTTATTTTTATTTTTATATGTTTTAAAAGTTTTGTGCTTATGCAAAGTATGATGCAAAATGATGCGAAAATAAGCACAAACCTCCCCCAAACTTGTTTTCAACAGTGTCCTCACTGTTGTCTTCCGCTAGATCACAAAGAACCTATAAGCCTGGAAGGAAATTTATAAACGAGGCAAGAATATATGAAAGTGAAAATCCTCCCCAGACTTATTCTTTGGCTCACCATTTTGAGTAAAAAAATTTATTTTCAAGAGCCAGATTATCCCCCCCCCAAACTTGAGTTAAACAATGTTACGCTTTGAAAATCATAAGAAGGGGTCAAAATTAATGGTCAATGCCAAGCTTTGCAAAAACCGAAAGTCAACACCAACCATTCGAAGATTTTATCAGTGTAGTGCATCGGTTGGTGGAAGAACGTGTTATAAGGAGCCAGGAAGAAGTGGGGAAGAGTTAAGTGGTGTAAAGGAGAAGGTTTGCATCTCAATTTAGAGAGACGACACAGTGATTGTGATGGATTACTTGCATTCTCTTTATAGTCCAGAAGAACGGGTGGAGGTTCAATTTCTTTGTTTTGTAGATGATTCATCTCAACACCCGTGTTTGCTAAAAATGCGAGTTCATCAGCGAAGATTTCCTCAAAGTTTTCATCGATACCCTGAAGAATAATGTCATCAGAAAAAATGGGGTGATCGTCAGACTCTATAAAAAGTTCATCATCAGCGTTAGATGTTGACCCGGACAACTCGGTGGAAGAGTCCGTGTATGTATAATACATAATTGGGTCAAACAACAACATATGAAAAGAGTCAGTATCATGAGGCTGATCAAATTCGCTGCTGTCGACATCCATTAATTCGACAGAACAGACCTGAGCAGAAGGTTCGGAGGGTACACTTCCCAACTTGTAAATGTTCAGCTCAATTGACATCTTCCCGGAGGATAGGGTCATAGAGCCGTTACGACAGTTGATTATAGCATTGGAAGTGGCCAAAAAGGGGCGACCAAGGATCACCAGAATTTGATTCCGTGGGTTCACTACAGGCTGTGTATCAAGAACAATAAAGTCCACAGGGAATACAAATTCCCCGATTTTTATCAACACATCCTCCAGCTCATTCCTAGGTTTGGTGATTGATCGGTCAGCCATCTGGAAAGTGCAGTGGGCTGGTTTCAACTCTCCGATCCCTATCTGCTCATAAACCGAGTAAGGAAGTAGGTTAACACTTGCGCCAAGGTCAAGTAGAGCACGGTTAATGTGTTTATCCCTAATAGAAATCGAGATTGTAGGACAGCCAGGATCCTTACGTTTCCTAGGTAATTGTTGAGGAAAAGCTGTGTCTGCAGTCTTTGACATGAATACCTTCTTTGGCACTTGAGTCTTCCCTTTCCTAGTGCACAAGTCTTTGAGAATTTTCGCATAAGCGGGGACTTGTTGTATTGCATCTAGAAGAGGTATGTTGATGTTAACCTGTTTAAAGATTTTAGTGATCTTCTCCATTTGCGGACTTGGTCTGTTTCCCCTTAACCGATTCGGATAAGGAGCTTTAGCAATAAGAGCGGGGTCCAACATTGGAGAAGATCGTGTGAGTAGAAAAGATCCCAGAATAGGAGTGAGGATCGTCTTTGGTGGACTAGAAGAGGTGTGCTGAGGGTTCGAGCCTTGGGGAAAACGGAGAATAGGCTCGGAAGAAAATAGTGGGGTAGACGAACTTGGGTCAGAAGTAGAAGAAGAAGTGGAAGGAAAAGTCTCAGCCGGGGTATCATCGATTGATTCTTCATTATTACCAATCTCTTCACCGACATGATTGTCAAGCACTCTTCCAGATCTCAATGTGGTGATAGCGTTCACATGATGTGAATAGCCAGGATTACGTAAAGGTTGAGCTGGAAGTTTCCCTTTCTCTCTAGCACTCAATTCAGCATTTATACGGGCAATTTTTGCTTCCATCGATTTAATACTCTCACTTTGGGAGTCATAGTTTTTCTGGATTTTATCGACGGAAGACTTCATCTCAGCCGAAACTTGCATGATATTTGTCAGAAGCAAATTCATGGTTTGTTCGAGTGGAGAGGAGTTATCAGTACCGGTCACTTGCAAAAAATTGTTATATGGTGCAATAGTGTTGACCGGATTTTTTAAATTTTGTGATTGATAAGGGTGCTGACTCAGTTGTAGTGGTTGCTGTTGTTGTGGAGGAACCCTTTGGAAATTATTTTGATTTGGAACCGTGTTTTGATTTTGTTGTTGGTTCTAAGCAAGGTTAGGGTGATTCCTCCAACCCTGATTATAAGTGGAAGAATACGGATCGTTTCTAGGTCTTTGTTGGAAAGCAGCATTGGTATGCTCCTGACCTTGAAACGGAGAATTTAAAGGAAATTCTTCCGTAAGATGTGATGGATCAGAATAGCATCCACAGACAGTTTTGGAGAGTGACATCTGATTTAGGGCGGCTGCTAAAAATTTATGTTCCATAGTTTCAAGTTTCTTTTGCATTGCTGCCATTTCAGCTCTAACTCCTATGGAAACATCAGATTAGTGGTTACCACCCCTAGACGATGGTTGGTTTACATTCTCCCACTGTAAAGATTTTTCAGCGAAATCTTCTAAAAATCTCCAGACTTCACCATCATCTTTATTCATGAAGGTGTCTTGACACATGGATTCAAGGGTTTGTTTTGTTGTAGGATTAATGCCCTCATATATAATTCTGCAAAGATCCCATCTAGGAATTCCATGATGAGTACATTGAACTAACAGATCCTTGAAGCGTTCAAAACACTTCGAGAATGGTTCATTTGGAAGCTGGGTAAATTGATTTATTTCGCTACGGACTCGAACTGTTTTATGATTGGGGTAGAATTTATTTAGGAAAGCTGTTACGAATTCTCCCCAGTTCGAAATAGAATGTGCGGCTGTGTTATAAAACCACTTCTCGGCTATATCGCACAAAGTGAATGGGAGAAGACGTAATCTCATAGCATCCACAGAAAGTTGTGAAGTACCCATCATAGTGCATACATTTTCAAATTTGGTAATAAAGACGTATGCGTCTTCAGACTCGAGACCGTGATATTTTGGTAAAAGATTGATGTAATGGGGTTTAATTTCAAAATTATCCCCGTTGGCTGGTGGAATAGATAGACAAGTAGGAAGTGGACCACGTATAGGATATCATCTTTCTTGGAGAGAGATGCGCGGTGGATTCTGCTTACCTACGGGCGGTGGCAGCGTGGTATTATAATTTGATAGAGTACCGTCCATCTCGGTCGATGTGGTGGGTGTTGGGAAAAAAGAAAATGAAGAAGTTCGACTTTAGAGTCGATAGCCGAGACGCGGACAATACGGGCACTAGAATCCCGTGTCCAGCCAAGCATGCACTAAGCTGGTTTAGCGCAAGTGGCAGCGTGTGTGATTTTAAAATTGGTTTTTTTTGAAAAAGTGGGACTTAAGACAAATCACACAAAAATGCACAAACAACCCTAGAACTAAGGTTACCTAGGTCAAGTCTCTAGACCGCTCTTAGACTTCCAAAGGACAAGCCGCAGGATCAATCCTCTACCACCTCTTTACTACTCTTGTGGCCAGGTAAGTGCCAGGTAAGTGGGAGGTATCCGCTATACGAATCACCGAAAATAGCGGGCCTAATTAAGTAACCACTTGCCTTAGACACACTTGCCTAGACACCACAAAAGTAATGCGGATAAGCGATAAATTACCCACGACCTTCCTTTGTCCTTATTGAGCGCGACAGTTCTTAGAGTCTTGTCTAGATATTTTTTAATTAATGTAAGGTTGATGCGGATGCTCGTTTTGTGATTTTTGGGGCCTAGGAAGGGTGATGAGATCCCTACCTAATCTGAATTGTGGTCTTGCCCCTTAAAGTCCGTATTAAAATATGCAACGACAAACCAATAACAAAACTTTGCAAAAAGATTTTTGAGCGGCGATATTTTGCAAAGAATCCTGCAGAAAAATATTTTATTGGATTTCAGAAGAGAGAGAAAGATGTAAAGAAGATACCAGAGAAATTGGAAACCTTAAATCCCTTAATGAGCCGCGGTTCCGCCGCCAATAGGTTCTTTATGCCGCGGTTCCGCCGCCGACTAGGAAGACTTGATGAAAATTTTTGCTACGTGGCCTCCCTTGCTCCTTTGGATCTTGATTAATGTCTCTGGATCTCTGTTTCCTCAATTCTGTGACTCCAGATTCCCTCGCAAAAATCACACAATAATCGTTAAATACACAATTTGTTGTTTTGTTTATTTATGATATGGATCGAATAAGAATTCAATACGAATAGTAAGAAAAATAAATTATGCACGTATCCCCAGCAACGGCGTCATTTGATTGATATGGAAAAGTGTTTGTAGAATAACCGCAATCAATAACGGTGTCGCATGTAGCTAGCCGAGATGAGTACGGGTCGTCCGCAGGGAAACGTGGAATATTTTTATCTTACTTTAGACGTGTTGAATAAAATAACGAAGAGAAGATGATAGTATATTTAAGATCTAAATTAATTACTGATGCAAATTATATAAGAAAAATGCTTGTAGAGTTCGTTAAGATTTAGTAGTCATGGATGATTAATTAAGATTACTCCTTTTATCTATTTATAGATTTAAAACTAGATTGATAGTGGTGAATGAGTATTAAGGTTCTTGGAAGAAACTAGGGTTTCCCCACTATTGACCCTTGTCCATTCATTGATCTCTATTCATGTCTAGCCCTTAACAAAAAAATTGTTAATCAAATCTCAAATCGCGGTCAAGACTAGCAATAAATTGGTAGCGCGCCCGATTAGGATGTTAACGATTCTTTTGCTAAAGTTTATAAACTTCATAAGACTTAAAAGAAGTTAAAATATTTTCTCATCCATTATTCTACCATAATCCTACGAACCCTAGCAAGCTAGAAATTACTCACGCATGTTTTGAGAAGAAGAAGAAATGATAGAGAATGAGATCATAATTAAAATGCAAAAAGTAAAAATAAATAATTAAACAAAATGATTTACCTTTATTAATCAACTTCACAAATACAAATCCTACGAATTTAGATTACAAGAGGAAGAAGTTGCTCTCGATCTCTGCCCCGTAGGAAGTAGATGCTCCGTCGATTTTCACGTCGCCCTATCACGTCGAATCGTGGACCTGTCGTGGATCACTTGTTCTTGACGGTGATTTGCTTTGTGGTAAAGGTGATGCCCTCTAACTTTAGCCATCGGTCCTTTATATAGCTCTCAAATCAGAAAACCAAGTTACCTAATATGGTGATTGCCTAATATGGTGATTGCCTAATATGGTGATTTCCATGCCTGGATTCTGAGTCCCTGTCAGTATTGATTTTATGATTTTGGCAGATTTTTGATCCTGACATCTTGAACATCTTGATCTCTTGACCTGAGCTAAATCTTGCACAATATCTCTATGAATAATGTTAGTACTATTTATTAAATTAGAGAGAGTATCTTAATCACCATATATGGTAACAAATCTTTAAGAAACATGATTAAGAATATTTAATATACGATGCACTTTATATGGTAATAAATCTTTAAGAAACATGATTAAGAATATTTGATATGCTATGCATCTTTTAATTACTAAAATATTATGCATATATTTTGAAATATTATTCTAACCATTTGTATGATATTATATCTTTTAAGAATTGTGATTAGAATATTTGATATGATATGCATATTTTCAATTACCAAAATATTATATAAATATAAAATGCCTATATTTTCCTTCATAATGTTAATTATAATATATAAACATATGGTAAATAGTATTTTGCAGATAAATCCAAATATATTTAATATTTATAATAAACACCTTTTTTATTTAAGAAATGTAAGGAAAATACTTATACCAAAGTGCCGGTCTTATTTATAGTCTCAGAAAGTTGAAAACCCTAGATTCCATTAGTTAGGAAAATTCTCAAAATATCTTCCACAAAAATCTCAATTTCCAATTCCATCAAGGAGCCACGGATCCGCCGCCATTGGTAGGGTTTGGCCGCGGTTTAGCGCTTGTTTGGAAGAGTTGGGGCTTCCAATTTCTGGGGCTTCTTTTTGTTGATATTTGGTGATCTTCTGAATATCTGGATTTTGGAAAACTTCTTTAATTTACTTCCAGAATAGACTTCTTCGATTGATTTGAATATCTCGGTAGATTTAATCCTGCTAGCTCAAATTTTCATGATTTCAGACCTGATATAAATTCTGCACACTATCTCAACAACTAGTCTTAGTAGAATTAGAGATAGAATCTTAATCCTTTGTATGGTAAATATCTTTTTAGGAAACTTGATTAAGATTGTTTGGTAAGATATGCATATTTTCAATTACCAAAATATTATATAAATATAAAATGCCTATATTTTCCTTCATAATATTAATTATAATATATAAACATATGGTATATAGTATTTTGCAGATAAATCCAAATATGTTTAATATTTATAATAAACACCTTTTTTATTTAAGAAATGTAAGGAAAATACTTATACCAAAGTGCAATATTTTCAACTGAACAAGATCCTTACGACTCTCAAGAGAAAACGCACTTAGGATTCCTCACGACTCCTAAGGAGAAAATACATATACGGGATCCTCTTGACTCGTAGGGAGAAAAGTCTTTATGAGACTCTCACGGCTCGTAAAGTTGAAAAGTCTTAGGCGGCAGATATGAACCTGTCTTCTAAGCCATCGCTGCCCTACAAGGAGATCAAGATAGACTATCTACAAGACGCAAAAAAGGGAAACGCCGGTATGAAATAAAATATATCTTTTATTCATGAATCCAAATGAATACAAGGTACATTTCATAAAAAAATCAAAAGATGCTCTCATTCATGAGTAAATACAAAAAGGGGGAGAATATATAAAAAAGAGAGAGAAGATCTTCAAGCCGGCAGATGGTGTAATAAGCTCGTCAGTTCATCGTTCTTCCGCTGGGTCTCGGCTTCAAGCTTTGTTATTGCCACAAGACGGGTCTCCGCCTGAGACTGTTGAGTCTGATACGAGGCGAACCGACTCTCAAGCTCCTTTTCAGCAACTTTATGAGCTTCAACCATCTCATAAGTGAAGATAACGGCTTTATCAAGAGCTACCACCTTTGTGATAGCTTCTTGAAGCACCCGCTAAATTTCGTACGCACAGGTGGTCTTAGCAGTGAGTTGAGCCTGGAGTTCCCCCAAAGCATTTGAAGCTAGCTCTCTTTCCGAAAATTTCTGGTTAAGCCTCTTCTCGCAAGACTGTAGATTAGCGGCGCACCGCTCAATCCACCCCCGCAGGCTCACCTTTGAAGTTAAGAGCTCGGAAGGAAGGCGTATACACTCGAGATTATGTAAGCAAGCCTCCACTCGGCGACAATACTCAACCCAAACATGCACGAATGTTTCATCATGATAAGTGGCAAGGAAGGGCAAAAAAGTATTGGCTTCAGCAGCAAATTCTTCGGCCGTAACAGAACTACCAGCACGAAGATCTTTAATAAGGGCCGACAAGGAGTGAATGCTTTGTCTCGCCATCTTTTCAGACGCACGTCGGGCATATGGGCCCGGTAGCATAAAGATTCGGGACTCTAACGGAGCCGGAGCAGGTAAAGCTATCAAAGTTTATGACTAGTCAGCGAGATTAGAAAATATGGAATAAACAAAAATTACCAAAGGTAAAGTTTTACTTACCCACAGCCATGCAAGGGGGGTTTGAAAGATCCACAGGCCCATCAAGGATCTCCACTTCATCATCAGCTTCCCGAACTGCGGAGGGTATGTTAGCATCATCATAAAAGAGTGATAATAAAGTAAAGGGGTCAAAGAACACCGACCTTGCCCGGAGGAAAGGACGATACTTTGTGGGAATATCGCCCATAGGGCAGCCATGTCAAGTAAGCGCTGGACGGACTTCCTGGGAGATAGGTCTACTATAGAAGCCGCCAATTCCCGCAGTTCTGAAAGAAAGAAGAGTTCAGATAATGAGGGGATCATTAAAAATAAAATGTAAGAGGTTGCCTTCGATGCTCCGCTCGCCTTGAACTGGAGGTATAGCAGTTTCGGCAGCCTCCTCCGTGCCCTCAGGCACATCACCGGGGATATTTGCTGGTGTAGCAGTGTCCAGTTGTGAAGCAACAACCGCCACATCAGGCTCCTAAGAGGGAACAGTGGCCTTGGCGGTTGATTGAAAGATGTTTAGTGTGTGTGTTTTAAATTTAAGAATACCACAATCAAGACGGTGTCGCTTGGTAGCTAGCCGGTTGAGTACGGGTCGATCCACAGGGAGAAGGCATTCTTTTCTTTATGTTCTAATGAGTTAAGTCCAAAAATTTGGTGGTTTTGTTTTAAGACCTAAGAATGAGATTAAATCGATCTAAAAGCTTGCTAGGGTTAGGATTAGGTTAGTTTGGAATAGAGATTCTACTCACCGCTTTTAATGCCCTAGTTAAGAATTTAGGTGTTAGGGTAATAGTCAACAAAGGGGATTAGTACGACTAGGAAGAAACTTAGTTTCTTCCTTTTGGTCCTTGTCCGTTCTTTCTTGGCTCTTAGCCCTAACCTCCAGTTAATTCAACCACAACCGGTCTAACTAGGGATTCACCGCTATTATTTAGGATAGGGTGCCGTAGTGAGCGGTGTGTGGTTGGATTAAATAGAGTCCGTATTATAAAAATTATATGGGCAAAAAAAGAAGTGAGAGAGATTTCCTTCTCTCAAACCTTACCTATCCTAACCGTAACAAGTAAGGAATTGCTCACTCATTAGGAAAGTGATGATAAAATTCATTTTTTTATTATTTTAATTGATTACCTAAATTGCAGATAAATAAAGAACAAATAAAAGTGCAGATAATAAATTGCAGATAAGAAGAATGCGAGATAAAAAAAAACTTAGTTTTATTGATAACCTCTTCAACGATTCATTACAAAATGAATTTAAATTCTAGATCTAAAAATAAAATAGGCATCCTCAGAAAGGCACCCAAAAGAGGCCCCCTTTATTTGGTTTTGAGCCCTCCTATTTATAGATAGGAAAAACCCTAGATTTACATTCTGATCCATACATGAAATTACAAAACAACCCTAAAGACCGAGTCAAAGCACCGACACCCTACCGACACGTGCATTGTACGGCCGCGGAACCGCGGCAGAAAAGCCTGTTTGGCCGCGGTTCCGCGGCTATTTGGTGGGTTCTTGGGCCCATCTCTTCAGGGTTTCTCTGTGTTGCTTTTATCTTCTGTTTTCTTTACTTGGTTTCTCAGAATTTCTTCTATTTCCTTCCAGATTTCCAACAGTGCAGAATGATGTGGACTTTTGCCTTGATCTCCGCTTGAACTGGTATGCGGCATCATGCGGATCAGTATTCATCTGTTATTGGTCGTACGCCCACATTTGTAGCTACTTTGTGTGAATTTCAAGGTAACGAGCTGAGAACCTATAACCTGCAACTATTTAGCAGACATGGATCAAAAGTACCTACTTATATGCAATGTGATTAAGAATGTGTGATATAATAATGCACAAATCTGATATGAACAAATACCCCCAAACTTATCTTTTGCTCGTCCCGAGAAAAGCCAATTTATTCTTGAAAAAATCCTAACCTCACTTTCGTAAGGAACGCGATTGCACTGAGCTTGTGCAACAAGCCGTTAAACCTCTAGGTGTCCCTGGTATGAGGAGTGTTGTCTCCTGAGGGTTTTCAGCAGATACTATCCACAAAATCCGATCAATTTGGCCTGTTGACTTTCATTCTTCAATTCAGTATTCTAGCAAGAAATTCTATTATTTTCAACATAGAAATCATCAACCCGTATTTTTCACACTCACTTTTCATTTAACTTAAGATCGTATATGTTCTGCAAATTTATTAAGCTTTCAGCATCTTTTGAATTTTCCTTCTAAGGTTCCATCTCAACTTAGGAATTTTTATCATCTCTACTGAAGGTATAAGCCCTATCTATCATTCCTATCTCTCATCCAAACCCCAATCATATACCCCTACATGTGTGTATGTATCACCCCTACACTTGGAAATTCAATTCAAGCTATCATACTCTTGTCCATCTTCCAAAATACATTTAGTTGGTGAATTTTAGATGAAATTGCTCACACATCCTTCATGCGACCGTTAATACTCTTGAGGTACTAAACGGCCGATTACAAAATGTGCTTGCGTATTTAGGCGTAATTCCTCGTCTTGCAATACCTAAGGCATAGTAGTGACTCCCAAACCAGTTGGTCTAAAGCACTAGGTGATAAAGCACTCTCGCTATATATTTTTTTATTTATGCTGCCTTAACTAATTACAAAATCAGTGTTCATTTTTTTTTATATCTCTTTATTCACCATTTTTACTTTTATTTTATTCTCCTTCATACTAAGGATTTTAGACAAGAGCATTTCAAGGTATCCTCTACCATCCCAAGTTTCAAGATGCGTGTAAGTGCAAGTTGTAGGATATATATTTTCAGAATTTAGACTTAAGGTTCAGAATTATTTTTTCAGACTTACACTTCAAATAAAAATTCAATACTCTTCCCTTATTTTGACTTAGCCCAAGAACTGAACTCAAAATTTGCCTATTTCTAAATAAACTACAAGGAAATATATTTTCTACAGTTAAACTTTAAGAAAGGTTATTTTTAGGGTTTTTAATTTACTAAGTTTAGGATCTAGTTTTTCCTAACTAGTCAACCGTCATGTTGAACTTAAGTCAAATATGGCCAAAATTGAACTTTTCAAATTTTATAATTTTTAAAAAAATTCAATTTTTATGAGTTTTAAAATAGGTATGCAAATGCAAAAATATACATATGAATGCGAAAGAAGAAAGCTTACCGAGCACACCCCCAAACTTAAACTTGACAGTGCCCTCACTGTCAGGTTACACCAAGAGAGTCAAAATTGTCGGCACTCCCATGTTTGTTTGTTTTTATTATTATTAACAGAAAAAGAAAACAAAATATATATACACAAAAAGGTCCCCCACAAACTTAAGTGAAACAGTTTTTCCACTGTTGAAGCATTAAAGTTCAGAGTTAGGGAGGAGAAAAACACAGTATCAAGCCTTACACAGGCCAAAGGTTAGCACCAATCATTCAAAAATTTTATCGTTATAATGGTGTGGTTGGTTAAAGAATGGAGTGTAGAGAAAAGAAATGAGAAACACACGAGACCATGTGGAGATAGAAACAGTATACGGTCTCGGTGGAGGAGAAGAATGGCGGAAGGGAAAAAGAAATGGTGGTGGTTCGACTTCTTCAGGTGGAGATTGATTAATCACAAAATCCGCGTCATTTAGAAATGCGAGTTCGTTGGTGAAAATATCTTCGAAACTTTCATCAATGGTCCGATTGAACATTTCAATATCAATAAGTGTCGCACCAAAATTCAATACACTTGATTTTTAAAAAATTACAGAGCTATGAGACTCGTAAGGCTCATCTACCATATTCTCAAAAGAGTCTAAATCAAGTAGTTATTCTAGAATTATCGAGCTCAAAATATCGGATTGAGATTCATTAATACTCGCTATCATTAAAGGAAGATTAAAAGAAGAACCAGAGAAAGTGGGAGAAAGCAGTGGAATACGAACTTGAGGGTGGAAATGGAGTGTATAAATTAGCACAATTTGTAATGACTGATGTGTAAAAAGCGATTGTGCTAATCTATCAACCCACTGAGAAATGAGGTCAAATCCCTCAAAATTCGTGAGAAAACATGGGTACGTCGAACTTGGTAAACCAGACATTGAAAATGAAAGAGATATGGTTTCTTGCGTGGTCAGAACGATGGAAAGGATGAAGGAAAGTGATTTAGGAAGGGTAACAGTTAAAGGTTCAGGAGGGTGTACACAGTCAGTGGAAGGGACATGATGAATTGGAAAATCCGACTCATCAAACAAAACTGGTTCATCCTCAATACTATCCTTATAATTCCCCTCAAAAGTTATCTCATCCATGCAATTATCATCAAAATCCAGATGCATATGAAGTTCGGGAAAAACATTTAATGACTCGGGATGATGAATTAGAGAGAAAAATTCAGTCAAATATGTGGGTTCATTATCCAAAATATTCCCAGCGTCGATATCCTTAATCAAGTGAAAATCAATTTTTTTTAGACACCTCATCAAAAGCATGGATATTAATCAATTCAGGTTCTAGAGTGGAGATGTAGAGGTCAAAGGGATTGGTGATGGTTTCACTCGAAAGGGACCCTTCACAATCAGGTAAATCAAACACTACAAAGTCGCACAACTCATTAAACGTTTTATCTTCAACTGGTGAATCATTTGGAACACTTGATAGACATTCAAAACCGGAGTTGTGGGATTTAATTGGGGATGGGTAGGTTTGATTTGGAAAGGTGCACAGCTCACTCTCCCCACTCAAATTCTCAATCCGTCCAACCGCCTCATCATACATTGGAAAATTTGGAGCTAGTTGGAAACTAGCTACCGGGTCACTAGGTTGTATAAGGACGGCCATGGACGCATTCAAATCTCTCATCTGTTGGCATGACGCTACCATAAAGTCTTCCAACGACTGTTCCAGACTAGACATGGGTTGTGACGGGGTTTCGGTAAAAGATTCAAAATTTTTTGGATACGTGAAACTCCCAAATGGCTGTGTAGAAGAAATGTCTAGGGAAGGTGAAAAAGTCGGGTAGGACTGGTAGGAATTGAATGGTTGGACAGGAGTAGGATCAATATTTAGATAAGAAGGTGAATAGAATTGTTGATCCAAAGAATTCGCAGTGGTGAAAGGAGTGCAAGATCGTTTACGAGATTGTTCAATATGTTCAGCAATAGACATGGGTTTCGGAGTTACAATAGGACTTGAAAAAGGAGTATCAATGTAAGAAGGTGGTGAAGGTTGAAATCGTTGATATAAGGTGGATTGCAGAGTCCAACTGGTTGTTCTAGACGCGTCTATTCGATCTTTCAAAGAAATTTTGGGCATGGAGGGGTCGTTCGAAATTCGACCAAAACAAGAAGCGTAAGAAGTAATGTCTGGTTGAGAGTACCAAAGTTCGGCAAGAGTTTTGCGAGGTGGGGTACCCATGATGTGAGGAGAGAAAGGAAAAGAATATGGATTTTTTTATTTTTTATTTTTTTATATATATATATTTTTTAAAAATGTTTGATTTTGGAGTTTTGAAATTTCTGAAAGTGTTTGTTTTAGAAAGAGTTTTGCAAAAATTTGTACGGAACTACGGCACAATTTCAAACAACCACAGTTTAAACATGCACAATCAAACCTAGAGCTAGGGTCTCCTAAGTCAACTAGACCGCTTCTAACTGTTCCAAAGTAACATGTTGTGAGATATCCCTCAAATCGCCTCTTTACCGCCAATTGTGGTCAGGTAAGCACAAATGAAGAAAGGAGGGTTCCGCTCACGAATCACCGTGAGACGGGCCTTTTAAAGTTATCTTTCTCACTTGTCTAGCCTAGGCACCACAAAGTCAGATTTAGATAAACGACTGATTGCCCACAACCTTTCTCTGTCCTAATGAGCGCGACAATCCTTAATTGGCTGAGTCTAGATATTTTTTAATTAACTCAAGGGTGATGCATAAACTTTTTAGTGATTTTTACGTTCTTAGGAAGGGTAATGAAATCCCCACCCAATCTGGATTGGTGTTATAGCCCCTTAGATTCAGTTTTAAATATGCAAAGCAGTAACATACAAAATCTAATACACTTGCAAAAAAAAATTATTTGGCAGCGCAAAGAATCCTGCACAAAAATAATTTATTGGATAGGAGAAAGAATTTTGCGCAAAGAACCATGCAGGAAAAATTTTCAGTGGAGCTCAGGGGGTAGGAGAGAAGACAAAAAAATACTCACAGAAAATTTGGGGTGCTGACGTCACAGGTTGACCGCGGTTCCGCGATCAACTGTTTGAATCTGCCGCGGATCCGCGGTGGTTTAGTTGGTTCAGATCTTCAAAAAAATTTCTCTGTGCTGCTGTGGTTCTCCCCTGTCTGTTCAGATCCTCTGTTTGTTGATTTGTTCATTGAGCTTGCTCCAGATCTGAATCAGTCCGTCTTCCTTTCCTGCACAATTCGCACAAAAACCTTTCAAAAATAACAAGATGAGTTTTATTTTTATTTTTATTTTTATTTTGTTTTAAATTTTTCAATTTTTATAATTTTAAATTTTTTTTAAACCCGAAATTACATAAAGAAAGAGACTACCGTTTCCCCGGCAACGGCGCCATTTGATTGAAAGATGTTTAGTGTGTGCGTTTTAAATTTAAGAATACCGCAATCAAGACGGTGTCACTTGGTAGCTAGCCGGTTGAGTACGGGTCGATCCACATGGAGAAGGAGTTCTTTTTTTAATGTTCTAACGAGTTAAGTCCAAAAAGTTGGTGGTTTTGTTTTAAAATCTACGAATGAGATTAAATCGATCTAAAAACTTGCTAGGGTTAGGATTAGGTTAGTTTGGAATAGGGATTCTACTCACCGCTTTTAATGCCATAGTTAAGAATTTAGGTGTTAGGGTAATAGTCAACAAAGGGGATTAGCACGACTAGAAAGAAACTTAGTTTCTTCCTTTTGGTCCTTGTCCGTCCTTTCTTGGCTCTTAGCCCTAACCTCCAGTTAATTCAACCACAACCGGTCTAACTAGGGAATCACCGCTATCATTTAGGATAGGGTGCCGTAGTGAGCAGTGTGTGATTGGATTAAATAGAGTCCGTATTATAAAAATTATATGGGCAAAAAAAGAAGTGAGAGAGATTTCCTTCTCTCAAACCTTCCCTATCCTAACCCTAACAAGTGAGGAATTACTCACTCATCAGGAAAGTGATGATAAAATTCATTTTTTATTATTTTAATTGATTACCTAAATTGCAGATAAATAAAGAACAAATAAAAGTGCAGATAATAAATTGCCGATAAGAAGAATGCGAGATAAAAAAAACTTACTTTATTGATAACCTCTTTAACGATTCATTACAAAATGAATTTAAATTCTAGATCTAAAAATAAAAGAGGCATCCTCAGAAAGGCACCCAAAAGAAGCCCCCTTTATTTGGCTTTGAGCTCTCCTATTTATAGATAGGAAAAACCCTAGGTTTACATTCTGATCCATACATGAAATTACAAAACAACCCTAAAAACCGAGTCAAAGCACCGACACCCCACCGACACGTGCATTGTACGGCCGCGGAACCGCGGCAGAAATGCCTGTTTGGCCGCGGTTCCGCGGCCATTTGGTGGGTTCTTAGGCCCATCTCTTCAAGGTTTCTCTGTGTTGCTTTTATCTTCTGTTTTCTTTACTTGGTTTCTCAGAATTTCTTCTATTTCCTTCCAGATTTCCAACATTGCAGAATGATGTGAACTTTTTCCTTGATCTCCGCTTGAACTGGTATGCGGCATCATGCGGATCAGTATTCATCTGTTATTGGTCGTAGGCCCACATTTGTAGCGACTTTGCATGAATTTCACTGTAACGAGCTGAGAACCTGTAAGCTGCAACTATTTAGCAGACATGGATCAAAAGTACCTACTTATATGCAATGTGATTAAGAATGGGTGATATAATAATGCAAAAATATGATATGAATAGCGGTCCTTCCTACAATCTTCAAGACGCCACCAGAAAGATCCATTGGGTCTACAACCGGCAAGGTCACCTCTGTGGAAAGTACAGACGCCAAAGAGATGGAGGTCATCACCGGGAGCTCCAAGATAGAACTAACAGTTTCGACAGTCTCTTCTACACTCTTTGGTGCATCACTAGAGACATCCATAGGGTCCACGGCCAATGGGGTGACCTCCACTCGAGGAATGGACACCGGAAGTTCCACAACAGGAACGGCGGCCGTAGTGATCCCCTCTGCACCTGCCGATGCATCATGGGAGACATCTATAGAATCCGTGGTCATGGCATGACCTGGGCTCAAATCCTCTTTCGTTGCTGAAGTCCCTGCAAAGTTCTCGCAAAGATAAGAAGATATAAAAGCGCTACAAATTACTTGCCAAAAATAAAAGTAAGGAAAACACGCATATCGATACGCCAAGATGCTTCTAGTATGGCTTTTTCAAGCCGTCGTTCCTTCCTGAGGAAATGTGCTCGCCGGGCTTCAAATGCAGATTCATGCCCACCAGTATTCAGTGCCAGTTCATCTTCAGAAGCAGCCGAGATTGGTTGCTTGAAGGCTCTTTCATCCTCCCTTCGCGGAGGACCCATATGTACTCTCCGTAGCGAAGGGGGATCTTCGTAGAAGATAACCAGGGGGCTAGGGCTTTTTCGGGATGTGTACATTTTCAGTCTCATCCTAGGAGCGCCTTAAAGCTTCAGCTAATTGCGCGGCTTCCTCAGCTGACGAGCCAGAGTAAATAAGACCATCATCCGGCTCTTGCATGGAGATGTGCTAGTCTTGAACAATCGGCTCAGATTTCAGCAGGAGGTCAAGCAAGTCAGCAACTATTTTCTTCCTCCTTTTCGAGCTGGAGCTAACACTGGAAGAGGATCTCTTCCTTCCCCTCGGCGCTTTGGTGCGACGTTGTCCAACCTCGCTTCCGGTATCCTCTTTTGGCGATACCATCGCGGATGACACCGCCATTGATGGTACTGCCACTGGCGCTTCATCGGAGGCCTTTGCTCGAGCTCTAGTGCGCGCTGGCATCCCGACAGTGTGAGGAGTCGATTCTGCTTCTGCGGTTTTCGGGATGAGAACCATGCCGACATCCCTCAATGGAGGGAGAACCACGGTCCGCGGCCGCAACGGAATACCGGTGGCTTGGGCCCGAGCCGACGATCGACATTCAAAGAGTACCCGCCTCTTCTCGACGATGACGGGACCGACTCGATGACGATACCAACCCGTAAAGGACCCCACACACCTTGGAATATAGTCATCCTTGGGGATCACGAAACGGGAGATGGTGTTCAACCGCATGAAGTGATGGGTGATGTCACGCGTGACTTCCAGAGACTGAGTATGTTCAACCTAGAACGCCACGAAAGGGAATCTTGGTTATAGCCCAACTGCTGGGTGAAGCAATGCGGATTGTACTGCATAAAAAGGGCCACGTTATTCTGACGGAACACCAGGTAGCCCGGCCTAATCGAGTACAGGTGCATGATCTCCTTAGGTTTTAAAGACGACGCTCCACCTTTCGACAAGTCAAATAGCTGCTGAATAGACCCGGCGGGAGTAGAGAAGACTCGGTCAATGAAAACCATCCCGCCCTCGTTGGAGTACGGATTAAGCAGCACGCGGAGGGCTCCTAGCTGGGTAGGGTCGGGAGTAGAAGCATCCACCAGCCTCATGACCCGTAGGAAGGTATATGAGTTATACAAATCTGGCCTCCGATGCGCTGCGAACGCTCCTAATACATGCATCTCGATCCACGACGTGAAGTAGTGGAGGGAGAAATTCACGACGTCTGTCCCTGGGGTTGAAGTGTTGGCCGCAACACTTAATCCATGATAAAGATGCGACAGTCCCGCGATGACAACGGCCAACCGTGCCCCTTCAGCTACGCGATGAGCGGGGTAGAAAACAGAGGCTCTCATGAAGCGTCGATGCGTCGGCATGACGAACCAACTAAGCCAAAGACTGATGAAGCCGATGAAGAAGGTCTCTTCGTCCATGCCAGGGGCCGCAATTGAATCGAAGAGCACGGCCGAAGCCGGAATGTAAAACTGCGGCAAGTACTCTTCTTTGGCCGGCAGCTTATTCAGCTTAAACCCAAAAGAGTCGTTAATGTTCGCAAATTTTGGAGCCTCTTTTGATAAGACATCTTCACGGAGAAAACATGCAATGAAGCTCTTAAATGTGACGCCCTTTCCTTCTGACTCTGCGAGCAGCTTCTCGAAAATATCCAGAGTCTTGATTAGACTGGGGTACTTATGATGGACGACATTTTCGGTCGTCAAGACGTCAAGCATAGCAGGCACGGTCGTGAATACATACTCATCGGGAGGCGGCAGCTCTTCATAGTGCTCTCCCCTGATCGGCAATCCAGAGATCTCGCGGAACTCTTCCAGTGAAATCGAGACCTCATGATCCCCTAGCAAGAAGGTGTTGGTGGGAAGATTCCATTGGTTCAGGAAAGTTTTAACCCACCAGACGTGAGGGGCCGGGTAATGAAAGAGAGACACGTACACCGCTTGATATTAACCAACCTTCTGCAACCGTGCACGGTGGGTGGAGAGGACATATCTAGCCTAAGGAAGATAGTCGATTGGATGACGAGGGGTAAGCCCTACCTTATAGACTTGTCCCCAGGGTTAGGCTTCACCTTGACAGATGCGACGCCCCAAGATATCTATAGCCGGTAAGGGCTGGTTGGGTATCCCGGTAGTTGATGGTTCAAGCCGGCCTGTAGGAGTTCAATTATCCACCTTTACTGCATAAGCGGTCGGCGGACGCTCCATCAGCGATATCGGGCGCAGAGGGTATGTTGGCATCTCACAAGTAAAGCTGCGGCGGCCCCGGATAATGTGCCCATACCAAACTCCCTATTAGAACAAACTACTGCAATCCCTGTCATGGGCCCGGATCATCGCCATGGCCTCTTCATCTGACGGTGATTACGGAAAAGCGGCGTCTGAGCGAGTAAAAGGAAAGTAAGGAAGAGAAGCCATTGTTCCTAAAAAAGGGGAAAGAAAGGCCGTTAATGAAACATGTGTGTGTGTGTGTGTGTGTAATAATAGAGGGAAACAACAGAAAGTTTGTTCCATTGGACCACTGATTGCAAAACTAATGGACCCCACAAAATCAATATGGCGGCTCACCAATGATAAGACATGACAATTATTATGAGAATCTAAAAAGATTCTCATTAAACGGACACGGGAGTTTAAACAACTATTAACATCCTTATAGAGAAAGCAAGTTCTGTTAAAATACCCAACAAATTTGAATTTATGCAAGTAAGGAAAGACCCTGTGAAAATGTTCTCGAGACCACCAGGGAATGAAATTCCTGAGGGGCCCTTTTGATCTTCAGAGCAGAGCTCTTTGGTGAGGAATTAAATTCCTTTTATGTAATGGAATTAAATTCTAGAAACCCCCATGAAGAGGAAATGAAAAATCAAATGCCATGAATCCTTAAAGGTCAGAGGAGGAATGCCCAAGGCATTGAGGGTTATTACTCAAAGATCATGCCTTTGGATCTCTAAGAGATGTGTAGGGTGTTTTTCATCACCCCATTGAGATGGGAATACGCGCGCGCTTGTCAGGCGTACTACAGATTTTCCCTGCCTAGGGTAGGCCGGGGTTTAATGATTGTGGGGATCCGAATCTCCGGCAGCCGCGGACTAAGCTGCCGTTAATTACCCCTCGCCTTTGGAGCGAGGGAACCTCCGATTGACGGGTTAAACTGGTCATGCGAACTCAATGTGCAGTGTACGTGTATTGTGTTTTGGAGGGGGTTATGGATATATCGGGGGCCCCGCAAATTTTTTACGAATAAACCTTAGAAATTTTTTTCTAACGGGGGAGGTATATTTAGTGTGGAGTATGTGTGTGTGTGTATATAAATGGGGGAAAGCGTCCCAAAGACGCGTGCATGGCACGTGGGACATAGTGCCCGGGGTCACGTGGCGCATACGTGACCATTGGGCGCCTCAGCGCCCGGGGGTCACGTGGGCACACGTGACCGATGGGCGCCTAGGCGCCCCGGGGTCACGTGGGCACACGTGACAGATGGGCGCCTAGGCGCCCGGGGTCACGTGGGCACACGTGACCGAAGGGCGCCTCGGTGCCCGGGGTCACGTGGCGCACACGTGACCATTAGGCGCCTCAGCGCCCCGGGGTCACGTGGGCACACATGACCGAACGACGCCTTGGCGCCCGGGGTCACGTGGCACACACGTGACCGCGGGAAGCACCCGCGGGAAGGGACTTAGCCCCTAGGTTGGGGAGTTGAGCTCCCAAGGGAATTTTCGGAGTTGAACTCCTAATAGAAACAAATTTATGGAGTTAAACTCCAACATAAATTAATTTATGGAGTTAAACTCCAGCAGATTTAGAAAGGAGTTAAACTCCTGGGGACTTATTGCTCGTCTTTTGAGCCTTGGGTCTGTCCAAAGTTAGATTTTTGAAGATGGGTCTCCTTCTTCTTGCTCTTGACCGGCGGGATCTTGGAGAAAAGGGGGTGAGACTTAAAAGTCTCCCCTTTTCGAGATCTGACTGGAGATCCGAGCTCCCCTTTATGGGTTTTGTGGTGAAAAACTATTTATTTTTGAGAAAGGAAGAGTTAAACTCTTGATTTAATTCAAAAGAAAGAAGAAGGTTTTTAGAACCTTGAATAGGAGAAAGAGGCACAAGCCCTAGTTTTTTAGGGAAGAAAAAAAAGTGTATCCATTATTCATCATCATGTTGCCTTATATAGGCTTACATATTTACATATAGCCCCTTGGGCTTTACAAAAATGGCATTTTAGCCATCCCATGGCTCATGTGCCATTTCATTTTTGCACATAAGCCATGGGCTTACAAAATATTGGCTTTATGCCCATTTTGTTTACATTCATGCATAAAAAATTACATAAAAATTATTTATGACATAATTTTGTTGTTGGCATGAGAGAGGCTGGCCG
Source organism: Agapanthus africanus (assembly GCA_030015575.1). Taxonomy (NCBI): domain Eukaryota; kingdom Viridiplantae; phylum Streptophyta; class Magnoliopsida; order Asparagales; family Amaryllidaceae; genus Agapanthus; species Agapanthus africanus. The sequence continues at coordinate 16,477,466 of JASDDO010000026.1, read as the reverse complement.
CGGGCTCGACTTGGGCATAGGCCCGCTTGACCTGGGCTTGGGCCCACCTAGCTTGGGGGTTGACCTTGACTTTGACTCGGTCAACCGGGGTGTAAATTTTTACCCCAACAAGATGGGTTTCAGAGGAGCGCAAAGATCTCATGGTGGATTTAAAATTCAGAAGTTTTCTTTAAGAAAAGGGTTTCTCTGATGTTCGAGATCTTTACCTAGAAAAGGTTTCTTTTTCTAACAGAGTTTAACTCTGGAATTGCAATGAACAGAGAACTAAGCTCTGAAAAGGAGAATTAAATTCTCGAAGAAGACAAGGAAGGAAGAAGTTGAAAGAACAGTGGCTTCCCAAAGGCCAAACCCTTGCATTTATAAGACGTGACAAGAGCGGTTCACCTCCCCGTTCCCCTAGACAATCCAACGGCTGTAAAGGTGACAGCGTTGCACTCACGTGCAAGCCACGTGAGAACAACGCTGTGGGGGCATTTGTTCCCTTATAAAAAATAAATAAATAATGAACCAAAAAGCGATGGAAAGATTCCCCAAATGGAGCATCACGTGCCCGCACGTGATGCTCCTTAGAGAAAAAATTACAGGCAGTACGCTTAACAAATAAGGCTGAAATTGAGTCTCACGTGCAGGGACGCGAGCATCTATATACAAAGTATATAGGCGCCTCCCTAAAACAAATAACAGGCCAGAGAAGCTCACATGTCGGCACGTGATGCTCTTTGTTGGGCTTAACTTTGTGGGGGTCACGTGCCACACGTGACATTCCTGAACATCAGCTCACGTGCCAACACGTGATGCTTTTCGCTGGGACTGCAACGTATAAGCAAACCGGTCTAACGCTATGGATCACGTGCTACACGTAAGGGTTCCCAATGCCTTCTGAGCCGATAGAATTAAATTCTAAATAAGAGGGATCAAAACCCTATTTGGAAAATATTTCCTTGAATCTTTCTAAACAAGAAAGATTGAGCACCGTTGGATTAAAGATCCAATGGTGATTAAAAATCACCAAGCTACAGAATAAGCTCTGTATGGGAAAATATTTCCCCAGTCTTCTTAAAAAAGAAAGATTGTGCTCTGTAAAATAGAGCACCGTTGGATTAAAGATCCAATGGTGATTAAAAATCACCAAGCTGCAGAATAAGCTTTGTATGGGAAAATATTTCCCCAATCTTTCTAAACAAGAAATATTGTGCTCTGTAAAACAGAGCACCGTTGGATTAAAAATCCAATGGTGATTAAAAATCACCAAGCTACAGAATAAGCTCTGTATGGAAAATATTTTCCCAATATTGTTAAAAATAGGAAAAATGTCTTCTGTAAAACAGAAGTCCCTGGATCAAAGATCCAAGGGTGGATAAAATCCCCGAATTAATCAAAAATCTCTCAATGAGAGATTTCCTTAACAAAAATCAACGAACTTGCATCTGCTATATAAAAGACTCGAGACTGAAGAGAGAAAAGGAGGAGACCTCCCATAAGATTTGAGAAAACAAAAAAAAGAGGAGTTCTCTTTAAAGAAAAAGAAACCCTAAGTGAGGAAAAAGACTTAGAGATCATTTTATCTTCTTTTACAAGAGTTTAACTCTTCCAAAAAAGAACTTAGTTTTTCCTCTGGTTGAGGTCTGCAGAAGCAGATCTCCCCATAAGTTGAGAATTTAATTCTCATCGAGGAGTTCTGTTATGCAGTCCCAAAATTTAGAAGAAAGAACTAGGTTTGAAGAATTTAATTCTTCCAAAGATATAGGAATTTAATTGCTCTGATAAAACTAGGGTTTAACCCTGCATAAGAATTTAGTTCTTATAAAACAAAGGACTTGAAATTCTCAAGACTCGGATCAAGTGCTCCATGCATATTGGTGTTTAACACTATAACGACAGATCACGTGTTCCCACGTGAGTATCTTTGAGAAACAAAAAGGAACAACTGAGATCGAGTCATGTGATCCCACGTGACCTCCAATAGTGCTTAGCACTTAGAAAAGAATAGGAAGATAAATTCAAAGGAGGCAGTGCCCAACTTGGTGGCGCCTCACGTGTCTACACGTGATGGTTGCAAGATTTAAGTGTTTAACACTTATATGTATAGAACGGGAGAATAAGCCCAAAAGAAACAGTGCCCAATATTCAGGTGCCTCACGTGCCATACATAAGCGCTCCAAATTTCAGTGTTTAACACTGCTTAAGAGCCTCACGTAGGAGCACGTGAGCGCCAAACATTTATCAGTGTTTAACACTGTGAGAGGCCAACCTTAGCCCAAATTAGCCAAGTCTCCCGAGATCAAAAGCCTTTTGACCATCAATCAACCGAACCTTCCTACACTCAGGTCCCCCCAAATAGATCTTAGTTTCAGAGATGGCCAATGATCTCCTGAAACGTAGCATCTAAAATGTTGTTCGTTCCACCATGATCTCTCCCTTCAATCTGGAGTTCGGTTCAAGGGTACATCTCTCCATACCTCTGATATATGTCGTTGTAATTCTTCAACGATATCAGAGAGATGGAGGGTCCCGACAACCAACAGCTCTTGGATGCACTCTCAAATCCATGAGCATATCCCATGGACCGTAATGTCCTTAAACTAGCTATGGACCGTAACGTCCTTAAACTAAAATGAAAGAGCCCAAATGTTCTTTTATTGGATCAAAAATGGTCCTTAACCCCCGTTAAGTAGATCTTAGTCCAACATCGGATTAACGTATCATTAACAAATATTTATGTCGATCTTAATCTCAAACAAGGTTAACGATCCTTAAATCAAACAAAACCCAAATCTAAGAAAATACGGATTTGGACTAATCCACGCCCTACGGGCGACAACACAAATTAGTCTCCGTATACAATCCACGGGCAACCAAAAATAAAACAAACACGCACGACATGAAGTGTCCTTCTGAAGCAGGAGAAAGTAGTTATCGCGATGCGGTAATGTAATTAACTGCAGGGGCTTGTGCCTGCAAGGAAGAGCGTCCTCATAATCAAAAACCCCTCAAAACGAGGGGGAATCTGACGAAATCTGCTATAACGGCCGCATCTGTTTAAACCTTCGATACACGGTGCCATAAATTAACTTGGCATCTTCGGAGAGGGAGACAGATAAAACCAAAAAGTATATGCCCCCAAATTCAGGCAAGACGACCTACACGGATCCGTCTCTGTTTTCAGCGGTAAAAAACAGTTTACTAAACTCATCGGTATGTACTCCTTAAGATACCTAGCCCCGCTTTTCTTTGTAATAAGAACCAGACTAGAAAGATTAAGACGTTTCAAATTAAGTATATTCTCTTCCAACGCCACAAACAATCTCAATATATCACCTTCCACAATCTTCCAAAATATTCAATATATAGAAAGAAATGGTGAATCCGTCTGGTCCTGGTACCTTATCTGCTCCCAGCTCCCAAACGCTGGTTTAACTTCCTCTTCCAAAAACCATGTGTCCAACTCTTCGGTCAGTCCCCCTATGAGCTTTTCCCCATCATTCCAAAATTCTTTCTTCATCATCCATCTAACCTCCTTTTCCGTACCCATAAGCTTCTTATAAAAGTGCAAACCCATCCTTCTTATGTTATCCCCATCAGTAAATACCTCTCCATCTTCCTCGATCACATGGATATGATTAGGCCAACCTTTCATATTCGCCATCCTGTGAAAATAGCTCGTATTTCATCCCTTTCTTTCAACCAATCCTCCTTACCTTTTGAATCCAATTCATCTCTTCGATCACATAAATCTCTTTTAACTCCACCCTCCATGATTGGAGAAAACCATGTTCTCCCTTAATTAGATCTCGATCTTCCTCCCGCTTCTCCATCTTTTCAATATATCCTATAAGTTCTTCATTTCTTTCTCACTCCATTAATGCCCTTTGCTTCTTGTCCCACTGTTTCAAAACTCGTCTTAGCCTACGCAATTTAACCACCAGGTTACTTGCGCATCTGCATTATTCGTAGGGCACACCCAACTCTTCTGGATAAGATTATGAACATTCATATTTTCCAACCATTTTTTTCAAATTGAAACTTTTTCATACTCGCCCTTCTTTCATCCTTCCGATCAAAGAGCAAAATGGGTACATGGTCCTTGCAAAAGCAAAAGGGTGTTGAGTCTTCCAATCTAGAGACACAAGGATCCTATCAAGTTTTGCCAGACGTATCCTGATGCTCTGATTCGACCAAATGAATTGTTAATGAGCCTTACCAAACTAAGAGATTAAATATAACTTAATCTTTATTTAGAATCTTCCATTAATTACTAATCTTATGGTTTGGAAATAAGATGGCCTGCGCATAATATATGCTCACTTTATCAAAGAAGTTATGATGAGCCATTTTGTGTTAACTTTTTTCTTTTGTTTGTTTTGAGGAAAAATCAATAGAAAGAATTTATGTTGGAATTATATAAGTTTGTTGCAAGCAAAGCCATAGAGATTCCACTCAATAACAGGAGTTTCCTTTTTCTATTTTAAGTACTGAGTTTTTAAAATGTTTTTTTTTCGATAGTTATGTATGTTATTTTATTTTAAAGGGTTGTGCTATCTCAAATCCATTTTCCTCCTTTTGTTGGTAGAATACCTTAAACTTTTGTTCATTTCATGTTTAACCTCTTCCGTCCGTTTAGAATATGCTTTTTAGTATTGTATGTTGTCATGATAACTACCATATAATATCATGGCACCATTGATATGAATATAACAACAACAATCTGATTAAGTTGAATGATTATTTTATGTTGACGTAACAAAATTAACTTGTTTAACAGCGGATCAATTTTTTAACCTAAGACCAATATGCAGATAAATTTTTTCTAGTACGTGTCGCTGAACATCTAGACATGCAAAGTTCACAATAGCCATACATAGAGTATTTACGGATTGCCGTATTCATCTAAACTTAAAATTAAAGTCGAATTCATGAAAAGGATAAAATCCAACATACTCATACTTGCACCTCCGCAAACCTAGCTGGCCTGGCTTTATCCAGCTTGTATAAAACATTCACATTATTTGCATTCATTCATATATATAAGTTTAAAAAGTAATAATATACTCGTCGACGTGTCCTTCATCATGATCTCAAACACCTGACATAGTTTAATATCCCCCCATGCATGCGTCGCATCAATGTCCCATGGTGCCCACTTTTTAGGGCCAAAGTGGGACCCACCTTCACTCGTGTGGGTGTTTTTGCATCGAACAAAAACCACCGACTTTGCTTTCTTTTCGTGGGCCCCGCAGAGGGACAGAATAGTCCGGCCATGCTCTGCTGGAAGTCACTAAAATGATGCATGGTGGGTCCACAGAACAGTCAAAGGGGGGAGAGAGAGAAGGAAGGAACTGAAATTTGACCACATGCATATCATTCTTATGCATGTACGTAGCAGGCCTTAGCTCCTATGACATCGCATTTAATCATGTTACATAGGTTCATATTAATTTTGGGTTAATTATGTTGTTGTGTTACATAGCACTTAGTCTTAGCCAAATATAAAATGAAAGAGTCCCCAAAATATCTAGCCTTTTGTAGTGTATATAATCATAGCATTGAGGAAGGAGGTAAGATGAGGACTTGAGCTCTTATTGTATTTTTCAAATCAATCACGAAGTCGGAAGACAATACAGAATATACCAGGCTGTGTCGAAGTTTGACTTGTATTCTCGATCCCGTACGTGTGCGACGGCTCAGGATAATATTAAACCGGCTCACAGGTCGTTAGGAATCTTCATTTATTCTTTGTTTGTATGAGCCGGCTCATGATCTACTTGAGCCGGCTCATGATCTACTTAAACCATCTCGGGCCGAATTCTGGGTTGTTTTGGTGAATATTCGTTTTGAAGATTTATTCAGAAGTTATTTGAATATTTGTTTAGAGATTATTTTTGGAGATTTGATGAGATCTAAATTAGTTTAATTAGGTATTCTAGCAGGAATTGCTTTAGGCTTTCTAGGCCTATAAATTAATATAGATTGATGGGTATTTTTTGTTAGCCTCCCAATACTTCAATATTTTTCTGTCCCCTCCATAGTTAGTATTTACCTGTATCCCTCTTATACTTATAAATTACTCCTGTAGGCCCTTACTTCACTTTTGAAAATTATTTCTTTTCCTTCTCTCCGGCCTTCGCCGATGTCCCCACCGCCGCCTTTTTCTTTCTCTTCAACGCCGCCATCATCACCGTCAACACCACCATCTTCTTTCTCCTTCTCTTCTTCAATCAATTAACGCTGCCTCTTTCCTTCTCCTCTACAACACCACCGCCACAACCACATTATTACAAATAAGGATTGCCCCTAAGGATTTACCCGTAGGGGCAAAACCACTGTCCCTACGGATTTATCCGTAGGGGCGAAAAAATAACCTGTAGGTGCAAGCGCCGTAGGTGCAAGTTGAAGCCCTGAACTTGCCCCTACGGGCAAATACTTGCCCCTACGGATTTATGTGTAGGTCCATTTGCATCTACGGAGTGGGTCGTAGAGGAAAAAAAGTTATTTTATTTACGGGTTTTTTAAACATATTGACTGTACCTACGGATGTATCCGTAGGGCCAAGTACTATCCTCTACGGATACATGCGTAGGTACATATCCGTAGGGACAAAATATCAGAAATCCTAATATTTTGCCCCTACGGATAACTTCGAAGGGGCGTTTGTGTGCCCCTACGGATATATCTGTAGGGGCAATCCCAACCCTCTGATACTGAGATCAGGAGGGAAATATCAGTTAATGCTGATATTTTGCCTCTACGGTTTAAGCCGTAGGGACAACATGTGTACCTACGGATTAATCCGTAGGTACATATTATCTGTTTTTTTTTTAAAAAATGGCTGCCTGATTTTTTCTCGCCCTGTGCACAATAATATATATATCAATCAAATATAAAATTAATCATCACGCAACATATATCGCAGTATTCATAATCACATCTCACACATATAATATACAAAAGAAACCCAAAAACTGAATATGATATAAATATAAACCAATATCAATATCAATATCGTTTCAAAATGTAGTACAATATGTATCATATAAATAAATACATGTTTCAAAAAATAAGAATAAAAAAGCTACCCTAGCTCGGTCCAGCTTCACCTCTGATAAACGATAGAATCTGGCGCGCCTGCTCCTCGGTCAATAAACCATGCAATTCGGCGCGTGCGGGAGTCTGAGCGGCCTGTGGAGCTGGCGATGTGGTCTGTGCAGCCGCCGTCGAGCTAGTAGCTTGCGGAGCCGCGGCTGCGGGAGTCTGAGCGGGCGGTGGAGCTATAGGAGCTGTCTGCGGAACCGCAGCCGATGTAGTGGCTTGCGGAGCCGCGGCCGAAAGAGATGCATGTGGAGGCTCGGCCGATGTACCTTGTCGCGTCTGGACCTAACGTGTGTAAGAAGCGTGTAAGAACTGTGTATTATTCGAATTCGTATCATTATCAAGTTATTTTGAAACCCCATTTGGATATCTAGTTTGGAAAACTGTTGTTTATTTTAATTACATATGTATGTATGATTAATCAAACCTAAGTCTAAAACCAAATAAGCTCAGGCTACGTACTAATTATGGATATGTTGATATCTATAATATGACATGATATTTTACTATAAAGTAGTATACATACCAGCATCTCCTTCAACTCCTGACCGGTGGCCCTCAAGCTCTCCAGTTCCTGCTGGACACGTCGCTCACTGGAAACAGAGGAAGTTACCGCCGGGGTGGAGTCCAACCTCATATGGGCCCTGCTAGGGCCCAGTCCCCGGTCTCTCTCCCAACCTCCGTGGTGCCCTCCGTGTGCGGCGTCCAGAACTGGGGTCAGCAGCCTCGGATCGCTCTGTCCGGTAAAATCGATCCCCGAGGCATCGGCCTGCTCAACCACCCGCTCCTACACCCACATTAAGCAGTAAAGTATAAGTATAAAATTTAAATTTGAACCTTCCAAAACTAAAATTTCAAATATGGGTAGAATAAATATTAACACTTACACAATACTCCTGGGTAGCAACATCGGAATATCGAAGCTCGCCCGTGGCGGGATCTGTCGAGGTGCTGTGGACGGCAAGATATGCGGACAACACGCTCGGTGTACCACCTTGCGCCACGGTCTGAGCTGTCTGCAATATTAGAAAATAACTTTTAATATTAGAAATATTAGAAAATAACTCTTAATATTGTAGAATATCACAAAGGTCGGTCTATTGTAATTTACCGATAACTCCATGGCTCGAGTAATATTCCTCGAGCCACTTGTATAAGTGGGGCGACCCCTCTTCGCCGACTTTCTATTCTCTGTATTCTGAGCGGCCTGTTTCTGCACAACGCATTAACATTTAGTTTTCTAATTAAGGAACACAAAAAAAAATTATATCCTAAACAATGAATTACATTTAAAATACATACATGTTTGCGTTGAGAGTCGAAATATTCGCACATTAGAGGCCATGTCTCTACGTCGACTCTCGCAAACGCCGGAGTAGATAGGAGGGCCGCTCTCTCTGCCTCGGGGGTCGCCATCCATAGGGAGTAGCAGTCGGCCTTCAGCTCATTCCTGTTGTATCGGACCTTGGTCTTCAAGTTCTTCATCAGGCCATTGTACAGAGCATGAATGTCGAGCACCCTCCCAGGGTGATCAGGGTCGGGTACAGGCTGAAAATCATAATCCGACTGAAAATACAAAAAAAAATATTGTTATTAGATTGCAAGTGTTAATAATAAATATATTGGATAAATCAAATGAAAATATATATTAATACGTACCCGAGCCTGATCAAAGAAGAGGGCGAATAAGCGCCGGTGCTGCTCGCCCTACTCAACGTGAAGTGGATAGTTCTTCACGAGCCGGCTCTTGTCCCCCATATACCGGCCGAAGCTCTTGGCATGAGGACCGGTATAGCGATAGTCAAGGGTAAAAAAGAAGGGGAATGCTGCCTCCCCCCTAACTCTGTCAGGCCTCAGCCTATGGGACTGATTCGGGCCTCGAGTCCCCCCTAGGGATGGGGAGGCCCTACGTCTGGACGAAATATCAAGACAATCAATATTAAGACAAAGTTGTATTAAGAAATCAAGCTTAAACGAAAATTGAAGTGTGATATATATCTCCGGTGACTAACGCACGAGCCTGGGCCCGGGAAGCAGCACGAGCGGGACGATAGTTCTTCCGGTGAGGAACAGCCGGGGTCCCGGATGCGGACGCATCCCCTCCAACTAGAAAATAAACATTGACGCTAAATTTCTATGAAGTTCATATTTATTCTATAGAGCATATGTAAAATGAATAAATATTTTATATTTATTCATACTAACCTGCAGACGATGCGGAGGGTATGGAAGCGGCAGGAGTGGCCACTGCGGAAGATATGGACGCACCACCTATAATTAGACAATTAAAAATAGATTATATAAGTAATTGAAAAAAGAATGTGTAGATCAATAATCTAACGTTCTAAATCAATATGCATGCACTATAGGATATATAAACATACCCGCAGGTGCGGTGGTGTCACCACCTACAGCTAGACAATAATAAAAATTGTTAAGTAAAAGCAAAAGGAATGTGTGTATATTTATGATATAGCATTCTAAATCAATATACATGCACTATATGATATATAAACTTATCTGGAGGAGCAGGAGTGGCCTCTGTCCCAGATGTGGACGCATCTCCAACAACTAGACAATCAAACATTGACAATATAAGTAATTTTGATATAAACATGCATGAATGTCTGTAATATTACATTCAAAATGGATATGCGTGCGGTATACCTGGAGGTGTGGCAAAATCCACACGGAATGAGGCATCCGAAGGGGTCTCCGATCTGGGTGCAAGACCGGCCCTCTGAAGCTCCCTACGCAGCTCTCCGGGCGGCAGAACCGCTCTGCCTCTGCCTCTGCCTCTGCCGCGGCTGGAGCTCCTGCCGCCCCTCGCTGCTCTCGACATTGTCATCAAATCTAGATAAACGGTTCGTGGACGCATTAGACAATCATTAAAAGTATTGACTATATATGTATAGATCGTAAAATGAGAAGTAATAATATAGCATTACTGATAACCTTTTTCGTTTCGTGGGTGCATTATACATATCTACTTGGATTTCATCGTCGATGTCATTTCTAACCCATGCAACTTCATGATCGGTCGAAAACAACCCGTCCTTCGAAACAGATGGTCGGAGGACACTAAGCCTTCTCTCTTCTTCGTCCTCATCGCTGTCCTCGAATTCTGGGACATCATAGACATCTCTGGGTTTCCATCGGCATACAACACTCCATCCCGGATGCTTCAAACACTGTGAGTAGTATACTTGGAACGCTTGGTTCGGAAAGATAAACGGATCTTCCTGACCGTAAAATCGAAGTGTTTTCACACTGGTCAATCCTTATTCATCTTTCCAAGTCCTAAGATTGCTTCTCCACTTGTCCGTATCGGTTCGCGTATCGTACCAAATACACTGGAATATATTAAAGGGTTCTGATCGTCCGGGATAGTGGATGCCGAGTATACAATTTAAGCACCCATAATAAATCACGCCGTCCGATCCTACCGTTGCAATCCCACTATTCTGAGTGGTTCTAGATGTCTCTATTTCCTTAATTTCGAATTTGTATCCAAGAACACCAAATCCTTTGTAATATGCAACCTCCATACTAGGAAATTGAGCTAAACATCTTGAATCACTCTCAAATGATGCAGAAAAAATCGGATCGTGGATCTAACAAAACAAATTTTACGACAAATACATAACGATACAAGTTTAGATTAAAACTGATAGCAATAAAATATTATTCGAATAACTTGCATGATCTGTGACCCAATCACAAAAATTATCCTGATGATATTTTTCCAATCGTTTTTCGTTCCAATCAGGATGCCCCTCACGTACCTCATTAAAATGAATTCTGTTTTCGACAAATAATGGTGACATTAATATTATATCATTTTATACACACACAAACACAGATATAACAATTAATCCAAAAAAACTTACTCTCTAATTTGTTCAAGACATGCGCAATTAAGCAAGATAAACCGGTATATCTTGTTGATAAACATAGTGTCTACCCTCTTATACTCAGCTTTACCATATGGCCCGTCTTGAATTCTTCGTGGCCAGTTAAGTCTTGTCTCAATGTTCTCGTCCAGATAGCGGGAACAAAATGTGGTTGCTTCATCAAGAAGATAACCTTGCATGATAGAACCCTCTGGTCGATTTTTATTGCGTATATATTTCTTAAGAGTGTAGAGGTACCTAATGAAAATATGTTGAATAAATAAATACGGGCATACATGACAACAATAAATTTATAAATTGCGTGAAACGAAAAATTACGCGTACCTCTCGACGGGATACATCCATCGATATTGTACCGGTCCGGCTAACTTAGCCTCAGTTGCAAGATGAACCGTCAAGTGTATTATGATATCGAAAAATAACGGTGGGAAAATACGCTCAAACTTGCAAAGTATCAACGCAATAGAATTTTCTAATTTATCCAGCGTCACAGCCTCCAGTGTTTTAGCACACAACTCCCTGAAAAAACAACATAGGTCGTTGATTACTAGACCAACCGATTCGGGGAGAGAAGTCCTGAGGGCTAATGGAAGAAGGTGCTCCACGATAACATGGTGATCATGACTTTTCAGCCCATCGATCTTGCCCTTCACAATTTTTATTTTCTTGTTGAATAATCCTGAGAAACCTGTGGGAACTTTCAAATCATGCAACACCTGCAGGAATATTTTCTTTTCCGGTTGTGACATATGATAAGCGGCATTGGGAAGTACAAACTTGCCCGGTTTACCCGCTACCGGTCTAGGGTGCAATTCACTTCTTATTCCCCACTCTTGTAGATCCATCCGAGCATTCAGGTTGTCTTTCGATTTTCCGTCTTTACAAAGAAGCAAGTTAAGTATGTGCTCTGATACTCCCTTCTCTATATGCATGACGTACAGACAATGACGCACTAAATTTGTAGACCAGTACGGAAGCTCGAAGAAAATGCTTAATTTGTTCCAAAATGGCGGTTTGACATGTTTCGTCGGATCCATCCCGAAGGTCACATTGTTGTAACCATCCCATTTAGCAGTCACGTCCTCTCCGGACAATGGGGATGGAGGTCCAAGAAGCTCCTGATGACCATCAAAGTGAACCGTGCCTAACCTATAGGGGTGGTCTGGAGGCAGGAAACGTCGATGGCCGCAATAACAAACATTCCTGCTAAAATTCAAGAATTTCGATGTTGTGTGTTCATGGCAATGAGGACATGCTTTGTGACCATGTACGGACCAACCTGATAGCATTCCATACGCAGGAAAGTCATTAATTGTCCACATTAGAGCCCCACGCAGTATGAAGGTTGTATTTATGTTTGCATCATATGTCTCTACACCATCAATGAACAAAGATTTCAACTCCTCAATCATAGGTCGGAGATAGACGTCAATATTGTTCCCCGGTGAGTTTGGTCCGTCGATAAGGAGAGGCATCATAAAGTATGATTGGTCCATAACCAACCAAGGTGACAGATTATAAATTATCATTACAATGGGCCATGTGCTGTGATTTCCAGCCATATAGTTGAATGGGCAGAAGCCATCAGTAGCCAGTCCGAGCCGGACATTGCGAGGATCGCTACTGAATATTGCGTGCCTCCTATCGAAATCCTTCCATGCCGGTGAATCTCTTGGATGGCTCATTTTTCCATCTTCACTTGGAGGAGCACGGTGATGCCAAATCATTGTCTCGGCTGTTTTCTTGCACCTGAATAGCCTCTGTGTTATGGGAAAGTATCGTGCTATCTTGACAGGTATATCAGGCTTCTTATCAGAATCTTTCGGCTTATACCTAGCCTCTCCGCATGTTGGACACTCTTTCAAATCTGAATTCTCTTTCCGGTACAACACGCAATTTTTAGGACATGCTTGAATCTTCTCGCACTTTAGAACCAAATCAGACATCATCTTCTGAGCTCCGTACCAGCTGTCGGGCACATTATTTCCTGGAGGCATAGAATTTTTCAAGAACGAAAGAAGCATTGTGAATGACTTGTTGCTCCATCCATTTAGGCACTTAATCTAGAAAAGTTGGACAAACCATGAGAGGGTGGAATACCTCGCATTCTTATAAATTGGTTTCCTAGCATCATTCATGAAATTTTCATATTTATCCGCACGCGGTCCTTGACCGGAAGGAATGTCATCTTCGGTACGAATAGATTCACCTAGGGCAGCCTCTACCATATCCTCCATTTCTTCTGATGGAAATAAATTACAGTATTCTCCTTCTGCCGCATTACCGAATTCTTCTTCTTCTACTGCCGCATTATCGTGTTCTCCTTCTTCTTCTGCCGCAGTACTGCATTCTTCTCCTTCCCCGTGATATTTCCAAGTTTTATAAAGTCTAGTAAATCCATATTTTACAATATGAAGCTCTACCAATTCTACCTTCTGCCAGTACTTATTGCCACATCTATCGCACGGACAGAGAATCTTCTCTATTATGATCTTATTATGTGCGCGTGCAAATTCAATGAAAGTAGCAACTCCTGCGATAAACTTAGGTTGCATACGTTGTTGCCAATCCACATACATCCAGTCCTTAACTCTGACGTACTCATGGGCCATGTTAGACTGTATAACATATAAATTGTAGGTTATGGTAACTATATTGAGAAATATAAGAACGGGATAGTTACTGACAAAGGAGAAAATCCATGTATATGCATTAGACTTAAGCTCCTATAAAGAACGTATCTCCTTTTTAATATTATTAAATGTTCTCATGTAGTGCGCACGTGCATTGCACGTAGTGCGCGCATAGCGGGCATACGTGCGTTGCACGTAGCGCACATGGCGCTTGCGCATATGTGCATTATGGGGAGGAGCAGGCTCCTAACTTGGAGAACTAAGCTTCTTTTAATATTTTTGAATATTCTCATGTGATGCGTACGTGCATTGCACGTGGTACGCACATGGCGGGCACACGTGCATTGCACGTAGCGCACATAGCGCTAGCGCGTATGCGCATTATGGGGAGGAGCATGCTCCTACCTTGGAGAACTAAGCTCCTATGGAGAACTAAGCTCCTTTTAATATTATTAAATATTCTTATGTGGTGCGCACGTGCATTGCACGTGGTGCGCGCATGGCGGGCACACATGCGTTGCACGTAGTGAAAGTGGCGCTTGCGCATATGCGCATTATGGGGAGGAGCATGCTCCTATCTTGGAGAACTAAGCTCTCTTGAGAATTGAGCATTAAAGAACTAAGATGCATTAGACTTGAGATTGAGATACATACCTGCAACATAGAAAAGAAATCAATAAACAAGATGAATATAATATAAATTTAAGTTGAAAGAATATATATCCTCCTTTCAAATGCAATTAAGTCTCGATGATGCTGAAGATGTTACCAGAAAAACATTTTCTGCTAACCTTCATGTGTGAAGGGGTGTGTGTGGGAAAATTGGGTACACGGTGTCAGAAAAGTTTTTTGGCGTCCAAGTAAAATCCATAACTAAATCCCTATCTTGCCCTTCCTTTTCTTCAAATCAGAAATGTGTCTTTTTTTGCATTATGAATGGTCTGGTACCACAAGCTCAATATGTTGAATCATGTTTTGGTTGGACAAAGACTTGCCAATGGCAGCATGCAAAGATTTATTTGGCCAAAAACTACAACCACCACATGAATGCATACAATTATAATTTTTAGGCAATCAATCTATAGCTAGCTACTTGATTATATATCTACAACACGAAAGACACGAATTCTTCCCATGTCTTCTTATGTCTCTATGGAAATTGGGGCAATATTGTCAGAGACTACATTAATTCCTCATGACTCCACGAATTCTTCCCTAGCCCCAGCCCCAGCCTAGCCCAGCCCCACCCTAACCCCAACCTAACCCTAACCCCAGCCCCAGCCCCAGCCCAGCCCTAACCCTAACCCCAGCCCCAGCCCAGCTAAACCCCAACCCCAACCATAACCCTAACCCTAACCCCAGCCCTAGCCCCAGCCCCAGCCGAACCCCAACCCTAACCCTAACCCCAACCCCAACCCCAACCGCAACCCCCTGCCGAACCCCAGCCCGAGCCCGAGCCCCAGCCCCAACCCTAACGCTAACCCCAACCGATGCCTCATCGGTACCCAAACAATGAACCATAGCCCTAAAATAATCAAAAATTTGAGTAATTGAAGATTTCCTTACCTGATCGAAGGCGATGATCGATCGAAGGCGACGATGAAAACGGAGATGAGCCGGCGCTGGCGACGACAAAAGCAGGCGGTGGCTACAACGAATCGGCCGGCACTGGCGACGACGAGAACGGCGATCGATCGGCGGGAACGAGGGTTTGGGAATTTGGGTTCGCGCGCGCGATCGATGGAGAAAATAATTTTTAGGTATTCGGCGTAGGGATCGATCCGTGCCTTTTTAATTAAATCTCTATTTAGTTTCCCCTACGGATAAGTCCGTAGGTTCTTGGTTTACAGCTCCGTAGGGGCAAACAACAATTTAAGATTTAATATTTTTAAATTAATATGTGAGGACCGTAGGGGCAACCTTTTGGCCTTACGGACTAATCCGTAGGGCCAAACTAAAATTGCCCCTACGGATGTCGTTATCCGTAGGGGCAACCCCCTATTTTAGTAGTGCCACCATCAACACCATCATCACCACTGTCACGACCCAAGTTTGGATGTGACAGGCACTTAGATTTGTATCATATCTAAAGATATGCACAAGTCCAAGTAAGCCAAAAACCAAGATCAAAATACCTTATTTCGGAATTATTTATGAAAATTTAGTTTTTAAGTAGAAATCTCGAGTTATGAAGTTAATTCATTAAACAAGTAATAAAGGTTAAGTTTGGTTGTATTCCTAGTTGGAATCAACAATATCAACATGAATCATGAATATAAGCATAAGTAACATCACTGAATCTCAGATAAAAAGAAGCTATAAACTGATCAACAGAACTCAACTGTACATATATTTACCATCTCTCATTTCTAAGTCAAATACAGGTTTGATGGAGACTTCTAGATACAAAATACAAAACCCCAAAAAGGGAGGTTACTACACATGTAACCTACCGATTAAAAGATGAAATACGACGGCAAAAGTGATCCTGCCTCGCAGCTACCCGTCCACTCTATCCCTGCAAGGAACTGTGGCACAACGGGGATGAGTTGCCAACTCAGTGAATACAACTAACATATAACGGCGAATAAAGTAAATATGCCGATTTATAGTTAATATCAACAATGATAAACATGATGCATACTAACATGTAGAATCATAAATCTGTAATGCTCCATATATAAATCCAAAACTGAAATCTCATCAATTGTTTTTCAAATATGACTCATTTCCTTTCCGTGTCCATCATCGACACAAATCTTCGGTATTTCATCAGGCATCATTCCCCGAATGATCCTGTCAATCCATAACACCGGTCGGTATATCCCAGATATCCGCCGTGTTTACCACTGACTTCCGGTATCGGGTATCCTCGCTAGGCTCACCGCCTACACTGCGGCCCCTGCCCCTCGGCCCCGACCGGGTCCACCATGATCCGGCTGTATAGCTACCCCACCCAGCTCGGATATACGTAATAAATTCCGCAACCGTATAGCTACCCCACCCGGTTCGGAATAAAACCAAATCAAAAAAACGACATTCATGGTGGACTTGTCACAATCATCATAAAAATCCTGGATTTATGTAATAGTATTCAAAACTCAAAACCATAAATCCTCAATTTTGCATTTATCTCATATATAACATAAAACAGGCATAAAGTAACATGATGTCAATGATGCAATCTACCATTATATTAGATATGTGAAATACGATATAATCCATTTTAACAAGTATGATATCTAAGTGTATGTGACATGGCAATATCGACGAGGTGTGTGTAGCATATAAAATGTGCACGTGACATGACTCGTCGATAATTGTGAGGTGTTCTAACAACTAAGCAATGCACAAGTAGTTTAATGCATGAAATTCTAAAATTTAAACATGACAATATGAATATCACATTAAGTAAAACCATGGGCGAAACACGCCATCTCTACTAAATTCCCCAGTAGATGTTTAGTCTACTCACCGGAAAGTCGAATCTACTCCGGAATCGCTAATCCTTTCCCTTTCCTCGCGGCTTCCGTATTCTCGTATTAGAGTCTAATCATACAAAATAACTTATATAAGCAAACTAGCTATTCCGATATAGCGGAAATAGAAAACACGCTAACCCCCACAATTTATATATTATCTGATCTTATCAAGCTATTAAACACTTAGTCTTGATGGAGTTTAGCTTAAATCAGTACTGTTGCAGAATTTAAAACGCGACTTGATTTCATCGTGTCGTATTTAGCGTTTTACGATTCCTTTTCCGATATATTCTCCCAGATTTAGATTACAGTGAAACTAAGTTAATTCAACAGTACCAAAATGACCTAATTTGTATACTGTAGATTACCCAATTGACCAAAACCCCAAAGCCTTCACCATGGCCGGCGACGCCGGCCAAACTCCTTCTGTCGCCGGCCCAAAACCGGCCCCCCAATGTCGTTTTCTTTTGGTGTGTTCTAGTTGTTACCTACATCATTTCTACACTGTTGAATTTATTTAATTAAGTTCCTGATTATAGCAGATTCTAACAGACACAAATTCTAATTAAAATACTATATTATGTGACATGTTTAATCTGTTTTAACTAATCTACAGAGTTTAATTTAGCTACTGAGATTAAGAATTTACCCTCCTATATTGCTGTAGGAATAACCCCCAAAGATCTATAGGCTCCTCCTAGCTTGATGGTGAATTATCTCCATGAACAAGCTCCTCATCATCTTCTTCTTCCTCTTGTTCTTCTTTTTCTCTCTTAGTTTCTTTTCTTTAATTTTCCTTTCAGTTTTGATTCTGAAATTAACTGAATTTGAGCTATTTGTATGGGAGGAGGAAGGGATAAGGCTAAGGAGGTGGTGTCAAGCTTTGAAGGGTGTAGGTTTCATGCAAGGAGGAGGTGTAGGTTGAAGGGTTATTGAAGCATGAGGTGTTTTGATTTACTTTTTATTTTCTTTTGATTTATTTTGATTTTGAATTCAGAACTGAAATGATTCCAATTATTCACTTATACCCTTGACAATACCCTATTTGCATAGAAACTTAACTTTACAATTTAACCCCTCACAACTAACTTATTACAAAACACATCTTTTATTTAAAATGAAGCTAAAATTATCTTTAAAACCCTTATAACTTATTTATATTACATTCTAAATTTCTAATTTAATTTGTATTACATATAACTTATGAAGATTGACATATTTGATTTTAACCATTTTGTGATTTATCAGCTTATTCTTAATTTAATTAAATTAATTTATTTCTAACTTTTTCCTAATTGTTACAACCACCTTCTTCCTCCTCCTCTTCTTTAACTCATAACAACTGCTGCCGCCGTCATCAACAACACACCGCCACCATTCATACCGCTACCTCCTCCTTTCTCGTCCTCTTCAACATCGCTATTGTGGCAGTGTTGAAGAAGAAGAGAAAGGAGAAGGCGACGGTTGGGACGACGTCGATTCCTGGAGAGGAGGAGGAAGAAAGAGAAGGTGGCGGTGGTGGGCTGAAGAGGAGGAGGAAGAAGGATAGCGGCGGCGGTTGTGGGTTAAAGAAGGAGAGGAAGAAGAATGTGGTGGTGATGGTGTTGATGATAGTGGTGGCGGCGGCGGTGTTGAAGATGAGGTAGAAGAAAGACGTGTAGATGGGTTGAGATGTTGATGGATTGAAAAAGAAGAGGAGGAGGAAGATGGCGGTGGTGTTGATGGCGGTGGCAGTGTTGAAGATGAGGAGAAAGAAAGTAGCGATGGTGGGGACGGCGGCGATGGCCGGGAAGGAGGAGGACGAGTAGTTTTCAAAAATAAAATAGGGAGGCTGCAGGAGTAATTTATAAGTATAGGAGGGTTATAGGTAAATACTAATTATGGATGGGGCAGAAAAATATTGAAGTATGGGGAGGCTAACAAAAAAAAACCTTAGATTGATTAGGGTATTTTATGAAGAGAAGAAGAAGGGTTGAAGAGAAGTTTTTGTAGTAAGAGAATTTTGTAACTCATATTGAAGTTGAATAAAGAAGAGTGGTTGGAAAAAAAATTTCCTTGTATTTGATTGTGATTTTATATTTCCTTTTCTTCTTAAAGATCTGTGTTTGATTTCTGAATTGTTTTGGGACCTAAAAATCCTAACAAATTGGTACCAGAACTTGGTTGAGAGAAGAACGACGAAGATGGAGACAACTCAAATCGCAACAAAGATGGTATGCTTGAATAGCACAAATTGGTCGATATATAAGTCGAGAATGGAGGACATGTTGTGCCTCGTAGATTTCAATGCGCCTCTTTATATAGAATTAGCGCCAAGCCAGAGAAGATGTCTGATGAAAATTGGACAAGGATGAATCGAAAGAAGAGAGGCCTTATTCGCGGATCGATAGAAGATTCGGTGTTCCACTATGTATCGTCAGAAACCACTACAAAAACTTTATGGATGAAGTTGAAAAATCTCTACGAGAGAAAGACGGCTACGAACAAGAATTTTCTAATTAAAGAATTGATGAATTTGAAGTTTCAGGAAGATTCCTCTATAGCGGAGCAT
The DNA here is from genome assembly GCA_030015575.1 of Agapanthus africanus. Lineage (NCBI taxonomy): Eukaryota > Viridiplantae > Streptophyta > Magnoliopsida > Asparagales > Amaryllidaceae > Agapanthus > Agapanthus africanus. The sequence goes on along the minus strand of JASDDO010000026.1, from coordinate 16,457,800 downwards.
TTGAACGAAATTCAGAATATTCTGAATTAACTTGCAGCCATGAAGATGCTAATTAAAGACGAGATGCAAGCACTTATCGTATTGAGTTCTCATCCGAGTTATGAGAAACTCTGGTGGTTTTTTTGAGCAATTCGTCTCCTTACGAAGTTATTTATATGAGCACAGTAACAAACTGTCTCCTAAATGAACAATTAAGAAGGAAATCATTATGAAGATCATCTGAGTCATCTACACTTGTTGCAAGAAAGCGTCCGAAATGGAGGAAGGAACAGAGCAACGATGGAAGAAATCAGAGATCTTGGCCTGCAAGAGATGTTTCGAAGATAACGTGTCATTATTACAACAAGATAGGTCACTATATGTCCAATTGCCCCAATATGAAGGAGTACTTAGATGATCTGAAGAGGCATAGAGAGAAAGAGCAAGCGAATGTGGCCCACGAAGTCAAGATAGAGCGCGATTTGTTTATGACTAGTGATGATAAAGTCAAGAAGAAAGATATGTGGTATATGGATTCGGGAGAATCCTTTCATGTATGTTCAAATAAGGAGTGGTTCGATGAAATCAAGGAGAAAAATGAGACGGTAACGTTAGCGGATAATTCTGAAGTAAAAATAGAGGGATGTGCAACGTGAAGATGAAAATGTTCAATATGGAGCTGAGCGTTCTTGGTGATGACATGTATGTCCCAAACTGAAGAGAAATTTAATTTTACTTAGGAGATTGGATATAAAAGATTACACAATTATTGCTCAAGGTGGAGTAATGAAGGTGTGCCAGAAAAACTGTGTCGTGATGAAATGAGTCAGAACCTCAAGTGACACATATCAAATTGTTGGGAAGTCTGTGCATGGAAGAAGAATTTCAGAGCAAGGTGGAGCTTTGATCAAAACTCAGAAGATGTCGTGGGCGGAAATTGTGTAGAGAAGATAGAAGACAGCTTGTTGAATACAAGTCAATATGAAAATTTGTTGAAATTTGACTTGTATTCTCAACCCCGTGTGTGTGAGACGGCTCAGAACAATATTGAGCCGACTCACAAGTCGTTTGGAATTTTCATTTGTTTTCTGTTTGTATGAGCTGGCTCATGATCTTATTGAGCAGATTCGGGCCGAATTCTGGACTGTTTTGGTGAAAATTCGTTTTGGGGGTTTATTTGGAAGTTATTTGAAATTTTGTTTAGAGATTATTTTTAGAGATTGGTTGTAATCTAAATTAGTAAAATTAAATATTCTAGTAAGAATAGATTTAGGGATTCTAGATCTATAAATATAGATTGATTAAGCTATTTTATAAAGAGAGGAAGAAAAAAAATTGAAGAGAAGTTTTTGCAGGAAGAGAGATTTTGTAAATTGTATTGAAGTTGAATAATAAAGAGAAGTTGAAGGATTTTTCCCCCTTGTGTTTGATTGTGTTTTTATATTTTCTTTTCTTCTTAAAGATCTGTGTCTGATTTCTAAATTGTTTCGGGACCTAAAAATCCTAACAGGTTGGTCGCTTGGTTACGTAATTTTTTACTGGTGTAGGAATCTGATGGAGGTTGCGATCTCCCTCAAATGTTGTCCTCTGTCGATCCTGTGATAGCGGTCTTTAACGGTTGAGATTTGGTTTGGGAGTTATTGAGCGTGTGGATCTCAATGGGTTAGTGTCGACACCGAGCTATCTGCGAAGGAAGTCCCGGGATGGGTGACCACCGTAGGACCCTCCGATGATCAAGTTAGTGCCGAGAAATAGGTGCAAAGTAACGGCGTATTGGAATGAGTCGGGGTTACCTGAGTCATCTGAGAGAGGGGTTTATATAGTGTTCGCGCGGAGCGAGCAGGCGCGAGATCCTCGCCGTCAGTTACGCCCCATTAATGGAGGATGCACTAGCATGGGACACGGAACGTGGGGAGGCAGATATCTCGCCCTGGCGAGATACGTGGAGCCGTTGCGGAGGCACTTGGGTTCCGTGCTCTCGGGTGATCGGGAAAGCCAAGGAAGCTCGGCCTGACAGATTGCTCGGAGACGAGCAGGGAGGCCGAGGAAGCTTGGCCCGTCAGATGGCTCGGAGACGAGCTGTTGGTTGTTTGATGGGTGGAGGCGGAAAGTACTCAGGGAGGTCTCCTGAAAGGTTGGATGCGTCCTCGGAGACGAGGTCCCGAAGAACTCCCTTAATGAATCTCATTTAATCCACCTCGATAGCCTTCAGGACACGTCATCCACCACGTGTCGTAATTTGAGAAAATACCACTTGTGAGCACCATCATTAGCCCCCCACTCTCGTTCCGGCCTATTCATGGGTCGGGTCGAGAGTAGCCTATTTGGTTTTTTTCTGCTCAGTTTGGTGCCGAGAATCATAATGTGGATCGCCCAGGAACGACATGGCGTTAGGCGGTTGCATTGTTTCGATCTTTGGGCTCACGTGTCGTCTCGTTGTTCGCTTGAATTTTCGCGCGTATCCCCGATGGCGACAGTGGATCAGTGATATGATTGCGCTTTAAAGAGGGGCCGCCGTTTCAGTCGATTCGTCAGTTCGGGTACGAACCACGTGTTGGACGTCGGTTGGCTGGTGAGACAAGCTGTGTTTGACTCCTGGGATCGAAGAGACATCCCCAATGGTCGACCGCCATGTGGAGCTTCGACTGCCGCTAGGCGCGACGTTTCATTTTGGCGGGAATCGATCTGGGCCGTAAGATATTCTCCTTGGGGTGTATAAATAGGAGGGGACCGTCCTAGGGCCAACACTTCGCTTCAATTTCCTTCGTTGTTGAAGATTGCCCAGCGTAACTCCGTTTAGATCGAATCTTCTGTTGATCTTTCCTATATGAGTCCCTTTCTTTGAATCAGGTTAGATGTATTCCTCTGAGGAGTCTGTAGATGTTGTAAAGGTAGAGTCGGACAATGACGCTCCAGTTGCTGGGGCCGAATTGTTAGTTATATGTATGCCCTAGAGGCCATTATTGTACACATGATGTATACTATAGTGGATGCTTGGACATATATAGGGAGGAATTTCTTGCTCTACATGATATTATGCTATCTGGTTGCTCTTTATCTTGACATGTATACTTATTGTCTCTCTGTTACATGTTGATAAAACCCTTAGGATGCGTACTTGACTACCAGGATTATGATGCAGATCATACTAGTGGGGCCAGGGTAGTCTATAAGTGCATCCTTCAATTGTTCCTAGTCGTGGGTGTATCGAGACGGGGCATCGATATTCCAGAATAGACTAGCGTATACGTTTCTTGACTCATATGATGGGCGATGGATGATCCCACATCCATTGCTGTTTGACATCAAAGATTGTATACGGGTGCTCAGTGGAGACTGGGTACACTGAACATGACTTGCCGAGAACTCCTAGATGGTATTATACCTCATATCAGATAGCAATTCTCTGGTGACACTGGTACAGGTTAGTATGTAGACCCGAGATCGTCATAGAGTCTTGTGTGATTCCCACTGTGCTTTGATTTCCACCTTACCACGTTAAAGAGAATGTGCAAAACGGTGGTTTTTGGGTACAGTCCCGAGTCACATGAAGATAATGAGCGATAGGAGGGGATTTCATCTCTTTCGGTATTGGGTGTTGATGTTGCGCTATGCTCGATTGGCCATAACAGGAAATCCCTGGCCAGGGTTACTGAGATTTACCAGTAAGTGTTATCAGTAGTTTCTTGAACCATTATGGGCCTCACATCGGCATGACTTATCAGGCTATTGGGGTCTGACGTTTACCACCCCCAGGCTGGATACGCGACATATCAGACGAAGAGACCGGACTGTACGGTAGTGTTACTTATTGGATTCGCAGGAGTATGAGCAGGCTTGCTTGTTGATCTTCTAATCGCTCAATATCCGGGTAGCCGTTACGTCCAGCTAGTACCGCTGATGGCTTGTGGGTGACTGATATGATCATCACCTACTGCCAGCGTATTGACGAGTTTTTAAAGTCCTACACAGAGGTTTCCTGGCTCAGGCGAAACAAAGTAGGAGCATATATGTGATATGTGCGGGACCGAGATTAATACGTGTATGTGGTACCGTATTCTAATCTCGCGATATGTGATATCGGTCGGTTATATATGATATAGCCGGATTATTAAATCAAGTGTTGATTTAATAATTTAATGTAAGTTTATATATTTGATATATAAATTTACATTAACTAATATTAGCTCACTTATGCATTTCTTTTTATCACTTGTGTACACTTAATATATATGTGATATATATTATTGTGTCATGCTAGTTGCTATATGCTACATGGGTGTATGAGACTCATACCATACAAATAATAATGTGGGGTTTTATTTATTAAGAGTAAAAGACAATTAGTTGGAAATTAGTCAAGGTTAGAAGCTTGGAGAAGCTTTGTGCCAACCTTTGACTTAGTCCACTAATTTTGTCTCACTCTAGATATTTATTAACCTAACCATTATTGTTAGCCATGGTTTAGTCTCTACAAGAGTTATATGAGATATTTCTCACCTATAGTTGCAATTCTAGACTTGCTTTCTCTCCATAGTTGCTTTTCTTCATCTCCTTCCTCAAGCTCTCTAGCCTTTAGAGAGGTGAAGAAAATTAGTGAGAAAAATATTTCTAAAGTGAGAAAAAATCCTACCTCATCAACCTTCACTAGATTAGCCATTTAGTTTAGGTTGTTTGCTTCACTAATTCCTAATTAGTGAAGAGGTAGCTTAAGTTAGTGTCTCCTCGGCGTAGATGATCTTTGGCCTCGAAGACTTCAAGCAAGCTTGTTCATTTCATCTTGTGGAGTCTTACTAGAGTCCGGGAGATCACTACTTGGAGCGAAAGGACTACTACACGGAGCTTTTGAAGTGAAGGACCGGTCTACAAAGGCTGTATTCCTTGTTCACTTAGATGTAAAGATATTTACATGCTAGCTTTTGTCTAATTCTCTAGTTAAGATTATAGGTTAGGGTTTTTTAGTACGCTAATTTTTTGAAAACGGCATAGCTGATGCCTTCCGAAACCCAGTGGTCGTGCTAGGGAATCCAGCAGTGGTATCAGAGCCAAGATATAGAATTAGTCTATATTTGTAGAATTACGAAACCGAAACAACTCCGAAATCTCGAAACAAAAATCCTAGCTTCTGTCAAAATTTTTAAGTCCTCGAAATTTTTTTAAGCAGTTGCAGAATGTTGCATGAGATGTAATATGAACACCAGACGAAAACAACGCCCTTTCACCGGTTTTGAACCTGTGAGAACCTGGGAAAGGACCGGCCCCACCGGTTTTTATAGGTAGTTTTGCCTCGTTTTTGTTTGGTGTTCCAGGCTCTGGGTTTTGGTGTTTCAGGTATTGTTTGTTTTTACTAAAATTGCATGTGATGTTATCTTTCTGTAAAGGCAATTCGGAGTGTTTCGTATTCTTAATTCTAACATCGTTTTGGGTTATTTAGACGAAATTAAAAAGTTCGAATGAATATCAATAACCCAATTTTTACCCCTCTCTGGAAATTTTCCAAGAGTTGGAATTTTTTGGGTTTAAAAATCTTCAGAAAATCATACAAATAATTCTATGGACCCTCTAGAAGAACGATACCCAAACTCGACTCTTTGACCGCGGAACCGCGGCCAAACCCTAGGGTTTGCGGCAGTTCCGTGGCGCTATGAGTGAGGCATGGGTCGGCCCTTCTACGGTTAGTCCATAAGTGCTGTGGCATATTCTGGGTATTTTTTAAACTGTGCTCAAGTGTTGAGCTCTCTGGGAAATTTTGGGAGTTTTTTTATTCGATCGAAATGTTTAACATCGTCTAGTTATCTGTGAAATGTGATACAATATTTGGAATCCACAATAATTAGTTTGTGAAAACTAGTTTGAATTTTTTAAACCTAGCAATTTAGTCTCATTTGATCGGTTGCCATGGGGTTTTGATATGGATCAAAACTCCGTCACAATTATATAGTGCACGCGAATGTTTACCGGGTAACATTACTAGATAGCCAAGCCCCATAGCCCCGGCCAAGTGATTGCAAGAGAACCCCGTTGCTTTAAGCATTCGTCCCAGTGCTCGCGGCCGCGGTGTTCCGCTTAAGTGCACTTCGTCGAGGGTATCGGGGGTGCGACCGTCTACTAAAGTTTCCGACGAACATTCGATCAACTTGTCGGGAATCTTGTTGAATTGCCCGACTTGTTATTGAAATTTTTTTTCAATATCGAGACTAAAACGCGGGGTTTACAATGTTAGGCTTGAAATTCGGAATATGAGATATTCCGGATTTATGATGTCTAAGGAATTCATATGGTTAGGCATGAAATCCGAAGTATGTGTTATTTCGGGTTTATGATGTCTAAGGTGGTTGCGGATTCCAATTTTTGTAGTTTTCACTTTCTTTTCTGCGGTCGTAAGTGTACTATGTGGTGTATCGCCGGTTTCGTTGCTATATGTCAACGACAATTGGAATACGCATATTTACTTACGTGACATGTGATGTTATGTGTTGCTGTAATATGTTATATTGGATCGTCGTGTTTGAATAGCCGGGTTTTTTTTTGCGTGAGATGAGAGTTTTTTCATTTTCATTCATATAAAAACTTGTATGTAATATTCTTTTATTGGGGCACTTCCGGGTTGAGGATGGTGTCACCATTGTTGTATATTATTTACTTTTCCGCATTAGGATAGACCCAAGGTATAGAGCATAAGTAACCGGGTTCTAGGGTCCAGTGGGAGACCATCTCGAGGAGTCGAGACCGGGTCTCTTAACTCTAGAATGGCAGGGTTGCTTGCCGCTCTCGTAGGGGTCTAGGGATGTGGGTTTGGCTATTCATCGCGGCCGTGGAATCCGTGTTTTTCACTGGCTTAATTTTAAAAACGGAATTCCTAGTATATCCAATATTTCATATGTGGATTTCTGCTGCTGATATTCTATGATGTGATCACTTTATATGATGAGACGAATGTTGTTATTATATATATGATATATAATAAACGTTGCTTATGTTTTTCACCCGTGCTAGTCCCGCCCGCTATGTCGTTAGTTAAGTAACCTAACGGTGTATAACGGGACACTATGGAGAATGCGGATGGCATAAGCGTACGTTTTATTTTCGTTTCTTTATCTGTGATGCTTAGGAAGTATAAATGATGGGACTTCATTAATGAGATTAATGAAAGAAAAAAAAACCTAATGATGTTGTGGAATCAAATTTTCAAAATTGGTAGCTCTAGTTCCTGCTTTGCATAGCGGTATTCCTTGTAGAATATCCAGCACCTCATTCGATGAGGAAAGAGCCAAGATCCCTTCACTGGGAGTAACCTATTTAGCAGAAGCTAGCAGATGCTACACCCACTCGGTTTATTTTGAAAAACTCGATATTAAAAAGCGGAGCTTAAACCACTCCTTTTCAAAATCACTCGATTCTACATCGATATCAAGTTCATTACACAAAAGGTTTTCTTAAAAACCTGTCGTAGCCCTCCGTCATTTCAGATAAGGACTATTTAGTATTCGTGCTACATTTGTTGACCTCCGTCAAGACGTAGTGTGAGGTAGCTATTTAGTGCTTATATGCTAAAGTATGTGATGCGATTGGATTAGGGCAGTCGTGCAGCCTTGTTGACCTCCGTCAAGGGTCATGCGGGTGGGTTTAATTTAATCATGAAATGTACGTGTTGAATTTGACTAGCAGCCTATGGTTTGTTGACCTCTGTCAAGGTCATAGGATGCTAGGGGCAAAATATTATCAGGGATTTCAAGTGTTGAAATTTGCAATGAGATTGCATATCTTCTATAAGATAGTTGGGTCCCGATACCCACAGCGAGTAAGAGTTACTCCTGGGAGAGTTTTGCACATTACAATTAACCGATCAAGTAGGTGTATAGAAAGGTGTTAACGGGGTTACGCCCCTGGGAAAAGAGGTTTATTTTAATTAGGTCAGTACGAAAGCACGGGAAACCTCCCTCAAAGTATCGACACTGGCCTGGCCGAAAGATTGGCGAACTTGTACAGTGTAATTAATCCCGGATAGTCTTACCTTTTAGGGTTTGAAGGAAAATTTGATAAAAATAGTGGGAGCCATCATGATTAGATAAAATAATAACCAATCTGATCTTGTAAGAGCATACGCTGAGTGTTTTCTTCTCTCTTTTTCCTGGTAGCGACTGTGACATGCCTTAATCAAGATAATAATATGGATATATTGACCGAACCTGCTTATTATGCTGAGCTGGAGAACGTTGGTTCCGCTCTATCTTATAATTGTTATAAGTCTGTGCAGGAAATAGGGGAATATCTAGATTCCTACACGACTCTAAAGAGGAATGTGCATGTTGATGCATCTTCTTCGGGTGTGTCCATTACTGAGAACCGTTTCTCAGTACACTCTACGTCCTGGGTATGAGATACCGGATCAGGATCCCATATATGTAATATATTACATGGGCTAAGGAAAGGTAGACAACTGAGAATAGGTGATCATTCTCTAAGAGCAGGGAATGGTGCAAGTGTTGCAGCCAAATCAGTTGGCAAATATCACCTTGTATTACCAAATGGTAAATACATTGATTTTTGAACAAATGTTATTACATGCCGAACCTGATATACAACATTACATCAGTTTCTTTATTAAGTTAAAGAAGGATATAATTTTGTATTACGGGATAATATTGTGAACATTTTCCTTGAGTTGATTGGATCAGGCACGTTATGTAATGGCATATACGTTCTAAATCAAACCACAGTCCAAAATATACAGAACACACACAAGAGGAGTAGTTCAGAAATGAAAAAATCCTTCTTGTGTCATTGCAGACTAGGTCATATCAATGCGACACGACTAGCTAAGTTACATAATGATGAATATTTGAATCCGTTCGAATTCTCATCTTATGATACTTGCCGGTCTTGTCTCAAAGGTAAAATGACCAATACTCCGTTTATTGGAAACAGAGAAAGAGTTACTAAACTCTAGGGACTGATACATGGTGATGTATACGGTCCTATGTCTACAAATGCCAGGGTTGGTTCCTTGTACTTCATTATATTCACTGGCCATCTCTCAAGATTCGGATATATGTTCCTGTTGAAACACTAGTCTGGAACTTTTAAGAAATTCAAGGAATATAAGCTTGAAGCTGAGAACCAGATGGGTAGAAGTATTAATGTCCTTCGATGTGATCGGGGAGGAGAATACTTCAGCACGGAGTTCCTGGATTTTCTAAAAAGAGAATGGAATTCTCTCTCAGCTTACTCCTTCGTGTACACCACAGCACAACGGTATATCGGGACGGAGGTATCGCGCCCTATGAGATATGGCGCGCTCTATGATGAGTACTGCTGAGTTACATGTTTCCTTTTGGAGGTTATACACTTGAGAAGCCGCATACCTATTGAATAAAGTTCCATCCAAATCAGTGCCTACCACTCCATATGAAATATGGAATGGGAAAAGACCATCTCTTAAACGAGTTAAGATATGGGGTTGTCCAGTCTATGTTGAAAAGCAAAATCCGGACAAGCTCGAGGCAAGGTCGGTTCTGTATAAGTTTGTTGGATATCTCGAACATTCACGAGGGTATATCTTCTACCACACTGAGGAGCAAAAGGTGTTTTGTTTCTCAGCATGCCACCTTTTTAGAAAAGGAATTTCTTATGGAAGAAATTAGTGGTCATGAGCTAGAACTGGAAGAAGTTCCAGTTACACAAACTACGACTGGTGGTTTAGTGGAACCAAAGGATTCAATAGTCTCTAACGAACCTCAGCCTCTCTGCGAATCTGGTAAGGGTTCCTCATCCACCTGAGAGATACTACGGTTTCCTCAGTGACGGTGGGAGCGAGGATTGCATCATGGTAGATGATGACCCAACTAGCTTCAGGCAGACCATCACGAGTGGAGACTCCGTGAAATGGCTGGATGCTATGCGATCTGAGATGGAATCCATGTACACCAACAAAGTATGACTTTGAATGTTGCACCTGAAGGGTTAAAACCCATCGGGAGCAAGTGGATCTTGAGAAGATTCTTGGTGTAGACGGAAAAGTTGAGACTTTCAAAGCTAGACTTGTAGTAAAAGGCTTTCGTCAATAACCAGGTGTGGATTATGATGAAACCTTTTTCTCCAGTGGCTATGCTTAAGTCTATCAAGATTAAAACAGACATCACGGAGCTGGAACATTTGTTTTGATATGGCAGTCAAAGAGTTTGACTTCATCAAAAAGGTAGATGAACCTTGTATATACTAGAAGGTTGTAGAGAGTAAGGTTGTCTTCCACGTATTGTACGTAGATGATATACTCTTGATAGGAAATAGTTTCCTATGCTACACTCGGTTAAGCTCCTCTTATCACGAGGATTCTCCATGGAAGATCTGGATGATACCTACTACATCTTGTGGATTATGATCTATAATGATAGATCTAAGTGGATGTTGGGAGTGTCCCAAATCCAGGTACGTTAACACCATACTAAAGGGGTTTAGTATGGAAGATTCTAAGCGTGGTGGTTCGCCCACATACTCAGGAATCACTCTCTCCAAAAAGATGTCTTCTAAGACTGATCTGGAGAGAGCTCACGTACAAGGGATAACCTATGCTTCAGCGGCATGCTCTATCATGTATGCGATATTATGTACCAGACCAGATGTAGCTAACTCACTAAGTGTAGTGATCAGGAATCAATCGGATCTTGGAAGAATCACTGGACAGCTATGAAGGACATTCTTAAGTACTTGAGAAGCACTGAAGAAATGTTCTTGGTATTTGGTAACAGTGAACTCCAGTGGGAGTCCTTTACCAATTCGAGCTTCCAGAGTGATAAGGTTGACTGAAAGTCAGTCTCAGGATTTGTCTTTACCCTCAGTGGAGGGACGGTATGTTGGAAGAGTTCCAAGCTAGATACCGTGACAAACTAGACGATAAAGGTTGGATACATCGCTACCAACGAAGCTGCCAAAGTGGGTGTTTGGACATTTATTGTTCATGAGATGAACATAATTCCTACCATTGAGCGTCCAATAACTGTTATTGTGACAACAATGGAGTTGTGGTTTTGGCCTAGGAACGCCGGTCCCATCAGCGGTCCAGACATATTCTGAGACAGTATCACCTGATCAGGGAGATGGTTGATCTCCAAGGGATCGAGGTAAGGAGAGTTGACGCGAAGGATAACACGGCGGATCCACTCACAGAGGCATTTTCCTTGAGAGACTTTTATGAGGCGTTGAGTATGAGATACTACAACAAATGGCCTTAGTGCAAGTAGGAGATTGTTAGTTATATGTATGCCCTAGATGCCATTATTGTACATATGATATATATTATAGTGGATGCTTGGACATATATATGGAGGACTTTCTTGCTCGACATGATAGTATGCTATCTGGTTGCTCTTTATCTTGACATGTATACTTATTGTCTCTCTGTTACATGTTGATAAAGCCCTTAGGATGCATACATGACTACCAGAATTATGATGCAAATCATACTAGTGGGGCCAGGGTAGTCTATAAGTACATCCTTCAATTGTTCCTAGTCGTGGGAGTATTAGGACGGGGCATCGATATTCTAGAGTAGACTAGCGTATACGTTTCTTGACCCATATGATGGGCGATGGATGATCCCACATCCATTGGTGTTTGACATCAAAGATTGTATACGGGTGCTCAGTGGGGACTGGGTACACTGAAAAGGACTCGCCGAGAACTCCTAGATGGTATTATACCTCACGTCAGATAGCAGTTCTCTGGCGACACTGGTACAGGTTAGTCTGTAGACCCGAGATCGTCATAGAGTCTTGTGTGATTCCCACTGTGCTTTGATTTCCACCTTACCACGTTAAAGAGAACGTGCAAAACAGTGGTTTTTGGGTACAGTCCCGAGTCACATGGTGGCAATGAGCGATAGGAAGGGATTTCGTCTCTCCCGGTATTGGGGGTTAATGTTGTGCTATACTCGATTGGACATAACAGGAAATCCCTGGCCATGGTTGCTGAGATTTACTGGTAAGTGTTATCAGTAGTTTCTCGAACCGTTATGGGCCTCACATCGGCATGACTTATCAGGCTATTGGGGTCTGACGTTTACCACCCCAAGGCTGGACATGCGACATATCAGACGAAGAGACTGGAATGTACGGTGGTGTTACTTATTGGATTCACAGGAGTATAAGCAGTATTGCTTGTTGATATTCTGATCGCTTAATACCCGGGTAGCCGTTACGTCCAGCTAGTACCGCTGACGTCTTGTGGGTGACTGATATGATCACCACAAACTGCCGGCGTATTGATGAGTCTTTAGACTCCTACACAGAGGTTTCCTAGCTCAGGCGAAACGAAGTAGGAGCACATATGTGATATGTGCGGGACCGAGATTAATACGTGTATGTGATACCATATTCTAATCTCGCGATATGTGATATCGGTCGGTTATATGTGATAAAGCCGGATTATTAAATCAAGTATTGATTTAATAATTTATTGTAAGTTTATATATTTGATATATTAATTTACATTAACTAATATTAGCTCACTTAAGCATTTCTTTTTCTCACTTGTGTACACTTAATATATATGTGATATATATTATTTTGTCATGCTAGTTGTAACATGCTATATGGGTGTATGAGACTTATACCATACAAATAATAATGTAGGGTTTTATTTATTAAGAGTAAAAGAAAATTAGTTGGAAATTAGTCAAGGTTAGAAGCTTGGAGAAGCTTTGTGCCAACCTTTGACTTAGTCCACTAATTTTGTCTCACTCTAGATATTTATTAACCTAACCATTATTGTTAGCCATGGTTTAGTCTCTACAAGAGTTATATGAGATATTTCTCACCCATGGTTTCCATTCTATACTTGCTTTCTCTTCATTGTTGCTTTTCTTCATATCCTTCCTCAAGCTCTCTAGCCTTTAGAGAGGTGAAGAAAATTAGTGAGAAAAATATTTCTAAAGTGAGCAAAAATCCTACTTCATCAACCTTCACTAAATTAGCCATTTAGTTATGTTGTTTGCTTCATTAATTCCTAATTAGTGAAGAGGTAGCTTGAGTTAGTCTCTCCTCGGCGTAGATCATTTTCGGCCCGAAGACTTCAAGCAAGCTTGTTCATTTCACCTTGTGGAGGCTTACTAGAGTCCGGGAGATCACTACTTGGAACGAAAGGAATACTATATGGAGCTTTTGAAGTGAAGGACCGTTCTACAAAGATTGTATTCCTTATTCACTTAGATGTACCCCTTCTTTCCAGTGTCGTCATGTTGTGCCGAGATTGCACCCATTGCGGTGTCAGTAATAGACACATAAAGGAGTAGTGGCCTTCCAGGGATTGGAGATATTTACATGCTAGTTTTTGTCTAATTCTCTAGTTAAGATTCTTGGTTAGGGTTCTTTAGCGCGCCAATTTTTTGAAAACAACATGGTTGATGCCTTCCGAAATCCAGTGGTCGTGCTAGGGAACCCTGCACGAGTCCAGTGGGTCTTCCTCCTCTTTGGCTTCAGATAGCCAAGAGGGTTCTTGTTCTTCTTCTTCTTCGTCTTCTGTGTCGGGTTCTCTCCCTAGAGTTAGGGTCGCCCTTGTCACTCGCCGTCGGGCGGTGACCAGGGCTCCCAAGGTGAGTATCGGGAACACCCGCGATGCGACCTACCTCTTGAAGAGTCTGGACGAGATTTCCGACATTCGGGCTCGATTCAATATCCCTTCTATCTAATCACTCCGTTTAGCAAGAGAGGGTGAGCGAGCAGACAAGGTACATGGAAAGGAGATTGCTCTGTACCTGGAAGCGTTCCTGGAAGGAATGTGTCTGCACTTCTCGCCCGCGGTTTATGAGGTGCTTCATTGCTTCCGTCTAGCCTCAGGCCAGCTAGTGCCGAAGTCGTGGAGAATTCTCCTCGGCTTTCTGGTCCGGTTAAAACTTGATTAGATCCCTTTCAGTTTGACCCTCCTTGTGTCTTTTCTTTGTTATAAAAATCACCCCGGCACCAGCAAGGAAGATCAAAGTTGGGTGTATTTTTCGTTTAAAAAACGTAGAGGTTGAGCGGCCGGGTCGGGGGTAGTGGTCGTCCCTTCATCCATTCATGAATAGAAGGAGAAGAATGTATTCGTCGGGCCACCGGAGAGCGAGGATTGGCCTATGCCCACACAATGGCACATGGCCGACTGCCCGAAGTCAAAGCAGTTGACCCCCTCCCGAGGCGAGGGTGGTGTCCCAGTGGGAACCGATCCAGCGGGCCGACATCCTGCTTTCCAAGAAGATACTAGGCTCGGCTGGGCTCAATCCTACACATTTCCTGGGTAAGTTAGGGCTTTCGACGATCTGTTTAGAATTTGCTAAATTTCCTTTGCCATTTCAGTGTCGCTAACCCCCTTTTGTTTGTGCGTTCTATTTTTTTTGCAGAGCCCATGGACCGATCAAAAATCATGGCCGCCATGGCCATGAAGGCCCAAGGAAAGAAAGCCGAGGGCGCAAGCTCGTCCACCCGGTCCGAGCTCGGCCCCCAGGCAAACACCTCCGGCCAAACATTTCGCAGCACCTCCAGTACGGGAGGAGCACCGTAGGGGTGTCAGAAGTACGTGCGAGACCCGACGCCCTGGGCGAGGGAGGAGGAGGAGGAGCCTGTCAAGGTCCCCCTCAAGAGACAGAAGCGGGTGGTCTCTCGGCCACCTCCTACCGGGATTCCAGTGCAGGAGGGCGATTTCTGCATTGAGGTGCCCTCGGGGCTATCCGTGGCCGACAGCTTACTGGTGGACATGGAGGCGGCAGCCGGGACGAAGATTCCCCGGGGAACCATGAAGGTGCAGGTGGGTGCAATAGCACAGGAGGCCGTTCAGGTCAGTATCTAGCCTTTCTTAAAAATTCCTTAAGTTTTATTTCCTCGGGTTTTAGCTTCTTAACACGTTTGTTGTCTTCCTCAGGTCCTTCATCACCGCGCTCTCCTCATTGCTATGAAGTCCGAGGAGTTAGCCCCGGCCATGAAGAAGGCGGGCGAATCTTCCTCGCGGGAGGAAGAACTTTTCCTCCAATTCAGCAGGCGGAGGAGAAGGCGGCCATTCTTGACTCGTGATTGGTTGCCAGGGGCTGACGAACTCCAAGCTGAAAGAGTCCCATCATCTTCTCACCGAATCCAACCGGGATATTCAAGCTAAGATGGAGGAGACAAACGGCCTTTACAACTCCATGAAAAGGTCGAGGGACGCCTTCAGGAAGGATGCTCGAGCGGCTTTGGAGGTAGCGCAGCTAGCTAAGAGCCAGACGGCGAAGCTTGCTGAGAGCCGAGCGGTGAAGGCCGTGGAAGAATATAAGGCGTCTGATCAATTTTATCTTGATCTCGCCGAATCCGCAGCCATCAGGTGGCACAAATCCCTCGATGCCGTCAAGGAATCAATGTCAGAGTTCGCGGACGGCGAGCTCTGCACTATGTTCCCTCTCGCCGAGGAAGTGCCGCAGGGGGAGGCGCCGAACCGGCTGCAGGAGGTGAGGCTGTTGGTGGAAGCGCCGAGCCTGAGGTTGCCGTTTTGGCCCCTGATGACGGCATCGAGCCGGGAGAGATCCCGGCCGAGGAAGCAGTCTGAGCTATCCTTCCTTGGCGATTTTTCTGGTATATATTTTTTGTTTTTTCCTTTAGAACTTTGTAAGCCTCCGGGAATTTTTGTAAGGCTGAGGAGCCCACAATACCTTTGTACATAATTTTGATCATGAATAAAGTGTACTTTTTCTTCGCTCAGATATCTGATCAATCTGCAAGTACTTTAGCTCGTATACTTTTCATTATTCGAATCTTTATTCTGCAAGTATTTTTAACTCGTAAGTCTCTTTATCTTGCTAGTGTAAGGCCGGTGTCCACCCATTCTGCAAGTATTTCTAGGCGCGATAGACAAGTGTAGGAAGGTCGATATCCTCCCTTTCCTTGGAGTCGAGGTGGCGATCACGCATCGAGTATGAATCGATTGATAGCCAAGTGTAGGAATGTCGGTATCCTCCCTTTCCCCGGAGTTGAGGTGGCGATCACACATCGAGTATGAATCGATTGATAGCCAAGTGTTGGAAGGTCGGTATCCTCCCTTTTCCCGGAGTCGAGGTGGCGATCGTGCATCGAGTATGAATCCATTGATAGCCAAGTGTAGGAAGGTCGGCGTCGCTCGATTCTACCCGGCCGCCTCATGGTGAGGGCTTTAGATTCATAGCGTTGTTGGGTAGGAAGCTACCCACTATGGATGGACCGAGCATAAATCTACTCAGTGGCCTCGTGAGGAGGGCTTTTAGGTCTACGGCGTTGTAAGGTAGGAAGCTACCCACTGCGGATGGACTGAGCAGGAAGCTACTTGGTGGCCTCACGATGAGGGCTTTGGACCCACAGCGTTTGTTGGGCAGGAAGCTACCCGCTGCGGATGGACCGAGCGGGAAGCTACTCGGTCTCCTCGTGAGGAGGGCTTTTGATCCACAGCGTCTGTCGGGCAGGAAGCTACCCACTGCGGATGGGCCGAGCAGGAAGCTGCACGGCGGCCTCATGAGGAGGGATTTGGATCCACAGCGTTGTTGGGCAGGAAGCTGCCCACTGCGGATGGACCGAGCAGAAAGCTACTCGGTGGCCTTATGAGGAGGGCTTTTGATTCACAGCGTTTGTTGGGCAGAAAGATACCCACTGCGGATGGACCGAGCAGGAAGCAACTCGGTGGCCTCGTGAGGAGGGCTTTTAATCCACTACGTTTATTGGGCAGGAAGCTACCCACTGCGGATGGACGGAATCTATTCGGCGGCCTTGTGATGAGGGCTTTGGATCCACAGCGTTTGTTGGGTAGGAAGCTACCCGCTGCGGATAGGCCGAGTGGTAATCTGCTCGGCGGCCTTGCAAGGAGGGCTTTCTTAACTCTCTAGTGTCTTCTCGGGGCGTCGTTCAACCTCTCTTGACCCGTAAAGGGCGGGAATGGTGACCGTCGTGGATGACACGTGGCAGCGTCATATCGGGAAAGTGCGATATTCCGTGATTTGCGTCGTTGTGCGAGTAAATCTCAGCCGTTGGAAGATTTTTGTTGAGGCTATAAAAACCGAAGGCATATTGGTTTCTTCCTAGCCTTGTGTTTCTGAAGATGACCGGCCGTGTGTACACCATCAGAGAGATCGTTTCTTACGGTGGCGTATATTTTTATAACCTTGATTGTTCCGAGGATACGTACGAGGCGATGATAAGACGCTTGGAGGGCCACTGCGGACGCTTACTTCCTCGGAGATCTCCTCTGCTTCAGGTGCTGATTTACGCGATATGGAGGACTTCCCCGGGTCTGTACAACATGCTGTCTCCGCAGTTGATGGATGAGGCGTTCGACAAAATGCACATGGTCCATAGGCTTGGTCTGATCTCGAAGAGTAGGCGGGACCGCTCGGTGGACCTTCTGCTTGAGAGTTTTGATCCAAGGTTGGTCGTCGCATCTTGCTCGGCAGAGGAGGATCTCAGGGAGTCCGTGGCTTCTAGGGTCCGCGAGTACCATCGGAGGGAGCGGGTCGAAGCTACTTGGGATCGGCTGGAGGAGCTATCTTTGTTGTATCACCGACAATGTTTCCTTAACCCTCGCTCTCCTTTTTTGTAATTTTTGTAAGGCTGGGGAGCCCATAATACCTCTTACATAAATAAATTTATCTTTGATTGCAGTGTACCATCTCTTTTCCTCTCTTGATATATATTTTATGTTTTCCTAAAAAACTTTGGAGTTTTGGAACCGAGAAAAGAATCAAAGGGCTAGAGAGCCCAGCGGGGTACATAAAGTATTTTCCGCGAGAGAACCTAGCCCAGAAGACTTAGTTAAATATAAAAAGGAATTACATTATTTTTAAAGACGATACATGTTTATTTATACAATTTAAGCTTTTCGGCATTATAGGACCGAGGAAAATTATGCCCTCCGGCATCCTACATGCGGTATGCTCCACCGGGCAATACTTCTGTCAAGAGGAATGGCCCGTCCCACTTCGGGGAGAACTTATGCACTCTCCCTTGGTCTACGAACTCGTTTCTTCGTAATACCAGGTCTCCCGTCTTGAAAGCCCGTTGCTTAACTCGGGCATTGTAGTACCGAGCGGTTTGCTACTGGTAGACGGCCGCTCTGATTTGCGCTCGATCCCGTTTTTCCCATAAGATGTCCAAGTTGCTTTGTAGCGCCGAGGTGTTGGCTTCATCGTCAAAATGTTCTACCCTGTAACTGGGCGGTATAATTTCTGCGGGAACCATTGCCTCGGTACCGTAGCAGAGACTGAATGGGATTTCTCCCGTGGGTGTTTTCTTTGATGTTCGTAATGCCCATAGCACCCACGGTAGTTCCTCGACCCAGCCGCCTTGCCTTCCTTCCAAACGGTCTCTGAGACCATGGATGACGCCTCGGTTTGCTACCTCGGCCTGCCCGTTGCATTGAGGATGTGCAACCGCGGAAAACTTCATCAGTATGTGGTAGTCGCTGCAAAACTCTTTGACTTTATTGTTTTCAAAGTTGGTCCTATGGTCGGTAACTATGCAACTCGGGATTCCGAATCGAGAAATTATGTTGTTCTGCAGGAACTTTATCGTAGAGATGGCGTCCGGTTTTCTGATGGGTACGGCCTCTATCCATTTTTTGAAGTAGTCCACAGCGACGAGGATGTATTTGTGTTCGCCTGTGCCGGTGGGGAGTTGACCGACCATATCCATCCCTCATTGTGCAAATGGCCAAGGGAAGCTGAGTGGCGTTAGTTCGGTGGCGGGAAGACGAGGTATGCTTCCGAAAAGTTGGTAGTTCTTACATCTTCTGACCAGCTTCTCGGCGTCCTGGTGTAATTTCGACCAGTAGTACCATTGGAGCAACGTTTTCTAGACCAAGGTGCGGGTTCCTTGATGCGCTCCCCCGACCCCTTCATGTATTTCTCGCAGAACGTAGTCAGCCTTGTTGGGGTCGATGCATCGGAGCAGAGGCTGAGTGTATGACTTCTTGTACAGGTTTCCGTTGCTCTAGACGAAATGGCGTGCTTTGGCCCGTAGCCGGCGAGCTTCTCCCCGGTCTTCGGGGAGCGCACCGTCTTTTAAGAACCCCACAAGGGGCTTCCTCTAATCCTGGCCTTCTTCCTGGGTTGTGTAGATCTGGAGCGTTACCTCTCTCTCTTCCATGCTGGGTCATGGCAAGACTTCGAAGAGGATATTTCTTTTATGGGTGGCCGAATAGGAAGAAGAAAGCTTGCTCAAAGCGTCGGCCCGGGTGTTTAAGTTCCTGGGGATCTGCTCCATTTGGACTTCGTCGAAATTTTTCCGAAGCCTTTTTACCTCGGCCGGGTATTTTATCATGAGTGGTTCCCGGGCTTGGAAGCGCCTGGTTACTTGGCCGACGACCAATGCGGAGTACATGCGAACTCTGATGTTCTTCAGTCCTACCCCGGAGGCGATTTGCAGTCCTTCCAATAAGGCGTCATATTCCGTGGCGTTGTTTGACGCTCTGAACCTGGGCTTTAAGGAGCATTCCATTTCCGCTTCGTCCGGGCCGCGGATGATCAGGCCAGCCCTGCTCCTTTCCTCGGTAGAGGATCCGTCCATGTAGAGCACCCAATCCGGGATAGGTTCGGGCACCTCCTCGACCGAGGGACGTGGTTCGGGGCCTCGTGTCGACGTTTCTTCTTTAGTGGGGATGGTGCATTCGACAAAAAAATCCGTCAAGACTTGTGCTTTGATGGTTTGTCGGGGGCGGTATTTGATATCGAATTAGAACAGTTCCCACCTCCATTTCTCCAGATGTCCTAATGACTTGGGGGAGGTGAGAATCGACCCTAAAGTTCGCTCGGTGAGGACAAGGATCATGTGCGCTTGAAAATAATGTCGAAGTTTGCTGGAGGCGACAACAAGTGCCAGGACTATTTTCTCTATGGCCGGGTATCTCATTTTTACGTCCTTGAAAACATGGCTCACGTAATAGACCGGCCTCTGTATGCCTTCTCATTCTCTGACAAGCACTGAGCCTGCAGGTTGGTCAGAGATGGCCAGATATAGCAATAGTTCTTCACCCTCGACTGGTCGGGTAAGTAGCGGTGGGGTCGGTAGATGTGCTTTGAATTGTTTGAAAGCGTTCTGACACTCCTCAGACCATTTGAACTTAGGGATTTTCCTTAAGGCCCTGAAAAACGGGAGGCACTTCTCCTCGGATCTGGACATAAAGCGACTCAGGGTAGCAACCCTTCCCGTGAGTCGCATGCTCTCGACAATGCTCTTGGGCATTGCCATGTTGAGGATGGCGGTGATCTTTTTAGGGTTTGCTTCGATTTCTTGGTGGGTTATCATGAACCCGAGGAACTTCCTACTGGTGACTCCGAACGCGTACTTAGCTGGATTCAGCTTCATTTTTTACTTGCGCGGGACGTCGAATGTTTCACCGTGGTCTTTAGTGTGCCCAGCTGACGAGATGGATTTTATGAGCATGTCGTCGACGTAGACTTCCATGTTTCTGCCAATCTGAGGTTTGAACAGCTTATTGACCAGGCGCTGATATGTGGCCCCGGCGTTCTTGAGTCTGAAGGGCATCACTTTGTAGCAGTATACCCTCCGATCAGTGGTGAAGGAGGTAAGTTTTTCGTCGTCCGAGTTCATCCTGATCTGATTGTAACTGAAGAAGGCGTCCATGAAGCTCAATAATTCGTGGCCGGCCGAACTGTCTACCAGCCGGTCTATCCGAGGAAGTGGATGGTTGTCTTTGGGGCATGCCTTGTTAAAATCCGTGAGATCGACGCAGATGCACCATTTCCCGTTTGCCTTCTTGACCATGACCACATTCGCCAGCCAATCTGAGTAGTCTAGGTTTCTGATGAAGTTGGCGGCGAACAGTCGATCCACCTCATCTTCTATCGCCTTTTGTTTGGCCAGCACAAAGCTTCTCTTCTTTTGTCGGACGAGCTTTGCTTTCGGGTCAACCTCGAGCTTGTGGGAGATCACTTTAGGGTCGATTCCGGGCATGTCCGCCGGCGCCCAAGCGAATACGTCTGAGTTATCTCGGAGGAACCGGATCAGGTCTTCGCCGTGATCCTCTGTCAAGAGAGAGTCAATCTGGACTGTCTGTCCATCGACCCTTTCTGAGAGGGGGACTTCCGTCAATGCTTCCACCGGGGCACATCTAACCTCTCTTTGGTCGTCGCATGTATCTAAAGACCCTTGGAAGTCATGCGTGTCCTCAGAATCGATGTCTTTCTCTCTGGCGGGGGACGTCGAGGTGAGGCAAATTTTGGCGGTTTGCTGGTCCCCATAGGCCCGGCCTATCCCCCTTGATCCAAAGGGAATTTGATCGCAAGGTAATAAGTCAAGATCTAAGCCCGGAGGGCGTTTAAAGTAAGATGTCCCAGGAGAATGTTATAGGATGAAGGTACCTTAGCGACGAGGAAGTTCACCGGTATGGTTCACGTATTGCTCGCTTCTCCAATGTTGAGGAGGAGGGTGACCATCCCCTCGGCCGGGACGGAGTGGTTTGTGAACCCAGAGAGGACATGGGAGGTTGGTTGAAGGTCGGATAGTCCTAGTCCCATACGCTGGAAATAATCGTGGAATAAGATATCAGCCGAGCTATCGGAATCGACCAAAATTCTCTGGACCTTGTAACGGTGGACTCGGGCCGTTATCACGAGGGGGTCATTGTAAGGAAGAGATATGCTGGGGAGGTCTTCATCGATGAAGATGATCGGTTCGTCTCTCCTGCACCTCTTGTGTGGTATATCGCTTACACCCTCGACAGGGAGGAGGCGGTGGTTCCCCCCATTTTCCTGAGCTGGGTCCGAGGTAACGACTATGATTTGCCCGATCGTTAATTCCCCGGGAGGGGTTAGGTCCTTTTGCTCCCGATCTTCCCGCCTCTTGTCCCGCAGGAACTTTGCCAGGTGGCCAGAGCGGATCAACTCCTCGATGTAGTCACGGATTTGCTTGCAGTTCTCAGTCGGGTGACCCTGCGACCTGTGGAAGGCGCAGTATGGGCCGCGGAGATACTTGCCCACTCTTTGGGTGACTGGCAGGAGCTTGAAGAACCTCTCACCCTTAGCTTCCTCCAGCAGCTCAGTCTGGGAAATGTTTAGAGAAGTGTACTCCTGGAATCTCGGGGAGTAAGGCTTCGGACGATCGACTTTCTTTTTCTCCTCACTTTCTCTTTTCTTTTTGTCCGCCTGGTCGGCTCGGGGTAGGTTTGAGTTCACCTCGGACTCGAGTTGGATTTCTCGCTCGGTCCAGGATTTCACTTCGGCCATGGTCTTAGGTTGCGCTAATGCAAAAGAGCGGAGCAACTCTTTGTTCCTAAGACCCGACCTCAGCGCGGTGATAACTGTTTCATCGTGGTGCTCGGAGACCTCCAGAAGGGTATTGTAGAAGCGGGTGACATACCCTTTGAAGGATTCCTTTTCTCCGCTCTTGACAGTGAACATGTAATCGACCGTCCTCTTCTGTCATCGGTTCCCGATGAAGTGACCGAGGAATTGGGTGGCCAGCTCATTGAAGGTCGAGATAGAGCATGGCGTAAGTCCTCGGAACCAGTCCTGGCCAGCCCGGATTAAGGCGGTGGGGAAAGCTCGGTATTGAGCCGCGTCCGAGTTATCTTGGAAGCTCATGCTCGCCGTAAAAGCGTCCAAATGATCCTTCCGGTCGGACTTCCCATCAAAGAAGGACACTTTTGGTGGCTTGTTCCTGGACGAGACATGCCCGGCCAGCAGCTCTTCTATAAAGGGCTTTGTTAGTGAGTCGGCGAAGTACCTGGCCCCTTCGCCGGACGCATGGCTATCCCTTCGTATGCCTTCGATTTTCTTTTCGAGGGCTTCAAGTCGGTGGTGGTACCCCGAGGAGTCTGCACAGTCGGAGTGGTGGCTACCCCCGCTCCGGGTCTGCGCGATGGTGCGTCTACGATTCCGCTCTAGCATATTTCTCAGATCCTTGGGCGAGGCCCTTCTTGAGTAGTCCCAGCGTTCGCCGTTCGTGCGGCCCCGGCGAGAGTGAGGGCGCCGGTCATGCCTGGAAGCAGGAGAGTTGACCGACACCTCCTCAGGGGTAGAGAACGCGCGGTAGGCATCGGAGCGATGGCCCAGTCTTCCTTGGGATCGGGGCATAGAGCTGTCCGGTGCCCAGCGGATCATGGAATCAATCGCCGCATGCCGGTCACGATGGCCGGAGTCGGCACGCCAGTGCTCGGTGACGCTGAGATGAGCGTGAGTGAGATCGAGGGCTTGAGCGTACCCATCCGTCCTTTTGCGGACGTCGTTATCCCGGGGAGGGGGAACTGCGTTCTGGTGGGTAGGGCCCACCGCTTAAACGCGGACGGGAGCATCCACCAACGATGTGAGCCTGTCTATCCGAGCGGATAAGACGTTGATCACGTTAGGAAGAGGAGACGAGCCGCTCCCGCCTCCGTTGTGGTGGCTCGTATTTGGATCATCGCGGTTGTCACTCGCCATTGGATCGAGAGCAGAAGATCAACTTATGGGTGGAGAAGCTTCTGAAGAGTCGTTTCCACAGACGGCGCAAACTGATGGAGGCTGCGATCTCCCTCAGATGTTGTCCTCCGTCGATCCTGTGATGGCGGTCTTTAACGGTTGAGATTTGGTTTGAGAGTTGTTGAGCGTGTGGATTTCAATGGGTTAGTGTTGACGCCGAGCTATCTGCAAAGGAAGTCCTGGGATGGATGACCACCGTAGGACCCTCCGACGATCAAGTTAGTGCCGAGGAATTGGTGCAAAGTAACGATGTATTAGAATGAGTAAGGGTTACCTGAGTTGTCTGAGAGAGGGGTTTATATAGTGGTCGCGCAGAGCGAGCAGGCGCGAGATCCTCGCTGTCAGTTACGTCCATGCGTTATCATCGCATTAATGGCAGGATACGCCCATTAATGGGGGGGACACAGAACGTGGGGAGGCGGATATCTCGCCCTGGCGAGATACGCGGAGCCGTTGCGGGGGAGTTTGGGTTCCACGCTCTCGGATGATCAGGGAAGCCGAGGAAGCTCGGCCTGTCAGATTGCTCGGAGACGAGCAGGGTGGCCGAGAAAGCTCGGCCCGTCAGATGGCTCGGAGACGAGCTGTTGGCTGTTTGCTGGGTGGAGGCGGAAAGTACTCAGGGAGGTCTCCTGAAAGGTCGGATGTGTTCTCGAAGACGAAGTCCCGAGGAACTCCCCTAATGCATCTCATTTAATCCACCTCCGAAGTTTTCAGGACACGTCATCCGCTACGTGTCGTAATATGAGGAAATACAACTTGTGAGCATCATCAGAATCTCATGATAGAGATTCTAATCCTTAGGTAGGGCACACCCATACTTTCAGGAATATAGATAAAAATTTAAGAAGAAAATTCCATATGTTTTTCTAATTTGAAATCTAACAGGATTTGGATGGAAAAAGTGAAGATAAGATTGACTTCAATCTAAATTGATTTGCGTGAAGAAGTAATTGTAGTAAAGCTAAAAGCTTGCAAATGTTTGAATCAGAAGAATATGGCCAAAATAGTGGCAGTTCTTTCAACCAAAACCTTTCTGATGTCTAGCTAATTTGATTTGTTGTACCACTTGGATAAGCAATTATTTGTGTTGTACATATATAAATGCAAATAACTGAGGCAAAATTCAAAGTAGAAAATTATGGACATATGCAGTACAAAATTAACTAAATTTTAACAAAGATCGAAAATCCTCAATATACATATTAATACAGAATTTATAAACTCATTAAGCTTGATTAGTATCTGTAGCTCTAATTAAAATAACCCTAGCTAATTAAATAAATATCTACCCCTCTCCCTTCCCTAAGATCTCAACAAGAAGATGCTCAGCTCCTGGCCGGCACTCCCAACCGGGTTCAGCATATGAAATGACTGCGAATCCGCCGACCCGATAACCCGCTCGAACCGCGCACGCAGATACATCAAATCCCCATCATGAGGCAGAACCCCAGCCCCAACCGATACGCTCTGCATGGTCTTCAAAACAACCAAGTCCCTCTCATTCATGATCTGCCTCTTCAATGCAAACCCTACCCTCCTCCCATTGCAGTACATGGTCCAAACGGGCACCCCGAACAAAGCCGGACCCGGACCCGGACCCGACCCGTCTCGGGCCCGGTCGCACTCGAGGGCGATGCGCAGCAGCCCATGCTGCATCTCCTTGGCCAAGTAGGCGGTGGGGACCGCAAACTCTAAGAGGAGGATGGGGTGAGATTTCGACGATTCTTGGATGCAGAAGTTGACCCGGCCTTTCCTGTACCCGAAGAAGGTGCCGGTGACGGTGCTGGAGGCGGCGGCTGTGGAGATGTCGCTGTCGGAGTCTGTGGATGCGTCGAGGGATGATGATGATGATGATGACTGGAGGGAGCAGCAGTAGGGCGCCATGCATTCGATGAAGGAGCGGAGGGAACGGCGGAGACGGAGCTGACGGGAGCAGTCGACGGAGGTCGGGGCGTCGATGATGTAGAGAGGGCCTCCTGCGGCTCTGTGGCTGTGGTGGCTTAGGTCTATCATCCTCATGTTGGCTAGTTTGGTGAGGAGAGAGAAACAGAGTTTTTAGAGGAGAGAGAAAGAGAGGTAGAGGGTTGATGGGTTTGTGATGAGTTGAGAGGGGGTGAGGGGGTATATATAGGTGCAAGGGAGGAATCGACATAGAATATGTGTGGAGAGAATGGTTTTTATTAATTCCCCTTTTTTCTTGTTAAATTCTAATTTGTTTCTTTTGTTTAATTTGAATATAGGCCATTAAATTGTTCGTATTAATTGAATGTTTTATAGTATATATATAATTTCAAGGACAAATGGTTTCTACACGGCCCTTCTCTATACAACAAACTACACAACACTTATAAAATCAGTGGGGTGCCGCTCTTAAGTGTATGGCCCCACAACAGGTATTTGAGTGTATTGCGTAGTTTGTTGCATCGATAGGAAAATTGCCTAGCTGCTCCTTCCTCTAATTTTAATTGGGGAATATTGTCAAGAAAAACCCTAAGGACAAAACCCTTGGTTCAATGAATCTCATCAAAAAAAAATCCGACCAATTTTTCCGCTTTTAAAAAGTCACCCATTTGCAATATCTGTATAGTTTACTACAATATTTAGTTAACTGTATATCTGTATAGTTTTCTGCAATATGTATGCAACTACTTACATATATGTGTATGATTTCTTAATATATATCATAGAAAAGTTTACAAACATTGCAGCCAGTTGGTTTTTGACAGCAGAAAAGCTTGTCATTTTTTTTTGTTGACAAGATTCATTTTTTTGATGGCGGAAAAGTTTATGGTTTTTTTTTTTTTGGCAATTTATCGTTTTAATTGTTATGGATTAAGTATTACCTTCTTTTTTATATTAAAAATCCCCCTTCCTCAGCACTTTCACTATAACCTTTTGTCACGTTCGTATTTAGGTCTTTGGCTATAAATTTAGAATGATGTTTTGTATAAGAACTAAGGTCTAAATGCAAAAGAGCAAATTTTAGCATTTCGGGAGATTAAATAAGAAATTATAAATGTCCATATTAACATTAGATTCAATTTTTAATAGGATTTATAAGTACTGTAACCGTTCCTTCAAAAAAAATTGGATGAACTAAATGAAAACCCTCTCGTTTTCTCATGAAAAGCAAGAAAATCTTTATTAAGCTGAAGAATTTGTATCTTATCCTACAAATTCAACACCATTAGTTTTTAGGTGAATTTTAGCAAAATGTTTCTTTCCCCCAAATTTGTTTCTTTTTTTAATTTTCTAATTATCAACCGTCTGTGGTGTAATACAAGGACAGCTGAGATTGAAATAAAATAAAAATCTTACTTTTAAAGATATATTTATTTTCTTACTAAATCTTATCCTTTCGTGTATTAGACCAAGGACGATGGATAATCAGATTTGAAAAAAAGCTTCAAACACTACTATAAATGGGGCTAAAATAACGAGAAATTGGTTGCGGTTTAAACCGTGACCAAAATTTCGTAACGATTTTGTTTGCTTTCGTCACGGTTATAACCCCCTCATGCCATTCTCGACCAAAAGGAAGCGCTCGCAGGCCAAGTCTCGATTACACTTGGTGAGTATTTCGATGTTTAATTTCATATGTTTTTTATACAGTTAATTAATTGTTAAACTAAATCCTAATTTCATCATAGAGAAAGAAAGACCCCTCCAACTAAAATGAAGCCAAGGGATGCACGGCGCTATACAAGGGCACGAGCACGTATATGGTAAGTTTTTTATAATAAAGTTGATTACGTATTTTAAGTTAGCACCTGTGTGTGTATAGACCCAGTTCCAGAAGCTGACAGACGTCTTGTTACTTGACCCCGGCGACTCAATCACTGCCATTTGTCCATGTCCTGGATTCGATATCCGGCGGGCATCATGGTGGGTATAAGAGCGGGGTTGGTCTCAGGGCCCATCGATATTTTGATAGGCGTTCGACCGCGCACGAGTACGTCGTGACCCAGACGCGGGCGGATGTGGCGGATGTGTTACCGGAGGAGTTCCATCGGCTCCATGAGCAGGTGGAGCAGCATTATCAGAAGCAGCAGGAGACGCGGCAGGAGTTGCAGGACCTTAGGGTAGAGATTCGAGACATGAAGCGGTCGCATGCCGATTCCGTCCAGCATACCATACGAGATGAGTTGAGTGCATTCTTTTATCCACGGAACGATGGAGGTGGACCGTCGTCCTAACGGCCTTAGATGTTTTGATTTGTTGACACATATATTTGTTCATTAGTGGAGTGGAGTATTGATCATATTGATTGTATGTATATATTTTGTTTATGTTTGCATGCGATTCGGAGCTTATTACTTTAATTATCATATATTGTGTGAGATTTGATCATATTAATATTATATATTGCTGCTTGTGAATGGAAATTATATGTTGCTGTTTGTGGATGGAAATTAACGCGCATAGGGCATGAAAATTTTATAATTTAAAAAAATGCTTGTTCACGGTTGTAACCGTGACTAAATACCTATGATCACGGTTACAACCGTGACCATAGGGATTTTCAGATATCTGATATCTAGAGAAAATCAGTTAGAAAGGTGGCCCCCACGTTTTTGGTCACGGTTATAACCATGACCAAAAACAATTTTTAGTCACGGTTCAAATCATGAACAAAAACATGGGGGCCACCTTCCTAACTGACTTTTGAATGTTGGACGCTGAGAGAATGTCACGGTTACAACCGTGACACTTTCTTCCTATGGTCATGGTTCTAATCGTGACAAATTCTTTGCTCACGCAGTTTTAGGTCACGGTTCATATACGGTTTAAATCAAGACTAAAAGATTTTTTGTTCACGGTTTAAATCGTGACCGAATTCCAACCTGTAGCAGTGAAATCCAGTTTTGACCAGATTCGCGTCCCCATCTACCTCTTTCTCGCTCGTCCAATAAGTCTCTTTCTCGCTGGTACAATAAGTGAACATAACCCAAAAATTAATGTATGGATTTTGGGAAATAATTAAGAGTAGGACAAAGATAATCTGCTAGTCAATTAGAATTGATCGAGTGATATTTTTGGTTGAAAAAAAGACAGTATCATGGATGAAAGATGTACTTTGTTAGGAATATTATGGGCATGTCTTTCAAGTTAAGGACTGTTTTTCCGGAAAATTGAATGTCGGTTTCCTGCATTTTAGCCTTTTGTTTGTTCATTGTTTTTTTTTTCAGAATAAAGCAAAAGATATTAAAATGTATAAACAAATATGAAAGAACCCAAAGAGTTTCAAACTAAATTATAAGAAAAATATGAAAGAACCTACGGAGTTTCATATAATTTGGACCCATAGTTTTGTGATGGTGAAGGTGGGTCGAGGAATCATGGACAATTATTCTGTTGCACGAGGGAAGTGGGGCCCATCCGACGTGCGTTTTGTTTCAGAATATTTATACATTAATTCATGATCAGTAGATTCTAGGGTTTAACCTAGTGACGTGATGATGAAAGTATGGAAATTTTGATTAAAGGTAGGGAAAAAAAAGGAAGTCTTTTCTTTAACAACCTGTAAAAGCTTGAACCCTTTTGTTTGGGGAAAAAATTCTATGCAAGGGCTTGCATGGTGCAAGCCACTTGCAAGTCTGTAGATGACTTTTCTTACATAAATCCCAAAATCATCCGAAAGCTTGCAAGTGTCTTACATCATACAAGCCCTTGCATACTAATTTTTTCCTTTTGTTTCTGTCATGAAATGAGATCACACTTTTTCTTTATTAGTTATATAGTAAACATATACCTTTTTCTTGTGCATTAATACAATTAGGATGTAAAGGGATATAAATAATACGAGCGCACTCCGTTCTGTATCCGATTTTCTTTAAATACGTATTTCCGATGGCTATCCGTATCCGCATTTGCCAACACGCCGGATAAGGATTCGGTAACACATATATCTGTATCTAGTAATATTTGACATCATGAAGTATACTTTTTCAATATTCATTTCCTATTTATTTGTATTCCTATCTCATTATATATATAAATACATATAGAAATTTTCAATTCCAAAAACTATAGTATTTGATTTATATAAATCTTGCGTTTGTTAAGTGTCATATTTCATTTCCAAAAACTTATGAGAATTTTTCATGGTTACGTGTCATAATTAAATGAAAAGTTTAATTTGAAGACCCTTCATTATACATTAAAATTAATTAATAGTTGATATATATATATATATATATATATATATATATATATATATATATATATATATATATATATATATATATATATAAATTTTCATTTTCGATAACTATCCGTACTCAGATCTGTCTACGGCTATCAGATACGTATATGAGAGTACCAATATCCGTCCTATATCCTATCCTCTTGCATCCCTAAATACAATTGGGAGAGCATAATTTTAGTTGCTTAATATTTTATTTCGGTTTGGAAATTATATGGTTGGGTACAAAAGGATAAACAACTATCTTTCATAAACTAATTATAGTAGAAATGTCAAAGTTGTATCAAATATTGCATGCATTAGCTGCATAATAGAAACAACATATGTTCCTTAAAGCTCTTGAATATCAATCTCAATTGCAAAGTATATACATAGTACCGAGACTCTTATATAATTGTTCCCAATAACATATCACTGTACGGAAATAGGGGAAATTTCGACTGCCATTTATTTGTAATTTATTTTGATAGAAATTTGCCGTCGAAATAGATGAGAAATAGTTGAAATTTTATTGAATTCGGTCAACAAATTTTCCCCATTACTTGCCCCTTTATCCCCTTAGTAAAAATTTCATTTCCCCCAAATATTTTCCCCTTCTTCCTCGTAAAAAAATCGCCCTCTCTCCATACACCGGCCTCCACCGAACCCGCCTCCGATCCGTCTTCTCCCCCTACGCTGACCCGCCACCGAACCCATCTCCGATATGCCCTCTCCCCTCCTCCTCCACCCGATCCCCTCCTCCCCTCCTCCTCTTCCCCATCAATCATGCCGCATCCCCTTCTCCCCTCCTCTTCCACTGGCTCCGGCCTTGAGCCCCCTTCCTCTTCGAGCCTCCTCGGCTCCGGCTATGAAAATCATGTTAGTTTTTCACTTAATTTATTTAATTTGTTAATTTTATTTAGGATTTGTGGTTAATTTTTGGTTATGGTTAGGGTTAATTTTAGGGATTGGGTTAGGGTTACGATTAATTTTGTTGTTAGGGTTATGGTTAGGGTTAGGACTAGGGTTATTTTTGGATTAATTTTTTAATTTTAGTTAATTTTAGTTTTAAGGTTGGGGTTAATTTTAGGGATTGGGTCATTGTTATGTTTAATTTTAAGATTAAGGTTAGTGTTGGGGTTGTTAAGGTTAGGGTTATGGCTTATATTTTGTTAACTTTAGAATTAATTTTATTTAGGATTAGGGTTAATTTTAGCGACTTTAGAATTAATTTTATTTAGGGTTAGGGTTAATTTTAGGGTTAGGGCTAAGTTAGTTTATTTGTTGAAAATTTTAGTTAATTTTAGGGTTAGGGTTTAGTTTATTTGTTGAAAATTTTAGTTAATTTTAGGGTTAGGGTTTGGGTTTGGGTTAGGTTATTAATTTTAGGGTTAGGGTTTGGATTTGGGTTAGGTTATTAATTTTAGTTAATTATAGTTACTCTCTCTCTCTCTCTCTCTCTCTCTATATATATATATATATATATATATATATATATAAAATGGAAGCATATGTAACTAATAATTTGTGTGATTGTAGTGTTGACGTCTACGTGATTGGTTTTGTTTTTTCGCTTTCCATATACGGCAGTCTCCGGTACACAATTTTATCATTTTTAATTATTAAGTACTAAAGTTAGCTTAAGTTATCATATCTAGATTAAGTCACCAATTAAATATTAATTAAACCGAAAATATAGATACTTGACATGTCATAGACCAATTAGCTATATTGTCAATGTCATAAACCAATTACCAATTAAGCATGTTGTTGTTATTGCTATCCATTTTGTTTGCAATATTTGCGTGTCTAATGTGAATGTGTGTGTACTAGGCATTTGTAATATATTGTGTATGGACATGTGTTTGTGTGTGTGTAAGAGAGAGTGTGTGTAAGTCTTACCTTTATATAATTTTTGTTGTATGGATGCATGTTTATTTTAATGAATGCAGATACTTCATCTATTGTTTGAGAATTTACCATTCAAACTGAAAATTCCAAAACCCTAAACAAAATAGTTCAATAACCGACGATACTGAAACCATCAAAGCCAATCTAATTAAGTGCATGCTACTCGATGATGAAAAAAAGTAACCGATACATATCGTTATCGAGTATTTCACATTGAAAAAATATCGCGACTTAGAATCCATCTATCAGTTATATATATGCGTACGGTTATTTTCGTGACATAAAACTACGCTTACATTGTCAATTTTGAACGTTAATCGTTTTTCATTGACAACCATCTCGTAGTTTATGCGACGATAATACTAGTCGTACTATAACCGATAAATTTTTCCCGTTTTGGACAAGTTAAGAATGTATAACGTATACACTTCCCAGTATACTTATGTTTTTCATTCGTTTCGAGATGAATTTCTTCAGTACCTTTCCACTTGTTCTCCGTGTACAAATATAATTGAGATAATCATGTCAATTGATCAGTCATATTTATTACACATTTGTATGGGCATTTTCCCCACTATTATTAATTACTAAAAGGTGTTATTTGTAAATTAAGAACATATGTGGATTTATTTGTAAAAAAATCATTTTCATATGTTTCTTAATTTATAATTAATATAATTGGGAAATATATGTATATCATATTCAAATAAAATATTCATGAGATTATTTATTATTAAAATATGCATATCATATCAAATATTCGTAACTTATATTCTTAAAATATCATATCATTTAATTGGTTAGAATAATATCTCAAATAAAACAAATGTTACTGACAATGTGATTTGAGATATTGTGCAGGTATTATAATAGATCAGCCCAGGTTTGAAATACAAGTAGGAGATTCACAACAAATCGATTCACCAAGCCAAATCTGCCGAATATTAAGAGCAAATTAAAGAATATCAAAACGGAAGAGACTAAGAGCAATAATTTTAGAATAATTTTATCAAAAAGATCTCCAAATATCGAGAGATGAAGGCATGAGAAATCCGAAGGCACAAACCCACCAAGGGGCGGCGGATCCGCGGCCAATAAGGGCTTGGGGCGGTGGTTGCGCGGTCGTTTAATGGCCGTAGGATGTGAAAAATCAGGGGCTTGATCGTAATTTCACACACTTCAATAAGACGTCTAGGGTTTCAAATTGTCATGCCCCGCTTCCCAAAATACGTAACTACAGCACGTGACAGGGCCAACCATGCTACCTGTGGCCAGAAATCATCCCTCTACAGTCACATTACGTCTGTCTATAGGATATCAAGAACAGTAAAATATATAATCTAGCTAACACATGTCCATCTGCCACAGTAAATAGAATCAAGAAAATGCATAAAGCGGAAACGAATCAAGATCCAATAAACAATAGTATCTGAGTCACATCCCAATATGGGCTCACAACAATAAAATTAAAATTGCTGAAATAGATAAACTAAGAGTTTATAAATAAAAGCTAGCTCCTCATTGCTCGGCTTGCTTGCTAAAATACTCATGATCTGCCTGTGATAAAGGTAGAGGAACTGGGCCATGTAAAACCCAGACGTCAGTACGTCATAAATATCAAAACAATAGTAATAACCAGAATATGATAATATGATTAAACATGCGTATAAATAACTAACACAGGGTTAAAACAATGAGATATATGTATGTGATGTGTATCCTAAAGTCCGTGCATTTAGATTATCTATTCTAGAAGTCTTTGAAATCAATTAATATAATTCTCATCATAACTTAACAGTATATATCCCGTTCATGCCCCACGGGACCACGGTATAAGATATCTCATTCATTCCCCACGGGGCCACGATACAATGATTATTCCTTAACGTCCGGAATCACAGTAAACAATGATTTATTCCATAGTGCCCGGAATCACGGTGTAACACCCTAGTACGGTTATACGATATTAATTGGTATTTTAACACTTACTTTATATTTCTTCTATTTTACCTATTGAGTTGCGAATGATTCAAATACTAGTAGTCGTTATCCGACCCGACCTGTAAGTTTAGAACCCAATATGGTGCAAAATTGTATCTGATATTTACCAATAAAGTGTATCTATATGAATCTAGTATAATACCTACATTATATTTTTAAACCTTTATATATCATATATCTAGATCATCATATATCTTTTAATAGCCACAACTTAAAAATAACTTATATTTTATTAACTGTCATCATATGGTTGCCATCCCATATCTTATTTTGTTTTTATCTTTTACGTATAAATCTCAAGATATCTAATATCAAATATTTACTAAATCTAGATATATTTTTATAATCCTTTTAAATCTTAAATTAGGGGTATAAGTTATTTAAAATATATTCTTGTATTATGGTTGAGAAGTTTACATACGTGAATTATTTTTCAAAATATATTTTTGATGAGATTTTAGTGGAGATTGGTTGTAGTTTGATATTATCTATATACATTAAAATTAATATATATTTATAACCTAATTTAAACTATACTATATATATTTATATTAAACACAAAATCTCTCTCTTTCTCTCTCTCTTTTCACATAACATATATCTCTCATCAATTTATATACTCTTTTTTCGTTCTTTAAGACCACACCCATTCTCGCCGACGCAACTTCAGCCGCATTCTAGAACCTTAATCGACCCATCAAAACTTGGTGTTGGTTTGTATTGCGTCGTGTTGCTTCCGTTCATCGCGTTTGTTTCGAGGAAAGTTTACAACTTGCTACATGCTATGCTTTATGTAATTTACTTATATGTTGTCATACTATTATTATTATTATCATCATCATACAGCTATATCTATATAATTTATACACCGTAGTTATTTAATGTTAATCAGTTTTATAATATATAATGTATGCAAGTTTATAACTTGAGACATGCTATAATTATTTCTATAAATATATAATCGTAATATTTCTTATTATTATCATTAATTAGTTTATAATCTGTATTTTATAACGTTATACAAAATATAGTTTGAAAATATTATAGTTTACACATGAAACGTCGTCACAAAGCGGATACGACAAATCTGAAACTTACTGTACACCTCACCTTATAAAATTCATTATAAATCATAGAAAAATTATTAGCACGCGTATTTTAGTTCGTTACGAAGCTAACTCAGAATACTATAATCCCGTGAAATATTTACTTGCAAAATAAAATTTTTAAACAACGTAAACTGTAAATGAAATTATCTCTGAACTGTTGTCCAGGAAAATTCCAGCAGCAAACTTTCAACTTCGAACGTTCATAACTTTTTGTAGGAACAACTTGAGATACATTAACTAATAAAAATGAAAATCTTATTGAATTAGTTTTTTTAGTATATGACACGTTCATTTTGAAGGACGTTTGTTTTTAAGCTATTTTAAAAATCAGGATGACGCTGAATTTCTGAACGAAACTTTCTTATGTATGGTTAATCAATACCACTTTTATAGTTATTAATCGGATGGAATATTTTATCCCTGTTAATTTTATTATGTCAAGATCTATTTAATAAATAATAGTTCATGTTTTTTAATATTCAGCAAATATTACCGATTTACAGTTTTATAGTATCCGTCTGTATTCGTACCGATAATAGCTATCTAGTTGCATGCCGGAACATCACAATGTTATTATACTAGTACATCAGTACAACATGTTATCTACTTTGCATCATACATGGTAATGGATGTATAATAGTTATTACAGATAGATAAATATGCATCCTGGTATCAGTTGTGTTTACTGTGTTCCGATATTGATTACAGTTTCACATTGGGTATCTATTTGGTTCATATGCATTACATGACATGTTCACGACACATTACCAGGTTTGTTACTTAGATTTTGTTACTAATGCCAACAATATTAACGTGTTGTCTTTACGGACGTGACATGTTGTCTGCATAGACAAGAACTGTACATACTTGATCCTGTGTTGGTATTAGATCTATATTGGCAATACCTGACTTGAACACAAATCTAGGGGAAAATGAGAAATCAAGAATGTAACTGAGACGTAATTCAAGAGGATATTATTACTTGTTTGCCATTTTTCCGGGCGTTACGGAATAATTACTTATTTGCCGTTTTTCCAAGCGTTACTGTCACGACCTGTAATTTAGCACGTGATCGGCACTTAAATTACGCAACGTCTAAAGGCGTAACGTAAATCAAGTAAGCCGAAGCCCGGAAAAAATCTAAACCTTTTTGCGGAAAATAGTGGGGGTGAAGTTTTGAAATAAAATTATAATGAATCATGTTTTTCTTTAAATGCATAACTAATGAGATATGAAAATGCAAGTGGATTATACTACAGTTGAAAACATGTTTCGTCTTTAAAAATTTGGGCAGCACCCCCTTGTATATTTTGATCCAAAAACATATACACAACAATATATAGACATCCCCAAGCGGGAGCTAGATCTTCGCCAACCGGATGAATCACAACCACGCAATAACATATATATGACGCCCAACGACGAATATCAACCCAGAAAGAACAATAAATAAGCAAGACATCAAAACTCAAGAAGCGAACATAAACCCATCGCTCTAAGTCTCGCACAATACCCAAGTCTGACTAGGTCTACCAATATACAAATTCTAGTATCTGATTTGATATGATGGAGTTTATCTAGATACAACGGAATATAAAAGTACGAGAGTGGGCACAATCCGATGTTTGTCCCACCTACCAAAGCAAAGCACCCTGGATGAAGCCGTGTGCCAGCAATACCGCAACTGATCCTAAGCGGTCAAACCTGCAAGAACTGTGACACAACGGGGGTGAGTTGCCAACTCATGAGTAGAAAACATCAGCAAGTAGAAATCGAATAAAACAACGATTTTCTAGGTCACTATATCCTGAAGGTAATACCATGATATCTAGGGTGACCACATATGCATATATTTCAACAATCGACCAATGCAATGACATATAAATAAAGATCCGACATCATATACCTATATACATGTGGATATTATCCACATGTCCATCAACGACACAAATAATATCATGGAACCTGAGTGTCCCACACCGACACTCGAAACATCATGAAAACATATTCCTGTATATATATGAGGATATCAACCACGTGTGTCCATCAACGACACATAAAAATCATGGAACCTGAGCCAACATTGACACTCAAAATATCATGAAATCCGTGTCCAGCATCGACACGTAAATCCTCATTTCTCAGGCGCCGCATACTCAGATCGGCCCTCATATCTATCTTATCTCAGGCGCCGCATACTCAGATCGGCCCTCATATTCATCTCATATTACAACTCTAAAACGGTATCCTCCGGATATCCGCCGAGTTCTATACAATCACCGGTAGGTAGTAGTCCCTCTGCCAGGCTCATCGTCTACTGCACAACATACCTTTCTTGCTCTAGGGTATCATACCGGGTTCACCATGTACCCACAGACGGCTCATCCAGCTCCTCGAATCGGGTATCACATAGCTCAGAATCGAGAAAACTTATGGTGGACGCCTTGAAATATCATATCAAGAGAAACCGTGTTTTTAAAGCAATACTTAATTCCCTTTGAAATATAACTGCGGTTCTCAAATCCAGAGATCTCATGAAAACAGCATCTCAAGCATATAACAATAAAGTACGATATATGCAACATAGAGTAGTAATATGAGCATATCGAGTAAGCTAATCGACTCTGGCTTCATCCAAGAGATACAGTATCCTGACTGGATCGCCAACATCGTCCCAGTGATGAAGAAAAATGGGACAGTGCGCATATGTGTGGACTTTCGGGATCTCAATAAAGCCTGCCCGAAAGACGACTTCCCAGTACCGGTCACTGAGCTGATGATAGATAACTAATGAGATATGAAAATGCAAGTGGATTATACTACAGTTGAAAACATGTTTCGTCTTTAAAAATTTGGGCAGCACCCCCTTGTATATTTTGATCCAAAAACATATACACAACAATATATAGACATCCCCAAGCGGGAGCTAGATCTTCACCAACCGGATGAATCACAACCACGCAATAACATATATATGACGCCCAACGACGAATATCAACCCAGAAAGAACAATAAATAAGCAAGACATCAAAACTCAAGAAGCGAACATAAACCCATCGCTCTAAGTCTCGCACAATACCCAAGTCTGACTAGGTCTACCAATATACAAATTCTAGTATCTGATTTGATATGATGGAGTTTATCTAGATACAACAGAATATAAAAGTACGAGAGTGGGCACGATCCGATGTTTGTCCCACCTACCAAAGCAAAGCACCCTGGATGAAGCCGTGTGCCAGTAATACCGCAACTGATCCTAAGCGGTCAAACCTGCAAGAACTGTGACACAACGGGGGTGAGTTGCCAACTCATGAGTAGAAAACATCAGCAAGTAGAAATCGAATAAAACAACGATTTTCTAGGTCACTATATCCTGAAGGTAATACCATGATATCTAGGGTGACCACATATGCATATATTTCAACAATCGACCAATGCAATGACATATATAAATAAAGATCCGACATCATATACCTATATACATGTGGATATTATCCACATGTCCATCAACGACACAAATAATATCATGGAACCTGAGTGTCCCACACCGACACTCGAAACATCATGAAAACATATTCCTGTATATATATGAGGATATCAACCACGTGTGTCCATCAACGACACATAAAAATCATGGAACCTGAGCCAACATTATTTTGGTCGATTCGATACGTGTGATTTATGGTGAATTTTGCAAGTCATATAACGTTGGCTGCCATAATTTAGTGAATATCTGTTCAATGTATTTCTACCTATTTTTGTGTTTGCTTTATACCTTTTGCATAGTGATTGTTCACATTGAGACAACAATATATAGACATCCCCAAGCGGGAGCTAGATCTTCGCCAACCGGATGAATCACAACCACGCAATAACATATATATGACGCCCAATGACGAATATCAACCCAGAAAGAACAATAAATAAGCAAGACATCAAAACTCAAGAAGCGAACATAAACCCATCGCTCTAAGTCTCGCACAATACCCAAGTCTGACTAGGTCTACCAATATACAAATTCTAGTATCTGATTTGATATGATGGAGTTTATCTAGATACAACGGAATATAAAAGTACGAGAGTGGGCACGATCCGATGTTTGTCCCACCTACCAAAGCAAAGCACCCTGGATGAAGCCGTGTGCCAGCAATACCGCAACTGATCCTAAGCGGTCAAACCTGCAAGAACTGTGACACAACGGGGGTGAGTTGCCAACTCATGAGTAGAAAACATCAGCAAGTAGAAATCGAATAAAACAACGATTTTCTAGGTCACTATATCCTGAAGGTAATACCATGATATCTAGGGTGACCACATATGCATATATTTCAACAATCGACCAATGCAATGACATATATAAATAAAGATCCGACATCATATACCTATATACATGTGGATATTATCCACATGTCCATCAACGACACAAATAATATCATGGAACCTGAGTGTCCCACACCGACACTCGAAACATCATGAAAACATATTCCTGTATATATATGAGGATATCAACCACGTGTGTCCATCAACGACACATAAAAATCATGGAACCTGAGCCAACATTGACACTCAAAATATCATGAAATCCGTGTCCAGCATCGACACGTAAATCCTCATTTCTCAGGCGCCGCATACTCAGATCGGCCCTCATATCTATCTTATCTCAGGCGCCGCATACTCAGATCGGCCCTCATATCCATCTCATATTACAACTCTAAAACGGCATCCTCCGGATATCCGCCGAGTTCTATACAATCACCGGTAGGTAGTAGTCCCTCTGCCAGGCTCATCGTCTACTGCACAACATACCTTTCTTGCTCTAGGGTATCATACCGGGTTCACCATGTACCCACAGACGGCTCATCCAGCTCCTCGAATCGGGTATCACATAGCTCAGAATCGAGAAAACTTATGGTGGACGCCTTGAAATATCATATCAAGAGAAACCGTGTTTTTAAAGCAATACTTAATTCCCTTTGAAATATAACTGCGGTTCTCAAATCCAGAGATCTCATGAAAACAGCATCTCAAGCATATAACAATAAAGTACGATGTATGCAACATAGAGTAGTAATATGAGCATATCGAGTATATCATGCAAGCATATCAAGTGATAGTACTGAACAATGAATGTACTTTTACGTTTAAGATTAATTTCATGATATGGAAGTTCTACTGTGTAAGTGGCATGGCAATTACCGATGATGAATGTGTGTGAGCCGGCAAATCTGTGTAAGTGTAACATGCGCATCAACGGTAATTGTGCAGGTGTACTAGCAGTTGATATCATATAACATTAAATACTGGAAATATGATAGGTATCACACGAGGAATAATCCAACATAAACATGAACTATAATAAGGTAGTCTCTTATGTCAACGATCCCGCCTCATAGTATCAAGTGTCGCAATATCCTTGATCATCATTCTTAGGTCTTGAGCGCGGATCAAACATTCGGTAAACGCATCGTGTACGGTAATCCATCGTACGGTGTCACAAACAGAGTAGCGAATCTATCGTCCAATTCACCAGTAAATGTACGGATCTATAATCTCGTACGGCATATCTTATCAATCACATAACACATCTATATCAATCTTATATCATGTCATCTTGCATATATGTCATATCTTGTAAATCTCAAGTCATATCGATCTCGATCTCATATCCTACCATTATCAACTCATACTTGTCCTCTTTCAATTCATACTTATCATGATTCACTTTCTCATTTCATATTCTCATATATCAATCCGGGTCATCTATATCTATCATCTCAATATCCCACATCATGTTATCTTATATACCTATATCATAATCTCAAGCAAATATATCCATTAGTGTCAAATTTTATCATATCATCTTTTACTAAATCCTATAATCATGTCCGTAAGTTCGTAGCATATCCTTTATCAAAATTATAATTTATAAAATGATCTTCCATATCATGGTTGCGGGGGTGCTATACGCCATCCACCTGATTTTCCCCGTAGATATAAATCTACTCACCTGCTAAACTTCTCGCTTAGCCGAAGTCAATGTGCTTCGTCGTCTCGGAAGTCCACGCGAAGGTACCTACAATTCAACAC
This sequence comes from Agapanthus africanus, assembly GCA_030015575.1. NCBI lineage: Eukaryota > Viridiplantae > Streptophyta > Magnoliopsida > Asparagales > Amaryllidaceae > Agapanthus > Agapanthus africanus. The sequence continues at coordinate 16,417,095 of JASDDO010000026.1, read as the reverse complement.
ATATCGAAATGCAATTAAAACCAAGTACGGAAAACCGATACGGCACACGTTTCGCTCATAGGTTAAAACCTATAGCTTACGCTTGCAAGATCAACCAAATAACCCTCGTTGTCGACGTATAAACGTCCAACAACCAAATCAAATCTCAAATATAACAACCAAGAATTCAAATATCGGAAAACATAACCAAAACACCCTCAAGTAGTTTCCAGATTTTGTCTCAGGTCAATTGGGACTAAAGAACCAAGTACAGGGGATAGATTATAGGGTAAGTGAGCTACAGGCAAAACCACAACTCCAAAGCCAATAGGGGGTCCAGCGAAACCATGAATTTTCCTGGCGTCGTCGGTCTGGGTAAGTGGTTTTGGGCTCGTGTTCTGGGGGTGTTCTTATAGTGATTTATCTAGGTCAATAGACTTGTTTGATTTTATTAAAAATATCCCAAATAGGTCCAGATACCCTGTAGGCATCTAGGTTTCACAAAACCGATACGGGAGAATTTTAAGTTCGTGTATCGGGTTCTATTCTCTGTTCTTGTTCCAGAAATCATCTCTAAAGTCTTATAAACACTCACTACTCTCTATTTACCATTTAACATCAATTTGGAAATTTCTAAGATCACATAACTTAACTAATACGAAATCTAAACTAACTAGGATATACTAAACACAAATACCTAACTAAAAGTGTAGGGATTATCTCATTTGGAAACTTAGGAAAATTCTTGAGTTGCCCAAAGTCTTCAAAATCCAAACTTGAATGGTTCAAAGGGTTTAGGATGAGGGCGTGCATCTTTTTAATGAAGGTGGCATGGGGTTTTGGATATGAATTGGAGATGATACATGAAAGTAGAGGAGGATGAAGGAGATGAAGGAATTGGTGAAGGAATGAAGAAGGAAGAAGAATGGATGAAGAAGTCCAGGGTTACTCTCTCTTATGCTCACTCTCTCACAAATATCTCATTTTGTCTCCTCTCAAAATATCTCATCAACCATTGCATCTAATTTCTTTTCTTTTCACACATTAATAAAATAAAACCAAGGCAATGAACAAACATGTAACCAAATGCAACATGACATGGTGCACTAGCTATGGAAAAATGTTTAAAATACGGATTTGGCTTAGTCGTGATTAGTAGTGCACTAATCAATTTTAACTTAAACCTGCATATATTCAATTATAAAAATGCCAATAACCGATAAATATCTTTTTAATGAATAAATAATTTTAATCTCCACTTATATTCTAAATATCGGTATATAATTATACCATTTTACGAAAAACTCCTATTCGCAAATCGAATAGTTTTCGCTAAATATATTATTTTAATATTTAATTTCCAAAAATAATATTTTATATTTCTGAAATGTTACAATCTTCCCCCCCTTAAATAAATTCGGTCCCCGAATTTAAATTTAACTCTCTAAATACTAAAATATTTCAATAATCAGCTCAAATCAACGGGGCTCCGAAATCACGGAAGATATAAAAATACCACAGCGCATCATGTGCGCATGAAAACGAGTGCGAAACTCAAAATCGAACTCCGTCAAGTGTCACGCAATCATCGAAATTATAAAGGAGATACAAATCCCAAAATCCAATACCATATTCAATTATGCTATACTCAAATCACAATACGTAAATAGTACGCATACTCGTAAAATCCTTTAAAACTGAATAAAACACATGCAATTTTTTTTTCCAAATCTTCGTGCTATGCGTAGCTCACGGAACAAGTGGCGGACGATCATTTGTAAGGTAGTAAATATATACTTATATACGGTTTACTCAAATTTTACGTCCCGCCATTTTGAAATATCCCAGAAGGTTCTCTTTATAAAATTTCGTGTCACTCGCGGACACGTAGGAAATAGCGAGACTATAGCTCCTTTTTGAAAACCTCTTGGTAAACTTTTCATGCATGCAAAAGTACTCAGGTACTGTCCTCAGATCAGTTCCGCTCGACTACTATATAACATAGTACCCATCATCAAAACGCGATACTTATAAATAAAATCAGTCTCAAAAGGCGTATCCAACATTACGTGCGTCTGGTGCGCGCGGAAATCAAATCCAATACAAGTGTCACAATATGCACAAAAGCAAAACTAAGTGCAACGGATGTGCACGAAAGCATCTGTCCAGTGCAACGGATATGCACGACAACAATATCAACTGCATCTATAGTGCACGAAAATATCAACCCAGTGCAACGAACATGCACGAATGAAAATCCCAATCAACTGCATCCAACATGCACGAATGAAAATCCCAATCAACTGCATCCAACATGCACGAATAAAAATCCCAATCAAGTGCATCCAATCATGCACGAATAAAAACCCAATCGAGTGTACCCGGTGTGCACAAAATCTCATATCATGTGCCCAACATGCGCGAAAATCCAAAATAAGTGCGTCAGGTTTGTATAAAACATCCAGTGCAATAGTATGCACGATAACGAACATCAAGTGCAGATGCGCACGAAAACATAAATCTAGTGCAACAAATGCACGAAATACAAATATGGTGCAACCATTGCACGAAATACAAATCTGGTGCAACCAATGCAAGAAAAACAAATCTGGTGCAACCAGTGCACGAGATACAAATCTGGTGCAACCAATGCACGAAAACTCATCAATATCTCAAATGCTCACAAAAACAACACCGAGTATACCAAGGTGTATAGAATCATAAACGTGTTCAACTGTGTGGACAAAACACGTATCAATTCACTGCAAGCACATATAAGCTATACTGAGTGCATAAGTAAAGGCAAGTGCATACAACATGCACGAAATTAAATCGACAGTATCGAATCCACGAAACCATAAATACGTGCAATGAAGGCACAAATCGATACCAAGTGCAATTGATATGCACAAAGCATAAACCAATGTAGCGGTGTATAAAACATAAATCAAGTGCAATAACTGTGCACAAATATAAATCTCCAGTAGGTGCAGCCATGGTGCACAAAAACATAACTCACGAAACCCAATCATCGAAAATCAAGTCCAAGCGATAAAAGTGTGATACTCGGATCACAAAACGCAAATCCCAATAACCGGCATTGAGGTATACCTCTTTCAATATGGAAAAATATGCCAATGCGCCCAAACCTGGCAGAGCAAGATCATCTACTTGCCTCCTGCTCACAATATCGCGTCCTCGGTCTCAGGGTCCTCGTTTCTCTGTGGATTACCAATTTCACGATCCTTCTTCTCGTCGGCCTGGTCAAGTATACTAACGGAACAGTTCCGCTCTGGAACTCCTTTGATCACCGTTTGGCCAATCAACATGACCACCCTCAATGGCACATTACTGACGGCGGCATCTGGCCCTCTGAATACGCACAACATAACTGATCCTGGGTGCAAATATTTATCGCTTCGGTTCCCTGGAAAGAACCTACTCAAGGTCTCTTCCTATCTCACCTATGCCAAACTATACGAAGGTTGGCACTCTTGCTTAACTCTTTTCTCATAACCGGACATCTACGTCCTCAGCACGGCTTTCCTCTGGAATTTGGCTGTATCCAACGCCTCTGGCATCAACGGAGAGTAACAAAAGCTCGTTAACATCTCGCACGAACCTCTTGTTCCACTCGTCTTTATTATCGTCCACTTCGACGTCATCTCTTGTTGTCCGCGTATTAAAATTCATCCTCGGCTACAGTCAATCCGGAGTCTCTCACACGGACTCAAAATTAAAAACTCGGTACCTTCATCACTCTATGGAAGATATCTAGCCGAACACATCCTCGGGAACTCGTCCAAATCATCGGAGGAATACACTTTATTCGTACGTTCTCGATCAACTCACAACGCATCGGGGTGAGGTCCTTCTATCCGAAACTGGTCAACTTACCGATCTCACATCGGAGCATCCAACGAACAATGTCCTCTCTTGCTCGATTTACTCTAGATCCAAGTAAGATCCTTTAATTGGAATTCATCAACTCAACTAAGCTTGCATCGGCACATCAAATCTGGCGAATCATATCAGCCGCTCAACTCAAGATAGACTAGCTCTCTTCTGTCACATCTCTGTCTGAAAGCTCCAGCAGTTTCAGCTCATAAACTCTGAAAACGACATCTCATCAATCTCAGCAACAGCTGGGTCATCTGTGTGCACGGTAGACAACATCACGATTCTCTGAGGTAGTCTGTATATCAACAGTCCTCTTAATCTGACAGCCTCTATCAATAGCCCGATCATCCGGTGCAAAACAGAACACTCGCCTCAAATGAGAGATCACAACACAACACTATACCTACACGTTCCTATGTCACCAGAAAACATCATAGTCAGTCCTCGTCCGTGACGAGCTCTCCCTGACCGCATTCCTAGCAGCAGCTCTCTATGTGCTCAAACCATGGTGACAGGAACCTCAAGCAGGCATCGATGATGATAGATCAAATGAACGAAAGAAATCAACAGATCCCAAATGGATATATGATCATAGGAACGAATAGTATCACATATCTTAAGATAAGTACATCCTAAGGTTTCTTAAGTGGAGTATCGTATCGTAAGTATGCCGCGGAACATACGTACGATACGTCACTCTACTCAAGCTACCTACTCCATCAATCAAGTTCAACCTATGAAACGAAAGTTCGGGTCTAATACACCCGTCAAGTCTAAGTTCCGTAAGGTCAACCCTAGGTTCCGAAATATCTACGTCCTAGACTCCGCATAGTCAAACCCAGACTCAAACCAAGGTTAAAACTAACGCTCTGATACCAACTTTGTCATGACCCGTAATTTAGCACGTGACCGGCATTTAAATTACGCAACATCTAAAGGCGTAACGTAAATCAAGTAAGCCGAAGCCCATAAAAAATCTAAACCTTTTTGCGGAAAATAGTGGGGGTGCAGTTTTGAAATAAAGGTATAATGAATCATGTTTTTCTCTAAATGCATAACTAATGAGACATGAAAATCCAAGTGGATTATACTACAGTTGAAAACATGTTTCGTCTTTAAAAATTTGGGCAACACCACCCTTGTATATTTTAATCCAAAAACATATACACAACAATATATAGTCATCTCCAAGCGGGAGCTAGCTCTTCGCCAACCGGTGGAATCACAACCATGCAATAACATATATATAACGCCCAACGGCAAATATCAACCCAGAAAGAACAATAAATAAGCAAGACATCAAAACTCAAGAAGCGAACATAAAGCCATCGCTCTAAGTCTCGCACAATACCCAAGTCTGATTAGGTCTACCAATATACAAATTCTAGTCTCTGATTTGATTTGATGGAGTTTATCTCGATACAACGGAATATAAAAGTAAGAGAGTGGGCACGATCCAATGTGTGTCCCACCTACCAAAGCAAAGCACCCTGGATGAAGCTGTGTGCCAGCAATACCGCAACTGATCCCAAGCGGTCAAGCCTGCAAGAACTGTGGCACAACGGGGGTGAGTTGCCAACTCATGAGTAGAAAACATCAGCGAGTAGAAATCGAATAAAAAAACGATTTTCTAAGTCACTATATCCTGAAGGTAATACTATGATATCTAGGGTGACCACATATGCATATATGTCAACAATCGATCAATGCAATGAAATATATAAATAAACATCCAACATCATATACCTATATGCATGTGGATATCATCCACATGTCCATCAACGACATAAACAATATCATGGAACCTGAGTGTCCCACACCGACACTCGAAACATCATGAAAATATATTCCTGTATATATATGAGGATATCAACCATGTGTGTCCATCAACGACACATCAAAATCATGGAACCTGAGTGTCCAACATTGACACTCGAAACATCATGAAACCCGTGTACAGCATCGACATGTAAATCCTTATATCTCAGGCGCCGCATACTCAGATTGGCCCTCATATCTATCTCATCTCAGGAGCCGCATACTCAGATCGGCCCTCATATCCATCTCATATCATAACTCCAAAACGGTATCCTCTGGATATCCGCCGAGTTCTATACAATCACCGGTAGGTAGTAGTCACTCTGCCAGGCTCATCGTCTATTGCACAACATACCTTTCTTGCCTCGGGATACCATACCGGGTCCACCATGTACCCACAGATGGCTCATCCAGCTTCTCGAATCGGGTATCACATAGCTCAGAACCGAGAAAACTCATGGTGGACGCCTCGAAATATCATATCAAGAGAAACCGCATTTTTAAAGCAATACATAATTCCCTTTGAAATATAACCGCGGTTCTCAAATTCAGAGATCTCATGAAGACAGCATCTCAAGCATATAACCATAAAGTACGATGTATGCAACATAGAGTGGTAATATGAGCATATCGAGTATATTATGCAAGCATGTCAAGTGATAGTACTGAAAAATGAAAATACTTTTACGTTTAAGATTAATCTCATGATATGGAAGTTCTACTGTGTAAGTGGTATGGCAATTACCGATGATGAATGTGTGTGAGCCGGCAAATCTGTGTAAGTGTAACATGCGCATCAACGGTAATTGTGTAGGTGTAGTAGCAGTTGATATCATATAACTTTAAAAACTGGAAACATGATAGGTATCATACGAGAAATAATCCAACATAAACATGAACTATAATAAGGTAGCCTCTTATGTCAACGATCCCGCCTCATAGTATTAAGTGTCGCAATATCCTCGATCATCAATCTCAATTCATGAACACAGATCAAATATTCGGTAAACGCATTGTGTACGGTAATCCATCATATGGTGTCACATACAGAGTAGGGAATCTATCGTCCTATTCACTAGTAAAGGTACGGATCTATAATCTCGTACGACATATCTTATCAATCACACAACACATCTATATCAATCTTATATCATGTCATCTTGCATATACGTCATATCTTGTAAATCTCAAGTCATATCGATCTCTATCTCATATCCTACCATTATCAACTCATACTTGTCCTCTTTCAATTCATACTTATCATGATTCACTTTCTCATTTCATATTCTCATATATCAATCCGAGTCATCTATATCTATCATCTCAATATCCCATATCGTGTTATCTTATTTACCTATATCACATTCTCAAGCAAATATATCCATTAGTGTCAACTTTTATCATATCATCTTTTACTAAATCCTATAATCATGTCCGTAAGTTCGTAGCAGATCCTTTATCAAAATTATAATTTATAAAACGATCTTCCATATCATGGTTGCGGGGGTGCTATACGCCATCCACCCGATTTTCCCCATAGATATAAATCTACTCACATGCTAAACTCCTCGCTTAGCCGAAGTCGATGTGCTTCGTCGTCTCGGAAGTCCATGCGAAGGTACATACAATTCAAAACATATCGAAATGCAATTAAAACCAATTCCGAAAAACCGATACGGCACACGGTTCGCTCATAGGTTAAAACCTATAGCTTACGCTTGCAAGATCAACCAAATAACCCTCGTTGTTGACGTATAAATGTCCAACAATTAAATCAAATCTCAAATATAACAACTAAGAATTCAAATATCGGAAAACATAGCCAAAATACTCTCAAGTAGTTCGCAGATTTTGGCTCATGTCAATTGGGACTAAAGAATCGAGTGCATGGGATAGATTATAGGGTAAGTGAGCTACAGGCAAAACCACAACTCCAAAGCCAATAGGGGGTCCGGCAAAACCATGAATTTTCCCGGCGTCGCCGGTCTGAGTAAGGGGTCTTAGGCTCGTGTTCTGGGGGTATTCTTATAGTGGTTTATCTAGGTCAATGGACTTGTTTGATTTTCTTAAAAATAACCCAAATAGCTCCAGATACCCTGCAGGCCTCTAGGTTTCACACAGCCGACACAGGAGAATTCTAAGTTCGTGTAACGGGTTCTATTCTCTGTTCTTTGTCCAGAAATCATCTCTAAAGTCTTATAAACACTCACTACTCTCTATTTACCACTTAACATCAACTTGGAAATTTCCAAGATCGCATAACCTAACTAATACGAAATCTAAACTAACTAGAATATACTAAACACAAATACCTAACTAAAAGTGTAGGGATTACCTCATTTGGCAACTTAGGAAAATTCTTGAGTTGCCCAAAGTCTTCAAAATCCAAACTTGAATGGTTCAAAGGGTTTAGAATGAGTGTGTACATCTTTTTAATGAAGATGGCATGGGGTTTTGGATATGATTTGGAGTTGATACATGAAGGTAGAGGAGGATGAAGGAGATGAAGGAATTGGTGAAGGAATGAAGAAGGAAGAAGAATGAATGAAGAAGTCCAGGGTTACTCTCTCTTATGCTCACTCTCTCACAAATATCTCATTTTGTATCCTCTCAAAATATCTCATCTACCATGGTATCTAATTTCTTTTCTTTTCACACATAAATAAAATAAAACCAAGGCAATGAACAAACATGTAACCAAATGCAACATGACATGGTGCACTAGCTATGGAAAAATGTTTAAAATATGGATTTGGCTTAGTCATGATTAGTAGTGCACTAATCAATTTTAACTTAAACTTGCATATATTTAATTATAAAAATGCCAAAATCCGATAAATATCTTTTTAATGAATAAATCATTTTAATCTCCACTTATATTCCAAATATCGGTATATAATTATACCATTTTACGAAAAACCCCTATTCGCAAATCGAATAGTTTTCGCGAAATATATTATTTTAATATTTAATTTCCAAAAATAATATTTTATATTTCTGAAATGTTACAGTTTCGGAATAATTAATTGTTTGCCGTTTTTCCGGGCGTTACGGAATAATCATTACATGTTTGCCGTTTTTCCGGGCATTACGGAATAATTACTTGTTTGCCGTTTTTCCGGGCGTTACGGAATAAATACTGTTACCATGGTCCCGTGGGGAATGAACGGGATATATACTGTTGAGTTACGATGAGAATTACGTTAATTGATTTCAAAGATTTCTAGAATAGATAATCTAGAAGTACGGACTTTAGGATACACATCACACATCTCATATATACACACACCTCACGGTTTCATATCTGTGTTATTTATTTATATTCATGGTTACTTCTATCATTCTATCATATATTATCACTGTTATTTAATATCTATGACATACTGACGTCTGGGTTTTGCATGGTCCAGTTCCTCTACCTTTATCGCAGGCAGTTCAAGAGTATTTTAGCAATCAAGCCGAGCAATGAGAAGTTGAACGTGTATTATTAGAGATGTTTAGTTTATTTATTTCCATAGTTGTCACGCCCCGCTTCCCAGTGTACGACGAAGTGGACGTGACGAGGCCCGCTACGTATGTACTCAGAAGTACATACGCTAAGCGTAACTAAGCAATATAAAATAATCACAAGAGACAAATGATGGAAAATAACAGCAACTTTTATTAATAACATTCTTTTTACAATGCATGAAATGGAAATACATCTGAACTGAAAAGCAATGCCTAAACAATGGCATAATAAAGGAAATACTGAGAAGAGCAAGTACAAAGTCTAGAGCTCTGAGTCTTCCTGGAATTCCTCCAAATCTTCACTTGTAGGCTCGGTCTCAACTTGGTCCAACGCACCTGACGACATTCAAAGAAGAGAGAAATAGAATGTCGTCAGCGAACAGGTCGCTCGGTAAGTCCCAAAGAAAAATGAAGAATGAGAGTGACAGAGTATGGTATTTTCTAAAGTTTTGTATTGTAGTATATTATGGAATATTGTTTAACGATATTGTTTGTAGCTTGGTACAGAAAGCTGCCAGTGTATACGAGGGGAGTCTCTATATGCCAGAAACTAAGGGCACGTATAGTACAAGGAACCGTTTATGCCACTGTACAACAGCAACTGAATATAGGTTAGGTGTCTTAATCTGACCACCTCATTCCACTTTTAACATCTTCCGTACCAATCTACCCCTTTAAACCCCGCGATGTTATATTTGTATTGTTATCTTGTAAACTTGTAATGATTGCTTGATTGACTTGATTGACTGACCGAAACCATGATATCAGGAAACGGTTATAACCGTAGAGTCATGTAAATGGAATACTGGAAATCATGTAAAAGGAATATCCATGGTTCGGTTCATTCAAACAGATTGTTAACTGGATTCTGGGATTCATGTATTCAAGTTGTATTGGAATATAATTGAAATATAGATTGACTTGAATTATATTCAAGTCAGAATTAGTCAGACTCTAACCCGAGTCAGACTAAAAGAAAGATAATTTGTAGTTCTTTATTTGTTAGAGGCCTTATTGTAATTTATAAAACTTGAGGGGGTTTATTGTAAAAAGTAATATTGTATAGTTTGCAAAATACACCTCAAGTATTTGTTATTCATCTTTATAGTTATAATGAGTATGTATTTTATTTATATTTTTCTAGTGAATATATCCTAATAAAATTATTAATTGATTATTTGAAATTCAGGGTATTTTAATGTAACTTTTAATCTTTGAATTTCAGGAAAAAGTGGAAATTTTATATTATAACAAAATAGGTGTTTAAGTGATAATTATATATAATAAAACACATGAATGATTTTTAAATGAATATTTTATTTACAAAAATAATATCACTTTCCTTAAATATCGTATTTTAAACCTTTCGAGACCGAATGCTCTTTGCGGAGGTCTGAATCTCGCACTACTAGCCTACGGGTGCACGATGAACCGTGCTATCCCTAACAGGTTCCCCAAAGATGGGTTGTAATGGCACTTTGCTCAGGTTTTATAAATACTTTTCTTTTAGGAAAACGGTTTTATAAATATAGGGTGTTTATTTATAAAGAGTATAGTTCTCCGTATTTTAGTTATTAGGGTTTCCTAAGCCAACTAGCCTATTTCTAAGGTCTAAATGATGAGTCATTAGAAGCCTCAAATCGCCTCTTCACCGTCGAATGCAGCTAGGTAAGTGCCAGGTAAGTGGGAGGCTCTCCACTACAAGTAGTGGCCCTAATTAAGTAACCACTTGCCTTCGACACACTTGCCTAGACACACAAGACAGTTTAGATAAACGATCGATGTCCATGACCAATCGTGCTTTCATTTTGTATAAGTTTTATTTAGAAAAGTTACAATTTAAAAATTAACTAAGAGTTATGAAGGTTATGGTATTTTAGTGAAAAGTCCTATAATTTCGTATTCTGTATTTTCGTTATTTATCAATTAGGGTTATAATGAGTGTGTATAAGGGTAGGTCATTACCCCGTGACTTATATTAAGTTTTGGTGAAGTTTCAAGATGAAATAAGCTGTATTAAACTTAAGGGTACGTATTAAGGTGCAAGAATACGGTATTCATAAACGTTATCATTTCATGTGTGAAATTTTATCCAAATTGAATGAAACAAGTATGGTTATCAAAATAACCATGATTAAGAGTGAGGGATCCAATTAGAACATTAAAATTGAACTTGATGGTATTTTTATGCAAGGAATACGGTTTTGTAAAGAACTTATCATTTCATGTGGAAAAGTGCGATTAAATTGGTTTAAGGGTGATTAATAGTCAACATGCAATAGGGTTGATAATATGTATTAGGCGACAAGTGGAATTTTTAAGAAAAACCGGATCGGGAATCGGTTTGTCCGATTTCCGTCGGGTTCCAAAAAGTCGTATTTTACAATTATAGAAAAGAGAGATAGAAGGTTGGGACTTACGGGTTTAAACTCTTCTAAAGAGTAAAGAGAACTAGGGAGGAAGGCCGAGGGGTGATTACGTCGCCGGTTGCTCCAAAACGCGTCGTCGGAATTCCGTCAGAGCTTCGCCGGGAACTCGATTTCGAAGCACACTTCTTGTGGAAACTTTTGAGAGAGTGGCTCAAGATTTTGGGGGTGAGAGGGGAGTGTGTAGGGTTGGTATTTATAGGGTTAGGCTAGGGTTAGGGTAGATGAAAAGTTAAAAATAAAAATGTGATAAAATGTAATAAAAATATATTAAAAGTGGAGTAATTGGGGGTTTTAAAGAGCTCTGGAAGTGGTATGAGGCTGAAACTTTGCAGGTGCGTAGGGAATACCAAAAGACACAACTTTCGTGTTGTGACCCTCGCCGGAATCGGCCGAATCGGGGGTGACTCGGCCGTGACTCGGTCGGATCACTGAGTCGGCCGAGTTGGCCGATTCCCGACCAATTCCGGTGACCTGGATCTCCCCCGACGGATCATCTACCCTCTGCAAGTGTTACATCTTTGGGTGTAGTGGGGTTTTTGTGAGATATGCACGTGTAAACTCTTGGTATTCTAAAGGTTTTTTAAAAATCCATATTAAAAATAATGTGGGGTATGGGATTCGAACTCAGGTGGCTTGGTTCAGCAATGCAAGGTATTACCAATGAGCTACAAGCTCCTTCTTGTAATTAGTGTAGAAAAATAGTTACTTAAAATGATATCAGCAGCATTAAATATCAAAGTACACTTTAAATTTAAAAACAATTTAATGTACACTAAAAATGAAATTATTTAAAAAACAAAATAATTAATTATATATATCTTGTGCTCGGATTAAAATACTACTTTATGGTTTTAAAAAAAAAAAAATTTAAAAAAATTTGTACAGAAAAGTGTATATGAAAATTAGGGTTGTTACATTCTACCCTCCTTAAAAAAATTTCGTCCTCGAAATTTACAACTTTCATTTGAGGACTAGTTTACAAAAAGGTGCGGATATCTTGCACGCATCTCATCTTCCCTTTCCCACGTGGATTCTCCTGGAGTGTCTTTTCTCCACATTACTCGGACTAGATTAACTTCTTTGTTCCGAAGTGTCTTCACTTTTCTGTCCAGGATCTCCACAGGTTGCTGCTCACAAGACAAATCGGGCTGTATCGTGAGTTCGGAATGATCAAGTACATGGCTGGGGTCACTCACATACCTTCTGAGTTGAGATATGTGGAACACGTTATGCACTCCTTCCAATGAGGGTGGAAGCGCTAAACGGTATGCCACTTCACCGACTCGTTCGAGTATATCGAACGGTCCAATGTATCCCGGACTCAACTTACCCCGTCTCCTAAATCTGATCACTCCGCGGTTCGGAGATATCTTCAAGAATACATGCTCTCCTGGCTGAAACTCCAAGTGTCGTCTCTTCGCATCAGCCCAATGTTTTTGTCTATCTTGGGCTATGCGCATTCTTTCTCTGATAGTACGAACCACATCAACGGTTACTACTATCATCTCAGGTTCAAGGAGCTCTCTATCTCCGATGTCGTCCCAACTTAATGGCGATCGACACTTCCTTCCATATAAAGCTGCAAAAGGTGCCATTCCTATACTTGCTTGGTAGCTGTTGTTGTACGCAAACTCCACAAGATGCAGGTGATCTTCCCACGATCCTTTGAAGTCGAGCATACATGCTCTGAGCATATCTTCTAAGATCTGAATGGTTCGTTCCGACTGACCATCTGTTTGTGGATGATAAGCCGTGCTGAAATTCAGACTTGTTCCCAAGCTAGCTTGCAGACTTTGCCAAAATTGTGATCGGAACTGGTGTCACGATCGGAGACAATGCAGACTGGTACTCCATGAAGTCTTACGATTTCCTGTTATGAGTTCATGAGTATCAGGAATAGTACTTTATGAAGAGATTTTAAATCTAATTTAGATTATTACCTCCATGTACTTCTTCGCTAATGTCTCAGTTGATTGGCCAACTCGAAATGGGATGAAATGACCCGACTTTGTGAGTCGATCCACAATGACCCAAATCGCATCGTTACCTTTTGTGCTGCGAGGTAGAGCAGTTACAAAGTCCATCGTAATGTGCTGCCACTTCCATTCTGGGATTGGTAACGGTTGAAGTAATCCAGCAGTCCGGTGGTGTTCAGCCTTTACTTGCTGACACACCAAGCATTTTGCGACGCTTCTGGCTACTTCACGCTTCATACCATGCCACCAATAATTCTGACGTAGATCTTTGTACATTTTAGTACCTCCAGGATGTACTGAATAGGGAGAGCTGTGAGCTTCTCTCATTAACTCTTCCCGAACAGGACCCTTTGGTACACATAATCTGCTGCCGTATCTCAAAGATCCGTCTTCATGGATGATGAAATCTGTTCTGAGTCCATTCTCCACTTGTTCTCTGATCTTTTGCAACTTAGTATCGCTGGCTTGAGCTGCTTTGATCTGATTGACAATAGTTGATTGAACTTGGAGATTCATCAAAGTTGAAACATCACCTGGCATGACTAGTTCGATCTCCATCTGATGTAGGTCTTGCTGAAGCTTCCACTGGGCGGTGAGATTCATTGCTAATGGTTGGCGACTAAGAGCATCAGGTACCACGTTCACCTTTCCTGGATGATATTGCAAATTGATGTCGAAGTCCGCCATAAGTTCTAACCATCTTCTCTGCCGCATATTCAATTCCTTCTGAGTAAACACATACTTCAGACTTTTGTGATCTGTGTAGATGTTCACTCTTTCGCCAAGTAAGTAGTGGCGCCAAATCTTAAGAGCAAAAATAATGGCTGCCAACTCTAGATCATGCGTCGGGTAATTGCGCTCATGAATCTTCAGTTGTCTTGAAGCATAAGCCACAACCTTACCGTGCTGATGTAGAACACATCCTAATCCCTTACCGGATGCATCGCAATGCACTTCAAATCCTCCAGATTGATCCGGTATTACAAGAATAGGTGCAGAAGTCAGTCTCGACTTAAGTTCTACGAAAGCTTGCTCGCATGCTTCTGACCACACAAATTCTTCATCTTTTCGTGTGAGCTTGGTCATGGGTGTTGCTATCTTCGAAAAGCCTTCAATGAATCTTCTGTAATATCCAGCTAAACCCAAGAAACTCCGAATATCCTTCACGGACTTTGGTGTAGGCCATTCGCTGACTGCTGAGACTTTTGTTGGATCCACAGAAATTCCTTCTCCTGATACGATGTGTCCAAGAAAACCAACATGTTTTAGCCAAAACTCGCACTTGCTATATTTGGCATAAAGCTTATGTTGTCGAAGGGTTTCCAGGACAATTCGTAAGTGCTCCGTATGCTCTTTCCGATTCTTAGAATATACCAGGATGTCGTCGATGAAGATGACAACGAACCTGTCTAAATACTCCCGGAAAACTTGGTTCATAAGATTCATAAAGATTGCTGGTGCATTGGTCACTCCGAATGGCATTACTAAAAATTCATAATGTCCATAACGAGTTCTGAAAGCTGTTTTGTGAATATCAGCTTCCTTGACCTTCACTTGGTGATAACCTGAACGAAGATCTAGTTTAGAGAAGACACAAGATCCACTTAGCTGATCGAATAAATCGTCGATGCGCGGAAGTGGATATTTGTTCTTAATAGTAACTTCGTTCAAGGCTCTATAGTCGATGCACATCCTATATGAACCTTCCTTCTTCTTCACCAGTAGCACAGGTGCTCCCCAACTCGAAGTGCTGGGACGAATCCATCCTTTCGCAAGTAATTCGTCCAACTGTGTTCGTACTTCCTTCAAACCTTCTGGACTTAGTCTATATGGTGCTTTGATTACTGGTTGTGCTCCTGGTACTAAGTCAATACTGAATTCAAGAGCTCGATCAGGAGGCAAACCTGATATATCGTCAGGGAATACGCCATCGAACTCTCGAACTACCTCCGGTCTTGCTTCTTCTTCTGCATGAGCTGCTGCATTTATTGCTTCCCTTGGCTTTGCTTTGTAAGTGCTTGGCTCCAATGTACGGTCTCCACTCTTGAAGTAAAAGATCGGATGATTTGGGATCTCAAATACTACCCTCCTTTGACGACAGTCGATGGTAGCATAAAAGGTTCTAAGCCAGTCCATTCCTAGAACCACATCAAAATTTGGTATGTCCAGTACCTTGAAATCAGCGTAAAATTCTCGACTTCAGACGATGACCGGACACATGCTGTATCCCATAGTTGCCTTTAGAACACCATTTCCAGAACTGACGTTCCAGCAGGATACAAGCGGTGAGACTGGAATCGCATGGGTTCGGACAAACCGTTGCGACATAAAGCAGTGGGATGCTCCAGTATCAAACAGTGCAAGTGCAGGTAGTGAAGCTACTAGAATTGTACCTAAGGTATATGGGATATGTTTTAGGTATAGGGAAAGTGTGTAGATAACCAAACTAGAAGGTAAATTTGGGAAAGAAATTTACCAGTAATGACTTGGCCAGTGGCCTCAGCTTCTTCAACGGACATATTGGGACAGTTTTATTTCTTTTGATGTGAGCCCATATTGGGACGTGTTTTTGGATATTGTTTATTGGATCTTAATTCGTTTCCGCATTATGCACTTTCTTGATTTTATTTACTGTTGCAGATGGACATGTACTAGCTAGTTTTTATATTTTACTGTTCTTAATATCCTATAAACAGCCATCATGTGACTGTGGAGGGATGATTCCTAGCCACAGGTAATATGGTTAGCTCTGTCACGTGCCGTGGTCTGCACATCTTGGGAAGCGGGGCGTGGCAGGGTTTGTTTGGTATCAGAGCCATAGGTTTTAGGTTAGCTGGGGCTTGGTTCACTTTGTAGTTGGGTATGATACCCAATACATTGTCCTTAAGACCCAGAATTTTAGGCACCTGTCCTACCACATTATTGCCTTTTCATTCAAATTCTTGAATCTTATCTTTCTCTTAACTCTTTTATCTTGACGATATGAAAATGATATTGCATCTCGGCTTGGAATCATCCCGATTTCTTATTGTTTCTCCCTTCTTATTCTTTCGATTCTGATAGTAGGATTTGGATGATTTGAGTGGAATTATGTGATTGTAACCATGTACCGCGGTATGGTTACAATGTGGTACTCTATTTAGGTAACCTGGAGTCCTATTTCGATTCATTTTCTTGACTTATGGTCGTTGTATTAACTTGTTTCGCGTTATTACTTACAAGTTTATGTCTTATTGTGAGCTTGAATCCAGCAACCAAGATATATCTTTCCTCTCGTCCCGTAAGAACCAATCCGTTTGCGTTTCGAAGAACAAGGAGAAACACAGGAGAAGCTTTTGATGATTGCAGTAGTTCGAGATTAACCCCAGCAGAAGCTGGTACAGACCGCTTCAAGGATGATTAGATGTAAGATGTTTGATTGAAGAAGTTTTGACAGACCCGCCTCAGATTATCAGAGTGGCACGGCGAAAGTGTGGTTGGCTGATAACCCACAAGTCTTAGAACAAACTTGCAAATTCATGATGAAAGAAACCGTTTACTGAAAGGAGAAGTTCGTAAACAAGTTGCAGATGAAGCGCTGATAGCAGTTCGGGATTTCATGGATATATTAAAAAACATCTCGGGTTTACCGCTAAAACGAGATGTGGAGTTCGCGATTGATCTTATTCCTGGAGCAGCGTCGATTTCAAAGGCTTATTATTCAATGGCGCCGATGGAACTGGAAGAAGTAAAGAAACAACTTGTCGAATTGCTAGAGAATGGTTGGATTCGTAGCAGCGGTTCACCATGGGGAGCTCCAGTTCTTCTAGTCAAGAAGAAGGATGGCACGCGGAGGATGTATATCGATTATCGAGAATTAAACCGGGTGACTATTAAGAACATGTACCCAATCCCTCGCATCGGCGAATTATTCGATCAACTCAGCGGTGCGAGGGTATTCTTGAAGTTGGATTTGCGATCCGGATATCATCAAGTTCGGGTGAAATCAGAAGATATTTGCAAGACGGCATTCCGAACTCGATATGGGCATTACGAGTACTTAGTGATGCCATTTGGATTTACAAACGCACCGGCAATATTTATGGACTTGATGAACAGAATCTTTTCACCGTACCTGGACCAGTTCATAGTAGTGTTTATTGATGATATTCTGGTCTATTCGAGGAGCAAAGAAGAGCATGCAGAACACTTGAGGATCGCACTGCAAACGTTGTGACAAGAAAGGTTATATGCTAAGATGAGCAAGTGGGAGTTTTGGCTCGAAGAAGTGAAGTTCTTGGGTTCTTTTGTATCCGGAGATGGAATTGCCATTGACCCTGAAAAGATTGCAGCTGTTCATGATTGTCCAATTCCAAAGAACATAGGGGAGATCAGAAGTTTTCTTGGGCTTGCCGGATATTATAGAAGGTTCGTGGAGAACTTCATTCAAATAGCAGAACCATTGGCTAAGCTAACACGAAAGGAGATACCGTTCGCATGGACCGAGAAGTGTGCGTCAGCTTTTGAAGCGTTGAAGCAAAAATTGACCACCGCTCCTATCTTGACAGAGCCAGATGGTTCCGGAGAGTTGGTTATTCACAGCGACGCATCTGGGAAAGGCTTGGGATGTGTTCTAATGTAGCATAGGATGGTCATAGTTTATGCGTCGAGACAATTGAAAACTCATGAGAAGAACTACCCAACTCATAATTTAGAGCTAGCAACAGTGATTTTTGCTTCGAAGATTTGGAGACACTACTTACTGGGCGAAAGAGTCGAAATGTTTACCGATCACAAAAGCCTAAAGTATGTGTTCACACAGAAAAATCTCAACATGAGGCATCATAGATGGTTGGAGCTGATGGCTGATTATGATCTTGATCTAAAATACCATCCGGGGAAAGTTAATGTCGTGCCGGATGCTTTAAGTCGGTTGCCAGCGATACGGATGTTCACTGCACAGAAAGAGATTATGACCGATCTTCAGAAATTCGAGTTCGAGATTGTACTTCCGCATTCTTCAGGACAGTTGATGCAATTGCAAGTACAGTCGTCCTTGATCGATAACATTAAAGCAGCGCGGTCGCACGATCTAAGATTGCAGAAGTTTGGAGAACAATTAGAAGCGGGACTTCGAACGGATCTGTTAATTCATGTAGATGGTTTGTTACGGTATGGTAGTCGTCTATGTGTGCCTAAAGGAGATGTTCGTGAAGAAGTTATGAAAGCGGCACAAGATCGACAGAAAAGTTGGGCCGATACTGGTAGGAGACCTTTGGAGTTTTCAGTTGGTGATCTTGTGTTCTTGAAGATATCACCGACCAGAGGAGTGATCCGTTTTGGTAGTCGAGGCAAGCTTAGCCCTCGATTCGTGGGGCCTTTCGGTATTATCGAGCGTGTTGGAGAGGTAGCTTATCGATTGGCTTTACTACCATCATTGGCGAGTGTTTATAGCATGTTTCATGTATCTCAACTTCGTAAGTATATTCGAAATGAAACGCACGTCCTAGATCACTCGGAACTGACAGTAAGGGAAGATTTAACTCATGAAGAACGACCAATGGCGATTGTGGATCGACGAGAAAAAGTTCTCAAAAACAAGGTTATCCCTCTAGTACTTTTCTCATGGTGGAATCGTTCGCACGGAAAATCTACCTGGGAACGTGAAGACGAGATTCGAAAAAAGTTTCCTCATCTCTTTCCTTAGATCCGTATCTTTTTATCTTTTCCTTTTTTCATGAATTTCAAGAACGAAATTCTTTTGTAGTTGGGTATAATGTAATACCCTAGTAGGGTTATACGACATTATTGGTATTTTAACACTTGCTTTATATTTCTTCTATTTTATCTATTGGGTCGCGAATGATTCGAATACTAGTAGCCGTTATTCGACCCAACCCGCAAGTTTAGAACCCAATATGGTGCAAGATTGTATCTGAGATTTACCAGTAAAGTGTATCTATGTGAATCTAGTATAATACCTACATTATATTTTTAGATCTTTATATATCATATATCTAGATCATCATATATCTTTTAATAGCCACCAGTTAAGAATAAATTATATTTTATTAACTGTCATCATATAGTTGCCATCCCATATCTTATTTTGCTTTTATTTTTTACGTTTAAATCTCAAGATATCTAATATCAAATATTTACTAAATCTAGATATATTTTTAGAATTCTTTTAAATCTTAAATTATGGGTATGAGTTATTTAAAATATATTCTTGTATTATGGTTGAGAAGTTTACATATGTGAATTATTTTCCAAAATATATTTTTGATAAGATTTTAGTGGAGATTGGTTGTAATTTGATATTATCTATATACATTAAAATTAATATATATTTATAACCTAATTTAAACTATACTATATATATTTATATTAAACACAAAACCCATCTCTCTCTCTATGCACATAACATATATCTCTCTCATCAATTTATATATTCTCCTTCCTCTTTCTTCAAGCCCATACCCATTCTCGCCGACGCAACTCCAGCCGCATCCTAGAACCTTAACCGAGCCATCAAAATTTGGTGTTGGTTTGTATAGCGTCGTGTTGCTCCCGTTCATCGCGTTTTTTTAAAGGCAAGTTTACAACTTGCAACATTCTATGCTTTATGTAATTTACTTATATATTATTATTATCATTATTATTATCATCATCATCATACAGCTATATCTATATAATTTATACACCGTGGTTATTTAACATTAATCATTTTTATAATATACAATATATGCAAGTTTACAACTTGCGACATGCTATATATATATGGTCGTAATATTTCTTATTATTATCATTAATTAGTTTATAATCAGAATTTTATAACGTATACAAAATATAGTTTGAAAATATTACAATTTACACATGAAACGTCGTCGCAAAGCGGATACGACAAATCTGAAATTTACTGTATACCTTATCTTATAAAATTCATTATAAATCATACGAAAATCATTATCACACGTTCTTTAGTTCATTATGAATCTAACTCAGAATACTATAACCTTGTGAAATATTTACTTGCAAAATAAATTGTTTAAATAACGTAAAATGTAAATGAAAGTACCTCTGAACTGCTGTCCAGGTAAATTCCAGCAGCAAACTTTCAATTTCGAACGTTCATAACTTTTTGTAGGAACAACCTGAGATATTTTAACTTATAAAAATGAAAACCTTATTGAATTATATTTGTTTTGGTATATGACACGTCCCTTTTGGAGGACATTTGTTATTTTTAAGTTATTTTACAAATCATGGTGATGCTGAATTTCTGAACGAAACTTTCTTGTGCATGGTTAATCAATACCACTTTTATAGTTATTAATCGGATTGAATATGTTATCCCTGTTAATATTATTATTTCAATATCTATTTAATAAATAATAGTGCATATGTTTCAATATTCAGCAAATATTACCAATTTACAGTTTTATAATATCCGTCTGTATCCGAACCGATAATAGCTTATCTAGTTGCATGCCGGAACATCACAATATTATTATACCACTACATCAGTACAACATGTTATCTAGTTTTCATCATACATGGTAATGGATGTATAATGGTTATTAGAGATAGATACATATACATCCTGGCATCAGTTGTGTTTACCGTGTTACGATATTGATTACAGTTTCATATTGGGTATCTATTTGGTTCATATGCATTACATGAAATGCTCACGACACATTACCAGGCTTGTTACTTGGATCTTGTTACTAATGCCAATAATATTGACGTGTTTTTCTGACGGATGTGACTTATTGTCTGCATAGACAAGAACTGTACATACTTGATCCTGTGTTGGCATTAGATCTATATTGGTAATACCTGACTTGAATACAAACCTAGGGGAAAATGGGAAATCAAGAATATAAACGAAACGTAACTCAAGAGGATATTATTACTTGTTTTTCATTTTTTCGGGCGTTACGGAATAATTACTTGTTTGCCGATTTTCCGGGCGTTACGAAATAATCATTACTTGTTTGTTGTTTTTTCGGGCGTTACGGAATAATTACTTGTTTGCCGTTTTTCTGGGTATTACGGAATAAATACTGTTACCGTGGTCCCGTGGGGAATGAACAAGATATATATTGTTGGGTTACGATGAGAATTACATTCAAAGACTTTTAGAATAGATAACTTAGAAGCACAGTTTTATGTTACACATCATACATCACATACATACACATACCTTACGGTTTCATATTTGTGTTATTTATTTATATTCATGGTTACTTATATCTTTATATCCTGGATTATCACTGTTATTTGATATCTATGACGCACTGACGTCTGGGTTTTGCATGACCAAGTTCCTCTACCTTTATCGCAGGTAGATCAAGAGTATTTTAGCAATCAAGCCGAACAATGGGAAGTTGAACGTGTAATATTAGAGATGTTTATTTATTTATTTCCGTAGTTTTATTTCTTTTGATGTGAGCCCATATTAGGACGTGTTTTCGGATATTGTTTATTGGATCTTGATTCGTTTCCACATTATGCACTTTCTTGATTTTATTTACTGTGTTAGATGGACATGTACCAGCTAGTTTTTATATTTTACTGTTCTTGATATCCTATAGAAAGTCGTAATATGACTGTGGATGGATGATTCCTAACCACAGGTAGCATGGTTGGCTCTGTCATGTGTCGTGGTCTGTGCATCTTTAGAAGCAGGGCGTGACACACGGCAAACAATAATAATATCCTCTTGAGTTACATTTCGGTTACATTCTTAATTTCCCCCTTTCCCCCAAGGTTCTGTGTTCAAGTCAGGTATTGCCAATATAATCTAATACCAATACAGGATCAAGCAGGTACCGGTCTTGTCTATATAGAGAACAAGTCACGTTCATCAGGACAACAATCAGGATTATTAGCATTAGCAATAAAATCCAAGTAACAAGTTTGGTGATGTGTTATGAACATGTCATGTAATGTATATTAACCAAAATAGATACCAAATGTGAAACTGTAATCAATATCGAAATACGGTAACACAACTATTGCCGGGATGCATATGTATCTATCTGTAATAACCATTATACGTCTATTACCTTGTGTGATGCAATCTAGATAACATATTGTACTGATATAGTAGTATAACGATATCATGACTTTCCGGCATGCAACTATATAAACTATTATCGGTACGGATGCAGACGGATGGTATATAACTGTAAGTCGGTAATGTTTGCTGTAAAATATAACACATGCACTATCATTTAGTAAATAAATATCGATATAGTAAAATAGCATGTTACAAGTTTATAACTTGCTTGATCGGATCTCACGTCAAGGTACAAATTCCACGTTCCGACGTCGAAATAAAGTTACGACGCAAACTTACATGCGCAGGACTAGACCTGGCTAAGCAGTAATGTGACGTGGTGACTGAGCTAGACGACGATGGTGTCTGGGTCGTATGGATCGTCGGTGACACGCGCAACTCCGGCGAAACAATCGGGGATCAAGAAAAGAGAAGGAAATGAAAGAAGAAGAAGAAAAAGAAGACTAGCTGTTGGGTTACTGGGTTGGCGAGGACAGAAGAGAGATGGTGGCGACGAGGTGACGGTGACGAGGCGAAGTCGCCGACGGCGAGGTCGTCGTGGCCGTGAGGGGTGAAAGTGTTGGCTATAGTGCCCTCAAGTCAATTATTGTAATCACATGCACGCGATTATGATTATTGAGAGAGGACCTATACGGGTAGAACAATCTTACTCAAAATGATAGCATGCTATCTGGTTTGCCTTTATCATCATGTACATGCATTATGTAGTATTACAGATCACTATTATATGTTGATAGAGCCCATAGGATTCTTGCTTGACTACCAGTATTATGATGGCGATTATATACGTGGAAGTTGGGTGGTCTATAAACACATCCTTAAATATCCCTAGTCGAGGTAGTATCGAGACTGGGCATCGATACTCCGGAGTAGAATAGTATGAACTTATAGAGACCCCGACGAGGGGCGGTGGCCGGTCTCACAAGCCATTGGTGTCAGTTAGTCACCTAAGATAGTATATAGGTGCTCATTGGGTTATGAGTACACTGGACGGACTCACGGGGAACATGCTAGTTGGTATTATACCTATGGTCAGATAGCAGTTCCTAGGTGACATGGGTACAGGTTAGTCTGTCGACCTGAGATCATCATTTGTCTCGTGTGAGTTCCCACTGTACTTTGATGACTACCCTCCCACGGATCAAAGGAGTTGTGCAAACATGTTTTAGTTGGGTACAGTCCCGAGCCACATGGAGGCAGTGAGCGGATCGTCGGGGATTCGTCTCTCCAGGTATTGGGGGTTGATGTCGCGAGGTGCACGGGTGGCCATCACCACAAATCCTTGGCCAAGGTAGACGAGAATTAATGTTTTGGATTAGTAGTTTCTCAGTTGGTGATGGGCTTCATACCGACACGAAATGTCACGTTATTAGGGGTCTGAATTTATCCACCCCCTAGACTCGATATGCGATACTCTTAGACAAACAGACCGAACTGTACGGAGATTTTCACTGATAGGCTCAGTAGGGGCTCGGATGAGTTTGCTCGTCGGCCTTCCTTTCGTTCAATACCTAGGTGTCCGTTACGTACAGCTAGTGCCACTGACGTGCTTGTGGCTAAATCCACTGCCAGCGTATTGACGAGTCTTTAGAGTCCCACACAGAGGGTTTTCACGGTTCAGGCGATATGATGTAGATGACGTATGTTGGTATATACAGGTGTCCGATTAAATATATGTACAGGCTA
Organism: Agapanthus africanus; assembly: GCA_030015575.1. Classification (NCBI taxonomy): domain Eukaryota; kingdom Viridiplantae; phylum Streptophyta; class Magnoliopsida; order Asparagales; family Amaryllidaceae; genus Agapanthus; species Agapanthus africanus. Next base: position 16,392,727 of record JASDDO010000026.1, on the reverse strand, counting down.
TATAGACTTTTATCGGACGGTTAATAATACTAGAGGTTTAGGATTGAGCCGGATTATTAAATCAAGTTTTGATTTAATAATTTATATATATATATATATATTTATATATGTATTCTAGTATTATTGTTCACTATTCATTTTCTCTCTTGGCTATTCGTATTTTTATACGAATACACGTATATGTATTTCGATACGTATACCAGGTTGTAATCCGTATTTATACTGAATATCTACTAGAAGATGGACACCTCATTATATGATTTTCTTTTTAGAAAATCATTTGGAAATGAGGTGGAGGGTGAGGTGGCATGAGCATGATTGGAGGTATGTAGAGAGGTATGGCTCTTGATTGTTTATTGTAAAATATGTGAGATATTTTCTTGCATGGTTGAAAAACACTTAGCCATTCTTTCTACATGATACTCATACATTTCATTCATACTCTCTTGGAGTCTTAGCCATATTCTTAAGTTGCTCATGCCCATGGTTTTCCTCACCTCCACCTTCTTCTTCTTTGATTACTCACTTGAGCATGAGACATGAGAGAAAAAGATAGTGAGATATTCCTACACACCCCATTCTCCATTGCTAGCAATCTTGGAGCATCGGTTGCTTCGCTAGGCGAAGATGGAGCCTGCATCATCTCCCTTGGGTGGATCATCTTCGACGGAGGAAGACCGGAGGCCAAGCTCAATCGTGGACACCTCAAGGAGCTAAGGATGATGGTGGAAGACCGAAGGACACGGATCATTCGGTATAATGTTTCTATCATAGTAGTTTAGCTCTTTGTTAGTTAGCTAGTTTAAGTTTATGGTTCGATTCTACGACGGGTTCGTTAGCGCCAAGTTTTTAAACGTCATTTTTATTCCGCATCACCTACGGTAGATGGCCAGGGCGCTATCGTAATCCAACATAGTATCAGAGCCACCCTATAAACCATTACTAGATAGTTTACACAAGATTAAAATATCGATCGGCCAAATTTTCTGAATCGCAAATCCATTTATCCATGCTTGCTGTCGATTTTAAAACTTGTTCAAAAAATCATTCCGAGTATCTTAAAAATTCGTACAGGCAATATTAGAGCACCACAAGAAATTTCAGCACGTGAGCCAATAATTTAGCCGTGGAACCGCCGCATACCATGCCCATTGGCGGCGGTTCCGCGGTCTATATGTGGCCTCTCTGTGCTAAATTTATTCTGGCACTCTAATACTTGGAAATATGATTTTTGGGATATTTGGTTTTGACCCAGATCTGTTTGAGTGCTGGATTGCATTTATGGCCAATTTGGAAATGTTTAGTTGATCGAAATTTTAAGTATGTGTTTATCAGTGCATGTGAATATATCTGCGACCGTGAATATCATTGAGCGGTACAACCCGACTAGTTGCTATATGTTCAATTAGACGGATTTGTGATCGTGATATTCACGTTGATATTCTGAGTTGTGCTGTTATTGTGGTTGGATTGTTGTGGTGGATAGCCAGTGGTGCAATGGTAGTTATACAGTTCAGATTCATTTATATATTCGTTATTGCGAGGAGAGCGTCCGACATGTAGACAGCCGTCTCTCCCGGATTGTATATTCTTTATTGGGGCATGACCGGGTTGAGGTCGATATCGCCATTGTATATATATTTTTCTTTTCTGTACTAGGATTACCCCGCGGTGGAGTGCTCAAATAGCCGGGTTCTAGAGGGCAACGGGCCCGCATCTCATGGCATTGAGACGGAGGGGGCCTTACTCTAGAATTGGCGGGCTATTCGCCGCACTCGTAGGGGGTATAGGATGACCCACGGTGGAGTGCTCAAGTTACCGGATTCCGTGAAGTGCTGGGTGGCCCATTCACTTTGTTGATTGGGGTTGCTTCACTTCTGGGAATGGAGGGTGACTTGCCGCGCTCATAGGGGTCCAGGTTTTCATTGCATAGGCTATCAACACTACCGGGAACGTCGGGTCTCATTTGCGGCTCAAATGAAATCCGAGGCTCCAAGTTTATCCACCGTTCCGTGTTGTTTGTTGATATTTTATGATGTTTCTTATATCATGCCTGGGACGAATGTTATATATATATATATATTTATATATACTAGTAGATGTTGTATATGTTTTGCATCCGCGCTAGTCCATCCCCCGCTCTGCCATTAGTTAAGTAACCTAACGGTGCATGAAGGGTCCCCGTGGCGAATGCGGATGGCATATACGTACATTGTAGTTTTGTTCCCTTTTCTGGTATGATATGGATTAATTGATGGGACTGCATTAATTCCGATTAATGAAAGAAAAAAAACATATATGATGTTGTTAGAACCAATTCTGAAAATTGTTATTACAGACGTTTCGTTTTGCTTTACACAACGGTATTCGGTTCTGAATATCCAACACCTCATTCGACGAGGCAAGAGCCGAGATCCCTTCATAGGGAGTGACCACTTGGGCAAAAGTTTGCGTCATTGTAATAACTTTATTATAGTCGATTATTTTGCTTTGCATTATGGTATTCAGTTAGAAATATCCTGCACCTCATTCGATGAGGAAAGAGCCGAGATCTATTCACAGGGAGTGACCACTTCAGCAAAAGTTTACGCCACTATATATTTATAAAACCACTCGGGTTCCTTCAATGATATCAAGTTCATTACGTTAAAGGTTTTTCACCAAAAACCAGCCGTAGCCCTCCGTCATTTCTTACGAGTAGTACTTAGTATTCGTGCTACGTTTGTTGACTGTGTCAAGGCGTAGTGTCCGGTAGCTAAGTGGTGCTTGTTTGTAGCATGCAATGCGATTGGTTAGAACAGTCGTGCGGCCTTGTTGACTGTGTCAAGGGTTCGTACGGGTGGGTTAAATATAATTAAGATAATAACGGGTTGAACTTGACTAGGACTCTTTGATTTGTTGACTGTGTCAAGGTCACTTGGGTCCTAGGGGTAAAAACCACATCGGGGGTTTCAAATATACATGAAACTTTCCAGGCATGCGCATACTTTCTGGAGTGTGGTGACTTGAGTGGCTTCCATCAAGTTATCATGCGATGATAGTTGGATCCCGATTCCCACTAATGAGTAGGTATTACTCCTTGGGTGATTTTCAGATGATCCCGGCTAATTCTCCTTTTAGGGTTTGAAGGAGAATTCGAGAAAACAGTGGGAGCCATCCTGATTAAATAAAGTAATTAACCAATCTAATTTAGGTTAGAGTGCACGCTGAGTGTTTCTTTTCTCTCTCTCTCTTTGGCAACAACCATGGCCTGACCTTAAAAACTCATGAACCAAGTTAACCGAACCTTCTTAAAACACTTTGGATTTTGGATTGTCATTAAGTCACATATATCCTTACCGCTCCTATTTTCCCTTTGCATTTTTCCAGAACACTACGTATCACTACGAAGATCCATATTGATTGGATATTCCATCGTATAGTTACATACGAACTAGAAAAAAACTTGTTTCAGTTCAAGGATGGATTCTGGTTCTGGAAAAATTGAATAGGACTATTCTGTTGTCTTTTCTCTTCATCTCATCTCAGGTCGCAAGAGCTCCTAGTATTAGGAGAGTACACCTATTGCGCTTATTGGATAGTTTTCTTCCAAACCATAGACATATGCCTAAAGGTAGGGAAGGAAGAAAACCACTTAGCCTAAGTGTGGTGTACAGAAGGTAATAAGTAAAGACATATAAAGGGATTAGAGTGAGAGCAAAGAAAATTGCGACTGCTATCATTCACGACGAAGCCATGTATATCCCAGCCACTCCTACTTCCCCTTTGCATTTCTCCAGAACACTCCGTATCATTATGAAGATCCATATTGCTTGGATATGCTATCGTATAATTACATACGAACTCGAAGGAACTTATTTCAATTCGAGGATGGTTCCCGGTTCGGGAGAAATTGAATAGGATTATTCGGTTGTCTTTCACTTTAGCTTCTCTCAGGGTGCGAGGGTTTCTAGTATTAGGAGAGTACACCTATTACGCTTATTGGATAGTCTTCTTCCAAACCATAGGCAGGTGCCGAAAGGTTGGGAAGGAAGAAAACCAATTAGCCTAAGTGTGGTGTACAGAAGATAAGTAAAGACATATGAAGGGATTGGAGTGAGGGCAAGAAAATATATGGTTACTGTCATGAATTTGGATAGTGAAAAAGGCATTACTAGGAATACCCGGCCACCCCTTCGAAACATTTTCATGTTTCAGTTTTACCGTGCGGTGTTAATTGAAAACTATTTTCCCAATTAGATTCTAACTCCAGGGTATGTATTTACCAGATTTGATTCTCACATCTGTATAGAGTTACAGATTTCGAGTGAGAGTAAAATATTGGGAATTGGGTGATTAGATTCTCTATATATCGGAATTCTTTTTAATTGGTGATATTTGAGGAAATCACCTGGGTTTTGCCTGACGACAAATATTTGGTTTTGAATATCCGTCGTTATGCACCAATTTCAAACTGATATATCTGTACGTTTATTTTATAAAGTGAAATATAAATTTTTGACAAGTATTTAGTTGAAATATAAAGTCCAGATTTTGAGAAGATATAGGTATAAGAATAAAGTAGAGAACCATATGTTGCAAATATCAGGATTCTTCAAGGTGATCGAAGATGTAGATACTTGTGTTAGGCATTCCGTCGTAAGTAATAGTTTTGAGAACTTGCTTCTCTTTCAGTTTACTCATACGTCGGTGCATTCCTTGATGAGTAATGCTGCTTGGCCTCCTTCCATTTAGTTGATATGCACAGGAAACAGCTGCTTGATATTTTGAATCTGGTTCCAATTAAATTAGTGCCTTTGTTTCTATATTGGATATAGAGTGGATTCATATCTTAACGATGTTAAGGTATATGAAGTTGTCCGATTTATGCTTAAAACCAAAATCCGGATAAACTCTAGGCACATTTTAGTAATGGCAGTTTGTGGGTTTTTCTCGAGCTTTGACGAGGGTTAACATTCTACCATCGGGAAGATCAATAGTTATATTGTTCTTGACTTGCCACAGTTTTAGTAAAATGAATTCTTTTCAGAAAATATTAGTGGGAGTATGGTAGAACTGGAATTGATTCCAGAACCACAAACGATTACTGAAAATTTAGTAGAACCTGAGAATTCAATTGGTTTCGACGATCCATTAGCCACTCCGCAGATTTGGTGGGTAAACTCAGGCACCCGAGAGGTACTTCAGTCTCCTCAAAGACGGTGTCAGGGAGGTTTTTGATTACCCAAACTTGCCACTGCTGCTGTTCTATACTATGAGATCTGGTAGGAGGATGAGTATAACGTCGTTCTAAATTAGCTTTAGAAGTGTACGTGTATATGACTCTGCCAGAGGGTTGTTGTAGTCAGTGGGAGTAGCGGAAGCATAGTGGGCAAGTAGTTTATGTCTATTTATAGACTAAAGCAAGTATAATGGAGATAGATTATCTAGTTTTGATGTGACAGTCATAGAGTTTGACTTCATCAGAACAACAGATAGACCTGGTAAGAAGGTAGTATGGAGTGATGTCCTGGTATATGGATGCCATGCTCTTGATAAGAAGTGATTTTCCTATATTACGATCAGTTATATTGTGGTTGTCACAAGGTGTTTCTCCACATAGGATCTGGATAAAATATCAGGGTTTCTGGTCACTGGATCTATGGTTTTAGATCTAGATTTGGGAAGTGTCTCAATACGGGTACTTTGTTAGTGTATATGCCCTAGAGGACATTACTGTATCATACTAGTTTGTATATTACTTAATGGAAGCTTGGGATATTCACAGTTGGAATAACATTCTTGCTCAAAATATTAGTATGCTACTTGGTTTGTTTCTACTTCAATATGTACATATGTTTCTTTTAACATATTACCTATGCATATTAGTAGAGCCCTTAGGATCTATGCTTGATTACCAGCGTTGTGATGGCAGTCACACTAGTGGGAGCTGGGTAATCTACAAGCACATCCTTATACAGGTCCCTAGTCCCGGGATTATCGATACATGGCATCGATACTCCAGAGTAGACTAGTGTATACGCTTCCTTTCCCACCCTGGGAGATGGTCTGTCCCACAGCCATCGGTACGTCGTACTGGAGATAGTATGCAGGTGCTCATTAGGTTGTGAGTTACACTGGACGGACTCATTGGGAACTGTTGTTTGGTTATATACCTATCGTCAGATAGCAGTACCCATGTGACATGAGTACAACTTAGTCCGTTGAATTGACACTGCTGCTTCGTCTCAAGTGTGTTCCCAATGTTCTTAGATTACTACTCTACCATGGCTCTACTGAGTCGTCCAAACCGGTAGAGTTAGGTGCAGTCCCGAAGCGCTTGGAGGCAGTGGCGGTTAGATAGGATTCATCTCTCCCGGTATTGGGGGCTGATATCGCGTTGTGTTCGGAACGCCATTACACATAGTCCCTGGCCAGGGTAAGAGAGATTTACTAGTAGGTACTCCAGTAGTTTCTCAGAGTTGTTCCCGCAAAAAAAAATTTCTGCGCAAAAGAGTCCAAGGTATCAAATGGCAGCGATACGCTTAAGGAAATGCGAACCAGTATCTTCCGGCCTGTATTTTGATAAACTCCCGAAGAACGAACTGTTAAATTCTGATGGTATCGAAAGCATCTCGAAAAATCCTTCGATTTGATATATTATGGGCATCATAATTCATCCGGGATCAAACGTTATGAGAAAATATGTTATGCACTATTCCCTGATTAAAAATCAGGAATTACCTCAATGAGGTATCACGTGCTCACACGTGATCAATGGTCACGTGTTGACACGTGATAGTTAAAACAGAAATAAAACAAATGGCTGAAGAAGGATCCAATTGGGGGTCACCTGCTCACACGTGACCAATGGTCACGTGTTGACACGTGATAGTTAAAACAGAAATAAAAACAAATGGCTGAAGGAAATACCTCAATGAGGTATCACGTGCTCACACGTGACCAATGGTCACGTGTTGACACGTGATGGTTAAAACTAAAGCGTAAATAAATGCTGAGAAAAGGACTCAATTGGGGGTCACGTGCTCACACGTGATCAAGGGTCGCGTGTCAGCACGTGATTGGCTTCGAAAGCCTTACAGTTTAATAGAATTAAATTCTAAAGGCTTCTCAATCTTTCCAAATGGAAAAGGATTATGGGGACCGTTGGATTAAAGATCCAAGAGTGATTAAAAATCACCAATTTATGGAAAAAATCTTAGACAAGAAAAGATTTCCCCTAAATCTTACTGAAAATAACAAACAGAATATCTTTGGATCTAAAATCCGACGGTGAATAAAATTCACTGAATGATCTAAATGATCATATTAATTATGAAAACAAACAAAATCTTTCAATGAAAGATTTACTAAACAAATTGATTCTTTTCATTCTCCTATAAATAGGAGCCAAGAGAAGGTAGAGAGATATAGTTTTTTGGAATCTTGAAATTTCAGAGAGAAAAGAAAGGAGAATTTAATTCTCAACAAAGAAAACCCTAGGTGAGAAAAGAAAGGGGATCATAACTTCAAAATGTGAATTTAATTCTCAATCTAAGAGTTTAACACTTCTGCAAAAGAACTTAGTTCTTTCTCTGGTTGAAGATCTGCAAAGAGCACATCTCCCCATAAGTTAAGAATTTAATTCTCATCGGGTCGAGATCCTGCCATGCAGATCCAAAACTTAGAGGGGGGATTGGGTTTAGAGAATTTAATTCTCCCAAAAAAAAACTAGGGTTTAACCCTATATGAGAATTTAATTCTCCTAGAATTACAGGAATTTAATTCCTTCAAGATGGACAACACTAGGGTTTAACCCTAATGGAGAATTTAATTCTCTCAAATTCACAGGAATTTAATTCCTCTTAAAAAATAAAATTAGGGTTTCACCCTATGCAAGAATTTAATTCTTTTACATATATGGGAATTTAATTCCTTTAAAAGAAAATTAGGGTTTAACCCTATATAAGAATTTAATTCTTCATATATAGGAATTTAATTCCTCCAAAATCATGAATAGAGTTTAACCCTATGAAAAAATTCAATTCTTAAAAATAAAGAGACTAAAGAGATCTCTGTGCATGACAAGGACTAAGGTCATGTGTCCCCACGTGACCCCTGAAAAGATCCCCAAAAATGAGAAGGAAAAAGTTCTGAGGCAATGCCTCACGTACTCCCACGTGACCTCCAAAACACAGAAAGAGAAAGCAAAGGAAATCTAAGCTTTGGGTGCTCTCACGTGTTATCACGTGACCCCTCAGCAAATACTTTAACAATTGGCGCACAGATCTCCATCACGTGCCAACACGTGATCCACGAAAATAAAAAGAAGTGTTTAACACTTGTTTGCAGAACAAAATAAAGGGGATCTGGTCCCTCTTTTTGATGCCATCACGTGCTCCCGCATGACTCCTTTCTCTTCTAGTGTTTAACACTGTTATCTTTTATTGTTTAACACTAATTTGAGAATTACATTTCTACTGTTTAACACTAATTTGATAATCTTGTTTCCAGTGTTCAACACTGCTTTTTGCCAAATTGGCTAATTTTCCAGAAGCAAAAGTCCCTCCTCCAAATGAATCTCAAAATTGAGGAAATCAAAAATAAAAATGTTGCTAGAGCCTTCAAACTCTTGTTTTGCATTGCTAAATAATGAGAGGCTGAACCCAGGCTAATGTTCAACAGTCCGACAAAGGGCCAACATTTCAAATCTAATCGGACTTAGCCCAAGTTGGCCATAAGTCCTCAATTCAGATTTAACCGAGCCAATGTGCACATAATCTAATTAATTGGTCTTAGTTCCAAATTGGACTACAGATCTCCCAATCGACTTTGGTTCAAGGGTACATCTCTGAACTCCTCTGATATTTGTCGTTGTAATCCTTTAACGTCTTCAGAGAGGTGATGGGTCCCGATAACCAATCATTCCATGGACTCTGGTGTCCTTAAACTCATGGACTATGATGTCCTTAATCTTGACTGTGAGGTCTTTAAACTCACGGACTATGATGTCCTTAACCTTGACCGTGAAGTCTTTAAACTCACGGACTATGATGTCCTTAACCTTGACTGTGATGTCTTTAAACTCACAGACTATGATGTCCTTAACCTTGGACCACCATGTCCTTAAACTGGTAATGGACCACTATGTCCTTAAACTGGTAATGTACCACTATGTCCTTAATCTGGTATTGGACCACTTTGTCCTTAAACTGGTAATTGACCGCGATATACCTAAACTAAACAATAGAGTTCAAATGCTCTTTTGTTGGATCTAAATGATCCTGTTAAGTTGATCTTAGTCTAAAATTAGACTAACGTGTCCTTAACAAACGTTGAGTTGATCTTAGTCTAAAATTAGAATAACGTATCATTAACGAACGTTTAAGTTGATCTTAGTCTCAAATAAGACTAACGTATCCTTAAACCCAAAGCCCCAAACCCAAATCTAAGAAAATACGGATTTGGACTAATCCACGTCCTACGGGAGACAACATAAATTAGTCTCCATATACAATCCACGGGCAACCACAAACAAAACAAACACCCACGACACGAAGTGACCATCTGGAGAAGGAGAAAGTTGTTACCGCGATGCGGTAACGTAATTAACTGCAGGGGCTTGCGCCTGCAGGGAAGAGCGTCGCCACAGTCAAAACCCCTCAAACGAGGGGGAATCTGACGAAGTCTGCTATATCGGCCGCATCCGTTTAAACCTTCGATACACGGTGCCATAAATCAACTTGGCATCTTCGGAGAGGTGGACAGATAGCACCAAATAGCATCTATCCCCAGATTCAGGCAAGACAGTCCGTCTTACCGGTTTCCGGAGGTAAACAGATTCTGGCACGCCCGGTGGGACCTCTTCCTCTTCTCACTCCACACTTCGTGTGTCGTGTTCGCGAACGAATCGCGGTTTGCTATGGTTGCCTGTGGATTCGAGGTACTAAGATCTGGTGTCTTGCTCCGTGTAGAAAACAGAAGATCAATGGCTTCAAACTGCACAAACTGCAACTGCAACTCTCGCTCCGTCCCGTTCGGAGGAGTGACTTACGGGCCCCAAGCGGCCTCCCTTTTCAAGATGCCAGTGGAGCAGGTAACTCAAGCCACCACTGGACTATTCTTCGAGACCATGCTCCCACCAATGAGCTTCAATACTCCTGTACCATCGCAAGAAGCTCAGAAGAAGTCGGTCCTTGATCAGCTTACAACTACCGCGGCCCCTCTCAACGGGTCGCCCAAGTCCAGCACCTCAGTCTTTGACAGACTGAGCCAAAGCTCCAACGGGCCCTTGAAGAAGCCCGCAATACCAGAAGGCGTTATCCTGAAGCGGATATCCATTTCTACTCTTGAAGTCACCAAGGCGACTTCTCCGGCTAAGGGGTCGGCCTTCACAAGACTGGCCGTTTCAGCTCCCACTCCGGGTGAAATAACCAAGGCCGTTTCCCCTGCACAAAAATCGGCCTTTTCAAGATTGGCCATTCCCTCTCACCGAGCATCTGTCTTTGACAGGCTGGCGCCAACAGTAGACTCTCATCAGAATAGGGGGCACGGGAAAGCTGATCCAACAGCGGAGGTAATCCCGGCCGCACGACATGCCCGATGTCGCCACTGGCGCCGAGTGAGGAAAGCTGGGGGCAATTCCACTTCCGGATTGACTCCGCCAGCTCCAATGGTGGAAGTTGATGCTGCTGTTCCAACTGGGAACAACTTTGAATTACTTAACAGGGTACACAGGAATTCGCCTACCGCCGTACCGAAAAGATCTCCTCCATCAGTGGAGAATGTCGCGGAAGCAAAGCCAGAACAGTCCCCTCAACGGCTGTCCTCTAAAATCTATAAAGTCTGGCGGCAGGTTCGGGACTCAGTAATTGATCAAGATTACCCTCGCCGACAGAAAAAGGCGAAGGTTCAACAAGAAGAGAACCATCCTGCCAAATCACAAAAAGCTGTCTGGGTGCCCGCTGCGACGCCCCTCTCAACTTCAACTGCTCAAAAGAAAAGGAGGCCGGAGAAAGCCCTGTGGCTGCGGCAGACCGCAAAGGCATTGAGCCCAAATGCCCCAAGTCTGAGGGCATGATGGTACATACTGTCTACATGGCTTCCGGAAAAGAAGAAAGCCGCACTTCGACGGGCCACCGACCGCTCACCCGATCAATAACAAGGGCTCAAGAACAACAACAGCAAAAGCTTCAGGAGATGCTTACTGCAATGACTGCGCTCACCGGACCAAAAGAAAGCCCGGTGGCGTCATCGGAGCAGCGTCATGAACAAGAAACCGATGCTGACTTCCTTCGCAGAGTCCTCGAAAAAAGGACAGAGAAGCCGCAGAACAAGTGGCTAATATAAAGCGAATGGCACTTCTCTTCCAAGACATGGTCGGGATGATATTACAGCCGGAATCTCCAGCTGAAGACCCTCCGATCATTATTGAAGACGACAGAGGGAAGACATCGAACCCTCATCCGACTCTTTTAGAAGCCAATGAGGAAACCATCTCAAAAGCCATGCTTGATGATTACATCGCTCAGCAGATACGAGTTCATCAGGCGAATAAAGCGGCTGGACAAATTGTTAAAACTGGACGACCCTATCCGGGTTGGTACGACCAAATAAAGTACCCGCCGGGATACACGATCCCTAAATTCCACGTATACAAGGGGACGGGAAATCCGCATCAGCATTTCGCTCAATTCAGAGCCTTATGCGGCAACACTGGAGGTGACGATAAGCTATTGCTCCGCCAGTTTGTTGGCAGTTTGTCGGAGACAGCATTCGAGTGGTATTCCGAACTCCCAAATGACTCTGTCAAGACATTCGCAGAGATGGAGTTGCTATTCACTCAGCGTTTTGCAAGCGCTAGCGAACGCACCCCAATCACGGCACTGATCAATGCCAGGGTGAAACCAGGAGAAACATGGGTCCAGTATTTGATACGGTGGCGTAATCTATGGTCGAAGTGCGAGCAGCGCATCGAAGAAGCGCCTGCGGTAGGCATGTTCGTGGGTACTCTTGACCCTCAAGCGATCATATCCCAATTCATGATGTTCTTCAAGCCGACCACCTTCTAGGCCTTGATTGACAAGCTGACCCAAATGGACCAGATGGGCCATAGGCCTTCCTCTTCAAAGATGGAGCCTTGGAATGAAAAGGGCAAAGGAAAAGCAACCTTCGTTGCCAATACTCAACAACGAATGAGCAACTTAAAGCCGGTTGTTCGCCAAAACAACGTGCGTCAATGCCCATCCCTCGAGGAGAGATTGGGATGTCCTTACTCGTTTCCCCAGGATAAAACGAGGAAACTATTCTAGCTGGCAGTGCGCAACAGGCTCATCAATCTGCCGAATCCAAAACGTTCGTTGCAGCCAGGTGATGTCAACGATCCTAATTACTTCCCTTACCACCAAGCAGTAAGCCATCCAATTGAAGATAGCTTCATCTTCAAAGGCTGGATTGAGGATCAATACCAACAAGGCAAGTTCGTATTATCCGAAAATTGGAAGGTGAACCCACCACAACCTCACGCCCCTAAAAAGGTGGACATGCCGGGGGGCATCATGCTCATTCATAAGGGAAGCCCTATGGGAGGACGTTCTTTCAGCCAAGACGAAAAGCATGCTAAAGGATCTCCAAACATGCCCGGCGATCAGGTGGAAAAATCCACTGGAACCCGAGATCATCGAGGGAATGCTGAAACCACGCCCAACTCCAAAAACTGGTGGTGATGGTCAGAGCGCTCACACCCAGCCATCAAAGTCTTCGAAGAAGAAGAAGAAGACCAAAAAGCCCGTGAAGCCTGGTGACAAGCGCACGGACCTGCAAAAACAGATTGACGCGTTGGAAGAATATAATCAGAAGGCGCGGACCCCAGTCACACTCCAAGAATTTCTCACCCACGTCCTTGAGGACGAAAATAATGGAGAAGACTCGTCGGATGAATCTGAAGGTTACGTAGCAAGTTGCCTTGTGATCTCTCACTCATCAATAAACAATGAAGACGTTCCTTACGCAGGGAAACCGAGGGCAAATCCTGAGCCTGAACTTCTAGGACCATCAGACGAAATGATTGATGCATTCCTAAACGAATCCCGTTAGGAAAGCAAAGCCAATCGAGAGCGTGAACTGGCTATATTTGAAAATGTCAAACGCCGACGACTGGAGGAAAAGGTTGAGACACCCCGACTGGAGCAAAGCATCCCTATCGCCAGCAAAAGCAATCTTAAAGTAAGGAATCAATTCGCTTGGGCCCTGGCAATAGGAATGAAGACGCCCTCTCTCAAAAGAATACCATCAGAAGATTACACACCCCACCGAGGAGTGCATAGCCTTTAAAAACTGGTGGCAGGGATATGTTGCCCATCGACGACACGTTCAACGAGTGAAGCGCAAGGCTCATCGGGAACAGAAAAGCACGATAGATGAGCGCGAAAGAGCTGCTGGCAACTGTCACATAGCCGACACCAAGGGATCGCAAGTTATCACCTTTGGAAGCGACTCTGACGAAGAAGTCGCCCCCAGCCCTCTCTTCAAGGAATCCACTACCGGCACCAAACATGCGATGATTTGTGGCAAAATCTAGCTGCGTAATCGTACGTTGACCTATGACTGAAACGTCGTTAAACTACTACCAACCCGCGGCATCCCCAGGCTGACTTGGTAAAAAAAAAGGGGTACGTCCGCATGCAAAATAGGCACGGATGAAAACCCGAAAGGGCTCCGTGAGTAAAAACAGCAGGGTTACCGGCGAGTTTGTGAAAACCCGAAAGGGCACAGACTCGTGTAAAAAAAAGAGGGTACGTCCATAAGCGAAATGGGCACGGATGAAAACCTGAAAGGGCTCCGTGAGTAAAAACAGCAGGGCTACCGGCGAGTGTTTTTGAAAACCCGAAAGGGCGCAACCTCGTTAAAAGACACTTGCAATGTCCTTTCGACCTTATAAGGAGAAACCACCCGCGTGAGATCCTTACTACTCACAAAGGAAACAACACACTTAGGAATCCCTACGACTCCTAAGGAGAAATTACACTTGCGAGATCCTCACGACTCGTAAGGAGAACCCTCTTATGAGACCCTCACGGCTCATAAGATTCAAAAGTCTTAAGTTACAGGGACCTGAACCTGTTCTTAAGCACCCCCCACAACCTCCAATACTGCCCTACAAGCGGTTCAATGCCGACCCTTGTATACAATCCACGAGCGCGAATAAACATTTCCCTAACAGAGTCCTACCAGCGACTAGGGATATGCTCACACGGTGAACAAACACTTGTAGGTCCTCTCGACTTGCAAGGAGAAAACACTCTTGTAAGATCCTTACGACTTATAAGAGAACACACACTTAGGAATCCTCATGATTCCTAAGGAGAAAAAGCACCTACGAGATCCTCACGACTCGTAGGGAGAAACACCTTTATGAGACCCTTACGGCTCATGAAGTCAAAAGCCTTAGACGATGGGATCCTAACCCTGTTTGCTAAGCCACCTTTGTTCGACATCGACGGAGGCAAATGATGATTTGCTCCTGGCAATATCCCAGTTGTAGCGATGCTGATGCCTAAATAGGTATCAAATTCCAAGTCCTTTCATGGAAAATGATGATTCGCTCCTGGAAATATTCCAGTCGCAGCGATGTTGATGCTAAGATTGGCATCAGATTCCAAGTTCCACACTCGCGATAAAAAAAATCAGCGAGCCAAAAATGCATACGAAATAGCCGAAATGATGGGGCAACTTGCAACGAAATCAGTAAGTAAAAATGCATGCATACAAAAACAGCCGAAATGATTAGGCAACTCGCAATAAAAAGCAACGAGTAAAAAGAAAAATAGCTGAAATGATTGGGCACCGTGAAAAATAGACGAAATGATTGGGCAATCGCCATTTTCGCAATATAAAAAACTGAAATGATAGAGCATCGCGGAAAGAATAAAAAAAAATGATGAAAGAATGAAACTTTTTGTCCTGCAGGTGAGGTCACATTGATTCCTGTATACAATCCATGGGCACAAACAAGAAGGGAACCATATCATCCCACCAGGCTCCATCAGAAAGTGAAGCCAAATCTCGACGGTTCATAGACAACCTAGAGACAACCTTGACATTTGTCGCAATATTGCAGACACAATGTCAACAAGCGAAGCAAAGGAAGATCCCTGGCTTTAGGGTCTCGACGTCAATATCGACAACTTAGAGATCACCAACGGCGTTTCTCCTCACTCCAACCAGATGCAGACGTGACGTCAACAACCGACCTCAGAGTCGCAACGAAACGGAGCCATGGCAAAGTCCCTAGTTCCAAATCTTAATGGCCACATTTACAGCCTAGAGACCAACAACAGTGTGCCTCCTCATTCCAACAGGACACAGATGTTACACCATCAAATGGAGTGACGGAGAAATCCCAGCTCCACATCAGCATTCGTCTCGTTACACCAGACGCAATGTCAACAACGACGTTCCTTCGTAGTCCAGCAGGATGCAGATGCAACGTCAACAAAAGACCTCACGGTCCAAACAAAGCGGAGTGACGGCGAAATCCCAGCTCCACCTCAGCATTCGTCTCGATAAAGCAGACGAGATGTCAACGACAGCGTTCCTCCGCAGTCTAGCAGGATGCAGATGCAACGTCAACAAAAGACCTCATGGTCGAAACAAAGCGGAGCGACGGCAAAATCCCAGCTCCACTTCGACGTTCGTTTCGATACAGCAGACGTGATGTCACCCCAGCGTTTTTTCCCTCAGCAGGATGCAGACGCAACGTCAACGAAGGACCTCATGGTCGAAACAAAGCGGAGTGACGGCAAAATCCCAGCTCCACCTCAGCATTCGTCTCGATACAGCAGATGCAATGCCAGCAAATGAAGCGAATGCCAAATTCCTAGCTTCAGGGTCTTGACGGTAACTCATATAAAAACTGAAAGACTACCGGAGATCATCCCACATCAGCACGGAGTGGTCACCACCATGACATTCGTCTCGATACAGCAGACGCAGTGAAAGAAAATGAAGCGAAGGCCAAATTCCTAGATTCAGGGTCTTGACGGTAACTCATATAAAACCTAAAAGACTATCGGAGATCATCCCACACCAACGCGGAGTGGTCACCACCTCGACGTTCGTCTCGATATAGCAGACGAGATGTCACCACAGCGTCCTTCCTCCAACAGGATCCGGACACGCCAAAGCAAACAAAGAAAAGGCCAAATTCCTAGCTTCAGGGTCTTGACGGTAACTCATATAAAACCTGAAAGACAATCGGAGATCATCCCATACCAGCGCGGAGTGGTCACCACCTCGACATTCGTCTCATTACAGCAGACGCGATGCCAGCAAACGAAGCAAAGGCCAAATTCCTAGCTTCAGGGTCTTGACGGCAACTCATATAAAATCTGAAAGACAATCGGAGATCATCCCACACCAGCGCGGAGTGGTCACCACCTCGACATTCGTCTCGTTACAACAGACGCGATGCCGGCAAACGAAGCAAAGGCTAAATTCCTAGCTTCAGGGTCTTGACGGTAACTCATATAAAACCTACAAGTCTACCGGAGATCATCCCACATGGAGTGGTCATCACCTCGACGTTCGTCTCGATACAGCAGACGAGATGTCACCACAGCGTTCTTTCTCCAACAAGATGCAGACGCGACAACAAAAACGGAGCCAAGGCAAAATCCCTAGTTCCAAACCTTGACGGTTCACCAACAACCTATAGACAACCGCGACATTCATCTCGTTACAGCAGACGCAATGCCAGCAAAACGAAGCAAAGGCCAAATTCCTAGCTTCAGGTTCTTGACAGTAACTCATATAAAACCTGAAAGACTATCGGAGATCATCCCACACCAGCGCGGAGTGGTTATGACTCATCGGGGCTCTCCAAAATGAGCCTAACCTCAAGTAAAAAGCGGCATGGCAAAATTCCCAACGCATGCTCTTCCGACGGTCAAACTGCCTAAGAGGATTGCTTGAAGACGTCTTGTCTAACCCCCGAAGGGATCATAGACACGACTGTCGCAAGGCTACTCGAACAAAAAGATTGCCTATCGAGGGATACATCAGCCAACGCGACGGTACAACGGGCAAAACCCTAGTATCACAGACCCTAACGGACCTCTGTCGTAAAGAGCAAAGGTTAACTGTGCGTTAGGACATTCTTGCGAGAACTTCTCGATTCCTCTCGACTCATGAGGAAATTAGTGTCCTTGTGAGAACTTCTCGGTTCATCTCGACTCGTAGGGAAAAGCCTTAGGTAATGGGGATAAAAACCTGTTTCCTAAGCACTGGGGCCCTGCAAGTTGGTCCAAAACGGACTCTTGAATACTATTCACGGACCACACTCTCCAAAGTCGAATCTCGACAAGGAGGGAAACAACCACTTACGAGTCCTCTCGACTTATAAGCGGGAAAATTCTCTTGTGAGAGCCTTACGACTCTCAAGAGAAAACACACTTAGGAATCCTCACGACTCCTAAGGAGAAAAGAAACCTACGAGATCCTCACGACTCGTAGGGAGAAAAGTCTTTATGAGACCCTCACGGCTCGTAAAGTTGAAAAGTCTTAGATGGCAGATCCTACCCCTGTCTTCTAAGCCATCACTGCCCTGCAAAGAGGTCAAAATGGACCATTTATGGGCCGCACTTGCCGAAGCTACATGCCACTGAAATGGAGAAGTTACTCATGAGCATATAAACTACTTCACGCCAGAGTAAAACATAAAGAAACAGAAGGGTGCAGCTCATGGACCTCAGGGTTTGGAACTATATCTCTTAAGAGTCGAGATTTGAGTCAATGATAAATGACGACGCTTGTGTCCGCTCGTTATCTTCTCAGATCAAGATTCTAAAAATTATATACCAACCCGGAACTGGTCTTACACTATGAAATTACTCTGCACTACTTCACCCACGTATATACTTACGTGGGCAAAGTAGTGGAGGGCATTTGTTCCCGCCAAAAAAAAATTCTACGCAAAAGAGTCCAAGATATCAAATGGCAGCGATACACTTAAGGAAATGCGAACCAGAATCTTCCGGCCTATATTTTGATAAACTACCGAAGGAGGAACTGTTAAATTTTGATGGTATCGAAAGCATCTAGAAAAATCCTTCGATTTGATATATTATGGGCTTCATAATTCATCCGGGATCAAAATTTATGAGCAAATATGCTATGCACTGTTCCCTGATTAAAAATCAGGAATTACCTCAATGAGGTATCACGTGTTCATACGTGATCAATGGTCACGTGTTGACACGTGATAGTTAAAACAGAAATAAAAACAAACGGCTGAAGAAGGACCCAATTGGGGGTCACGTGCTCACACGTGACCAATGGTCACGTATTGACACGTGATAGTTAAAACAGAAATAAAAACAAATGGCTGAAGGAAATACCTCAATGAGGTATCACGTGCTCACACGTGACCAATGGTTACGTGTTGACACGTGATGGTTAAAACTGAAGCGTAAATAAACACTGAGAAAAGGACTCAATTGGGGGTCACGTGCTCACACGTGACCATGGGTCACGTGTCAGCACGTGATTGGTTTCGAAAGCCTTACAGTTTAATAGAATTAAATTCTAAAGGCTTCTCAATCTTTCCAAATGGAAAATGATTATGGGGACCGTTGGATTAAAGATACAAGGGTGATTAAAAATCACCAATTTATGGAAAAAATCTTAGATAAGGAAAGATTACCCCTTAATTTTACTGAAAATAACAAACAGAATATCTTTGGATCTAAAATCCGACGGTGAATAAAATTCGCTGAATGATCTAAAGGATCATATTAATTATGAAAACAAACAAAATCTTTCAATGAAAAATTTACTAAACAAATTGATTCTTTTCCTTCTCCTATAAATAGGAGCCAAGAGAAGGAAGAAATATATAGTTTTTTGGAATCTTGAAATTTCTGAGAGAAAAGAAAGGAGAATTTAATTCTCAACAAAGAAAACCCTAGGTGAGAAAAGAAAGAGGATCAAAACTTCAAAATGAGAATTTAATTCTCAATCTAAGAGTTTAACTCTTCTGCAAAAGAACTTAGTTCTTCCTCTGGTTGAAGATCTGCAAAGAGCACATCTCCCCATAAGTTGAGAATTTAATTCCCATCGGGTCGAGATCCTGCCATGTAGATCCAAAACTTAGAGGGGGAATTGAGTTTAGAGAATTTAATTCTCCCAAAACAAAATTAGGGTTTAACCCTATATGAGAATTTAATTCTCCTAGAATTACAGGAATTTAATTCCTTCAAGATGGACAGAACTAGGGTTTAACCCTAATGGAGAATTTAATTCTCTCAAATTCACAGGAACTTAATTCCTCTTAAAAAATAAAATTAGGGTTTCACCCTATGCAAGAATTTAATTCATTTATATATATGGGAATTTAATTCCTTTAAAAGAAAATTAGGGTTTAACCCTATATAAGAATTTAATTCTTCATATATAGGAATTTAATTCCTCCAAAATCATGATTAGAGTTTAACCTTATGAAAGAATTCAATTCTTAAAAATAAAGAGACTAAAGAGATCTTTGTGCATGAAAAGGACTAAGGTCACGTGTCCCCACGTGACCCCTGAAAAGATCCCCAAAAATGAGAAGGAAAAAGTTCTGAGGCAATTCCTCACGTGCTCCCACGTGACCTCCAAAACACAGAAAGAGAAAGCAAAGGAAATCTAAGCTTTGGGCGCTCTCATGTGTTATCACGTGACCCCTCAGCAAATACTTTAACAATTGGCGCTCAGATCTCCATAACGTGCCAACACGTGATCCTCGAAAATAAAAAGAAGTGTTTAATACTTGTTTGCAGAACAAAATAAAAGGGATCTGGCCACACTTTTTGATGCCATCACGTGCTCCCGCATGACTCCTTCCTCTTCTAGTGTTTAACACTAATCTGACAATTTCGTTTCTAGTGTTTAACACTGTTATCTTTTAATGTTTAACACTAATTTGAGAATTACATTTCTAGTGTTTAACACTAATTTGATAATCTTGTTTTCAGTGTTTAACACTGTTTTTCTTTAGTGTTTAACACTGCTTTTAGCCAAATTAGCTAATTTTCCAGAGGCAAAAGTCCCTCCTCCAAATGAATCTCAAAATTGAGGAAATCAAAGATAAAAATGTTGCCAGAGCCTTCAAACTCTTGTTTTGCATTGCTAAATAATGAGGGGCTGAACCCAGGCAAATGTTTAACAGTCCGACAAAGGGCCAACATTTCAAATCTAATTGGACTTAGCCCAAGTTGGCCATAAGTGCTCAATTCAGATTTAATCGAGCCAATGCGCTCATAATCTAATTAATTGGTCTTAGTTCCAAATTGGACTACAGATCTCCCAATCGACTTTGGTTCAAAGGTACATCTCTGAACTCCTCTGATATTTGTCGTTGTAATCCTTCAACGTCTTCAGAGAGGTGACGGGTCCCGATAACCAATCATTCCATGGACTGTGGGGTCCTTAAACTCATGGACTATGATATCCTTAATCTTGACTGTGAGGTCTTTAAACTCACGGACTATGATGTCCTTAACCTTGACTGTGATGTCTTTAAACTCACGGACTATGATGTCCTTAACCTTGACTGTGAGGTCTTTAAACTCACGGACTATGATGTCCTTAACCTTGACTGTGATGTCTTTAAACTCACGGACTATGATGCGCTTAACCTTGGACCACCATGTCCTTAAACTGGTAATGAACCACTATGTCCTTAAACTGGTAATGGACCACTATTTCCTTAAACTGGTAATCGACCGCGATGTATCTAAACTAAACAATAGAGTTCACATGCTCTTTTGTTGGATCTAAATGATCCTGTTAAGTTGATCTTAGTCTAAAATTAGACTAACGTGTGCTTAACAAACGTTGAGTTGATCTTAGTCTAAAATTAGACTAACGTATCCTTAACGAACGTTTAAGTTGATCTTAGTCTCAAATGAGACTAACGTATCCTTAAACCCAAACCCCCAAACCCAAATCTAAGAAAATACGGATTTGGACTAATCCACGTCCTACGGGCGACAACATAAATTAGTCTCCGTATACAATCCACGGGCAACCACAAACAAAACAAACACCCACGACACGAAATGACCATCTGGAGAAGGAGAAAGTTGTTACCGCGATGCGGTAACGTAATTAACTACTGGTGCTTGCGCCTGCAGGGAAGAGAGTCCCCATAATCAAAAACCTCTCAAATGAGGGGGAATCTGACAAAGTCTGCTACATCGGCCGCATCCGTTTAAACCTTCGATACACGGTGCCATAAATCAACTTGGCATCTTCGGAGAGGTGGACAGATAGCACCAAATAGCATCTGCCCCCAGATTCAGGCAAGACAGTCCGTCTTCCCGGTTTCTGGCGGCAAACAAGGGTGTATTAGACCGTACTCCGACACGACTTATACCGCTATTAGGGGTCTGACGTTTACCGCCCCCTAGGCCCGATATGCGATACTCTTAGACGGACAGACCGGACTGTACGGAGATTGTCACATACAGACTCAGTAGGAGTTCGGATGAGTTATGCTCATCGGCTTTCTTATCGACAATACCTGGGGATCGTTACGTACAGCTAGTACCGCTTGCGGCCTGTAGTTAAACCCACTGCCAGCGTAAAGTCGAGTCTTTAGAGTCCCACACAGAGCGTTTCCCTGCATCGGGCAAAACGTGTAGATATCGAATGGTTTTACGAAAGGGTTCGATCACGTGCGTACACTCGTGCATGCACGATGAGACGGACGGACAATACTAGTGGGTTTTGGTTTAAGCCGGATCCTAGTATTGTACCGATGGATTGTCGTCTTTGGTATTCGTATTTTTCGGAATACGAATACAGGTACATATGTACGAACGATGGGCGTTTTCATAATCTGTACAAAATGTATTTGTAGATGACATGACCTAATTTTATTAATCATTTATTTTTAAATAATTAATACATTTTAGGTAATTAAGAAATGATGTGTATTATGCATGAATAAGGTCTTAGGTTTTATGGACACATGTTGGTCAATTGACCCATGAGTCATTTGTTTGACCATTGAACCTATTATCTATTATTGAATTAGATTTTCTAATTCATAATAGCGTAGAGTTCAGTTTAGAACAAAAAAAAGAGAAAACCATTTTCCTTATTCAATACTTGGTTCACACCATTTCTTTCTTCATCTCCATTTTTCCCTCAAGCTCAAGAACACTCATGTGTTGAGTAACCTTGAGTTAAATTAGACTCCTCAATCCATCTACACCATCTACACAACCTAGATCATTTAGATTGGTAATATACTTGATCTAGTTTCTTTGGTTTAGAAGATAAGCTTGGTGCACAAACGTTCGGGTGGATCATCTAGGATTCGAGCAAGCCGACGAGGAGACGGCATCCGTACCACTTCGAGGAGTTCGTGCAGGTGAGGAGGACAGCGAGATAAGGAGAAGAAGGACCAGGTTTCTTGAGGTATAATTTCTGTACTTTGTTTATACTTCTTTTGCTTTTGCTAGATACGGTTTAGATTACGGTCAAGGCTTTCAGTCGATGTTATGATGCTAAAATTATCGTTTTTTACACCTTCCGCCTCCCCGCGATTCCGCGGGGTGTATAGCATCGACTTACAGTGGTATCAGAGCCAACTAAACCTAATCTAGCATGTTAGCAAGTATTAGAACTTCGATCGTCGGAAAAACCGGAAAACTAAATACCGAAAACCCTACATTCTGTTGATTTTCAAAACTGTCTGTAAAATTATTTCAGTATCATGAAAAATACATGCAGGGTTTTCTAAGATGACACAAGAAATTCGAGCCTCTGAATCGCCAAGACAGCCGCGGATCCGTGGCAGAATCGTCTTTCTGCGGTGGAACCGCGGCCGAGTCATGGTCGATTCAACTCGGAGTTATTCTGTTATATCTTAATTTTGGTATTATGATTTCTGGAATATTTGGTTTCTACCCAGTAAGTTTCTGAGTGCTGGTTTGCATTTGGGGTTGATACGGAAAATATGTTTCGATCGAATTCCTATTGTACTTAGCTAATTGGTTCTTCTGTATTGATATATGTGTTTTAAACATCGACTAATCGCTATACGCCGGTTAGTCGAGGTTGCACATATTTGTTGGTTTGTGTATATAAACATTTTCTGATTGTCGATGATGAATAGCCGGGGATGTGAGATGAGCGTTTTTATCTTTCATTCATTTAAATTGTAAAATTGATGTAATATTATTTCGCGGGACACATCTAGATTGAGGTTGTATCCACTGTTGTATTATTTTATTTTTACTGCTTTCTGCTCCTAGGATAGATCCAAGGTGGGGTACACAAACTACCGGGTTCTTTGAAGTGCCGAGTGGCCTACTCACTTTGTTGAGGGAGGCTGCTTCACTTCTGGAATTTGGCGGGTAGTTTGCCATACCCGTAGGGGTCTGGGGTGGGGTTTGGCTATTCATCGCAACCGTGGGATCCGTCTTTCGTTGCAGGCTCAAACGAAACGCGACATTCCTAGCATATCTGAAATGTTTATCTGTGACTGGAATGATTATTATTGCATGAGATGATTGTAAAATATCTATATATGGTATATAATAGGCGTCACTTATGTTTTACATCCGCACTAGCCCAGCCCCGCTCTGTCGTTAGTTAAGTAACCTAACGGGTGATGACGGGGCCCCGTGGCGAATGCGGATGGCATAAGAGGACGTGATTTTTTTTTTCAATTCTCTCTGTAATGATAGGAGTAAATGATGGGACTGCATTAGATTAATGCAAAGCAAATAAACCAAAGTTAAATCGTTGGAACAAATTTTTAAACTACTCGGTTTTTTCAAAACAGCAAACTTTTAAATGCGGAGCTTAAACCACTCCTTTTTAAAGCTATCAAGTTCCTTCGATTATATCAAGTTCACTACGTTCATGGTTTTAACAAAACCATTCGTAACTCTCCGTCATTTCATATGAATAGTCAATAGTATTCAAGATATGTTTGTTGGCCAAAATCAAGGTATAGTGATTGGTAGCTGTTGGATATTCATATGAAGCATAGATAGATGCGTTGGTTTGGGACAGTCATACTGCTTTGTTGGCCAAAGTTAAGGGTAGATACAGGTGTGTTCAAATTAACCTGGAGAATGATGGGTAGAACTTGGCATGTGACTTATGATTTGTTGGCCAAAGTCAAGATCATAAGAGCATGGGACAAAAATCCACATCGGGAGTTTCTAAAGAAACTGAAACTTGCTAGTGTTGCATAACATTTGGAGTGTGATAATTTTGGTAGTATTCCTTCATCTTTATCACACAATGATATTTGGATCCCGATCCTACTGTGAGTATATGCTACTCCTCAGGAGATTTTTCACTAAACGATCAATGCTATAAACCAAGTAGGTGTCTAGAACGGTGTTAGCGGGGCTACGCCTCCAGGGAAAAGAGGTTTTGTAATTAAGGAACTGCGCGAAAGTGTTGGAAAACCTCCCTCGAAATACCAACACTAGCCTGGATGAACGGTTAAGCAAGAATTGTACGATGAGATTAATCCCGACTAATTCATCTTTTCTGGTTTGAGGAGGGATTCGAGAAACAGTGGGAGCCATCCTATTTAGATAAACTAAAAACCATTCTAAACTTGCAGGAGTATCATGCTAAAGTGTTTCTTCTCTCTCTCCTAATTGCAGCGACCAAACATGACGGGCCTTAAGTTTCTTTTAGATAAAAACATGTTGACAGGGCCAAACTATAAAGATTGGTTCAGGAATATCAAGATGGCTATTACTTATGACAAGTTGGGCTATGTCCTTACTACAAAAGCCCCCGCCGTCCCAGGCCCAGACTCCAGTGTCGCGGATAAGTAAATCCGTAAGACCTGGGAGATTGACTATGAGAAGGCCAAGTGCCTCGTGCTTGCCTCTATGGACAATGAACATCAGAGGAGGCACGAGAATATGGACCTAGAATCCATATTCCTCCATACAAAGGAATTATATGGAGAGCAATCTCGTATCGCAAGATACGAGACCTCGAAGAAACTATTTCAAGCGAGGTTGGCTGTCAGATCATCTGTCGGGAAACACGTCCTTAAGATGATTGGCTACATTGAGGAGCTCGCAGACCTCGGGACCACGTTAGAGAATGAGCTGTATACAGACTTGATTCTCCAATCCCTTCCTTCCACCTACGCCCAGTTTATTTTGAATTTTAATATTCAAAGTAAAGAAGTTGAACTTCCGGAACTTCTCAACATGTTGAGGAGTGCTGAGGGCACCCTGCAGAAAGCAAGAGAAACACCCGCTCTATTTGTTGGTGGTACTTTTTCTTCCAGGTCCAAAGCGAAAGCCAAAGGAAAGAAGAAGAAGGCCCCCACCAAAGCGAGATGCGGTATTGGTAAGATGAAAGCAATGGGAAAAGTAAAAGTTGGGGGCAGACTGTAGGGAAGGAAGAATGCTTTTATTGTCACAAGAAGGGCCATTGGAAAAAGGATTGCAAGGCCTGGAAAGCCCAGAACCAGGGAGCGAAGCAGGTTATGGCTTTGGCTTCAGGTGTGTATGTTATTGAAAATTATCTGTCAATCAACTCTACTTCCTGGGTATTGGATACCGGCTCAGGATCTCATATCTGTAATTCTTTGCTGCACTAAGAAGCCGTAGAGTTTTGAATGCCGGTGATATGACCCTCAGAGTTGCAAATGGAGCAAGCTTGGATGCTGTGTCCGTGGGGGAATATCACTTAGGATTGACTAATGGACATGTTTTGGTTTTGCGCAACCGTTATTATGTACCTAGTTTGACTTGTAATATCATTTCTGTATCTTTAATGTCTAAAGAAGGTTATGATTTTGCATTTGTAAGCGATGTCGTAAACATCCACCTTAATCATAACTTGATTGGGTCGGGTACATTAAACAACGGTATATACATATTAAACCAACCGTAGTTTTTCAATGTCCAGAATACACACAAAAGAAAGTCTCCAGAAATTAATCATGCTTTCTTATGGCATTATAGACTAGGTCACATCAATAAAACACGGTTGACTAAGTTGCATAAAGAAGGATATTTGGATCCGTTCGAATATCAATCTTATGCAACTTGTCAATCTTGTCTTAAAGGAAAGATGACAAAGATTCCATTCACTGGACATGGAGTAAGAGCAAGCGAGCTCTTGGGACTCATACACAGCGATGTATGTGGTCCAATGTCTACACATGCACGAAGCGGTTATTCTTACTTCATTACTTTTACGGATGATTTCTCAAGGTACGGACATGTCTTCTTGATGAAGCATAAATCCGAAGCTTTTGAGAAATTCCGGGAATATAAGAATGAAGTGGAAAAACAAACCGGCAAAAGTATCAAGACATTAAGATCTGATCGAGGTGGTGAATACTTGAGTGCCGAGTTCCTCGATTACCTAAAAGAGAATGGAATTCTCTCTCAGCTTACTCCTCCATACACTCTACAACACAATGGTGTATCGGAAAGGAGGAACAGAACCCTATTGGTTATGGTTCATTCCATGATGAGTAATGCTGAGTTACCGCGATCTTTTTGGGGTTATGCACTAGAATCAGCTGCATATCTTTTGAACTGGGTTCCTACTAAGACAGTGCCTACCACACCATATCAGATGTGGAGTAGGAAGAAACCCTATCTTAAACACTTTAAGACATGGGGATGTACAGCTTTTATTAAAAAGCAGCATACGGACAAACTCGAGGCACGCTCAGTACAGTGCAAGTTTGTGGGATATCCAAAGAACTCTAAGGGGCATTTTTTCTATTACGCAGAGAAACAAAAGGTTTTTGTTTCTCGTCATGCCTGCTTCTTGGAAACTGAATTTTTAGAAAATCAGATAAGTGGGAGAGCAATAGAACTGGAAGAAATTCCAGAACCACAAGCTATTACTGAAAGCATAGTGGAACCAAAAAATTCAAAAGAACAGGACATTCCCGCACCACTCCACAGGAGTAGTAGGCTTTCTCATCCGCCCGAGAGATACTACGGATTTCTCATAGACGGGGATAGAGATGATTGCATCATTGAAAATGATGAGCCAACTACCTTCCAGCAAGCCATTCAGAGCAAAGACTCGGTAAAATGGTTAGATGCAATGCGGACCGAGATGGAGTCCATGTACACTAAAAAAGTATGGACTTTGGACTTTGCTCCGAAAGGGGTAAAACCCGTTGGCTGCAAATGGATCTTCAAAAAGAAGATTGGTGTAGATGAACAGGTTGAAACCTATAAGGCTAGACTTGTTGCAAAAGGTTTTCGTCAAAGACCTGGTTTGGACTATGATGAAACCTTTTCTCCAGTGGCTATGCTCAAATCCATTCGGATTATTCTTGCCATTGCTGCCTTCTACGATTATGAAATCTGGCAGATGGACGTAAAGACGGCTTTCCTAAATGGACATTTGGAAGAGTGCGTCTATATGGATCAGCCAGAAGGTTTTAATCAGAGTAGGAGCAGCGAGAAAGTGTGCAAGCTGCTTAAGTCCATTTATGGACTAAAGCAGGCATCGCGGGGTTGGAACATCTGTTTTGATGAAACGGTCAAAGACTTTGACTTTATTAAAAATCCAGATGAACCATGCTTATATAGTAAGATTGTAGGGAGAACTGTTGTGTTCCTCGTATTATACGTAGACGACATTCTCTTGATAGGAAATGACATTCCTACTCTACAATCTGTCAAAAGATTCTTATCATAAAGATTCTCTATGAAAGACCTGAGTGATGCCTCTTACATACTGGGGATCCGGATCTATCGTGATAGATCAAAGAGGATGTTGGGACTTTCACAGTCCCGGTATATCGACACCATACTGAAAAGATTCAGTATGGAAGATTCCAAACGCGGTAACCTACCGGTTTGTCACGGAGTCACCCTTTCCAAAAAGATATCTCCCAAGACTGATTTGGAAAGGGATTGCATGTCTATTATACCCTACACTTCTGCAGTAGGCTCTATAATGTATGCGATATTGTGTACCGGACCAGATGTAGCTTACGCACTAAGCGGGGTAAGCCGGTATTAGTCAGACCCAGGAGAGAACCACTGGATAGCGGTAAAGAACATTCTCAAGTACCTGAGAAGGACTAAGGATATGTTTTTGGTGTATGGCGGAAAAGACCTCCAGATCGAGGCTTTTGCTGACCCCAGCTTCCAGAGCGATAAGGATGACTCTAAGTCCATGTCGGGTTATGTCTTCACTCTCAAGGGAGGGACGGTATGTTGGAAGAGTTCCAAACAGGATACTGTTGCTGACTCAACTATGGAAGCAGAGTATATTGCTGCTTCTGACGCCGCTAAAGAAGCTGTCTAGATGAGGAAGTTCTTGACAGATCTTCAGGTGGTTCCGTCCATTGTTGGTCCAATACCTCTGTATTGTGACAACAACGGGGGTATAGCTTTAGCAAATTAACCCAGGTCCCATCAAAAGTCCAGACACATCTTGAGGCGGAATAACCTGATCAGGGAGATCGTGGATCGCCGGGAGATCGAGATTCGGAGAGTTGCTACAGAGGACAACACTACAGATCCTTTCACAAAGGCTATTTCTCAGACGCAGTTCGAGAGGCTATTCGAGATGATAGGTCTTAGATATGCCAGTACATGGCCCTAGTGCAAGTGGGAGATTGTTAGTGTATATGCCCTAGAGGCCATTACTGTATCATACTAGTTTGTATATTACTTAATAGAAGCTTGGGATATTCACAGTTGTAATAACATTCTTGCTCAAAATAGTAGTATGCTACTTGGTTTGTTTCTACTTCAATATGTACATATATTTCTTTTAATATATTACCTATGCATATTAGTAGAGCCCTTAGGATCTATGCTTGATTACCAGCGTTATGATGGCAGTCACACTAGTGGGAGCTGGGTAATCTACAAGCACATCCTTATACAAGTCCCTAGTCACGGGATTATCGATACAGGGCATCGATACTCCAGAGTAGACTAGTGAATACGCTTCCCTTCCCAGCCTGGGAGATGGTCTGTCCCATAGCCATCGGTACGTCGTACTGGAGATAGTATGAAGGTGCTCATTAGGTTGTGAGTTACACTGGACGGACTCATTGGGAACTGCTGGTTGGTTATATACCTATCGTCAGATAGCAGTACCCAGGTGACATGGGTACAGCTTAGTCCGTTGACTTGACACTGCTGCTTCGCCTCAAGTGTGTTCCTACTGTTCTTAGATTACTATCCTACCACGGATATACTGATTCGTGCAAACAGGTAGTAGTTGGGTGCAGTCCCGAAGTGCTTGGTGGCAGTGGCGGTTAGACAGGATCCGTCTCTCCATGTATTGGGGGCTGATATCGCGTTGTGTTCGGAACGCCATTACACATAGTCCCTAGCCAGGGCAAGCGAGATTTACTGGTAGGTACTCCAGTAGTTTCTCAGGGTCTATTGGACCGTACTCCGACACGACTTATACCACTATTAGGGGTCTGACGTTTACCGCCCCCTAGGCCCGATATGCGATACTCTTAGACGGACATACCGGACTGTACGGAGATTGTCACATATAGACTCAGTAGGAGTTCGGATGAGTTATGCTCATCGTCTTTCTTATCGACAATACCTGGGGACCGTTACGTACAGCTAGTACCGCTTGCGGCCTGTGGTTAAACCCACTGCCAGCGTAAAGTCGAGTCTTTAGAGTCCCACACAGAGCGTTTCCTTGCATTGGGCAAAACGTGTAGATATCGTATGGTTTTACGAAAGGGTTCGATCACGTGCTTACACTCATGCACGCACGATGAGTCGGACGGACAATACTAGTGGGCTTTGGTTTAAGCCGGATCCTAGTATTGTACTGATGGATTGTCGTCTTCGGTATTCATATTTTTCGGAATACGAATACAGGTACGTATGTACGGACGAGGGGCGTTTCGTAATTTGTACAAAATGTATTTGTAGATGACATGACCTAATTGTATTAATCATTTAGTTTTAAATAATTAATACATTTTAGGTAATTAAGAAATGATGTGTATTATGCATGAATAAGGACTTAGGTTTTATGGACACATGTTGGTCAATTGACCCATGCGTCGTTTGTTTGACCATTGAACCTATTATCTATTATTGAATTAGTTTTTCTAATTCATAATAGTGTAGAGTTCAGTTTAGAAAAAAAAAAGAGAAAACCATTTTCCTTATTCAACACTTAGTTCACACCATTTCTTTCTTCATCTCCATTTTTCCCTTAAGCTCAAGAACACTCATGTGTTGAGTAACCTTGAGTTAAATTAGACTCCTCAATCCATCTACACCATCTACACAACCTAGATCATTTAGATTGGCAATCTACTTGATCTAGTTTCTTTGGTTTAGAAGATAAGCTTGGTGCATAAACGCTCGGGTGGATCATATAGGATTCGAGCAAGCCGACGAGGAGACGACATCCGTACCACTTCGAGGAGTTCGTGCAGGTGAGGAGGACAGCGAGATAAGGAGAAGAAGGACCAGGTTTCTTGAGGTATAATTTCTGTGCTTTGTTTATACTTCTTTTGCTTTTTCTAGATACAGTTTAGATTACGGTCAAGGCTTTCAGTCGATGTTATGATGCTAAAATTATCGTTTTTTACACCTTCCGCCTCCCCGCGATTCCGCGGGGTGTATAGCATCGACTTACATACTTGACCCTATTCTAAAGTGTTTTAGAATGGACGACTCCTGGCGTAGTGTTGTACCCGCAGGTGATGAAGTCACCCTCTCTAAAAAGATGTCTTCTAGACTAACGAGGAGAGAAATTTTCATGATTGGCATATCTCTTGCTTAGGCAATTGAGTCAATCATGAGATGTCAAGTACCACACCAGATATTGCTTTTACACTAGCTGAAATAAGTATATATTAATCCAATCCTGGAGAAACATTAGGAAGAAGTTATGAACATAAGTGGATGTTCTTGGTATATGGTAATGGCAGCCTCCTTCAGGAGGCGGTTATCATTTCTGGCTTCCAAGGTGACATGTATGACAAAGTAGCTATCAGAGTTATAATTTTCTCTCTTTTTGAGGGGCAGTATGTTGGACAAGTGGTCCAAGCGGATACTAAGGAAGGCATGGCGCAGGATACTGATTAAATTCAGTAGATGATACAGTCTAAGAAGTTTGTTGGATTTGGAGTTCATTTGTGAACTGGGTCCCATCAGATATCCAGAAAAATTCTAAGACAGGTATTGCTCATTTCGGGAAATAGTCTTTCTCTGCGAAGTTGAGATATAGAGAGATAAAGATGGAAACATTATAGCGGATTCACTCACTGAAGCTATTTCTCGAATGCAATAATTTCGCAAATGGGCTTTGCGAGACTGATTAGTAGAGAAGTTGGGTGTTCGGTATCACATTGGCTGTGAGTATGTGATACCGCAATAATTAGCCTTAAGTGTAAGTGAGAGATTGTTGGCTATAGTGCCCTCAAGTCAATTATTGTAATCGCAGGCACGCGATTATGATGATTGAGGGAGAACCTATATGTGTAGAACAATCTTACTCAAAATGATAGTATGCTATCTGGTTTGCCTTTATCATCATGTATATGCATTATGTGGTATTACAGATCACTATTACATGTTGATAGAGCCTATATGATTCTTGCTTGACTACCAGTATTATGATAGCGATTATATACGTGGGAGCTGGGTGGTCTATAAGCACATCCTTAAATGTCCCTAGTCGAGGGAGTATCGAGACTGAGCATCGATACTCCGGAGTAGACTAGTGTGAACTTATCGAAATCCCGACGAGGGGCGGTGGCCAGTCTCACAATACATTAGTGTCAGTTTTTCACTTAAGATAGTATATAGGTGCTCATTGGGTTATGAGTCCACTGGACGGACTCGCGGGGAACATGCTAGTTGGTATTATACCTATTGTTAGATAGAAGTTCCTAGGTGACATAGGTACAGGTTAGTCTGTCGACCTGAGATCATCATTTGTCTCGTGTGATTTCCCACTGTGCTTTGATTACTACCCTACCACGGCTCAAAGGAGTCATGCAAATAGGTTTTAGTTGGGTACAATCCCGAGCCACATGGAGGCTGTAAGCGGATAGCCGGGGATTCTTCTCTCCCGTTATTGGGGTTGATGTCGCGAGGTGCACGGGTGGCCATCACCATAAATCCTTGTACAAGATAGACGAGAATTACTGATTTGGATCGGTGGTTTCTCAGTGCGTGATGAGCTTCATGCCGACACGAAATGTCGCGTTATTAGGGGTCTGACTTTATCCACCTCCTAGAATCGATATCCGATACTATTAGACGAACAGACCGAACTGTACGGAGATTGTCACTGACAGGCTCAGTAGGGGTTCGGATGAGTTTGCTCGTCGACCTTCCTTTCGTTCAATACCTGGGTGGTCGTTATATACAGCTAGTATCGCTAACGTGCTTGTGGTTAAACCTACTGCCAGCGTATTGACAAGTGTTTAGAGTCTCACACAGAGCGTTTTCACGGTTCAGGAGATATGATATAGATGACGTATGTTGGTACATACATGTGTCCGATTAAATATGTATACAGGCTATACAGACTTTTATCAGACGGTTGATAATACTAGTGGCTTAGGATTGAGCCGGATTATTAAATCATGTTTTGATTTAATAATTTATATATAAATAAATATATATATATATATATATGTATTTATATATGTATTCCAATATTTTTGTTCACTATTCATTTTCTCTCTTGGCTATTCGTATTTTTATACGAATATACGTATATGTATTTCGATACGTATACCAGGTTGTATTCCATATTTATACGTAATATTTTCTAGAAGATGGACACCTCATTATATGAATTTCTTTTTAGAAAGTCATTTGGAAATGAGGTGGAGGGTGAGGTGGCATGAGCATGGTTGGAGGTATGTAGAGAAGTATGGCTTTTGATTGTTTATTGTAAAATGTGTGAGATATTTTCTTGCATGGTTGAAAACACGTAGCCATTCTTTCTACATGACACTCATGCATTTCATTCATACTCTCTGGGAGTCTTAGCCATATTCTTGAGTTGCTCATGCCTATGGTTTTCCTCACCTCCACCTTCTTCTTCTTTGATTGCTCACTTGAGCATGAGACATGAGAGAAAAAGATAGTGAAATATTCCTACACACCCCACTCTCCATTGCTAGCAATCTTGGAGCGTCGGTTGCTTCGCTAGGCAAAGCTGGAGCCTGCATCATCTCTCTCGAGTGGATCATCTTCGACGGAGGAAGACCGGAGGCTAAGCTCAATCGTGGACACCTCAAGGAGATAAGGATGATGGTGGAAGACCGAAGGACGCGGATCATTCGGTATAATTCTTCTATCATGGTAGTTTAGCTCTTTGTTAGTTAGCTAGTTTAGGTTTATGGTTCGATTCTACGACGGGTTCATTTGCGCCAAGTTTTTAAACGTCATTATTGTTCCGCATCGCCCATGATAGATGGTCATGGCGCTATCGTAACCCAACAGAAAGGTGACCGGGAGAAGAGTAGAAGAGGGAGAAGAGGATGTTATAATTTTATTATATATACATACATACATACATACATACATACATACATATATATATATATATATATATATATATATATATATATTAGAGAGAGATGAGTGAGAGACGAGAGAGACTAAGAGAGAGAGAGACCAGAGAGAGATTTAGTTTTTAAATTTAATTAATTATATATATATATATATATATATATATATATATATATATATATATATAAAAGAAAGTTTATATATATTATTAGTTATATGAATATTATATATATATATATATATATATATATTTGGATTTTACAGCTAATACCAGATTACTCCGAATATTACCCGGGTCCCTTCTAAAAATCTAGTTTTTAAATGTGGAGAATATACGCAAAAGTTTATACCATAATGCGATGTCCTGTCAATAAAAATGCATACTCCCAAATACGGATTTACGTAAATAGACATAGCGATCAAAATCGACTTTGTTTTAGCAATTAGGTATGAACACGATATATGGGTGCAACCACATGCTATGGGGTGTGATGACATGCAAGGCTAGGTATCAAAATATATTATTTGATTTTATTTTATATTATAAAAAGATATTTCGAGTGTAGAATATATTTATATGTTTATAGAATCTAGATTTGCATGGATACACTGTACTAGCAAATATTTGATATAATCTTGAAGTATGATGGGTTTCAAACATGCGGGTCGGGTCGGATAATAAGCACGGCTACTAAATGCACTATCCGCAGCCCAAAGCGTCAATAATAAAGGATTTTATCGCAAGATTTGAAATACCCCAAATAAATATAGTATAAATGTGCTACGGTGTTATATTATACCCAACTACAAAAGAATTTCGTCCTCGAAATTTCCGGAATAAGAAAAGATACAATAAGACACGGATCTAAGAAAAAAGGTGTGGAAATTTCTGTCGGATCTCATCTTCACGTTTCCAAGTAGATTTTCCGGGGCGAACGATTCCCCCATAAAACGGGTATTAGTGGGATAACTTTATTCTTGAGGACTTTTTCTCGTCGACCCACTATCGCCATTGGTCGCTCTTCATATGTTAAACCTTCCCTTACAGTCAGTTCTGAGTGATCTAAGATGCGCGTCTCATCTCGAACATAGTTGCAGAGTTGAAATACATGAAACACGTCATGAACACCTATCAAGGTTGGTGGTAAAGCCAATCGATAAACTACCTCTCCAGCACGCTCGATAATATCGAAAGGACCCACGAATCGAGAACTAAGCTTGCCTCGACTACCAAATCGGATCACTCCTCTAGTCGGTGTTATCTTCAAGAACACAAGATCACCAACTGCGAACTCCATAGGTCTTCGTCCTATATTAGCCCAACTTTTCTTTCGATCTTGTGCTACTTTCATATGATTTCAGATCACGTTAACTTTCTCCACCGTTTGCACAATAATATCCGGTCCCGATAATCTTCTTTCTCCAACATTGTCCTAACAGACCGGCGAGCGACACTTGCGACCGTATAATGCTTTGAACGAAGCCATCTGTATTGTCGGCTGAAAACTGTTATTATATGAAAACTCTACCAAGTGCAAATGATCCTCCCATGAACCCTTGAAATCTAACATGCATGCTCTCAACATATCTTCAAGAGTTTGGATCATTCTTTCAGACTGGCCATCTGCCTGAGGATGATAGGCTGTGCTAAACTTCAAGCGAGTTCCTAAACTTTCCTGTAGACTCCTCCAAAAGTGTGATAAAAATCGAGTATCACGATCCGAAACGATGCTCATGGGTACCCCATGCAATCTCACAATTTCCTGCATATACCGCTCTACCAAATCCTCCGTCGACTGATCAACTCGAAATGGTATAAAATGAGCTGCTTTGGTCAATCGATCGAAAACGACCCAAACTGGATTATTGCCCTTTGGACTCCGTGGTAAAGCTGTCACGAAATTCATGGTTATATGTTTCCACTTTCATTCAGGAATCCGAAGTGGTTGCAACAAACCAACTATCCTTTGATGTTTAGCCTTGACTTGCTTGCACACCAAGCACTTCGATACGTAGTGACAAAAACATGTTAGGACTTCACCCGCGCGCGCAAATACGTATGTTTTGAAACGGATATGACTTTTAAGGAAACGGAATGCGCACGCGAAATCTTTCTCGTTTTAAATATTTATAAACCGCAAGTGCACTGCACGTTGTAGCGAGCTGGCAAGTACGGGTCGATCCGTAGGGAATTGTGTATTAGGTCTTGTTGTTTAAGGTTCAACAAATTAACGAATTGGTTGGTTTCTCACTAAAAAAATCAAGAAAGAATACGAAAACAAGAAAACAAGGAAGTAAGAAATTAAGAAAGAATGGTCGTGGCTTTGGCTCGGAAGGTCGAATCGCGATGATTCCTTTGACGCTCCTTTGATCATGAGTTGTCCGTCCTCACGTTGATCCGGCATGAAGCATGACTTGTCAAAGCGGTTGCGAGGCACAAGCCGTCAAATTCCGATATTCTCCGCAAAACACGAAACTAGTCCGTTTTCTTCACTTACCGTTGTATGTCCGAGCTTGTGGTATCAACACTAAAGACTAGGGTTAGCAAGTATACCACAACATAAAAAACACAAGTTAGTGAGTGAGAGCAAATAGTTTTAGTGTTAACATTGCTAAGGGTTTGTGATGGTATAAAGTATATGAAAACCGAGGGTTTGTCAAGCATTCGGTCACAAAATACCGTATCCAAACTTAGCAAACTTAACACCAATTTGATTCTAATTTAAACATTGTTAAATAGGGAAGGGGAGTGAATATGGTATATGAAGAGGTTACAAGTAACCATGGTTTCAAAATACCATATCACATCAATATATAAAACAATCCTTAAATTATAATCCTGTTAAGCACATTAAACAATTACAAGAGGAGGAGGAGGAGGCAAAGCCTTTCATCTCACTTCCTTACCATTACCACCACTAAGAAGATTAGTTAAGCATGATAAAGAAAAGCAAATAAAAAAAAGAAAGCAAGTATAAAAGAAACAACAATATTATTAATACTTAAGAAAATAGATACAAGATTTTGGTTATTTTTTCAACCTCCTTAATGAAGCTCTCCAAAGAAAACTTCAAGAGGGAAGAAGAAGAAGAAACCAAGTTGAAGCCCACTCACTCTCAAGCTAAACAAAAACAAAAAATATGGAATATACATTAGGTCCCTTCCCTTTCTCACTGGTCTGCTTTTATAGGCACCAAATAAAAATAAACAAACAATAAAAATAAGGTGACGTGGCAGCAAGGAAGGGACAGTAGAAAACTAGGGGCTATTGGAGCAAGGGGGCCGGCCTGCTCGGTTTTGGTAGGGTTGTAGCCGACCACTTTCCGAGCTTAGGGGCTCGTATTGACATGGTGTGCTTGTGTGCTCTCCACAATCACTCTTATACTTCTTGATTTAGCTGTTTAAGCCTTGTTTGCATGCAGAGAATTGGAGGGAAACTTGATGCAAAGTATCATATCAAAACTTTATGCATTTATTGCCCATCACAACATATGTGCCTACCACTTGCACAATCCATCATTTCTTGTGTTCCATGGGCAGCCCCACCATGTCATGGTCCATACCAAAGAGTTGTGTGTACACTTGTATTGTGTTGGACCAAAATTGTGTACACATGTTTATTTCAAAAAGAACTCTTTGGATATCGGTCGGTTTATTGTTCTGTTTGCAGTGTCGGCTTCCAAATGTTATATCCGTGATTTTGAATGTGTTTCCAGTATTTTATCACGAACACCTGTAATCTGGAATTACAGAGCAGACACTGGTTAATAGCACCGATATATCACAAAATAGATAATGAATGAGTGGTATTAAAATGCAGTTTTCTGAGACGAACAGTGAGCAATCTCCCTTTTCATGCCTCTCGAGTGTACGCGGAATTATGAACCTCCTTTAGAACTTCTTCATGAACATCTCCTTTAGTCACACATAAACGACTCCCATATCGTAACGAACCATCTTCATAAATTAACAAGTCCGTTTGAAGTCCCGCTTCTACTTGTTCTCGAAACTTCTGCAAGCTTGGATCGTGCGACTGTGCTGCTTTAATATTATTGATCAAGGATGACTGTACTTGCAACTGTATCAATTGTCCCGAAGAATTTGTAGTACAATCTCCAAATCGAATCTCTGAAGATCAGTTATAATCTCCTTCCGTGCAGTGAATATCCGTATCGCTGGCAACCGACTTAGAGTATCTGACACTATATTAATTTTCTCCGGATGGTATTTTAGATCAAGATCATAGTCAGCCATCAACTCTAACCATCTACGTTGCCTCATGTTGAGATCTTTCTGCATGAACACATACTTTAGGCCTTTTTGATCGGTAAATATTTATACCCTTTCGCCCAATAAGTAGTGTCTCCAAATTTTCAAAGCAAAAATCACTGCTCCTAACTCCAAATAATGAGTTGGGTAGTTTTTCTCATGAGTCTTCAATTGTCTCGACACATAAGCTATGACATTCCCATGCTGCATCAGAACACATTCCAAGACTTTCCCAGATGCGTCGCTGTGAATAACCAGCCCTCCGGAATCGTCCGACACTGTCAGAATAGGAGCGGTGGTCAATCTTTGCTTCAACGCTTCAAAAGCTGACGCACATTTCTCTGTCCATACAAATGGTACCTCCTTTCGAGTTAGCTTGGTCAATGGTTCTGCTATTCGAGCGAAGTCCTCCACAAACCTTCTACAGTATCCAAAAAGCCCAAGAAAACATCCGATCTCCCCTATATTCTTTGGAATTGATCAATCATGAACAGCTGCAATATTTTCGGGGTCAACAACAATTCATCTCCGGATACAACATGACCTAAGAACTTCACTTCATCGAGCCAAAACTCGCACTTGCTCATCTTAGCATATAAAATTTCTTGCCTTAATGTTTTTAGTGCGATCCTCAAGTGTTCTGCATGTTCATCTTTGCTCCTCGAATAGACCGGAATATCATCAATAAACACTACTACGAACTGGTCCAGATATGGTGAAATTTAGTTCATAAAGTCCATAAATATTGTCGGTGCGTTTGTAACTCCAAATGACATCACTAAGTATTCGTAATGCCCATATCGAGTTCGGAACGCTGTATTGTAAATATCTTCTGATTTCACCCGAACTTGATGATATCCGGATCGCAAATCCAACTTCGAAAATACCCTTGCGCCACTGAGTTGATCGAATAATTCGCCGATGCGAGGGATTGGGTATTTGTTCTTAATAGTCACCCGATTTAATTCTCGATAATCGATGCACATCCTCCGCGTGCCATCCTTCTTCTTGACTAGAAGAACTGGGGGTCCCTAGGGTGAACTGCTGCTGTGAATCCCAACTCTTCTCTAGTAATTCGAAAAATTGTCTCTTTAACTCTTCAAGTTCCATCGGCGCCATCGGATAATAAGCCTTTAAAATTGGCGCTTCTACAGGAATAAGATCAATCGAGAACTCCACATCTCGTTTAGATGATACACCCGAGATTTCCTAGAATACCTCCATGAATTCCTGAACAACCATCAGTGCTTCATCTGCAACCTGTTCACGAAACTCACCTTTTGGCACACACAAACAGTTCACTTCATCATGAATTTACAAGTCTGTTCTAAGACTTGTGGGTTATCAGCCAACCACACTTCCGCTGCGCTACTCTGATAAACTGAGGTGGGTTCGTCAGAACTTCTTCAATCAAACATCTTACATTCGATCGGCCTTGAAGCAGTCTGTACTACTGCAATCATCACATGTTCTCCCGTGTTTCTCCTTATTCTTCGAAACGCAGACAGACTGGTCACTACGGGACAAGGGGAAAGATATAACACAGTTGTTGGATTGAAGTTCGCGATAAGGCATAAATTCATAAGCACTGACACCGAGAGGAAACAAGGTAATACAACGACCATAAGTCAAGAAAATGAATCAAAATAGGACTCCAGGTTACCTAAATAGAGTACTGAATTGTAAAGATGCCGCGGTACATAGTTACAATCACATAACTCCAATCAAGTCGTCCAAATCCTACTATCAGAATCGAAGAAATATGAAGGGAAAAACAATAAGGAATCAGGAGGATTTCAGGTTGAGATGCAAAGTCATTTCCATATCGTCAAGATACAAGAGTTAAGGGAAAAATAAGATTCAAGAATTTGAATGACAAGACAATAATGTGGCAGGACATATTCCTAATTCCGGGTTTCTTGGTTAGTGTATTGGGTTCAATACCTAACTATAAAAGAACCAAACCAGACTAATCCTAAATTCTATGGCTCTGATACCAAACAAACCCTGTCATGCCCCGCTTCCCAAGATACGTAACTACGGCACGTGATAGAGCCAACCATGCTACCTGTGGCTAGAAATCATCCCTCCACAGTCACATTACGGCTGTCTATAGGATATCAAGAACAGTAAAATATATAATCTAGCTAACACATGTCCATCTGCCACAGTAAATAGAATCAAGAAAATGCATAAAGCGGAAATGAATCAAGATCCAATAAACAATAATGTCTGAGTCATGTCCCAATATGGTCTCACATTAATAAAAATAAAACCACTGAAATAAATAAACTAAGAGTCTATAACTAAAAGCTAGCTCCTCATTGCTCGGGTTGCTTGCTAAAATACTTCTGATTTGCCTGCGATAAAGGTAGAGGAACTGGGCCATGCAAAACCCAGATATCAGTGTGTCATAAATATCAAAACAATAGTAATAACCAGGATATGATGATATGATTAAACATGCGTATAAATAACTAACACATGGGTAAAACAATGAGATATATGTATGTGATGTGTATCCTAAAATCTGTGCTTCTAGGTTATCTATTCTAGAAGTCATTGAAATCAATTAATGTAATTCTTATCGTAACTCAATAGTATATATCCCGTTCATGCCCCACGGGACTACGGTA
Source organism: Agapanthus africanus (assembly GCA_030015575.1). Taxonomy (NCBI): domain Eukaryota; kingdom Viridiplantae; phylum Streptophyta; class Magnoliopsida; order Asparagales; family Amaryllidaceae; genus Agapanthus; species Agapanthus africanus. The sequence continues at coordinate 16,352,298 of JASDDO010000026.1, read as the reverse complement.
CAATATATCCCGTTCATTCCTCACGGGACCACAGTACAATATATCTCGTTCATTCCCCACGGGACCACGGTACAATGATTATTCCGTAATGCCCAGAATCACGACAAACAATAATAATATCCTCTTGAGTTACATTTCGGTTACATTCTTGATTTCCCCCTTTCCCCAAGGTTCTGTGTTCAAGTCAGGTATTGCCAATATAATCTAATGCCAACACAGGATCAAGCAGGTACCGGTCTTGTCTATACAGACAACAAGTCACGTCCATCAGGACAACAATCAGGATTGTTGGCATTAACAATAAAATCCAAGTAACAATTCTGGTGATGTGTTGTGAACATATCATGTAATGTATATTAATCAAAATAGATACCAAATGTGAAACTGTAATCAATATCGAAATACGGTAACATAACTACTGCCAGGATGCTTATGTATCTATCTGTAATAACCATTATACGTCCATTACCTTGTGTGATACAATCTAGATAACATATTGAACTAATATAGTAGTATAAGGATATCATGACGTTCCAGCATGCAACTATATAAACTATTATCGGTACGGATACAGACGGATACTATATAACTATAAGTCTGTAATGTTTGCTGTATAATAAAACACATGTACTATCATTTAGTAAATAAATATCAATATAGTAAAATAACATGTTGCAAGTTAATAACTTGCCTGATCGGATCTCACGTTGAGGTACGGATGCCACGTTCCGAATTTGAAATAAAGTTACGACGCAAACTTACGTGCACAGGACTGGACCTGGCTAAGCAGTGACGTGACGTGGTGACTGGGCTAGCCGACGATGGTGGCTGGGTCGTCTGGATCATCGGCGATACGCGCAACTCCGGCGAGACGATAAGGGATCATGAAAAGAGAAGAAAAAGAAAGAAGAAGAAGAAAAAGAAGATTAGCTGTTGAGGTTACTGGGATGGCGAGGACAAAGGAGAGATGGTGGCGACGAAGTGACGGCAACGAGGCGAAGTTGCCGGCGAGATTGTCGTGGCCGTGAGGGGTGAAAGGTGGTCGGGAGAAGAGCAGAAGAGAGAGAAGAGGGTGTTATAATTTTATTTTATATATATATATATATATATTAGAGAGAGAGAGAGACGAGAGAGAGATAGAGAGATTGAGAGAGAGAGATATATATTCAGTTTATAAATTTAATTAATATTATATATATATATATATATAAATTTATATATATTATTAGTTATATGAATATATATATATATATATATATATATATATATTGGGATTTTAAAGCTAATACCAGATTACTCCGAATATTACCCGGGCCCCTTCTAAAAATCTAGTTTTTAAATATGGAGAATATAAGTAAAAGTTTAAACCATAATGTGATGTCCTGTCAATAAAAATGCATACCCCCAAGTGTGGATCTACATAAATATACGTAGCGATAAAAAACGAGTCTATTTTAGCAATTAGGGTATGGACATGATATATGGGTGCAACCACATGCTATGGGTGTGATGACATGCAAGGCTAGATATTAAAATATATTATTTGATTTTATTTTGTATTATAAAAAGATATTTAGAGTCTAAAATATATTTATATGTTTATAAAATTTAGATTTGCATGGATACACTGTACTAGCAAATATTTGATGTAATATTGTACCATGATGGGTTTCAATCATGCGGGTCGGGTCGGATAATAACCACAGCTGCTAAATGCACTATCCGCAACCCAAAGCGTCAATAATAAAGGATTTTACCGCAAGATTTGAAATAGCCCAAATAAATATAGTATAAATGTGTTAGGGTGTTACACAAATTCCAGAGCCTATATAAAGGACTGAAACCTATCTATTCATCTATCCAATTATCTATCATCTATACATCGATCAAGAGAGATCAATTGACCGATCTACCGATCAAGCAATCTAGAGAAAATTAGGGTTGTAATTTACTCTTTCAGCGAGCAATTTCTGTAATGCAATAGTTTATTCAATAAAAATTAGTTCTTTCTTTTAATTTTGTCGCATTTACTTTCTGCATTTACTTTCCGCAATTTTAATTTTTGTTTAATTTATAGGTTCCGTATTCTTCCGCTTTATTTTACGCCGTTTATCTCAACAAGCAAGTAAATTCTCGCTTGTTAGGATTTGTAGGATATGGTAGTATAATGGATGAAAAAAATCATCAACTTCTTTTTAAGTTTTGGTTTTTATAAACTTCAGCAAAATAAGTCTTAATCCTCTTATCGGGCGTGCTATCAATTCATGATAGTTACGACCATAATTTGAGATTCGTTAATACTTGCTTTGTTGAGGGCTTGAGATAAATAGGGATCAATGGAAGGACAATGGTCAGTAGAGGGAAACCCTAATTCCTTCCAAGAACCCTAATCCACATTCATCGCTATTTATTTAGTATTAAATAATTAAAAGATAAAACTATTTATTTTTAAAATTCCATCCATTAACTACTAAATGCTATAAACCCTACATGCCCTTCTTTTATAAAATTTTCAAATCCTCCTAGTATAAAACGATAAAAATCGCACATTTCTTCTATCAACTTGTCTAAAACAAGATAAGTAATTCACCATTTCCCTGTGGACGATCCGTACTCACTATCGACTAGCTATTGCGACACCGTTATTGATTGCGGTATTTATGAACATACAAAGACATACTTTCCTAAACCAATCATCAATACTGATAGTATTGAGATATGTATCTCTTCTATTGCAGTGTACTCGGAGAACAGCGGGGAGGTGCTGCCGAAATTTTCTCGAAGCGAATGAAAACATAAGTCCAAAAGTTGTATGCGTTATACATTCTTAACGGGATATAAGTCTTACCCCCGACAGCCGTTACCAATTGACATCCAAGATAGAAGTGTTAATATTATTTCCAGTCATGATAAATCATCTTGTCATTAACTTCTTTCTTTATAACCATCTCGTTCTTAGCTTTCTCACCGCGGGTTAGAATTGTTAATATCGTGTATGATTTTAAAATGTTTGTTATGATATAATAATTAATTGTGAAATGTATTAGGTTTTACGTATCGGACAAGAATGGATAAGACAAGGATAAATAAGAACAAATTTGGTTCTGAATTTAAAATCGGTGTAGAAAATTTTATGCAATTCTCATCAAGAGTGGGCGCTAGTCGGATCCCTATCCCTGTAGGAAATGTTGTAATGGTATAAGTGATAGTCGAAGGACGGTTTGACTGCATATGCTTGCTAACGGATTCTTTGAAGATTACACTATCTGGCACCTGCATGGAGAGGTCATGGACAATAGAATCGGTATACATCGTTTGTTACCGCCACCTATGAGAACCCCATCAATCACAGGTTTAAATGATATGATGGAAGAGTTATATGATGGCATGAACGATGATATCCCTACGGATGATGCGGTTCCAGATTCCGAATCTGCTAGGCTTTTATAGAGCATGTTTCATCTTAAATGCAAAAGTTTATAGAGCAACAAGTTGGTCGATGACTTTCTAAAGATAGAGAAGAAGACTTACCCGAATTCCGATGTCCTTGCAAATTTTCAAGAGATGAAGAAGATTATTGCCGACATCGGTTTCAGTTATCAAAAAATCGATGCATGTCTAAATGATTGCATGTTATTCACGACAGATTATGACAGGAACTTAAATAAGTGTAGAACTTATGGGGAATCGAGCTGGACATTACCTAAAAGGTCGCCGAGGGATGATGAGTCAATCCCGAAAATTCCTGTGAAGGTGTTGCACTTTTTTTTGTATTAAGGAAAGACTACAGAGATTATTTCTGGTGTTTAAAACTGTCGAACATATGACATGGCATGTAGATGGTCGCAGAAAGGATGGAGTCTTACAACATCCCACTGATGGTGAACAGTGGTAAAGATTTGAAGCTCAATTTCCCGCGTTCGCTGCGGAAGCTCGTAATGTGAGACTTGAATTATCGGCTGATGGATTGAAACCGTTTAAAGGAGGTGTATCTCATAGTGTATGGCCCGTTACACTAGTAGTTTATAACCTCCTTCCATGGATGAGTATGAAACAATCTTACATCTAAATGCCTCTGTTGATCCATGGAAGAAACTCTCCTGGTATTGATATCGATGTTTATTTGAAGCCATCGATCGATGAGTTGAATGAGCCGTAGGAGACTGGCATCGTTGCTTATGATGTCCACAGAAAGGAGAGATTCACACTGCGCGCGGCGTTGCTTTGGACAATAAATGATTTCCCGGTATATGCCATGTTGTCGGGATGGAGTACGAAAGGTCATCGTGCTTGACCCTATTTTCAAGAGTACACCGTCTGTGAAATGCCAGTAAATCAGATTTTCTGTTACACTGGACATCATCGTTGGCTAGATGTTGATCATCCTTATCAACGCAATAGAATCAAGTTCAATGGTGAGCAGGAGAATCGGCCCCATTCTCTTGAGCCAAATGGGATAAAGACGTTTGTGGACGTAGAGCACATCAATATTGTTTTTGGTAAGAAACATAAGCATACTATTTCGAATGAGATATCAAATAACTGGAGAAAGAGATCTATATTTTATGATTTTCTGTATTGGCGTTTTCTTAATCTTCACTATAACTTGGACGTCATGCACATCGAGAAGAATGTCTGTGAGCTCATGCTGGGTACCATGTTGAATACCAAATTCAAGAACAGAGACACATTAGCAATACGACAATGGTTTGCTACAAAGAATTTGCAGCTAGAATTGCATCTAACTTCAAAAGAGAATGGTAAATGAGCTATTTCACCAGCAAAGCACACGATGTCCGATAATGAGAAGCTGAGTTTTCTTAAGGTACTTAAACAAGTAAGGACTGGATGCATATTTTGTGAATATTAGTAAATGCGTAAACTTGAAAAAGAAAACTCTCGTCAGCCTGAAAAGTCACGATTGTCATGTGATCATGCACCAAGTGCTTCCCATTGCTGTTAGGGCGTTATCAGATAACAACGTTGTATCATTTGTGACTGATTTGTGTCATTTCTTCAGAGAGTTATGCTCCAAATATTACTCGGCAAACAATTTTAGAACCCTGGAAAATAAAATACCTCCCATACTTTGTAAAACGGAGATATTTTTTCCGCCTTCTATTTTCACCGTAATGTTGTATCTCACGGTTCACCTTGCTCAAGAGGCACATTTAGGTGGTCCCGTGAATTATCGGTCGATGTATCCGTTCGAGAGGTAAAACTTATATAATAACTCTCTACTGTTCATAATAAATCGAATATTTATAATAAAAAAATTAAATTTGTTTGCAACCGTCAGGTTCATGTACAAAATAAAACGGTACATCCGTAACAGGAGTCGGCCTGAAAGGTCGATCGCTAAAGGGTTTCTCACGGAGGAATGTATGACGTTCTGTTCTATGTATATAGAGGGTGTTGAGACTGTATTTAATAGGCCGATACGTAATGAGAACATGGTTAAAAATAGACATGTAATATCTGTAAGTCAACGTAACACACCCCACGGGTTTGCGGGGAGGCGGAACGGGTAAAATACGATTTTTACAAGCAAGGTAACATTGACTTAAACACAAGATCTTAGCTAAACCATATCTAAAAAAACTAACTACAGGTATTATCTACTCGGTAAGAAGATTATACCTAAAGTTCCAAGTCCTTCTCTTCTTTCCGCTGTCCTCCTTCTCCTTACAAGCTCCTTGGAGTGAAATAGAAAGCACCTCCTCGTCGGCTTCTTGATGTAGTAGAAGATCCACCCGAGAGTTCCAACTTAGAGATAAACATCCAATATGAGGCAACTAGATCACTTGGGTTGCTAGACTAAGTGACCTAGAGTGAGTAGAGAGTGATTTTGGTGGCTTGGTCTCTATGACCCTTGATTTTCAACTCATGAAACACTAGGGCTTGAGAGAGGAAGAAGGAAGAGAGCTATGAGAGAGAATGTGTATGTGAATTATGAAGAGAGCTCATATATGAGGAAAAAGAATAATAAATTTTATTAGGATAATTGTGATGATTCATTTGATTTGACCATTATCATGTCACAATTAATGCTAAGCAAAATATCTTGTGCTCAACAAAAATATCTAAGTCAACAATGGTCAACAAGTCAAATGGTCAAACCAATTAGCCATGACACAATTATCTCTAATAGAAATTAGTAGACAATTTCCTCCACCTTATAATGGTTTTAATCAAGTCAACGGTCAAAACCCTAATGAGGTGTCTCCTTCTTTTCCTCTATTAACCGTATATACATACCCGCATCCGTATTCCGAGAAACACGAATATATTGAGACTAAACCAATCCAAAATCAAATTCTAGGATCCGGCTTAAACTAAAGCCCACTAGTTCAACTGCCCGAACACCAAACACGCACTAGTACGCGTATGTGAACGAACCCTGTCGTAAAACCATACAAGCTCTACATCGTTTCGCCAAAAGGTGGGAAACCCTCTGTGTAGGACTCTAAAGACTCGACACTACGCTGGCAGTGGGTTTAACCACAAGCAGCAAGCGGTACTAGATGTACGTAACGGTCCCCAGGTAGATGTCGATAAAAAGGCCGATGAGAAAAAACCCATCCGAACTCCTACTGAGCCTGAATGTGACAATCTCCATACAATCCGGTCTGTTCGTCTAAGAGTGTCGGATATCGGGCCTAGGGGGCGACAAGCGTCAGACCCCTAATAGCGGTATAAGTCGTTTCGAAGTACAGTCCAAAACACCTTGAGAAACCACTAGAGTACCTACCAGTAAATCTCACTTGCCCTGGCCAGGGACTTTGTGTAATGGCGTTCCGAACACAGCGCGACATCAACCCCCAATACCGGGAGAGCCGAATCCTATCTAACCGCCACTGCCTCCAAGTGATTCGGGACTGCACCCAACTACTACCTGTTTGCACGACTCAGCAGAGCCGTGGTAGGGTAGTAATCTAAGAACAGTGGGAACACACTTGAGGCGAAGTAGCAGTGTCAAGTCAACGGAATAAGCTGTACTCATGTCACCTGGGAACTGCTACCTGACGATAGGTATAGTACCAACCGGCAGTTCCCGACGAGTCCTGTCCAGTGTACTCGTAACCTAACGAGCACCTGCATACTATCTCCAGTACGACGTACTGATGGTTATGGGACAGATCATCTCCCCTGCTGGGATGAGAAGCGTATGCACTAGTCTACTCTGGAGTATCGATGCCCTGTCTCGATAATCCTACGACTAGGGAACTGTATAAGGATGTGCTTGTAGACTATCCAGTCCCCACTAGTGTGACTGCCATCACAACGCTGGTAGTCAAGCAAAGATCCTAAGGGCTCTATCAATATGTATTAGCGATATGTTAAAAGAAACACATACACATATGAAGATAGATACAAACCAAGTAGCATACTACCATATCGAGCAAGACTGTCATAAATCCGTGTATATATCCCAAGCATCCAAAATGTAATATACAAGCTAGTACTATACAATATTGGCCTCTAGGGCATATTACACTAACAATCTCTCACTTGCACTAAGGCCATGTGCTGGTATATCGCAGACCTATCATCTCGAATAGTCTCTCGAACTGCGTCTGAGGTATGGCCTTTGTGAATGGATCTGCAGTGTTTTCTTCAGTAGCAACTCTCCGAACCTCGATCTCCCGGCGATCCACGATCTCCCTGATCAGGTGATACCGCCTCAAGATGTGTCTGGACTTTTGATGGGACCTGGGTTCCTTTGCTAAAGCTATAGCCCCATTGTTATCACAATACAGAGGTATTGGATCAACAATGGACAGAACCACCTGAAGTTCTGTTAAGAACTTCCTCATCCAGACTACTTCTTTTGCGGCATCAGAAGCTGCGGTATACTCCGCTTCCATCGTTTAGTCAGCAACGGTGTCCTACTTGGAACTCTTCCAACAGACCGCCCCTCCATTGAGGGTAAAGACATAATCCGACATGGACATGGAGTCATCCTTGTCACTTTGGAAGCTGGAGTCAGCAAATGCCTCGATCTGGAGGTCTTTTCCGCCGTAAACCAAGAACATATCCTTAGTCCTTCTCAGGTACTTGAGAATGTTCTTTACTGCTGTCCAGTGCTTCTCCCCAGGGTTTGACTTATACCGGCTTGCCACGCTCAGTGCGTAAGAAACATCTGGCCTGGTACACAACATCGCATACATTATAGAGTCTACCGCAGAAGCATAGGGTATAATAGACATGTGATCCCTTTCCAAATCAGTCTTGGGAAACATCTTTTTGGAGAGGGTGATTCCGTGACAAGTCGGTAAATTACCACACTTTGAATCTTCCATACTGAATCTTTTCAGTATGGTGTCGATTTACCTGGACTGCGAAATTCCAAACATCCTTTTAGATCTATCACGATAGATCCAGATCCCCAGAATGTAAGAGGCATCACCCAGGTCTTTCATGGAGAACCTGTGTGACAAGAATCGTTTGACAGATTGTAGTGTAGGAATGCCATTTCCTATCAAGAGAATGTCACCCACGTACAAGACGAGGAATACAACAGTTCGTGCTACAATCTTACTATAAATGCATGGCTCATCTGGATTTTTAATAAAGTCAAATTCTTTGACTGTCTCATCAAAATAGATGTTCTAACTCCGCGATGCCTGCTTTAGTCCAAAGATGGACTTAAGCAACTTGCACACTTTCCCGCTGCTCCCACTCTAAATGAAACCCTTTGGCTGGTCCATATAGACACACTTTTCTAAATTTCCATTTAGAAGAGTGGTTTTTACGTCCATCTGCCAAATCTCATAATCGTGGAAGGCGGCAATGGCAAGAAGTATCTGAATGGATTTGAGCATAGCCACTGGAGAAAAGGTTTCGTCATAGTCCAAGCCAGGTCTTTGATGAAAACCCTTTGCAACAAGTCTAGCCTTATAGGTTTCAACATGTCCATCTACACCAATCTTCATTTTGAAGATCCATTTTCATCCTACGGGTTTTACCCCTTCTGGAGCAATGTCCAAAGTCCATACTTTGTTGGTGTACATGGACTCCATTTCGGTCCGCAAGCATCGAGCCACCTTACCGAGTCAGTGCTCTGAATGGCCTGCTGGAAGTTAGCCGGCTCATCATTATCAATGATGCAATCCTCTCTATCCCCGTCTACGAGAAAACTGTAGTATCTCTCAGGCGTATGAGACAGCTTACTACTCATGCGGAGAGGTACGGGAATGTCCTGTTCTTTTGAAACTTCTGGTTCCACCAAGCTTTCAGTAACAGCTTGTGGTTCTAGAATTTCTTCCAGTTCTATTGCGCTCCCACTTATCTGATTTTCTAAAAATTCAGTTTCCAAGAAGCGGGCATGACGAGAAACAAAGACTTTCTGCCGCTCTGCGTAATAGAAAAAATACCCATTGGAGTTCTTTGGGTATCCCACAAACTTGCACTATACCGAGCGTGCCTCGAGTTTGTCCGCATGCTGCTTTTTAACAAAAGCTGGACTTCCCCATGTCTTAAAGTGTTTAAGACAGGGTTTCTTCCCACTCCACATCTGATATGGTGTGGTAGGCACTGACTTAGTAGGAACCTGGTTCAAAAGATATACAGCTGATTCTAGTGCATATCTCCAAAAGGATCGCGGCAACTCAGCCTTACTCATCATTGAACGAACCATATCCAATAGGGTTCGGTTCCGTCTCTCCGATACACCGTTGTGTTGTGGCGTGTATGGAGGAGTAAGCCGAGAGAGAATTCCATTCTCTTTTAGGTAATCTAGGAACTCGGCACTCAAGTATTCACCACCTCGATCAGATCTTAGTGTCTTGATACTTTTGCCTGTTTGTTTTTCTACTTCATTCTTATATTCCCGGAATTTTTTAAAGGCTTCAGATTTATGCTTCATCAAGAAGATATGTCTATACCTTGAAAAATCATCCGTAAAACTAATGAGGTAAGAATAACCACTTCGTGCATGTGTAGACATTGGACCACACACATCGCTGTGTATGAGTCCCTAGAGCTCGCTCGCTCTCACTCCCTATCCAGTGAACGGAGTTTTTGTCATCTTTCCCATGAGACAAGATTGACAAGTTGCATAAGACTGATATTCGAACGGATCCAAATATCCTTCTGTATGTAACTTTATCAATCGTGTTTTATTGATGTGACCCAGTCTACAATCCCATAAGAAAGCTTGATTTAGTTCCGGAGACTTTCTTTTAAGTGTGTTCTGGACATTGAAAATTTGTAGTTGGTTTAATACATATATACCGTTGTTTAGAATAGCTGACCCAATCAGACCATAATTAAGGTGGATGTTTATGACATCGCTTACAAATGTAAAATCATAACCTTCTTTTGATAAAAAAAAGATACTAAAATGATATTACAAGTCAAACTAGGTACACAAAAACAGTTGCGCACAACCAAAATATGTCCACTCGTCAACCCAAGGTGATATTCCCCTATGGACACAGCATCCACGCTCACTCCGTTAGCAACCCTGAGGGTCATATTACCGGTCTTCAGAACTCTACGGCTTCTCAGTGTCTGCAAAGAATTGCATATATGAGATCCTGATCTGGTATCCAAAACCCAAGAAGTAGAGTTGATTGACAGACAGTTTTCAATTACAAACACACCTGAAGCCGAAGCCACAACTTGTCTCGGGTCCTGGTTCTTGGCCTTCCAAGCCTTGCAATCTTTCTTCCAATGGCCCTTCTTATGATAGTAGAAGTATTCTTCCTTCCCTACTGTCTGCCCTGCCACTTTTTCTTTTCTCTTGGCTTCCACCTTACTAACACCGCCTCTCATTTTGGTAGGGGCCTTCTTCTTCTTTCCTTTGGCTTTCGCCTTGGACCTAGAAGAGAAAGTACCACCAACAAACAGAGCGGGTGTTTCCCTGTCTTTCTGCAGGGTGCCCTCTGCACTCCACAACATGTTAAGGAGTTCCGGAAGTTCAACTTCTTTACCTTGAATATTAAAATTCAAGATAAACTGGGCGTAGGTGGAAGAAAGGGACTGAAGAATCAAGTCTGTGTATAGCTCGTTTTCTAACGTGGTCTCGAGGTCCGCGAGCTCCTCAATGTAGCCAATCATCTTAAGGACGTGTTCCCCTACAGATGATCCGACGGCCAAGCTCGCCTGAAATAATTTCTTCGAGGTCTCGTATCTTGCGATACGAGATTTCTCTCCATATAATTCCATGGTATGGAGGAATATGGATTCAAGATCTATATTCTCATGCCGCCTCTGGTGTTCATTATCCATTGAGGCCAGCACGAGGCACTTGGCCTTTGCGCAGTCAATCTCCCAGGTCTTGCGGATTTCCTTATCCGCGACACTGGATTCTGGACCTGGGAAGGCAGGGGCTTTAATAGTAAGGACATACCCCAACTTATCATAAGTGATTGCCATCTTGACGTTCCTGAACCAATCTTTATAGTTTGGCCCTGTCAATATATTTTATCTAATAGTAATTTAAGGCCCGTCATGTTTGGTCGCTGCAATTAGGAGAGAGAGAAGAAACACTTTAGCATGATGCTCTTGCATGTTTATAGTGGTTTTTAGTTTATCTAAACAGGATGGCTCCCACTGTTTCTCGAATCCTTCCTCAAACCATAAAAGAAGAATTAGTCAGGATTAATCTCACCGTACAATACTTGCTTAACCGTTCAGCCAGGCCAGTGTCGGTACTTCGAGGGAGGTTTTACGACGCTTTCGCGAAGTTCCTTAATTAAATAACCTCTTTTTCCTGGGGGCGCAACCCCGCTAACACCTTTCTAGACACCTACTTGGTTTATAGCATTGATCGTTAAGTGAAAAAATCTCCCGAGGAGTAGCATATACTCACAGTAGGATCGGGATCCAAATATTATCGTATGATAATGCTGAAGGAATCCTACCAGCATTATCAAACTCCAAATGGTATGCAGCACTAACAAGTTTCAGTTTCTTTAGAAACTCCCGATGTAGATTTTTGCCCCATGTTCTTATGACCTTGACTAAGGCCAACAAATCATAAGTCACATGTCAAGTTCTACCCGTCATTATCCAGGTTAATTTGAACCCAGCCATACACACCCTTGAATAAGGCCAACAAAGTAGTATGACTGTCCCAATCCAACACATCTATCTATGCAACATATGAATACCCAGTAGGTACCAATCACCATGCCTTGACTAAGGCCAACAAACACAGCTTGAATACTATTGAATATTCATATGAAATGACGGATGGCTACGAATGGTTTTGGCGAAACTGTGAACGTAGTGAACTTGATATAATCGAAGGAACTTGATAGCTTTTAAAAGGAGTAGTTTAAGCTCCGCATTTTAAAAGTTTTGCTGTTTTGAAAAAAAACCGAGTGGTTTTAAAATTATTCCAACGATTCACTTTGGTTTGTTTGCTTAGCATTCATATAATGCAGTACCATCAGTAAATCCTACCATTGCAAAACAATGAAAATATAACGTACGCTTACGCCATCCGCATTCGCCTCGGGGCCCCGTCATCACCTGTTAGGTTACTTAACTAACGACAGAGCGGGGGATGGACTAGCGCGGATGCAAAACATAAGCAACGTCTACTAGATATCATATATAGATATATATATTCGTCAGACGCAATGATAGGCATTCCAGATCATAGATGAACACATTGGATATACTAGAAATCCGCGTTTCGTTTGAGCCTGCAACGAAAGACGGATTACACAGTCGCGATGAATAGCCAAACCCCACCCTAAACCCCTACGGGTGCGGAAAACTACCCGCCAAATACCCGAAGTGAAGCAATCTCCTTCAACAAAATGAGTAGGCCACTCGGCACTTCAAAGTACCCAGTAGTTTGTGCACCCCACCTTGGGTCTATTCTAGGAGCAAAAACAGTAAAAGAAATAATACAACGGTGGCTACAATCTCAACCCGGATGTGCCCCGCAAAAATAATATTACATCACTTTACAAATTTTACATCGAATGAAAGAATAAAAACTCTCATCTCACATCCCCGGCTATTCATCACGACGATCTAACAAGTTCATATACAGAAACCAATATAATCATCACAGAAATATGCAACCCCCAACTAACCGACATATAGCAATTAGCGGAAATTCACAAACACATTTAACAGAACTAGAAACATTAAATGACATTAAACTGCGACTTCGAAACACCCGGTATTTGCCACAGTAAAGAATTTACAGCAAAATCAAAATTGGCAAAAACAAACAACTCCTGAAGCCCTAGATTCAAGTCAAAAAGCCACACACCAAAAATGAAGCATTTCCATCCAATTTCGACCGAGCTCGCTGGAAATTTAGCCATTGTGGCCAGCCCAGTTTAAGTGGAAATGTCCCGTTTTTGTTCTGTGTTCTTTTTACAGTTCAAATAGCACTCTGCACTTGTTAAAATAATTTTCAGAGCCTGATTAAAAAACGACAGAAACTTGAATCTTGGCTTCGATGTTTTCGGGTCATTTCGGTTTCGTAGCTTAACTTGTCATTTAAATTGTTAGCTATGGTTTAGTCGGCTATAATACCTGTAAATCCCCGTTTCCATTCTAATAAAAGTTTCCTATTTTCTAAATTCCAGTGGTTTCCTTTCTTTTCCCTTCGTATTTTTATTGGTTGCTTAAGCTTAATGTTTAAACTTTAAAATTTTTCCAGCTCCTTTAAAATCTTGGTCCAAAACCAAAATTCTACCAATAAAATCCCAACCCAACAAAATTTCCCAAAACCCTAAAAGTAAAACCCAAGATTCAAAACAAATTAAAACCAAGGCTAAAATAAACTAAAACCCAACACTATATTACATATACCTTCAGCCCATTCAAAATTCTTTTTAAAATAAATCCTTAAATTAAACCCCCGGCCCACTCTTCCCTCACTCAGCCCACACTTTATTTTTTATATAAACCCATTAGTCAATTTTTCCCCGGCCCGTTTTTCCCCTCAGCCCAACTCTTGGCCCGCTTCCTCAACTTACCCGACCCGGTCCGCCCTGTGCGTCTTCCCCAACGGTAACCTCCCCCTTTCACGCGCGCGATCCCATTTCCCCGCCGCGCCTCGCGCCCACGCTCACGCCCCTGCTCCTGCCGTTACAACCGCAACGCGCCCCCTCGTCTCCATTATCTCCTTCACATTCGCTTTTTCCCCTCATTTTCCTAAATCCCTCACCTCTCTCCCTTTCGAAACCCACATCGACCCCAACTTCACGCCGCTCCCCTCGACTACGACGACGACGACGAACCTCCCCCGACCCCCTTCCTTCATCACCTCACCCTAACCTCCTCCTAAATCCCTCACCTTCACCTCAACAACTCAGCCACCTCACTCGAGTTCCAACCCACTCTGCACATCCTCTCGGCCATCCCCTTGCACTCAACGCCGGCAAGCCCCTCTGACCTGAACCACCTCTGCGACCCTCTACATCCTCAGCATCATCATCATCATTCCAAACCCGACCCCCACTGCTCCCCCTCTCTCCAAAACCCACACCAAAAGTGATCACTGTGAGCTTCGACCCCGCTGCTGTCCATCGCCGGAGCGACGCCGTCGACCGTCGTCGGCCCAAGTGCACTCGCAGAGGATCATCAAGCACCCCTCAATCACCAGTGACCGTGCAACGACTCCGGACAACTCCGACGCAAAACCCGTGTCTCGAGCCAAGCTCGCGCGAATCGGTTTCACGGCGTACATCACGCGTTCGTGACGCCGCTGCTGCCGTGCGACCCCGAGACGTTTCCAGGCAAGTGTTTGCTTGCTTCATGCTAATATAATAGTGGTACAAATCTAAATCATATAGTTTACGAATTTACCGATTCCCGATATATATTGTGACCTAAGTGTTCGATGCCAGATCCCAATGAAAATAATTGTTTAATTTGACGGAAGTGAATGTTTTCTGTTGGCCCTCATAATGATAATTATCGTGTATGAATCTCGCTGGAAAATACGATTGTTAGTGACAAAAATTGATACCCCCAAATACGCCGTTAAACTAGAAATTTTCTCGTATCTGAAAATGAATAAAATCACCGTAAATTATATACATATTGGAATGATACGTTCGAGGGCTTAAATCGAAGCCGACTCGACGAAATTTAACCCTATGTAAACTTTTAATGATTTCTGTTCTGTAATTGCGATGATAATTAGATCGGAGTGCGACTCTGGACTGCAGTCCAGAGCGATTCTGTTTATAGTGTACTGTACCAAAATGTGTGTCACTGTGTTTCCTGAAGTCTTATGTTACGGAACTCTGCATTAGATTAAAGATAATTCTGTTAGCTAAACAAAACAAGTGGTTCCATTCCGTTTCATTGCCTTTTGCTATTTTAAACTGTAAATAAAATGGCAGAACGTATAACTGTCCAGAACAGATTCAGAAGTGATATACTGACATTAAACTGTGTATAACTTTCAACGTACAGATGCGATTGATGATCCATCTGTTGATTTGAATACTCTATTGAAAACCCTAGTTTTTATTCAACTATAACATCGCTAAAATCGGAACCCAACTGGGTGCAATTCGTGTCGCGAAACGGATGTTCAGTTCTGAAACTGAATTTCCAGCCGCGAGCGCTTAAAATGAAACAGCTATATCTTGAAAACCGGAATCCCGATTGAACTGAAACAAATTTTGATGAATTGCTGACTGAGTGTTCTATTTATCTTACTTGTATCATGTTGCTGAATTCTTAACATATTAATTTATGCAATTTTGTAAGTTAATGACATGCATATTGATTCATAATGCTCATAGGTTAATGATGGCATACATACATATATCATACCCCATTTGCCATGTACATAGTGTTAGTGCGTGTTAGAGTCAGTGGACATTGCATTATCGTGCGTGGTTGATATTGATTTAGAAGTGACGAGTATACTAATGGGAAGTGAATATTCGTGACAGTGATTGATACAGTGAGCAGTGATAAAACCGTGCCATTGGTATACTTGTACACGACTGAATCAAGATCACAAATAGTGTAAAGCTGGGGATAAAGGGAAAATCGAAGTGGAAAGAGAATCGTATTTAGCGGGACCTTGTTTTAGAGGATAATCATTCGAGCAGTGATATATATATTAGGTAGGATCTAGCGATCCGGCTGACAGGGTTATGTCCCGAGCATGTGGGCCGTTGTCTCGGGTATGTACGAGACTCCTGTTAAACATGATTCTCCTTCCACTATGCGATTTCAAACATGACCTAGAGATCGATAGGGATACAGAACATATTCTGCATCATATAGTGACATAGTGATACTTGCTTTGTTTTTACCCTAGTATTACCTCATATACCTGTTTCATCTTATTATAATAATATTGTTATTGTGTCGCTCTGACGACCTGAGTATGCATGCTCAGATTCCGCGGAAGGACCAGCACAGGAGACGGATCTACCCTTCGAGTTCACGGAGATATAGTTTGGTGTACCTTCTTCATTTACTGCTTTCCATAAAAGTGATCGTGAGATTGAACTTGGTTAGTAATTGTTCTTGTTATCTGTAATTTGTGAATAATGGAAATTTTAATGTAATAAATTAGTGATGTGATTCCTTTACTACTGTGCTTTATTTACTGATTACCATGTAATGCTAGAAGCCGAAGTGTGACTACGGCGGGATGATTCCTTGACCGTAGGAGCATGGCTGGCCTAGTCATCCCTCGTTTTCCGTATTTTGGGAAGCGGGGCATGACAATACCACTGTAAGTCAACGTTACACACCCCACGGGTTTGCGGGGAGGCGGAATGGGTAAAAAACGATTTTTACAAGCAAGGTAACATTCACTTAAACACAAGATCTTAGCTAAACCATATCTAACAAAACTAACTAGAGGTATTATCTACTCGGTAAGAAGATTATACCTAAAGTTCCAAGTCCTTCTCTTCTTTCCGCTGTCCTCCTTCTCCTTGCAAGCTCCTTGGAGTGAAATGGAAAGCACCTCCTCGTCGGCTTCTTGATGTAGTAGAAGATCCACCCGAGAGTTCTAACTTAGAGCTAAACCTCCAATATGAGGCAACTAGATCACTTGGGTTGCTAGACTAAGTGACCTAGAGTGAGTAGAGAGTGATTTTGGTGGCTTGGTCTCAATGGACCTTGATTTTCAACTCATGAAACACTAGGGCTTGAGAGAGGAAGAAGGAAGAGAGCTATGAAAGAGAATGTGTATGTGAATTATGAAGAGAGCTCATATATGAGGAAAAAGAATAATAAGTTTTATTAGGATAATTGTGATGTTTCATTTGATTTGACCATTATCATGTCAAAATTAATGCTAAGCAAAATATCTTGTGCTCAACAAAAATATCTAAGTCAACAATGGTCAACAAGTCAAATGGTCAAACCAATTAGCCATGACACAATTATCTCTAATAGAAATGAGTAAACAATTTCCTCCACCTCATAATGGTTTTAATCAAGTCAACGGTCAAAACCCTAACGAGGTGTCTCCTTCTTTTCCTCTATCAACCGTATATACATACCTGCATCCGTGTTTCGAGAAACACGAATACATTGAGACTAAACCAATCCAAAATCAAATACTAGGATCCGGCTTAAACCAAAGCCCACTAGTATCAACTGCCCGAACACCAAACACGCACAAGTACGCATATGTGAATGAATCCTGTCGTAAAACCATACGACCTCTTCATCGTTTCGCCCAAAGGTGGGAAACCCTCTGTATGGGACTCTAAAGACTCGACACTACGCTGACAGCAGGTTTAACGATAAGCCGCAAGCGGTACTAGCTGTACATAACGGTCCCCACGTTGATGTCGATAAGAAGGCCGATGAGGAAAAACCTATCCGAACTCCTACTGAGCCTGAATGTGACAATCTCCATACAGTCCGGTCTGTTCATCTAAGAGTGTCGCATATCGGGTCTAGGGGGGCGGCAAGCCTCAGACCCCTAATAGCGGTATAAGTCGTGTCGGAGTACAGTCCAAAACACCTTGAGAAACCACTAGAGTACCTACCAGTAAATCTCACTTGCCCTGGCCAGAGACTTTGTGTAATGGCGTTCCGAACACAGCGCGACATCAACCCCCAATACCGGGAGAGATGAATCATATCTAACCGCCACTGCCTCCAAGTGCTTCGGGACTGCACCCAACTACTACCTGTTTGCACAACTCAGCAGAGCCGTGGTAGGGTAGTAATCTAAGAACAGTGGGAACACACTTGAGGCGGAGCAGCAGTGTCAAGTCAACGGACTAAGCTGTACTCATGTCACCTAGGAACTGCTACCTGACGATTGGTATAGTACCAACCAGCAGTTCCTGATGAGTCCTGTCGAGTGTACTCGTAACCTAACGAGTACCTGCATACTATCTCCAGTACGACGTACTGATGGCTTTGGGACAAACCATCTCCCCTGCTGGGATGAGAAGCGTATACACTAGTCTACTCTGGAGTATCGATACTCTGTCTCGATAATCCTACGACTTGGGACCTGTATAAGGATGTGCTTGTAGACTATCCAGCCCCCACTAGTGTGACTGCCATCACAACGCTGGTAGTCAAGCAAAGATCCTAATGGCTCTATCAATATGTATTAGCGATATGTTAAAAGAAACACATACACATATTAAGATAGATACAAACCAAGTAGCATACTACCATATCAAGCAAGACTGTCATAAATACGTGTATATATCCCAAGATTCCAAAATGTAATATACAAGCTAGTACTATACAATAATGGCCTCTATGGCATATTACACTAACAATATCCATCTTCCAGGCCCAAGAAAAGGAACTGGGTAAAATGAAGTCGGGTCACACTGCATCTGAGCAGCTCGGCATGATTCTTCGTTATGTTTTATTTAACTGTTCAGATGTGAACAGTTTTATCGGGTAAGTATTTATTAATTTTTTCTTAATATAATTGTAGAATATCTTCAAGTCAAAATTAAATGTTTATTTGCGATATATACAGCGTTTGGAATGCTCAATACCGTCCACCTACTAAACGAACTCGGCAATGGGATATCGATAAGGAGTGACATAAACACTTTCCCGCTTGGTTGAAAACGCGTGTAAGTTGATACACACAAACAACTTAATCCATTTTACCCAAATAGGTTGAAAGAAATCCCAACGATAGACATATTTCAGAAGATATAAAAGCGCTAGCGTATGGTTCAGATGAACAAACTGAGTATCTCTCCGGTTACGTTGTTAATGAGTTTAGATTTCACAGCAGAAAAAAGATCAAAACAAACAGTTTCAGAATTGCGGCGTCTTTATCACATCCACCGTTACTGGATATTCATCTTCTAGAGATTCAAATCCAACTACAGGAAAATTAGACTATTACGGGGTGCTTAAAAAAATAATTCGGGTGCGTTATCATGAACAGGCAGTCGTCATGTTCAAGTGTATGTGGTACGATATCCATCATGAACATGCTGGGTTCAAAATTGAAAATGGTCTATTTTTACTCAATTTATCGGAACTCGTTTTTGATGAAGAGCCTTATATTCTCGCCAGCCAAGCCCTTCTATGCATTTATATCGTAGACCCTGGAAATGCCCAGTGGGATTTTGCTGTTGTGACGAATCCACGAGACTATTAAAACATAGGTGAAAATGATGTAAGCGAGATTAGTTGTTCTACAATCCCGGTTATACAAGATGATGCTATTCTTATCGAATTCAACTGCGGTGTATCAAGAACAGATATAGAGCCGGAAATAGTTTCTGATGTGCCATCGGTGGTTGTAGAACCAGATGTCTAATTAAGACTTTAAATATCTCGATATATTAATTCGTTCTTGTATGATACTCATAACTTAAGTAATGTGTAACTTACAATTTATTGCATCTTTCTTTCCGCATATTATTTCATACATTTTATTTTTTTCCGCATATTATTTCCGTATATTATCTCTTACAGTTTCGAATTCTAATGTACAGTGATTTTCAAGTTAATTTATATTATTTCTGCATTTCATTTTTGTTGCGCCACGGCAGCGCCCCGGCCGTCTTACCGAGGCCAAAATGCGGAATCAAAAATTTTCCTTACTCGGAAACTGGCGCTACCGCGGACAATAAAACCCGGATCGTAACCATTAACCTAATGCTAGCTAACAAGAGATGAGAAGAGAAGTATACCGAGTGATCCGAGTCCTCCGGTCTTCTCGTCATCGTCCCGATCTCCCGCGGAAAGTCTAGTCTCCATATCGTCGCCTCCTTACCGGAAGGGGCACCACAATGCCTGTGTCTTTTACGGGCTCCCGCCTCAATACCGAGGCAACTCGGGCATGAAGCCGGCAAGTCGACATGCCCAAGATGTGCTGTAGAATGTAGTGTAGAATATGCTTGTCTCTTTTTAGGATAATGAAGTTGCCATTGGATGGAGGGAAGTAATGAACAAAAGTGGAGATGAACTTTGGTGTATCCAAATGAGATGATAATTTTCCCACACTACCAAATGAAATTCCCTCATCACCTCCTCTAATGTGGCCGGCCTCATCAAGTGGGAAAATGGTGGGGTTTTACAACTAAGGGAGGTGAGTGTAGGAGAATAGAAGAGGTGACCATATCAAAAGCAAGGAAACATCAACCATACTTCACACTCCATACCATTTCAAATCTCATAAATGCAAACCATCATGAAGGAAAAAGAAAAGATGCTTAAACCATCATAATGCCTCATAATGCATGAAACCCCCTCCACAAATGTTATTTGCACAATTGCAAATAACCCCCTCCATCGGAAAAGTCCGGCCGGGAAAGAACAAAGGAAAACCGGCCGGAACGGAATGCAAACTGGCAACTCCAGAAAACTGGTCCCGTAATAAATTACAGGAAAACCCCTATACTGTGCATACACACCCGCATCTGTATTCCGACCGGATACAAATGCAAAGAGACAAAATCTACACTGTACTATACTAGGATCCGGCTTAAACCAAAGCCGGCTAGTAATATCCGTTCGATCCTGATCCGTGCAATACCGCACGTATCCGATCGAACCTTGCCATATAACTATACGGCCACTAGTACAAAACTGTCCGATCCTGATCCGTGCAATACCGCACGTATCTGATCGGACCCTGCCATATCTCCATACGGTCTCTACAGCGTTTCGCCCGAAAGCTTGAGTAACTGAAAGTGTGGTGGACTCTAAAGACTCATCAATACTATGGCTGTGGATTTAACCACTAGCACGTCAGAGGTATAAGCCAATACGTGACGGGCCACCAGCTATTGACTAAAAGGGACGTCGATGAGCGAACTCATCCTGACACCCTACTGAGCCTGTCAGTGACAATATCCGTACAGTCCGGTCCGTTCGTCTATGAGCATCGCATGTCGGGCCTAGGGGGTTGGTAAAAGTCAGACCCCCAAAAGCGGTACAAGTCGTGTCGGAGTGTTGCCCAGAACGCCCTGAGATACTACTGGAATACCCACCAGTAAATCTCCTGCCTCGGCCGAGGGCTTTGCGTAATGGTTCTCCTAGACACAGCGCGACCTCACCCCCAATACCGGGAGAGACGAACCCCTGCAGATCCGCTCACTGCCTCCATGTGGCTCGGGACTGTACTCAACTAAAACCTGTTTGTACGACTCCTTTGAGCCGTGGTAGGGTAGTAATCAAAGCACAGTGGGAACTCACACGAGACAAATGACGATCCTCAGGTCGATGAACTAACCTGTACACATGTCACCAGGGAACTGCTATCTGACGTCTGGTATAAGACCAACTAGCAGGTTCCCGGCGAGTCCTGTCCGGTGTACTCATAACCCAATGAGCACCTGTATACATCTTAGGTGAACCAACTGACACCAGTGGCTTGTGAGACCGGCCACCGCCCCTCGTCGGGGTCTCGACTGTATACACTAGTCTACTAATGGAGTATCGATGCCCTGTCTCGAAACTCCTACGACTAGGGACCTTTTAAGGATGTGCTTATAGACTACCAGCTCCCACGTATATGATCGCCATCATACTGCTGGTAGTCAAGCAAGAATCCTAGGGGCTCTATCAATGTGTAATAGCGACATGTCAGGTCACCTAAAGCAGTACACGATGATAAAGATAAACCAGATAGCATACTATCATCTCGAGTAAGACTGTCTTACTGGGATAGGTCCTCCCTCAATCATTGCAATCACGTGCCTGTGATCCAATAATTGACTCTGAGGGCACTATCTCCAACAATCTCCCACTTGCACTCAAGGCTAATTATTACGATGTCGCATACTCACAGCCCGTGTGATACCGAACACCCAACTCCTCTACTAGTCAGTCTCACAAAACCCGTTTGCGAAACTATTGCGTTCGAGGAATAGCCTCAGTGAGTGGATCCGCAGGATGTTTCTTTCTATGTCTCTCTATATCTCAAGTTCGCGGAGAAAGCCATCTCCCGAAATGAGCAATACCTGTCTTGGAACGTCTGGATGTCTGATGGGACCTAGTTCATAAATGAACTCCAAATCCAAACTTCTTAGACTGTATCGTCAACTGAACTTAATCAGTATCCTGCGCCATGCCACCCTCAGTATTGCCTTGGATCACCTGTCCAAAATACTGCCCCTCGTCAGAAGGAAAACTATAACTCTGACAATCTCCTTGTCGTCCATGTCACCTTGGAAGCCTGGAATGATAACTGTCTCCCAAATGAGGCTGTCGTTATCATATCCCTAGAACATTCACTTATGTTCTAAAACTGCTTCCGACTGTTTCTCCAGGATTGGATCAATGTCAACTTATTGCATCTAGTGCAAGAACAACATCTGGTGTGGTACTTGACATCTCATGAATGACTCAATTGCCTAAGCAAGTGATCTGCCAATCATGAACATCCCTCTCCTCTTTAGTCTGTAAGACACCTTTAGAGAGGGTGACTCCATCACCTGCAGGTATACTACCGTGCCAGGAGTCGTCCATTCTAAATACTCTTAGAATGCTGTCTAAGTACCCTGATTGGGAAACGACCCAAATCTAGATCTGAAACCACAGATCTAGTAACCAGAATGTCTGATATAATGTCCAAGTCCTGTGTGGAGAAACCACTGTGTGACAACCAAAGTATAACCGATCGTAGTATAGGAATATCACTTCCTACTACCTTCTCAACAGATCCACCCCCTTATTCTGATGACGTCAAACCTATGACTGTCACATCAGAAATAGATGATCTATCTCCGCTACATCTGCTTTAGTCTATAAATAGACATAAGCCTGATGTCCACCAATGCTTCCGCTGCTCCCACTGACTACGACAACCCTCTGGCAGAGTCATATAGACGTGCACTTCCAAAGCTAGTTTAGAACGACGCTATACTCATCCTCCTGCTGGGTCTCGCAGCCTGGAACAACAGCAATGGCAAGTGTGGGTAAACAAGAACTTCCCTGTCACCGTCCTTGAGGCTACCGGAGTACCTCTCGGGTGCCTGAAGTTACCCACCGTATCTGCGGAGTGGCCAATGGAATGTTAAACCAGATTGAATCTTTAGGTTCCTTATCAAATCTTCGGTAATCGTTTGTGGTTCTGGAATTACTTCCAGTTCTACCATACTCCCACTACTGTTTTCTGAAAAAATCCATTTCTTTTAAAATTGTGGCGAGTGAAGAACAATATCACTATTGATCTTCCAGATGGTAGAAAATCAACCCTCGTCATAGCCTGGGTCAACCCACAAACAGCCATTACAGAAACGTGCCTTGAGTTGTCCAGTGTCTGGTTTTAATCATAAGCCGGACAACTCCCCGTACCTTAACAATGTCAAGATATGAACTGTTCTATATCCAATATAGAACCAGAGGCACTGATTTAATTGAACCAAATTCAAATCATGCAGCTGTCTCCAGTGCAAGTTAACTAAATGGAAGGAGGTCGATCAGCGTTACTCAACTTAGGAATGCTTCCAATTATGAGTAACCTGAAAGAGAAGCAATTTCTCTTTATCATTACTATCAACTGAATACCATACACAAGTATCTACATTTTCGATCACTTTGAAGAATCCCGATACTTGCAATTCCTGGTTCTCTACTTTATCCAAATACCTATAACTTCTCAAAATTCGGACCCTGTGTTTCTACGAAACACTTGTCTAAAAACTAGAGAAGTCATAAGTAAACTGAATATAGTACGAGGACCAACCCCTCTGTCCTGATGGACGCTGGACAACATACAATACTCTGTATAAGTCCCTTAAGTCTGATAACCCATTCACTGTGTGTCGTAGGTTGAAAACTGTACTTATGGTTAAGAAGAATTACACCGCTGTTTAATGCTCCTTACCTAACCATCCACTGATATAGGTAAATGTCGTAGACATAATATCAAAAGGTATATCTCACTCTATGAAAATAGACGTACAGATATATCAATTTGAAATTGGTGCATAACCGCGGATATTCAAAACCAAATAATTGCCGTCCGGCAAACAACCCAGGTGACTTCCTCAAATATCACCGATTACAACGAATCCCGATATAATGAGGATGATCACCCAATTCCCAATAACTTACTCCCACTCAGCATCTGTAAAACCATACAGATGTGAGAATCATACCTGGTAAATACATACCCTGGAGCAGGTGTCTAATCAGGAAATCAGTTTTCTTTTAACAGTACATAGTTGAACTGAAACATTGAAATGTTTCGATGGGGTATCCTGGTATTCCTAGTAATGCCTCTTCCATTATCCAGATTCACAACTGTAACCGTATAATTCTTTGCCACCTCTCCAAATCCCTTTATATGTCTTTAGTCATTACCTTCTGCACACCCTTTTAGGCCAAATGGTTTTCTTCCTTCCCTACCGTTCGGCACCAGCCTATGGTTTGGAAGAAGACTATCCAAAAGGCATAAAGGGTGTACTGTCCTAATCCTAGGAGCACTCGTACCGCGAGAGAAGGTGAAGATAAAAGACACCTGAATGTACTTTATTCCTATTTCTCCTGAACCAGAATCCATCTCCGAACTGGAACAAGTTCCTTTCGAGTTCGTATATAACCATACGATGGAGTATCCAATAAACTGTGGATCTTCGTAGTGATACGGAGTGTCCTGGAGAAATACAAAGGTGATTTAGGATTGGCGAAGAAATACTTGGTTTGGTCGTGAATATCAGTCGCAATTTTACTTTTCCCTCCTACTAATCCCTTGCTTTGTCTTAACTTAATACCTTCTGCACACCATCGTTATGCTAATTGGTTTTCTTCATTCCCCACCGTTCGGCACCAGCCTAAGGTTTGGAAGAAGACTATCCAATTTGCGTAATAGGTGTACTACTCCTAAACCAAGGAGTACTCGCAACCTGAGAGAAGGAAAAAGGAAAAGACAACTGAATAGTCCTATCCGTTTTCTCCAGAACCAGAAACCATCCTCGAAGTCCTTCGAGTTCGTATATAACCATACGATGGTTTTGTCCAATGGAAGTGGACGTTCGTAGTAATACGGGGTGTCCTGGAGAAAAGGGTAAAAGTAGGAGTGGCAATGAGGTCTGCAACTCTGACAATCCAAAAGCCTGTGTTAAGTTGGTTCGGTCAACTTGGTCACTGAGTCATAGTCCAGGGTCGGGTCAATGGTCGCTGCCAGAGAGAGAGAAAAGAAACACTCAGCGTGCACTCTAACCTAGATCAGAATGGTTACCAATTTATCTAATCAGGAAACCTCCCACTGTACCTCAAATTCTCCTCCAAACCTGAAAGAAGAATTAGTCGGGGTCACCCGAGGAGTAAACTAACTCATCAGTGGGAATCGGGATCCAACTATCATCGCATGATAACTTGACGGAATCCACTCAAGTCACCACACTCCAGAAGGTATGCGCATGCCTGGCAAGTTTCAGTTCTTTTGAAACTCTCGATGTGATTTTTACCCCTAGGACCCAAGTGACCTTGACGAATAATCAACAAATCAAAAGGTCCTAGTCAAGTTCAACCCGTCATTATCTTGATTGCGTTAAACCCACCCGCACGACCCTTGACGAATAATCAACAAAGTCGCACGACTGTCCTAACCAATCCACATATCCATGCGACAGAAGGCATTACAGAGCTACCGCACACTACGCCTCGGTGAATAGCAACGACAAACGTAGCGCGAATACTATGCAATACTAATCCGAAATGACGGAGGGCTACGAATGGTTTCTGGCGAAAACCTTTAACGTAATGAACTTGATATCGTTGAAGGAACTGGATAACTTTTATAAAAATATAGTGACGAAAACCTTTACTAAAGAGGTCACTCCCGGTGAAGGGATCTCGGCTCTTTCCCCGTAGAATGAGGTGCAGGATATTCCAACTGAATACCACGATGCAAAGCAAAAGTAATCGGCTATAGTGAAGCTATTGCCCTGACGCAAACTTCTGTCCAAGGGGTCACTCCCGGTGAAGGGATCTCGGCCCTTGCCTCGTCGACTGAGGAGCAGGATATTCCAAATGAATACCACGATGCAAAACAAAAGTGAACGTCCTTGCAATAACAGCTTTTTGAAAAATTGTTCCAACAACATCAGAATAGGTTTGTTTAGCTTGCATTGATCCGAATCAACGCAGTCCCATCAATTGATCACACCAATAAAGAACGAAAATAATGATGTACGTATATGCCATCCGCATTCGCCACTGGGTCCCGTCATCACCCGTTAGGTTACTTAACTAACGACAGAGCGGGGACTGGACTAGCGCGGATGTAAAACATATACAACATCTACTAATATATATACCAATATATTATATTTCGCTCGAGGCGTGATAAAATGCAACATCACAGAAATATAGAGCATCACAGAACAATACAGATATCTGGAAACCCCAGGTTTCACAGAGCCGCTGCTGAAACCCGACGTTCCCCTGGTCGTGTGGATAGCTTGTGCAATGAAATCCTAGACCCCTACGGGCGCGGCAAGTCACCCGCCAAAACCTGAAGCGAGGCAGCCCCCTCCAGCACCGTGAATGGACCACCCAGCACTTCACGGAATCCGGTAACTTGGGCACCCCTCCTGGGTCAACCTGTACCCCCTACGAGTGCGACGAATAGCCCGCCAATCCTAGAGTGAAGCCCCCTCCGTCTCAATGACATGAGATGCGGGCCCGTTGCCCTCTAGAACCCGGCTATCCGTGCACCCCTCCGCGGGGTAATCCTAGTACAGAAAGTAAAATATACATACACCGGGTACATCGACCGCAACCAGGTCGTGCCCCAAAAGAATAATACAAACAGACAGTGACGGCAGTCCACATGTCGGACGCTCGCCCCGCAATATCAAATGTACATAATACAACAAAACTGTACTAGCATTGCATCCAGGCTATCCCCCACGACCGATCCGCAACAACACAGCATAAACATAGAACATCAACGTGAAAGTCACGTTCGCAAATCCGTCTAACCGGGCTATAGCAGTTAGACCGGATTTACCGATCGAGTGACATTCACGGTCGCAGATATAATGTAAATACTGTGAAATAATGTGTTTAAAAATATCCGATCGATCAAACAATTAACAAGTGGGCCCCCAACCAATACTGTAGCAGTTACAGAAAACCTGGGCCCAAAATTAATATTCCAAAACCCACAAAATTAGCCCAAAAGCCCACTGTATAAATTTGACAAGGTAAGCACAGTAGAGTGCGGCGGAACCGCGGCCCAATGGGGTGTTTAGCCGCGGTTCCGCGCTCCATTGATCGACTGACACTGTCGAATTTTTACAGAAGTCTTAGAATGCCTTGTACAGCAGTTTTCTACAATCTGAAAAAAAATTTGACACCAAAAAATTCCAACAGAAAACTGATGCATGCATAAAACGCGGTTTTTGGAATTTTGGTCGATCGGATAAGTAAAACGCATTAGAACAAGCTAGGTAAGGTTAATGGCGTGGCTCTGATACCATGTTGCGCCACGGCAGCGCCCCGGCCGTCTTACCGAGGCCAAAATGCGGAATCAAAAATTTTCCTTACTCGGAAACTGGCGCTACCGCGGACAATAAAACCCGGATCGTAACCATTAACCTAATGCTAGCTAACAAGAGATGAGAAGAGAAGTATACCGAGTGATCCGAGTCCTCCGGTCTTCTCGTCATCGTCCCGATCTCCCGCGGAAAGTCTAGTCTCCATATCGTCGCCTCCTTGCCGGAAGGGCACCACAATGCCTGTGTCTTTTACAGGCTCCCGCCTCAATACCGAGGCAACTCGGGCATGAAGCCGGCAAGTCGACATGCCCAAGATGTGCTGTAGAATGTAGTGTAGAAGATGCTTGTCTCTTTTTAGGGTAATGAAGTTGCCATTGGATGGAGGGAAGTAATAAACAAAAGTGGAGATGAACTTTGGTGTATCCAAATGAGATGATAATTTTCCCACACTACCAAATGAAATTCCCTCATCACCTCCTCTAATGTGGCCGGCCTCATCAAGTGGGAAAATGGTGGGGTTTTACAACTAAGGGAGGTGAGTGTAGGAGAATAGAAGAGGTGACCATATCAAAAACAAGGAAACATCAACCATACTTCACACTCCATACGATTTCAAATCTCATAAATGCAAACCATCATGAAGGAAAAAGAAAAGATGCTTAAACCATCATAATGCCTCATAATGCATGAAACCCCCTCCACAAATGTTATTTGCACAATTGCAAATAACCCCCTCCATCGGAAAAGTCCGGCCGGGAAAGAACAAAGGAAAACCGGCCGGAACGGAATGCAAACTGGCAACTCCAGAAAACTGGTCCCGTAATAAATTACAGGAAAACCCCTATACTGTGCATACACACCCGCATCTGTATTCCGACCGGATACAAATGCAAAGAGACAAAATCTACACTGTACTATACTAGGATCCGGCTTAAACCAAAGCCGGCTAGTAATATCCGTTCGATCCTGATCCGTGCAATACCGCACGTATCCGATCGAACCTTGCCATATAACTATACGGCCACTAGTACAAAACTGTCCGATCCTGATCCGTGCAATACCGCACGTATCTGATCGGACCCTGCCATATCTCCATACGGTCTCTACAGCGTTTCGCCCGAAATCTTGAGTAACTGAAAGTGTGGTGGACTCTAAAGACTCATCAATACTATGGCTGTGGATTTAACCACTAGCACGTCAGAGATATAAGCCAATACGTGACGGGCCACCAGCTATTGACTAAAAGGGACGTCGATGAGCGAACTCATCCTGACACCCTACTGAGCCTGTCAGTGACAATATCCGTACAGTCCGGTCCGTTCGTCTATGAGCATCGCATGTCGGGCCTAGGGGGTTGGTAAAAGTCAGACCCCCAAAAGCGGTACAAGTCGTGTCGGAGTGTAGCCCAGAACGCCCTGAGATACTACTGGAATACCCACCAGTAAATCTCCTGCCTCGGCCGAGGGCTTTGCGTAATGGCTCTCCTAGACACAGCGCGACCTCACCCCCAATACCGGGAGAGACGAACCCCTGCAGATCCGCTCACTGCCTCCATGTGGCTCGGGACTGTACCCAACTAAAACCTGTTTGCACGACTCCTTTGAGCCGTGGTAGGGTAGTAATCAAAGCACAGTGGGAACTCACACGAGACAAATGACGATCCTCAGGTCGATGAACTAACCTGTACACATGTCACCAGGGAACTGCTATCTGACGTCTGGTATAAGACCAACTAGCAGGTTCCCGGCGAGTCCTGTCCGGTGTACTCATAACCCAATGAGCACCTGTATACATCTTAGGTGAACCAACTGACACCAGTGGCTTGTGAGACCGGCCACCGCCCTTCGTCGGGGTCTCGACTGTATACACTAGTCTACTAATGGAGTATCGATGCCCTGTCTCGAAACTCCTACGACTAGGGACCTTTTAAGGATGTGCTTATAGACTACCAGCTCCCACGTATATGATCGCCATCATACTGCTGGTAGTCAAGCAAGAATCCTAGGGGCTCTATCAACGTGTAATAGCGACATGTCAGGTCACCTAAAGCAGTACACGATGATAAAGATAAACCAGATAGCATACTATCATCTCGAGTAAGACTGTCCTACCGGGATAGGTCCTCCCTCAATCATTGCAATCACGTGCCTGTGATCCAATAATTGACTCTGAGGGCACTATCTCCAACAATTTTTTCCCTGTATATTGTTTCCACCATTTATTGCTCATGCATGATATTCTTTTCAGCAATAATTTTCACTATTATTTTTTATCTAACATATTAAACTATATTCCGTGAAATTGTTTTAGATATATCGGGTTCAGATAATAGGACCGATCAGTCTACTGGGGACGAGGGGCAGTCCTCTCAGAAAAAGAAAAGGACTGGGAGAGAACCCATACGGGCCAGTGATATATGGAGGAGGATGCCACATGTTCCTGCCAAGCCGATTGTATAACTTGCGTTCACAGGGAACGTTGTGACAGGAGCCAGTAAAAAAGTGAAAAAAATGATGGCGTCGATAGTGAACAGTGAGGACCACATGCCTCATTTGTTGAAGGTTGAAGATGAAGAGTGGGAGGTCCTAAATTGGAACAGTAAAGCGTTAGGGCTAAAAAAACAAGTCGCTATATAGGAGATGATGGTTAAATTTCTTTATACAATTCAATACTGCGCTTTTTTTTTATATGCTCACATGTACACACACATACGCGTATATCACAAACACACACACATATATACATACACATTTACTAAATTACTATAAAATAGTCATACAATGATGAATTATCCCGTATGACAGGATTAGTTTGAATTCCGGTGGGTTGGCGTAGAGGCCCCCAGAGGGTTTGCGATGAACGCGAAGTTTATGATAAGATTTGTAGTCATATGGCGAAGAATTGGAGAGGCCATAAGAACAAAATGTTTAGAAAGTTTGAAAATTGTGCTTCACCGGATGAGATATATTCGATTAAGCCGGATCCAGATTGGTTCGATAAATACCAGCATGCCTTGGTCGATCATTTCTTGTCCGAAGAGTTTATAGTATGTCTTTGACAATACCTTTTTACTATTTTATAGCAACTCGGTAAATAATATTTGATGTAACTGCAGGAGAAGAGCGGGCAAGGAAAAGCATCTCACGCTCAGTTGCACGATGTTTATAGGGGTGGGAGCAAGAGTTCTCAGCTGGTTTCTATCGAACATGTAAGTATCGTATTTGATATTAATACGTTAAATTTATCTTAGAAATTTATGTATGAACTTTCTAAATGTTATATACAGGAAGAAAGTCATGGTGGAGAGTCCCTTGATCGTAGGTTTCAATCAGCAGACGAATCGCTTTCGGAGACGCCGATATAGACCGGGGCCTCTAGGACCAGGACCCCTGTGTTTCATGGATCGCCCTAGGGGCCTCCCACTGCCGATCTGTTTGCTGGCTGGACTCTCGAGCAGAGGCTTAATCTTATCGACGCATACGTCCAGGATGGGAGGCCCGTACCTCCGGTAAGTTTGATAACCCTTACATATATACACACATACGCATATACCACAAACACACAATCATACATACACACATACACGCACAAGCATACACACACAAGCATACCTACACAAAGACATAAACACACATGCATATATACACACATATTACATACATTCATACATATCATATGTCACATATACACAATCATATACACACATGCATACATACACACATATCACACACACACATGCATACATACACGCACAATCACACACACACACATATTACATACACAATGATACACACACACACAATCATACTCACATGCCACATACACACATGCATACATACACACACACACAAACACACATGCATACATATCACATGTCATACACAGACAATCATACGCACATGCCACATACACACATGCATACACACACACTACTACAAATAAGGGTTGCCCCTACGGATTTATCGGTAGGGGCAACCCACTGCCCCTACGGAGATGTGCGTAGGGGCGAAAAATGACCTCGTAGGTGCAAAGGCCGCAGGTGCAAGTTGAAGCCCTGAACTTGCCCCTACGGGCTAAATCTTGCCCCTACGGATTTCTATGTAGGTTCTGATTCACCTACGGAGTAGGCCGTAGGGTAAAAAAATTTATATTATTTACGGTTTTTTTAAATATATTAACTGTACCTACGGAGATATCCGTAGGTCCAAGTACTATCCCCTACGGATACCTACGTAGGTACTTATCCGTAGGGGCAAAATATCAGAAATCCTGATATTTTGCCCCTATGGATAACTCCGTAGGGGCGAAGCAATGGCCCCTGCGGACATATCCGCAGGGGAACTCCCAACCCCCGTGGTACTGAGATCAGGGGGAAATATCAGTTACTGCTGATATTTTTCCCCTACGGTTTAAGCCGTAGGGGCAACATGTGTACCTACGGATTAATCCGTAGGTACACATTATCTGTATTTTTTTAAAAAAAAATGGCTGCCTGATTTTTTCCCGTCCTGTGCACAATAATATATAAAACAATAAAATATAAAATTAATCATCACACAACATATATCGCAGTATTCATAATCACATCTCACGCATATAATATACAAAAGAAACCCAAAAAGTGAATATGATATAAATATAAACCAATATCAATATCGTTTCAAAATGTAGTACAATATGTATGATATAAATAAATACATGTTTCAAAAAATAAGAACCAAAAAGCTACCCTAGCTCGGTCCAGCTCTACCTCTGAATAACGATAGAATAACGCGCGCCTGCTCCTCGGTCAATAAACTCTACAATTCGGCGCGAGCGGGAGTCTGAGCGGCCTGTGGAGCTGGCGATGTGGTCTGCGCAGCCGCCGTCGAGGTAGTCGCTTGCAGAGCCGCGGCTGCGGGAGTCTGAGCGGGCGGTGGAGCTATAGGAGCTGTCTGCGGAACCGCAGCCGATGTAGTGGCTTGCGGAGCCGCAGCCGAAGGAGATGCAAGTGGAGGCTCGGCCGATATACCCTGTCGCGTCTGGACCTAACGTGTGTAATAAGCGTGTAAGAACTGTGTATTATTCGAATTCGTATCATTATTAAGTTATTTCGAAACCCCGTTTGGATATCTAGTTTGGAAAACCGTTGTTTAATTTAATTACATATGTATGTATGATTAATCAAACTTAAGTCTAAAACCAAATAAGCTCAAGCTACGTACTAATTATGGATATGTTGATATCTATATAATATGACATGATATTTTACTATAAAGTAATATACATACCAGCATCTCCTTCAACTCCTGAACGGTGGCCCTCAAGCTCTCCAGTTCCTGATGGACACGTCGGTCACTGGAGACGGAGGAAGTAACCGCCGGGGTGGAGTCCAACCTCATATGGGCCCTGCTAGGGCCCAGTCCCCGGCCTCTCTCCCAACCTCCGTGGTGCCCTCCGTGTGCGGAGTCCAGAACTGGGGTCAGCAGCCTCGGATCGCTCTGTCCGGTAAAATCGATCCCCGAGGCCTCGGCCTGCTCAACCACCCGCTCCTACACCCACATTAAGCAGTAAAGTATAAGTATAAAATTTAAACTTGAACCTTCCAAAACTAAAATTTCAAATTTGGGTAGAAAAAATATTAACACTTACGCAATACTTCTGGGTAGCGACGTCGGGATATCGAAGCTCGCCCGTGGCGGGATCTGTCGAGGTGCCGTGGACGGCAAGATATGCGGACAGCACGCTCGGTGTACCACCTGACGCCACGGTCCGAGATATCTGCAATAGTAGAAAATAACTCTTAATATTAGAAATATTAGAAAATAACTCTTAATATTGCAGAATATCACAAAGGTCGGTCTATTGTAATTTACCGATAACTCCATAGCTCGAGTAATATTCCTCGAGTCACCTGTGTAAGTAGGGCGACCCTCCTTCGCCGACTTCCTGTTCTCTGTATTCTGAGCGGACTGTTTCTGCACAACGCATTAACATTTAGTTTTCTAATTAAGGAACACAAAAAATAAATTATATCCTAAACAATGAATTACATTTAAAATACATACCTGTTTGCGCTGGGAGTCGAAATATTCGCACAATAGAGGCCATATCTCTACGTCGACTCTCGCAAACGCCGGAGAAGATAGGAGGGCCGCTCTCTCTGCCTCGGGGGTCGCCATCCACAAGGAGTAGCAGTCGGCCTTCAGCTCATTCCTGTTGTATCGGACCTTGGCCTGCATGTTCTTCATCAGGCCATTGTACAGAGCATGAAGGTCGAGCACCCTCCCCGGATGATCAGGGTCGGCTACAGGCTGAAAATCGTAATCCAACTGAAAATACAAAAAAAAAATATTGTTATTAGATTGCAAGTGTTAATAATAAATATGATAAGCGGATAGATCAACTGAAAATATATATTAATACGTACCCGAGCCTGATCAAAGAAGAGGGCGAATGAGCTGAATAACCTTTTTCGTTTTGTGGGTACATTATACATATCTACTTGGATTTCATCGTCGATGTCATTTCTAACCCACGTAACTTTATGATCGGTCGAAGACAACCCGTCCTTCGAAACAGACGGTCGGAGCACTTTAAGCCTTCTTTCTTCTTCGTCCTCATCGCTGTCCTCGAATTTTGGGACATCGTAGACATCTCTGGGTTTCCATCGGCATACAACACTCCATCTCGGATGCTTCAAACACTGTGAGTAGTATACTTGGAACGCTTGGTTCGGAAAGATAAACGGATCTTCCTGACCGTAAAATCAAAGTGTGTTCACACTGGTCAATCCATATTCATCTTTCCAAGTCCCAAGATTGCTTCTCCACCTGTCCGTATCGGTTCGCGGATCGTACCAAGTACACTGGAATATATAAAAGGGTTCTGATCGTCCGGGATAGTGGATGCCGAGTATACAATTTAAGCACCCATAGTAAATCACACCGTCCGATCCTACCGTCGCAATCCCACTATTCTGAGTGGTTCTAGATATTTCTATGTCCTTAACTTCGAATTTGTATCCAAGGACACCAAATCCTTTGTAATATGCAAGCTCCATACTAGGAAATTGAGCTAAACATCTTGAATCACTCTCAAATGATGCAGACAAGTTCGGATCGTGGATCTAACAAAACAAATTTTACGACAAATACATAACGATACAAGTTTAGATTAAAACTGATAGCAATAAAATGTTATTCGAATAACTTACATGATCTGTGACCCAATCACAAAAATTATCCTGATGGTATTTTTCCAAACGTTCTTCGTTCCAATCAGGATGCCCCTCACGTACCTCGTTAAAATGAATTCTGTTTTCGACAAATAATTGTGACATTAATATTATATCATTTCATACACACACAAACACAGATATAACAATTAATCCAAAAAAACTTACTCTCTAATTTGTTCAAGACATGCGCAATTAAGCAAGATAAACCGGTATATCTTGTTGATAAACATAGTGTCTACCCTCTTATACTCGGCTTTACCATATGGCCCGTCTTGAATTCTTCGTGGTCGGTTAAGCCTTGTCTCAATGTTCTCGTCCAGATAGCGGGAACAAAATGTGGTTGCTTCATCAAGAAGATAACCTTACATGATAAAACCCTGTGGTCGATTTTTATTGCGTATATACTTCTTAAGAGTGTAGAGGTACCTAATGAGAATATGTTGAATAAATAAATACGGCCATACAGGACAACAATAAATTTATAAATTGCGCAAAACGAAAAATTACACGTACCTCTCGACGGGATACATCCATCGATATTGTACCGGTCCGGCTAACTTCGCCTCAGTTGCAAGATGAACCGTCAAGTGTATTATGATATCGAAGAATGACGGTGGGAAAATACGCTCAAACTTGCAAAGTATCAACGCAATAGAATTTTCTAGTTTATCCAGCGTCGCAACCTCCAGTGTTTTAGCACACAACTCCCTGAAAAAACAACATAGGTCGTTGATTACTAGACCAACCGAGTCGGGGAGAGAAGTCCTGAGGGCTAATGGAAGAAGGTGCTCCACGATAACATGGTGATCATGAATTTTCAGCCCATCGATCTTGCCCTTCACAATTTTTATTTTCTTGCTGAATGATCCTGAGAAACCTGTGGGGACTTTCAAATCATGCAACACCTGCAGGAATCTTTTCTTCTCTGGTTGTGACATATGATAAGCGGCATTGGGAAGTACAAACTTTCCCGGTTTACCCGCTACCGGTCTAGGGTGCTATTCACTTCTTATTCCCCACTCTTGTAGATCCATCCGAGCATTCATGTTGTCTTTCGATTTCCCGTCTTTACAAAGAAGAAAGTTAAGTATGTGCTCTGATACTCCCTTCTCTATATGCATGACGTCCAGACAATGACGCACTGAATTTGTAGACCAGTACGGAAGCTCGAAGAAAATGCTTAACTTGTTCCAATATTGTGGTTTGACCTGTTTCGTCGGATCCATCCCGAAGGTCACGTTATTGTAACCATCCCATTTAGCAGTCACGTCCTCTCCGGACAATGGGGATGGAGGTCCAAGAAGTTCCTGATGACCATCAAAGTGAACCGTGTCTAACCTATAGGGGTGGTCTGGAGGAAGGAAACGTCGATGGCCGCAATAACAAACCTTCCTGCTAAAATTCAAGAATTTCGATGTTGTGTGTTCATGGCAATGAGGACATGCTTTGTGACCATGTACGGTCCAACCTGATAGCATTCCATACGCAGGAAAGTTATTAATTGTCCACATTAAAGCCGCACGCAGTATGAAGGTTGTATTTGTGTTTGCATCATATGTCTCTACACCATCAATGAACAAAGATTTCAACTCCTCAATCAGAGGTCGGAGATAGACGTCGATATTGTTCCCCCGGTGAGTTTGGTCCGTCGATAAGAAGATGCATCATAAAGTATGATTGGTCCATAGCCAACCAAGGCGACAGATTATAAATTATCATTACAACGGGCCATGTGCTGTGACTTCCAGCCATATAGTTGAATGGGCAGAAGCCATCAGTAGCCATTCCGAGCCGGACATTGCGAGGATCGCTACTGAATATTGCGTGCCTCCTATCGAAATCCTTCCATGCCGGTGAATCTCTTGGATGGCTCATTTTTCCATCTTCGCTTGGAGGAGCACGGTGATGCCAAATCATTGCCTCGGCTGTTTTCTTGCACCTGAATAGCCTCTGTAGCCTCTGTGTTATGGGAAAGTATCGTGCTATCTTCATAGGTATATCAGGCTTCTTATCAGAATCTTTCGGCTTATACCTGGCCTCTCCGCATGTTGGACACTCTTTCAAATCTGAATTCTCTTTCCGGTACAACACGCAATTTTTAGGACATGTTTGAATCTTCTCGCACTTTAGACCCAAATCAGACATCATCTTCTGGGCTTCGTACCAGCTGTCGGGCACATTATTTCCCGGAGGCATAGAATCTTTCAAGAACGAAAGAAGTATTGTGAATGACTTGTTGCTCCATCCATTTAGGCACTTAATCTGGAAAAGTTGGACGAACCATGAGAGGGTGGAATACTTCGCATTCTCATAAATTGGTTTCCTAGCATCATTCATGAAATTTTCATATTTATCCGCACGCGGTCTTTGACCGGAAGGAATGTCATCTTTGGTACGAATAGATTCATCTAGGGCAGCCTCTACCATATCCTCCATTTTTTCTGATGGAAATAAATTTCAGTCTCCTGTCGCATTACCGAATTCTTCTTCTTCTCCTGCCGCATTATCGTATTCACCTTCTTCTTCTGCCGCAGTACTGCATTCTTCTCCTTATAAATGATATTTCCAAGTTGTATAAAGTCTAGTAAACCCATGTTTTACAATATGAAGCTCTGCCAATTCTACCTTCTGCCAGTACTTATTGCCACATCTATCGTACGGACAGAGAATCTTCTCTATTATGATCTTATTATGTGCGCGTGCAAATTCAAGGAAAGCAGCAACTCCTGCGACAAACTTAGGTTGCATACGTTGTTTCCAATCCACATATATCCAGTCCTTAACTCTGACGTACTCATGGGCCATGTTAGACTGTATAACATATAAATTGTAGGTTAAGCTGACTATATTGAGAAATATAAGAACGGGATAGTTACTGACAAAGGAGAAAAACCGTGTATATGCTTTGTGTCTGCGTTTGTCGTTGAAAAGAATAAATTATCGCACGTATGTTAACCGATAGACGGGGACTAAGTGGCGCTTTTAGTTTCATATATGAGTATCGATGGGAATATGAAGGTTTCATATTATCATATAGTGGTTTTAACCCGAACATCTCGAATCGCTCTCTAATTATGTGTTTGTTGTGTATTCTTGTTGTATGTGTGTGTTCCGGCTGTCGGGGGTAGGCTTCTATCCCATTAAAAATGTATAGAGCGAACACCTATCACTTATGCTTTCAACCGTTTCGAGTAAATTTCGG
Organism: Agapanthus africanus; assembly: GCA_030015575.1. NCBI lineage: Eukaryota > Viridiplantae > Streptophyta > Magnoliopsida > Asparagales > Amaryllidaceae > Agapanthus > Agapanthus africanus. The sequence goes on along the minus strand of JASDDO010000026.1, from coordinate 16,314,014 downwards.
CAGCACCTCCCCGCTGTTCTTCGAGTACACTGTAATAGAATAGATAATCATTTCAAAGCTGTGAAACAACGTTGAAATGAACATCTAATCTATCTTTGTACACGGAGAACCAGCGGAAAGGTACCGACGAAATATCTCGAAACGGATGAAAACACAAATGAATGAAGGCGTTTGCTTTATACATTCTTAACTTGTCCACACGGGACAAATCTATGGGTTACCATACGATTGAATTTTCTCGTCGCGTAGACTATACGACGGTTGTTAGTATCGAGCTATACCGTCTAATATTTAACAACCTTCGTATAGTTCTAGGACACGACGAGCATCGCACGTATGTTAACCGATAGACGGGGACTAAGTGGCGTTTTTAGTTTCATATATTAGTATCGATGAGAATATGAAGGTTTCATATTATCATATATTGGTTTTAACTTGAACATCTCGAATCGCTCTCTAATTATGCGTTTGTTGTGTATTCTTGTTGTATGTGTGTGTTCCGGCTGTCGGGGGTAGGTTTCTATCCTATTAAGAATGTATAGAGCGAACACCCATCACTTGTGCTTTCAACCGTTTCGAGTAAATTTCGGCAACACCTCCCCGCTGTTTTCCGAGTACACTGTAATAGAATAGATAATCATTTCAAAGCTGTGAAACAACGTTGAAATGAACATCTAATCTATCTTTGTACACGAAAAACCAGCGGAAAGGTACCGACGAAATATCTCGAAACGGATGAAAACACAAGTGAATGAAGGCGTTTGCTTTATACATTCTTAACTTGTCCACACGGGAAAAATCTATGGGTTACCATACGATTGAATTTTCTCGTCGCGTAGACTATACGACGGTTGTTAGTATCGAGCTATACCGTCCGATATTTAACAACCTTCGTATAGTTCTAGGTCACGACGAGCATCGCACGTATGTTAACCGATAGACGGGGACTAAGTGGCGCTTTTAGTTTCATATATGAGTATCGATGGGAATATGAAGGTTTCATATTATCATATATTGGTTTTAACTTGAACATCTCGAATCGCTCTCTAATTATGCGTTTGTTGTGTATTCTTGTTGTATGTGTGTGTTCCGGCTGTCGGGGGTAGGCTTCTATCCCATTAAGAATGTATAGAGCGAACACCCATCACTTATGCTTTCAACCGTTTTGAGTAAATTTCGGCAGCACCTCCCCGCTGTTCTCCGAGTACACTGTAATAGAATAGATAATCATTTCAAAGCTGTGAAACAACGTTGAAATGAACATCTAATCTATCTTTGTATACGGAGAACCAGCGGAAAGGTACCGACGAAATATCTCGAAACGGATGAAAACACAAGTGAATGAAGGCGTTTGCTTTATACATTCTTACTTGTCCACACGGGAAAAATCTATGGGTTACCATACGATTGAATTTTCTCGTCGCGTAGACTATACGACGGTTGTTAGTATCGAGCTATACCGTCCGATATTTAACAACCTTCGTATAGTTCTAGGTCACGACGAGCATCGCACGTATGTTAACCGATAGACGGGGACTAAGTGGCGCTTTTAGTTTCATATATGAGTATCGATGGGAATATGAAGGTTTCATATTATCATCGAGTATCATATATTGGTTTTAACTTGAACATTTAACGTGAATAAGTTTTACGTTTACGTTTCGTTATTAAGGGTTCGAAATTTCATGTTTAGGGTAAATTTTTCTTGCGTTTGCGGTAAAGTTGTACGTTTACGTTGTCATCGAGTATCCTATTGCAATGAACTAGTGTATCCTACTAAATAAACTAGTGCACCATAAACCTAAATAACCCAAATTAACCTAATTAACCACAATTAACCATAATTGTTACCCTAACACAAATTATCACTAATTAACCCAAACTTAACCCAATTTACCCAAATTAACCTAATTAACCCTAATCAACCCAAACTTAACCAAATTTACCCAAATTAACCAAATTAAGCCTAATCAACACCCTAACCCTTTCAAATTATCACTAATTAACCCAAATTAACCCTACCCTGTAATTAACCTAAATTAACCCTAGCCTCTAACCCTAAACCTGACCTTAACCCTAACACTAACCCTAACCCTAATTACCATAACCCCAACCCTAACTGATTAACCCTAACCACAACCCCAACCCCAATCCCAACCCAAACCGAACCCTAACCCCAACCCCAACCCCAACCGAACCCTTACCCTAACCCCAACCCCAACCCCAACCCCAACCGAACCCTAACTGACCCGATGCCACCCCTACCCGAACCCTGATCCCTAAACCCTACCCCTAACATCATCAAAGAGGGAAATAAAAGTATTAAATTAGAAGTAAAAATTGGAGATTTACTAACCTGTAGGGCGGTGGAGGAGACGACGGAGGAGGCCGGTAGTCGACGATGCAATCGGCGACGAGTCAAGCGCGGTTGCGACGTGGAAGTCGACGAGTCAAGCGCGGTTGCGGTGGCAAGGTCGGGATGAGGACGCAATCGGCGACGAGGTCGGGATCGAGACGCGGGAACGATCGTCGAGAGGCGCGGATGAATAAGAGAGAAGGAAATTTTGGGAACGGTGAGGGATTTTCTGTGCCTTTTTTTTATTATTAACCCGTATACATGTTCCTACGGACTTACTCGTAGGTTCTTTGTTTGCGGCTCCGTAGGGCCAAACAACAAATTACGATTATATATTTTTAAATTAAAAGGTAGAAAACCGTAGGGACAACAGTGGGGACCTACGGATTAATCCGTAGGGGCAATAAAAAGCTGCCCCTTTATCCGTAGGGGCAACCCCTATTTGTAGTAGTGACACACACAAACACATGCATACATACACACATATCACATACACACATGCATACATATCACATGTCGCATACACACAATCATACACACACATGCATACATACGCACTTGCCACTTACACACACATGCATACATACACGCGCGCGTGCGCGCATATACACACACATGCATACATACACACGACACAAACAGGCACGCGCGCACATACAAGCATACACACAAATAAACAAATATGCGCGCGCACACACAAGCATACATACACACACGCACACAAACAAGCGTGCGCGCACACACATTTGATTAATATAAAATATCTATACTAATTCATGTATTTTAAACTTTTAATCGCAGAGGATTTACCTAAGAAATCCATGAGCGTCTCCTTCGTGATCGACTCTCCCTTTCCGTGTTCGTCCTCCGTTGATTTTTTATTTCCATTTTTGTAAATTTATGATGTTAGGATTGTAAAGGAAAGCGTAATATGTATTGTAATCGTATTTGGATAATCGATATTTGAATGTAAAGGAATTTATATTAGAATTGTTATTTGAATGGAATGGAATCGATATTAAATTGAAATAGATTGGATTGGAGATTTTCTTGGCTCTTTTAATTTTTTTTACTGTAATCCACCTATTTCGACAGCAATTTACCGTCGAAATATAAAAAAGGATTTTAAATGATTTCTGAAACAATTTTTTAACTTAAAAAACTTATATATTTCGACAGAAATTACTCGTCGATAAAAAACTGTTTCGACGGGAATTAGCCGTCGAAATAGTTTTGATTATTGTGACGAACTTTAGCTGTCGAAATAAGTTATTGCGATACAACCTATTGCGTTGGCGTTCCTTCGTGGCTATTTGGTGTCACCCGACGAAATAGACCTATTTCGACGGTAAATTGCCGTCGAAATAGGTGTCTATTTACTGTAGTGTATTCCTATCTAAAGGCTATAAATTCTATACCAAGAATTTTAATTATTTTTAAGGTTGTAAATACTTAATTTGTACTCTAAAAATTTCCATATATGTCAGGTAATACCTTAAACTATGTTTTTAAAAGGATTTTAATTTCTCTAAAATATCCTGAAAGGTAACACTTTCTGTACTTCACTTAATTAAAAAGCTTTAAGGTATTTTAGTGAAAATCCATGACAGGTAAGGCTATTTTAGTGTGATTTACCCACATTTGATTCCATAGAATATTTTGCATGTAATGGATACTTTCTCATGCTTCAGCTGACTAGGTGTTGCTGGATTGATGTGATAGGAAGCTAATGATCGATGAAGGATCGAAGGGGACCGATCAATCTGAGATGCGACCGCTTCATGCTACGACGAAGGTGCAGTCAAAAGACTCACACCACCTTTTAGCAACCAAACAATATTAAGGGCCAAATTGTTCAAAAAGCTAGCTCCAGCTTGTGGTCCTAGCTATATATATTGATCATTGATTGATCGAACAATTTCATGTTAGCACACACCTATTTTTGGTCCCATGCCAATCGACAAGTTCCAATCCCCCATCTTGCAATCTAGCTTGAGCAATTAATCCCATAAGTACAAAGGCCAAAATATATATATATATATATATATATATATATATATATATAGAGAGAGAGAGAGAGAGAGAGAGAGTACCAGTAGCATCCATAACCTATACGTGTGAGACACTTATCACACTATACATCTTGTTCATCATTTGCGTGTGGAACCGCTAGTGTGATTGTATGGTAAAATACTTTCACATGGTATTAGAAACCATCCAGATTCAAATTTCTCCATCGGAGGCATATTAATGAAATGCATTTGATCAGAAATCTACTCGCACGGCTCAAATTTCGCCTTATAATTGAAAGGCCCGATAAACCTAGACCCTAGATTTTTATTGGAATTTTGAAGTTTTCGATCGGTCTAATATTATATATTTATATTTATAGTTAAATATCAACATTGCCATTAAGGATATATATGTTCCTTTGCAAGATTGAAGATTACCACTAAAACCATAATATCTTTATATGGGGCCTAACATTGATTAAGATCGTAGCATATAGATAAGCATATGAAGAGCAGGGTACGTAACTACTATATATACATTATGGAATAAAAAATGATCATCAATCAGTTATTATTGGATCATTTTGGACAATCTTTTTCACTGTGATATATATATATATATATATATATATATATATGAGAATAATAGAGGAAAGATTCTCTCTCTCTCTCTCTCTTTCTATCATATATATATATATATATGAGAATAATGGAGAAAAGATGCCATAGGAGGGAATTCCCTCCTATGGCGTCGAAAAAATACCCCCTCAACCAATTTTTCCGACGATCGGCCCCCATCATCTTCATCGTCATCATTTAAGATGTGGGTACACAAAATTTCATGTGATTCTACAACTTTTTCACCGTTGATTTAGCAATGTAAAAAGTTCTATTGTCGGTAAACCGTTAATTTTGAACCCACTAAATCAACGGTGAAAAAGTTGTAGAATCACATGAAATTTGGTGTACCCACATCTTGAATGATGACGATGAAGATGATGGGGGCCGATCGTCGGAAAAATTGGTGGAGAGTGTATTTTTTCGACGCCATAGGAGGGGATTCCCTCCTATGGCCTCTTTCCTCCATTAATCTCTATATATATATATATATATAGTGGTTGAATGTTGAATTTTCCATTGATTGATTTGAGCTCACGTGGAAAAGGATGGATCATCTTCCAACCTCTTGATCCTGCAAAACTTGTCATCTCAATCGCCATTGTGTAATTTGTTTGCTTATATATGTTTGGGCTTGATGTTTCATGGTCATCAAACCCCTACCATTTGATGCTCAAAGCTTGATCATGGGGTCGCCACCTGGATCCCTATCTATCTATCCAAAATTTGGTACGGTCATGTAAGACAGTTGGTAAGCTGGTAATATAACGTTTCTCACATACATGGTCATACATATGCACACTAAGACTCTGATATTAGGACTCGACTGACTCTCATGCATATCAGACTTTGAATAGAAACACTAATAGAAAAAGCTACATTAACGAGAAAATATGAGGGACAACATTTGCGAAGGACAAACTTCTCTCGGCAATATGTACACTATCAAGCGAATTTTTCCTCTAACTAATATCCTTTCGACAATAATTTATTTCTACAGGGGAAATAATACGTTATCGGAAGAAAGTATAAAAACCATAAGTTTAATTGAGCCTAAACATAATGAGAGAAACATTGCTGAAAGATATATCTCTTAATAATAGTCGCATTAGCTATCAAAGAAATGCCAAGGGACCATTGCCGAGGGATATTTCAACCCCTCGGCAATGTTCTCTTGACATTTCTTTGGTAGCTAATCCGACTATTGCCAAGGGATATATCTCTCGGCAATGTTTCACTCAGTTATGTTTAGCGCCTTTAGACCTAATTAAAGTTAGCCTTATTTTATTCTCTTGGTTTTTCCTTCTCAGAAATAGATATTTCCGAGAGAATATCAGTAAGAGGGAAAATTTGTTTGATAGTGTACACATTGCCGATGGAAGTTTGTCCCTCGCAAATATTATCCCTCGCTAATGTAGTTTTTACATATATAAAATATCAACATAGTATGTAAACCCAATTTAGTTCCAAATAGCACGTGGAAATTAAAGTATGTTCGTCCAAACCCTTTTACCCGCGAGTAATTATAAATTTTTTTGAAAGGAAAATAATCCATGGTGGATCCACTCAACTAGTGTGTTTTCCTTGAAGGAAAGATCTCCTGCTCAATCACAAAGAAACAAACTATAACGTGTTGTGACGATACTCATAAGTGGAAATTCTCCGGATCACGATACGTAGTGGATGACGTATCATCCACGTAGGCCCATCAGATTTCTGGGAGCTACGGAGTTGGAATAAGTATGATGCATGAGGGACATTCCTCGACACCTCATCTCCGAGATTGCATCCGACCTTTTAGAGACCGCTCCGGAGTATATTCCCTATTCACCTGGCAACCAGCCGACAGCTCGTCCTCAAGCTATTACAGAGCTGAGCTTCCTCAGCCTCCCCGCTCATCTCCGATCTAGTACAGAGTTGAGCATTTTCAGCTTCCCTGTTTGGTCAGGAGCACAGAGCCCGAACGCTCCATAACGGCTCCGTGTATCTCGTCACGATGAGATCTCCGCCGTTCCACCTTCCGCATCCCGCGCTAACATATCTCGCCGTTAATAGGCACATCCCGCCATCAACGCGAACGTGACGTGGGGGCGTAACGGACGGCGAGAATCTCGCACCGACACGCTCCATGCGACTGCTATATAAACCCTCTCTCCTAAACGATTCATGTATCTGGAACTCATTCTAATACGCCGCTATCTTGCCATTATTCCTCGGTACTTACTTGATCGTCGGAGGTCCTACGGTGGTCCTCCCATCCCGGAACTTCCCTTGTAGGTTGCCCAGCGTCAACAACAACCAACAATCCATTGAGATTGATTGAAAGAGTTTTTAGTTATTACTGCAATCAGGACGGTGTCGCGTGTAGCTGGCCGCGATGAGTACGGGTCGTCCACAAGGAGACGGTGTGTTCTAAGATCTTGTTATCACGAGTTAATGCGCATGGTGGAATTGTTTGATTCTAACCTATGTGTTGTATATGCACGTATAAATTTGTTAGGAATAGATAGGTTAGTGTAAATTAAGGAAATCCGTACTCAATCTTTTGAGTCGAGCTCGACCATTAAAGCTAGAGCAATCGGCAACAACGTGGATTAGAGTGCTTAAGTATGGTATTTGTGAAATCCGGCTTATTGACCCTTGTTGTAAGGCTACGCTAGCGCCCCAGCCATCAATCCGAGACAAAATACGGAACAAAAACTTTTCGAACTGACGCTAATATAACCTAAAACCCGGATCGTGCCATTAACTCTGTACTAGTAAACTTGTAAAGTGTAGTTTAATAGATTATATCGATCGATCCATTTCCTTCGGACATTAACCTCTTCCCAAGCTCTTTGCGGCTGCTCCAAGATAAGTTCGATCTCCGGTCTCCTTTGCCGAAGAAGATCCACGTCGAGGGTCCTTTATACGGTCTCCCGCTTCAAACCGAAGCAACTCGGCCATCCAGTTTGCTAGCCTAGATACCCAAGATAAGGTAGAGATAGTGTGTGAATACTTTATCTCAAGACACCCAAGAAGATGGGTGGAGATGAATGAAGTTGCCAGGGATGTGAAGATGTGAGCACATGAAGAAAAATGCTTGTGAGGAAATTCAAGTGGGCTCGGCCATTTTGAAAAAGAGTTCCATGTGGAATTGTGTTGAAGTGGTGAGGGAATTAATATCAAGTGGTGAGAGTATGGTTATTAGTGGTGAGTGTAAGGAAAAACAACACATGAAAATTAATCCCTTTCTACACTCACAGCAGCCCCTCCATTATATCCTCCCAAAACCAACCCAAGATCATCTTTATCAAAAACAAAGAACAATTAATGCAAAGAGACACCTCATCATTATAAATCCATGCTCACTGCCCATGTCCATGAATTGTGCCTCACAAAAACAATTAAATGCACAAAATATCACAATACCATGACTCACTACCTCCACACAATTCCTCACGAAATTTCCCACTGCCAATTAGCCTAAAACAATTTCACACATTTTCATAAAAATTAAACATTAATCCAAATGTTTATGTCGAGAAAAGAAATTGGCAAATTCAAAAGTAATCTTGTAACGGATCAAAAGAAAACCCCTCATCCGTATATACATACCTGCATCCGTATTCCGACTGAATTCGAATACAATGAGACGAAAATATTCCAACAATCTAATACTAGGATCCGGCTTAAACCAAAGCCCACTAGTATGATCCGTCCGATCATGATCCGTGCACAAGTGCACGTATATGATCGAACCCTACTATAAAACCATACGGCCTCTACAATATTTCGCCCGAATCAGGGAAACCTTCTGTGTGGGACACTAAAGAATCGTCAATACGCTGGAAGTGGGTTTAACCACAAGCACGTCAGTGGCACTAGCTGTACGTAACGGCTACCCAGGTATTGAGCGAAAGGGAGGCCGACGAGCGAACCCATCCTGAAACCCTACTGAGCCTGACAGTGACAATATCCGTACAGTTCGGTCTGTTCGTCTAAGAGTATCGCATATCGGGCCTAGGGGGATGGTAAACGTCAGACCCCCAATATCGGTATAAGTCGTGTCGGAGTGTAGCCCAGAACACTTTGAGAAACTACTGGAATACCTACCAGTAAATCTCACTTGCCTTGGCCAAGGACTTTGTGTAATGGCTCTCCAAACACAGCGCGATATCAACCCCCAATACCGGGAGAGACGAATCCTATCTAACCGCCACTGCCTCCAAGTGCTTCGGGAATGCACCCAACTACTACCTGTTTGCACGACTCCTTTGAGCCGTGGTAGGGTAGAAATCAAAGAACAGTGGGAACACACTTGAGGCAAAGTAGCAGTGTCAAGTCAACAGACTAAGCTATACTCATGTCACCTGGGAACTGCTCCTGACGATAGGTATAGTACCAACCAGCAGTATCCCTGCGAGTCCGTCCGGTGTACTCATAACCCAATGAGCACCTGTATACTATCTTAGGTGAACCAACTAACACCAATGGCTTGTGAGACCGGCCATCGCCCCTCGTCGGGGTCTCGATCCGTATACACTAGTCTACTATCGGAGTATTGATTCTCAGTCTCTAAACTCCCATGACTAGGGACACTTTAAGGATGTGCATATAGACTACCCAACTCTCACGTATATGATCGCTATCATACTGCTGGTAGTCAAGCAAGAATCCTATGGGCTCTATCAACATGTAATAGTGATCTGTAATATCACCTGAAGCATGTGCACGATGATAAAGACAAACCAGATAACATACTATCATCTCGAGTAAAACTGTCATACCGGTATAGGTCCTCCATCAATCATTGCAATCACGTGCCTGCGATCCAATAATTGACTTTGAGGGAACTATATCCAACAATCTCCCACTTGCACTTAAGGCTAATTATTGCGATGTCGCTTACTCACAGTCCGTGTGATACCGAATACCCAACTTCTCTACTAATCAGTTTCACAAAGCTCGTTTGCGAAACTATTGCGTTCGAGAAATAGCCTCAGTGAGTGGATCCGCCCTGATGTTTCTTTCTATATCTCTCTTTATCTCAAGTTCTCGGAGAAAACCATCTCCCGAAATGAGCAATTCCTGTCTTAGAATATATCTGGATATCTGATGGGACCTAGTTCACAAATGAACTCCAAATCCAATAAACTTCTTAGACTGTATCGTCAACTGAATTTAATCAGTATCCTGCGCCACACTTCCCTCAATATCCGCTTGGACCACCTGTCCAAAATACTGCCCCTCGTCAGAAGGAAAACCATAACTCTGACAGTCACTCTGTCACCCAGGTCACCTTAGAATCCTGGAATGATAACCGTCTCCCAAAAGAGGCTATCATTATCATATCCCAAGAACATTTACTTATGTTCTAAAAATGCTTCCAAACGTTTCTCCAGAATTGGATTAATATCAACTTATTGCAGCTAGTGCAAAAAAAACATCTGGTGTGGTACTTGACATCTCATGATTGACTCAATTGCCTAAGCAAATGATATGCCAAACATGCACATCTCTCTCCCCTTTAGTCAGTAACACACCTTCAGAGAGGATGACTCCATCACCTGCAGGTATATTACCGTGCCAGGAGTCGTCCATTCTAAAATACCTTTAGAATACTATCTAAGTACCCAGATTGGGACACTACCCAAATCTAGATCTAAAACCATAGATCCAGTAACCAGAATGCCTGATATTAAATCCATATCCTATGTGGAGAAACCACTGTGTGATAATTACAATATAACCGATCGTAGTATAGGAATTTCACTTCCTACAGCGTGCATGTCATCCATATACCAGGACATCAAACCCTACTATCTTCTTAACAGATCCATCTCTTATTCTGATGAACTCAAAACCCATGACTGTCACATCAAAAATAGATGATATATCTCCGCTATATCTGCTTTAGTCTATAAATAGACACAAGCTGCTTGTCCACTATGCTTTCGTTTCTCCCACTGACCATAACAACACTCTGGCAGAGTCATATACACGTGCACTTCTAAAGCTAGTTCAGAACGACGCTATACTTATCCTCTTACCGGGTCTCATAGTCTAGAACAGCAGTAATGGCAAGTCCGGGTAAACAAGAACCTCACTGTCACCGTCCTTGAGGCTACCGAAGTACCTCTCGGGCGTCTGAGGTTACCCACCATATCTGCGGAGTGGCTAATGGAATGTCAAACCTAATTGAATCTTTAGGTCCTATTAAATTTTCAGTAATCGTTTGCGGTTCTGGAATCACTTCCAGTTTTACCATACTCCCACTACTGTTTTCTGAAAAAAATCTATTTTACTAAAACCTTGGTGAGTCAAGAACAATATCACTATTGATCTTCCAGATGGTAGAATGTTAACCCTCGTCATAGCTTGGGAAAACCCACAAACTGCCACTACTGAAACGTGCCTTGAATTATCCAGAGTCTTGTTTTAATCATAAGCCGGACAACTCGATATACCTTAACATCGTTAAGATATGAAGCATTCTATATACAATATAGAAATAGAGGCATTGATTTAATTGGAACCAGATTCAAATCATTCAGCTGTCTCCTGTGCATGTTAACTAAATGAAGAGAGGCCGATCAGCATTACTCAACTTAGGAGTGAATCTAAATATGAGTAACCTGAAAGAGAAGCAAGTTCTCAAAACCATTACTATCAACTGAATACCAACCACAAGTATCTACATCTTCGATCACCTTGAAGAATCCTGATACTTGCAATACATGGTTCTCTACTTTAATCTTATACCTATAATTTCTCGAAACTTGGACCTTGTATTTATACGAAACACTTGTCTAAAACTTGAGAAGTCACAAGTAAACAGAATATAGTACGGGGACTAACCCATTTGTCCTAATGGACACTGGACAACATATAATACTTTGTTTAAGTCTCCTGAGTTGAATAACTCAAACCCTATGCGTCGTAGGTTGAAAACTATACTTATGGTTAAGAAGAATTACACCGCTGTTTAATACTTCTTACCTAACCATCAACTGATATAGGTAAATGTCATGGACATAATTTCAAAAAGTTATATCTCACTTTATAAAATAAACGTACAGATATATCAGTTTGAAATTGGTGTATAACAACGGATATTCAAAACCAAATATCTGTCGTCTGGCAAAAAACCCAGGCGATTTCCTCAAATGTCACCAATTACAACGAATTCCGATATAATGAGGATGATCACCTAATTCCCAATAACTTACTCCCACTTATCATCTGTAAAACCATACAGATGTGAGAATCAAGTATGGTAAATACATACCCTGGAGTAAGGATCTAATTGGGAAATCAGTTTTCAATTTACAACGCATAGTGAAACTGAAACATGAAAATATTTCGAAGGGGTATCCGGGTATTCCTAGTAATTCCTCTTCCATTATCCAGATTCATGACTGTAACCGTATATACGCGGTTTGTTCGTGAATGATAGTAGTCGCAATTTACTTTGCCATCTTTTTAATCCTTTTATTTGTCTTTACTTATTACCTTCTGTACACCACATTTAGGCTAATTGGTTTTCTTCCTTCTCCACCTTTTGGCACCTGCCTATGGTTTGGAAGAAGAATATCCAATAAGCGCAATAGGTGTACCCTCTCCTAATCCTAGGAGCCCTCACAACCTGAGAGAATGTAAAGGGAAAAGACAATCGAATAATCCTATTCAATCTCTCCAGAACCAAAATCCATCCTCGAATCTGGAACAAGTTCCTTCGAGTTCGTATGTAACTATACGATGGATTTATCCAATGGAAATGGATATTCGTAGTGATACGAGGTGTTCTGGAGAAATGCAAAGGGTAAAAGAAGGAGTGGCAATGATGCAATTCAGACAATCTAAAAGCCAGTGTTTTAAGAAAGTTCGGTTGACTTGGTCACTGAGTCATAGTCTAGGGTCGGGTCATGGTCGCTGCCAAAGAGAGAGAGAAATGAAACACTCTGCATGCACTCTAACCTAGATCAGAATGGTTAATCACTTTATCTAATCAGGATGTCTCCCACTGTAACCTCAAATTCTCCCCCAAACCTGAAAGAAGAATTAGTCGGGATCATCTAAAATCACTCGAGGAGTAATCCAACTCATCAGTGGGTATCGGGATCCAACTATCACCGTATGATAACCTGATAGAATCCGCTCACGTTATCACACTCCAGATGGTATGCGCATGCCTGGCAAGTTTCAGTTTTTTTAGAAATCCTCGATGTGATTTTTACCCCATGCTCTTATGACCTTGACGAAGGCCAACATATCATAAGTCACATGTCAAGTTCTACCTGTCATCATCCAGGTTAATTTGAACCCACCCGTACATACCTTTGACGAAGGCCAAAATAGTAGTACGACTGTCCCAAACCAACGCATCTATCTATGCAACAGAAAAGTAACAAATAACTACCATACACTATGCCTTGATGAAGGCCAACATACATAGCATGAATACTAAGTGCTACCCGTCTGAAATGTTCGAGGGATACGAATGGTTTTTAGCGAAAAACCTTTAACGTAATGAACTTGATATCGTTGAAGAAACCAGATAGCTTTTTACAAATATATAGTGGCGAAAACCTTTGCTAAAAAGGTCACTCCCGGTGAAGGGATCTCGGCTCTTTCCTCGTAGAATGAGGTGCAGGATATTCCAACTGAATACCGGCAAAAAGTAATCGACTATAGTGAAGTTATTACCCTGAAGCAAACTTCCGTCCAAGGGGTCACTCCCGATGAAGGGATCTCAGCCCCTGCCTCGTCGAATGAGGTGCTGGATATTCATAACCGAATACCTCTGTGCAAAGCAAAAGAAAACGTCCTTGTAATAATAGCTTTTTGAAAAATGTTCCAACAATATTGAATAGGTCTGTTTTCCTTGCATTGATCTGAATCAACCCAGTCCCATCAATTAATCACACCACAAAGAACGAAAATATAATGTACGTATATGCCATCCGCATTCTCTACTGGGTCCCGTCATCACCCGTTAGGTTACTTAACTAACGACAGAGCGGGACCTGGACTAGCGCGGGTGTAAAACATATACAACATATACTAGTATATATATCAATATATAATAATCGCTCCAGGAGTGATAAATGCAATATCACAGAAAAGTAATAAGCATCACAGAACAATACAGATAATCTGGAAGCCCCGGATTTCCTTTGAGCCGCAAGCGAAACACGACGTTCCCCTGGTCGTGTGGATAGCCTGTGTAATGAAAAACTAGACCCTTACGAGTGCGGCAAGTTACCCGCCAAAACCAGAAGCGAGGCAGCCCCCTTCAGCAAAGTGAATGGACCACCCAACACTTCACGGAATCCGGTAACTTGAGCACCCCACCTTGGGTCAACCTGTACCCCCTACGAGTGCCGCGAATAGCCCACCAATTCTAGAGTGAAGCCCCCTCCGTCTCAAAGCCATGAGATACGGTCCCATTGCCCTCTAGAACCCGGTTATCCGTGCACTCCACCGCGGGGTAATCCTAGTACAGAAAAGAAAATTTGTACAACGGTGATATCGACCTCAACCCGGTCGTGCTCCAAAAGAATAATATACAAACAGTCAGTGACGGCAATCCACATGTCGGACTCTCGCCCCGCGATATCAAATGTACAAATAAAATTAAACTGTACTAACATTGCACGCAAGCTATCCACCACGACGAATCCGCAACAACACAGCACAACAGAGAACATCAACGTGAATGTCACGTTCGCAAACTCGTCTAAAAGAGCTATAACAATTAGACAAGTTGTACCGATCAAATGACATTCACGGTCGCAGATAGTAATGTAAGTACTGCAAACTTTAAACAATGTTAGAAAATATCGACTTCGAAATAACCCCGAATAACCCCAAACAACTAGAGAAATCCATATTAAAACTGGGCTAAACTAGCAATACCACTGAACCAACATTCCAGAGAAGAAATGCTATTAGGGTGAAGAAAATATGAGCACTATAATTTTGGCTTGGCGGAAAAAAAACTTGCTGGAAAATTTTTCTTGGGCTCGGCCATCAAAATGGTGCTCTGTGCTTTTTAAAGTTGTAGTGGTGAGGTAATTAAAACCCAAGCAACAAAAAAAATCACCCACTACCAATTTGTCCTCACCCAAAAAAAAATTCCCAGCCCACACCAATTGCCCAAGCCAAAAAATAAAAATGGCCACGAAATTTAGCAGCCACTAATATTCTGCCACAAATTTCCCTCATCACCAAAAATATCATTGGTATTGTCTCGGGGTTGTTTCGGTTTCGATATTTTAACATTGTCTAAACAACTAGTATGCGGTTAATGGGTTGACTTTGATACCATGTAAGGCTACGCAAGAGCCCCGGCCGTCAATCCGAGACCAAACGCGGAACAAAAACTTTTCAAACTGGCGCTAACGTAACCCTAAAAACCGGATCGTGCCATTAACCCTATACTAGTAAACTTGTAAAGTGTAGTTTAAGAGATTATATCGATTGATCTGTGTCCTTCGGTCTTTAACCTCTTCCCAAGCTCCTTGCGGCTGCTCCAAGATAAGTTCGATCTCCGGTCTCCCTTGCCGAAGAAGATCCACGTCGAGGATCCTTTATACGGGCTCCCGCTTCAAACCGAAACAACTCGGGCATCCAGTTTGCTAACCTAGATATCCAAGATGAAGTAGAGATAGTGTGTGAATAGTTTGTCTCAAGACACCCAAGGAGATGGATGGAGGTGAATGAAGTTGACAAGGATGTGAAGATGTGAGCACATGAAGAAAAATGCTTGTAAGGAAATTCAAGTGGGCTCGGCCATTTTGAAACAGAGTTCTCTGTGGAATTGTGTTGAAGTGGTGAGGAAATTAATATCAAGTGGTGAGTGTATGGTTATAAGTGGTGAGTGTAAGGAAAAACAACACATGAAAATTAATCCCTTTTTCTACACTCACAGCAGCCCCTCCATTATATCCTCACCCAAATCCAACACAAGAAAATATCTTTATCAAAAACAAAGAACAATTAATTCAAAGTGACACCTCATCACAAACCCATTCTCACTGTCCATGCCCACGAATGCCCACGAATTGTGCCTCACAAAAACAATTCAATGCACAAAATATCATAATACCATGACTCACTACCTCCACACAATTCCTCACGAAATTTTCCACTGCCAATTAGCCAAAAACAATTACACACATTTTCACAAAAATTAAACATTAATCCAAATGTTTATGTCGAGAAAATAAATTGGCAACTTCAAAAGTAATCTTGTAACGGATCAAAAGAAACCCCCTCATCCGTATATACATCCCCGCATCCATATTCCGACTGAATACGAATACAATGAGACGAAAATATTCCAATAATCTAACACTAGGATTTGACTTAAACCAAAGCCCACTAGTATGATCCGTCCGATCATGATCCGTGCACAAGTGCACGTATATGATCGAACCCTGCCATAAAACCATATGGCCTCTATAACGTTTCGTCCGAATCAGGGAAACCCTCTGTGTGGGACTCTAAAAACTCGTCAATACGCTGGCAGTGGGTTTAACCACAAGCACGTCAGTGGCACTAGCTGTACGTAACGGCTACCCAGGTATTGAGCGAAAGGGAAGCCGACGAGCGAACTCATCCTGAAACCTTACTGAGCCTGACAGTGACAATATCTGTATAGTCTGGTCTGTTCGTCTAAGAGTATCGCATATCGGGCCTAGGGGGATGGTAAACTTCATACCTCCAATAGCGGTATAAGTCGTGTCGGAGTGTAGCCCAGAACACCTTGAGAAACTACTGGAATACCTACCAGTAAATCTCACTTGGCCAAGAACTTTGTGTAATGGCTCTCCAAATACAGGGCGATATCAACCCCCAATACCGGGAGAGACGAATCCTATCTAACCTCCACTGCCTCCAAGTGCTTCGGGACTGCACCCAACTACTACCTGTTTGCACGACTCCTTTGAGCCGTGGTAGGGTAGCAATCAAAGAACAGTGGGAACACACTTGAGGCAAAGTAGCAGTATCAAGTCAACGGACTAAGCTGTACTCATGTCACCTGGGAACTTCTCCTGACGATAGGTATAGTACCAACCAGCAGTGCCCCTGCGAGTCCGTTTGGTGTACTCATAACCTAATGAGCACCTGTATAGTATCTTAGGTGAACCAACTGACACCAATGGCTTGTGAGACCGGCCATCGCCCCTCGTCCGAGTCCCGACCCGTATACACTAGTCTACCCTTGGAGTATCGATGCCCAGTCTCGAAACTCCCACGACTAGGGACACTTTAAGGATGTGCTTATAGACTATCCAACTCTTATGTATATGATCGCCATCATACTGCTGGTAGTCAAGCAATAATCTTATGGGCTCTATCAACATGTAATAGTGATCTGTAATGTCACCTGAAGCATGTACACAATGATAAAGACAAACCAGATAGCAGACTATCTTCTCGAGTAAGACTGTCCTACCGGTATAGGTCCTCCCTCAATCATTCCAATCACGTGCCTGCGATCCAATAATTGACTTTGAGGGCACTATATCCAATAGTCCGTCCATTCTTGTCGTTTGCTTTCGCCTCCGGCCAAACCGAATGCAACCGGTCACGGTTAGGAATCACCGATACCTTGGTAGGGTAGGGTGCCTGATGGAGCGCTTCTGTAAGGTTTGGGCGGAGTTCAATAGAAAATATCAGGAAAAGGAAACGAGAAAGGAAATCTTAACTTACAATATTTTTTTCTTTTCCTAACAACATCATTATTCACAAACATCGAAACAACAACATAGAAAAAGAGCAAATGAATGATACAAAGAAAAGAATAAACAACATTGCAAGAAAGTAAATGTCATGGAAATAAAAGAGCAAGTAAATGGAAAGAATGAAAATGCAAGTAAGTAAAAGAGATAGAAACTACTAATAACCAAAAGCGATATTTCAAACCATAGGTTCAATAACCTAAACTTAAATTTGCAAGCTCAATGAAGAGGTTGCAAGATCAAGAGAAGGCTAAGAACTCAAGGCAAAATGAAAGCTTTATTGATTCCAAATAATAATACAACCCTTGAGTTCAATAACCAAAACATAAATTTGCAAGATCAATGAAGAGGTTGCAAGATCAAGAGAAGGCTAGGATTTCAAGGGGAACTAGCTATCTACAAGAACAAAAAGAAAATAGAAACAAAAATGTATGAAGTATTGGACAAAAAGTATAAAAAGCATGGCCCTCTCATTTGCTCACCGATCTGGATTTTATAGGCACCAAAAGGGATTAAACAAATAATAAAAATAAGGTGATGTGACAACAAGGGATGGGCTGAAGAAAATTGGAACACTTTGCCATAGTAGGGCCGGCGAGATCGAGATTTTGTGGGGTGTCGCCGGTTTTGTGTTGGTCATTGGAGCTCGTGTTTGTTATATGATGTTGTGTGCTCTCTACAATTCCACTGGTATTACTTGATTTCTTTGTAGAAACCTGGTTTGTACTCAGTAGATTGGAAGGAGACATGATGCTTTATATCACATCACACCATTTTGCATTTAACATTCTTATCCCCCATGTGTGCCCACCATGTGCCATAGCAGCCCCTTCTCTAAGTCCATGTACCAACAAGCTAATGTACACACTTGTATGTGTTGGGCCATTTAGGTAAAAAGTGTGTACACATGCATGTTGCAAAAAGAAACTCTTAAAAAATTGATCGGTATGCAGTTTTGATTGCAGTGTCGGCTCACAAACGTTATATCCATGATTTTGAGTGTTTTTCCAGTATTGTGTCACGGATACCTGTAATCTGTATTTACTGAGGATACCCTGGTTAATAGTACCGATATATACAAAAACTAGATAATGAATGAGTGGTATTAAAATGCAGTTTTGATAAACAAATACCCCCAAACTTATCTTTTGCTCGTCCCAAGTAAAACAAAATCCTAGCCTCACTTCCGCAGGGAACGCGATTGCACTGAGCTCGTGCAATAAACCGTTAAATCTTTAGGTGTCCTTAGTAGGAGGAGTGTTGTCTCCTGAGGGTTTTTAGCGGATTACATCCAAAAAATCCTGTCAAGCTAGTTTCATAAGTTAACGTCGATTCTGCTCCTACAGTTTAGTATCTAGGCTAGAAATTCTATCATCCTAACTTAGAAATATTCAACCCTTATATTTCACGCCTCTAATTTATTCAAGCTCAGATCCTATACGTTTTTACAGTTTAAAAAGATCTCGGTTTCTCTTGAGTTTTCCTTCTAAAATGCGGTCTCCAATCAGGGATTATTATCATCTTTACGGAAAACATAAGTCTTATTCTTTATTCCTATCTTTCCTCCAAACATTGATTGTATACCCCTATGTGTGTGTATAATTTCACTCTTACACTTAAGAATTCAATTCAAGCTTTAGTACCCTTACCCTAATACCTAATACTACTTCTTTTCTTTAATGATGGATGGTGCTGCTCACACACCTTTCATGCGACTATTAATGCTTCTTGAGGCACTAACTGCCGATTATTGAACTTGTGTGCTTTAAAGCATAAATAGCAGTTTCCAGGTCTTGACTTTATTTATTTTTTTCTTCTTTTTTCTTTATTTTTCTTTTTCAAGACAGGATATATTTTTCAATAATGCTCTTTTGGTGGTTAGCTTTAAATACCGTTTTTTTCTTTCATACTAGGTTTTCAGACAAGAGTATTTCTAGGTATTCTCTACTATCCCAAGTTTCAAGGTGCGTGTATGTGCAGTTTGTAGGATATATACTTTCTAAATTTGGACTCAAGAACAGAAACTATTTTTCAGACTTATCCTTCAGTAAAGCTTTCAATACTTTCCTTTCATCTCGACTTAACTCAAAAACTGAACTCAAAATTACTTACTTCTATAAAAAAAACTGTAAGGACGTATAATTACCAAGGTTAAACAGAATGAGGGTTATTTTTAGGGTTTTCAATTCCTAAGCCTAGGATTTAGTTATTCCTATCATATCAACTAAACTTTCGGAATCAAAATCTAAGTTACCATATTAGCTTACTTGACGACAAGTTTTTATATTTTTGTAAAATTTTTCGATTTTTATGGGTTTTTAAATAAGTATGCAAATGCAAAATATACATATGAATGCGAGGGTAAAATGCTTACCGAGCACACCCCCAAACTTAAATTTGACAGTGCCCTCACTGTCAGGCTACACCAAGAGGGTCAAAAATTGTCGGCGCTCCCCTGTGTTTTTTTTATTTTATACAAAACAAAAAACAAACCAAAAATATATATATACATAAAAAGTTCCTCCCCAAACTTAAGTGAAACAGTGTTTCCACTGTTTAAGCGTTAATGTTCAGAGTTAGGGGGGAGAAAACAGTATTAATCTATACAAGGCCTTACATAGGCCAAAAGTGAGCACCGACCATTCAAAAATTTTATCGGGATAAGGCCCGGGCTGGTGAAAGAATGCGGAGAGGAAAGAAATGGAGAATACGCGAGATCGTATGGGGATAGAAGTGATATACGGTCCCGGTATATGAGGAGAAGAATGGCGGAAGGGAAAAAGAAATGGAGTACGAACTTGGGGGTGAAAATAAAGTGAATAAATTAGTACAATTTGTAATGACCGATGTGTAAAAAAAGATTGTACTAATTTATTAACCCGTCGACAAATGGGATCAAACCTCTCAAGATTCGTGAGAAAACATGGGCGCACCGAACCTGGTAAACCAGACACAGAAAATGAAATTGATAAGGTGTCTTGCAAGGCCGGAATGATGGAAAGGATAGAGGGGAGTGATCGAGGAATGAGATCGGTTAAACGTTCAGGAGGGTATAAAGGGTCAATGAAAGGGATAAGATGAATTTGAAAACCCGACTCATCAAGTAAAACTGGTTCATCCTAAAAAAAATTCTTAATATTCTCCTAAAAAATTAACTCATCCATGCATTTATCATTAATATCAAGATGCGTACGGAGTTCGGGAAAAACAGTTAATGACTCGGGATGATGTCCACACGGAAGTGAAAGGACATGATGAATTGGTGAGAAAAACTCATCCAAAGCTGTGGGTTCATCATCCAAAATATTCCCAGCGTCAATATTCTTAATCAAGTGAAAATCAATATTCATCAAAAGTATGGATTTCTATCAATTGTGGTTCTAAGATGGAGGTGTAGAGGTCAAAAGGTTTAGGATTGGTTTCATTTGAAATGGACCCTTCACAATCGGGTAAATCAAACTCTACAAAGTCGCACAACTCATTAAACATTCTATCTTCAATTGGTAAATCATTTGGGACACTTGATAGATATTAAAACCGGAGTTGTGGGATTCCATTTGCAGCGGGTAGGTTTGATTTGGAAGGGTGTACTGCTCACTCTCACGATTCAAATTCTTAATCTTTCCTTTCGCCTCATCATACATTGGAAAATTTGGAGCTAGTTGGAAACTAGCTGCCGGTTCGTTAGGTTGTATGAGGGCGGTCATGGACGCATTCAAATCCATCATCTGTTTGTACGACGCTACCCGAAAGTCATCCAATGAATGTTCCAAACTAGACATGGGTTGTGATGGGGTTTCAGTAAAAGATTCAAAGTTGTTTGGATACTGGAAACTTCCAAATGGCTGTTCAGAAGAAATGCTTAGCGAAGGTGTAAAAGTCGAGTAGGATGGATAGGAATTGAATGGTTGGACAGGGTTAAGGTGTTGATCAAAAGAATTGGAAGTGGTGAAAGGAGTGAAAGATCGGTTACGAGATTGTTCAATTCTGTCGGCAATGGAAAAGGGTTTCGGAGTTCCAACAGGACTCTCAAAAGGGGTATCAACGTAAGAAGGTTGGGTAGGTTGAAACGGTTGATACAAAGTGGATTGCGGAGTCCAATTGTTTGTCCTAGACGCGTCTATCCGATCTTTCAAAGAAATTTTGGGCATGGAGGGATCGTTCGACGTTCGACCAAAGCAAGAACCGTATGAAGTAATTTCTGGTTATGGGTACCAAAGCCCGGCAAGAGTTTTTCTAGGTGGGATACCCATGATATGAAGAGAAGAAGAAAAAAGGGAGGAAGAAGAATGTGAGTTTTTATTTTATTTTATTTTTATAAGTTAGTTATTAACAAAAGAATGAAATATAAACACACAAAAAATAATCACGACACAAAATACCACACACTTAATCGGTCTAGGTTTCACCTAGGTCAATTAGACCTGCTCAAGAACTTGATTGTTGAAATAAAACTGTGTCGAGAAATGGGTTCATGATATACTGATCACGAGGCCAGGTAAGTGCAAAGATAAGGGGAGGTTTTCCAACGCTTTCGCGAAGGTCCTTAATTAGATAACCCTTTCTCTTTTGGCGGTTTCGCCGTGAATACTTTCCTAGACACCCCTGAACGATATACCATTAAGCGGTGTTCTAAATATAGTTAACTTCTCCTAATGAGCGCGAAGTCCTTAAGGCTTAAAATCTAGTTTCTTTTAAAATTTGTGCGGGTAAACGTTATGCTCAATTTCGTGATTTGTGGGCCACGAAAAAGGTGATGAAATCATTTACCATATGTTGTGGGGTTCGCTTGCCCATAAGTCCGTATTAATGGATGCAATGCGCAAACTAATGAAAAGGTTGTTAAAAACCTTTAAAAATGATTTTTATGTTTATGCACAACACTGCGAAAAATACGGGTTAGTCATTTTTAGCGATTGATAGCGAACTTGCAAAGAATCCTGCAAAAATATTATATTGGATGCGTCGGATTTGAGAAAGAAAGTGTCAGGAAAGTACATACCGATAAGTTTTCGGGTTAAGAAACCCTCGTTGAGATGAATCCGGTTAGCTTGAAAAGTTTGCTTGCGCGGATCAAACTACCCGGATATTTGGCACTGTACTTCGCAATCACCTTAGGCTTGAATGTACACTTTTCTCCACACAATCGCAGTTCGCAAATCCGTCAAATCTACAAATGTCGGAAAATGGATTATTAGTGCGAAAATACGATATGAATGCCCAAACACCTGCACACCCAAAATTATAAAAATAAAACAATAAAATTGGGACAAAATTAGAACACTGGAGCACAGAAGAAAATTATGGAGCAAAAGAAGAAGAAACGGTCGGCGGCGCCGGAAAATTATGGGATCTCGCCGGACTATTTGATAAATTTAGGCTCCAAATTTTTTCTGGTGTCTAAGTGTTTTAGTAGTGTCTTTATGTTATTATTTATCTTTTCTAATTAGTTCAAAAATGGTAGCAGGTCAAAAATACAGAGAACAAAATGTTAGAAATGTCAAGTTTTTGTTTTGGTTTTGAATTTTTTTGATTTTTTTAGTTTGATTTTTTAGAATGGTGTTAGATTGATATAAACAAGATTAAGCCGAAATAAAAAGAATGAAAACGTTACCGTCTCCCCGGCAACGACGCCATTTGATTGAAAGAGTTTTTAGTTATTACTGCAATCAGGACGGCATCGCGTGTAGCTAGCCGCGATGAGTACGGGTCGTCCGTAGGGAGACGGTGTGTTCTAAGTTCTTGTTATCAAGAGTTAATGCGCGTGGCGGAATTGTTTGATTCTAACCTATGTGTTGTATATGCACATATAAATTTGTTAGGAATAGATAGGTTAGTGTAAGTTAAGGAAAGTCGTACTCAATCCATTGATCCGAGATTGACCATTAAAGCTAGAGCAATCGGCAACAACGTGGATTAGGGTGCTTAAGCATGGTATTTGTGAAATACGGCTTATTGACCCTTGTCCGCCCGTTCTTGTCGCTTGCTTTCACCTCCGGCCAAACCGAACGCAACTGGTTACGGTTAGGAATGTAACAACCCTAATTTTCTTATACACTTTTTCCTATACAAATTTTTAAATTAATTTTTTCAAAAATCCATAAAGGGGTATTTTAGCCCGAGCACAAGATATAAGTAATTATTTTGTTTTTAATTACAAGTTACAAGAATGTTAATAAATAAAAGTTGTTGTTCTTTTTATATCTTGTCTCTTGTGTATTTATTTTATATTGCTTAGATGCGCTTAGCGTATGTACTTCTGAGTATATACGTAGCGGACCTCGTTGCGTCCCCTTCGCCGTACACTGGGAAGTAGGGCGTGACAAGGAATCACCGATACCTTGGTAGGGTAGGGTGCCTAACGGAGCGCTTGCATAAGATTTGGGCGGAGTTCAATGGAAAATATCGGGAAAAGGAAATGAGAAAGGAAATCTTAGCTTACAATATCGTTTTCTTTCCTAACAAAATCATTATTCACAAACATCAAAACAACAATATAGAAAAAGAGCAAATGAATGATACAAAGAAAAGAATAAACAACATTGCAAGAAAGTAAATGGCATGGAAATAAAAGAGTAAGTAAGTAAATGGCAAGAATGAAAATGCTAGTAAGTAAAAGAGATAGAAACTAATAAGAACCAAAAGCGATATTACAAACCATGGGTTCAATAACCTAAACTTAAATTTGCAAGCTCAATGAAGAGATTGCAAAATCAAGAGAAAGCTAAGAACTCAAGGCAAAATGAAGGCAAAATGAAAGCTTTATTTATTCCAAATAATGATACAACCCTTGAGTTCAATAACCAAAACTTAAACTTGCAAGATCAATGAAGAGGTTGCAAGATCAAGAGAAGGCAAGGAGCTCAAGGGGAACTAGCTATGTACAAGAACAAAAAGAAAAGAGAAACAAAAATGTATGAAGTATTGGACAAAAAGTATACAAGGTATGGCCCTCTCCCTTGCTCACTGATCTGGCTTTTATAGGCACCAAAAAAGATTTAAAAAGTAATAAATATAACGTGATGTAACAACAAGGGATGGGCTGAAGAAAATTAGAGCGCTTTGGCCATAGTGGGGCCGGCGAGATCGGGATTTTGTGGGGTGTCGTAGGTTTTGTGTTGGTCATTGGGGCTTGTGTTTGTTGTGTGATTTCCACAATTCCACCGGTATTGCTTGATTTCTTTGTAGAAGCCTGGTTTGTACTCAGTAGTGTTGGGGTCAAAAATTACACCCCGGTTGACCAAGTAAAATTCAAAGTCAACCCTAAATAAGCGGGCCCAAGCCCAGATCAAGTAGGCCCATGCCCAAGTCGAGCCCCGCGGCCGGCCTCCCCCATGCTAAAATGAAATCATGTAATAAATAATTTTGATGTAATTTTTTATGCATGAATGTTAGAAAAATGGGCATAAAGCCAAATTTTTGTAAAGCCCATGGCTCATGTGCAAAAGAAATGAGCACATGAGACATGGGATGGGCAAAATGCCATTTTGTAAAGCCAAAGGGGCTATATGTAAATGTTTAAGCCTATATAAGACAACATGATGATGAAATAAAAAAAATAACAATTCATTCTCTAAAATTCTAGGGTTTGTGCCTCCTTCCCCTTTCTCAAGGTTCTAAAACCTTCTCCCCCTTTTGAATTAAATCAAGAGTTTAACTTTTCCTTTTTCCAAAAATAAACAGTTTTTCACCATAAAACCCATAAAGGGGAGCTCGGATCTCCCATCAGATCTCTAAAAGGGGAGATTTTGAATCTCACCCCCTTTTCCTTCAAGATCCAGCCAACTAAGAGGAGAAAGAAGGAGACCCATCTCCAAAAATCCAATTCCGGAAGGATCCAAGGCTCAAAAGAAGATCGACAGATCTCTAAGAGTTTAACTCCATTCAAGATCCGTTGGAGTTGAACTCCATAAATCAAACCCCTTTTGGGAGTTTAACTCCAATTCTATACCTAATCCCTTTCAGGAGTTCAACTCCAAAGCCCCTTAGGAGTTTAACTCCTAACCCAGGGGCCAAGCCCCTTTTCCTCTGGAGTTTCCAGCGGTCGCGTGCCGCGCATGTGACCCACGGGCGTTCAGTGGTTGCGTGCCGCGCACGTGACCCACGGACGTTAAGCACTTACGTGCGTCTCACGCGACCCGCGGAAGCTCAGCTCCCAACAGTCACGTGTAGCGAACGTGACCCGCTGGCGTCCTGCGGTCACATGCAGGGCATGTGACCCGCGGGCGTTAAGCGCCTATGCGAGCCTCATGCAACCTACGGGCGCTCAGCGTCCAGCGGCCGCATGCTGCGCACGTGACCCGCTGGCGCCTAGCGCCCACATGACAGGCACATGACCCGCTGGCACCAAGCGCTCACGCGCCAGGCACGTGACCTGCTGGCGCCACGCGCTCACGCGCCAGGCACGTGACCTGCTGGCGCCACGCGCTCACGCGCCAGGCACGTGACCCACGGGCGCCCAGCGCCCACATGACATTCACGCGTCTTTAAGACGCTCCTCCCCCCTCATTTTATATGCACTCCACACTAATATACTTCCCCCGTTAGAAAAAATTTCTAACGGGGCGCTGCAAAGGCGATGGGTAATTAACGGCAGCTTAGTCCGCGGCTGCCGGAGATACGGATCCCCACAATCAATAAACCCCAGCCTCCCCTAGGCAGGGGGAATCTGTAATGCGCATAACAAGCGCGCACGTATTCCTATTTCAATGGGGTGATGAAAAACATCCTACAGATTCTGGCACGTCCGGTGGGACCTTCTCTCTCCTCCCATATTTCGGGTTAAACATACATGCGAACTCAATCAACATATACATTGATTGCCTGTACTGAAATCATGCTTCTTTGTGCAGGGTTAACAAATTTCAAATTTCCATTTTTGAACGCAAGTCGGTATTTGAACGACTTTCCTTGTCCCCAGTTGGGGGCAAGCCCATCAACACCGACAAAGTGATAAGACATCTCGGGCATGCTCCAGCGGTGCCCCTGACAACTGCTCAATCGGGTATCTTCTCTAAGTTCCCCGTCAGATGACCTCTAAGTTGTTAAACAAGAAACAAATGACCTCTAAGTCGTTAAACTGGAAATAGATGACCACCACGTCGTTAAACTGGAAACAGATGACCACCATGTCGTTAAACTGGGAACAGTCGACCTCTAAGTCGTTAAACTGGGGATATAAAAATGTGTAAATAAAAAAATAAAAAAAAAGCCGAAATGATGGGGGAACTCGCAATAAAAATCAGCGGGTAAAATAAAAATGAAAATAAACAGCCAAAATGATGGGGCAACTCGCAATAAAATGAGCGAGTAAAAATAAAGATGAAAATAAAGACGAAATTATGGGGCAACCGTGAATAAATAGCCGAAATGATAGGGCAATCGCGACCTCCGCGATAAGAAAAACTGAAATGATAGAGCAATCGCAATAAAAAAACTCCTCCAAATGGCGAATGATGAGTCGCTCATGGTACCATTGTTCCCCTCCGAACGGCGGCCCGGACTTCGCGTCCGTAGCCTGTGGTTCGGGGCAGATGCTATTTGGTTTTATCCGTCTATCTCTCCGAAGATACCAAATTGATTTATGGCACCTCGTATCGGAGGTTTAGACGGATGCGGCCGATGTAGCAGACTTCGTCAGATTCCCCCTCAGGGTGAGGGGTTTTTGATTGTGGGGACGCTCTTCCCTGCAGGCGCAAGCCCCTGCAGTTAATTACGCTACCGCATCGCGGTAACAACTTTCTCCTACTCCAGAATTTCACTTCGTGTCGTGTGTGTTTGTTTTGTTTGTGGTTGCCCGTGGATTGTATACGGAGACTGAGTGATGTCGTCACCCGTAGGACGTGGATTAGTCCAAATCCGTATTTAGTTAGATTTGGGTTTAGTGTTTTTAGTTTAAGGATACATTAGTCGCGTTGCGACTAAGATCGACTTAAACGTTCGTTAAGGATACGTTAGTCTTGTTTTAGACTAAGATCAACTTAACATCATGATTGATTTAATTATCCGGCCGTCGGGACTCGTCACCTCTCTGACGTCGTTGAGGGATTACAACGACAGGCGTCTGAGGAGTTCAGAGATGTACCCTTGAACCAAAGTTGATTTGGAATTTTATCGTTTATTTAAAAGTCTAAGGACACGTTAACCGTATTTGGGGTTAAGATCAACTTAGACGGGACCGTTTAGATCCAACAAAAGAGCGTTTGGGCCCTATTGTGCCAGTTTAGGGACGTGGTGGTCCATCGCCAGTTTAAGGACGTAGTGGTCCATCGCCAGTTTAGGGACGTGGTGGTCTATGTTCCAGTTTAGAGACGTGGTGGTCCGTATCAATTCCAGTTTAGGGACGTGGTGGTCTATGTTCCAGTTTAAAGACGTGGTGGTCCATTATTAGTTTAAGGACGTTTCGGTCCAATATTAGTTTAAGGACGTTTCGGTCCAATATTAGTTTAGGGACGTTACGGTCCATCGCCAGTTTAAGGACATAGTGGTCCATCGCCAGTTTAAGGACGTAGTGGTCCGATATTAGTTTAGGGACGTTTCGGTCCGATATTAGTTTAGGGACGTTTCGGTCCAATATTAGTTTAAGGACGTTTCGGTCCAATATTAGTTTAAGGACGTTTCGGTCCAATATTAGTTTAAGGACGTTTCGGTCCACGAGTTTAAGGACCCCGCAGTCCATATGGATGTGTGGTCGTTGGGACCCGTCACCTCTTTGACGTCGTTGAGGAATTACAACGATGGATGTCAAAGGAGTTCGGAGATGTACCCTCGAACCAGACGTAGATTGACTTAGGAGAGCCATTTTGCTCAGTCAATTTAATTTAAGGACTTATGGCCACGATTGGGCTAAGTCCAGTTCAACATCTTTATTAAGTAATGCATTGCATTTCTTCCTTTTTTTTTTCGTTTAGGCTCTGCAGAGCATCAATTTATTCTGAGCTCTGCTCATTTATGAATGATGCAATGCATCTGTTTTGTTTGGGCTCTGCCCCTTTTAAAATGCATAGCATTCTGGATATTCTGTTTGGGCTCTGCCCATTCATAAATGATGCAAAGCATCTGTTTTGATCTGGGCTCTGCCCCTTAAAATAATGCATTTGCGCTTTATTGAGCCTGTTAGGCCTTCTCTTAATTGGGCTTGGCCCTTTTTAATGCATCTGCGCTTTGCGCTAAGTAATGAGCGCAAGTCCATATGGTGATGACACGTGTCGTGTTCTGATGAGCGCAAGCGCACTAGCGCAGTGCGCTGCGCTGTTGCGCTGCGCTATTGCGCTGCTGACACGTGGCGCGCTCTCAGCGAGTTGCGCCAATTCCAGAGAGCAAAGCTCTATCTTAAGGGCGCTTAGCGCAAGTGGTTTTATAGCCGACACGTGGCGCTCTCTTAAGAGCGCAACGGCGCAATTAGGAAGTGCAAAGCACTAAGAATCTTTTTAGATTCAAAAAGGGAAGTGCAAAGCACTGTTTAAGTTCTTGATCTAAATTAGATCAAAGAAAAATAGATTTCTTCTTTATTCGAAGAACCAGAGGTTCATAAAAGTGCAAAGCACTATTCTTTTATTCTTTTATTATTATTTTGTTTTTAAAGAACCGAAGGTTCACAAGAAGTGCAAAGCACTGTTTTCTTTTTATATAAAGATCATTGATCTTATATATTATTTTTTTTTTTTTAGACTAATGGTCTATTAGAAGGAATTTCTTCTAATCCATGAAGGTCCTTTACCTTTTTCTTGAGATCTTCTCAGAGTTTTCTCTGCTTAGAGTTCTTGATTTTTCGAGAAAATTGTTGATGATTTTTGAATGAGGTCTGGGGTCCTATTTATAGTGCCCCATAAATTTGTTGAATTTGTTAACGGGATCTTTCTTGAATGATTTTTGGGAGTTTTCCCACCGTTGGATCTTTGATCCAAAGGCCGAAGAAAGTCTTCTAGTTCTGGAAAGAACAGAAAAGATTTCATGAAATCTTAATTCAGTTTGGGCGCAGATACCCTAGCGCATGACACGTGTCGCGCAGCGCAGAGCGCAGCGCAAGTGCGCTAGCGCATCTGCGCTGACACGTGTCGCACAGCGCAGAGCGCAGCGCAACTGCGCTAGCGCATCTGTGCTGACACGTGTCGTGCAGCGCAGAGCGCAGCGCAACTGCGCTAGCGCATCTGCGCTGTCACGTGTCGTGCAGCGCAGAGCGCAGCGCAACTGCGTTAGCGCATCTGCGCTGACACGTGTCACTTAGCGCAGAGCGCAATGCAGCTGAAGCGTTGCTTCCTTTAAACAGAGCTTTGCTCTGATTGGGCGCGCCTTCTTGGGCGCTGCGCGCGGGATTTGAAGCTCTGCTTCAAAGATTTGAATTTTGAATTCAAACAGAGCTTTGCTCTGATTGGGCGAAACAAATGCCCCCCCACCGTTGCGCTCACGTGGCGCACACGTGAGTACAACGGTGGCCACCTTCCTGACCGTTGGATCAAGGGAGAATCTCAAGAGGCGCAAGCGCCTTATAAATAGGGCGTTTGACCCTTAGAAAATTTCACCATTAGTTTTTGATTTCCCAGAGCTTTGCTCTTGCTTAAGACTTCAGAGCTTTGCTCTCGTTTCCAGAACTTTAGAGCTTTGCTCTTATTTTCTAAGTTAGAAAATTTTAGGTAAACTTAACCTCAGATTAAATATTTTAATTAATTAATCGAGTTTGGCTTTTATAGGTCTTCTGATCCAAAGAGATCTCCCTTGGGGTTTCATAAACAGAGCTCTGCTCTACAAGAACTTACAGATCCACAGAGATCTTTCATGGGTTTTAACCCATGAACAGAGCTTTGCTCTCGGATCAAATGCAGATCTTTTAGATCTGAAAGGCATAGAACCCCTTTTTTTTTAAGTTTTCATGGATCCTTCAGGATTCTAGAAATTTTAATTTTAAAATTATTTTCAACACACACATTTTCTGAATGTTACAGGGCTAAGCTCCTTTTTTTTAAAGAATTTTACTCTTTTGAGATCAGAATTTGACAAGTGTCATTCTGTGACAGAGCTTTGCTCTGAAAGAGGAGATTCCTTCCTTGTCTCTAGTGATTCTTTCCCCCTTTTTTATTATGGGAATGTTCCCCTGGGGACTAACTGACAATCTCATCCAATGATGAGGTTGTTTTATTAACTGACGTATTGTCATCCCGATTTTGTGGGTCCCTTTGGTCCCCTACTCACTGCACTGTGGTGCGGTGTATTTAATTAATTTTGATTTTTAGATTAATTAATGCATTTCCTTTTTTCAGTGTCAAGCGTTAGGTTTACAACACTGACAGCTACATTGCTTTTTTTTTTGCAGCGATTATGTCTGAAGATACTTCATTTCCGTTTGTCCGCTCAGAGGAGGGGTTTCCAGAGGCGCCTTTGGATCGTGAGGTTCTGGCTATGATCAAGGCGCACGACCCGGAGTATAAGAGTCTCCATCTTTGGGGGTCGTGGTACAATCAAATTATTATGGGTCGGCGCAGCTTCACATGTGCGGTGCCGTCAGAGCCCATAACGGCGATTCACTACGCCAGTCCACCCCCGGTGCAGTATGCCGCGGAGATGACAGATTGGACATCGAAGGGTTTTCTTCATCCGGCCATAGACGCCATCCCGGTCCAGCGTCCGATGGCTTTGGACATCCTAGGACGCCGTATCTGTCAGGGCGAGGCGAGACCTTGGGGGCAATCATATAACCTTGGTCTGATCCCCCGCCACCCGGTCGGCTATCTGCCATGGGCCCGGTATATCCTGTCGACGAGGAAGTCGCAGTTGATAAGGCTAGGACTGTACACCGCAGTCTACGTCTCTCTCTTCCAGTATCCTACGCTTCCTACTTGGTGGTTCAAGGCCTTCTTGGAGCAGTGGAACATTCCTACTCATACTTTCCTCGCCATGGACCGGGAAGTGTCCATCTCGCTGGAAGAATTTACGGAGGTGTCTGGCCTACCGGCTATGGGGGAACATTATGAGGAATTGCTCCCGCCGGACGAGTACATCTATGGGGCTAAGCCGAGGGTAAGGGAGCTCACGCCAGAGAACGCTGTTCAACATCAGTTTCCAAGTCTGATTAAGGTGTTGAACATCTATGAGAATCTTTTTGTTGAGCATGGGAGCCATGGAGTTAATTTTGAGGATTTTATTGCTCGGTTCCTTCATCCAAACGTCCTTTCGGCGAAGACTGCCAAGTTTGCTTACCTCGAGGATCCTTTCGGCTTAGGTTTGGATAACCTGCCAGCGAGAGACATAGATCAGAAGGACTTTTTTCTTCCCAACTCCTCAGCCATGTCTTTTGCGGAAGTTGCAGCCCCCGAGATGGATGAGGAGGCCTTCTTTTTGGGATTTCTTGGGCTTTGGTTGAGTTGGTTTGCACTTCCAACGCATTCTCACCGCATGCGGCCCTCTGTTTTTTACCCGGCTCACCGGATGGTTATCGGGGTAAAGGTGGCCGTCGGGATCGCCGGCTTGGCACATTTATATCATGGCCTTAGTCGAGCGGCAGATGCCAATGAGCCTGGGGCGTTGCATGTGGTTTTCGCAATGCACTACTTCATGTCATGGCTCGAATTACATACAGCAGGTGTTTTCGGCATGCACAAAAGGCCCTCATTCTACGAAAGGTGCATTTTCCCTCGCCTTTTACAGTTGATTGGCGCATCAATCGTGAATCCATCACCGCGAGATGCCAGGAGTTTACTCCTTCGTTCCCACACCGTTGGAGCCGGTGTGTCTTTTATTGACAAGGTGCTTACCATTGGAAAAACGTCTGCTACTGCAGTGCGGCCATTGCAAGACACTTTCAAGGACGGCGCTTCGATTTTAACGGCCCGGGAGACCCTTCACTTATACTCTATTAGACCGGGCTTTTTGGTGTTTAGGCAGGACGGGGGAGCGATTTTCATGAGATACAACCCACATCGTTTCGCTCAGCAGCTGAGTTATAACCAAGGGGTACCGCTAGAGGCCTTTTTATCGGAGCCTACCGCGAACGAAGAAGGGATAGAGAGGGCGCTGCATCACTTCATGCGTCTAAACACGGGCTCTCACTTCTTTATCAGTGAGCCGTCTTGTGCTCCTCGTCTCCTTAGGGTATACACCGAATGGTATAGTCATTCGACGGGGGCGGTCATAAAAGAGGAAAGACGGTTGCTGATCGACCGTAAGGGTGCACCTCCAGGTAGCGATCGCAGCGCTCCTCTGGTGCCGAGGACTCCAATAGTCGCTCCCTTAAAAGATGCCGGGAATAGACCGTCACGCGCACGAAGCCCTCCACATGAACTACCGCTCCCCGACATCGCGGATGCATCTCCTGCACCCCGCGCTCGGGCGGAAACAGTGGTTGTACCCTCGCCGGAGTCTGGCGCGGGCGCGGACATCGGGACCCGTCGTCCCAAAGCGGCTGCCAAGCGTAAGTCGCTTCCCCGTGAGCCTAGGGCTGGAGGGAAAAAGAAAAAGAAATCGCTCTTCGCCGCGGACGTTGCGTTCGGCCAGGAACCCCACGCTCCTTATTCCGAGGGTTTACTCGAATATGGGACTAATGCGGGATTAGTGATGCCGCCGCCGGACGATACGGACTTGGAAGCTGCTCTCAGAGCTTCGGCATGGCTGGTGAAGCGTGATGCGTGGCTGGTCAAGCTTGCGCAATCAGGTAACTGCTAGTCATTCTTTCTTTACTGTAACGTATTTTCTTCCTTATTTCGTTATTTTTGGTTGACGCTTTTCTCTCTTTTCCTCTAACAGGCGTTACTGATGAAGAAGCTATTGCCGCTTCTCTGAAGACCTTTCATGAGGAGGAACGTGCCAGGGTATCTGTCGGCCTTAGTAAGTTTCGACTTCATCGAATTTTTTTTATTTTTCTTGCGTTATGGTCGATCTAACCTTTCCATTTAATTGTAGGGACCTCAATGCCGCTTCCTCCTAGCGACGCAGATGTTCCGCCGGCGGCCGATGTCCCTGTTCTTTCTGGGACACTGCAGGGGGCTCGCCTTGAAAAGCCGATGAGAGATGCCCTAAAGGCTTTGGAGGCTTCCCTGAATGAAGATGATGATGCTTTGAGGGAGGCGTCACAGAGGTCCCTCATAACCGCTCGGGAGGAGAGGAAGCGGTTGAGGCGTGAGGCGAAGGCTCGCAGGGTTGCCCTGGCCATGGGAGCGGGACCCAGCGCCGCCCCTCGCGCTGATACTCCCTCTGAAGAGGCCCCTGTCACCCTATCTACCGCCCGTAGAGAGGTGGCGCGAGCAGTTCGAAGCGCAAACGGCAAATCCGCTTCAGGTAACATTTCTCTCAGAGTTTTTTTTTGTTATAAGGGTTTTAATGTCATTGGTCCTTATATCTCTTATCTTTATAGGGCCAAGTCTGATCGAGGGGGAGGCGGAAGCGACCGTCGAGCCCAGGGGAGCGGAGGAAGCGGTACCCGCCGAACCCGAACCGACAGTGGACAACTTTGTCGGGGTCATGAGGCCTGGAGCCGAGATTGAGGAACCCACCGCGGAGAAGGTCATTGATGCCGTACCCGAAGTGGCGGCAGATGAGATGATTGTCCCAATCGAGCCGAAGGCGGTAGAGGGCGAGGTACTTGAGACTGGGGACCTCGTGGTGCCGATGGACGGGGCAGCTGGAATCGCTGATCCTGAGGGAGCAGCAGGTGAGGCGGCCATGATTCCTGAAGACGAGCTAGGCGCTCCTTCTCAGGAATCGGGCAATGTTCCTATCTTGGCCCTCCCTGCCTATGGTCCCCCGCCGCCCGCAGAGCTTGAGAGCGTAACAACGGTTCCTCTTGAGTCGGGTGACGAAGCTACAGGCGGTGGTTTTCCGTCAGTGGAGGAAGGGACTACCTCAGTTTCTGCTGGCAGCTCGTCATGTATATTTTCGAGTCACCCACGTTTCCATTTTTTATATATATCTTGTGATCTCTTCTAACAAGCTTGTCTTTGCAGGTGCGGTCAGTGCTGACGTTCCATTGCTTGAGGGAGCACCGTCAACTACTGCTTTGGCGGTGGTCACTTCCCCGTTTTCCCTTATGCCGTCACGGATGTTGGAAGGTACGGATTCACGACTCATGCATTAATCTTTCAAAAATGTGGCTTTTGTACTAATGCTACACCATTGTGCCTTTTTTAGGAGGGCTCTTTGATCATCTATATCAGGTGTTGCTCCCACACTTCTCCTTCCCATCCGAGCTCGCTTCTCCCTCTAAGGGTACCGGTAAGTGCCGTCTTGGTCTTTTTCGAGGGAATATAGGATCGTATCTGACTTTTCCTCTTCCTGACTGCAGTGCCTCAGATCGAAGGAGGGGACGCCGGGCCTGTGCTGCCACCGGTGCTTCCGGCTTTGAAGTCCGTTGCGACTGGTACAGATATTCCTTTCCTCTTTTTATACGATCTTTCATCGACTTTTCGAATCATTGTTTGACCATGTTTCGTTTTTTTTTTTTTTTTGCAGCTATTGTCCCAGCTCCAATTCCTTTTGAGTCTCATGTCCTCTCACCGGCGGGTCCTTTCTCGCGACGCCCGTCTTCAAAGGGTGTTGTAATGAGCCTAGGTATGTTGAGCGGGTACATCGAAGAGCTCAACATGGATGCCCTTCCCTCGGCCGTAGATTTCGCTGTGGACGTTAACCCAATGTTGGCGGCGCTCGTAACTTTCCATAACGAAGGCGTCGTC
This sequence comes from Agapanthus africanus, assembly GCA_030015575.1. Classification (NCBI taxonomy): domain Eukaryota; kingdom Viridiplantae; phylum Streptophyta; class Magnoliopsida; order Asparagales; family Amaryllidaceae; genus Agapanthus; species Agapanthus africanus. The sequence continues at coordinate 16,278,640 of JASDDO010000026.1, read as the reverse complement.
GAATCGTGGGTTAACCACTGCAGAGAGATCGAAGCTCGCCTGCATCGGTTGGAGTCGACACGCCCTTCTCCCGAGGCTTTGGCCGCGAGCGCCGAACGGACAGCTTGGCTTGAGCAAAGCACCTCTTATCTCCGCCATTTGGAGCAGAAGGCAGCTTTACGGCTAAAGGCGCATCAGGAATCTTCAAACGCGACCGCTTGCCTTCGTGCCGAAGTTAGGACGAATGCTGCTGAGGTGAAAGCTGTCTTTGAAGGTCTTCTTAAGCGCATATCTAATGGGCTAGCGCTGAGGCGGAAACTTGATGCTGCTGAGCGCGATGCCCAAGGCCAAGAAGCAGCTCATCAGGTTGTTGGGGAAGAGCTCGCATCCTTCACGCAACAGCGGGCGCAAGTAGAGGCGGAGCTGGCAGTGGCAGCTGATCAGGAGAAGGAATGGAAGGACGTATGCGAGCAATTGTTACATCTGTGCAAGACGCTTCCTTCCCCATAATTCCTCTTGTATCATTTGTCTTTGTAAATTATATGTATATGTTTTTTTTTTATTCTTTAGTACAATGTATCCTGTACTCAACCAATTTTTATGAATAAAAGATGCACATTTTGTAATGTCTTGTGTCATTTCTCTGTCTTTCTTTTCTTTTATAATCAGTACGCCACCTTAATAACCATAATTGACGGACGATCGGGACGAGTATCCCGACCTTCTTAAGAAATAATGATGGCTTAGGCCGCAGGTTCAGATCTGCTGCCTAAGACTTTTCAACTCTATAAGCCGTGAGGGTCTCATAGAGACTTTTCTCCCTACGGATCGAGAGGATCTCGTAGGTGGATTTTCTCCTTAGGAGTCGTGAGGATTCCCAAGTGTGGTTTTCTCTCATAAGTCGAAAGGATCCTATAAGAGAATTTCTCCCTCTTACGAGTCGAGAGGGCCCGTAAGCGGTTGTTTCCCTCTTTGTCGAGAAACGACTTCAGAGGGTGAGACCCGTGAATAGTATGCAAGAGACCATTTAGGATTGACTTGCCGGGTCCCATTTGTTCAGGAAGCAAGTTTTTGAATCCTTACTGCCCAAGATGTGAGTCAAAGAAGCTCTCGTCACGGAGTGTTTGTATCCGTGAGTTGAGAAGTTTTGCGAGGGATTATTTGTTTCCCAAGCGCCAAGGATTATTTGTGTCCTTGGGGTTTGAAACGAGTCGATGGTTCCCACGGAGGCGCTGATGGCTCTGCGAGTCGACGCGGATCAGAAGGCTCTCGTCAAGGAGTGTTTGTATCCGTGAGTTGAGAAGTTTGCCGGGATCATTTGTTTCCCGAGCGCCAAGGATTATTTGTGTCCTTGGGGTTTGAAACGAGTCGATGGTTCCCACGGAGGCGCTGGTGGCTCTGCGAGTCGACGCGGATCAGAAGGCTCTCGTCAAGGAGTGTTTGTATCCGTGAGTCGAGGATTTTGCAAGGGATTATTTGTTTCCCAAGCGCCAAGGATTATTTGTGTCCTTGGGGTTTGAAACGAGTCGATGGTTCCCACGGAGGCGCTGGTGGCTCTGCGAGTCGACGCGGATCAGAAGGCTCTCGTCAAGGAGTGTTTGTATCCGTGAGTTGAGAAGTTTGCCGGGATCATTTGTTTCCCGAGCGCCAAGGATTATTTGTGTCCTTGGGGTTTGAAACGAGTCGATGGTTCCCACGGAGGCGCTGGTGGCTCTGCGAGTCGACGCGGATCAGAAGGCTCTCGTCAAGGAGTGTTTGTATCCGTGAGTCGAGGATTTTGCTAAAGTCACTGGCTTCTTCAGTAGAAATGAACCGATGAGGTTTGGGGTTCGTCGTTTGACGGAATCCGCCGGGAAAGTATGGTTCATTCTTTGTTTACGCCCTTGGATTGTATACAGGGATCGATGTGATCTTAACTGTAGGGCCAAAGTTTTATTTCCGCGATGCTCTATCATTTCAGCTTTTATATCGCGAAAATCGCGATTGCCCAATCTTTTCGGCTATTTTGCATGCATACATTTTACTTGCTGCTTTTTATTGCAAGTCGCCCTATCATTTCGGCTATTTCGTATGCATGAGCGGCCTACTGGCTTTCGCCGTAAACCTGAAATTGGACACCGATTTCGGCATCAGCACCGCTGCAACTGGGATATTACCAGGAGCGAATCATCATTTGCCTCTGTCGTTGTCGAACAAAGGGGGCTTAGCGACCAGGGTTAGGATCCTGTCGGCTAAGGCTTTTGACTTCATGAGCCGTAATGGTCTCGTAAAGGTATTTCTCCCTACAAGTCGTGGGGATCTTGTAGGTGTATTTTCTCCTTAGGAGTCGAGAGGATTTACAAGGGTTGTTTACCATGCACACATATCCCTAGCTTCAGATGGGACTTAGTTAGGGAAATGTTTATTCGCGCCCGTGGATTGTATACAAGGGTCAATATTGAACCACTTGTAGGGCAATATTGGAAGTTTGTGGGGGTTTGCTTAAGCACAGGTTTAGGTCTCTGTGACTTAAGACTTTCAAATCCTATGAGCCGTGAGGGTCCCATAAGAGAGTTCTCCTTACGAGTCGTGAGGATCTCGCAAGTGTATTTTCTCCTTAGGAATCGTGGGGATCCCTAAGTGTGTTGCTCCTTTGTGAGTCGTAAGGATCTCACGCAGGTGGTTTCTCCTTACAAGGTCGAGAGGACCCTATAAGTGTTCTTAACGAGGTTGCGCCCTTTCAGGTTTTCACAAACACTCGCCGGTAGTCCTGCTGTTTTTACTCACGGAGCCCTTTCGGGTTTTCATCCGCGCCCATTTTGCTTATGGACTTACCGTTTTTTTTTATTTTATTTTTATTTATATATATATATATATATATATTTTTATTTTTTTTTTATTTTTATCCATCTCGTCAGCCCAAGGGTGCTGCAGTATTAGTTTAAAGACGTTTCGGTCTGCCATTAGTTTAAGGACATTTCGGTCCATCACTAGTTTAAGGACGTCTCGGTCCGCCCATTGAGAAGGTTGGCTACTGCTTATAAAGCTTGAGCTTAGGAAGATAGCGAGCGGACATAGTCGTCGTCATCTACCATTGACCTAGGCTGTGACTCATTAAGCGTAGTATTTCTTTAGGAAGCGTCCGTTTATTGGCCTGAAAGGCCTTTCACCGTGCATGTCCATGAGTAGATAGGCCCCACCTTGGTAGACCTTATCAACGATATACGGTCCTTCATAGTTTGGCTCAAACTTTCCCCGCTTGGCGCGATTGGGGATCATGGGCCTTTTGACCACTAGCACGAGTTTGCCTTGCTGGAATGTCCTCGGGCGGCTCAATCTTTCATATGAGCGCGTCATCTTTGCTTTATAGGCTTCCAGATTTTGTTGTGCTAGAAGCCGGATTTCATCAAGGGCGTCAAGCTCTTCAAACCGAAGGTGAGCATTTTCTTCGTCTGTCAGCTCGTAGTGGACCGCCACTCGTAGAGAGGGTAATTCTATCTCGAGAGGGAGTACTGCTTCCGTCCCAAATACCAACGCGTATGGCGTTGTGTTCGTGGCCGTTTTAAACGTAGTCCGATACGCCCAAAGAGCCTCCTGCAATCTTTCGTGCCAATCTTTCTTATTTCGTGACACTGTTTTCTTTATGATCTTCGTCAAGGTCTTGTTGAAGGCTTCAGCTAGACCGTTAGCTCGCGGGTTATAAACTGAGGAATATCTCCAGTCTATATTGTGCTGCTGTGCAAAACGGCTAATTTTATGACTTCGATAGGCTGGCCCATTATCAGAGATGATTCTTCTCGGGGTTCCAAACCGGTAGATGACATGCGTTTTGAAGAAATGGAGGATGTTCTCCGTCTTCACTTCCCTCAATGGTACTGCCTCTGCCCATTTGGAGAAGTAATCAGTCGTCGCCAAGATGAAACGATGTCCCTTTGACGATGCTGGTTCGATGGGACCGACTATGTCAGTTCCCCACATTTCGAATGGCCAACTAGCCATTGTCGGATGTAGTGGATTGGGATGTTGATGGATGAAGTCCCCATGAATTTGGCATGAATGACATTGCTTCGCATATTCGAGGCAATCCTGCATCATCGTGGGCCAGTAGTAGCCCATCCGCTTTATCTTCAATTTCATCTTAGGGCCTGCTTGGTGGGAACCGCAGAGTCCGTCGTGAACTTCTTGGACGACCCTTCTCGCTTCGTCAGGTCCTAAGCATCTCAACCACAGAGAGTCGAATGACCTCTTGTATAGAGTATCATTGACGAAGGCAAAAGACAGAGCTCGTTTCGTGAGCTGATGTCTTATGGACGCCTCCTCAGGTATTCGGTGGAACTTGAAGTAATCTATGAAAACTTCTCTCCAATCCTCGATATTTTCCCTGTCCTTTATTTGCAAGGTTGTCTCCTCTTTCGCCCCTTTTTCTTCAGACGATTTCGGAGATATTTCTATTGGGGTGAGCACTCGACGGCTTTGTATCACGATTCTAACGTCATCGAGGTTCTCGTCAGCCAATTCTTTAGCAAGTTTGGCCAGTGCGTCCGCCTTGCTGTTTTCCGCGCGCGGTATACTTTCCAAAGTGTAAGAGGGAATTTGGGTTAGCAGTTGCTGCACTTTTTCACCGTATTTTACCAATTCCGGTTTGCACGTTTGGTAGTCGCCGTTTATTTGACTAACGACCAGTTGGGAATCACCGTATATGAGGAGATTTTCAATTCCCATGTCAATGGCGATCTCGAGGCCTGCTATCAGAGCTTCGTATTCGGCTTCATTGTTTGTTCTCGGCTCCGTTAGGGAGAAGGCGTAGCGCATTATTCCTCCTTGTGGAGTTACAAAGATGAGTCCTACCCCTGATTTAATTATAGGGGTACTTTGTTTGCGTTTCTTCATGGAAGATGCTCCAACGAAATAAAGCTCCCATCGAATATTATCGCCGTCGATCGCATCGAACGCATGTTCGTCTGGAAGATCGCAATTCAGAGGAGAATCGGCGGGTATCGGATGCTCAGCGAGGAAGTCGGCGATGGCCTGGCCTTTCACTGCCTTGAGAGGTTGATACGTTATCGAGAATTCCATCAAGAGCAGGGCCCATTTAGCGAGTCGTCCTGTCAATATGGCTTTTGACATTAAATATTTAAGAGGGTCCACTTTTGAAATCAGACGGACCTCGTGCGCCAACGCGTAGTGCCTAAGCTTTGTTATTGCGAAGATCAACGCCAGGCAGTGTTTTTCAATGGGAGAGTAGTTGCTTTCTGCCTCCAGCAGGACTCGACTTAAGTAGTAGAGTGCTCTTTCTTTCCCTTGATCGTTCTCTTGTGCCCATAATGCGCCTAAAGAACCTTCGAGGGCGGTTGTATAAAGAATAAGAGGCTTCCCCTTAACTGGAGCAGCCAACACCGGCGGGTTCTGCAGGTATTGCTTGATCTCATCCAGTGCGCCTTGGCATTTTTGGTCCCAAACAAATGGGGTTCCCTTCTTCATCAGGTGGCTGTAAGGACGGCACTTTCCTGAAAGGTTGGCTATGAATCGCCGTATATACGCGAGTTTCCCTTGGAGAGACCGCAGCTGTTTGAGAGTCCTCGGCGGAGGCATTTCCATGATCGCTTTGATCTTTGACGGGTCTATTTCAATACCTCGGTGCCGAACGACGAATCCCAGGAACTTGCCCGAGGAAACCCCGAACGCACATTTAAGAGGATTCATCTTCAAGTTGTATTGCCGAAGGCGTTGAAATACAGTCTTCAGATGCTCGAGATGTTCCTCGTATGATTTGCTCTTGACCACGAGATCGTCGATATAGCATTCGACGATTTCGTGTATAAGGTCGTCGAAGATCTTCGTCATGGCCCTCTGATAAGTAGCACCGGCGTTTTTCAAACCGAAAGGCATCACTTTATAACAAAATATACCAAGCGGAGTCCTGAAGGCTGTGTGCTTCTGATCTTCAGGGTGCATTTTTATTTGATTATATCCCGATGAGCCATCCATGAAGGAGAAAACCTCATGAGTGGATGTGTTGTCTATCATCAGTTCGGTGACTGGCACTGGAAAATCATCTTTTGGGCAGGCTTTATTGAGATCCCGGAAGTCTACGCATATGCGCACTGTCCCATTTTTCTTCATCACTGGGACAATGTTGGCAATCCATTCAGGGTATTGGACTTCTTGGATGAAGCCTGAATCTATCAACTTTTTGACTTCGGCGTTGATGCTCATCTCAAGCTCGAGTCGCATTCTTCTCGGCGCTTGTTTGACTGGCTTGATGTTCGGGGATATCGCCAATTTGTGCACAGCGATTTCTGGATCTAGTCCCGGCATTTCGGAATAGTTCCACGCGAAGCAATCTTTGTGCTGTAGAAGCACATCCCTTAACGCAGCCACCCTTTCTCCAGATAGCAGTTCGCTGATGAATGTCGGTCGCAGGTCATTTTCCGTCCCTAAATCAATTTTCTTGAGATTATCTGCAGTGGTATGGATTCCATCTTCCAGTTCTTTCGGAGCTGGGGGAAATTCTGAGATTACCTCATCGCTGCCGCTTTCAAAACACCAAGGGAGGTTGTTCATGTCCTCGGACCCTTCTTTTAATATTGTTATTACATGGCAGGTGTAAATTTTCTGACAATCCCAATGCGGAGTTGGTTTTATTCTTGTGTTTTCGGGTTCGTGCTTTTGCGGCGGCGCTACCCTCCAACTGTCAGACAACGCGCATTTGCCAAGCTGATATTGGTCCTCAACCCAATTCTTAAAGGTGAAGCAATCTTCAAGCGAATGCCCTACTACTTGATGGTAAAAGCAATACTTCGGGTTGGAGACCTTGCTTGCTTGTTCAGGGTGTTTAGACTCTGGCAACGTAAGCATTTGATGTTTTAGAGCGAGATCGAATATTTTCTTTGTTTTGTTCCGAGGAAAAGAGTATACTCGACCCATTTTCTTCCCGAGGGCTAAGTCAATAACGCTCGATTCTCGGATGCGCGGCTTCTTAGCTCTGCTTTGTAGTTGTCGAGCGCCTCTCTTGCCTTTCGACTTGCTTTTGTTCTCGCGTCGAACCTTTTTTGTAGCAGGTTGACAAGGAACGGCATCTTCGTTCTTTACTGCCTGTTGGAGGAGGCGCTGTGTCTTAGCTTTCTCATAGATTGCCATTTCACGATCGTGATCATCTCGGGCTTTTTGACTCGCATCCCTTATAAGTTTGCTCATCTGGTCTTCAGATGATGGACTGGGCAGTTTTGTATCCGGAACTTTTGCTGGTTCGGGATCAGCGTCCTCCCATTGAGCGTCCGCCTCTTCATCGAAGTCATATATGGCATAACAGCTGTTTACTAGCTCCCGCTTCCTTGGCCGGATGTACCCGAGCCCTTTGGTTTCTACTTTCCCGTTAGGCAGTTTGCATTGGGTCCCGGGAATGTTCCAGACCTTGTCATAGAATTTGGCTTTTCTAACGGTCTGTGTGAAGGACATCCCCTGGCGTTTTAGCAGTTTCTTCAAACCTTCGGTATAATACCGGGGAAGACGGATAGGTTGAAGCCTGTCAAGGGTGGGATCCGCGCCATGCCAAACTTCTTTTTCTACTTTGTTCTCTTCAGAACGGTAGAATAAGATTGCCTTCTCACCCCTTCGTCCGGGAGGGATATAGAATGTCTGCAATTCTTCTACGCTGTTGGTGTCGAGTACATCCAGTTCTTTGTAATGTTCAAGTGGCACCATGGTTATCTGCAGACTTCGCTCTTCATCAGCGGAGATCTGTATCGAAGGCCGAGCAGGGAATACAGCATGAACTTCATCCTCTGAATCACTGCCGAAGACCAACGAAGGAACGGATGGTCCTGGCCTGGCAGATTGGGATGGACCTGAATAAATTATATCCTCCTCCTCGGTATCACTGCCGAAGACAGGGATGGTGGCATTAGTTTTGTTCTCCGGTTTGTGACACCTTTCCGTGTCTTCGAAGCTCGGCAAGAAGTATTTGGCATCCTCATACTTGCGAACTTCGTTCACGGAAAACGGATTCAACTCTCCGGCCACAGTGTACTCGAGGCCATCCCTGGAATATTTCATACACTGATGCTGTGTAGAAGGGATGATATTGTACTCGTGTAGCCATGGTCGGCCGAGCAGAGCATTATAGCACGTCTTGGCATCTATGACATGGAATTTGATGTCTGTGACGAGCAACCCGAAGCGTAGCGTCAATATCACAGATCCAAGAGTCTTTGAAGATTGAGAGTCGAAACCGGAGATAGTGATCTTGTCCCGGGCAAGGTGTTGGGCACTCATACAAATCTCCTTTAACACTCGTACGTTGAGTAAATTGACGGACGATCCGTTATCGACCAAGATTTTACCTATTTTTATGTCATGGCAGTATCCTGAGACATAAAGAGGGCGATTGTGTTCACACGTCCCGAGAAGAAGGTCCTCATCACCAAAAGCAATGTCGGCTGTGTGCACTTCTTCCAATTCGTCTTTCATCTTTTCTTCGGCCAAGAAGGCTTGGAACTGGTCCGGATCTTGTAGCGCCTTAATCAAAGAGTCTCTCGCCTCCTTTGATAGTAACAAGGCATCGAGGATGCTGAGTTGTGAGGGTAGCTTCCTCAGATGCGCTAAGACATTGTAATCCACCTTACTCCTCTTTGGCGGATTTTTGGCGGTTAACTCTTCCGCGACTTGGTCATCCAAAGTGATGTCTTCAGAGACCTTCTCTTTCCCTTTATCTTTTCTATTCGAGGGTCCGAGGTTCTTTTCAGGCAGTGTCCGATTCCGCAGCTGTATATTTTCGCAAGACTTCGGTTCTTCTTCTTTTCCCGAAGTTGACTCTTTAAAGAGAGGGGCAATCTCTAGTTCCTCATCAGAGTCGCTCCTAAATGTGGGCACTTGTGACCTGGTAGTGTTAACCATGTGACAGTTGCCGGCAGTTCTTTCAAGCACTTTGGTCGTGTTTCTTTGCTCCCGACGAACCTTGCGCTTTTCCCGTTTAAAGCGTTGTTGATTAGCGACGTATCCTTGCCACCATTTACCGAACGCTTTGCACTCTTGGGTAGAATGTGAGACCTTTTGATGATATAAGCAATAAGAGGGATGCGTTTCTACCATGCTAGTAACTCTTTCTTCTGAGGGTGGTAGCTTCATGCCCATCGATATGGCCTTGGCGAACTTCTTTCTTATCTTAAATTGGCTTTTGTCAGCGGTGGAGGTATTTTGCTCCAGTGGGATCATCTCGGCTCTTTCCTCAAGTCGCTGGTGCTGGGCCCTTTCGAATATAGCCGTCTCGCGTTCTCGATCAGCTTTGCTTTTCAATTGAGCTTCATTAAGAAACGCGCCAATCATTTCAACTGATAACCCCAGGGCTCTTGGTTCGGCATTTGCCCCCAGCGTTTTGGTGCCAGAAGTCCCTTCATCGTTCGAAGTCGAGTGAGAGATCATATGACAGCTCGCCACATACTCCTCGGATTCATCCGATGAACTTTCCTCCTCATCCTCCTTTTGAAAGACGTGATCAAGGAAATCTTGGAGCGTAATGGGAGTCCGCGCCCTTTGGTTGTACTCATCCAGTGCGTCGATCTGCTTCTGTAGGTCCGTGCGCTTGTCGCCAGGCTTCACGGGCTTCTTAGATTTCTTCTTCTCCTTTTTCGAAGATTTTGACGGCTGGTTATGAACGCTTGAACTACCGCCATCGGTCTTCAGAGTCGGACGTGGCTTCAACATCCCCTCTATAACCTGCGGTTCCAAGGGGTTCTTCCACTTGACCGCTGGGCAAGTCTGAAGATCATTTAGCATTCTCCTCGTTTTGGCTGATAATACAACCTCCCAGGGAGCTTCTTCAATGACGGAGCATGTTGCCCCCGGCGTATTCGTTCCCTTGTAGGTGTGGGGCTGCGGAGGGTTCACCTTCCATTTGTCAGATAGCGCAAACTTGCCCTGACGGTACTGGTTTTCGAGCCAATTTTTGAACACGTAACAATCTTCGATTGGATGTCCTAGCACTCGATGGTAAGGGCAATAATTAGGATCGTTGACGTCACTTGGCTGTGACGGACGTTTTGGATCCGGTAGATTTATAAGCCTATTGCGCAATGCCAACTCAAATAACCTCCTTGTTTTATCACGGGGGAAGGAGTAAGCACGTCCCATCCTGTCCTCAAGGGGTACGTACGGGCGCGTGTTATTTGGACGAGCAACCGGCTTCGAGTCGTTCGGTTGCTGTTGGGCATTAGCGACGATGATAGCTTTTCCCTTTCCTTTGTCGTTTCGAGAGTCGGGCTTCGGGAGAGGGGGTTTATGGCCCATTTGGTCCATCTGCACCAATTTATCGATCAAAGCCTGGAAAGAAGTCGGCTTGAAGAACATCATAAACTGCGAGATGGTTGCTTGTGGATCAAGGGTTCCGACAAACATTCCCACCGCAGGGGCTTCTTCTATGCGTTGTTCACATTTAGACCATAAATTACGCCACCGTATAGCGTACTGGACCCACGTCTCGCCGGGCTTCACCCTGGCGTTAATCAGCGCCGTCATCGGAGTACGTTCGCTGGCACTTGCAAAGCGTTGGGTGAAGAGCAGCTCCATCTCTGCGAAGGTTTTAATGGAGTCGTTGGGGAGCTCGGAATACCACTCGAAAGCCGTATCTGATAAGCTTCCAACAAACTGGCGCAGCAAGAGCTTGTCGTCACCTCCAGTGTTACCACAAAGCGCCCTGAATTGGGCAACATGTTGATGGGGATTGCCGGTCCCCTTGTAGACATGAAACTTTGGAATTGTGTAACCTGGTGGGTACTTGATTTGGTCGTACCAGCCCGGATATGGCCGCCCCGTTTTCACAACATGGCCGGCTGCTTCGGCCGCGTGATGAACTTTTATCTGCTGGGCTATATATTCGTCCAGATCTGTTTTAGAGATTGTGTCTTCTTTAGCCGTCGATAGAACGGGCTGAGGGTTTGATGTTTCTCCCCTATCATCCCCAAGGACGATCGGGGGTTCTTCAGTCGGGGATTCTGGTTGTATCATCATCCCTATCATATCCTGGAAGAGAAGGCCCATGCGCTGTATATTGGCTGCTTGTTCAGCAGCCTCTTGGTCTCTTTTTTCAAGCATTCGGCGAAGGAACTCGGCGTCGGTCTCTTCTTCTTGACGTTCATCTAAGGACGTCTCAGGATTCTCTTTTGGCCCCGTGAGTGCAGCCATGGTAGTCATCATCTCCTGGAGCTTTTGTTGCTGCTCCTGAGACTTGGTCACTGACCGGGTAAGCGGTCGGTGACCCATAGAAGTACGACTTTCTTCTTTCCCCGAAGCCATATAGACTGTATGAACTGTGATGCCCCCTGACTTGGGGCGTTTAGGTTCACCGTTCTTAGACTTTGTCAGCGTCATGGGAGCTTTTTCTGGCCTCTTCCTTTTATGGGCCTTCGAGGTTGAAGGAGCCGCTGAATTGGGCATCCTAGCATTTGTTGCCCCCTGTTGTTTGGCGGGGCGATTTTTGTCTTTTTCCACTCTTGCCCTGTTCCGGTGACGGAGGTGGTTTGAGTCAATCACGGAGTCTTGAACCCTCCGCCAAACTTTATAAACTTTCGCTGACAGCCGTTGAGGGGGCTGTTCCTGTTTCATCTCCGGAGCTTTTTCCTTGGGTGGAGGAGACCTTTTCAACGTAGCTACCGGGGAGTTCTTTCTCACCCTCCTCAGCATTTCAAAGCTGTTCCCAGTTGGAACAGCAGCATCGACTTCCACCACTGGAGCAGGTGGGGTTAGCCCTGAGGGGGAGTTGCCCCCTGCTTTCCTTACTCTTTGCCAATGGCGACGTCGCGCGCGACGAGCCGCCGGGATTGGCTCGGAGATTGAGGTGGTTTCTTGTTGCCCCATGTTTGAGCGTGGGGTAACTGTTGATGTCAGCCTATCGAAGACTGATGCCTTCTGACCAACTGGAGGAGGAGTAGGAACCGTCAATCTTGTGAAGATTGACTCTCTAATGGGAGAAGCCGCTTTAACGACTTCCAAAGCAGCGGCCGTTGCCCTCTTTGGGACAGCCACTTTATAGTTCCGACCCAGCCTGGTGAAAACAGAGGCTGTTGGTCCAGTAGCAGGCGACCCGCTGACAGGGGTCGGAGTAGCAGTGAGCCGGTCGAACACCGACTTCTTGTTCGCTTCCAGTGTGGGTATCGGTGCCGAGAAACTCGTAGGTGGGACCATGGTCCCGAAGAACAAGCCGGTGGTGGCCTGAGTCAACTGGCCTACCGGCAGGGTCAGGAAGGAAGCCGCCTGGGGCCCATATGCTATACCTTTAGGTGAGGTGGAGCGTCCGTTGCAGTTGCACTTCGAGCAGTTGGTGCAGTTGGTGGCCATTGAAAGCTTGAGTTCTGTACCAAACAAAAGACCAAATCTTAGCAACTTGAAATCCGAAGGCAATCATTTAACAAACCGCGATTGGTTCGCGAAGACGACACACGAAGTGTGGAGTGGAAAGAGGAAGAGGTCCCACCGGGCGTGCCAGAATCTGTTCCCCTCCGAACGGCGGCCCGGACTTCGCGTCCGTAGCCTGTGGTTCGGGGCAGATGCTATTTGGTTTTATCCGTCTATCTCTCCGAAGATACCAAGTTGATTTATGGCACCTCGTATCGGAGGTTTAGACGGATGCGGCCGATGTAGCAGACTTCGTCAGATTCCCCCTCAGGGTGAGGGGTTTTTGATTGTGGGGACGCTCTTCCCTGCAGGCGCAAGCCCCTGCAGTTAATTACGCTACCGCATCGCGGTAACAACTTTCTCCTACTCCAGAATTTCACTTCGTGTCGTGTGTGTTTGTTTTGTTTGTGGTTGCCCGTGGATTGTATACGGAGACTGAGTGATGTCGTCACCCGTAGGACGTGGATTAGTCCAAATCTGTATTTAGTTAGATTTGGGTTTAGTGTTTTTAGTTTAAGGATACATTAGTCGCGTTGCGACTAAGATCGACTTAAACGTTCGTTAAGGATACGTTAGTCTTGTTTTAGACTAAGATCAACTTAACATCATGATTGATTTAATTATCCGGCCGTCGGGACTCGTCACCTCTCTGACGTCGTTGAGGGATTACAACGACAGGCGTCTGAGGAGTTCAGAGATGTACCCTTGAACCAAAGTTGATTTGGAATTTTATCGTTTATTTAAAAGTCTAAGGACACGTTAACCGTATTTGGGGTTAAGATCAACTTAGACGGGACCGTTTAGATCCAACAAAAGAGCGTTTGGGCCCTATTGTGCCAGTTTAGGGACGTGGTGGTCCATCGCCAGTTTAAGGACGTAGTGGTCCATCGCCAGTTTAGGGACGTGGTGGTCTATGTTCCAGTTTAGAGACGTGGTGGTCCGTATCAATTCCAGTTTAGGGACGTGGTGGTCTATGTTCCAGTTTAAAGACGTGGTGGTCCATTATTAGTTTAAGGACGTTTCGGTCCAATATTAGTTTAAGGACGTTTCGGTCCAATATTAGTTTAGGGACGTTACGGTCCGATATTAGTTTAGGGACGTTACGGTCCATCGCCAGTTTAAGGACATAGTGGTCCATCGCCAGTTTAAGGACGTAGTGGTCCGATATTAGTTTAGGGACGTTTCGGTCCGATATTAGTTTAGGGACGTTTCGGTCCAATATTAGTTTAAGGACGTTTCGGTCCAATATTAGTTTAAGGACGTTTCGGTCCAATATTAGTTTAAGGACGTTTCGGTCCAATATTAGTTTAAGGACGTTTCGGTCCAATATTAGTTTAAGGACGTTTCGGTCCACGAGTTTAAGGACCCCGCAGTCCATATGGATGTGTGGTCGTTGGGACCCGTCACCTCTTTGACGTCGTTGAGGAATTACAACGATGGATGTCAAAGGAGTTCGGAGATGTACCCTCGAACCAGACGTAGATTGACTTAGGAGAGCCATTTTGCTCAGTCAATTTAATTTAAGGACTTATGGCCACGATTGGGCTAAGTCCAGTTCAACATCTTTATTAAGTAATGCATTGCATTTCTTCCTTTTTTTTTTCGTTTAGGCTCTGCAGAGCATCAATTTATTCTGAGCTCTGCTCATTTATGAATGATGCAATGCATCTGTTTTGTTTGGGCTCTGCCCCTTTTAAAATGCATAGCATTCTGGATATTCTGTTTGGGCTCTGCCCATTCATAAATGATGCAAAGCATCTGTTTTGATCTGGGCTCTGCCCCTTAAAATAATGCATTTGCGCTTTATTGAGCCTGTTAGGCCTTCTCTTAATTGGGCTTGGCCCTTTTTAATGCATCTGCGCTTTGCGCTAAGTAATGAGCGCAAGTCCATATGGTGATGACACGTGTCGTGTTCTGATGAGCGCAAGCGCACTAGCGCAGTGCGCTGCGCTGTTGCGCTGCGCTATTGCGCTGCTGACACGTGGCGCGCTCTCAGCGAGTTGCGCCAATTCCAGAGAGCAAAGCTCTATCTTAAGGGCGCTTAGCGCAAGTGGTTTTATAGCCGACACGTGGCGCTCTCTTAAGAGCGCAACGGCGCAATTAGGAAGTGCAAAGCACTAAGAATCTTTTTAGATTCAAAAAGGGAAGTGCAAAGCACTGTTTAAGTTCTTGATCTAAATTAGATCAAAGAAAAATAGATTTCTTCTTTATTCGAAGAACCAGAGGTTCATAAAAGTGCAAAGCACTATTCTTTTATTCTTTTATTATTATTTTGTTTTTAAAGAACCGAAGGTTCACAAGAAGTGCAAAGCACTGTTTTCTTTTTATATAAAGATCATTGATCTTATATATTATTTTTTTTTTTAGACTAATGGTCTATTAGAAGGAATTTCTTCTAATCCATGAAGGTCCTTTACCTTTTTCTTGAGATCTTCTCAGAGTTTTCTCTGCTTAGAGTTCTTGATTTTTCGAGAAAATTGTTGATGATTTTTGAATGAGGTCTGGGGTCCTATTTATAGTGCCCCATAAATTTGTTGAATTTGTTAACGGGATCTTTCTTGAATGATTTTTGGGAGTTTTCCCACCGTTGGATCTTTGATCCAAAGGCCGAAGAAAGTCTTCTAGTTCTGGAAAGAACAGAAAAGATTTCATGAAATCTTAATTCAGTTTGGGCGCAGATACCCTAGCGCATGACACGTGTCGCGCAGCGCAGAGCGCAGCGCAAGTGCGCTAGCGCATCTGCGCTGACACGTGTCGCACAGCGCAGAGCGCAGCGCAACTGCGCTAGCGCATCTGTGCTGACACGTGTCGTGCAGCGCAGAGCGCAGCGCAACTGCGCTAGCGCATCTGCGCTGACACGTGTCGTGCAGCGCAGAGCGCAGCGCAACTGCGCTAGCGCATCTGCGCTGACACGTGTCACTTAGCGCAGAGCGCAATGCAGCTGAAGCGTTGCTTCCTTTAAACAGAGCTTTGCTCTGATTGGGCGCGCCTTCTTGGGCGCTGCGCGCGGGATTTGAAGCTCTGCTTCAAAGATTTGAATTTTGAATTCAAACAGAGCTTTGCTCTGATTGGGCGAAACAACCATATTCCAGTGCAGCGATACAGACGCCAACCGAAACTCAAATCCCCGAATATCCCAGTAGCGAATGATGAGTCACTCTTGGTACCATATTCCGGTGCAGCGATGTAGACGCCGTCCAAAACTCAAATCCCCAACGGCGAATGATGAGTCGCTCCTAGTACCATATTCCAGTGCAGCGATGCAGACGCCAACCAAAATCAAAATTTTCAAAATTCCCCTAGCCCTACGGTTGGTCCCCAAGTTGACTACCGTATACAATCAACGGGCTTAAATAATTCTCATCATACCTATACCCCACTGCAATCGCCCGTCCACCGGCCGGTCTCCGCCCTTGGAATTATGCTTTATTTGGGAAGACCCACTCATGTGTCCTCATGATACATGAGGAGAACAAACTTACGAGATCCTCTCGACTCGTAAGAAAACACCTTCATGGGATCTTTACGACTCACGAAGGAAAAACATACTTGGGAGTTCCCACGACTCCTAAGGAGAAAGTATACATACGAGATCCTTTCGACTCGTAGGGAGAAAATGCTTTTATGGGACCCTTACGGCTCATAAAATTGAAAAGTCTTAGATGATAGGGACCTAAATCTGTCTCCTAAGCCATCACTCCTCAACAGGGAATGACAAATGATGATTCGCTCCTGGTACTACATTCCAGTGTAGCGATGCTGATGCGACCCAAAAACCAATTCCCAAATCCTTCCGGGGTAAATGATGAGTTGCTTCTGGCAGTATTCCTGTGCAGCAATGCAGATGCCGACCCAAAAACCAATTCCCAAATCCTCCCGGGGCAAATGATGAGTTGCTCCTGACATTATTCCAGTGCAGCAATTGTAACAACCGTAAATTTCCTATACAAGTGTTTACAATTTTTTTTTCAAAAATCCATAAAGGGGTATTTATTGCCTGAGCACAAGATAAGTAATTAATTAGCAATTTAATTACAAGAAGAAGCTTGTGGCTCATTGGTAATACCTTGCACTGCTGAACCAAGCCACCAGAATTCAAATCCCATACCCCACATTATTTTTAATATTGTTTTATTTTGTATTTTTAGAATACCAAAGGTTTACACGTGCATTTCTCACAAAACCCCCACTACCCTAGGAAAACTAAATGTACCAGAGATTACATCAGGTGACCCCCCACCTCCCAAGCCCTCGACTCGGCCTGACTCGGCCGGTCGGTCGAGTCGTTAACATAAAAAATATGCCTTTTGAGCTTCTATACCCCCATGCATACTTTAAATGTTCAGATCTTTTCCAGAGAGCTTTGAATACCTCTTGTACTCCATTTTTAATAAATTTTCATATATTTTTACATTTTTTAATTTAAAACTCTTCACCTAGCCTAACCCTATAAATACCAACCCTACACACTACAACTCTGAGCCAACTCTCAAGGAATCATTAGAAACCTTGTGTGCAATCGAAGTGAACGAAAGGCGAAGTTCCGGCGGAAATTCCGACAACGAATCTAGGAGCTCCCGGCGACGAAACAACGCACCGGCGACTCCTCCCCATCCTTCTCCCTCTCCTGGTTGTCTTAAACCCGCAAGTCCCCATTCTATCTTCTCTATTCTATTATAGAAATACGGAATTACAAAACCCGACGGAATCGGAACAAATCCGATTTCCGATTCGGTTTCTTTATAAACTTCACTTTTCTTTAATAAAATTATGCTTGAACCTTTTCATGTTGACTATTAAATAATAATCAACCATATTGATCAAGTTTCATAATAAAAAATAATTACTATTTCATTTTACCGTATATTTCATTTAAATACCACATAGTTTCAATTCTACATTTAACATCACAAAACTTGCTATACCATTAAGTAGATCACGAGATAATGACCTACCTCCTCACACACTCATATGAAACATAGCACAATACCCTTGGGAATATAGAATACGGGAAAACGACATCATTACAAATAAATACCATTTACTTAATAAAACCGTTTTCTCAAGGATTTAGTATTTATACAAATCTTTGCAAAGCGCCGCTACAATCCATTTGGGGAACTCGTTCAGGATGGTGCGGATTATCGCACATCCTCAGGCATAGTTGTGCGTGATTCAGACCTCCGCAAGGAGCATTCGGTCTCGAAAAATTTAAAATACGATATCTTAAGAAAATAAGATTTTTAGAAGATAAAATATATATTAAAATTATTTTTGTATAAATATATGTATATATATCCTTAAAATATCTATTTTGTAATTATATAAATATTCCAATTTTTTTCTCTAAAAATCACAAGATTCATTTTACATTAAAATAACATGAATTCCACACATGTTTAATATTACACTTTTTTATAAATATTCTTGACCCATTTGATGGGCGATGGATGATCTCATATCCATTGGTGTTTGACATCAAAGATTGTATACGGTTGCTCAGTGGAGACTGGGTACACTAAACAGGACTCGCCGAGAACTCCTAAATGGTATTATACCTAACGTCAGATAGCAGTTCTCTGGTGAAACTGGTACATGTTAGTCTGTAGACCCGAGATCATTATAGAGTCTTGTGTGATTCCCACCGTGCTTTGATTTACACCGTACCACGTTCAAGAGAGCGTGCAACAAGGTGGTTTCTGGATACAGTCCCGAGTCACATGGAGGCAATGAGCGATAGGAGGGGATTCATCTCTCTCAGTATTGGGGGTTGATGTTGCGCTATGCTCGATTGGCCATAACAGGAAGTCCCTGACCAGGGCTGATACAGAGATTTACCGGTAAGTCTTATAAGTAGTTTCTCGACCCGTTATGAGCTTCACATCAGCATGACATATCAGGTTATTGGGGTCTGAAGTTTATCACACCCAGACTCGATATGCGACATATCAGACAGAGAGACCGGACTGTACGGTAGTGTTACTTATTGGATTCACGGGAGTATAGACAAGCTTGTTTGTTGATCTTCTGATCGCTTAATACCCGGGTAGCCGTTACGTCCAGCTAGTACTGCTGACGGCTCGTGGGTCACTGATATGATCATTACCTGCTGCCGGCATATTGACGAGTCTTTAGAGTCGTACACAGAGGTTTCCTCGCTCATGCGAAACGAAGTAGGGCGCACATATGATATGTGCGGGACCGAGATTGATACTTGTATGTGATATAGTATTCTAATCTCCCGATATATGTGATATAACCGGATTATTGAATAAAGTGTTGATTCAATAATTTGTTATATGATATTAGTCGGTTGTATGTGATATAGCCGGATTATTAAATCAAGTGTTGATTTAATAATTTAATATATATATATATATATAATTATATATTTGATATATTAATATATATATATATTAACTAATATTAGCTTACTTAAGAATTTCTTTTCTACTTATACATTTAATATATATGTGATATATGTTAATGTATTTGTTTTGTGTCATGCTTGATGATACATTGCACATGGGTGTATGAGACTCATACTATACTTATGATAATTAGGGTGATTATTTATTTAGGGAATAAACAAAATTAGGTGGAAAATGGTTTGGTTTGGATGCTTGTGGAAGCATGTAGAAACCTTGACTTAGTCCACTAGTTTTGTTTTACTCTAGATATTTATTAACCTAATCATTATCTTTAGCCACGGATAAGTCTCTACAAATGAGATATTTTCTCACCCATGGTTCATCACTTGATCAACTTGAGTTTCTTCTTCATCTCCTTGATTGCTATCTAGCTTTCAAGTGAGATGAAACAGAAAGAGAGAAAAATAATTCTAAAGTGAGCAAAATTCCTACTTCACCAATCTATACCAAACCGGCCATTTAGTATAGGTTGTTTCCTTCACTAATTCATCAATTAGTGAAGAGGTAGCTTGAGTTAGCGATTCTTCAACGTAGATCATCTTCGGCCTCGAAGATCCTTGAGCAAGCTCGTTCCTTTTGCCTAGTGGAGCCTAAGGAGAGTCCGGAAGACCACTACTTGGAGCAAAGGGACTACTACACGGAGCTTTAGAAGTGAAGGACCAGTGTACAAAGGTTGTATTCTTATATCACTTAGTGTAAAGTTGTTTACATGTTTTAAAAACCTTAATTCTCTAGTTAGATCCTTGGTTGGGCTTGATCGACACCCTAAATTTTATTAAAATAGCATACTTGATGCTTGGTGAAACCGTGTCGGGGTGCTAAGCGAACCCAACATCTACTGCAAGAGGAATGGACACCTGGTGAAGGAATGCAGGCGTGCAAACTGCCTTTGCTTAGTTTCTGGCGCATCCACTCACGACATTAGAGCATGTCCTCATAGACGTTACTCAGTTCTAGCACACAGACCAGCTATCACCTTTCCGCAGTGGACAACTATTCAGGCTCCTGCACCTCGTCTTTCCCTACCTGCTCCACCTTCTCGTGGACCTCCTGCACAGCCTCCTCGTCAGTTCCATCAGGCAATAAGGAACATACCTCAAGGCCAGAGAAACATACCCCAAGGACAGAGGAATGTGCCTCCAGCTAGGAAGAATGTCCCCCGGCGTCAGGCTTTCACTTTAGCGGCCGTAGAAGCCGAAACTATAGGTCAATGTAACACTAGTAATCCTTCTTCTTTCAAAACCCTTGCATCCTTTCATTCTTTCGAACATTTTTTATGCACTTTCAGTAGTTCTTTCACCAGCGCTGTAATCAAATTTTTCTTGGATCTGTTACAACTTCCTTCTATAAATTTCGAGAACGAAATTTTTATAAGGAGGGTAGAATGTAACGACTCTGAATTTTCTGTACAAATTTTTTTCTTGTACAGAAAGAAGTTAGCAAGCCTGAGCACAATTTAAAAGTTATTTTTGTTTAAGAACAATAAGAAACAACTTGTAACTCACTGGTAAAGCCTTTGCACTGCTGTGACGTAGCTCCTGTGTTCGAATCCCCTCAGGCGCATATTATTATTCTTGATTTTTCTTTAAAACTTTTTGGAAGCCCAAAAGTTTACACGTGCACTGCACACAAAAATGAAAAGTCAGGAAAAACAAACATGTGCATAATATTATAAACTGAGAGATGGACACGTGGAAGGAATCCAACGACCCTCACCTTACATTGGACCTACGAGATTCTTCATGGGCTGGTGCCGACGGGTTCCCCGTCACCAATGGTGCCCGTGCTTTGCACACAAAACCTTTGGCCTATCCCTGCACTGTTTGATTTCTCTGAATTTAAACAGAGAACTCAATTTCACCTTTAAATCCAATTTTAATGCATTTTAATTCATTCTTTCAATTCTAAAATCCTAATTCCACCCTATAAATACAACCCATACCCTAGCCTCTCCTCATTCTGAAAATTCTAGCTAAAACGCTTAAATTTTCTCAAGTACAAGTGGAGTAGAAGAGGAGTTAGCCCAAGACCAACTTCCGGTGAGAAAACGAAACAATTCCAACAACCCAGCGACGTCACGACGACCTCAAGCTCTTCCTCTCTCTTTTCTTAACAAAACCCAAAAGTAAGTCCCACTCCATCCTTCTCTTTTTACATAAAACGCCTCTTTTTCAAAATATGTCGGTAAGTGGAGTCATACCGACATTCGATTCTAAAATCATTGAAACTACACACTTTATTAAGCCTTGCTCATTCATATTCTATACCTTTCTTGTTAATCATGAAACTAATAATTAGAAACAAGTTTCACCCTAAATAATCAAGTTAAATAACTTTAAATTGAGTTTCACATTTTAATACCATGAATTTTGTATTTACCATATTTTGTTACTTTGCTTAATCATACCTCTAGAAATCTTCACAGGATAATGACCTACCCCTCACCTACACATATGTTTACATAGCACGATACTCTTTTGAACATATGTTTGTAGCAGATACAACATTTTATTAAAATACTATGAACTATAAAAACCCGGTTTTCTTTAAATTGTATTATCAAAACTCTTTGAGAAGATGCCTCTACAACCCATTTTGAAGAACCCTCTATTAGGTGATGCAGATTATCGGACATTCTTGGGCTAGTAGAACGAGATGCATACCTCTTTACGGAGCATTCGGTCTCGAAAGATTTTTAATACGATTTTTAAAAAAAACGAGATTTTCTAATTAATAATAAAATTAATTTTAATATTATCTAAATATTATCAAACTACATATTTTCAAGTTATAATAAAATTCTATGTTTTTCTAAAAATAAAAGAATGACAGGTTTTACTAAAATACCATAAATATCAATCGACAAGTCTTACACTAAAATAGCTTGAATTATTCAAGCTATGTAAATATTCACTAATATATCTCACTCTTTAAAATTCACATCCATGAAAACCCTAAAGAACATAAATAATTATTCGAGCTTTATTTTGAAAGTATATAAAATATTTATCATAAAACCCCTTTGAGTTATATAAAATTACATTAAAAACCTTAGTAAGTATAGGTTTAAGCGGGATCAATTCTCTTGAGCCTCACGGAGCCGGAGAAAGTGAGTGCTTGCCTATTGAAGATAGAAAAACTTAATGGAGTTATCAATGGTAATTGTCTTGGAAAAATACACAAATCCTGTCATCCATGTGCAGTAGTTACCGATAACACCCGAATATAATTTAGGATACAAATCTGTTTTAAAGTGTTTGGCTCAATCTGAGTCTAAGTTTAATCTGAATCCAATTCAAACATGAATCCAATATACCAAACATGAATACTTGAACCTGAACCTGAATACCAGAACAATATCAACATGCGAACATGACTTGACTTGACCGAACCAAAGCTATATCTTCACTTGACTACCTGACTACTTGATACATCCTGAACCTGATTACATGAACAACTTGTATCCATGGTCTCGGCAAGTATGATAACTACAATCAATACAACATACATTACGGGGTTTAGTGGGGAAGATTGGTACGGGATGTATTAGAAGTGGAACGAGATGGTCACTGAAAGACACCTACATGAACATCTTGTGCCGTTGTCCCGTGGGTTTTGATGAGGCCTTGTACTACCTGTTACCATAGTCCATGGAGCAAGTTGGACTCCTCTCGTATATACTGATACCTTCTGTATCAAGCTACAAACAACTACGGTAGTATAAAAAACATATACCTGTAACAACCTTAAACTTGTGTACAATTTTTTTGTAAAGTACAGAAAGGAATACCTTAGCCTGAGCACAAGCTATAAATTTAAATTGCTTTTGAACAGCAAGAAATCACTTGTAGCTCATTAGTAAAGCCTTGCACTGCTGTGATATAGCCCCGGTGTTCGAATCCCCTCAGCAACATAATATTTTTGCTGATTTTTCTTTTAAACTTTTTAGAAGCCCAAAAGTTTACACGTGCAAAATACGTAAAAACGAAAAGTCACTAAAAACAAGCACGTGGAAAATGTTGCACACACAGACCCTGACACGTGGCAGCAATCCAAGCACCCTCACCGCAAAAATGGCCGGCGAGATCATCATTGGGGTTGGCGCCACCGGTCCCCCCATCCCAAATACCCCAATTTTTTTAAAACCTAACTCCTTAGACTCCCCCCACTAACCCTAGTCTGTTTGATTTCCCTGCACATTTCCAGAGAATTAAAATGAGCATTAAAACCAAATTTTAATGCATTTTTAATTCTCATTTCAATACCCTAAACCCTAATTTCTCCTATAAATACCACACTACACCATAGCCCTCCTCATTCAGAATTATTTTTCTAAAACTCTCTAAATTTTTCAAGTCCAAGAAGTTGTACAAGTGGAGTTAGCCAAGGTCAAAGTTCCGGCGACGATTCGGGACAAATCCAGCGACGAAGCGACTCCACGACATCTTAGAAATATTCCTCTACCTCTCCCCTCTATAATCAATCAGTAAGTCCTCTCTCCCCTTCTCCATTTCTAATCTAAACAATCTTTTTTCAAAACACGTCGGAAGCGGAGTTATTCCGACTTCCGATTCTCTCTTCTTTAAAAATTCAACTTTTCTTAAACAACAAATTTACTATCTTTTCATATATTATTTAACAAACATAAAACAACAATTTGACCAAGTTTCAATTCAAATTTAATGTTAAACAAATTCTATTTCACTTTTTCGGTAAAATACCATCAAGTTTACATACGACATTACTTTATCGTTTTACTCATATTACCTTTAGAAATTGCACGAGATAATGACCTACCTCATCACAACACTCATCTTGACATTGAATGATGGCTTTTGTAACAATTTTTGTAGGACAAAACACAATTTGCATTAAAATACCTTAAACAATTAAAACCCATATTCTTTAAATTGTTTTAATTAATTCCTTGCAAATAAGCCTCTACAACCAATTTTAGGGAACCCGGTCGGGATGGTGCGGGTTATCGCACGTCCTCGGGACTAGTAGAGCGAGATACAGACCTCCTCACGGAGCATTCGATCTCGATGGAATTTTCATTACAATTTTTAAGAAAATGTGATTTCTATTTAATAAATAAATTCTAATTTTTATAATTATATATATAAATATTATCAAAATATCTATTTTAAATATAATTTATATTTCATGTTTTCTAATCAAAAGAAAAGAATCACAAAAGATCATGAAAATACCATCACATTCAATACAAGTCAAATTACAAGAAAATACCATATACTATTCAAAATTAGGTCTATATCCACTAGAATATTTCATTTTATAAAAATTACAACTATGAAAATCCTAAACATGATAATTAAATACTTGAGGTGTAGTTTGAAAATATATCAAAACTATTTTTCATAAAACCCCCTCAAGTTATATTAAATTACAATAAGGACCCTAGTAAATATGGGTTTAAGCGGGACCAGTTCTCTTGTGCCTCAGGGAGCCGGAGAATATGGGTGCTTGCCTATTTAAGGTAGACAAACTAAAAACAGTGTTATCAACACGGTAATTGTCTTGGAAAAAGACACAAATCCTGCCGTCCATGTGCAGCAGTTACCGATAACATCAAAACTAA
Organism: Agapanthus africanus; assembly: GCA_030015575.1. Classification (NCBI taxonomy): domain Eukaryota; kingdom Viridiplantae; phylum Streptophyta; class Magnoliopsida; order Asparagales; family Amaryllidaceae; genus Agapanthus; species Agapanthus africanus. The sequence goes on along the minus strand of JASDDO010000026.1, from coordinate 16,254,262 downwards.
TTTAGGAGTTCAATTCTGTTTAAAGAGTTTAATTCAATCTGAGTCCCAGTCTAATCTGAAAAAAATCCGAATACAATCTATACTTGAATACAATTCAAATATAACTGCAATACAACATGAACCCATTTATACCAGTTACAATCAATATCAACAAGACTTGACTGAACCGAACCATAGATGTACTTTATTTACATGACTGTCCATTTATATCCCTTCCGTTTACATGAACTACTGATATCATGGTTTCGGTAAGTCCTACATCTATGCAAATCAATACATAATACATTACGGGGTTTTAAAGGGGAAGACTGGTATGAAATGTGTTAAAAGTGGCACGAGATGGTCATTAAAAGACGTAACTATACATCCATTGCCGTTGTTCTGTGGTTTTATCGATGGAGCCTTGTACTACGGGTTACCATAGTCCACGTTGTAAGTTGGACTCCTCTCGTATACACTGGCATATTCTGTAGCAAGCTACAAACAACTGCGTTAGCATAACAATCAAATATTATACCAGTTACATTCTCTTATCTGTCTATTCTATTTCTATCTCTTTGGGACTTACCGAGCGATTGTTCGCTGACGACATTCCTATTTCTCTTCTTTCTTTGGAATGTTTTCAGGAGGACCCGACTCTGAGGACTTCGAGACCAGCCAGGAGCAATTGGAGCAGACCACTGAGTAACATAACCACTAGGCTTCACTTTTACTTTCAGTACATGCCATTGTTTAGGCATCGCTTTCCAGTATTGTATTTTCCTTTCCAGTTGTATTGTAAGCAATGTTTAATCAATAAAATTTGATGTTCATTTACATCTCTTGTCATTTTTCTTGTGTACTTTATCATATTGCTTATTTACGCTTAGCATGTTTGCTTCTGAGTAAATGCGTAGCGGGCCAGTCACGTCTCCTTACCGTACACCGGAAAGCGGGGCGTGATAAGTTTTGTGGTAGCCCATGCAGGTCTGTGCTGCATGGAACCCTACCATGCAAGTCAGTTCAGCATGGACATGCAGATCAATTCTGCATGAAATCCTATGCAATATAACACAAGAATAAGCAACCAAAAACATTATTTACATTTCATATTCCTTGAATCTTACAATTTCATATTCTTTGAATATATCCTAACCCTATTTTTTCTTTCAAGGTTATGGATTCTCCAAACAATACTATCACAAACTTCAACAACACACCACCACCTCTTCCACTTATGCCTACCGTTGTAGCTCCGATCAACGAGCAGACGGTACTGCTCAAGACAATTAAGAGCCTCCTGGAAGGACAACAGCAGCAGACTGCTATATTATTGAACCGTGATTGATTCTTTTGAAAGTGTGTAGTAACCGAATTCAATAACGGTGTCGCGTGTAGCTAGCCGAGATGAATACGGATCGTCCTCAGGGATACATGGAATCTTTTAATCTTACTTTAGACGTGTTGATTGAAAAGAGGAAGAATAGATGAATAAAGAAGAATAAATTCTAGATCTATGGTAAATACAGATGTAGAATATATATTTTTCAGATCTAGTTTAAATAAGGATATAGAATGTATAAGAAGAAGGCATGTAAGGTTCGTTAGGATTTAGTAGTCATGGATGACTAATAAAGATGACAGCTTTTATCTATTGATAGATTTAAAACTAGATTGATAATGATGAATAGGGATTAGGGTTCTTAGAAGAAAATATGGTTTCCATACTATCGACCCTTGTCCTTTCATTGATCTCTATTCATATCTAGCCCTTAACAAAACAATTGTTAATCTGATCTCAAATCGCGATCGAGACTAGCAATAAATTGGTAGCGCGCCGGATTAGGATGTTAACGATTCTTTTGCTAAAGTTTATAAACTTCATGAGACTTAAAAGAAATTAAAATATTTTCTCATCCATTGTTCTACCCTAATCCTACGACCCTATCAAGCGGAGAATTACTCGTGCATGATGGAGATAAAAGAAGAAAGGATAGAGACCATAATGTAAATATAGAAAATAAATGCGATAAGAATAAAACAACTATCTTTAATAATCAACTTGATCAATTACACATTTTGTTCCGTTAGAAAGTGGAATACAAATTCTAGCCCTTGTCTTTTCATTGATCTCTATTCATGTCTAGCCCTTAACAAAACAATTGTTAATCTGTTCTTAAATCGCGGTCGAAACTAGCAATAAATTGGTAGCGCACCCGATTAGGATGTTAACGATTCTTTTGCTAAAATTTATAAACTTCATGAGACTTAAAATAAGTTAAAATATTTTCTCATCTATTTTTCTACCAAAATCCTACGAACCCTATCAAGCGGAGAATTACTCGCGCATGATGGAAATAGAAGAAGAAAGGATAGAGATCATAATGTAAATATAGAAAATAAATGTGATAAGAATAAAACAACTACCTTTATTAATCAACTTAATGAATTACACTTTTTGTTCTTTTAGAAAGTGGAATACAAATTCTAGTTTGCTTCTCGATCTATCTTGAAGGAGGTAGCTGAACAGCCGATTGATCAACCTGAATACGTGAGTCGACTTGGACTTCGTGATCTCTTCGGTTTGATGAACTTCCAAGAGGGGCTCTGCGTTCTATTTATAGTCACAGAAGTTGGAATCCCTAGATTCCATAAATTAGGGTTTGTTGAGACGATCCTATACAGAAAATCCCACATCCCAATTCCCCCATATAGCCGCGGATCCGCCGTATTAGGAGGATTTAGTCACGGTTAGGCAGCACTCTGGGGGATTTAGGGTTTCAAAATTCTGGAGCTCCATCTTGTTGACATATGGTGATCTTTTGGATATCTTTATTTTGGAAATCTTCTCTGAGTCTTTGCCAGAATTGATTTCATGATTTACTTCAATATTTCGGCAGATTTATCTCGATATCTCGGATTTTCTTAATTCCAGTCCTGATGTAATTTCTGCACAATATCTTACATCAAAGAGTTAGTAGTATTTGGTATTCTATTGAGATATTCTCCTAATCATTTATATGATATTATATCATTTAAGAATATTGATTAGAATATTTGATATGACATGCACATTTTAATTACCAAAATATTATATTAATATTATATGCATATATTTTCCTTCATAATGTTAATTATAATATAAACATATGGTAAATAGTCTTTTGCAGATAAACCCTAAATATGTTTTATATTTATAATAAACACCTTTTATTATTTAAGAATAGTAAGGAAAATGTTAAATCAAAAGTGCAGTTTTTTTGACTGAACAAACTGTCCTGAAGCGGAAGCACGTGGAGTGAAGCAATTCCAGGCATTGCACCCGAAGCAATTTACTGGGAAAGAGAGCACTTTGGAAGCTGAAGAATGGGCTCATAGCATTGAGGACGATCTGACAGCAGCACAAGTACTAGAAATCGCTTGGGTAAGGGTTGTAAAGCTGCAACTCACCGACAACGCCTGAGTATGGTGGAAGGCGGAAGAAAGCCGTCTTGCCCAACCTATCGAATGGAAAACTTTTCGCGACATGTTCGACGCGAAGTATTTTCCCGAGACTGCCCGATTCGACATGGAGCAGCAATTCATCCACTAACAACAAGGATCTATGTGGAGCAAATCGGTGGATGAGTATAATGCTGAGTTCACTATGTTGAGCAGGTAAAGATATATCTCAAATATTCGATTTTCAAATATCACATACTACATAGCTAACACGAGACCATAACAGATTCGCGGCACACTTAATACCGACGGCTGAAATCATGGCCAGACGATTTCAGCAAGGGTTGGACCAGGAAATCTAAGCTGCTCTAATTACATGGGATTTCCCAACCCACGACCTAGCACTGAAAGCTGCCCGTCGATACGAGGCAGTAGTGAAGAAGAAGGGCAGACCTCAATCTGCCGGTGTAAAGTGCCCTGCCAGATGGCAGGAGGAGCCTCTTCAATACCAACTTTTGAACCCAGGAGATCGGAAGTAACAGATAACCGGCCAAGTCCAGATTTTTGCTTCTACTGCAAGAGGGATGGACACCTGTGGAAGGACTGGAGGCGCACAAAAGGCCTGTACTTAGTTTGTGGCGCATCCACTCATAGAATTGGAACATGTCCTTATAGACGCAACCCAGTTCCAACTCACATCACTTATCTGTACCAGCCAGCTATCCAGGCTCCTGCACCTCGTCTTGCTCTCCCAGCTCCACCTCCACGTGGACTTCCTGCACAGCCTCCTCGCCAATTTCAACAAGCAATGAGGAACACGCCTCGAGGGCAGAGAAACATTCCCCAAGGACAGAGGAAAGTACCTCCAGCTAGGAGGAACGTACCCAGGCGTCAGGCTTACACAATAGCTGCCGAGGATATCGACCAAGGTAACACTGGTAATTCCCTTCAATCTTTTCAAACCCTTGCATCATCTCGTTACCTTTCATGCACTACCAGTATTTCTTTCACCACCACTGTCATCAAACTTTTCTTGAATCTGTTACAACTTCCTTCTATAAATTTCGAGGACGAAATTTTTATGAAGGTAGAATGGAACAACCCTAAACTTCCGTACAATTTTTTTTGTAGAGTATAGAAAGGAATACCTTAGCCTGAGCACAAGTTATTGTTAGTTATATGTATGCCCTAGAGGCCATTATTATACATATGATGTATATTATAGTGGATGCTTGGACATACATAGGGAGGACTTTCTTACTCGATATGATAGTATGCTATCTGGTTACTTTTTATCTTAACATGTACACTGATTGTCTCTCTGTTACATATTGATAAAGCCCTTAGGATGAGTACTTGACTACCTGGATTATGATGTGGATCATACTAGTGGGACAAAGGTAGTCTATGAGTACATCCTTTAATGTCCCTAATAGTGGGTGTATCGAGACGGGGCATCGATACACCAGAGTAGACTAGCGTATAGCTTCTCGACCCATGTAGATGGGCGATGGATAATCCCATATCCATTGGTGTTTGACATCAAAGATAGTATACGGGTGCTCAGTGGAGACTGGGTACACTGGACGGACTCGCCGAGAACTCCTAGATGGTATTATACCTCACGTCAGATGGCAGTTCTCAGGTGACACTGGTACAAGTTAGTCTGTCGACCCGAGATCGTCATAGAGTCTTGTGTGATTCCTACCGTGCTTTGATTTCCACCTTACCACGTTCAAGAGAACGTGCAAAACGGTGGTTTTTGGGTACAGTCCTGAGTCACATGGAGGCAATGAGCGATAGGAGGGGATTTCGTCTCTCCCGGTATTGGGGGTTGATGTTGCGCTGTGCTCGATTGGCCATAACAGTAAGTCCCTAGCCAGGGCTGTTTCTGAGATTTACTGGTAAGTGTTATCAGTAGTTTCTCGACCTGTTATGAGCCTCAAATCGGCATGACTTATCGAGTTATTGGGTTCTGACATTTACCACCCCAGACCAGATATGCGACATATTAGACAAAGAGACCGGACTGTACGGTAGTGTTACTGTTTGGATTCGCAGGAGTATGAGCAGGCTTGCTTGTTGATCTTCTGATCACTCAATACCCGGGTGGCCGTTACGTTTAGCAGACCGCTTGCGGCTTGTGGGCGTTTGATATGATCATCACCTACTGCCGGCGTATTGACGAGTCTTTAGAGTCCTATAAAGAGGTTTCCTAGCTCAACCGAAACGAAATAGGAGCACATATGCGATATGTGAGGGACCGAGATTAATACGATGTGTGATACCGTATTCTATTCTCGCAATTTGTGTTATCGATCGGTTATATGTGATATAGCCGGGTTATCGAATCAAGTGTTGATTTGATAAGCTGATACACATGATATTAGTCGGTTATATATGATATAGCCGGATTATTAAATCAAGTGTTGATTTAATAATTTAATGTATAATTATATATTTGATATATTAAGTTACATTAACTAATATTAGCTCACTTATGATTTCTTTTTCTCACTTTTGTGCATTAGTATATATGTGATATATATTAGTGTACATTCTATTGTGTCATGCTTGATGCCACATGAGACATGGGTACATGAGACTCACACCATGCTAGATGTAATGAAGAGTTTTAATTATTTAAGGTTAATCAAAATTAGTGGAAATTGATTTAATGGTTGAAGCTTGGAGAAGCTTGTGGAACCTGTCACGCCCCGCTTCCCAGTATACGGGCAGAGGACGTGACGAGACCGCTACGTATTTACTCTGAAGTAAATACGCTAAGCGTATCTAAGCAATATAAAAGTAAATGCACAAGAGACAAGATATAATAAAACGACAACTTTATTTATTAACATTCTTTTTGTACAATGCATGGAAAAGTAAATACAACTGAAATAAAACAATTCCTAAATAATGGCATAACAGAAATGGAAAGGTACTGAAATAAAAGTGTACAATGAACTAAAGCTCTGGGTCTTCAACGAAATTGGCCAAGTCTTCAGTGCTGGACTCGATCTCTGACATGTCCAGATCACCGGGCGACATTCAAAGAAGAAAGAAGAGAATTTCGTCAGCGAACAGATCGCTCGGTAAGTCCCAAAGATAAGGGAGAAATAGAATAGACAGAATAAGAAGGTAGCTTTTAAAGTTGTATTATATTGTTATAATGTAGTGTTAATGCTGTTGTTTGTAGCTTGGTACAGAAGGATGCCAGTGTATACGAGAGGAGTCTCTATATGCTAGAGACTAGGGCAAACGGAATGTACAAGGCTCCGTCGATAATACCATGGATGTAATTACGTCTTAATCTTGCAGTCTCGTGCCACCTTTAACACCTTCCGTACCAATCTACCCCTTAAACCCCGCGATGTCTTTATTGTATTGTTTGTATTGTATTGGAACTTGTATTGTCTTGTAATATAGATTGTATAATTGGATGACTTGCCGAAACCATGATATCAGTAAATGGATGTAACTGGAGAATCATGGATATAACTGGAGAATCATGTAAATGGAAGTATATCCATAGTTCGGTTTGGTCAATATAGATTGAATAGTTTGAACAGATTGAATATATGCATTTATGGATTCATATTGAATTGTAGTATTGTAGATTTTACTTGAATCATATTCAAGTCAGATTATTATAATGAGACTCAGTCTGAGTCAGACAATTAGAAAAGAAATTGAAGTCCTGAATTAGGTTTTGGTGTTATCGGTAACTGCTGCACACAGACGGCAGGATTTGTGTCTTTTTCAAAGATAATTACCGTATTGATAACACCGTTTGTTAGATTGTCTACCTTAGATAGGCAAGCACCCATATCTCCGGATCCCTAAGGCTCAAGAGACTGGTTTCCCTTAAACCTATATTTACTAGGGTCCTTATTGTAATTTATATAACTTGAGGGGGTTTTATGTAAAAATAATTTTGTATAGTTTTCAAAATACAACTCAATTATTTAATTATCGTATTTATGTGTGTACAACAATTTAATGAACAATATAAATATGTATACATGTTCGAATAGCATGAAATGAGTCAAGTATATTATACGAGTAACTACCAAAAACAATGTTGTAAAGAAATATTATGTACAGCTAATTAATCAAGTCGAACGAATGCGGAATATAAACAGAAATATGGCTCTAAGTGTTTTTCATGCGTGAGTTCTAGTTTCACCTAAATACGACTACCGGTTTGGGAGGTATATATGTTTTCGTATCGTCACGCAAAACAGAACAGAATCTATTCGGCACCGTCACATATTTTTAAAACATAGTTTCGGTCAATTTCCATCGGGTTTAAGGTTAAGAAAATTATTAGAAAATTGTAGGTATTACGATATATTTATCCAAAACACTAAGATTCACACGATTTGGATCTCTGAAACTCTAGATATGATCATTTTAATACCAACGTTTAAAACAGAAATTCAGATTTCTGAACAGCAACTATATGTTATATTGCAAAACCTATATCGGGCTGTTTCATACATTTCTAAGTAATATAATATACAGAAAATTATAGCTTTATCAATTATGCATCTACACATCTAAATGTTGTCACAAACGGACATCGGGTGTTCGAGTTATGTCCTATTTAAAAATAGTGTGCGAATCAGGACAGATTCTGTCCAGATCCGTCACTTAATATTGTGACACAGTTTTCTATATTTTACGTCGGTTTTCACTAAAAATATAAAACAAAGAAAATCTATATATTTTGATTTAAATGTTCAAAACATCTGAAAACACTTAATTTGGATTAAATATTATAAAGTTATGGTCTCTCGATGAAGACCTTTATTGGCAGTTTTCTAGTTTTAAAAACAGTGAATAAAAATTACGTAACTTCTAAACCGTTATTCGGTTTGATATGAAATTTTTACCGTAAACATGAAATTCTATATATTATTTATTCTAATTTTCCTAGGATTTCCAGATGTGAAAATTAATTTTTAAAAATTATTTTAAAGATAAAAGTATTGATATGTCATATGTGAGAATGGGAAAATCATGGTATTTATTCGTAACATCATTTTTTTTTACAAACTTTAAATAATGTAATTTAAAATAAAATAACAAACAATACAATTCTAATCGGTCACTATGAAATCTTAACATATGGATTGAGAGTAATGAAAAAGACTTTACAAACTATATATGTGTGTATGTTTGTGTGTGTTCATTATTTATATATGTATCCATTTAATTAATTATTTAGGGACTATGATATGACAAGGGAAGTTTTTCATGGCAATATAAAAAAGAAAGAGAAAGAGAAAGAGAAAGAGATGGAGGGAAGGAAAAAAGAGAAGGGACTTACATACACAAGCCGGTATTGTCACCGGGCTTGTCTATCCGCCGATAGTCTCGCGTTACTAGCGAGACCTCCTTGAGAATTTCTTCATGTTCTTCTTCGGAGAATTTAGATGAAGAAGGATATGCGAAATGATAGAAAGGTGTGATGATGAAAAGAAAGAGTAGTGAGATATAAAAAAGTTTATGTCCACCATAATTCTAACAAATCATGGCTCATAACCATTCTAATTATTTTGGGAGTTAAAAAGAAGATGAAATGAAAGGTCTCATTTGTATGTTATGAGAAGAATTAAAAAATGGTAAAAAAATAATTGCAAGTGGGGATTTCAACATGTGATCTATGGAATAATAATGCAAAGACTTAACCAATGAGCTACAAGGATGTTCATGCACATATTTAATTAGAATTAAATATATATTGTTGCTTGAAAAGAAAGTGGGCTTTTGAGCTCATATTTTTATAAAAGAAAATGAAAATGATATTGGATTTGGGTTATGGGCTGGGTCATGTCTTGCATTTAATTTTGAATAGGTTAAGATTTAGTTTAAAGAAATGGGTTTGGGAAAAAATAGATGGAATAATAAATAATATATTTAAAAGAAAACAAAAAATACTAAGAATAAATAAATACAATATTTTACTAAAGAAAGAAAACTCGAAGGTATAGTAATATTAGGGTCGTTACAGAACTATTGACCAAGTCCACTCATTTTGTCATACTTAAGATATTTATTAACCCAACCATTACATTAGCCATGGTTTAGTCTCTACAAGGGTTAATATATGATATTAACTCATCCATGGTTATCATTCTACACTTGCAATTTTACATGGTTGTATTTCTTCATCTCCTTCCTCAAGCTCACTGGCTTTTGGGAGATGATGAAAATGAGTGAGAAAATTAAATCTAAAGAGAGCCCATTTCCTAGTTCATCATCCTCTACTATATTAGCCATTTAGTTTAGAGTGTTTGCTTCACTAATCTACCATTAGTGAAGAGGTGGTTTTGGTTAGTGTCTCCTCGGCGTAGATCATCTTCGGCCTCGAAGACTTCATGCAAACTTGTTCATTTTTTCATGTGAACCCTTTATAGAGTTCGGGTGTTCAGTATATGCAATGAAGGGACTACTACACGGAGCATTAGAAGTGAAGGACCGTCTACAAAGGTTGTATTCCTCATTCGCTTAGATGTAAAGATGTTTACATATCGTTTCGTCGGATTTTCTAGTTAAGATTCTAGGGTTAGGGTTAGCTAGGATGGCATTTTTTTTTGAAAATGGTATGGACGATGCCTCCCGAAACCTTGCTGCCGACCTAGGCAGCCCAACAGTGGAATCAGAGCCATGCTAGAAAATTAGACGATGTTTGTTAGATTACGAAACCGAAAAGACTCCGAAACTTGAAACACTTGAACTTAGTTTCTGTCGATTTTAAAAAGTCTTCAAAATTTTTTTAAGCAACTGCAGAATGTTGTATGAGATATAACATGAACACTGTGAAAATTTCACGCCCTCTACTCGGATTTGAGCCGGCCACTTTGCAAGAAAATCCGGCCACCTCGGCCAAGTGATAGAGTTCTGGGATGAAATTTCTACTATATTCCAGTCTCTGGGTTTTGGTGTTTCAGGTGTTTCTTGTTTTTGCTAATTTTGCATGAGATGTGATCTTATAGTATAGGAAATTTGGAGTGTTTCGTATTCGTAGTTTTAATATTGTTTCGGGTATTCACATGTTGTCTAGGCGAAGTTAAAAAATTCGAACGAATATCAAAAACACATTTTTCCAAGTTTAAGGTATTCGGAAAAACATGCAAGTAATTCTGTGAACCCTCTAGAAGAATGAAACCCTAACTCGACATAATGACCATGGAACCGCTTTCGAACATCAGGGTTTGCGGCAGTTCCGCGGTGCCATTAATGAGGCTTGGGTCCGCCCTTCTACGGTTGGTCCATAAGTATTGAGGCATGTTCTGGGTATTATTAAACTGTGCTCAAGTGTTGAGCTGTCGGGGAATTGTGAGACTTTGATGAATTGATCGAAAATTTTAACGTCGTCCGGATATCATGTGATTGGATACAATACTTAGAATCTACAAGAAAATTAATTTGGCTTTTATAAATCTAGCAATTTAGTCTCATTTGATCGGTTGCCACTGAATTTTGATGTGATCAAAAGTCTGTCGTAATCACGTAATGTACGCGGATACTCGCCGGGTAATCTTATTAGATAGCCACGCCCCATAGCCCCGACCAAGTGACTGTAGGAGAACCTCGTTGCCAAAAGCATCCATCCGGGTGCTCGCGGCCGCGGTGTTCCGCCTAAGTTCACTTCGTCGACGGTATCGGGGGTGCGGCCGTCTACTAAAGTTTCCGACGAGCATTCGATCAGGATGTCGGGAATCTTGTTGAATTGCCCGACTTGATATTGAAAAGTTTTTTCGATATTGAGACAAAAATGCGGGGTTTATAATTGTTAGGCATGCGATGTCTAAGGAATTCATTAGGTTAAGCATGAAATCCGGAATATGAGATATTTCGGGTTTATGGTGTCTAAGGTGGTTGCGGATTCTAATTGTTGTAGTTTTTCTCTTTCTTTTCTGCGACCGTAAGTGTAATATGTGGTGTATCGCCGGTTTCGTTGCTATATGTCAACGAAAATTGGGATACCCATATTTACTTACGTTGATGACATGTGATGTTATGTGTTGCTGTGATATTTTATATTGGATCGTCGTGTTTTGAATAGCCGGGGTTTCTTATGTGAGATGAGAGTTTTTCTTTTTCATTCATGTAAAAGCTTGTATGTAATATTCTTTTATTGGGGCACTTCCAGGTTGAGGAAGATGTCACCGTTGATGTATATTATTTACTTTTCTGCATTAGGATAGACCCAAGGAGGGGAGCACAATTAACCGGGTTCTAGGGTCCAGTGGGAGACCATCTCGAGGAGTCGAGACCGGGTCTCCTAACTCTAGAATTGGTAGGGTTGCTTGGCACTCTCGTAGGGGTCTAGGGATGTGGGTTTGGCTATTCATCACGACCATGGAATCCGTGTTTTAAACAAGCTTAATATAAAACCCGGCAATCCTAGTATATCCAATATTTCATATGTTGATTTCTGTTGTGATATTCTGTAATGTGATCACTTTATTTGATGAGATATATACTATATATAGTATATGTGATATATTATATAGACGTTGCTTATGTTTTACACCCGCGCTAGCCTTGCCCCGCTCTGCCGTTAGTTACCTAACCTAACGGTGCACGACGGGACATCGAGGCGAATGCGGATGGCATAAGCGTACGTTGTATTTATCTGTGATACTTAGGTAACTTAAATGATGGGACTTCATTAATGAGATTAATGAAAGAAAATAAACATAATGATGTTGTGCAATCGAATTTTCAAAAACAGGTAGCTCTAGTTCTTGCTTTGCATAGCGGTATTCCTTGTAGAATATCCTGCACCTTATTCGATAAAGAAAGAGCCGAGATCCCTTCACCGGGAGTGACCTATTTAGCAATAACTGGCAGATGGTACAACCCTCGGTTTCGTCTTTTGATTGATTTTCTAGTTCTTTCTTTGCATAGTGGTATTGTGAATATCCTGCACCTCATTCGACGAGGAAAGAGCCGAGACCCCTTCACCGGGAGTGACCTCTTTAGCGAAACTAGCGAAAGCATAAAAAACACTCCATTTTAAATCATTTGATTCTACAACGATATCAAGTTCATTACGCAAAAGGTTTTCTTAAAAACCTGTCATAGCCCTCCGTCATTTCAGATAAATAGTAGTTAGTATTCGTGTTGCGTTTGTTGACCTCCGTCAAGACGTAGTGTGCGGTAGCTACTGATGCTTATCTGCTATAGCATATGATGCGATTGAGTTAGGGTAGTCGTGCGACCTTGTTGACCTCCGTCAAGGGTCGTGCGGATAGGTTTAATTCAATCATGAAATGTACGGGTTGAACTTGACTAGTAGCCTATGGTTTGTTGACCTCCGTCAAGGTCACAGGACGCTATGGGCAAAATTATCGGGAATTTCAAGTGTTGAAATTCGCAATGAGATTGCATTCCTTCTATCAGATAGTCGGATTCCGATACCCACTGCGAGTAATAGTTACTCCTGGGATAGTTTTGCACATTACAATTAGCCGATCAAGTAGGTGTCTAGAAAGGTGTTAACGGGGTTACGCCCTTGGGAAAACGAGGTTTATTTTAATTAGGTCCGTGCGAAAGCACGGGGAACCTCCCTCAAAGTACCGGTACTGGCTTGGCTGAAAAATTGGCGAACTTGTAGGGTGTAATTAATCCCGGCTAGTCTTTCCTTTTAGGGTTTGAAGGGAAATTTGATAAAAACAGTGGGAGCCATCCTGATTAGATAAAATAATAACCAATCTAATCTTGCAAGAGCATACGTTGAGTGTTTTCTTCTCTCTCTCTCCTGGTGGCGACCATGTCACGCCTTAATCAAGATAATAATATGGATGTATTGACCGAACCCGCTTGTTATACTGAGCTGGGGAACGTTGGTCCCGCTCCAACTTATAATTATTATAAGACCGAGCAGGAAATTGGGGATTACCAGGATTCCCTTGCCGCCCAAATGAAGAAAGTGCATTATGATGCATCTTCTTCGGGTGTGTTCATTTTAGAGAACTATTTCTCAGTGTTCTCTACATCCTGGGTATGAGATACCGGATCAGGATTTCATATATGTAATCTGTTACATGGGCTATAGATAGGTAGAGAACTGAGAATGGGTGATAACTATTCAGAGTTGGAAACGGTGCAATTGTTGCAGCTAAGGTATTGGCGGTTATCACCCTATATTATCAAGTACATTGATTATGAACGAATGTTATTAGATACCGAACCTGATATGCAACATTATGTCAGTCTCTTTATTTTGAAAAGAAGGATATAATTTTGTATTGTTGGATAATGTTTTGAACATTTCCTATATCAAGATTTGATCGGAATAGGCACGTTATCTAATAGCATGTACGTTCTAAATCAAACTACAGTTCTCAACGTACAGAACACACACAAGAGAAAGAGTTCATAAATGAACGAATCTTTCTTGTGTCATTGTAGACTAGGTCATATCAATGCGACCTGACTAGATAAGTTACATTTAGACGCATATTTAAATCAGTTTGAATTTATATCTTGTGAAACTTGCCAGTCATGTCACAAAGATAAAATGACAATAGCTTCGTTTACTGGAAACAGAGAAAGAGTTAGTGAACTCTTGGGATTGATACATGATGATGTATATAAGTCCCCTGTCTACACATGCCAGGACCGGTTCTTTGTACTTCATTACATTCACTGATGATCTCTCAAGATTCGGACATATGTTCCTGTTGAAACACAAGTCTGAAGCTTTTGAGAAATTCAAAGAATATAAGTTAGAAGTAGAGAACCAAAAATGGGTATAAGTATTATGTCCTTTGATGTGATCAGGGAGGAGAATACTTGAGCATAGGAGTTCCGGGACTATTCAAAAGGAGAATGAGATTCTCTTTCAGCATTACTCCTTCGTATACACCACAACACAACGGTGTATCAGGGCGGAGCAATCGTACCCTATTAGATATGGTACGCTCTATGATGAGTACTACTGAGTTGCCTATTTCCTTTTGGGTTATGCACTTGAGAAGATGCATACCTATTGAATTGAGTTCCAACCAAATCAGTGCCTACCACTCCATATGTGATATGGTATAGGAAGAGCCCATTTCTTAAGTAAGTTAAGATTGGGGTTGTCCGGCCTATGTCTAAAAGCAAAATTGGGACAAGCTCGAGACAAGGTCGGTTCTGTGGAAGTGTAGGGTTCCTAGGCACGCTAATGAGGTCTCACAAGGCATCAACCATTCCAATTTATAATTTTACAAGTGCCGAGAAACCCTAATACGGATTGTTAACTAGAATTTTAGGCGAAAAGTGAAACTAGTTAACAACTTAACTAAATGAACGAACATACAACCTTTGTAGATCCGTTTCTCCACCTCCATGGCTCCGCGATGAAGTCTCCTCGCTGTCCAAATTGAATCCATGACTCTAGCATCGGCTTCATCGGAGAAATAGGCGGGCTAGGTCGTCGACGTCGATGCCGAAGATGATCTACGTCGAGGTATCACTAGATCAAGCTCCCACTTCACCAAGTCATGAAACTTGTGAAGAAAACACCCTATACTACTTGGCAAGAGGTAGAGGATGAAAAAATAGGAGGTGGGTTCACTTTAGAATTGGATTTCTCACATGATTTCATCACTTGCCATTGATGAGGCAAGCTTTTCTTTCTTGCTCATGAAGAAGAAGATCAAGAAAGAATATGATAAGTGTTAAAGAATAATTGAAAAAGAATTGATTCTTATCATATTCTAACCTTAGTTAAGTGTAGAGAATAGACTAGGGTTAGTTTTAATGGTTAGGGTTAAGGATGAGAACAAAAAGGTCATTTAGTCAAAGCTTCATGAAGGTTCAACTAAAAACAAATCAAGCCACCATTCATTTATCTTTCAATTTTTTCAAAATGAATAAATAAATAAGATAAATGAATAAGTAAAACCCTAATCAACAACTTAACCATGGTTTAATTCTTTACACTTAACCAAATAAGCATGTATCATCAAACATGATACAATCAAGTGCACAAAAGTATATCACATATACAACTTGCACAAATCAAGTGAGAAAATCCACTTAAAATGAACCAATACTAGTTAATGCAAAGTAATATATCAAATATATAATTATGCATTAAATCATTAAATCAACACTTGATTCAATGATCCGGTCATGTCGTACACAACCGACTAGTATCCAATGTATCTGCTTATCGAATCAATCCTTGATTCGATAACTAGGTTATATCGCATACAACCAATCGATACATTCATCGCGAGAATAGAATACGGTATCACATACACACATTATTCTCGGTCCCGCACATATCTCATATGTGCTCCTATTTCGTTTCGCTTGAGCCAGGAAACCTCTGTGTAGGACTCTAAAGACTCGTCAATACGCCGGCAGCAGGTGATGATCATATCAAACACCCACAAGCCGCAAGCGGTCTGCTAAACGTAACGGCCACCCGGGTATTGAGAGATCAGAAGATCGACGAGCAAGCCCGCTCACACTCCTGTGAATCCAACCAGTAACACTTATCTTACAGTCCGGTCTCGTCGTCTGATATGTCGCATATCTCGCTTAGGGGTGGTAAACGTCAGACCCCAATAACTTTATAAGTCATGTCGATTTGAGGTCTATAACAGTTCGAGAAACTACTGGTAACACTTACCAGTATATCTCAGCAACCCTGGCCAGGGATTTCCGGTTATAGCCAATCGAACACAGCGCAAAATCAACCCCCTATACCGGGAGAGACGAATCCCCTCCTATCGCTCATTGGCTCCATGTGATTCGGGACTGTACCCAAAAACCACCGTTTTGCACGCCCTCTTGGACGTGGTAAGGTGGAAATCAAAGCACAGTGGGAACCACACAAGACTCTATGACGATCTCGGGTCAACAGACTACTCTGTACCAGTGTCACCTGAGAACTGCCATCTGACGTAAGGTATAATACCATCTGGAAGTTCTCGGCGAGTCCGTCCAGTGTACCCAGTCTCCACTGAGCACTCGTATATCATCTCTGATGTCAAACACCAATGGATATGGGATCATCCATCGCCCATCTGTATGGGTCGAGAAGGTATACGCTAGTCTACTCTGGTATATCGATGCCTCGTCTCGATACACCCACGATTAGGGACCTTGAAGGATGTACTTAAGGACTACCATGTCCCTACTAATATGATCCTCATCATAGTCCAGGTAGTCAAGTACACATCCTAAGGGCTTTACCAACATGTAACAGAGAGACAATCAGTGTACACGTTAAGGTAAAGAGTAACCAGATAGCATACTATCATGTCGAGCAAGAAAGTTCTCCCTATATATGTCCCAGCATCCACTACAATATACATCCTATGTACAGTAATGGCCTCTAGGGCATACATATAACTAACAATCTCCCACTTGCACTAGGGCCATCTGAAGCAGTGGTTGTAGTATCCCATACTCAACCATCCCATAAAAATCTCTCTCTGGGAATAGGCCTTCGTGAGTGGATCCGCCGTGTTATCCTCTGAGTCTGCTCTCCTAACCTCGATCACCCTGGAGATCAACCATCTCCATGATCAGGCGATACTGCCTTAGAATAAGTCTGGATCACTGATGGGACCGGCGTTCCTTGGCATAAGCCACAACTCCATTGTCTGACAATGGTAGGAACGTAGTTCATCTCATAAACTAATATACACCCAAACATCCTCTTTGGTAGCATCTTAAGTAGCGATGTATCGTGCCTTTATCGTCTAGTATGCCACGGTATTTAGCTTGGAACTCTTCCAACATACCGTCCCTTTACTGAGGGTAAAGACAATGCCTGTGACTGACATTCAGTCGTCTTTATCACCCTGGAGCACTTCCAGTGATTCTCCCCTGGATTGATTGATACCATCTCACTACTACTAATGAGATTCCTAACATCCAATTAGATCTATCTCATAGATCCAAAATCCAGGATTTAGTAGGTATCACTTTGATCCTATATGGAGAATCTTTGTGATAAGCGGAGATTGATCGAGCGTAGCATAGGAAACTCTTTCCCTATCAAGAGTATGTCATCCACGTACTCTACGAGAATCGCCACCATACTCCCTACTACCTTTTTGTATATACAAGGTTCATCTACTATTTTGATGAAGTCAAACTTTTTGACTACGACATCAAAACAGACGTTCCAACTCCGCGATGCCTGATTTATCCTATAAGGCATCTTGCACACGTTTCCGCTGCTCCCACTGTCTACGAGGCCCTCTGGCTGTGTACTTATAGACGTTCTCTTCTAAAACACCATCTAGAAAAGCAGTCATGGCACCCAACCGCCAGATATCGTAGGCATGGTATGTAGCCGTGGTAAGTAGGATATGGATGGAATTAAGCATAGTTCCTTTGAAAAGGTTTCATCATTATCCACGCCTGGTCGATGACGAAAACCTTTAACAGGTCTAGCTTTGAAAGTCTCAACTTTTCCATCTACACCAAGTAATCTTCTCAAGATATAATTGCTCCTGATGGGAATTTAACCCTTCAGATATAGCAACTAAAGTCCATACTTTGTTGGTGTATAAGGATTCCATCTCAGATCGATAAACATCCAGCCATTCTTACAGAGTCTCACTCCTGATGGCCAGCTCGAAACTAGTTGGGTCATCATCTCATGATGCAATCCTCGCTCCCACTGTCATAGAGAAACCAAAGTATCTCTCAGGTGGGTGAGGAACCCTACTAGATCGGCGGAAAGGCTGGGGTTCGTAGGTTACTATTGAATCCTTTAGTTCTACCAAATCATCAGCTGCAATTTGTATAGCTGGAACATTTTCAGTTCTACATAACAGACCTTGCCTCGAGCTTGTCCGGATTATGCTTTTAGACATAGGCCGGACAACCCCAAATCTTAACTAACTTAAGATATGAGCTCTTCCCTTTCCATATCTCATATGAAGTGGTAGGCAACTGATTTGATCGTGACCCTATTCAATAGGTATGCAGCTTCTCAAGTGCATAACTCCCAAAAGGAAAAAAGGTAACTCAGTAGTACTCATCATAGAGCACACCATATCATATAGGGTGTGATTACTCCGCCCCGATATACCATCGTGCTATGGTGTATACGGAGGAATAATGCTGAGAGAGAATCTCATTCTCCTTTAGAATAGTCTAGGAATTCCATGCACAAGTATTCTCCTCCCTGATCTCATCATAGGACATAATACTTATACCCGTATTTTGGTTCTCTACTTCTCGCTTATATTCTGTGAATATCTCAAAAGGTTCGGACTCATGTTTCAACAGGAACATATGACTGAATCTTGAGAGATTATCAGAGAATATAATGAAGTATAAAGAACCAGTCCTGGCATGTGTTGACAGGAGACCTTACATACATCATCATGTATCAGTCCCAAGAGTTCACTAACTCTTTCTCTGCTTCCAGTAAACAGATCTACGGTCATTTTATCTTTGTGACATGACTGGCAAGTTTCATAAGATGTAAATTCAAACTGATTTAAATATGCATCTTTATGTAACTTCAGCTAGTCGGGTCGCATTGATATGACCTAGTCTACAATGCCTCAAGAAGGATCCGTTCATTTCTGAACTCTTCCTCTTGTGTGTGTTCCGTATACTTAGAACTGTAGTTTGATTTAGAACATTAATGCTTTTAGATAACGTGCCTGAACCGATCAACTTTTGATATAGGAAATGTTCAAAACATTATCCAACAATACAAAATTTTATCATTTCTTTACTAAATAAAGAGAGTGATATGATTTTGTATATCAGGTTCGGTATCTAATAACATTCGTTCAGAATCAATGTATTGGTAATACAGGGTGACAGTGACCGACAGACTTGGCTGCAACACTTGCCCCGTTTTCTGCCTCATGAAACTTATCACCCGTTCTCAGTTCTCTACCTTTCTGTAGCCCTATGTAACATATTACATATCTGGGATCCTGATCCGGTATCAAATACCCAGGATTCAGAGGATACTGAGAAACTGTTCTTTGTAACGAACACACCTGAAGATGATGCATCATATGCACTTTCCTCGTTTGGGCGGCACGGGAAATCTGGTATTCCCCAATTTCCTGCTCTGTCTTATAACAATTATAAGTTGGAGCGGGACCAACGTTCCCCAGCTCAGTATAACAAGCGGGTTCGGTCAATAATCCGTATTATTATCTTGATTAATACGTGATATGGTCGCTACCTGGAGAGAGAGAGAAGAAAACACTCAGCGTGCGCTCTTGCAAGAATAGATTGGTTATTATTTTATCTAATCAGGATGGCTCCCACTGTTTTTATCAAATCTTCCTTCAAACCCTAAAAGGAAAGACTAGCCAGGATTAATTACACACTACAAGTTCGCCAATCTTTCAGCCAGGCCAGTGTCGGTACTTTGAGGGAGGTCCCCCGTGCTTTCGCACGAACCTAATTAATGTAAACCTTGTTTTCCCAGAGGTGTAACCTCTTTAACACCTTTCTAGACACCTACTTGATCGGCTAATTGTAATGTGTAAAACTCTCCCAGGAGTAACTCTTACTCGCAGCGGGTATCGGGATCCAACTATCTCATAGAAGGTATGCAATCTCATTGCAAATTTCAATACTTGAAATTCCCGATAATTTTGCCCCTAGCACCCTATGACCTTGACGGAGGTCAATAAACCATAAGCTACTAGTCAAGTTCAACCCGTCATTTCTTGATCGAATTAAACCCACCCGCACGACCCTTGACGGAGGTCAACAAGGCCGCACGACTACCCTAATCCAATCTGCATCATATGCATAAGCAGATAAATTCTAGTTAGCTACCGCACACTACGCCTTGACGGAGGTCAACAAACGTAGCACGAATACTAAGTAGGACTTATCTGAAATGATGGAGGGCTACGACAGGTTTTTCTGAAAACCTATTGCGTAATGAACTTGATATCATTGTAGAATCAAATGATTTTGAAATGGAGTGTCTTTGAGGCTTTTCTAGTTTTGCTAAAGGAGTCACTCCCGGTGAAGGGATCGTCGGTCCTTTCCTCATCGAATGAGGTGCGGGATATATCATATATATCACTGTGCAAAGCAAAAACACTTAAAAGCAATCAAAAGACAAACCGAGTGTGTAACATCTGTCAGTTATTGCTAAAGGAGTCACTCCCGGTGAAGGGATCTTGGTCCTTTCCTTATCGAATAAGGTGCAGGATATATTATATATACCGCTGTGCAAAGCAAGAACTGTAGCTACCTGTTTTATTTTTAAAATTCGATTCTACAACATCTTAGGTTTATTTTATTTCATTAATCTCATTAATGAAGTCCCATCATTTAAATACCTAAACATCACAGATAAATACGACGCACACTTATGCCATCCGCATTCGCCTCGATGTCCCCTCGTGCACCGTTAGGTTAGGTAACTAACGGCAGAGCAGGGCAGGGCTAGCGCGGGTGTAAAACATAAGTAACGTCTATATAATATATCATATATACTATATACAGTATCTATCACAGAACATCACATGATCACATCACAGATATCGCAGCAGAAGAATCATATGAAATATTGGATATACTAGGACGTCCGTGTTTTCAATACGAGCATGTACAAAACACGGATTCCACGGTCGCGATGAATAGCCAAACCCACACCCCTAGACCCCTACGAGAGCAGCAAGCAACCCTACCAATTCTAGAGTTAGGAGACCCGGACTCGACTCCTCGAGTTGGTCTCCCACTGGACTCCAGAACCCGGTTACTTGTGCCCTCCTCCTTGGGTCTGTCCTAGTGCGGAAAAGTAAATAATATACAAACGGTGACATCTTCCGTAACCTGGAAGTGCCCCAATAAAAGAATATTACATACAAGTTTTTACATGAATGAAAATGAAAAACACTCATCTCACATAAAAACCCCCCGGCTATTCAAACACGACGATCCAATATAACATATCCAGCAACGCATAACATCACATGTCATCAACGTAAGTAAATATGCCCATCCCAATTGTCGTTGACATATAGCAACGAAACCGGCGACAACACATATTACACTTACGGTCACAGAAAAGAAAGTGTAAAACTACAACAGTTGGAATCCGCAATCTCTTTAGACATCGCATGCCTAAACAAATGAAATACTTAGACATCACATGCCTAACAATTATAAACCCCGCATTTTAGTCTCATTATCGAAAACACTTTTCAATATCAAGCCGGGCAATTCAACAAGATTCCCGACATCCTGATCGAATGCTCGTCGCAAACTTCAGTAGGCGGCCGCACCCCCGACGCCGTCGACAAAGTGCACCAAGGCGGAACACCGCAGCCGCGAGCACCCGAACGGATGCTTTCGGCGACGGGGTTCTCCTACAGTCACTTGGTCGGGGCTATGGAGTGAGGCTGTCTATTAAGTTTACCCGGCGAGTATCCGCGTACGCTACGTGATTGCGACGGACTTTTGATCACATCAAAATTCTGCGGCAACCGATCAAGTGAGACTAAAGTGCTGTGTTTATAACATTCATTCAGTTATCTTATAACTATTTGTGAATTCCAATTATTGTATCACATTCCAGATAAACAGAAAATGTTAAACTTTCCGATCGAACAGTCAAACACCCAAGTTTTCCCGAAACAGATCAACACATGAAACAAGTTTAAAAACATCCAGTTCATGCCTCAGTACCAACGGTCCAGCCGTAGAAGGGTCAAGCCAACGCCTCACATGTGGCACGCCGTACTGCCCCAAACCCGAAGGTTCAAAGGGCAGTTCAAGACGGTCACATAATCGAGTTAAGGTTTGTTGTCTTCTAGAGGGACCATCGCGTTACTTGCACTACTTAGAACGTCATTAAACTACGGAAAAGTCCAACAATTGGAAATTTCCCGGCAGGGGAAAAGGTGGGTATTTATATCTGGTCGAACTTTTCAACATATTCTAAAATATCCGGAAAGCCACATAGACAAAATCTGATAATCCGATCGAATCATCTAAGCCCCAAAACACCCCAGAAAACTCAACTCTTGAGTTCAGATTAAAAAATCCCAGAAAACTCAGCACCCCAATTAACAAATTACTGTGCAAAATTGGATGGATGATGTCATCTTTTGGCCGCGGAACCGCCGCAGAAGCCAGGCTTCTGCCGCGGTTCCGCCGCTCTTTTAACAGATCATGGGATAAATTTTGCACCGTAATTCTTAGAATTCCCTGCTGAATTTTTTAAGCAATTTTAATCTGGAAAAAACCCAGTTTTTGAAAAAAGTCCAGAGAGCATCTCGGAAATTAGGGTTTCGGTTCGATCGGGTTTCAAACGTCGTCTAGACTTCGCCTAAGGCTCTAGCTAGGCTTTGATACCAGTGTAGGGTTCCTAGGCACGCTAATGAGGTCTCACAAGGTATCAACCATGCCAATTTATAATTTTACAAGTGCCGAGAAACCCTAATACGGATCGTTAACTAGAATTTTAGGCGAAAAGTGAAACTAGTTAACAACTTAACTAAATGAACGAACATACAACCTTTGTATATCCATTTCTCCACCTCCATGGCTCCGCGATGAAGTCTCCTCGCTGTCCAAATTGAATCCATGACTCTAGCATCGGCTTCATCGGAGAAATAGGCGGGCTAGGTCGTCGACGTCGATGCCGAAGATGATCTACGTCGAGGTATCACTAGATCAAGCTCCCACTTCACCAAGTCATGAAACTTGTGAAGAAAACACCCTATACTACTTGGCAAGAGGCAGAGGATGAAAAAATAGGAGGCGGGTTCACTTTAGAATTGGATTTCTCACATGATTTCATCACTTGCCATTGATGAGGCAGGCTTTTCTTTCTTGCTCATAAAGAAGAAGATCAAGAAAGAATATGATAAGTGTTAAAGAATAATTGAAAAAGAATTGATTCTTATCATATTCTAACCTTAGTTAAGTGTAGAGAATAGACTAGGGTTAGTTTAAATGGTTAGGGTTAAGGATGAGAACAAAAAGGTCATTTAGTCAAAGCTTCATGAAGCTTCAACTAAAAACAAATCAAGCCACCATTCATTTATCTTTCAATTTATTCAAAATGAATAAATAAATAAGATAAATGAATAAGTAAAACCCTAATCAACAACTTAACCATGGTTTAATTCTTTACACTTAACCAAATAAGCATGTATCATCAAACATGATACAATCAAGTGCACAAAAGTATATCACATATACAACTTGCACAAATCAAGTGAGAAAATCCACTTAAAGTGAACCAATACTAGTTAATGCAAAGTAATATATCAAATATATAATTATGCATTAAATCATTAAATCAACACTTGATTCAATGATCCGGTCATGTCGCACACAACCGACTAGTATCCAATGTATCAGCTTATCGAATCAATCCTTGATTCGATAACTAGGTTATATCGCATACAATCAATCGATACATTCATCGCGAGTATAGAATACGGTATCACATACACGCATTATTCTCGGTCCCGCACATATCTCATATGCGCTCCTATTTCGTTTTGCTTGAGCCAGGAAACCTCTGTGTAGGACTCGTCAATACGCCGGCAGCAGGTGATGATCATATCAAACACCCACAAGCCGCAAGCGGTCTGCTAAACGTAACGGCCACCCGGGTATTGAGCGATCAGAAGATCGACGAGCAAGCCCGCTCACACTCCTGTGAGTCCAACCAGTAACACTTATCTTACAGTCCGGTCTCGTCGTCTGATATGTCGCATATCTCGCCTAGGGGTGGTAAACATCAGACCCCAATAGCTTGATAAGTCGTGTCGATTTGAGGTCTATAACAGTTTGAGAAACTACTGGTAACACTTACCAGTATATCTCAGCAACCCTGGCCAGGGATTTCCGGTTATAGCCAATCGAACACAGCGCAACATCAACCCCCTATACCGGGAGAGATGAATCCCCTCCTATCGCTCATTGCCTCCATGTGATTCGGGACTGTACCCAAAAACCACCGTTTTGCACGCCCTCTTGGACGTGGTAAGGTGGAAATCAAAGCACAGTGGGAACCACACAAGACTCTATGACGATCTCGGGTCAACAGACTACTCTGTACCAGTGTCACCTGAGAACTGCCATCTGACATAAGGTATAATACCATCTGGGAGTTCTCGGCGAGTCTGTCCAGTGTACCCAGTCTCCACTGAGCACCCGTATATCATCTCTGATGTCAAACACCAATGGATATGGGATTGTTTCGCCCAATCAGAGCAAAGCTCTGTTCAAATTCAAAATTCAAAATTTTTGAAGCAACGCTTCAAGTCTTGAGCACAACGCGCCACGTGTCAGACGCTAATACGTCAGCGCAGCGCCTAAAAAGGCGCGCCCAATCAGAGCAAGGCTCTGTTTAAAGGAAGCAACGCTTCAGTTGCGCATGCACTGCGCTGCGCGACACGTGTCAGCGCAGATGTGCTGGCGCAGTTGCGCTGCGCTGCGCGCTGCGCGACACGTGTCAGCGCAGATGCGCTGGCACAGTTGCGCTGCGCTCTGCGCTGCGCGACACGTGTCAGCGCAGATGCGCTAGTGCGCTAGCGCAGTCGCGCTGAGCTGTGCGCTGCGCGACACGTATCAGCGCAGATGCGCTAGCACAGTCGCGCTGCGCTGTGCGCAGCGCGACACGTGTCAGCGCAGATGCGCTAGCGCTTAAATGCCAAAGGCAATTTATCCATGCAAAGTTACGTGCACTTGATAATAACGAATTAAAATCATACGATGCACAAGCACAACAGAGAGCTAAAATGAAAGAACCCTTAACAGAAAAATGAAGTACTTGATTAAAAAGGAAAATACTTATTTATTCTTATTGTTATTACATTTAAAAAAGATCACCGAATACGGGATCAGAGAGACAAGGGTTCACAAAAAGGAAAAGAAGATTATTCAGCTCCCTTTCCGCCTTCTCCATCACGTCGAAGCGGCGATCTTCCCGAGGGGTAGCCATCCAACGGTCGACGCCGCATTCCTGGGAAAAAGTGGCGATGACGACCCGATGAGCCCGCATCTGGCTCAGTAAGTAAAAAGAGAAGTCCCTCAGGGCTTTGGTGATCAAGAGCGCTTCGAAAAAGCTCTCGATCTTATCCTCGGCCACATCAAGTATTGCCGAGGACATCTCCGCCGGAGGAGGGGGAATGTCGGCGAGCACCGAAGCAAGGATCATCCGAAGCCAAATGGAATTCGGAGGAAGAGGAGACCCCACACAAGTCGAAAGCTCATACATGGCGGCATCGCACTGCTCGTCTGAAAGAGAGGAGTCCACCAAGCGCGCAGCAAAGCGGGGAACAATGTCCCGAATCGGCACCTCCCATGGTTGTCGGCGGGAATGAGGGCGATTGCAATCCATGATCGGAGAAGTTCTCTGAAAATGAGAGAAGAAAAGGCTCAACTTCGAGTTATATATATAGACCCAGGCGCAGAAGATTCTGTGCATAAGGAAATCATTTCTAAGGCCCGGGAAATTAGAATTTCGGAAATACAAGTTTGACTTGAAAAAAGGAGATGAAAAGATATCTCAGGAGAAGCGACACTTCCGATTCTCCCAAAATCTAAGTTTCAATAAATGAAGCAACGCTTCAGATCCTCTGCGTTGAGCGCAAGGCGCCACGTGTCTGGCTCAGCCGCATCAACGCTGCGCCCAAGGCAGCGCGTCCAATCAGAGCAAAGCTCTATTTAAAGGAAGCAACGCTTCGGTTGCGCATGCACTGCGCTGCGCGACGCGTGTCAGCACAGATGCGTTTGCGCTGATGCGCTGCGCTCTGCGGTGCGCGACACGTGTCAGCGCAGATGCGCTAGCGCAATTGCGCTGTGCGCTGCGCGACACGTGTCAGCGCAGATGCGCTAGCGCAGTTGCGCTGCGCGACACGTGTCACGCGCTGGGGCATCTGCGCCAAACTGAATTGAGATTTTAAGAAATCTTTTTTGTTCTTGTTAAAACAAGAAGATTTTCTTCTGCAAAGCAGAAGCCCTTGGATCAAAGATCCAACGGTGGGGAAAATTCCCCAAATCACTCAGAGAAAGATCTCTTTAACAAATCTAACTAATTTATGGGCACTATAAAAAGGACCCTAGATCTCAATTCAAAGGCATCAACATCCTTCTAAAAAAAAAGAGAGAAAGAAGAAAGCTCTTGAAAACTCCTCAAGAACAACAGAAGGTAAAAACCTTTAGGAAAAAAGAGAAAATTCTCTTATGGATAGGTTATTGATCTAAGAACAAGATCAATAATTTTAAATAAGAAATATATATATATATATATATATATATATATATAAATAAGTAATAATAGTGCTTTGCACTTTTTTATGAACCTCTGGTTCTTAAAACAAAAAAGAAAAATTTATTTTTCTTTGATCTAAATGTAGATCAAGAAATTAAATAGTTCTTTGCACTTCTGATTCTTGAATCTAAAAGATCCTTGGTGCTCTGCACTTCCAAACTGCGCTGTTGCGCTCTTGAGAGAGCGCCACGTGTCAGCTACTTGCGCTACGCGCTCTTAAAATAGAGCTTTGCTCTCTGGAATTGGCGCAACTCACCAGAGCACGCTACGTGTCAGCAGCGCAACAGCATAGCGCACTAGCGCAGCGCACTGCGCTGTTGCGCTTGCGCTTACTAGAGCATGACACGTGTCCTAACCATAAGCACTTGCGCTCAGTAATTGGCGCAAACCGTCTGATAAATGCAATGCATTTCTCCAAGGGCCAGGCCCAAGTCAAAAGACCAAGCAGGTCTAATTAAATTGATGCTCTGCATCATTCATAAATGGGCAGAGCCCAAACAAAATAATATAAATGCTATGCATTTTAAAAGAGGCAGAGCCCAAACAAAACAGATGCCTAGTAGAGCCCAAACAAAAAAATAAATTGATGCAATGCATTATTTCAAAATGGGCCAAGCCCTAGCACAGGTCTAAAAGGCCAAAAACAAATAAAAGGCGTTGAATATTTTTCAACTGGACTTAGCCCAATTTTGGCCGTAAGTCCTCAAATTAAATTGACTGAGCAAGATTGCTCTCTTAAATCAATTTACTACTGGTTCGAGGGTACATCTCTGAACTCCTCTGACACACGTCGTTGTAATCATTCAACGTCGTCAGAGAGGTGACGGGTCCCAACGACCACACTTGAATATGGACTGCGGGGTCCTTAAACTCGTGGACCGAAACGTCCTTAAACTAATATCGGACCGAAACGTCCCTAAACTAATATCGGACCGAAACGTCCCTAAACTGGAATATGGACTGGAACGTCCCTAAACTAATAATGGACCACCACGTCCCTAAACTGGCGATGGACCACCACATCCTTAAACTGGCGATGGACCACCACGTCCCTAAACTGGCACAATAGAGCCCAAATGCTCTTTTGCCGGATCTAAACGGTCCCGTCTAAGTTGATCTTAGCCCTAAATACGGTTAACGTATCCTTAGGCATTTAAATGAACGATAAAACTCCAAATCAACTTTGGTTCAAGGGTACATCTCTGAACTCCTCTGACGCCTGTCGTTGTAATCCCTCAACGACGTCAAAGAGGTGACGAGTCCCGACGACCATATATCAAATGAATCACTACGTTAAGTTGATCTTAGTCTAAAACAGGACTAACGTATCCTTAACAAACGTTTAAGTTGATCTTAGTCGCAACGCGACTAATGCATCCTTAAACTGAAAACACCAAACCCAAATCTAAGTAAATGCGGATTTGGACTAATCCACGTCCTACGGACGACGGTACTACTCAGTCTCTGTATACAATCCACGGGCAACCACAAACAAAACAAACACACACGACACGAAGTGAAATTCTGGAGAAGGAGAAAGTTGTTACCGCGATGCGGTAGCGTAATTAACTGCAGGGGCTTGCGCCTGCAGGGAAGAGCGTCCCCACAATAAAAAACCCCTCACCCTGAGGGGGAATCTGACGAAGTCTGCTACATCGGCCGCATCCGTCTAAACCTCCGATACACGGTACCGTAAATCAACTCGGCATCTTCGGAGAGGTAGACGGATAAAACCAAATAGCATCTGCCCCGAATCTCAGGACAGACGCCCAAGTCTGCGCCGTCTTTCGGAGGGGAACAGGGATCATCCATCGCCCATCTGTATGGGTCGAGAAGGTATACGCTGGTCTACTCTGGTATATCGATGCCCCGTCTCGATACACCCACGACTAGGGACCTTGAAGGATGTACTTAAGGACTACCATGTCCCAACTAGTATGATCCTCATCATAGTCCAGGTAGTCAAGTACACATCCTGAGGGCTTTACCAACATGTAACAGAGAGACAATCAGTGTACACGTTAAGGTAAAGAGTAACCAGATAGCATACTATCATGTCGAGCAAGAAAGTCCTCCCTATATATATCCCAGCATCCACTACAATATACATCCTATGTACAGTAATGGCCTCTAGGGCATACATATAACTAACAGGAAGTTTGTTGGATATCCCAAGCATTCGCAAGGGAATATCTTCTACCATACCGAGGAACAAAAGGTGTTTTATTTCTCGGCATGCCACCTTTTTAGAAAAGGAATTTATTTTGGAAACAAATTTGTGATCATGAGGTAGAACTGGAAGGATTTCCAGCTATACAAACTACAGCTAGTGATTTGGTAGAATCGGAGGATTCAATAGTTCTCGACGAACCTCAGCCTCTCCGCCGATCTAGTAGGGTTCCTCATCCACCTGAGAGATACTACGGTTTTCTCTATGAAAGTGGGAGCGAGGATTGCATCATGAGATGATGACCCAACTAGTTTCGAGCAGGCCATCAAGAGTGGGGACTCTGTAAGAATGACTGGATGCTATGCGATCTGAGATGGAATCTATGTACACCAGCAAAGTATGGACTTTGGTTGCTATATCTGAAGGGTTAAACCCCCATCAGGAGAAAGTAAATCTTGAGAAGATTACTTGGTGTAGATGGAAAAGTTGAGACTTTCAAAGCTAGACATGTTGTAGGAGGTTCTCGTCATCGACCAGGTGTGGATTATGATGAAACCTTTTCTCCAGTACCTATGCTTAAGTCCATCCAGATCCTACTTTCCATTGCTACATACCATGACTACGATATCTGGCGGTTGGGTGTCATGACTGCTTTTCTAAATACTAATTTAGAAGAGAGCGTCTATAAGTACACAGCCAGAGAGCTTCGTAAACAGTGGGAGCAGCGGAAACGTGTGCAAGTTGCTTTACGGGTTAAAGCAGGCATCACGGAGTTGGAACATCTGTTTTGATGTGGTAGTCAAAGTGTTTGACTTCATCAAAATGGTAGATGAACCTTGTATATACAAAAAGGTTGTATAGAGTATGGTGGTCATTCTCGTATTGTACATGGATGACATACTCTTGATACGGAAGGTGTTTCCTATGCTAAACTCGGTCAATCTCCTCTTATCACATCGAATCTCCATATAGGATCAAGGTGATAACTCCTAAATCCTGGGTTTTGGATCTATATGATGGATCTAAGTGGATGTTTGGATTCTCACTAGGTGTATTGAGATGGTATCAATCGATCCTGGGGAGAATCACTGGATAGCTTCCAGGGTGGTAAGGTCGACTGAATGCCAGTCACAGGCATTGTCTTTATCCTCAGTAGAGAGGCGGTATGTTGGAAGAGTTCCAAGCTAGATACCGTGACAAATTAGACGATAAAGGCTCGATACATCGCTACCAACAATACTACCAAAGAGGCAGTCTGGGTGTATATAAGTTCATGAGATGCACCACGTTCCTACCATTGTGTGACAATGGAGTTGTGGTTTAGGCCTAGGAACCCTCGTCCCATCAGTGACCCAGACATATTCTAAGGCAGTATCACCTGATCATGGAGATGGTTGATCTCCAGGGAGATCGAGGTTAGGAGAGTAGACTCAGAGGACAACACGGCGGATCCACTCACAAAGGCCTTTTCCTAAGAGAGATTATTATGGGATGGTTGAGTATGAGATACTACAACCACTGCTGATTGTTGGATACTACAACATATGGCTTTAGTCCAAGTGGGAGATTGTTAGTTATATGTATGCCCTAGAGGCCATTGTTGTACATATGATGTATATTATAGTGGATGCTTGGACATACATAGGGAGGACTTTCTTGCTCGATATGATAGTATGCTATCTGGTTACTCTTTATCTTAACATGTACACTGATTGTCTCTCTGTTATATGTTGATAAAGCCCTTAGGATGAGTACTTGACTACCTGGATTATGATGCGGATCATACTAATGGGACAAAGGTAGTCCGTGAGTACATCCTTTAATGTCTCTAGTCGTAGGTGTATTGAGACGGGACATCGATACACCAGAGTAGACTAGCGTATAGCTTCTCGACCCATGTAGATGGGCGATGGATGATCCCATATCCATTGGTGTTTGACATCAAATATAGTATACAGGTGCTTAGTGGAGACTGGGTACACTGGACGGACTCGCCGAGAACTCCTAAATTGTATTATACCTCATGCCAGATGGCGGTTCTCATGTGATACTGGTACAGGTTAGTCTGTCGACCCAAGATCGTCATAGAGTCTTGTGTGATTCCCACTGTGCTTTGATTTCCACCTTACCACGTTCAAGAGAATGTGCAAAACGGTGGTTTTTGGGTACAGCCCCGAGTCACATGGAGGCAATGAGCGATAGGAGGGGATTTCGTCTCTCCCGGTATTGGGGGTTGATGTTGCGCTGTGCTCGATTGGCCATAACAGTAAGTCCCTATCTAGGGCTTTTTCTGAGATTTACTGGTAAGTGTTATCAGTAGTTTCTCGACCCGTTATGAGCCTTGCATCGGCACGACTTATCGAGTTATTGGGGTCTGACGTTTATCACCCCAGACGAGATATACGACATATCATACGAAGAGACCGGACTGTACGGTAGTGTTACTGGTTCGATTCGCAGGAGTATGAGCAGGCTTGCTTGTTGATCTTCTGATCGCTCAATACCCGGGCGGCCTTTACGTTAGCAGACCGCTTGCGGCTTATAGGTGTTTGATATGGTCATCACCTACTGCCGGCGTATTGACGAGTCTTTAGAGTCCTACAAAGAGCTTTCCTGGCTCAGCGAAACGAAGTAGGAGCACATATGCGATATGCGCGGGACCGAGATTAATACGATATGTGATACCGTATTCTATTCTCGCGATTTGTGTTATCGGTCAGTTATATGTGATATAGCCGGGTTATCGAATCAAGTGTTGATTCGCTAAGCTAATAAACATGATATTAGTCGGTTATATGTGATATAGCCGGATTATTAAATCAAGTGTTGATTTAATAATTTAATGTATAATTATATATTTGATATATTAAGTTACATTAACTAATATTAGCTCACTTATGATTTTTTTTCTCACTTTTGTGCATTAGTATATATGTGATATATATTAGTGTACATTCTATTGTGTCATGCTTGATGCCACATGAGACATAGGTATATGAGACTCACACCATTCTAGATGTAATGAAGGGTTTTATTTATTTAAGGTTAATCAAAATTAGTGGAAATTGGTTTAATGGTTGAAGCTTGGAGAAGCTTTTGGAACTATTGACCAAGTCCACTCATTTTGTCATACTTAAGATATTTATTAACCCAACCATTACATTAGGCATGGTTTAGTCTC
The DNA here is from genome assembly GCA_030015575.1 of Agapanthus africanus. NCBI lineage: Eukaryota > Viridiplantae > Streptophyta > Magnoliopsida > Asparagales > Amaryllidaceae > Agapanthus > Agapanthus africanus. The sequence goes on along the minus strand of JASDDO010000026.1, from coordinate 16,222,225 downwards.
TACAAGGGTTAATATATGATATTAACTCACCCATGGTTATCATTCTACACTTGCAATTTTCCATGGTTGCATTTCTTCATCTCCTTTCTCAAGCTCCCTAGCTTTTGGGAGATGATGAAAATGAGTGAGAAAATTAAATCTAAAGAGAGCCCATTTCCTACTTCTTCATCCTATGCTATATTAGCCATTTAGTTTAGGGTGTTTGCTTCACTAATCTACTATTAGTGAAGAGGTGGCTTGGGTTAGTGTTTCCTCGACGTAGATCATCTTCGGCCTCGAAAATTTCGAGTAAGCTTGTTCATTTCTTCATGTGAACCCTTTATAGAGTTCGGGCGTTCACTATATGCAGCGAAGGGACTACTACACGGAGCATTAGAAGTGAAGGATCGGTCTACAAAGGTTGTATTCCTCATTCACTTAGATTTAAAGATGTTTACATATCGTTTCATCGGATTTTCTAGTTAAGATTCTAGGGTTAGGGTTAGCTAGGACGACATTTTTTTTTGAAAATAGCATGGACGATACCTCCCGAAACCTCGCTGCCGACCTAGGCAACCCGATAGTTATAAATTTAGTTGCTTTTGAACAGAAAGAAAGCACTTGTAACTCAATGGTAAAATCTTGCACTGCTGTGACATAGCCCCGGTGTTCGGATCCCCTCAGCCACATAATATTTTTGCTGATTTTTCTTTTAAACTTTCTGGAAGTCCAAAAGTTTACACGTGCAAAACACATAAAAATGAAAAGTCACTAAAATCAAACATGTGGAAAATGTTGCACACACAGACTCTGACACGTGGCAGTAATCCAAGCACCCTCACCCTAAAAATGGCCGGAGAAATCATCATTGGGGCCGGCGCCGCCGATCCCCCATTCCAAATACTCCAATTTTTTTAAACCTAATCCCTTGGACTCCCCCACTGACCCTAGTCTGTTTGATTTCCCTGCTCATTTCCAGAGAATTAAAATAAGCCTTAAAACCAAATTTTAATGCATTTTTAATTCTCATTTTAATACCCTAAACACTAATTTCTCCTATAAATACCATACTAAATGTTCATACCATAATATTGTATTATTATATTCCCTATTCTTTTTCGTTTTATAAATAAACAGGTGCTTTTGACGCATGTCTGCTACATATTACAGGTTACAGGTTCTTGGACAGAAAACCGTGAAAATGATGAAAAGACGATGCAAAAATGGACTTTGACCAACAAACAGAAGATTCTTGATCAAGCCTACATCAAAGATAAAATTCACAAAGTACAAGGCAATACAATGTCCAAGATTACAAAGCGAACGGTTAAAAGTCCACCGCAATTATCACTAGAGATCTGGAAGAAACATAGAAGCTATTTTAATAAAAGAACCAAATAATAAGGAAGCCCAAAGAAAGAAGAGCAAACATATGAAATTTCAAGGCCCAATACTTCCTTTTAAAGAGACAGAGATATAAAATTTTACCAAAGCTTAGAGTCTACTTTGACTAGGTCTTCCTAAGGATATTTTGGTAAATGTAGACGTGCGAATCAATTGTAACCTAGGGTTTCCTATTCTCTATAAATAGGAACTCTAAATCATTGTAAAGGATGCCTCCCTATGCCTCTTTTTATCAATAAAATTTAGATTTCTTTTGGAGAGCATCGTACCTCTTTTCATTTCAGAAATTCAGATCTGACAAGTCTTGTGTTGATATTTGGAGAGAGCAATCTGTAAAGTAAGTAGGTAATTTCAATTCTTGCCCTAGATAATTTTTCATTCTCTGTCCTAGATTAAAGTTAATTCCTTGCCCTAATTAGATAGTTAGATCTTTAATTCAATTGCCCTAAATTAATTTAGTTTTTAGATTTAATTAATCCATTCACACCGTTTGGAATTAACTCGTAAGAGCGATTAGGAAATTCACAACATCCCTGTGGACCGACCCGTACACACCGGCTAGCTACATGCGACGCCGTTCTTGATTGCGGTAATAGATATTTTTTGAGATCAATCAAATGGCGCCGTTGCCGGGGATGGCGTGTTATTTCCTTTTTGCAATTTCGGGTTAATCTAAAATTAAAAAATCATAAAAACTGAAAAATAAAAAAATATAAAAATTTATCATTTTGTTATTTTGTGAAGGGTATCTTTGTTTGAATTTTGCAGGATCTACAATCAAGTTCGGATCTGGAAATCTTCAGAGATCAAAATAGCAAATATCAAATCTGAACAAACAGAGGAATATCACAACAGACAACAGAAGAAATTTGGAGGACCGAGTCAAAAAGTCAACCGCGGTGATCTGGTGACCAAAAAAAAATAAAAAATATATAAAATCCATAGAATTGATCCGTTCCTGCCACCGCGGAACCGCCGCGCGAGCCTACCTGCGACCGCGGAACCGCCGCGTTTTGGTCGAGTCAAAAAAAAGGGGCAGAAGCGCGGTAAAAATAAAAAAAAATGTAAGTCTTCTGATCTCCTCCTCTGCAAATCTCTGATATCTCCTCTGAAAAATCTCCTGCAGGATTCTTTGCTCTTAAAAATATTCCCCTTCCAAATAACAATCTTGTGCAGGATTCTTTGCGCCGCGCATAAAATAAAAAGATTTGTTTGCAAGTGATTTTTCTGTTTTGCATATCTTTAAAACTGACTTTAAGGGGCTTTTGACCAATTCAAATTGGGTGGGGATTTCATCACCCTTCCCAGGACTCCAGAAATCACGTAAGGCATTTGCATTGACCATTCTCAATTAAAAAAATACTAGACTCAGCCCTAAGGACTTCGAGCTCAATAGGACAGAGGACTAGTTATAGGCATCGACCGTTTATCCTAACCTGACTTTGCGGTGTCTAGGCAAGTGTGTCTAAGGAAAGTGGTTACTTAATTAGGACCGTTACTCGTAGCGGGGAGCCTCCCACTTACCTGGCACTTACCTGGCCGCAATTGGCGGTGAAGAGGCGGTTTGAGGTCCTATTTCTAGCCCTTTGGAACAGTTAGGAGCTGTCTAGCTGACCTAGGTGACCCTAGATCTAGGCCTGATTGTGCATTTTTGGTTGATCGAAAGTGTGTCTTAGCCCTTTATCGAAAATCTTTTTTGCAAAAAGTTCCAAACAAAAAAAAGGGAAAAAGGAAAAATCTTTTATAATAACTTGCAAAATTTTGCCGCTAAGAAATCCTTGCACCACCTACCTTCTTTCTTTTCTCTTTCTTCTATCATGGGTACCCCACACCACAAATCTCTTGCCGAACTTTGGTATCCCGAACCTAACTTTGCTTCGTACGTCAATTGTTTCGGTCAATTTAAGGAAGATCCCTCCATGCCAAAAATTTCGTTGAAAGATCAAATAAAAGCGTCTAGGAGAAACAGTTCGACTTTACAACCCACTTTGTGTCAACCATGTCCACCTTTACCACCTTCATATGTTGATACCACTTTTTCATGTCCTGCTGTAACTCCTAAACCGATGTCCATTGCTGAGCATATCGCTCAATCTCGTAGCCGATCTTTCACCCCTCTCCTCTCATCTAGTTCTAGGAATCAACAAGTCCATTCACCTTTTTATCCACATGTTGACCCTACTCCTGTCCAACCATCCAATTCCTACCAGTCCTACCCGACTTTCCCACCGTCACTAGACACTGTTTCTACACAGGCTTTTGGGAGTTTCACGTATCCAAACAATTTCGAATCTTTTACCGAAACCCCTCCACAACCCATGTCTAGTTTGGAACAGTTGTTGGAGGCGTACATTGCAGCAACAAACAAAATGATTAGGAATGTGGATGCGTCCATCTCCGCCCTTCTACAACCTAGTGAACCTGTAGCTAGTTTCCCACTAGTTTCAAATTTTTCAATGTATAAGGAGGCGGTTGGACAGAGTGAGAATTTGAGAAGAGAGAATGAGTTTTACACCTTTCCAAATCAAACCTACCGATACCCCATTGAATCCCACAACTCCGGTTTTCCATCGATTGTCCTAAATGATTCATAAGTTGAAAATAAAAACGAGTTGTGTGATTTTGTAGTGCTTGATTTGCCAGATTGTGAAGAACCCCTTTCAAGTGAAACCACACTTAATCCTTTCGATCTTTACACCTCCAATCTAGAACCTAAATCGATAAATATCCATGCTTTTGATGAGGTGTCAGAAAATATTGATTTTCACTTGATTGAGGATATAGACGCCGAGAATATTTCGGATGATGAACCTGTCGATTTGATTGAAATTTTATGTCCAATTCATCATCCCGAGTCATTAAATGTTTCTCCCGAACTTCATATGCGTCTTGAATTTGATGATAATGGCATGGATAGGCTAAATTTTAAGGAGAATTATGAGGATAGTATTGAGGGGGATTATGAAGATAGTATTGAGGATGAACCATTTTTGTTTGATGTGTCGGATTTTCCAATTCATCCTCTTGAACCTTTAACTAAATCACCCTCCCTCCTTTCCATCGTTCCGACCACGCAAAAGATCACGCTTGAAGACTGCGAGCTTGAACAATTTTCCTTTGAATCTGACACAGTTCTCACAGCCGATAACACTTACGAGTGTTTCATTTTTTTGGACGATGTTGATGACTCACCGTCCGAATTTGAGTCCTTTGAATTTTCAGATGAGTTAGTTGAACCATCATACTCGGTTGCTTACAGTCGTTTCGAACCATTGTTGGAATCTTTCCAGTTCGAGACAGTTTACTATGGTGAGAATGAGACTATCCCTAATTCACTCCCTTTCGTCCTTCCTATCGTTCCGACCTTACAAGAGACCGTTACGATTTCATCTCCATTACCAAGTTCGGCGTACCTATGCTTTCTTGCGAATCTTGAGGGATTTGACCCCATTGCTCGACGGGTTGATAGGTTAGCACAATCGCTTTTAACACATCGGTTATCACAAATTGCGCTAATTTATTCACTCGATTTACACCCTCAAGATCGTACTCCACTTCTTTCTCTTTTCCTCCATTCTTCTCCCCCACCGAGACCGTATCATGTTTCTACCTCCACACGGTCTCGTGTGCTTCTCATCTTTTTTCTTTCCACTCCATTATTTCACCAACTCGACCATTACCATGATAAGATTTTTGAATGGTTGGTGCTAACTTTTGGCTTGTGTAAGGCCAAGCTTAAGTTTGGGGGGAACCTTGTTGTATATATGTACATATATATTTTTTTGTTTTCTTTTTCTATAAAATAAAAAAAATTCAAAAAAATAAAAAATTATAAATAAATAAACAGGGGAGTGCTGACATTTTGACCCTCTTGGTGTAGCATGACAGTGAGGACACTGTCAAGTTTAAGTTTGGGGGTATGTTCGGTAAGTCTTCTTCCTTCGCATTCATGTGTATATTTTTGCATTTGCATACTTATTTTAAAACCGATAAAAATTGAAAATTTTCAAAAATTATAAAAATTAATGTATTCAATTTTGGCCTTATTTGACTAGAATTTGACAGATAGGTTAACTGGCTAGAAACAACTAGATCTTAGACTTAGTAAATTAAAAACCCTAAAAATAACCTTCCTTAAAGTTTAACGGTAGAAAGTACATGTCTTTGTAATTTATTTAGAAATAGGCAAATTTTGAGTTCATTTCTTGGGCTAAGTCAAAGCAGAGGAAAAGTATTGATATTTTTATTAGAGTATAAGTTTGAAAAATAATTCCTAGCTTAAGTCTAGATTCTGAAAATATATACCCTACAATTTGCACAATCACGCACCTTGAAACTTGGAATAGTAGAGGAGACCTTGAAATGCTCTTGTCTAAATTCCTTAGTACAATGAAAATAAAAGAAAAAAAAAGTGAATAAAGAGAAAAAAATAAACACTGGTTTTTGTGATTACTTAAGGCTACATTAATGAAAAAAATATTTAGCGAGGGTGCTTCATCACCTAGTGCCTTAGACTAACTGGTTTGGGAGTCACTGCTAAAGCCTTGGGTGTTGCAAGACTAGGAATTACGCTTTAATGTGCAAACACATCTTGTAATCGGTTGTTGGTACCTCAAGAAGTATTAACGGTCGCATGAAGGATGTGTAAGCAAAATTCATTTAAATTCACCAATTAATAAGTACTTTAGACAACGGACAAGGGTATGATTGCTTGATTTGAATTTCCAAGTGTAGGGGTGATTTATACACACACTTAGGGATATGTGATTGGTGTTTAGATGAGAGAAAGGAGTGAAGAATAGAACTTGTATCTTTAGTAGAGTTGATAGAAATTCCTAAGTGGAGATGGAACCCTAGAAGGAAAAACTTAAGAAATGCCAAAAGCTAAGTAAGTCTACAGAACATAATCTTAAGTTAAATGATAAGTAAGCGTGAAGAATACGGGTGGATAATTTATGAGTCGGTGATAATAGAATTCCTTGTTAGAAAACCTAATTGGAAAACAAAAGTCAAAAAAGCCAAATTGATAGGATTTTGTGGGTAGTATCCGCTGAAAACCCTCAGGAGACAACACTCCTCCTACTAGGGACACCTAGAGGTTTAACGGCTTGTTGCACGAGCTCAGTGCAATCGCGTTTCCCTGCGAAAGTGCGGTTAGGTTTTTGTCGAGAATAAAACTAAGTTTGCTCGAGGACGAGCAAAAGATAAGTTTGGGGGTATTTATTCATACCATAATATTGTATTATTATATTCCCCATTCTTATTCGTTTTATAAATAAACAGGTGCTTTTGACGTATGTCTGCTACATATTACAGGTTACAGGTTCTTGGACAGAAAATAGTGAAAACGATGAAAAGACGATGCAAAAGTGGACTTTGACCAACAAACAGTAGACTCTTGATCAACCCTAGATCAAAGATAAAATTCACAAAGTACAAGGCAATGCAAGGTCCAAGATTACAAAGCGAACGGTTAAAATTCCACCGCAATTATTTACTAGAGATCTGGAAGAAACATAGAAGCTATTTTTATAAAGGAAGCACAAAGAAAGAAAAGCCAACAAAGGAAATTTCAAGGCCCAATATTTCCTTTTAAGGAGACAGAGACATAAAATTTTACCAAAACTTGAAGTCTACTTTGACTAGGTCTTCCTAAGGATATTTTGGTAAATGTAGACGTGCGAATCAATTGTAACCTAGGATTTCCTATCCTCTATAAATAGGAACTCTAAATCATTGTAAAGGATGTCTCCCTATGCCTCTTTTTATCAATAAAATTTAGATTTCTTTTGGAGAGAATCGATGCCTCTTTTCATTTCAGAAATTCAGATCTGACAAGTCTTGTGTTGATGTTTGGAGAGAGCCATCTGTAAAGTAAGTAGGTAATTTCAATTCTTGCCCTAGGTAATTTTTCATTCTCTGCCCTAGATTAAATTTAATTCCTTACCCTAGTTAGATAGTTAGATCTTTAATTCAATTGCCCTAGATTAATTTAGTTTTTAGATTTAATTAATCCATTCACACCGTTTGGAATTAACTCGTAAGAGAGATTAGGAAATTCACAACATCCCTGTAGACCGACCCGTACTCACCGGCTAGCTACATGCGACGCCGTTCTTGATTGCGGTAATAGATAGTTTTTGAGATCAATCACTACACCATAGCCCTTCTCATTCAGAATTCTTTTGCCAAAACTCTTTAATTTTTCTTAGTCCAAGAAGTTGTACAAGTGGAGGTAGCCAAGGTCAAAGTTCCGGCGACGATTTGGGACAAATCCGGCGACGACGCGACTCCACGACACCTTCGAAATATTCCTCTACCTCCCCCTCTATAATCAATCAGTAAGTCCTCTCTCCCCTTCTCCATTTCCAATCTAAACAATCTCTTTTCAAAACTCGTCGGAAGCGGAGTTATTCCGACTTCCGAGTCTCTCTTCTTTAAAAATTCAACTTCTCTTAAACAAAAAATTTACCATCTTTTCATATATTGTTTAACAAACATAAAACAACAATTTGACCAAGTTTTAATTCAAATTTAATGTTAAACAAATTCTATTTCTCTTTTTCGGTAAAATACCATCAAGTTTACATACGACATTACTTTATCATTTTACTCATATTACCTTTAGAAATTGCACGAGATAATTACCTACCTCATCACAACACTCATCTTGACATAGCACGATGGCTTTTGTAACAGTTTTTTTTGGGAAAAAACACAATTTACATTAAAATATTTTAAACTATCAAAACCCGTATTCTTTAATTTGTTCTAATTAATTCCTTGCAAATAAGCCTCTACAACCCATTTTGGGGAACCCGATCGGGATGGTGCGAGTTATCGCACGTCCTTAGAACTAGTGGAGCGAGATGCAGACCTTCTCACGGAGCATTCGATCTCGATGGAATTTTCATTACAATTTTTAAGAAAACGTGATTTCTATTTAATAAATAAATTCTATTTTTTATAATTATATATATTATCAAAATATCTATTTTAAATATAATATATATTCCATGTTTTCTAATCAAAAGAAAAGAATCACAAAAGATCATGAAAATACCATCACATTCAATACAAGTCAAATTAGAAGAAAATACCATATACTATTCAAAATTAGGTCTATATCCACTAGAATATTTCATTTTAAAAAAATTACAACTATGAAAACTCTAAAGATGATAATTAAATACTTGAGGTGTATTTTAAAAATATATCAAAACTATTTTTCATAAAACCCCTTCAAGTTATATTAAATTACAATAAGACCCTAGTAAATATGGGTTTAAGCGGGACCAGTTCTCTTGAGCCTCAGGGAGCTGGAGAATATGGGAGCTTTCCTATTTAAGGTAGACAAACTAAAAACGATGTTATCAACACGGTAATTATCTTGGAAAAAGACACAAATCCTGCCGTACATGTGCAGTAGTTACCGATAACATCAAAACTTATTCAGGACTTCAATTCTGTTTAAAGAGTCTGACTCAATCTGAGCCCAGTCTAATATGAAAACAGTCCGAATACAATCTATGCTAGAATAAAATTCAAATATAACTGCAATACAACATGAATCCATTTATACCAGATACAATCAATATCAACAAGACTTGATTGAACCGAGCCATGGATATACTCTATTTACATGACTATCTATTTATATTTCTTCCGTTTACATGAACTACTGATATCATGGTTTCGGTAATTCCTAAATCTATACAAATCAATACATAATACATTACGGGGTTTTAAAGGGGAAGACTGGTACGGAATGTGTTAAAAGTGGCACGAGATGGTCATTAAAAGACGTAACTATACATCCATTGCCGTTGTTCCGTGGTTTTATTGATAGAGCCTTGTACTACGGGTTACCATAGTCCACGTTGTAAGTTGGACTTCTCTCGTATACACTGGCATATTTTGTACCAAGCTACAAACAACTGTGTTAGCATAACAATCAAATATTATACCCATTACTTCCTCTTATCTGTTTATTCTATTTCTATCTCTTTGGGACTTACCGAGTGATTGTTCGTTGACGACATTCCTATTTCTCTTCTTTCTTTGGAATGTTTTCAGGAGGACCCGACTCTGAGGAGTTCGAGACCAACCAGGAGCAATTGGAGCAAACCACTGAGCAACACAACCACTAGGCTTCACTTGTACTCACTTATACTTTCAGTACATGCCAGTTTTTAGGCATCGCTTTCCAGTATTTTATTTTACTTTCCAGTTGTATTGTAAAGAATGTTTAATCAATAAAAGTTGATGTTCATTTACATCTCTTGTAATTTTTCTTCTGTACTTTATCATATTGCTTATTTACGCTTAGCGTGTTTGCTTCTGAGTAAATGCATAACTGGCCAGTCACGTCTCCTTACCGTACACCGGGAAGCGGGGCGTGACAATACCTGTATAATTACCGGTTCTTTCTCTTTACTTGTTCTATTCTATTCTTACTTTTGGGACTTATCGAGCGCTAGTTCGCTGAAGACATTCATGTCTCTTTCTTTCTTTGGAATGTTCGTCAGGAGGATTAGACTCTCAGGAGATCGAGCCCAGTCAAGACGACTTGGACCAGTTCACAGAGCAGCCAGACTTCTAGCTTTTACCTGTACTTATTTTAGTTCATATGCCACTGTTTAGGCATTACTTTCTATTATTGTACATTTTCTTTTCAAATCAGTTGTAATGTAAATAATAAATGTTAATAAAAGTTTTTGTTCATATTACATCACTTGTCATTCTTGCGCATTTTAATTATATATTGCTTATTTACGCTTAGCATATTTACTTCTAAGTAAATACGCCGCATGCCTGCCACGCCTACTTCCCCATACACCGGGAAGCGGGGCGTGGCACCCCCAACATCGTCGAAGCCCTATTCGTACGGATTGACAGGTTTACGACAATAGTAGAAGCACTCTCCTATGTTCAGACATTCAACCATGATCGCCAGGTTCCTGGCGCTCTCGCTTCCTGAAACGACGACGTGTACGGGGTGGCGGAGGGGCGCGTTCAAGATCTCGGCCGCCTCGTACATGCTGATCTCAACGTCGCAGAATAATGGCGTGCCAATTCCGGCAGTTGCGACTCCCATACAAGGAATGATTCCTTGACTTATTAGGCGTCGGACAGTTCGACACGCAGACCTCAGGGGAGACTGGGCCGTCGCTTCAACGCCCGCCGTGCTCTCTCGCCCCCTGAGGAGACGTCGGTCAGGTTGCTTGATTCCAGGGGAGATTGATGTCCCCATATCCATCGAGGCCACGCACGTGGCTCACCTTAGGACCGACCACAAAGGGTTTCCCTAAGGACCTAAGGAACGTGATAGAATAAAACTGAAACCGCTCCATTGCGTAAGCCCAAAGCAAAGACAGCAGGCGCTCTGAGTGCGGGAAATCCTTGGGGTACCATCAGCGAATCGAGGCCATCGAGAAGAAGATCGAAGACATGCGCCACGCTACCCGTTCGGCTAGAGGAGTGGCAAAATACTCCACAGATTCGCTCACGAGGCACTTCATAGAGCAGTTACTGGGTGAGCGGGTCTTGTCTCGGAACAAACTGCCCAAGGAGGCCCTCTTCGACGGGAAATCTGAACCGAAGTACCAATTGGAAGCGTTTAAGGCAGGCATGAGCTTCCAAAACAACTCGGACGCAGCTCAGTACCGAGCCTTCCCCACCATCCTCATCCAGGCCAGCCGGGATTGGTTTCGCGGACTTGTGCCACGCTTGATCTTGACCTTTGACGAGCTGGCAACATAGTTCCTCGGTCATTTCTTCAGTAACTGACAACAAAAAAGGACGGTCGACTACCTGTTTACCATCAAGAGTGAAGACAGGGAATCTTTCAAGGGTTACATCACCCGCTTCTATAATGCCCTTCTGGAGGTCCCCGAGCACCGCGACGAAACAGTTATCTCCGCCTTGAGGTTCAGTCTTAGGCACAAAGAGTGGCTCCGCTCTTTTGCATTGGCCCGGCCTAAGACCATGGCAGAAATAAAAGTCTAGACCGAGTAGGAAATCCAACTCGAGTCAAAGGTAAATGCCAACTTACCCCGCGACGACCGAACTGACCAAAAGAAACGAGACAGAGAAGAGAAGAAAAAGGCCGACCGTCCAAAACTTTATTCTCTAAGGTTTCATGAGTACACTCCCCTGAACGTCTCCTAGGCCGAGCTACTAGAGGTGGCTAAGGGCGAGAGGTATTTCAAACTCCCGCCAGTTTCTCAAAGGTTGGGCAAGCGACTTCGCGGCCCGTATTGTGCCTTCCATCGATCACAGGGGCACCCGACTGAGAACTGCAAGCAACTCCATGACTATATCAAGGAACTGGTCAGCTCCGGTCACCCGGTGAAGTATTTACGAGACAAAAGAGAGGTAGATTGGGAGCAAGAGAACCAACCCCCTCCTGGAGAATTAACGGTCGGGTAGATCATGGTCGTCTCTGTAAGCTCGACTCCGAGCAACGAGGACACCCGCCGCTTCCGGCCGGTCATAACCTTAAGTGATCTGCCCCACAAGAAGTGCAAGATGAACGATCCAATTATCTTCACCGACGAGGACCTTCATGGCATATCACTCCCTCACAATGATCCCCTTGTGATAGCAGCCTGGGTAAACCAATACGAGGTCCGGAGAATGTTAGTTGACTCGGGGAGCTTGGAGGATAACCTGTTTTACGACTGTTTCTAGCGTATAAGATTAAATTCGTCTAACCTCCAACAAACCTCCCACGTCTTCTATGGGTTTATAAACCATTCCGTCTTGGCCGAGGGATCGATCACTCTCCCTCTCAACATTGGGGAAGCAGGAAGAACGCGAACCATACCGATGAATTTCCTCGTTGCCAAGATCCCGCCATCGTATAACATTCTCTTAGGTCGCCCCACCCTAAATGCCCTCCAGGCTTAGATCTCGACCTATCACCTCACGCTCAAGTTCCCTCTGGATAATGGGGGATAGGCCGAGCCTACGAAGACCATCAAACCCCAGGTTCTGTCTTTCTTCGACGTCTCCCGAGGAGAAAGAGGTTGACAATTTCGAAGATGTGTATGATCCTTGGGAATCTCTGGATACACGCGACGACCAAAAAGAGATTCGCGGCTCCCCAATGGAGGCTTTGTTAGAGGTTCCTCTTAGGGAAGGAGGCGACGACCGAACTGTCCAGATCGGCTCACTCTTAACAGGGGGCCCTCGGGACAGCCTGATCCAGTTCCTCCGGAACAACTCTGATGTGTTCGCTTGGACACCAGCGGACATGCCCGGGATCGACCCTAAGGTGATCTCCCATAAGCTCGGGGTCGACTCGAAAGCCCGGCCAATTCGACAAAAGAAAAGAAGTTTCGCGTCAATAAAGCAGAAGGCAATAGAGGAGGAGATGGAACGACTGCTCGTGGCCGACTTCATCAGGAACCTGTACTAATTGGCTTGTCTAGCAAACGTGGTCATGGTCAAGAAGGCAAACGGGAAATGGTGTATGTGCGTTGATTTCATCGATCTAAACAAGGCCTGCCCTAAATACAACTACCCACTCTCTTGGATAGATCAGTTAGTAGTCAGCTCGGCCGGTCATGAGCTACTGAGATTCATGGAAACCTTCTCCTGTTATAATCAAATCCGGATGAATCCAGCCGATGAAGAGATAACCGTCTTCACCACCGATCGAGAAGTTTACTGCTACAGGGTAATGCCCTCCGGCCTCAAAAACGCCTGGGCAACGTACCAGCGGCTAGTCAACAAGTTGTTCAAACCACAAATTGGGAGAAATATAGAATTCTACGTCAACGACATGCTCGTGAATCCACCTTGTCAGCCGAACACACCACAGACCTCGGCGGGACATTCGATGTCCTGCGAAAGTACAAAATGAAGCTGAATCTAGCTAAATATGTGTTCGGCGTCACGAGCGGGAAATTCCTTGGATTCATGGTCACCTACTGAAGAATCGAAGCAAAGCTGGAGAAGATCAGGGCTATCATCGACATGGCGACACCCAGGAGCAATGTTGATATCATGCGGCTCATAGGTAGGATGGCTGCTTTGAGTCGCTTCATGTCAAGATCTAGAGAAAAGTGCTTGCCTTTCTTCAAAGCTTTAAAGAAGATACCCAGGTTCGAATGGTCCGGGAAGCACCAAATCACTTTCGAACAGCTCAAGGCACATCTGGCGACCCCCCTGCTTCTTACCCGACCAGCTGAGGGGGACGAGCTGTTACTGTATCAGGACGTCTCCGACTAGGCTGCCGGCTCCATACTCTTCAGAGAATTCGAAGGAATACAAAGACCGATCTACTACGTTAGCCACATTTTCAAGGACGTGGAGACTGGATACTCAGCCATAGAAAAAATAGTCCTGGCACTCGTCGTCGCCTCCAGGAAGATACACGATCATCGTTCTCACCGAAAGACCTTTGGGGAATATCCTCAGTTTCCCCGAATCGTCGAGCCGCTTAGAGAAATAGAGATGGGAGTTTTCCCAATTAGACATCTGGTACCGACCAAGGCAAGATATCAAAGCACATGCCCTAGCCGGTTTCATGGAGAATGAACCATTCCCAATAAGGAAGGAGCGCCGGCGTGAGGCCCTAACCAATGGCCCTCAGTCGATGAGACGCTCGGCCTGATTCCGGATTGGGTACTTTATGTAGACGGCTCCTCCACAGAGGAAGGGTGCGGGGTCAGGTTAATCATCCATGGTCCGAATGAAATATATATAGAGTACTCTCTAAGACTTGGCTTCAAGGCATCGAACAATGCCGTGGAATACGAAGCCTTATTACTAGGGATATGAATCGCCTCCGAGGTGGGGCTAAAGGCGATCAGGATCCACAGCGACTCCGCGCTAGTTTTTGGTCAGGTGACCGGACGTTTCGAAGCCAGGGAACCCTGATGATGAAATTCCTAGCGGAGGTAAAAAGACTTCGGAGAAATTTTGATGAGGTCCAAGTAGAACAGATTCCCAGGAGCATGAATGCCGAGGCTGATGCGCTGAGAAAACTCGCCTCTTCTTATTCGTCCAATCACAAAAAACATCCTCTTCGAAGTCCTGCCATGGCCCAGTATGGAAGATAGAGAAGTAATACACCGGATCTACACTGCTCAAAGAGATATCTCGGATTGAAGAAAACCCATTATAAAGTTCCTTAAGGACGGAATACTTTCTGAGGACCGAGTTGAGGCACGCAGGGTCTGTATAAAAGCTTATCAATTCATGTGGAGCAAGGGAAACCAGTATAAAAAGTCGTACACCCAACCTCTACTCCGATGCATCGATCCCAACGAAGCAGATTACGTCCTTCGAGAGATAATGAAAGAGTCTGAGGAGCACATCAAAGGGCCCGCAGTCTAGTTCAAAAGACATTATTGCAGTGGTATTCCGACTATACACCAAGACGCAGAAAATCTGGTCAGAAGGTGCAAGACCCGCCAACTCTTTAGAAGCATCTCTCGGCTACCCGCTACCGAGTTAACGCTACTAAGTTGCCCTTGGCCATTTGCGCAGTGGGGGATGGATATGGTTGGACAACTCTCCACCGGCACGGGAGGACACAAATACATCCTTGTCGCCATGGACAACTTTACAAAGTGGATTGAAGCCATGCTGATCAGGAAACCGGATGCCACCTCTACGGTGAAATTCCTGTAAAATAATATAATATCCCGCTTTGGAATCCTGAGGTGCATCATCACCGACCACAGAACTAACTTCGAAAATGACAAAATCAGAGAATTCTGCAGTGACTATCATATATTGATGAAGTTCTCTGCGGTCGCGCATCCCCAATGCAACGGGCAAGCCGAGATAGTAAATCGAGAGGTCATCCGGGGGCTCATAGTCCGTCTGGAAGGAAGACAGGGCAGCTGGGTCGAGGAACTGCCTTGGGTACTGTGGGCATTACAAACATCGAGAAAAACACCCACGGGAAAAATCCCGTTTAGCCTCTGTTACGGCACTAAGGTAATGTTCCCCGCAGAATCGGCCTGCCTAGTTATCGAGTCGAGCACTTTGAAGACGAGGTTAATGTCTTAGCGGTTCGAAACAACCTAGTCTTCTTATTGGAAAAAAGAGATCGGGTACAAATAAGGATGGCTGCATATCAGCAGCAGACCGCTTGATATTACAACGTCTGGATTAAACATCGAGCTTTTAAGATAGAAGACTTATCCTACATCGAAACGAATTCTAAGACTAAGGGAAGCAGCAAAAGTTCTCCCCGAAGTGGGATGTTCCATTCCTCGTAACAGAGACATTTCTCGGCGGAGCCTACCGTCTCCAGGATTCCTGAGGGCGTGACTTTCCTCGGCCATATAATGCCGAAAAGCTTAAGTTGTACAGATAAACTTGTACCCTTTCGAATAATAAAATTCCGTTTTATGTCGACTGGAGTTTCTAACCTAAGCCCTCACAAGCGAGTAAATTCCTGCTCGGCCATGAGGCCGACGGATAGTCTCCTATTCACCGCGCTCACTCAAAACGGGTTGCTTCCTTCTCGAAAAAATACGGGCCCTATAGCATTGGGCCACGTGCTTTCTCTAGCCCGGCTCAGAAGCAAGGAAGATATCCCAGAATAAGTGACCCGGCGCGCTCAAAGAGCAGCTGACCTAAGTCTAGCTCCCCCCTTCTTCCCTCGGCTCCGAGTCAAAGAATTGGGGGTGAAGCACTGATCCGCTTACACTAATAAAGATCCACCCGCGTTTTGAAAAAAAAAACACAGAGGATCGACGTTCCGCATTCACGAGTATAAAGATGTCCTTAAGCAAAATAAAATTTATTAAGAGGTATTCTCGGCTCCTCTGCCTTACAAAATAGGGAAAGGACTCGCCAAGAAAGGAAAAAGCATATACTCTCTAACTATTATAGCAAAGGGGGAAGCGGATTGAGAAAGAATTGGCGATGATACTCGAAGGAGAGTTCCTCCAACCAAGCCCAAGTGGTCTCTGCCCGCTCTGCCTGTCGATGCCCGTGGACACGAGAAGCTATGGATCCGCCGGGGACTCCCGTTGCCGAACACGATGCCGCAATCAACCTCTACTGGAAACATTCTAGAAGAATATTTGTTGAGCGCTGATCAGTCAAATTTATTGCATATTTGTATGGTTATTTCCATGTTATTATTAATTACAAAAATGTGTTATTTGTAATTTAAGAACATATGTGGGTTTATTTGTAAAAAGAGTATTGTCATATGTTTCTTAATTTATAATTAATATAATTAGGGAATATATGCACATCATATTTAAATAAAATATTCATGAGATTATTTATTATTAAAATATGCATATCATATCAAATATTCTTAACCAATATTCTTAAGATATCATATAATTTAATTGATTGGAATAATATCTCAAATAAAACAAGTACTGCTAACAAGATGATTTGAGATATTATGCGGGTATTATAATAGATCATTTCAAGTTTGAAAAATAATTAGGAGATCCACATCAAATCGAATCACCAAGCCAAATCTGCCGAATGTTATAGCAAATTGAAGAATCTCGAATGGCAGAGACAAACAACAATATTTCAGAATATTCTTATAAAAAGGATCTCCAAATATTGAGAAAGGAAGGCACGAGAAATCCGGAGGCATAAATCCACCAGGGGCAGCAGATCCGCGGCCAATAGGGGCAAATGGCGGCGGTTGCACGATCATTTGGTGGCCGTAGGATGTGAAAATTCAAGATCTTGATCGTCTTTACACACACTTCAATATGATGTTTAGGGTTTCAAGTTTCAGATCCTATATAAAGAACCGAGAGCAATCTTTCTAGAATCATCGAACTATTTATTGAAATATCGACTGATCTACCAAGTAAGCTATCTAGAGAAAACTAGAGTTTTTAATTTGGTTTTTCAGCAAGCAACTTTTGTAATGCACTAGTTATTAAATAAAAAGTAGTTCTTTCTTTTAATTTTTGTTGCATTTACTTTCCACATTTACTTTCCGCATTTACTTTCTGTATTTTTAATTTTAATTATGGGTTCTGTTTTCTTCCACCTTTTTTTACATCGTCGATCTCCATGAGTGAGTAAATTCTTTCTTACTAGGGTTTGTAGGATAGGGTAGAATAATGGATGAAAAATATCACTTAAATTCTATTTAAAGTTTTAATTTTTATAAATTTTAGCAAAATGAATATTAACCCTCTTATCGGACGTGCTATCAATTCATGATAGTTACGACCACGATTTGAGATTCGTTATAATTAGTTTGTTAAAGGCTTGAGACAAATAGGGATCAATGGAAGGACAAGGGTCGGTAGAGGGAAATCCTAATTCTCTCCAAGAACCCTAATCCACATTCATCACTATTTCTCTAGCAATAAATAATTAAAATATAGAAAGAATTATTTTTAAAATTCCATGCATTAATTACTAAATCCTATAAACCCTATAAGGCCTTCTATTATAAACTTTTCTAACCTTCTTAGTAATAAATGATAACAATTCCAATTTTCTTCTATCAACTTGTCTAAAGTAAGAAAAGTAGTTCACCGTTTCCCTGCGGACGATCTGTACTCACTAGTGGTTATCTATTGTGACCATTATTAATTTGCGGTATTTAGAACACACAAACACACACTTAACACCGTTATTGATTGCGGTATCCTACCATTTCTTTAAGGGATATGATAGAACGCTCTCGAAGTAACAGTTGGACACCTCACTCAAATTTCTATCAACGTGTAAAAATTCAACACCTTCTTATGTTGATAATCCTTTTAAGGCTAGTAAGGAAACTTCTAAACCAATGTCCATTACTGAGCATATTGTGAAGGTCCGCAGTTAATGTTTCATAACTTTCACTGCTCCAAAACCGTTAGGACAACAATTACAGTTATTTCCATATGAACATGTTGATATTCATTTTAAGGCGAATATGGAAACTTTTACACCCATGACTATTGCTGAGCAAATTGCAAAAGCTAGCGCCAACAATTCAACAAATCTCAATCTTCTTCATATCACAATATTGATCTTAACCCTTTTTATGAAAATTGGATACACCCTTCTAACTCTTATCAATAGTACCAGACATTCACACCCTCTCATGTTGATACTTCTCTTGAGGCTAATGTGGCAATTCGTAAACCCATTTCTATTGCGGAACACATTGAACTCGTCCGTAATCAACAATTAAACAAATTCCAACCATACTCAATTGCTGCATCTTATCTAGACAGTGCTTCTGAAAATCAATTAGGAAGTTCCACGGTTCAAAGAGAATTCTTCATTGAAACTTCTTCACAAACCATGCTTAGTCTTGAAGTAGAGTTGGAATTGAGTAGTGAAAAAGAACCTGGGATCCCTTCAAGTCAAACCAGAACCAATTATTTTGATCTCGACACGTTCAATCCTGAACCCCAACTAAATGTATTTGATGATCAACCGCTTAATAATCTAATTGATGTGGTGCCCGAGAATAACATGTTTAACTTTTCCAATCGTAAGTGTGAAAGAGAGCCTTACACCTTTTTGAACCAAACCGATCCTTATTCGACTACACTTGAAATTTCAAACCTTCCAATTCCATCCAGTGAACCTAGTGATCCATCTATTAAGGATAATATAATTAATGAATTTTTAAATAACTATTCGTTTGATTTGACTGAAGGTGCTAGTGAGATCGGTGATGAGAATATCTTTGAAGATGAATTCGCTATGTTGGATGAGTTGGATTCTCCGACCCATCATGTCCCTTCCATTGAATGTGAACATCTTCCTATATATTTAACCGATTCTATTCTTACCACCAATCTATCTGATATGCAAAACGATATTCATCCTTCATCTCTCACATCTGGTTCAACAATGTTCAACACCCAAGTTCGTTTACCCATTTCATTACATACTTTCTTTGGTTCTTCTCATCTTCTTTCACTTTCACCGAGATTTGATGAACCACACTCCGATATTTCGATTTCTATGATTCTTGAAAGGCCACTTGAGTTAGACTCTTTTGAAAATAAGGTAGACAAGCTTTTCGAGTCTCCTACCTCCATAATTTCTGAAGAATCGAGTGTTTTGAATCCTGATGTGCAACACATTGACCTTGAAATTTTCAACCTTCCTAGTGAACCTGCCTATTCCACTAACATGGATATCGATTGCTTTCTTTTCGATGAGATCATCATTCGGAACATCAATAAAAGTTTCGAAAATATTTCCGCCGAAGAACTCGCATTTCTTAAAGACTTGGATACTGTGATGAATCAACCTCCACCGGAAATTCGTGCGCCTCCCTTTGATGCTGAAGAAGTTGAACCGTCACCCTTTCTTCATATCACATATAAGAATACGACTATTCCACCCGTTTTTTATCTTTCACATTCTCGTTTTTATTCACCATCATTTTTTCGTCTCTACCAACCGAGACGTAAAACATTTTGATTACACCTCTTATCTTACCCCCACTTCATTTCTTATCGTTACTCTTATTTCTTTTTCTTCTACTTGAGACATGATACATCCTTCATTCTTATACAGTAACGAGTTTTCTTCACGTCTATCCGTTTCATATTCTCCTACCAACCATGGTGTTACCTTTATAAAATATTTGAATGGTTGGTTTTAACTTTTGGTCTTTGTAAATTTTTGTATAGATCGATAATATTTATTCCCCCTTCTTATGTTTAATTTCAATGAAAACACTGTTTTACTCAAGTTTGGGGGGAAAGAAGAAAAATATTTTCAAAATGGCTCTTAAAAGAAAGGAAATTTTTGCACGATTGTGAACCAAGAACAAGTTTGGGGGAGGATTTTACTGTCATTTACTCTTGACCCATTCTTTATACCATCTTATTGAACTGTTCCTCCTAATCATCTGGTTTTGAGCTTACATGACAATATTAGTAAGGACACTGCTACAAACAAGTTTGGGGGGATGGTTTGTATGGATGGTCTGTATATATACACGCATCATATGTAAATATTGCACTGCATAAATTTTGAAAATTAAAAGAAAGTGAAAAATACATATGAAAGAAAGGAAGAGATTTAAGAAATGTAAGAAAATTAGATATTTTAAAACGAAACTAGTGATACGTAGTCATGAGCGGTTGTTCTAAGGGTCAGTAAGATGGAGCAATCACAAATCTGCGGATAGAAATAAATTTGAAAAATAGTCCCTATTCTTGAGTCCAAACTTTTGAATGTTGATACCCTATTATACGCACTTGCACACATCTTGAAACTTGGAACAATAAAGGATATCTTGAAATACTCTTGCCTGAAAACCTTAGTATGAATATTTATATATATAAATATATATATATATATATAAATCAACAAAATATAAATGGTGCAGAAAAATAAACACTAGTTTTGTAATTACTTAAGGCAGCATATAAAAAAAATTTAGCGAGTGTGCCTTATCACCTAATGCCTTAGACCAACTGGTTTAGGAGTCACTGCTAAGCTTTAAGTGTTGCAAAACTAAGATATTGCTAAGTACTCCTTAATAAGTGAGCACATTTGGTAATCGGTTGGTTAGTATCTCAAGAAGTATCAACGGTTGCATGAAAAATGTATGAGCAAATCCATCTGAAAACATCACCGACTAAAAAGTACTAAGGATATGGTAAAAGGGTATGATAGCTTGAATTGAATTCTCCAAGAGTAGGATGACTTTTACACACACGTAGGGGTATATGATCAATGTTTGGAGGAAAGGTAGGGAGTAAGACTAAAGACGATGTTTTATTGAGGGATGATGCGGTTTCCGAAATATTTTCAAGACCATTAAGATATGGCTCATGACAACTAAAAAGCTAGTGTAGTTTGAAACTCTTATTTTCAAGTTTTTTATTTTATATGTTCCTTATCTTTGTATGTAATTTTTATCTTCTTTCTTTTATTTTGGGATTTTGTAGATATAATCCGCTGAAAATCCTCAGAAGACAACACTCCTATTCCTACAGACACCTAGAGATTTAACGGCTTGTTGCATGAGCTAAGTGCAATCGTGTTGCCTACGAAAATGTGCTAGGTTTTTTCTTTTTCTTTTTACTAAATAGCTTGCTCGGGACGATCAAAGATAAGTTTGGGGGTATTTGCTAAGTCAAATTTATTGCACATTTGTATGGTTATTTTCCCTATTATTATTAATTACAAAAAGGTATTATTTGTAATTTAAGAACATATGTGGGTTTATTTGTAAAAAGAGTATTGTCATATGTTTATTAATTTATAATTAATATAATTAGGAAATATATGCATATCATATTTAAATAAAATATTTATGAGATTATTTATTATTAAAATATGCATATCTTATCAAATATTCTTAACCAATATTCTTAAGATATCATATCATTTAATTGGTTAGAATAATATCTCAAATAAAAAAAGTGCTACTAACTAAATGATTTGAGATATTATGCATATATTATAATAGATCGGATCAGGTTTGAAAAATAAGTAGGAGATCCACATCAAATCGAATCATCAAGCCAAATCTGCCGAATGTTAGAGCAAATTAAAAAATCTCGCAACGGCAGAGATTAAGAGAAATATTTTCAGAATACTTTTACAAAAAAGATCTCCAAATATCAAGAGAGGAAAGGCATGAGAAATCCGAAGGCACAAATCCACCAGGGGGCGGCCGATCCGCATCCAATAGGGGCAAATGGAGGCGGTTGCGTGGTCGTTTGGTGGCCGTAGGATGTGAAAATTCAGGGACTTGATCGTCTTTGCACACACTTCAATTTGATGTTTAGGGTTTCAAGTTCCAGAATCTATATAAAGGACTGAGAGATATCTATCTAGAATCACCGAACTATCTATCGAAATATCGACTGATCTACCAAGTAAGCTATTTAGAGAAAACTAAGGTTTTGTAATTTGGTTTTTCAGAAAGAAACTTTTGTAATGCAATAGTTATTCAATAAAAGGTAGTTCTTTCGTTTAATTTTTGTCGCATTTACTTTCCGCATTTACTTTCTGCAATTTCATTCTGCATTTACATTCAATATTTTTAATTTTAATTATTGGTTCCGTTTTCTTCCACCTTTCTTTTATATCGTTGATCTCCATGAGCGAGTAAATTTTTGCTTCTATGGTTTGTAGGATATGGTAGAATAATAGATGAAAAATATCACTTAAATTCTTTTTAAAGTTTTAATTTTTATAAATTTTAGCAAAATGAATATTAACTCTCTTATCGGGCGTGCTATCAATTCATGATAGTTACGACCACGATTTGAGATTCGTTAATAATTATTTTGTTAAGGGCTTAAGACAAATAAGGATCAATAGAATGACAAGGGTCAGTAGAGGGAATCCCTAATTCCCTCCAAGAATCCTAATCCACATTCATCGCTATTTCTCTAGTAATGAATAATTAAAAAATAAAATGAATTATTTTTAAAACTCCATTTATTAACTACTAAATCCTATAAACCCTACAAGGCATTCTATTATAAACTATTCAAACTCTCTTAGTAATAAATGATAACAATTCCACATTTCTTCTATCAACTCGTCTAAAGCAAGAAAAACAGCTCACCGTTTCCTTATGGACGACCCATACTCACTAGCGTCTAGCTATTGCGACACCGTTATTGATTGCGGTATTTAGAACGCATTAAGAAACTTTTTCATGATTAATCAAGCGGTGCCGCCTGCTCTTCGAGATCAGACCCAGCTCATGGACCGTGCTCATTTTGTCGACCGCCTCTGTAACACCCGAGCCCAATACTACTATTTTCTGTTACCGGTTGAGCATTAGATAGTACTTATCTCATTTATCTCACTTGTTTGGGTCTTACTGTAAAATTTTATCTGGCAAAGTCATTTCTGCATATAATAAATTTTAGCATCTAAAACGAAATTAAAAATATCTATCTTGGCCTACTCGACACCCTTAGCCGCGTGGTAGCGTCCGTGCATCGAGTTCTCGTCCTATTCGGTGAAACGGGCGAGTTCGGACGGCTACGCGCGCGTACAGGTGTCCGACTTGGGGGTATGTTTTTTAATCATAAAACACCACATTTTAAAATTTGGAACCCGCTTAAAATCCTATTATTTAAATTTCAAATTTTTGGACCCAACCCGGGCGCGATTTGGAAATGTTTCATTTAGCGCCAAAATCCCAAATTAATAAAATATTCAAAACCATAATATATTCATAATCTTACTGTTAATTTAACATTTAAAATTCTTTTCAATATTCATTTAAACCCACGAATCTTTCCCCTGGCCAATCAGGGAAAGTTTAATCCCGTGGGCCCCTCCACTTACTCTCTCTCTCTATATCTCGTATCTCTTTCTCTCACTCCCTCTATCTCACTCTCTCTCTCTCACTCTCTCTCTCTCTTCCCTATATATTCTTCTCCCCCTTCATTTTTTAAACCAAAAACACAGAACCCCCCACGCGAGAAATCCATCGCGAACCAGAACCCTAGCCGTCTTCACCATCACCGCCGCAGCCCCGACGCCGGTGCCAACGCCACTGTCGTCCTCGCCTCCGCCTCCTCGCCTCAACCGACCCTTGTTTCCTCCCCCGCGCAACTGCTGCGGCCACCTGCAGAAGTTCCCTACATCAACCTCCTCGCCGGCGGCCCTCGTCGTTGCCTTCCGCGCCG
This sequence comes from Agapanthus africanus, assembly GCA_030015575.1. Taxonomy (NCBI): domain Eukaryota; kingdom Viridiplantae; phylum Streptophyta; class Magnoliopsida; order Asparagales; family Amaryllidaceae; genus Agapanthus; species Agapanthus africanus. The sequence continues at coordinate 16,198,256 of JASDDO010000026.1, read as the reverse complement.
CCGACCAACACCTCGCCGTGGTTCCCTCACCATCACTCTCCTTCTCCCGGTGCACCCCCTGACCAGAACAGCGACCCCGGCTACTCCCGCGACTTCCCTGTGCTGCCTGAAACGTCGCCGGCGACCCCCTACGCCGCCCCTGGCCGTCGCCGACGAGCCCCAACCATCTCTAAACACCTTGTAAGTTCCCCTCCACCTTTCCTTTCCTCTTCCCTTTTTCCAGAACTGAAAACAGTCGCTGGAAGTTTTGCAGATCGCCGGAGACGCCGTCCTCGCCGCCATCGATCTCGCCGTCATCGCAAATACCCTCTGGACCAGTGAGTATTTCCCCCGTCATCTTCTTCTCTGGTCTTTTCCTTCTTTCCAAAGTCTATACCCGGTTGAAACCCTAATCACTGTTTTTGTGCTCGCCGTAATCCGGCCGTGCCGGTGACGTGTCCCGACGATCTAGCGGAGTGCTCTGACCCGTGAGGTCCCTTGGTTCGTCGTCTGGGTTCAATCCGTGAACCGTGCGTCCGTCGCGTGTTTCCCCGCCGATGTTACGTTCCGTTTTTCCCGGTTCGCGACCCGTCGAGGCAAGTATCACTTGCTACATGCTATACTATACATTTATATATGTTTTGACACATTAAACCTGCAAAACTTAACTTGGTATAGTCGTTTCTCATTTGGTTGCAATATGACATATATCATCTTACAGTTAACATAAAACTTACAGTTTGCCAATTTAAAACTAATAACTAAGTTTACCTGTTAACCATATTTTTACTGTTTAATAGATGGTAGCCCTTACCCATGTAGTTCTATTACATTCGGACATTCGTATTCAAAGGCTTGATATAACTGTATTGCATCATCATTTAAACTATTGCACCGTTAAGGGTGCTCAAAACCTGTTAATATAATAGAACGGCTGCACTGTATTACTGCACTCTTGTGATTGAATGCCACTGTTTATTGTTGTTTAACTCATTGCTTATTTCCTGCTGTTAACACCCTGTTCGATTATATATCTGTTTGTGAGCACACCCACGATATGGTTACATCTTGACTTGACTTTGTTACACATGGTATATATTGATACACCTGACATGGTACCGTTTACTGTTGACTTGACCTGATGTTGTATTACCTGACCTGTTTCCTGATCTCGTGCCTAATGCCAACAAACCTGACATGTATTCCTCATGGACCATTCCTGTTGTCTATCCAGACAAACCTGCTTTTACCTGATCCTGTGTTGGCATTAGTTCTTGATTACTGAATACCTGACCTGACATATATAACTTGGGGGTATGGGGAAATCAAAGGTGAAACCTGAATTGTAACTCGACAGTTCACTACCTGTTCTGGTGTACACATTCTTGTTTTGTGCCTAGCGGTATGTCTCGGTTTCGGCCGAGAATATTGTGGCCGTGGTCCCGGGTATGTACGGGATACTATCGAGTGTACACATTCCTGTTTTGTGCCTAGCGGCATGTCTCGGCTGCAGCCGAGAATATTGTGGCCGTGGTCCCGGGCATGTACGGGATACTATTGAGTTACATCGACGATTCATTATTTGATTTCAGAGACTTTAGACTAGGAAACCTGATAGAACAGTTTAGTTACCCACTGCACTTTACCCTGTACTGCTTGTTTCACATTATTGCTTTATCCATGTTCATTTCGCATTGCCTGTTACATTGTTCATATTATATTACTGGTTGACATGACGTGCTGACGTCTGGGTTTTGCATGGCCCAGATTCTCTACCACTGTCGCAGTCCGAGCAGGAGTACTTCAGCCAGCAGGCTGAGTTGTGAGTCCAGTAGTGGTTAGTTTTATTTCCTGCATTTATTTCCAGATGTGAGCCCGCATTATGGGACATACTTTTCCGTTATTGTATTGGATCATTTGGTTCCGCATTTATTTATCATTGACTCTTGTTATTCTGGATTGTGGACATGTTTTTAGATAGTTTTTTCTTGTTCTTGATATCTCTACAGCCGTAATGTGACTGTGGTTGGATACTTTCTACCCACAGGTAGCATGGTTGGCTATGTCACGTGCCCAATCTAGCGTACTCTGGGAAGCGGGGCGTAACAGCCTCCTCCAGTGCCTGCTGGGACAAAGCCTTGTAAAGACCCAGGGAAGACTTCCATATTGCGTAAATAAGCACCTGTAGGAGAGGGGATCAGCGAGGTAGTAAACACCCACTGTGACGCTCCAGACGATCTATCACGGTATTATACGTCGCCTCAGAACTATCAATTTCGTATAAATATACGTCATCTCGAGATACAATGTCTCGGTTGGTTTATACACGGCCTGCCATCAGGAAGAGGCGAAATGGCTAGGAGCAAATCAACGTGGGTGCCTAAAGAGGGGTCATGCCTTCACTATTTATAGCCTCAGCAAAAATATGGCATCCGTTTACTGGCTTGCTCCTTCCCATATGGATCTGGGAAGATTGAACGATATCTCCAAGAGAGAGGTGGGTATCTCGAGATGCCCTCCATAGACGCTGAGATCTCGAGAATCAAGGAGGCGTAGATATGGAAACCTTCGCTTGCAGCTTCCTGCTCGGCTCATCCGCGGCGGGCAGCTTCCTTTCCGGCTATAATATGGATCCAAAGTCTTCATCACGAGGCGGTCGAGTAGTTTCCTGCTCGTCTCATCCACAACTGGCTGCTTTTTGCCCGGCTACACTGTGGATTCAAAGCCCTCACAATGAGGAGGCCGAGTAGCTTCCTGGTCGGCTCATCCATGTCAAAGTCTGTAGACAGACCCCTATACGGTGCACGATTGCAAAGTGAACAAACTCCTATCAGAACCCAAGTGAATAAAGCTCAGATTCGCTCGTTCCGAGGGACCCAGGCCGCACCCGATCCAAGGGATATCGATCTTTTTACACTTGGTGTTCGCTCATTCTCACGTCACCTCGACTCTGGGGTGAGGAGGGACACCGGTCTATTTACTCTTTGTGTTGGATCCTTCTCATGTCACCTCGACTCTGGGGTGAGGAGGGATGCCGGTCTATTTATACTTGGTGTTCGTTGATTCTCGCGTCACCTCGACTTCGGGATAAGGAAGGACACTGGTCTATTTATACTCGGCGTTCGTATTTTGCGTTCGCTCATCACATCAACTACGAGGGACACCGGTCTATCCACACTGGCGAAATATACAAGAGTAAAACATTGCGGCCATACATATCATCGACGGGTTAAAAATACTTTATTGATATTCTGCGTTATGTACAAGGTATTATAGGCTCCCCGGCCTTACATGATGCCCGAAGTCTCACAAAAAATATAATAACAAAAAAAGTGGGGACAAAAAACAGGAAGGACGGCAGCCTAAAGTTGCCTTCTCGGCCGCCACTTCCCCTGTTCGGCGCATCTTCCAGGAGCCTCGGTTGCGGCCTCCAGCTCGGCGCTTCCGCCTACTGCCTCGCCTCCTCCCGCCGGCTCAGCGCTTCCTCCCTGAGGCACTACCTCGGCCAGGGGATACCTCGCCCGAAGCTCCTGTTCGTCGAACCCGGGCATCGCTTCTTTGACAGTGTTGAGAGCGTTGTGCCACCCGACGGCCGTGGAGTCGGCAAGGTCCATATAAAATTGATCAGAGGCCTTGTACTCCTCCATGGCCTTTTCTGCCATGCCCTCAGTGAAAGTGTGTCTTAGCACCTCTACTTGGTTTCCATATGCATAAAGTATGCAATTTAAAAAAATCTAGAGGTCTAAGCTACACTAACCTATAATCGAACTAAAGAATTAGGGTTTGTAAAGAAATAAAGAAAGTTCTATACTAAAGTGAATAGGGTTACAACCTTTGTAGACCAAGTCCTTCACTTCTATAGCTCCAAGTAGTAGTCCCTAGAACTCTTCTTAGGCTCCACAAGATGAAAGGAACGAGCTTACTTCGTCGTCTTCGAGGCCGAAGATGATCCATTTTGAAGTTTCTCTAACTCAAGCCACCTCTTCACTAATCAAGGAACTAGTGAAGCAAACAACCTAAACTAAAGGTCTTGTAAAGTGTAGGTTGATGAAATAGGAATTTTGCTCACTTTAGAAATGTATTTCTCTTTTTATTTTTCAACTCAAGAAAATCTAGAGAGGAAGAAGATGAACTTGGGTGAAGAAAATATCTCAAGTGATCATAAGAGAGCTAACCATGAGCTAAAGATATTATTGGGGTGAGAAAATATCTAGAGTAAGACAAAAGGAGAGACGAGTCATGGATTCTACATGTTTCTACAAGTATCTTAAGCCATGCCCATTTATCCACTCATTTTATTTTGCTCTTAATAAATAATTACCCTAATTATCATTAGATCATAGTGTGAGTCTCATACACCCATGTTCATTGTATCATCTACCATGACAAAATAGTATTATATATATCATTATATATATTACAAGAGAAGAAAATCATTAGTGAGCTTATATTAGTTAATATATATTAATATATCAAATATAAAAATATATATCAAATTATTAAATCAACACTTAATTCAATAATCCGGTCATATCATATATATAACCGACTAATATCACTTATATGTATATCACATTATTAAATCAACACTTGATTCAATAATCCGGTTCTATCAAATATAACCGTCTAATATTCAATACTAATTAATATAATATATATATATATATATATATATATATATATTATTAAATCAACATTTGATTTAATAATCCGGCTAATATAAAATACAAAAATATATATCAAATATATATTAACAATATATACATATACCATTGAATCAACACTTGATTCAATAGTCCGGTCATATCTCATATAACCAGACTGATATCAAATATCGTGAGATTAGAATACGGTATCATATACTCGTATTTAATCAAGCTCCCACACATATCACCATATGTGCCCTACTTCGTTTCTCTTGAGCTAGGAAACCTTTGTGTGAGACTCTAAAGACTCGTTAATACGCCAGCAGTAGGTAATGATCACATCAGTCACTCACAAGCCGTCAGCGGTACCAGCTGGACGTAACGGCCACCCAGGTATTGAAAGAATAGAAGATCAAAGAGCAATCTTGTCCAAACTCCCGCAAAGCCTATAAGCAACACTTACCGTACAGTCTGGTCTCTTCGTATGATATGTCGTATATCAAATCTAAGGATAGAATCGTCAAATCTCGGTTACTTGATAAGTCATGCCGATGAGTGGCCTATAACCGTTCGAGAAACTACTGATAACACTTACCAGTAAATCTCATTATCCCTGGCCATGGACTTGCTGTTATAGCCAATCGAGCATAGCGCAACATCAATTCCTTATACCGGGAGAGACGAAACCCCTCCTATCGCTCACTGCCTCCATGTGACTCGGGACTGTACCCAAAATCCACCTGTTTGTATGAATCCTTTGAGCCGTGGTAGGAAGAAAATCAAAGCACAGTGGGAATCACATAAGATACTATGACGATCTCGGGTCTACAGACTAAGTTGTACAAGTGTCACTAGAGAAATGCTATCTGACGATAGGTATGGTACCAACTAGGAGTCATCGGCAAGTCATGTTCGGTGTACCCATTCTCTAATGAGCACCTGTGTACAATCTTTGATGTCAAACACCAATGGATGTGGGATCAACCATCGCCCCATACAGGGTCAAGAAACGTACACACTAGTCTACTATGGAATATCGATGCCCTGTCTCGATATCCCCTCGACTAGGAACTGTTAAAGGATGTGCTTGCGGACTACACAAGCCTCACTAGTATGATCTACATCATAGTCCTGGTGGTCAAGTCAACATCCTACGGGCTTTATCAACATGTATCTGAGAGGCGGTATAATAATACTAGTGTACATGTTAAGATAAAGAGCAACCAGATAGCATACTATCATGTTGAGAAAGAAATTCCTCTCTCTATATATGTCCAAGCATCCACTATATCATACATTAATGTTCTCTAGGGCATACATTTTCTTAACAATCTTCCACTTGCACTAAGACTAGTTGTTGTAGTATCTCATACCCAACATCCTAAAAAGTTTTTCAAATTGTGTCTGGGGGAGGGCCTTCATGAGTGGATCCGCTGTGTTATCCTTCATGTCAACTCTCCTGATCTCGATCTCCCGGTGACCAACTATCTCCCGGATCAGGTGATACCGTCTCAGAATATGTCTGGATCGCTGATGGGACCGGGGTTCCTTGGCCAAAGCCATAGCTCCATTGTTATCACAATACAAGGGTATTGGATGCTCAATGGATGGAACCACACCAAGTTCAGCAATGAACTTCTTCATCCAGAAAGCTTCTTTGGCAGCATCGTTGAGTCTGCTACGGTATCTTATTTGGAACTCTTCTAACATACTGCCCCTCTATTGAGGGTAAAAACAAAACCCGAGACTGACTTACTGTCATCTTTATCACTCTGGAATCTCGAATCGGTAAAGGACTCCACCTGGAGTTCTCCATTACTATATACCAAAATCATTTCTTTAGTACTTCTCAAGTACTTAAGAATGTTCTTCACAGCTGTCCAAAGTTTCTCCCCAGGATCTGATTGATACCTACTTACCACACTAAGTGCGTAAGCTACATTCGGTCTGGTGCATAACATGTGTACATGATTGACCCAACTGCAGAAGCATAGGGTATCCCTTAGATGCGAGCCCTTTTTAAATAAGTCTTGGGAGACATATCTTTGGAGAGAGTGATTCCTGAGCAAGCGGGTAAATTACCACGCTTAGAATCTTTCATACTAAACCTCTTTAGTATGGTGTCAATGTACCTGGATTGGGAAAATCCCAACATCCTTTTAGATCTATCTCTATAGATCTTTATCCTCAGGATATTGGAGGCATCACCCAGATCTTTCATGAAAAACTTTTGTGATAAGAAGAGCTTGACCGAGTGTAGCATAAGAACATCATTTCCTATCAAGAGTATGTCATCCACGTACAATACGAGGAAGAAAACCTTACTCTCTACAACCTTTTTGTATATATAAGATTCATCTACGTTTTTGATGAAGTCAAACTCTTTGACCGCTTTATCAAAACAGATGTTCTAGCTCCGCGATGCCTGCTTTAATCCGTAGATTGATTTAAGCAGATTTCATACCATTCTACTGCTCCCACCATCTATGAAACCCTCTGGCTGTGTTATGTACATGCTCTCTTCTAAATCACCATTTAGAAAAGCGGTCTTGACGTCCATCTGCCAAATTTCGTAGTCATGGTATGCAGCAATGGCAAGTAAGATCCTGATGGACTTAAGTATAGCCACTGGAGAAAAGGTTTCATCATAATCGACACCTGGTCATTGACAAAAACCTTTAGCAACAAGTCTAGCTTTGAAGGTCTCAACCTTTCCATCTACATCAATTTTCTTCTTAAAGATCCATTTCCCCCGATGGGTTTTATCCCTTCAGGAGCAACTTCCAAAGTCTATACTTTGTTAGTGTACATGGATTCTATCTCAGATCGCATAGCATCCAGCCATTTCACAAAGTCCCCACTTGTGATGGCCTGCTCGAAACTAGTTGGTGTTTCGCCCAATCAGAGCAAAGCTCTGTTTGAATTCAAAATTCAAATTTTGAAGCAACGCTTCAAGTCTCGGGCGCAACGCGCCACGTGTCAGGCGCTAATACGTCAGCGCAGTGCCCAAGAAGGCGCACCCAATCAGAGCAAAGCTCTGTTTAAAGGAAGCAACGCTTCAGTTGCGCATGCACTGCGCTGCGCGACGCGTGTCAGCGCAGTTGCGCTGCGCTGTGCGCTGCGCAATACGTGTCAGCGCAGATGCGCTAGCGCAGTTGCGCTGCGCTGTGCGCTGCGCGACACGTGTCAGCGCATATGCCCTCGCGCAGTTGCGCTGCGCGACACGTGTCAGCGCAGATGCGCTAGTGCGCTAGCGCAGATGCGCAAGTGCGCTAGCGCAGTTGTGCTGCGCTGTGCGCTGCGCGACACGTGTCACGCGCTGGGGCATCTGCGCCAAACTGAATTAAGATTTTAAGAAGTCTTTTCTGTTCTTGTTAAAACAAGAAGATTTTCTTCTGCAAGGCAGAAGCCCTTGGATCAAAGATCCAACGGTGGGGAAAATTCCCCAAATCACTCAGAAAAAGATTTATTTAACAAATCTAACTAATTTATGGGCACTATAAAAAGGACCCTAGACCTCAATTCAAATCATCAAGATCCTTCTAAAAAAAAAGAGAAAGAAGAAAGCTCTGGAAAAACTCCTCAAGAACGACAGAAGGTAAAAACCTGGAGGGAGAAGAGAAAGTTCTCTTATGGGTAGATTATTGATCTAGGAACAAGATCAATAATCTTAAATAAAATATATATATATATATATATATATATATAAATAAGAAATAATAGTGTTTTGCACTTTTTTATGAACCTCTGGTTCTTGAAACAAACAAAGAAAAATTTATTTTTTCTTTGATCTAAATGAAGATCAAGAAATGAAATAGTGCTTTGCACTTCTGATCCTTGAATCTAAAAGATTCTTAGTGCTCTGCACTTCCAAACTGCGATGTTGCGCTCTTGAGAGAGCGCCATGTGTCAGCTACAGAATAACTTGCGCTACGCGCTCTTGAGATAGAGCTTTGCTCTCTGGAATTGGCGCACCTCAACAGAGCGCTCCACGTGTCAGCAGCACAACAGCGCAGCGCACTAGCGCAGCGCACTGCGCTGTTGCGCTTGCGCTCACCAGAGCATGACACGTGTCATCACCATATGAGCTTGCGCTCATTACTTAGCGCAAAGCGCCAGACAAATACACTGTATTGCTTACAAAAGGGCCAAGCCCAATTAAAGAAGGCCTAACAGGCCTAATAAAATGCAATGCATTATTTAAAAAAAAAGGGCAGAGCCCAAACCAAAACAGATGCTCCGCATCATAAATAAAGGGACAGAGCCCAAATCAAAAAGGCCCAGCAGGCCAGAATAAAATGCAGTGCATTATTAAATATGGGCAAAGCCCTAGCATAGGCCTAATAGGCCAAAGACCAAGAAAAATCTTGAATATTCTTAATGGGACTTAGCCCAATTCTGGCCGTAAGTCCCCTAATTAAATTGACTGAGCATAGCTCTCTCTTAAATCAATTTATATCCGGTTCGAAGGTACATCTCCGAACTCCTCTGACACACGTCGTTGTAATCATTCAACGTCGTCAGAGAGGTGACGGGTCCCAACAACCACACATGATATTGGACCGAAACGTCCTAAAACTAATATTGGACCGAAACGTCCTTAAACTAATATTGGACCGAGACGTCCCTAATCTAATATTGGACCGAAACGTCCTTAAACTAATATCGGACCGAAACGTCCCTAAACTAATATTGGACCGAGACGTCCCTAAACTAATAGTGGACCGAAACGTCCCTAAACTAATATCGAACCGAAACGTCCCTAAACTAATAACAGACCACCACGTCCTTAAACTGGCGATAGACCGCCACGTCCTTAAACTGGCACAATAGGGCCCAAACGCTCTTTTGCCGGATCTAAACGGTCCTGTCTAAGTTGATCTTAGCCCCAAATACGGTTAACGTATCCTTAGATATGTAAATAAACGATAAAACTCCAAATCAACTTTGGTTCAAGGGTACATCTCTGAACTCCTCTGACGCCTGTCGTTGTAATCCCTCAACGACGTCAGAGAGGTGATGAGTCCCGACGACCATATATTAAATGGATCACTACGTCAAGTCGATCTTAGTCCAAAACAGGATTAACGTATCCTTGACGAACGTTTAAGTTGATCTTAGCCGCAACACGACTAATGTATCCTTAAACTAAAACACCAAACCCAAATCTAAGTAAACACGGATTTGGACTAATCCACGTCCTACGGGCGACGGTATTACTCAGTCTCCGTATACAATCCACGGGCAATCAGAAACAAAACAAACACACACGACACGAAGTGAAATTCTGGAGAAGGAGAAAGTTGTTACCGCGATGCGGTAGCGTAATTAACTGCAGGGGCTTGCGCCTGCAGGGAAGAGCGTCCCCACAATCAAAAACCCCTCACCCTGAGGGGGAATCTGACGAAGTCTGCTACATCGGCCGCATCCGTCTAAGCCTCCGATACACGGTACCGTAAATCAAATCGGCATCTTCGGAGAGGTGGACGGATAGCACCTATTAGCATCTGCCCCGAATCTCAGGCTAGACAGACGCAAAGTCAAGGCCGCCGTTCGGAGGGAAACAGATTCTGGCACGCCCGGTGGGACCATCTCAGCTCTTTCCACTCCACACTTCGTGTGTCATCCTCGCGAACCAATCACGGTTTGTTAAATGGTTGCCTTCGGATTTCAAGTTACTAAGATTTGGTCTTTTGTCTGGCACAGAACTCAAAATTCAATGGCCTCCAACTGCACCAACTGCTCGAAGTGCCACTGCAATGGACGCTCCACCTCTCCCGGAGGTGTAGCATATGGGCCCCAAGCGGCTTCCTTCCTCACTTTGCCAGTAGACCAGTTGACCCAAGCCACCACTGGTTTATTCTTCGGGACCATGATCCCACCGACAAGCTTCTCTATGCCGATACCTGCACCAGAAATGAACAAGAAGTCGGTCTTCGACCGACTCACTGCTACCACGACCCTTATCAACGGGTCACCTGCTGCCAAACCAACAGCTTCGATTTTCGCCAGACGGGATAAGAATTCTAAACTGACTATCCCAAGGAAGACAATAACTGCTGCTCCAGAAGTCGTCAAGGCGGCTTCCCCTATCAAAGAGTCAGTCTTTTCAAGGCTGACGATTCCTACTCCTCCTACTCGAGGATCTGTCTTCGACAGGTTGGATATCACACCTCAGAAGACAACCTCGGTCTTTAAGAGGTTAACACCAGCGACGCCTCATTCAGACGGGGGGCAAAAAGAAGATGTCTCAATCTCCGGGCCAGTCCCAGCGGCTCGTCGTGCTCGACATCGCCATTGGCAACGAGTGAGGAAGGCAGGGGGCAACTCCCCCTCAGGGCTAACTCCACCCGCTCCCACGGCGGAGGTCAACGCTGCTGTTCCAACTGGGAACAGCTTCGAACTGCTGAAGAGGGTACGTAAGAATTCTTCAACCGCTACATTGAAAAGATCTCCTCCGCCTGTGGAGAGAGCTCCTGAAACAAAACGAGAACAGCCCCCTCAACGGCTGTCTTCAAGGATTTATAAAGTTTGGCGGAGGGTTCAAGACTCTGTGATTGACCCAGACCAATTTCGTCGCCAGAAAAAGGCGAAAGTGGAAAAGGACAAGGACCGCCCCATTAAACAGCAGGGGACAACAGTTACTAGGGTGCTTACTTCAACGGCTCCTTCCACCTCAACGCCCACAAAAGAAGGAGGCCGGAGAAGACTCCCGTGTCAGCAGCAAAAGTTAAAAATGTTGAAACTAAACGCCCCAAGTCAGAGGGCATAACAGTTCATACGGTTTATATGACATCAGGAAAGGAAGACAGCCGTATGTCCACGGGTCATAGACCACTTACACGGTCAGTGACCAAGGCTCAGGAGCAGCAACAGAAGCTCCAGGAGATGATGAGCGATATGGCTGCACTTACTGGGCCAAACGAAAGCCCTGGAACCTCTTCAGAAGAGCGTCAGGAACAAGAGACGGACGCCGAATTCCTTCAGCGCGTACTAGAAAAGAAAGATAAAGAAGCTGCAGAGTAGGCAGCCAATATAAAGAAAATGGCCCTCCTGTTCCAAGATATGGTGGGTATGATGATTCAACAAGATCCACCTGCTGGAGATCTCCCGATCATTCTTGAAGACGATAGGGGAGAGGCATCAAATCCGCCACCGGCTTTATCCTCAGCTAAAGAGGATACCATATCAAAAGCTGATTTAGATGAATACATCGCCCAGCAAATACGGGTGCATCAGGCGACTGAAGCAGCCGGTCAAGTCGTAAAGATAGGGCGGCCATATCCGGGTTGGTACGATCAAATTAAGTACCCGACAGGCTATACAATCCCTAAGTTCCATGTTTACAAGGGGACGGGAAATCCTCATCAGCATGTCACCCAGTTCAGAGCGCTCTGCGGAAACACCGGCGGCGATGACAAGTTGTTGCTTCGCCAATTTGTTGGAAGCTTATCAGATACGGCGTTCGAATGGTATTCTGAGCTTCCCAATGACTCTATTAAAACCTTTGCGGAGATGGAGCTGCTCTTCACCCAACGTTTTGCAAGTGCCAGTGAGCGTACCCCGATGACGGCACTGATTAATGCCAGGGTAAAACCCGGTGAGACATGGGTTCAGTACGCTATACGATGGCGTAATCTATGGTCGAAGTGCGAACAGCGCATAGAAGAAGCTCCAGCGGTGGGAATGTTTGTTGGAACCCTTGATCCACAGGCAACCATCTCGCAGTTCATGATGTTCTTCAAGCCGACTACCTTCCAGGCTTTGATCGACAAACTAGCGCAGATGGACCAGATGGGCCATAAACCCCCTCTCCCAAAGCCGGACTCCCGAAACGACAAAGGAAAGGGAAAAGCGATCATTGTCGCTAATGCTCAACAACAACCGAGCGACTCGAAGCCAGTTGCTCGTCCAAACAGTACGCGCCCATACGTACCCCTTGAGGACAGGATGGGACGTCCTTACTCCTTCCCCCGCGATAAAACGAGGAGGCTATTCGAGCTGGCGTTGCGCAACAGACTCATAAATCTGCCAGATCCAAAACGTCCGTTGCAACCGAACGATGTCAACGAGCCCAATTACTGCCCTTACCATCGAGTGCTAGGCCATCCCATCGAGGATTGCTACGTTTTCAAGAATTGGCTTGAGAACCAGTACCGTCAGGGCAAATTTGCGCTATCTGACAAATGGAAGGTGAATCCCCCGCAGCCCCACACCTCTAAGGGGACGAATACGCCGGGGGCAACATGCTCCGTCATTGAGGAAGCTCCTTGGGAGGTTGTATTATCAGCCAAGACAAAGAGGATGCTAAACGATATTCAGACCTGTCCAGCGGTCAAGTGGAAGAACCCCTTGGAACCGCAGGTTATTGAGGGGATGTTGAAGCCACGTCCGACTCCGAAGACCGATGGTGGTAGTTCAAGCGTTCATAGCCAGCCGTCAAAATCTTCGAAAAAGAAGAAGAAGAAATCTAAGAAGCCCGTGAAGCCTGGCGACAAGCGCACGGACTTACAAAAGCAAATCGACGCGCTGGATGAATACAACCAAAAGGCGCGGACTCCCATTACGCTCCAAGATTTCCTTGATCACGTCTTTCAAAAAGAAGATGAAGGAGAAAGTTCATCGGATGAATCCGAAGAATATGTGGCGAGCTGTCATATGATCTCCCATTCGATCACGAACGATGAAGGGACTTCTGGCACTAAAACGCTGGGGGCAAATACTGAGTCAAGGGTTCCGGAGTTATCAATCGAAATGATTGACGCGTTTCTTAGTGAAGCTCGATTGAAAAGTAAAGCTGATCGAGAACGCGAGACGGCTATATTCGAAAGGGCCAAGCGCCAGCGACTTGAGGAAAGAGCTGAGATGATCCCGCCGGAGCAAAATGCCTCAACTATCGACAAAAGCCAATTCAAGATAAAGAAGAGGTTTGCTAAGGCCATATCAATGGGTATGAAGCTACCATCCTCTGAAGGAAAAATTACTGGTGTGGTAGAAATGCACCCCTCTTATTGCTTATATCATCAGAAGGTCTCGCATCCCACTCAAGAGTGCAAGGCTTTCGATAGATGGTGGCAGGGATACGTCGCTAATCAACAACGCTTTAAACGGGAAAAGCGTAAAATTTGTCGGGAGTAAAGAAATACGACCGAAGAGCTTGAAAGAACTGCCGGCAATTGTCACATGGTTAACACTGCCAGGTCACAAGTGCCTACATTTGGGAGCGACTCTGATGAGGAGCTAGAACTTGCCCCTCTCTTTAAAGAGTCAACTTCGGGAAAAGAAGAAGAGCCAGTGGTCTGCGAAAATATCCGGCTGCGGAATCGGACGCTGCCTGAAAAGAACCTCGGACCCTCGAATAGAAAAGATAAAGGGAAAGAAAAGGTCTCTGAAGACATCGTCTTAGATGACCAAGTTCTGGAAGAGCTAAACGCCGAAAACCCGCCGAAGAGAAATAAGGTGGATTACAACGTTCTGGCACATCTGAGGAAACTACCCTCTCAACTCAGCGTCCTTGATGCCTTATTACTATCAAAGGAGGCGAGAGATTCTTTGATTAAGGCGCTATAAGATCCGGACCAGTTCCAAGCCTTCCTAGCCGAAGAAAAGATGAAAGACGAATTAGAAGAAGTGCACACAGCCGACGTTGCTTTTGGTGATGAAGACCTTCTCCTCGGGACATGCGACCACAATCGTCCCCTTTATGTCTCAGGATACTGCCATGACATAAAGATAGGTAAAATCTTGGTCGATAACGGATCGTCTGTTAATTTGCTCAATGTGCGAGTGTTAAAGGAAATTTGCATGAGTGTCCAACACCTCGCCCGAGACAAAATCACCATCTCCGGATTCGACTCTCAATCATCAAAAACTCTTGGATCTGTGATATTGACGCTACGCTTCGGGTTGCTCGTCACGGACATCAAATTCCATGTTATAGACGCCAAGACATGCTACAATGCTCTGCTCGGCCGACCATGGCTACACGAGTACAATATCATCCCTTCTACACAGCATCAGTGCATGAAGTATTGTAGGGATGGCCTCGAGTACACCGTGGCCGGAGAATTGAATCTGTTTTCCGTGAATGAAGTTCGCAAGTATGAAGATGCCAAGTACTTCTTGCCGAGTTTCGAAGACACGGAAAGGTGTCACAAGCCGGAGAACAAAACTAACGCAACCATCCCTGTCTTCGGCAGTGATACCGAGGAAGAAGAGGATATAATTTATTCGGGTCCGCCCCAATACACCGAGCCGGGACTATCCACCCCTTCACTGATCTTTGGTAGTGATTCGGAGGATGAAGTTCATGCTGTATTTCCTGCTCGGCTTTCAATACGAGCTTCTGCTGATGAGGAGCGAAGTCTACAGATAGCCATGGTGCCGCTCGAGCATTATAAAGAACTAGATGCGCTCGCCAACGATAGTGTGGAAGAATTGCGGACATTTTATATCCCTCCCGGACGAAAAGGCGATAGAGCAATCCTATTCTACCGTTCCGAAGAAAACAAACGGGAAAAAGAACTTTGGCACGGTGCGGATCCAACGCTGGACAGACTTCAGCCCATCCGTCTACCCCGATACTATACGGAAGGCTTGAGGAGACTGATGAAGCGCCAGGGAATACCTTTCGAACAAACCGTTAGAAAGGCCAAATTCTATGACAGGGTTTGGAACGTCCCCGGAACTCAGCACAAGCTACCTAATGGGAGGCTGGAGACGATCGGGCTCGGATACATTCTCTCCAGGAAACGAGAGCTACTCCGCGACTGTTACGTCGTGCAGAATTCTGATGAAGAAGCAGATGCTCAAGAGGAAAACACTAATCCTGAACCAGCAAAAGTTCCTGATACAAAACTGCCCAGTCCATCATTTGAAGACCAGATGGGCAAACTTATAAGGGAAGCGGGTCAAAAAGCCCGAGATGATCACAATCGTGAAATGGCGATCTATGAGAAAGCCAAGACACGGCGCCTCCTTCAACAGGCAGTAAAGGACGAAGATGCTGCCCCATGTCAACCTGATACAAAAAGGGCTCGACGCGGAGGCAGAAACGAGTCGAAAGGCCGAAGAGGCGCTCAACAGCAACAAAGCAGGGCTAAGAAGCCACGCAAGCGAGAATCGAGCGTTATTGACCAATCCCTCATGAAGAAAATGGGTCGAGCATACTCGTTTCCTCGAGACAAGACGAAAAAGATACTTGAGCTTGCTCTAAAACATCAAATGCTTACATTGCCGGAGTCCAAGCATCCAGAACAAGCAGGTGAAGTCTCTGACCCAAACTATTGCTCTTACCACCGAGTGATAGGGCATCCTCTTGAAGATTGCTTCACCTTTAAGAATTGGGTCGAAGATCAGTACCAGCTCGGCAAGTTTGCTCTGTCTGACAACTGGAGGGTAACGCCACCACAAAAGCACGAGCCCAAGGCCACGAAAGAAAAAACAGTTCCACATTGGGACTGGAAGCGAATTCGCACCTGTCATATGATCACAATATTAAAAGAAGAACCCGAGAATATGGACAGCCTCCCTTGGTGCCTCGAAAACAGTAATGATGAGGTAATCTCAGAATTTCCCCCAGCTCCGAAAGAACTGGAGGATGGAATACATACTACTGCAGATAACCTCAAGAAAATCGAGTTGGGGACGGTAAATGATCCGCGACCGACATTCGTCAGCGAGCTACTGTCTGAAGAGAGGGTGGCTGCGTTAAAAGACGTCCTTGTGCAGCATAAAGATTGCTTCGCATGGAACTATTCCGAGATGCCAGGACTAGATCCAGGAGTCGCTGTACATAGTCTAGCAATATCCCCAAACGTCAAACCAGTCAAACAGGCGCCGAGAAGAATGCGACTCGAGCTTGAGATGAGCATAAATACCGAAGTCAAAAAGTTAATCGACTCTGGCTTCATCCAGGAAGTTCAGTACCCTGAATGGATCGCCAACATCGTCCCAGTGATGAAGAAAAATGGGACAGTGCGCATATGCGTAGACTTCCGGGATCTTAATAAACCTTGCCCGAAGGATAATTTCACAGTGCCAGTCACTGAACTGATGATAGACAATACATCCACTCATGAGGTTTTCTCCTTCATGGACGGCTCATCGGGGTATAACCAGATAAAAATGCATCCAGAAGACCAGAAGCACACAGCCTTCAGGACTCTTCTTGGTATATTTTGTTATAAAGTGATGCCCTTCGGTTTGAAGAACGCCGGTGCTACTTATCAGAGGGCCATGACAAAGATCTTCGACGACCTTATACACGAAATCGTCGAATGCTATATCGACGATCTCGTGGTTAAAAGCAAGTCATACGAAGAGCATCTCGAGCATTTGAAGACCGTATTTCAACGCCTTCGGCAATACAATTTGAAGATGAATCCTTTAAAATGTGCGTTCGGGGTTTCCTCGGGCAAATTCCTAGGATTTATCGTTCGACACCGAGGTATTGAAATAGATCCGTCTAAGATTAAAGCGATCATGGAAATGCCTCCGCCAAGAACTCTTAAACAGTTGCGATCTCTCCAAGGAAAGCTTGCATACATTCGACGGTTTATCGCTAATCTTTCAGGAAAGTGCCGTCCTTACAGTCACCTGATGAAGAAGGGAACCCCATTCGTTTGGGATCACAAATGCCAAGGCGCACTGGATGAGATCAAGCAGTATCTGCAAAACCCTCCGGTGTTGGCTGCTCCAGTTAAGGGAAAGCCTCTCATTCTTTACACGACCGCCCTTGAAGGTTCTTTAGGCGCATTATGGGCACAAGAGAATGACCAGGGGAAAGAAAGAGCACTCTACTACTTAAGTCGAGTTCTGCTGGGGGCAGAAAGCAATTACTCCCCCATTGAAAAACACTGCCTGGCGTTGATCTTCGCAATAACAAAGCTTAGACATTACGCATTAGCGCATGAAGTCCATCTCATTTCAAAGGTGGACCCTCTCAAATATTTAATATCAAAGGCCATCTTGACGGGACGACTCGCTAAATGGGCTCTCTTAATGGAGTTCTCGATAACATATCGACCCCTCAAGGCAGTGAAGGGTCAGGCCATAGCCGACTTCCTTGCTGAGCACCCGATACCTGCCGATTCTCCCATGAATTGCGATTTGCCATACAAGCATGCGTTTGACGCAATCGACGGTGGTGATACCCGTTGGGAGCTTTATTTTGATGGAGCATCTTCCATGAAAAAGCACAAACAAAATACGTCAATGATCAAATCGGGAGTAGGCCTTATCTTCGTAACCCCACAAGGAGGAATAATGCGCTTCACCTTCTCCTTGACAGAGCCGAGAACGAATAATGAAGCTGAATATGAAGCTTTGATAGCAGGCCTGGAGATCGCCATTGACATGGGAATTGAAAACCTCCTCATATATGGGGACTCCCAGCTAGTCGTCAGTCAAGTGAACGGCGATTACCAAACATGCAAACCAGAATTGATAAAATACGGTGAAAAGGTGCAACAACTGCTAACCCAAATTCCCTCCTATACTTTGGAAAGCATACCGCGCGCGGAAAACAGCAAAGCGGACGCACTGGCCAAACTTGCTAAAGAATTGGCTGACGAGAACCTCGATGACGTTAGGATCGTGGTGCAAAGCCGTCGAGTGCTCGCCCCGGCAGAAATACCTCCGGAATTATATAAAGAAAAGGGAGCGACTGAGCAGACGACCCTACAAATAAAAGTCCATGAAAAGGTCGAGGACTGGAGGGAAGTCTTCATAGACTACTTTAAGACCCACCAAATGCCTGAAGAGGCGTCCACAAGACATCAGCTCGCGAAACGAGCCCTGTCTTTCGCCTTTGTCAACGATACCCTGTACAAGAGGTCATTTGATTCTTTGTGGCTGAGATGCTTAGGACCTGACGAAGCAAAAAGAGTCGTCCAGAAAATTCACGATGGACTCTGCGGTTCTCATCAAGCAGGCCCTAAAATGAAGTTGAAAATAAAACGGATGGGCTACTACTGTCCCACGATGATTCAGGACTGCATCGAATATGCGAAGCAATGCCACTCATGCCAAATTCATGGGGACTTCATCCATCAGCATCCAAATCCGCTACACCCAACAGTGGCTAGCTGGCCTTTCGAAATGTGGGGGACTAATATAGTTGCCCTATCGAACCAGCATCATCTAAGGGACATCGTTTCATCCTAGCGACGACCGACTACTTCTCTAAGTGGGCAGAAGCGATACCGTTAAGAGAAGTGAAGACAGAAAATATCCTCCACTTCTTCAAAACGCACGTCATATATCGGTTTGGAACTCCGCGACGGATCATTTCCAATAACGGGCCAGCCTACAGAAGCCACAAGATTAGTCGCTTTGCGCAACAGCATAATATAGACTGGAGATATTCCTCAGTTTATAATCCGTGAGCTAATGGTCTAGCTGAGGCCTTCAACAAGACCTTGACGAAGATCATGAAGAAAATGGTGTCACGAAATAAAAGAGACTGGCACGAAAGATTGCAAGAGGCTCTTTGGGCGTATCGAACTACATTTAAAACGGCCACAAACACAACGCCGTACGCATTGGTATTTGGGACGGAAGCAGTACTCCCTCTCGAGATAGAATTACCTTCTCTACGAGTGGCAGTCCACTACGAGCTGACAGACGAAGAAAATGCTCACCTTCGGTTTGAAGAGCTTGACGCCCTTGATGAAATCCGGCTCCTAGCACAGCAAAATCTGGAAGCTTATAAAGCAAAGATGACCCGCTCATACGAAAGATTGACCCGACCGAGGACATTCCGTCAAGGCGAACTCGTGCTAGTGGTCAAAAGGCCTATGATCCCCAATCGTGCCAAGCGGGGAAAATTTGAGCCAAACTATGAAGGCCCGTACATCATAGATAAAGTCTACCAAGGTAGAGCCTATCTACTCATGGACATGCACGGCGAAAGGCCTTTCAGACCAATAAATGGTCGGTTCCTCAAGAGATACTACTCTTAATAAGCCATAGCCTAGGTCAATGATAGACGACGACGACTATGTCCGCTCGCTATCTTCCTAAGTTCAAGCTTCATAAAAAATAGCCAACCTTCTCAATAGCAGACCGAAACGTCTTTAAACTACTACCGCGGCATCCTTAGGCTGACGAGATGAATAAAAAAAATATAATAAAAATAAAATAAAAAAAAAACGGTATGTCCATAAGCAAAAAGGGCACGGATGAAAACCCGAAAGGGCTCCGTGAGTAAAAACAGCAGGGCTACCGGCGAGTGTTCGTGAAAACCTGAAAGGGCGCGACCTCGTTAAAAAAAAAGAGAGAAAAAGAAAATAAAAGAATAAAAAAAACGGTATGTCCATAAGCAAAAAGGGCACGGATGAAAACCCGAAAGGGCTCCGTGAGTAAAAACAGCAGGGCTACCGGCGAGTGTTTGTGAAAACCTGAAAGGGCGCAACCTCGTTGAAGGACACTTATAGGGTCCTCTCGACCTTGTAAGGAGAAACCACCTGCGTGAGATCCTTACGACTCACAAAGGAGCAACACACTTAGGGATCCCCACGATTCCTAAGGAGAAAATACACTTACGAGATCCTCACGACTCGTAAGGAGAACTCTCTTATGGGACCCCCACGGCCCGTAAGACTTGAAAGTCTTAAGTTACAGAAACCTAAACCTGTGCTTAAGCAAACCCCCACAAACTTCCAATATTGCCCTACAAGTGGTTCAATACTGACCTTTGTATACAATCCACGGACGCGAATAAGTATTTCCCTAACCAAGTCTCATCCGTGACTGGGAATACGTTCGCATGGTAAACAACCCTTATAAATCCCCTCGATTTATGAGGAGAAAACCCTCCTGTAGGATCCTTACGACTTACAGAGGAACAAAACACTTAGGAACCCTCACGATGCCTAAGGAGAAAATACACCTACAAGGTCCTCACGACTTGTAGGGAGAAATACCTTTGTGAGACCCTTACGGCTCATGAAGTCAAAAGCCTTAGCCGACAGGAACCTAACCCTGGTCGCTAAGCCTCCTTTGTTCGACAACGACAGAGGCAAATGATGATTCGCTCCTGGCAATATCCCAGTTGTAGCGGTGCTGATGCCGAAATCGGTGTCTAATTTCAGGTTTACGGCGAAAAGCCAGTAGGCCGCACATGCATGCAAAATAGCCGAAATGATGGGGCAACTTGCAATAAAAAGCAGCAAGTAAAATGTATGCATGCAAAATAGCCGAAATGATTGGGCAACCCGTAATAAAAAGCAACGGGTAAAAATAAAACAAATAGCCGAAATGGTTGGGCACCGCGAAAAATAGCCGAAATGATTGGGTAGTCGCGACCTTCGCGATATAAAAGCTGAAATGATAGAGCATCGCGGAAATAAAATAAAATAAAAAGAAGAAATGATAAAACTTTGGCCCTACAGTTAAGATCACATCGATCCCTGTATACAATCCAAGGGCGTAAACAAAGAATGAACCATACTTTCCCAGCGGATTCCGTCAGGCGACGAACCCCAAACCTCAACGGTTCATTTCAACCGAAGAAGCCAGTGACTTGAGCAAAATTCCTCGACTCACGGATACAAACACTCCTTGACGAGAGCCTTCTGATCCGCGTCGACCCGCAGAGCCACCAGTGCCTCCGTAGGAATCCTCGACTCGTTTCAAAACCCCAAGGAAACAAATAATCCTTGGCGCTTGGGAAACAAATAATCCCTAGCGAAATTCCTCGACTCACGGATACAAACACTCCTTGACGAGAGCCTTCTGATCCGCGTCGACCCGCAGAGCCACCAGTGCCTCTGTAGGAATCCTCGACTCGTTTCAAACCCCAAGGAAACAAATAACCCTTGGCGCTTGGGAAACAAATAATCCCTAGCGAAATTCCTCGACTCACGGATACAAACACTCCTTGATGAGAGCCTTCTGATCCGCGTCGACCCGCAGAGCCACCAGTGCCTCCGTAGGAATCCTCGACTCGTTTCAAACCCCAAGGAAAAAAATAATCCTTGGCGCTTGGGAAACAAATAATCCCTAGCAAAATTCCTCGACTCACGGATACAAACACTCCTTGACGAGAGCCTTCTGATCCGCGTCGACCCGCAGAGCCACCAGTGCCTCCGTAGGAATCCTCGACTCGTTTCAAACCCCAAGGAAACAAATAATCCTTGGCGCTCGGGAAAAAAATAATCCCTAGCAAACTCCTCGACTCACGGATACAAACACTCCTTGACGAGAGCCATCTGATCCGCGTCGACCCGCAGAGCCATCAGTGCCTCCGTAGGAATCCTCGACTCGTTTCAAACCCCAAGGAAACAAATAATCCTTGGCGCTTGGGAAACAAATAATCCCTAGCAAAATTCCTTGACTCACGGATACAAACACTCCTTGACGAGAGCCTTCTGATCCGCGTCGACCCGTAGAGCCACCAGTGCCTCCGTAGGAATCCTCGACTCGTTTCAAACCCCAAGGAAATAAATAATCCTTGGCGCTTGGAAAACAAACAATCCCTAGCAAAATCCTCGACTCGCGGATACAAATACTCCGTGACGAGAGCCTCCCAACCCGCGTCAACTCACAGAGCCACCACTGTCTCCGCGAGAGAGTTCTCGGTTCGTTCCACCTTGCAAGATAAAGTCCCGGGCAGCAAGGATTAAAAAACTTGCTTCCTGAGCAATGGGGTCCTGCAAGTCAATCCAAAATGGTCTCTTGCATACTATCCACGGGTCTCACTCTCCAAAGTCGAGTTTCGACAAAGAGGGAAACAACCACTTACGGGTCCTCTCGACTCGTAAGAGGGAAGAATTCTCTTATAAGATCCTTACGACTTATAAGAGAAAACCACACTTAGGAATCCTCACGATTCCTAAGAAGAAAATCCACCTATGGGATCCTCTCGACCCGTAGGGAGAAAAGCCTCTATGGGACCCTCACGGCGCATAGAGTCGAAAGGTCTTAGGCAGTAAACCTGAACCTGCAGCCTAAGCCATCGCTATCTCTTAAGGAAGTCGGAATACTCGTTTTAGATATCCATCAATCATGGTTATCAAGACAGCCTGCTGACAATAAAAAAGAAGATGACAAAAAGAACATCTGATCTACATTTGATCGGGCGTTCGTGTTGCATTCGTTTATGCACAGGCAGAAGACTCAGGACAAGGAATAAGACAAGCTGAAATAAAAAGAGGGGAAAGTTTCCATTCATACTGCCAGAAAATTCCTTCTTACAATCATAAGAACAATAAATAAGAAACATTATTCAGATTATTACAACGGTATAACATCGGACCCGGGGCATGGATTGAGGAAATCGAAAGTAAGGCCATCCAGAGTTCTTCTGGCCTTTCTAATTATTCTTATGCCAGTCTTTCGCGCTCCTCTGTGTCAATATCATCGGCGAGCCCCCCTGGCCTTCGATAAGCAGCAACTATCGTCGTCTGCTGGAAGACTTGGTGTAGGATGTCAACGAGGCTGTTCCACCGTTTCTTTGAGATCAGCCCTGTCAGGTACACTGAATGCACCTTGTCTTCGGCATCATCCAGTACGTTGAGCGGTAAGGCCTCATGAAGATCCGGAAGTGCTCTCCATATGGCTCCCAACACGACTTTCAAAAGGACCGAACGACGAGGCAACAGCCAACCACCGCTTGCGTTCAGACGACCCATGACTTCTGCACATTCAGCGTCCGTAAACTCCTGGTTTTGTTGACGACCCTGAGCGCGGATATCGTCGTAAGTAATGAACTCGTGCAAACTGTATAGATGCACCGCCGCCATTATACCTGGAGGAAATATTACAGGAAGATCAGCAATAGAAAAGCAATAACATACATAAAGGACTAAATTCCTAGAGAGCAAGACTATGTTCAAGGATGAAATCCCCTAGACGAAAGATCTGCTGGTCAATCGATTCTACCTAAAGAAGTTTTTTATAAAAAACTTTAAAAAAGAAGGGAACAAGGCACCAGAGTTCTTGAAGGCAAGAACGAAGCTCTGAAGTTTTTGAAAATAAAAATCTGAAAGATGATAAGTATCTGTGGGGGATCAAAGGTCCTATTTATAGGCATCAAATGCCTCTTCGACTTCCAAAAATCGTCACGGCGGTTCACCCTAATCGGAGCGAACTTCTGTTCAAATCCCGAGGCGGGAGACGAAGCAACGCTTCGTCTTCCCCCAGTCAGAGCAAAGCTCTGTCTTGAAATTTAATTTAATGAAGCAACGCTTCAGATTGTTTGCGTTGCGCAACGGGCCACGTGTCGGACGCAGACACATCAGCGCAACGCCCAAAGCAGCACACCCAATCAGAGCGAAGCTCCTTTTCAAACAAAATTAAAGGAAGCAACGCTTCAGCTGCACTGCGCCGTGCGCTACACGACACGCGTCAGCGCAGAGGCGCTAACACAGCTGCGCTGCACTGTGCGCTGTGCGACACGTGTCATACCCTGAAGCATTTGCGCTAAACAAAATTAAAAATTCCGGAGAAATCGTTCCTACTCTTTTTAAGATAAAAAGATTTGCTTCTGTGAAACAGAAGCCCTTGGATCAAAGATCCGACGGTGAGGGGAAATTCCCCCAGATCATTCAGAAAAGGGATTTCTATAATAAATCGAATTTGCGTCTCAGCCTGCAAGATGAAGTCTCGGGCGGCAAGGATTAAAAAACTTGCTTCCTGAGCAATGGGGCCCTGTAAGTCAATCCAAAGTGGTCGCTTGCATACTATCCACGGGTCTCACTCTCCAAAATCGAGTTTCGACGAGGAGGGAAACAACCACTTACGGGTCCTCTCGACTCGTAAGAGGGAAAAATTCCCTTATAAGATCCTTACGACCTATGAGAGAAAATCACACTTAGGAATCCTCACGATTCCTAAGGAGAAAATCCACCTACGAGATCCTCTCGATCTATAGGGAGAAAAGTCTCTATCCCTTACGACTTATAGAGTTGAAAAGTCTTAGGCAGCAGATCTGAACCTGCGGCCTAAGCCATCGCTATTTCTTGAGAAGGTCGGGATACTCGTCCTAATCATCCGTTAATCATGGTTACTAAGGTGGCATACTGATAATGAAAAAAAGAAAAGACGGAGAAATGACACGAGACATTACAAAAATATGCATCTTTTATTCATAAATATCGATTGAGTACAGGATACATCGTACTAAAGAATACAAAATATACATGTATGTTACAAGTACCAACGATACAAGGAAAATTACTGAGAAGGAAGCGTCTTGCACAGGTCTAGCAATTGCTCGCACACTTCCTTCCATGCCTTTTCCTGATTGGCCACCACTGCCAACTCCGCCTTCACTTAGGCCCGTTGCTGTGCGACGGATGCAAGCTGATCCCTGACGGCCTGATGAGCAGCCTCACGGCCTGCAATGTCATGCTCGGCAACATCGAGTGCCCGCTTCAGTCTCAGCCCATTTAAGATGCGCTCCAGAAGGCCCTCGAAGACGGCCTTTACCTCAGCGGCGTTCGTCTCAACTTCAGCACGCAGGCGAGCAGTGTTGCTTGAAGATTCTTGGCACTCCTTCAGCCTCAAAGCCACTTCTTGTTCCAGATGACGGAAATGAGAAGCGCTTTGCTCGAGCTATGCTCCCCGTTGAGTGCTCGAGGCCAAAGTCTCAGGGGACAGGCGCATTGACTCTAGCTGATGAAGGCGAGCCTCGATCTCCCGACAATAGTTAACCCAAGAGGCGACAGTACCCTCGTCATGGAAGGTAGCAAATATCGCCAACATCGGGTTAACCGTCGTGGCGAAATCCTCAGCAGATACTGGAGCCTCGATGTCGAGCTCCTCGATGTAGTCGCTCAACATGCGCAAACTATTTGCAGCACCTTTTGAGGACGGGCGTCGCTGGGAAGGGCCGCCCGGTATTATAATGCGAGACTCAAAAGGTACCGAGACTGGAACGACAGCTGGAAAAAGACGAAAAGCGATTAGATGATGATTCAATAGATATGAAGGAAGTCATTGATAAGATGGTTTACTATACCGGTGGAAACAGGTGGCAAGGCCGGAAGGGCTGGTGGCGTAGCCGATCTTTCTGCTCCCCCTTCAATTTGCAGCGCTGCAGTCAGAACAAGAGAGAGTTGGAAATAATTCTACCACTAAAAAGACAAAGCTACCAATCAGGAACGGTACTCACCAGCGCCACCAGAGGGAGAGGCGAATTCGGATGGGAAGGAGAAGTGTGGGAGCAACACTTGATAGAGGTGATCAAAAAGCACTCCTGAAAGAGACAACAGTGTGACTTCGGTACATAAACTGTATATCTGAAAGATAGGATTAATAAGTTGCAAACCCATACCTTCCAACATCTTCGAAGGAACAAGAGAGGGTTGAGAGGTGACCACCGCCAAGGCAGTCGTTGAAGGTGCTCCTTCAAGCAGTGGGGCATCAGCACTAGCTGCACCTGCATTACGAAAAATTGAACTTGTCAGAAAAGATTGTAAAATTAAGAAAGGCAGTCACTTGGGGTTTACCTGAGGAGCTCCCGGCTGAAACGGAGGCAACTCCCTCCTCTACCGACATGATACCACCGCCCGTAGCCTCGTTACCCGACTCGATGGGGACCGTTGTCGTGCTCGCAAAACCTGGAGACGGCGGAAGGTCATAGCCGGAAAGGGCTATGATTGGAGTGTTGCCAGATTCCAAAGAAGGAGCGGTTGGCTCATCCTCGGGAATCATGGTCACCTCACCCACCGCTCTCTCAGGTTCAGTAACTGCGGTTGTATCGTCCACCGTCGCCAGGGGACCGCCGACCTCGAGCGCCTCAGCCGCCACCACCTCGGACTCAGTTATAATGATCATATCATCTGCCACCGCTTCAGGTTCGGCATCAATGACCCTCTCGGCGGTAACCCCCTCAACCTCCACTTCGGGCTCCATGGCCTCAACGATATCGCCCACTGTCGGCTCGAGTTTGTCAGGCACCGCCTCCTCCGCTCCCCTAGGATCGATGGCTTCCGTCTCTCCCTCGATCGGACTTGGCCCTACAAAGACAAGAGATATAAGGACCAATGATCTTAAAATCCTTATGACAAAAACTCTGAGAGAAATATTACCTGAAGCGGATTTACCGTTTGCGCTCCGAACTGCTCGCGCCACCTCTCTGCGGGCAGTGGACAGGGTGACAGGGGCCTCTTCGGAGGGAGTATCAGCTCGAGGGGCGGTGCTGGGGCCCGCTCCCATAGCCAAGGCAGCCCTGCGCGCCTTTGCCTCACGCCTCAACCGCTTTCTCTCCTCCCGAGCGGTCATGAGGGGCCTCTGTGACGCCTCCTTCAAGGCATCATCATCTTCATTCAGGGATGCCTCCAGAGCCTTTAAGGCGTCTCTCATCGGCTCTTCAAGACGAGCCTCCTGCGGCGGCCCAGAGGAAGCAGGAACGTCGGCCGCTAGTAGAACATCTGCGTCACTTGGAGGGAACGGCATTGAGGTTCCTATAATTAAAAGGGAAAGGTTAGACCGACCGTAACACAAGAAAAAATGAAAAACTTGATGAGTCGAAACTTACTAAGGCCCATAGATGCTCTGAGACGTTCCTCCTCCTGAAAAGTCTTCAGAGAAGCAGCAATGGCTTCTTCATCAGTGACGCCTGTTGGAAGAAAGGAAAGAAAAGCGTTAGTCAAAAATAATGAAGAAGATATGTTGCAATAAAGAAAAAAGCGACTAGTAGTTACCTGATTGCGCAAGCTTAGCCAGCCACGCGTCACGCTTCACCAACCATGCCGAAGCTCTGAGAGCAGCCTCCAAGTCTGTATCGTCCGGCTGCGGCATCACCAACCCTGCGTTAGTCCCATATTCGAGCAGACCTTCAGCATAAGGAGCATGGGGTTCCTGGCCGAACACGACGTCCGCAGCGAAGAGCGACTTCTTCTTCTTTTGCCCTCCGACCCTAGGCTCACGGGGAATCGACTTCCGCTTGGCAGCTGCTTTGGGACTACGGGTCCCGATGTCCGCACCCACGCCAGACTCCGGCGAGGGTACAACCACTGTTTCCGCCAGAGCATGGGGTGCAGGAGGTGCATCCGCGATATCAGGGAGCGGCAATTCACGTGGAGGGCTTTGCGCACGTGATGGTCTGCCCCCGGCATCTTTTAGAGGAGCGACTACTGGGGTCCTAGGAACCAAAGGAGCATTGCGATCGGTACCTGAAGGCGCACCCTTACGATCGACCAAGAGTCGCCTTTCCTCCTTTATAACTGCTCCTGTTGCATGATTGTACCAGTCTTTGTACACATTGAGGAGTCTCGGAGCGTAAGCCGGCGCATTGATAAAAAAATGAGAGCTCGTATTCACACGCATGAAATGGTGCAATGCATTCTCCATCCCTTCTTCATTGGCAGCGGGTTCCAGCAAGAAGGCTTCCAAGGGGACCCCTTGATCGTAGCCCAGTTGTTGAGCAAAACGATGTGGGTTATACCTCATAAAAATTGCCACACCATTCTGCCTAAAAACTAAGAAACCCGGTCTAATGGAATATAAGTGGAGGGTCTCCCGAGCCGTTAAAACTGAAGCTCCATCCTTAAAGATATCTTGTAATGGCCGCGTCACAGTGGTGGACACCTTTCCAACGGTCAATACCTTATCGACAAAGGACATCCCGGCTCCGACGGTATTAGGGCGAAGGAGTAAGCCCCTGGCG
Source organism: Agapanthus africanus (assembly GCA_030015575.1). Lineage (NCBI taxonomy): Eukaryota > Viridiplantae > Streptophyta > Magnoliopsida > Asparagales > Amaryllidaceae > Agapanthus > Agapanthus africanus. The sequence goes on along the minus strand of JASDDO010000026.1, from coordinate 16,170,014 downwards.
CTCCGCGGTGATGGGGTTACAATTGATGCGCCGATCAGCTGTATAATGCGAGGAAAACCGCACTTGTCAAAGAACGAGGGCCTTTTATGCATCCCGAAGACACCCGCTGTGTGTAACTCGAGCCACGATGCAAAGTAATGCATCGGGAAGACCACATGCAGTCCCGGGCTCACTAGCATCCGCTGCTCGACTGAGGCTGTGGTATAAGTGTGCCAAGCTGGCGATCCCAACAGCCACCTTCACCCCGATGACCATCCGGTGTGCTGGATAAAAGACAGAGGGCCGCATCTGATGAGAGTGCATTGGGATAGCGAACCAACTCAACCATAACCCGAGAAACCCTAAGAAAAAGGCCTCCTCATCCATTCCAGGGGCCGCTACTTCTGCAAGAGACATGGTTGGAAAGTTAGGAAGAAAAAATCCTTTTGGCCTATTTCATTCGCCGGCAGGTTATCCAAACCTAAACCGAAAAGGTCCTCAAGGGTGGCAAACTTGGCAGTGGCCGCAGAGAGGGCGTTCGGGTGAAGAAACCGAGCAATGAAATCCTCAAAATTAACTCCTCGACTCCCATGTTCGACGAAGAGAGACTCATATATGTTCAACACTTTAATCAAGCTTGGGAACTGGTGCTGAACAGCATTATCTGGCGTGACCCCCTTTACCATCGGCCTAGCACCGAAGACGTACACGTCTGTTGGGAGCAGCTCCTCATAATGTTCCCCCATCACCGGTAAACCGGATACCTCCGTAAACTCCTCTAGGGAGATTGACACTTCCCGATCCATGGCAAGGAAAGTATGGGTAGGAATATTCCATTGTTCCAAGAAAGCTTTGAACCACCAGGTGGGAAGCGTGGGATACTGGAAGAGAGAGACGTAGACCGCAGTGTACAGTCCTAATCTTATCAACTATGACTTCTTCTTCGACAGGATATACCGGGCCCACGGCAGATAGCCAATCGGGTGGCGGGGAATCAGACCAAGGTTATACGATTGCCCCCAAGGTCGTGCTTCACCTTGACAGATACGACGTCCTAGGATGTCCAAAACCATAGGACGCTGAACCGGTATCGCATCTATAGCGGGATGTAGAAAGCCTTTCGATGTCCAATCCGCCAACTCCACGGCATACTGCACCGAGGGTGGGTAGCATAATGAATCGCCGTGATGTGCTCGGACGGCACTGCGCATGTGAAGCTGCGTCGACCCATAATGATCTGATTGTACCATGACCCCTAAAGGTGGAGACTCTTGTACTCCGGGTCGTATGCCTTAATCATGGCCAGGACCTTACGGTCCAAAGGCGCCTCGGGAAATCCCTCATCTGAGCGGACGAATGGGAATGAGGTGTCTAGAGACATAATCGCTGCAAAAAGAACAATTTAGCCGTTAGTGTTGTAATTCCAACGTTTAGCGTTTAAAGAAGAAAATGCATTAATTAAATTAAAATTAAAATCAATTAATCCCATCACACAGCAGTGCAGTGCAGTGAGTAAGGGACCAAAGGGGGACCCACAAAATCTGGATGACAGTGCGTCAGTCAATAGGACAATCTCATTATTGGATGAGATTGTCACTTGTTCCCCAGGAAAACATTTCCATTAATAAAGAACCCCCAGAGACAAGGAGAAAATCTCCTCTTTCAGAGCAAAGCTCTGTCACAGAATGACACTTGTCAAATTCTGGTCTCAAAAGAATAAAATTCCTTAAAAAGAGCTTAGCTCTGTAATATTCCATCAAAAAGAAAATTTTTGAAAAGAAATTTAAAATTAAAATTTCTGGAATCCTGGAAAATCCATGAAAGTTTATAGAAAAATTCTTAATTTTTCAGATCTAAAAGATCTACATTTGATTCAAGAGCAAAGCTCTGTTCATGGGTTAGAACCCATGAACAGGATCTCTGTAGATCTATGGATTTGTGAGAGCAAAGCTCTGTTGAGGAAACCCCCAAAGGGAATTTCTTTAGATCAAAAGATCTATGAGAGCAAAGCTCTGTTGGTTAAAATTGATTTAAATTAATGTGACTATTACCTAAAGTTTTCTAAACTTTGGGAAATGAGAGCAAAGCTCTAGAGTTCTGAAAGCAAGAGCAAAGCTCTGAAATTCTTAAGCAAGAGCAAAGCTCTGAAAATCGAAATCTAGAAAATGGTGAAGAGTTTTCTAAGGGCCAGAGGCCCTATTTATAAGGCGCTTGCGCCTCTTGAGCTCACCCCTTGATCCAACGGTCAGGGGGTTGCCACCGCTGCACTCACGTGTGCGCCACGTGAGCGCAACGGTAGGGGGGCATTTGTTTCGCCCAATCAGAGCAAAGCTCTGTTTGAATTCAAAATTCAAATTTTGAAGCAACGCTTCAAGTCTCGGGCGCAACGCGCCACGTGTCAGGCGCTAATACGTCAGCGCAGCGCCCAAGAAGGCACGCCCAATCAGAGCAAAGCTCTGTTTAAAGGAAGCAACGCTTCAGTTGCGCATGCACTGCGCTGCGCGACGCGTGTCAGTGCGGATGCGCTCGCGCAGTTGCGCAGCGCTGTGCGCTGCGCGATGCGTGTCAGCGCAGATGCCCTCGTGCAGTTGCGTTGCGCTGTGCGCTGCGCGACACGTGTCAGCGCAGATGCGCTAGTGCGCTAGCGCAGTTGTGCTGCGCCGTGCGCTGCGCGACACGTGTCACGCGCTGGGGCATCTGCGCCAAACTGAATTAAGATTTTAAGAAGTCTTTTCTGTTCTTGTTAAAACAAGAAGATTTTCTTCTGCAAGGCAGAAGCCCTTGGATCAAAGATCCAACGGTGGGGAAAATTCCCCAAATCACTCAGAAAAAGATTTATTTAACAAATCTAACTAATTTATGGGCACTATAAAAAGGACCCTAGACCTCAATTCAAATCATCAAGATCCTTCTAAAAAAAAAGAGAAAGAAGAAAGCTCTGGAAAAACTCCTCAAGAACGACAGAAGGTAAAAACCTGGAGGGAGAAGAGAAAGTTCTCTTATGGGTAGATTATTGATCTAGGAACAAGATCAATAATCTTAAATAAATAAAAAAATATATATATATATATATATATATATATATATATATATATATAAATAAGAAATAATAGTACTTTGCACTTTTTTATGAACCTCTGGTTCTTGAAACAAACAAAGAAAAATTTATTTTTTCTTTGATCTAAATGAAGATCAAGAAATGAAATAGTGCTTTGCACTTCTGATCCTTGAATCTAAAAGATTCTTAGTGCTCTGCACTTCCAAACTGCGCTGTTGCGCTCTTGAGAGAGCGCCATGTGTCAGCTACAGAATAACTTGCGCTACGCGCTCTTGAGATAGAGCTTTGCTCTCTGGAATTGGCGCAACTCAACATAGCGCGCCACGTGTCAGCAGCGCAACAGCGCAGCGCACTGCGCTGTTGCGCTTGCGCTCACCAGAGCATGACACGTGTCATCACCATATGAGCTTGCGCTCATTACTTAGCGCAAAGCACCAGACAAATGCACTGTATTGCTTACAAAAGGGCCAAGCCTAATTAAAGAAGGCCTAACAGGCTTAATAAAATGCAATGCATTATTTAAAAAAAAAGGGCAGAGCCCAAACCAAAACAGATGCTCCGCATCATAAATAAAGGGACAGAGCCCAAATCAAAAAGGCCTAGCAGGCCAGAATAAAATGCAGTGCATTATTAAATATGGGCAAAGCCCTAGCATAGGCCTAATAGGCCAAAGACCAAGAAAAATCTTGAATATTCTTAATGTGACTTAGCCCAATTCTGGTCGTAAGTCCCCAAATTAAATTGACTGAGCATAGCTCTCTCTTAAATCAATTTATATCCGGTTCGAAGGTACATCTCCGAACTCCTCTGACACACGTCGTTGTAATCATTCAACGTCGTCAGAGAGGTGACGGGTCCCAACAACCACACATGATATTGGACCGAAACGTCCTTAAACTAATATTGGACCGAGACGTCCCTAAACTAATATCGGACCGAAACGTCCCTAAACTAATAGTGGACCGAAACGTCCTTAAACTAATATTGGACCGAGACGTCCCTAAACTAATATTGGATCGAAACGTCCTTAAACTAATATCGGACCGAAACGTCCCTAAACTAATAGTGGACCGAAACGTTCTTAAACTAATATCGGACCGAAACATCCCTAAACTAATAACAGACCACCACGTCCTTAAACTGGCGATAGACCGCCACGTCCTTAAACTGGCACAATAGGGCCCAAACGCTCTTTTGCCGGATCTAAACGGTCCCGTCTAAGTTGATCTTAGCCCCAAATATGGTTAACGTATCCTTAGATATTTAAATAAACGATAAAACTCCAAATCAACTTTGGTTCAAGGGTACATCTCTGAACTCCTCTGACGCCTGTCGTTGTAATCCCTCAACGACGTCAGAGAGGTGATGAGTCCCGACGGCCATATATTAAATGGATCACTACGTCAAGTCGATCTTAGTCCAAAACAGGATTAACGTATCCTTGACGAACGTTTAAGTTGATCTTAGCCGCAACGCGACTAATGTATCCTTAAACTAAAACACCAAACCCAAATCTAAGTAAACACGGATTTGGACTAATCCACGTCTTACGGGCGACGGTATTACTCAGTCTCCGTATACAATCCACGGGCAATCACAAACAAAACAAACACACACGACACGAAGTGAAATTCTGGAGAAGGAGAAAGTTGTTACCGCGATGCGGTAGCGTAATTAACTGCAGGGGCTTGCGCCTGCAAGGAAGAGCGTCCCCACAATCAAAAACCCCTCACCCTGAGGGGGAATCTGACGAAGTCTGCTACATCGGCCGCATCCGTCTAAGCCTCCGATACACGGTGCCGTAAATCAAATTGGCATCTTCGGAGAGGTGGACGGATAGCACCTATTAGCATCTGCCCTGAATCTCAGGCTAGACATACGCAAAGTCCAGGCCGCCGTTCGGAGGGGAACAGTTGGGTCATCATCTTTCATGATGCAATCCTCGCTCCCACCGTCTATGAGAAAATTGTAGTATCTTTCATATGGATAAGGAATCCTACTAGATCTGCGGAGTAGCTGAGGTTTGTCGGGGACTATTGAATCCTCTGGCTTTACCAAATCATCAATTATAGTTTTTATGGCTGGAAGTTCTTCCAGCTCTACCCCATTACCACTAATTTCTTTTACAAGAAATTCCTTTTCTAAAAAGATGGCATATTGAGAAACAAACACTTTTTGTTCCTCAGTGTGGTAGAAGATATATCCATGTGAATTCTTTGGATATACCACAAACTTTCAAAGAACTGAACGTGCCTCGAGTTTGTCCGGATTCTGTTTTTTAATATAAGCCGGACAACCCTATACCTTAACTCGTTTAAGATATGGTCTCTTTCCACTCCATATCTCATATGGTGTTTTAGGCACTGATTTTGATGGAACTTGATTCAATAGGTATGCAGCTGTCTCAAGTGCATAACCCAAAAAAAAATAGGTAACTCAGCAACACTCGAGCGCACCATATCTAATAGGGTGCGATTTCTCCGCTCTGAAACTCCATTGTGTTATGGTGTATACGGAGGAGTAAGATGAGAGAGAATCCCATTCTCTTTTAAATAGTCTCGGAATTCCGTGCTTAAGTATTCTCCTCCTCGATCAGATCGAAAGTTTTTAATACTTTTACACGTCTGATTCTCTACATCGTTCTTATATTCCTGGAATTTCTCAAAAGCTTCAGATTTGTGTTTCAACAGGAACATATGTCCGAATCTTGAGAGATCTTCAGGGAATGTAATGAAGTATGAGGAACCATTCCTGGCATATGTAGACATAGGAATGCATACATCACTATGTATCAATCCCAAGAGTTCAGTAGCTCTTTCTCCGTGTCCAGTAAATGGAGTTTTAGTCAGCTTGCCTTTAAGACATGACTGGCAAGTTTCATAAGATGTAAATTCAAACTGATTCAAAAATCTATCTTTATGCAACTTAGCTAGTCTGGTCGCATTGATATGGCTAAGTCAATAATGCCACAAGAAGGCTTCGTTTAGTTCTGAACTTTTGCTCTTGTGTGTGTTTTGTATGCTTAGAACTGTGCTTTGATTCAGAACATATATACCGTTACACAACGTACCAAACCCAATCAACACTTGATTCAGGAAAATGTTCATAACATTTTCCTCTAGTGCAAAGTTATATCCATCTTTATCTAATAAAGAAACGGATATGATGTTGTACATCATCGACGGCACGTAATAACAGTTTTTCAAAATCAATGTATTACCATTTGGCAATACAAGGTAATATTCGCCGACAGCTTCGGCAGCAACAATTGCTCTGTTCCCTACTCTGAGAGACATAGCACTCTTTTCCAGTTCTCTACTTCTCCGTAACCCTTGTAACATATTAGAAATATGGGATCCTGATCCGGTATCTAATACCCAGGACGTAGAGCTAACTGAGAAACAGTTCTCAATAACTAACACACCCGAAGAAGATGAATCATCATGCTCTTTCTTCGTTCGGGTTGCATATGAATCCGTACATTCATCTATCCCCTGCTCAGACTTATGACAATTATAAGATAGAGCAAAACCAACGTTCCCCAGCCCAATATAATAAGCGGATTCGGTCAATACATCCATATTATTATCTTGATTAAGACGTGTTATGGTCGCTACCTGGAGAGAGAGAGAAGAAAACAATTTAGCGTGCGCTCTTGCAAGATTAGATTGGTTATTATCTTATCTAATCAGGATGGCTCTCATTTTTTTTATATCAAATCTTCCTTCAAACCCTAAAAGGTAAGATTAGCCGGGATTAATTACACCCTACAAGTTCGCTAATCGGTCAGCCATGCATGTATTGATACTCCGAGGGAGTCTCCCCATACTTTCGTATGTAACTAATTAAACACCTGCTGGATTAGCTAATTGTAAAGTGCAAAACTCTCCCAGAAGTAACTCTTCCTCGTAGTGGGTATCGGGATCCAACTATCTCATAGAAAATATGCAATCTTATTGCAAATTTCAACACTTGAAATTCCCAATATCTGTTTTTACCCCTAGAGACTTATCACCTTAACAAGGTCAACAAATCAAAAGCGGTAGTCAAGTTCAACCTGTCATTTCGTGATTGAATTAAACCCACCCGTATGACCCTTAAAAAGGTCAACAAAGCCATACGATTACCCTAATCCAATCGCATCATATGCGGCAGATAAGCACTAATCAGCTACCGTATACTACGCCTTGATAAGGTCAACAAACGCGGCACGAATTCTAAATATCACTTATCTGAAATGACGGAGGGTTATGACTGGTTTTGAATAAAACCTTTAGCGTAATGAACTTGATATCGTTTTAGAATTTAGTGATTTGAAAGGGAGTGGTTTAATCTCCGCTTTTAAAATCGAGTGGTTTTCAAAACAAACCGAGTGGGTTGTAGCATTTACTAGTTTTGCTAAAGTGGTCACTCCCGGTAAAAGGATCTAGACTCTTTCCTCATCGAATGAGGTGCTGGATATTCATAACGGAATACCGCTATTCAAAGCAAAAACTAGAGCTACCTTTTTGAATAATTTGATTCTATAAAATCTTTAGGTTTCTTTTCTTCTCATTAATATCATTAATTACGTCACATCATTTATATTTTCTAAACATCACAGAAGAAACAAAAATAGAATGTACGCTTATGCCATCAGCATTCGCCATGGGGCCCCGTCATGTACCGTTAGGTTACTTAACTAACGGCAGAGCGGGGGTTGGACAAGCGCGGGTGCAAAAAATAAGCAACATTTATTATATATATCATATATATAGCATTTGCCTCACACATCACAGAACACAGACAGTAGAAACAAACATATGAAATATAAGATATACTAGGAGGTCCGTGTTTAAATTAAGCCAGTAATGAAAAACACGGATTCCACGGTCGTGATGAATAGACAAAACCACATCCCTAGACCCCTACGAGAGCGGCAAGCAACCTTGCTAATTCTAGAGTTAGGAGTCTCGGTCTCAATTCCTCGAGATGGTCTCCCACTGGACTCTAGAAACTGGTTACTTATACCCCCCGTCTTGGGTCTATCCTAATGCGGAAAAGTAAATAATATATATCAATGGTGACATCATCCTTAACTCGGAAGTGTCCCAATAAAAGAATATTACATACAAAATTTTATTATATGAATGAAAATATAAAAACTCCTATCTCACGTAAAAAAAACCCGGCTATTCATTCACGACGATCCAATATAACATATCACAAGCAACGCTATAACATCACATGTCATCAACATAAGTAAATATGCGTATCTCGGATGTCGTTGACATATGGCAACGAGATCGGGGATACACCTCATATTACACTTGCGGTCGCAGAAAAGAAATGAAAACTACAATAATTAGAATCCGCATCAAACCTTAGACATCATAAACCCGGAATATCTCATATCTTGGATTTCATGCATGACACTTTAAATCTTGTATTTATGTCTCGAATTGAAAAAACTTTTCAATATCATGACGGGTAATTCAATAAGACTCCCGATAAAATGATTGAATGTTCATCGGGAACTTTAGTAGATTGTCGCACCCCTGATCCCGTTAACGAAGTGCATTTAGGCGGAACACCGCGGCCGCGAGCACCCGAGTGGATGCTTTTTGCTACGGTATTCTCCTATAGTCACTTGGTCGGCGCAATGGGGCGTGGCTATCTAGTAGTGTTTTCCGGCGACTATTCGCGTACTATACGAGATTGCGACGGAATTTTGATCCGAATCAAAACTTCGTAGCAATCGATCAAAAGAGAATAAAATGCTAGATTTACAAACATCAAACTAGTTTTCACAAAAATAATTAATGTGGATTCCAAATATTGTATGACATATCATTAATATCTAGATGATGTTAAATATTTCGATCGTTATATCAAACACCCACAAAACATAGAGAGCTCAACAACTTGAGTCTCACTAAAAATACCCAGAAAGTGCAAAATCACATAATGGAGCAGCAGAAGAAAAATGAGTCCCTAACTCACCAAACATGCCGCAGAACCACGGCTAAACCCTAGGTTATGTCGCAGTTGTGCGGCCAATTGGTTGAGTTGGGCTCTCGTATTTCTTGGGCCTCCATAAAAAACCTTGCATGATTTTCTGAATATTTTTAATCTGAAAAATATCAAATTTTGAAAAATTGGACAGAAACTATGAAATTAGGGTTTTGAAAATATCGATCGAACATTTTAACGTCGTTTAGACTTTACCTAATGCTCCAGCTTGTCTCAGATACCATGAAAGTTTGTCTTAGCAACTCTACTTGGTTTCCACATGCATCAAGTATGCAATTTAAAAAAATCTAGAGGTCTAAACTACACTAACCTAGAATCGAACTAGAGAATTAGGGTTTGTAAAGCAATAAAGCAAGTTCTATACTAAAGTGAAGAGGGTTACAACCTTTGTAGACCAAGTCCTTCACTTATATAGCTCCAAGTAGTAGTCCCTAAGCTCCAAGTAGAAGCCCTTAGAACTCTTCTTAGGTTCTACTTGGTGAAAAGAACGAGCTTACTTCATCGTCTTCGAGGCCGAAGATGATCCACCTTGAAGTTTCTCTAACTCAAGCCACCTCTTCACTAATTAAGGAATTAGTGAAGCAAAATACCTAAACTAAAGGGCTAGTAAAGTGTAGGTCGATGAAGTAGGAATTTTGCTCACGTTAGAAATGTATTTCTCTTTTTATTTTCCAACTCAAGAAAATCTAGAAAGGAAGAAGATGAACTTGGGTGAAGAAAATATCTCAAGTGATCATAAGAGAGTTAACCATGAGCTAAAGATATTATTGGGGTGAGAAAATATCTAGAGTAAGACAAAAGGAGAGATGAGTCATGGCTTCTACATGCTTCTACAAGCATCTTAAGCCTTGAACATTTATCCACTCATTTTATTTTACTTTTAATAAATAATTACCCCAATTATCATTAGGTCATAGTGTGAGTCTCATACACCCATGTTCATTGTATCATCTACAATGACACAATAGTTATATATATATATATATATATCATTATATATATAACAAGATAAGGAAATCATTAGTGAGCTTATATTAGTTAATATATATTAATATATCAAATATAAAAATATATATCAAATTATTAAATCAATACTTGATTAAATAATCCGGTCATATCATATATAACCGACTAATATCACTTATATGTATATCAACAACAACTGAGCCTTTTATCCCAAGCATATGCGGTAGGTTACATGAACCAACATGAGAATCACGCCGGGTCCAGCACATGAATCCTCCGCCTCCACTCACTCCTATCGAACAACATACTTTCATTGAGGCCTTTGGCAACCATATCGTTTCGTATCACCTCCATCCATGTTTTCTTCGGTCTCCCTTTTGCCCTTTTGCCATTTCCCATATCGAGAGTATCTATTCGTCGAACTGGTGCTTCCATAGGTCTGCGTCGCACATGACCAAACCATCTTAACCGGTTTTCCCGCATCTTCTTCTCCACAGGTGCTACACCAACTTTTGCATGAATATCCTCATTTCGCACCTTATTTTTTCTAGTGTTACCGCACATCCAACGAAGCATGCGCATCTCCGCTATGTGCATCTTCTGTGTATGATGCTTCTTAGGAGCCCAGCAACTGTACCATATAATAAGGCAGGACGAATATCACTTATATGTATATCACATTATTAAATCAACACTTGATTCAAATAATCCGGTTATATCAAATATAACCGTCTAATATTCAATACTATTTAATATATATGTATATAATATATCATTAAATTATTAAATCAACACTTGATTTAATAATCCGACTAATATCAAATACACAAATATATATCAAATATATATTAACAATATATACATATACCATTGAATCAACACTTGATTCAATAGTCCGGTCATATCTCATATAACAAGACTGATATCAAATATCGCGATATTCGAATACGGTATCACATACTTGTATTTAATCAAGCTCCCGTACATATCACCATATGTGCCCTGCTTCATTTCGCTTGAGCTAGGAACCTCTGTGTGGGACTCTAAAAACTCGTCAATACGCCAGCAGTAGGTAATGATCACATTAGTCACACACAAGCCGTCAGCGGTACTAGCTGGATGTAACGGCTACCCAGGTATTGAACGAATAGAAGATAAAAAAGCAATCTTGTCCAAACCAACGCAAAGCCTATAAGCAACACTTACCGTACAGTCTGGTCTCTTCGTCTGATATGTTGCATATCAAATCTAAGGGTAGAATCGTCAAACCCCAGTAACTTGATAAGTCATGCCGATGTGTGGCCTATAACCATTCGAGAAACTACTGATAACACTTACCAGTAAATCTCATCAGCCTGGACACGGACTTGCCCTTATAGCCAATCGAGCATAGCGCAACATCAACTCGCTATACTGGGAGAGACGAAACCCCTCCTATCGCTCACTGCCTCCATGTGACTCGGGAATGTACCCAAAATCCACCTGTTTGCATGACTCCTTTGATCCGTGGTAGGGAGGAAATCAAAGCACAATGGGAACCACACAAGACACTATGACGATCTCGGGTCTGCATACTAAGTTGTACAAGTGTCACCAGAGAACTGCTATCTGATGATAGGTATGGTACCAACTAGGAGTTCTCGGCGAGTCCTGTTCGGTGTACCCATTCTCTAATGAGCACATGTGTAAAATCTTTGATGTCAAACACCAATGGATTTTGGATCAACCATCCCCCTATATAGTGTCAAGAAACGTACACACTAGTCTACTCTGGAATATCGATGCCCTATCTCGATATCCCCTCGACTAGGAACTGTTAATGGATATGCTTGCGGACTACACAAGCCACACTAGTATGATCTGCATCATAGTCCTGGTAGTCAAGTCAACGTTCTAAAGGCTTTATCAACATGTATCAGAAAGACAATATAATAATAGTAGTGTACATGTTAAGATAAAGAGCAACCAAATAATATACTATCATGTCGAGCAAGAAAGTCCTCTCTCTCTCTCTCTCTCTCTATATATATATATATATATATATATATATATATATATACAAGCATCTTTTATATCATACAATAATGGCCTCTAGGGCATACATATTCCTAACACTTGGCACGCTTCTCCCCCTCACGGGCCATCCGAGCATCCTCCCCTCAACGAGTCTCTCTACTTCCTCACGGTGTCATAGAGTCCATTGACCTCATTGATTTTGGCCTGGATAGACCGGTTGGATTCGACCAGGAGCTGGTGGGACTCCTTCAGCTTCGTGACTGTTGGGCCTTCCGCTTCCAACCTCAGGTCCAGGGAGGTCGACTTGTCCTCCGCCTTCTTCAGCTTAGCCTGAAGCTCTTCCTCACGCGAGGAAAACTTGCCAGCCTTTTTCATCGCCGGGGCTGCCTCCTCGGCCTCCATAGCAGTGAGGAGGGCGCAATGCTGAAGGACCTACGGGAAAAACATGAGTAATTTTCATCAGAAGCCAAACCGAGATAAAAACACTTGGAAATTCTTTAGGGGATTACTGACCTGGACGGTCTCCTGAGTTATTGCCGTGACTTGGGCCTTCATGGTATCCCGGGGAATCTTGTCCCCCACCGCTTTCTCCATGTTCGTCAGCAAGCTTTCGGCTACGGAGACCCCTGACGGCACCTCGATGCAGAAGTCGCTCTTCTGCACCTGTATCCTAAACGGGGAGACCGAGAAACCACCCACTTTTGCCTCTTGAGCGAAGACTTGGCGGAAGGCAGCGTTTCCGCCCTGTCCTGGGGAGCCTGATCCCGGGTATGCTTCTGCCCACCGCCCCAGCGTTCTTCTAGCGTTGGGGGGGGGGGAGAGAAACGGTGACCTTCACGGAAGGAGCTTGCCGGAGAACCACGCTCGATGCAGGTATGGACGAGCTAGCGCCACCGTCCTTCCTCTCCCGCGTCTTGGCGGCCATGGTAGCTATGGCAGCCATGATTTTCGAACGATCCATTGGCTTTGCAAAATATATAGGAAAAAGGGGTCAACAACTAAAACAACGAAATCATGCTAAGTCTAAATTAATCGGCGAAGCCTTAACTTACCCTTGAAGCACGCGGGACTGAGTCCCGACCAGCTCAAAGCCTGCTCGGAAAGCAGAAGATCATCCCGCTAGATCGGCTCCTATTGCAACACCACCCTCGCCTTTGGGGTGTTTGACTGTTTGACCCTAGGGCAATCGACCCTATGTCACTGGATGGGCACGGGCCAATCCTTTCCTTCTAGAGGACCGACGAAAAAAATGTCTTCCATTCATATATGGAAGAAGGGATGACCACTACCCCTGAACCGACCGTCCTACCTTTACGTTTTTTAAAGGAAAGATACACCCAGCTCGGTTCGTCCTTGCTGGTGATTTTTGTAAAAAAGAAAGGATGGAAGTAGACTCAAATCGAAAGGGATCCGATCAATCTTCAACCGGACCAGAAACCCGAGGAGGATTCTCCACGAGTTTGGCGCTAGCAGGCCCGGGGCAAGACGGAAGCAATGTAGTACGACATAAATCTCGGATGAGAAGGGCAGACGCATTCTTGTTCGAAACGCTTCTAGGTATAGGGCAATTTTATTTCCCTGGACTTGGTATGCCCGCTCCCCCTCCTTGGCCAGACGAAACGAATAGCCACGGGGGATGTGGAAGCGAGCCCAGATATTAGAAAGCTCATCCGAGCGATTCAATATCGAGGGCACATCGTGAGTATTCCTGATGCGCACCTTGAGGGCCCTCTTCGCCACCCAACGAAGAAGTAAAAGGGCATCGCCACCCCTTGGGGGCGAGCCCAACGTAGAGGAAGAAGACAAAGAGGAAGAGGAAGAAGAATTTTCTCGGCTATAGGAAGCCGAGGAGGAAGAAGAAGACCTACTGGACTCGGCTTTAGAAGCTGAAGCCTAATCGCCTGACTCAAACCCAACTACATCAATGGAAACTTCGGAAGAAGACATCTAACCTATTTCACGGAAAGATTGCCCGAAGAAGGGTTTTTAGCTGAGGGTCCGACCTAAGCAATGGTGCGCCGGGCAATCTTCAGATGGCAGGAGACAACTAGGGCAAAATGCCTACCAAGGATTGACCTCCCCTATTTATACACTCGGCATAAACCATCCGATGGCCCAAATCCATTCCCGCCATGATGAAGTGTCGCACCCGACTGCCAAGAGGACTCCACGTGGCAACCAATCATTGGATGCTTCTTCCCTCAATCGGATTCAACTGACGACCTCTTGCATTCTTCTACCCTACGGTGGACATGAGGCACGAAGGCTAACTGACCGAGCAAGCGAAGCGGCGTCTTCTTTAAGGCGTAATCATTTTGCTGATCCGCTGACGTCATCAAAGATACGTGCAAGAATCAAGGCGCTTCGTGAACAGCAATATAGACCCAGGATTCGAAGAGGCACAGCCGCCAAACGTCACATCATCTTTAGACAACCCATTACAAAGAATCCTCGGTGCCAAGCTTAATTATTGAAGACCGGGATAATGACCACTTCGACCCAGCCAACCAATAGGTCAGAACGAGAGTGGGGGGCTAATGATGATGCTCATAAGTGGGAATTCCCCAGATCACGACACGTAGCGGATGGCGTGTCATCCACGTAGGCCCGCTAGATTCCTGGAGGTTACGGAGTTGGAATAAGTATGATGCAGTGGGGACATTCCTAGGCACCTCATCTCCAAGGTTGCATCCGACCTTTTGGAGACCTCCCCAGAGTACATTCCTTATTCGCCTAGCAACCAGCCGACCGCTCGTCTCCGAGCTATTACAGAGTTGAGCTTCATTAGCCTCCCCACTCGTCTCCGAGCTATTACAGAGCTGAGCTTCTTCAGCTTCCCTATTTGGCCGGGAGCATAGAGCCAGAGCGTCCCGTAACGGCTCCGTGCATCTCGCCATAATGAGATCTCTGTCGCTCTACCTCCCGCATCCCGCGCTAACGTATCTTGCCATTAATGATCGTATCTTGCCATTAATAGGCGTATACCACCATCATTGCGAACGTGACACGGGGGCGTAAAGGACGGCGAGAATCTCGCACCGGCTGGCTCCGTGCGACCACTATATAAACCCTCTCTCCTAGATGACTTAGGTATCTAGAACTCATTCCAATATTCCACTATCTTGCCATTATTCCTCGGTACTTACTTGATCGTCAGAGGGTCCTACGGTGGTTTTCCACCTCGGGACTTCCTTTGCAAGTAGCCCAGCGTCAACAACAACCGACAACACATTGAGATCCATACGTTCAACTTTTATCTAAAATCTCAACCCTTCGACACCGCTGGCCGCATGATTGACGGAGGACAACATCTGAGGGATAAAACAACCTCTATCATGTTGGGAATGGGAGGAGCCATTACACGGAACAATGCTCACGATAACACAATCACGCAATCAACACAACCACAACCACGGAATTAATCAGCGAAGATAAAATGATAAATGATGCGAGAATAAATAAGAAATCAAATACAAACAAGAGAGAATTTATTAACGAGGTTCACCCACCGTATGAATAGTTCCCGACAGAGCGGAATCTGCCAGCGTCCACTAGAATCCTTGAATCAATTAAAAGCATGAGCAACCCTTGGAGATTTCTCTCAAATCTCTCTAGATCTCACAAACCCTATCCGTCACCCTCTCAATACAATGATCTCTCTCTAGATTAATTTAGGAGACATAAAATACATGTATGAGAGGCCCCCTTATATAGGCAAGCCCTAAACATACCCAAAAATGAGATAAATCTCAATTTACCAAATAATGATTCATTGCAGTTTCATCGTCGACAGACATTTGACCCACATTTGGGCAGACGTCTGCCTCTGATATGCACATCTTGATTTCCTTTGTGCAGAAGTTTGGCTTGTCCTTAAACGTCTGGTCTTAAGTCTCTGGTTGGGTTTCATCTCTTCACCAGATGTCTGAACCGCACTTGATCAGACGCCTAGCCTTCAGTCTTAGGTTGGGGCTTGGTATTTTGCATACATCTGCCATGTTGGCCTTTAGACGTCTGCCCTTGCTATGTTGTTCAGACATGTTTCACAAGCGCACGTCCAGATGTCTGATGTTGTTCCAGAGAGACGTCTGACCTGAATGAAACTCCATAATTTCTAACAATCTCCCACTTGGAGATCCTTCATCCTTGATTCCCAATGATAGTAGATTTTACACAACTCCGCTCTACTATCTCCTTATCATATTTTCATGGAGAGGTTCACCAACTTGCAACAGAGCTCTATTTTTTCTCTATCTACGATTTTGGTGAACATATCTGCCGGATTCTTTTCACCGACGATCTTTTGCATTGTCAAGTCGCCTTATTCCACCGCAATATGAATGAAATGATGCCGCACCTTGATGTACTTCAACCTCGAGTGATTGGTCGTGTTCTTCGTCAAATTTATCTCACTTTGGCTGTCGCTCCACAAAGTATTGAAGTCTTGCTTCTTTCCCAATTCTTCATGTAGCTCTTGCAACCATATCATCACCATACTAGATTCCGTGATCGCCACATATTCAGCCTCCATAGTCGACAATGCCACCATCTTGCAATTGAGAGACCTAACTCACTGCTATTCCCCCAACCGTAAATATGTATCCCGTTGTGCTCTTACCGCTATCTCGATCACCGATTAGTTCGCATCAACGTAAGCTTGCATCTTTAGAGAATCATCTTCGAAGCATAAACAATGACTTTACATACCTCTTAGATATCTCAACATCCACTTCACCGCATTCCAATTCTCCTTATCAGGGTTCTGCATGTACTTGCTAACAACTCCCACTGCATATGCAATATCAAGCCTCGTACTCACCATCGCATATATCAAACTCCCCACCGCAGATGCATAAGGCACGCTTGCCATCTCATCTTTCCACTCTTGAGTTTTTGGGCACAACTCCTTTCTGAGTTTGAAATAATTCGCAATAGGCGTACTCACTAGCTTTTACTTGACCATGTTGAACTTCTTCAAAACCTTCTCGATGTAGTCCCTTTTACGATAACCATATCATCCGCTATTTTTTTTATCTCTTACGATCTTCATGCCCAAAATTTTCTTTGCCGCTCCCAAATCCTTCATAGAGAATTTTTCAGCCATCGTCTTCTTCAGATTTTGAATCTTCTCAAAATTTGGACCCGCCACTAGCATATCATCCACATACGATGATAGAATAATGTAGTCACTGTCCTTATAACTCTGAATGTAGATGTAATGATCGGATTCACGTCTCACAAATCCCGTCTCTAACATGAACTGATTGAATTTGAGATACCACTTCCTAGGAGCTTGCTTGAGGCAATACAAGCTCTTTCGCAGTTTACACTCCATAGTTTCTTTCCCCTTCACTTCGTATCCCGGTGGCTGCATCATAAAGATCTCCTCCTCCAAGTCTCCATAAAGAAACGCGGTCTTGACTTTCAGCCGCTCTAAGTGCAAGTCCTATCTCCACGATACTAAGAATCAACTGAATAGATGCCATCTTTATAATTGGGGAAAATATTTCTTGATAGTCAATAACTTACTTTTGTGCGTAACCATTGACTACCAAACGGGCCTTGTACCGATTCACATCGTTGGCATCATCTTTAATTCTGTACACCCATCTATTCTACAATGCTTTCCGACCCTTGGGTAGTTTCATTAGATCCCACGTACGGTTCTTCTACAAAGAATCCATCTCCTCGTTCATAACTTGCTCCCACTGCTTGCTAGTGTTAGGAATATGTATGTCCTAGAGGACGTTATTGTATATTATAATGGATGCTTAGACATTTATATAGAGCACTTTCTTGCTCGACATGATAATATACTATCTGGTTGCTCTTTATCTTAATATGTACACTTGTAATATTATACCGTCTCTCTGATACATGTTGATAAAGCCCTTACGATGTAGGCCTGACTACCAGGACTATGATGCAGATCATACTAGTGGGGATTGTGTAGTCCACAAGCACATCCTTTAATAGTTCCTAGTCGAGGGAGTATCGAGACATAGCATCAATATTTCAGAGTAGACTAGTGTGTACATTTCTTGACCCTATAAGAGGCAATAGTTGATCTCATAAACATTGGTGTTTAACATCAAAGTTGTACACAAGTGCTCATTAGAGAATGGGTACACCGAACAAGACTCGCTGAGAACTCTTAGATGATACCATACCTATCGTCAGATAGAAGTTCTCAGGTGACACTTGTACATGGTAGTCTGTAGACCCGAGATCGTCATAATTTCTTGTGTGGTTCCCAATATGCTTTGATTTCCTTCCTACCATGGCTCAAAGGAGTCGTGCAAACAGGTGGATTTTGGGTACAGTCCCGAGTCACATGGAGGCAGTGAGCGATAGGAGGGGTTTCGTCTCTCCCGGTATTGGGAGTTGATGTTGCGCTATGCTCGATTGGCTATAATAGCAAGTCTCTGGCCAGGGCTGATGAGATTTACTGGTAAGTGTTATCAGTAGTTTCTCGAAAGGTTATAGGCCACACATCGGCATGACTTATCAAGTTACCGGGGTCTGACGATTCTACCACCAGATTCGATATGCGACATATAAGAGACCGAACTGTACGGGAAGTGTTGCTTATAGGCTTTACAGGTTTTGGACAAGCTTTCTTGTTGATCTTCCATTCGTTCAATACCTGGATAGCCGTCACGTCTAGCTAGTACAGCTGACGGCTTGTGGATATCTGATATGATCATTACCTACTGCTGGCGTATTGACGAGTCTTTAAAGTCCCACACAGAGGTTTCCTAGCTCAAGCAAAATGAAGTAGGGCACATATGTAGATATGTGCGGTAGCTTGATTAAATACGAGTATGTGATACTGTATTCTAATCTGGCGATATTTGATATCGGTTAGGTTATATGTGATATAACCGGATTATTGAATCAAGTGTTGATTCAATGATTTGATTTATGTATATATATTTGATATTGGCCGGTTGTACATGATATGACCAGATTACCCAAACAAGTGTTGATTTAATATCTAATATTAACTAATATAGCTCACTTTAGATTTTCTTCTCTTGATATATAATTGTATATATATATATGATATATATATATATATATATAGAGAGAGAGAGAATAATGGAGAAAAGAGGCCATAGGAGGAAATTTCCTCCTATGGCGTGGAAAAAATACAACCTCCACCAACTTTTTCGACGATCGGCCCCCATCATCTTCATCGTTATCATCTAAGATGTAGATACACCAAATTTCATGTGATTCTACAACTTTTTCACCGTTGATTTAGCAATGTAAAATGTTCTATTGTCGGTAAATCGTTAATTTTGAACCCACTAAATCAACAGTGAAAAAGTTGTGGAATCACATGAAATTTGGTGTACGCACATCTTAGATGATAATGATGATGATGATGGGTGCCGATCGTCGGAAAAAATGGTGGAGATTGTATTTTTTCCACGCCATAGGAGGAAATCCCCTCCTATGGCCTCTTTCCACCATTAATCTCATATATTTATATATATATAATAGAAATTGTATCATAGTTGATGATACATAGAACATGAGTGTATGAGAAACACACTAGAGTGTAAAGATAATTGGGATGCTTATTTTTTAGAAAAATAGAAAATGAGTGGAAATGAGTCATGGCTTTGGATGCTTGGAGAAGTATAGAGAAGCCATGACTCATCCTCTCAATTTTGTTTTACTCTTAGATATTTATTGATCCCAATCTTATCTTGAGCTCATGGTTCATTCTCTCATTCATTCACTCACACACCCAAGTTCATCTTCTTCCTTCTCTAGGGTTTTTCTTGAGTTGGAAAAAGAAAAGAGAAAACGATTTTTAGTGTGCAAATCTCCTACTTTCTCAACCTACACTAATATATCTCTTTAGTATAAGTTGTTTGCTTCACTAATATTTTGATTAGTGAAGAATGAGCTTGAGTTAGAGAAACTTCAAGGTGAATCATTTTCGGCATCGAAGAATTCGTGCAAGCTCGATCCTTTCTCAAGTGGAGTCAAAGAAGAATTCTAAGGACTACTACTTGGAGCTTTAGAAGTGAAGGACCGGTCTACAAAAGTTGTAAACTCTCTTCACTTAGCATAGAACCTATATTCTTTTTTTAAAACCCTAATTCTCTAGTTCGATTCTAGGTTAGTATAGCTTAGACCTCTAGATTTTTTAAAATTGCATACTTGATACTTGTATAAACCTAGTAAAGATGCCAAGACATACTTTCATGGTATCAGAGCCAAGCTAGAGATTTAGGCGAAGTCTAAACGATGTTAAAGTGTTCGATCGAAATTTTAGACCCGAAATTTTCAAGTTTCTGTCCATTTTTCAAAAGTTGAAATTTTACAGATTAAAAATTCTCAGAAAATCGTGCATGTAATTTTATGGAGCCCCAAGAAGTACGATACCCTATCTCTTCCAAGTCGCCGCAGAACCCCCGCCTAACCCGTGGTTTGGCCGTGGTTCCGCCGCCAACTTGAAGAGTTGAGGGCTCGTATTTTTTCTGCTGCTCCATTATGACATTTCTGGCTTTCTAGGTATTTTTAGTGAGGCTCAAGTTGTTGAAGTCTCTGTGATTTGCCAGTGTTTGAAATATCGATCGAAATGTTTAACATCGTCTAGATAGTTTGGATATGTGATACAATTTTTGGAATCCACATTGATTAGTTTTGTGAAAACTAGTTATCGTTTTGTAAATCTAGCATTTTAGTCTCATTTGATGGATTGCCACGGAGTTTCAATTCAGATCAAAACTCCGTCGCAATCTCGTATCGTACGCGAACACTCGTCGGGAGACACTACTAGATAGCCATGCCCCATACCCCCGACCAGGTGACTATAGGAGAACCCCATGGCCAAAAGCATCCACTTGTGGCCATGGTGTTCCACCCAAGTGCACTTTGTTGATAGCCTCGGGGGTTGCGACCATCTACTAAAGTTCCCGACGAGCATTCGATCATTTAATCGGGAATCTTATTGAATTACCCGAATTGTTTTTGAAAAGTGTTTTCAATTCGAGACTTAAATGTAAGGTTTATAGGGTTAGGCATGAAATCCGGAATATGAGATAATCCGGGTTTATGATGTTTAAGGATGATGCGGATTCTAATTATTGTAGTTTTCATTTATTTTCTGCGACTGTAAATGTAATATGTGGAGTATCCCCGATCTCGTTGCTATATGTCAACGACATTAAGGATACACATATTTACTTACGTTGATGACATATGATGTTATCGTGTTGCTACTAATATATTATGTTGGATCGTCGTGATTGAATAGCCGGGGGTTTTGCGTAAGATGAAAGTTTTTCTATTTTCATTCATGTAAAATTTGTATGTAACATTATTTTATTGGGACACTTCCGGGTTGAGGTTGTTTTCACCATTGTTGTATATTATTTACTTTTCCGCATTAGGATAGACCCAAGACGGGGAGCATAAGTAACCGGGTTCTAGAGTCCAGTGGGAGGCCATCTCGAGGAGTCGAGACCGGGTCGCCTAACTCTAGAATTGACAGGGTTGCTTGCCACTTTCGTAGGGGTCTAGGAATGTTGGTTTGGCTATTCATCACGACCGTGGAATCCGTATTTTTCATTACTGGCTTAATCTAAAACACGGACCTCCTAATATATCCTATATTTCATATGTTTGCTTTTACTGATTCTGTGATGTGATGTGATCATATAAATGCGTGAGACGAATGCTACTTATATATATGATATACTAGTAGACACTATATATGTTTTGCATCCGCACTAGTCTTGACCCCGCCCTGCCGTAAGTTAAGTAACCTTACGGTGAAGACCCGAGTCCCTGTGGCGAATGCAGATGGCATATATGTGTGTTTTATTTTCGTTTCTTATGTGATGTTTAGGAAACATAAATGATGAGACGTCATTAATGAGATTAATGAAAAGAAAAGAAACCTAAAATATGTAGAATCAAAATTTTCAAAATGGTAGCTCTAGTTCTTGCTTTGCATAGCGGTATTCCATTATGAATATCCAGCACCTCATTCGATGAGGAAAGAGCCTAGATCCCTTAACCGGGAATGACCTCTTTAGAAAAACTAGCATATGCTACAACCCACTCGGTTTGTTTTGAAAACTATTCGATTTTAAAAGCAGGGCTTAAATTACTCATTTTCAAATCACTAGATTCTACAACGATATCAAGTTCATTACGTTAAAAGTTTTCTTCAAAACCAGTCATAGCCCTCCGTCATTTCAGATAAGTGCTATTTAGTATTCATGCTGAGTTTGTTGACCATGGTCAAGGCGTAGTGTGCGGTAGCTGATTAGTGTTTATCTGCCACATATGATGCGATTGGATTAGGGTAGTTGTACGGCCTTGTTGACCATACCCAAGGGTCGTGTGGATGGGTTTAATTCAATCATGAAATGACGGGTTGAACATGACTAGCGCTTATGATTTGTTGAGCATAGCCAAGGTCATAAGTCTCTAGGGGTAAAAACAAATATCGAGAATTTCAACTGTTGAAATTTGCAATGAGATTGCATACCTTCTATATGATAGTTAGATCCTGATACCCACCGTGAGTAAGTGTTACTTCTTGGAGAGTTTTCTGCTTTGCAATTAGTTAATCTAGTAGGTGTCTAAGAAAGGTGTTAACGGGATTATTCCTCTGCGTAAATAAGGTTATTTAATTAGTTCCATGCGAAAGCATGGGGAGACTCCCTCGAAATACCAATACCTGCCTGGCTGAACGATTGGCGAACTTGTAGGGTGTAATTAATCCCGGCTAATCTTACCTTTTAGGGTTTGAAGAAAGATTTGATAAAAACAATGGGAGACATCCTGATTAGATAATATAATAACCAATCTAATCTTGCACGAGCGCACGCTAAAATATTTTCTTCTCTTTCTCCAGGTAGCGACCATGTCACGTCTTAATCAAGATAATAATATGGATGTATTGACCGAACCCGCTTATTATACCGAGCTGGGGAACGTTGGCTCCACTCTATCTTATGACAGTCATAAGTCTGAGAGGGATAGGGGAATACAAGGATTCCCATGCAACTCGAACGAAGAAAAAGCATTTTGATGCATCTTCTTCGGGTGTGTTAGTTATTGATAACTGTTTCTCAGTCTGCTCTACATCCTGGGTATTAGATACCGGATCAGGATCCTACATTTTTAATATGTTACAAGGGATAAGAAAAAGTAGAGAACTGGTAAAGGGTGATATGTCTCTCAGAGTAGAGAACGGAGCAATTGTTGCTGCCGAAGCTGTCGGCGAATATCACTTTGTATTGCCAAATGGTAATACATTGATTTTGAACGACTATTATTACGTACCGTCGATGATGTGCAATATAATATCCGTTTCTTTATTAGATAAAGAAGGATATAAGTTTGCATTAGTGAAAAATATTATGAACATTTTCCTGAATCAAGTGTTGATTAAGTCTGGTACGTTGTGTAATGGTATATATGTTCTAAATCAAAATGCAGTTATAAATATACAGAACACACACAAGAGGAAAAATTCAGAAATGAACGAAGCTTTCTTATGGCATTGTAGACTTGGTCATATCAATGCGACCAGACTAGCTAAGTTGCATGAAGTTGGATATCTGAATCCGTTCGAATTTACATTTTATGAAACTTACCAGTCATGTCTCAAAGTCAAGATGACCAAAACTCCGTTTACGGGACACGGAGAAAGAGCTACTGAACTCTTAGGACTGATACATAGTGATGTATGCGGTCCTATGTCTACACATACCAGGAATGGTTCTTCGTACTTCATTACATTTACCGATGATCTCTCAAGATTCGGACACGTGTTCCTGTTGAAAAAAAATCTGAAGTTTTTGAGAAATTCAAGGAATACAAGTGCAAAGTAGAGAACCGTACGAGTAAAAGCATTAAAATCCTTCAATCTGATCGAGGAAGAGAATACTTAAGCACAAAATTCCGAGATTATCTAAAAGAGAATGGGATTCTCTCTCAGCTTACTCCTCCGTATACACCAAAACAAAATGAAGTATCGGAGTGGAGGAATCGCACCTTATTAGATATGGTGTACTCTATGATGAGTATTGCTGAGTTACCTATTTCCTTTTGGGGTTACGGTTGCATACCTATTGAATAGGGTTCCGACCAAATCCGTGCCTACCACTCCATATGAGATATGGGGTGGGAAAAGACCATCTCTTAAATGAGTTAAGATATGGGGTTGTCCGGCCTATGTTAAAAAACAAAATCCGGACAAATTCGAAGCATGATCAGTTCTGTGCAAGTTTGTGGGATATCCAAAATATTCATATGGATATCTATTCTACCACAGTGAAGAAAAAAAAGTGTTTGTTGCTCAACATGCCACCTTTTTAACAAAGGAATTTCTTATGAAAAAAAATTAGTGGTAATGAGGTAGAGCTAGAAGAAGTTCCAGCTACACAAACTACAACTGATGATTTGGTAGAACCGGAGGATTCAATAGTCCCCGACGAATCTCAGCCACTCCGCAGATCTAGTAGGGTTTCTCATCCATCTGAGAGATACTGCGGTTTTCTCATAGACGGTAGGAGCGAAGATTGCATCATGGAAGATGATGATCCAACTAGTTTCGAGCAGCGCATCACAAGTGGGTACTCTGTGAAATGGCTGGATGTTATGCAATCTAAGATGGAATCCATGTACACCAACAAAGTATGGACTTTGGCAGTTGCTCCTGAAAGGGTAAAATCAATTGGGTGCAAGTGGATTTTCAAGAAGAAAATTAGTGTAGATGGAAAGGTTAAGACCTTCAAAGCAAGACTCGTAACAAAAGGTTTTCGTCAATGACCAGGTGTCGATTATGATGAAACCTTTTTCTAAGTGGCTATGCTTAAGTCCATCAGGATCCTACTTGCCATTGCTGCATTCCATGAATACGAAATCTGGCAGATGGATGTCAAAACCGCTTTTCTAAATGGTGATTTAGAAGAAAGCGTGTACATGACACAGCCAGAGGGCTTCGTAGACAGTTGGAGCAGCAGAAAGGTGTGCAAGCTGCTTAAATCAATTTACGGATTATAGCAGGCGTCGCGGAGTTGGAACATCTGTTTTGATATAGCAGTCAAAGAGTTTGACTTCATAAAAAATGTAGATGAACCTTGTATATATAAAAAGGTTGTAGAGAGTAAGGTTGTCTTCCTCGTATTGTACATGGATGGCATACTCTTGATAGGAATTGATGTTCCTATGCTGCACTTGGTCAAACTCTTCCTATCACAAAAGTTCTCCATGAAAGATCTGGATGATGCAATCTATAGAGATAGATCTAAACGGGTGTTGGGATTGTCTCAATCCAGGTACATAGACACCATACTAAAGAGGTTTAGTATGGAAGATTCTAAGCGTGGTAATTTACCCGCTTGTTCAGGAATCACTCTCTCCAAAGAGATGTCTCCTAATACTGATTTGGAGAGGGCCCGCATGACCGTGATACCCTATGCTTCTGCAGTTGGGTATATCATGTACGCGATATTATATACCATAACGGATGTAGCTTACGCACTAGGTGTTGTAAGTAGGTATCAATCAGGCCCAGGGGAAAAGCACTGGACAGCTGTAAAGAACATTCTTAAGTACTTGAGAAGGACTAAAGAAATGTTCTTGGTGTATAGTAATGGAGAACTCCAAGTGGAGTCCTTTACTGATTCAAGATTCCAGGGTGATAAGAATGACAACAAGTCGGTCTCGGGTTTTGTCTTCACCCTCAATAGAGGGGCGGTATGTTGGAAGAGTTCTAAGCAAGATACTATAGCAGACTCGACGATGGAGGCTGAATAGATTGCTGTCAACGATGCTGCCAAAGAGGCTGTCTGGATGAAAAGGTTCATTGATGAACTTGGTGTGGATCCATCCATTGAGGATCCAATACCATTGTATTGTAATAACAATGGAGCTGTGGCTTTAGCCATGGAACCCCAGTCCCATCAGCGATCCAGACATATTCTGAGGCGGTATCACCTGATCCGGGAGATAGTTGTGTTGGGATTTGATAGCGCCCTGGCCATCTACCGTGGCCGGTGCGGAACAAAAATGACGTTTAAAAACTTGGCGCTAACGAACCCGTCCTAGAATCGAAACATAAACCTACACTAGCAAACTACAATGAGCTAAACTACAAGGTTAGAAATGGTTATACCGAATGAACTGTGTTCTTCGGTCTTCTACCATCTTCCTTACCTCCTTGAGGCGTCCTCGATTGAACTTGGCTATCTTTCATCCTCAGTAGAAGATGATCCACCCGAGGGATGTAACTCATGGCTCTAGCTCCATACACAAGATCAAGTAAAGCAACTAAGGACTCTACGTTGCTAATCTAGAGTGCCTAGAATATAGTGAAGTGTTCAAAGTGTTTATCTACCTCACCTCCTCTCTTGATTCTCAACACATGAGATTGTAGAGAGGAGGTTGAAGATAAAGGCGGAGGAACACAATAAACTCAAGAAGAGAGTGAAGCTAATGGTGAGGAGAAGAAAAACAACCATGCAAAGACTTCATCCAACATCAAGTGTGAAAATAACATGAAGCATGGTTTTATAAAACTTTTTTTCCAATTTAAAAAACAACCCATGCTTGAATAGTTTGCACAAATGAATTGACAATTCATTTGTGCAACACTATACAAGCATGGTTCTCACCATACTCCTGTTCTCCGCCGAAAGACGCGACCGGGACGTTAGGACGTCTGGCCTGAACTTTAGGGGGCATATGCTATTGGGTTTTATCCGTCCACCTCTTCGAAGATACCATGTTGATTTATGGAACCGTGTAATGGAGGTTTGGACAGATGCGTCCGTTGTAGCAGATTTCGTCAGATTCCCCCTCATTGTGAGGGTTTTTTTATTGTGGGGATGCTCTTCCCTGCAGGCGCAAGCCCCTGCAGTTAATTACGCTACCGCATCACGGTAACCACTTTCTCCTTCTCCAGATGTTTACTTCGTGTCATGTATATTTGTTTGATTTTTTGGTTGCCCGTGGATTGTATACGGAGACTAATTTGTGTTGTCGCCCGTAGGGCGAGGATTAGTCCAAATCCGTATTTTCTTATATTTGGGTTTGGTTTGATTCAAGAATTGTTAACGTCGTTTGAGATTAAGATCAACTTAAATGTTTTTTAAGGATAAGTTAGTCTAATTTTTAGACTAAGATCTACTTGACAGGGTTTTAGGATTATTTAGATCCAGAGAAAGAGCGTTTAGGCTCTATTGTTTTAGTTTAAGGACGTCGTGGTCCATAGGTAATGTAAGGAAATTACGGTCCATGGGATAGTTTAAATACGTTACGGTCCATTGGGTTTAAGGACATCATAGTCCATATAATTTAGTTTAAGGACGTTGCAGTCCATTGGGTTTAGGGACATCATAGTTCATAGAGTTTAGTTTAGGGACGTTGCGGTCCATAATTAGTTTAAGGACATTACGGTCCATAGAGTTTAGTTTTAAAGACATTGTAGTCCATAGTTTAAGGACATTACGGTCCATAGTTGTTGGTTGTCGGGACCCGCCATCTCTCTGAAGACGTTAAAGAATTACGACGACATATATCAGAGGTGTGGGGAGATGTACCCTTGAACCAATGTCGGATGGGAGATCTATAGTTGGGTTTGGGAGTAAGACCAATTTAGAAAGAATGTGAGCACATGGGCTCGGTTGATCTGAGTTAGGGACTTCTAATCAACTTGGACTCAGTCCACTTAGTATAAAGTGTTAAACACTTGTTTGGGCTCGGTCCCTTTTATGTGCAACATTGCTGAGCATTGATATGGGCTCTGATACTCACTCTTTTTTTGTTTTTTTTATTGAGTGTTAAACACTCTTTATGGCGCTGGGCTCTATTTACAGAGCGCTTTATGTTAAACAACGCCCACGTGAGAAGCACATGGGGCGCTCGGCGCTGGACGCCAACCACTGAGTGCAGAGCACTCTTTAGTTTATTGGCGCCCACGTGGGGGCACGTGGAGCGCTTGGAGCTGGGCGCCAACCACTGAGTGATAAGCACTCTTTATTTTATTAGCGCCCACATGAGGGGCACGTGGAGCGCTTGGCGCTGGGCGCCAAGCGCTGAGTGCTAAGCACTCTTTATTTTAGCAGCGCCCACGTGAGTAGCACGTGGGGCGCTCGGCGCTTTTGCCTTCTTTGTGCATTTTTCTGAAGAGTCCAATTCTTTGTTCTTACCTAGATCTTCAATCACTAAGAACAAATTCATCCCTGCTAGAATTAAATTCTCATTTGTGGGAGACTTGTCTCATGGATCTCAGATCCAGAAAAAGAACCATGTTCTTTTATAAGGGTTTAACCCTTGGGTATGCAGATGAGATATAATGATCTCTATTTACCTTGAAGAAAGTTCTTCTTCTTTCTTCTCTCTTAAAGCTCTTTTTGCTTGCTCTTCTTTTTTGAACTCGAAGTTTATGGGGTTTTTTTAAGACTTGAAGTCTCAGGGTCTTTTTATAGTGAAGGCACATTTGTTGATTCAGTTATGGAAATCTCTCATTGAGAGATTTCTTAATTGACTTGGGGAATTTATCCACCGTTGGATCTTTGATCCAAGGACTTCTGTTTTACAGAAGACATTTTTCTAGGTTTTAACAAGATTAGGGGAATATTTTCCCATACATAACTTATTCTGTATATTGGTGATTTTTAATCACCATTGGATCTTTGATCCAACGATGCTCTGATTTACAGAGCACAATCTTTCTTGTTTATAAAGATTTGAGAAGTATTTTCTCAATCAGAATTTAATTCTGTGCTCTAATGATTTATCATATCCGTCGAATCTTTTATCCAAGGGTAGAGAACCTTTAGTTCTGGCGCTGGCGCTCTCATGCTTTGCACGTGAGGCGCCGCCTCAGAGTTTTTAACTCTTGGCGCTAGCGCTCTCGTTCCTTGCACGTGAGGCGCCGCCTCAGAGTTTTTAACTCTGGGCGCCGGCACTCTCGTGCTTTGCACGTAAGGTACTGCCTCAGTTCAAATTTTGAACAGAGCCTTGCTCTCTTATTGGGGGGAAACAAATGCCCCCCCCCCACCGTTGCGCTCACGTGGCTTACACGTGAGTGCAGCGGTAGCAACCTTTCCACCGTTGGATCACCTTGGAAGTTGGATCATCTTCCAGCGCCTATAAGTAGGGCATTTGGCCCTTAAGATGACTTTTGTTCATCTTCTTTCTTTCTTATTTCTGAGAATTCAATTCTCCCTTTAGAGCTTAGATCTCTACCCAAGGAAATTCCTTTTAGAGTTAAAACTCTGTCCAAATTTGGTAAGGATCGAACCTATTAACAGAGCTTTGCTCTTCTCAGATTGTAGATCTTAAAATGTATTTTTAGGGTTTCTTTAAACTGTTAATTAGCACAGAGCTTTGCTCTTCTTAGATCGTAGATCTTAGAAAGGGTTTTTAGGCTTACTCAACCCATTAATTAGAACACTGTTCATCTCTATGAAGAAATCTTAGAGTTCGTTTTGTAGATCTTAAAGATCTTGTAGTAG
Source organism: Agapanthus africanus (assembly GCA_030015575.1). NCBI lineage: Eukaryota > Viridiplantae > Streptophyta > Magnoliopsida > Asparagales > Amaryllidaceae > Agapanthus > Agapanthus africanus. Next base: position 16,140,479 of record JASDDO010000026.1, on the reverse strand, counting down.
TAAACCTCAATGTCTTGGGCATTCCCCTCTAATTTTTTTTTGAGGATTCATGGGGGTTTTATTTTTCATTTCCTTATTATGGGAGTTTCTGGAATTTAATCCCATCGCATAAAAGGAATTTAATTTCTTACCGAAGAGCTTAGCTCTGAAAGAACAAAGGGCCCTTCAGGAATTTCATTCCCTGATGTTCTTGAGCGTTTTTATAAGGTTGCACAATTTTTAAATTTGTTAGGTGTTTTAACATAACTCGTTTTCTCTATGGGGATGTCAAGAGTTGTTTAAACTCTCATGTCCGTTTAATGAGAATTTTTTTGATCAGTTTGATCACTAAACTTCCACTGATTTTTCTTTTCAGATACCATGGCCGCTTATTTGTATGAACTCGACGAAATTATTTCTTATGAAGACATTCGCGTCCCAGGCCGCTGCCAAATCTAGGAGTTTACAAACGCCCAATGCGCTGAGGTTATGCTTCGCTTTGACGAGTACAACAGTCGACTACTTCCCCGTCGTTCCGCTCTCTTAAAGATTATCGTAGGAGCGATTTGGGATGCACTTCCTGGATTTTATGAGGCCATGCCGCTTAAGGCACTTGATGATACCGAAGACAAGGTGCACTCAGTATATCTGATGGGTCTGATCTCAAAGAGGCAGCGAGATAATCTTGTTGATATCTTGCATCAAGTTTTCCAACAAACGACGATATTCTCTGCCTACCAGAGGACGGATGATATCAGCGAGGATCCTGATGCTCGCATTCATGAGAAGGTGCACACAAAAATGGTCAGATAGGCTAGGAGCAGTTTAGACGACCTTGCTTCTGAATTTCTCAATCCATGTCCCGGATTTAGTGTTTTTCCATTGTAAAAAAATTTTTTAGTGGTATTTTGTTCTGTTGCTACCGCTGATGTATAAATTCCCTCAAGTATGAATAGAGAAATTTCCTTTTCTTTTATACCACTGCTCATAGGTGCCTCATGTTAAATAGTAGTTACTCGTATATAGAATACCGGGGGCCCCGTGTTATACGTGCAAGGCACGTGAGGCGCTGCCCTAGAGCTTTCAACTCTTGGCGCTGGCGCCCTCATACAAGGTACGTGAGGCGCTACCTCACTACTGCAAAGCACATGAGGCACTGCCTCCTGACTGAAGAAGTCTTTTCACATTCCTTCTCTATTTCCCATGGGCCAACTATTTCGTTCCCCACGCCCCCTTTTTCCGGCCTTGGAAATAGTTCCACTGTGCACCAAATTTTCTGTGCATTGATTTGAACGTTTCTATTTATAACCCGAAGCTATGCCTTCCTTCTTCTCTTCAGAGAGAAACCCATCTTTTATTAACAAAACTCAAACAACCCAAGCGCTATGGCCTGCAATCGCCCTCACGCTTGTCGGCAACCATGGGAGGTGCCCATCAAGGAAACGATTCCTCGCTTTGCTGCGCGGCTAGTAGATCCCCTTCTCGCCGACGCTCAATACGACGTGGTGATGTATGAGCTCCTGACTCGTAGGGGTTCTCCTCTTCCTATGGGCTCCATTTGGTTCTGGATGATCTTTCTATCCGTGCTTGCCGACATCCCTCCTCATCTAGCAGAGATGACTTCGGCGATTCTTGATGCAGCGGAGGATAAGCTCGAGTGCTTTCACGAAGCACGTCTGATTACCCAGTCTTTGAGGGACCGATCAGTTCATTTACTGAGTCAAATAAGAGCTTGGTGGGCTATCATGTTCTCTTTTGCTGATGAGCACGGTGCTAACCGGTGGGGAGAAACTCCTCGTGAAAACCATCGCTTCGACGTGTTAGAGAAGAAAGAGAGGGAATTAGAGAAATTTGTATTTTGTTTTGTTAACCCATGTATCTCCGATCCCATATTTGGTGATCATTTCCCTGTAGAGTAGTATATTTAAATCGGTATATTTCTCTTATTAATAACCGTTGAATGCTTTTCTGTTGAATGCTTTTCTGTTGAGTTTTTCTTTAAGTGCGAGCGCTATTGTCGTGTTACCCATAAATCAGCGCGTTTTGGATACCATTTCCATTTAAGCAGGCATATAGTCACGAATGCATGCTTAATGGGGTGTACACCAAAGACTCTCCTTATTGACTTACATAGAACATGATTTGTGCATGTTTTGGATTGAGTATTGTCGCCGAGTGGAGGCTTGTCTACATGGTCTTGAGTGCATACGTCTTCCCTATGAGCTCTTGATTGCAAAGACGAGCCTGCGAGGGTTGATCGAACGGTGCCCCGCCAACTATCAAGGCCACTCGTGCATACGAAATTTGGCGAGTGCTTCAAGAAGTTATCACTGACGTGGTCGCTCTTGATAAGTCCATCATCTTTACCCGCGAGATGGTTAAATCTCATAAAGTTGTTGAAAGGGAGCTTGAAAGTTGGTTTGCTTCTTATCGGACTTAACGGGCTCAGGCAGGGACTCATCTCACAGCCATAACGGAGCTTGAAGCCGAGATCCCGCGGAAGACCGATAAGCTTACAAGCTTGCTGCACCGTCCATCGGTTTAAGCATTTTTCGTCGTTGTGTATTTTTTTGTATTCATTTACGAATAGGAATATCTTGTATTCATTTGAATTCCTGAATAAAAGCATATTTTATCTCATACTATCGCTTTCTTTTCTTTGTCATGTCGTTGGCCGGTGACTTTAGCAAATGTGGCATGTAAATGGTAGATAACGGTTCATCTCGAACTCCTCGTAGGGTAGCGATGGCTTAGGAAAAAGGTTTAGGTCTGCTACCTAAGACTTTTCAACTTTACGAGCCGTGAGGGTCTCATAAAGAATTTTCTCCCTACGAGTCGTGAGGATCTCGTTGGTGTAATTTCTCATTAGGGGTCATGAGGACTCCTAAGTGCGTTTTCTCTTGAGATTCGTAAGGATCTCATAAGAGAATTTTCTTTTATGCGAGTTTAGAGTTTCGTGGGCTGACTTGTTTCCGAGTCGAAGCATTTCTCCGACGGGGAGGTCATTGGTAAACTTGTTTCCGGGCCAAAGCATTGCTCCAACGGGGTGGTCATTGGTTGACTTGTTTTCGCGCCGAAGCATTGCTCCGACGGGGAGGACATTGGTTGACTTGTTTCCGGGCTGAACCATTGCTCCGACGGGGAGGTCATTGGTTGACTTGTTTCCACGCCGAAGCATTGCTCCGACGGGGAGGTCATTGGTTGACTTTTTTCCGGGCCGAAGCGTTGCTCCGACGGGGAGGTCATTGGCTGACTTGTTTCCGGGCCGAAGCGTTGCTCCGACGGGGAGGTCATTGGCTGACTTATTTCTGGGCCGAAGCATTGCTTTGACGGGGAGGCCATTGGCTGACTTGCTCCACTTTCTATGGTGTCGGGGTTGACTTGCTCCACTTTCTGCGGTGTCGGGGTTGACTTGCGCCACTCTCTGCGGTGTCGAGAAGGAACGCCGTGTTGATGTTCTGAGATACAGATGTTGCCGTCGAGATCCGACTCTTCTTTGGACAGAGTCTGTTGGGAAATGTGGTTCCCCTTTCGTTCATGCCCATGGATTGTATACAGGGGTCTGTATGGACTCACTTGTTGGGCAACAGTTTCATTCTTTCATTTTTTTTATTTCTTTCCGCGATGCTCTATCATTTCAGCTTTTTATATCGCGAAAGTCGCGATTGCCCAATCATTTCGGATATTTTTTTTGCAGTGCCCAATCATTTCGGCCATTTTTATTTTTACCCGTTGATTTTTATTGCGAGTTGCCCAATCATGTCGGCTATTTTTATATGTATTTTTGGCTCGCTGATTTTGTTGCGAGTATGGACTTGAGATCTTATACCAATCTTAGCATCAACATCGCTGCGACTGGAATATTGCCAGGAGCGAATCATCACTTGCCGTGAAAGGACTTGGAATTTGTTACCAATTTAGGAATCAGTATCTCTACTACTGGAATGTTGCCAGGAGCGAATCATCATTCGCCTTCGCCGCTATCGAACAAAGGTGGCTTAGTAGATAGGGTTAGGGATCCTATCGACTAAGGCTTTTGACTTCATGAGTCGTGAGGATCTCGTAGGTGTTTTATCTCCTTAGGAATCATGAGAATTCTTAAGTGCGTGCTCTCTTATAAGTCGTAAGGATCTTACAAGGGTGTTTTCTCCTTATAAGTCGAGAGGACCTACAAGTGTTGTTCACCAAATAGGGGAATTTCATACCATTGGTGGAATTGGGCGAGGGAACACTTATTTATGCTCGTGGATTGTATACAAGGGTCGGTATTGAACCGCTTGTAGGGCAGTTTGGGGGATGTGATGGGTTAAGAACAGGTTCAGATCCTTGTATCTTAAGACTTTTGAATCCTGTGAGTCATGAGGGTCTCATAGGGGGAAATTCTCCTTACAAGTCGTGAGGATCTCGTAAGTATAATTTCTCCTTAGGGATCGTGAGGATTCCTAAGTGTTTCGCTCCTTTGTGAGTCGTAAGGATCTCACGCGGGTATTTTCTCCTTACAAGGTCGAGAGGTGCAAGTGCACAGGAAAATTTTTTAACGAGTCTGCGCCCTTTTGGGTTTTCACAAACTCGCCGGTAGCCCTGCTATTTTTTCTCATGGAGCCCTTTCGGGTTTTCATCTGTGCCCATTTCGCTTATGGACGTACCATTTTTTTTTTGCTACCGCGTTAGCCTAAGGATGTTGCGGTTCGTAGTAGTTTAAGGACGTTACGATCCGTAACTAGTTTCAGGACATTGCGGTCCATTGTTAGTTTAAGGACATTTCGGTCCGTTGGTAGTTTATGGACATTTTGATCCATAGTTAGTTTAAGGACGTTCCGGTCCGCAGCTAGTTTAAGGACATTACGGTCCATAGTTAGTTTAGGGACGTTCCGGTCTGCAGCTAGTTTAAGGACTTTACGGTCCATAGTTAGTTTAGGGACGTTCCGGTCCGCATCTAGTTTAAGGACATTACAATCCATAGTTAGTTTAGGGACGTTTCGGTCCATTGTTGGTTTAGGGACGTTTCAGTCCATCGTTAGTTTAAAGACATCTCGGTCCGTAGCTAGTTTAAGGACGTTGTGGTCCGTCGCTATTTTAAGGACATATCAGTCCGCAGCTAGTTTAAGGACGTTGCGGTACGTCGCTAGTTTAAGGACATCTCGGTCCGCAGCTAGTTTAAGGACGTTGCAGTCCGTCGCTAGTTTAAGGACATCTCGGTCTGCAGCTAGTTTAAGGACATTGCGGTCCGTAATTGCTTCGAGATGAATTTTTTTTTCGGATATAGAGTTTAGACTTAGGAAGACAGCGAGCGGACACGAGCGTCGTCATCTATCATTAACCTGAGCCGTGACTTGTCAAGCGTAGTATTTCTTAAGGAACCGGCCGTTTATTGGCTGGAAGGGTCTTTCGCCATGCATATCCATGAGCAAGTAAGCCCCATCTTGGTAGACTTTGTCTATGTTATACGGGCCTTCATAGTTTGGCTCGAATTTCCCCCGTTTGGCACGATTGGGGATTATAGGTCTTTTGAAAACTATCACGAGTTCGCCTTGGCGGAATGTTAGTCAATCTTTCGTATGAGCGTGTCATTTTTGCTTTGTAAGCCTCCAAGTTTTGCTGCGCCATGAGACAGGTTTCATAGAGGGAATCGAGCTCCTCAAGTCGAAGATGGGCATTTTCTTCATTCGTTAGTTTGTAATGAATCGCCACTCATATATTTCTAAAGGGAGTACTGCTTCCGTACCGAATACCAGTGCATGCGGCGTTGTATTCGTAGTCGTTTTGAACGTAGCTCGATATGCCCAGAGTACTTCAGGAAGTCTCTCGTGCCAGTCCTTTTTATTTTTGGACACTGTCTGCTTTATGATCTTTGTCAAGGTTTTGTTGAATGCCTCAGCTAGACCGTTAGCTCGGGGATTATAGACCGAAGAGTATCTCCAGTCTATATTATGTTGCTGTGCGAAACGGCTGATTTTGTGACTTCTGTAGGTCGGCCCGTTGTTGGAGATAATCCGTCGTGGAGTGCCGAACCGATAGATGTCGTGCGTCTTGAAGAAGTGGAGGATATTCTCCGTCTTCACTTCTCTTAGTGGTATGGCTTCTACCCACTTAGAGAAGTAATCAGTTGTCGCCAATATGAACCGATGTCTTTTGGATGACGCTGGTTCGATGGGCCCAATTATATCGGTTCCCCACATTTCGAACGGCCAGCTATCCATTGTTGGATGTAGCGGATTTGGATGCTGGTGGATGAAGTCCCCATGAATTTGGCATGAGTGGCACTGCTTCGCGTATTCGAGATAGTCCTGAATCATCGTAGGCCAATAGTAGCCCATTCTTTTGATCTTCAGCTTCATCTTAGTCCCGGCTTGATGAGAACCGCAGAGTCCGTCGTGAGTTTCTTGGACGACTCTCCTTGCTTCTTCCGGTCCCAGGCATCTCATCTATAGAGAGTCGAACGATCTCTTATATAGAGTATCATTGATGAAGGTGAATGACAGAGCTTGTTTCATGAGCCGGTGTCTTGAGGATGCATCTTCGGGCGTTCGACGGGATTTGAAGTAGTCTATAAAGACTTCTTTCCAATCCTTAGCTTTTCCTTGATCCTCTATTTGTAGGGATGTTTTCTTGGTCGCTTCCTTTTCTTCAGACGACTCCGGGGATATTTCTGCTGGTGCGAGAACCCTACGGCTCTGCACAACGATTCTTACGTCATCGAGGTTTTCGTCAGCCAGTTCGTTAGCGAGTTTGGATAATGCGTCCGCTTTGCTATTTTCCGTACGCGGTATGCTTTCTAGGGCGTAGGAAGGGATTTGATTTAGCAATTGTCGCACTCTCTCGCCGTACTTTACCAACTCTGGTTTGCACGTTTGATAGTTGTCGTTTACTTGACTAACGACCAGCTGGGAGTCCCCGTATATGAGGAGGTCTTCGATTCCCATGTCGACAGCGATCTCAAGACCTGCTATCAAAGCCTCATATTCCGCTTCGTTGTTTGTTCTTGGCTTCATTAAGGAAAAGGCAAAGCGCATTATCCCTCCTTGTGGGGTCACGAAGATAAGGCCTACCCCAGATTTGATTATAGGGGTGTTGTGTTGTCGCTTCTTCACGGAAGATGCTCCATCGAAATAGAGTTCCCATCGGGTATCACTCCCTCCTTTCTCCCCGTCGATCGTGTCAAACGCATGTTCTTCTGGAAATTCGCAATTTAAAGTTGAGGTGAGTCTCCAGGTATCGGATGCTCAGCGAGGAAGTCGGCGATGTCTTGGCCTTTCACTGCCTTGAGGGGTCGATAAATTATCGAGAACTCCATCAAGAGGAGGGCCCATTTAGAGATTTGTCCCGTTAGTATGGCTCTTGACATCAAATACTTGAGAGGATCCACTTTTGATATGAGATGGACCTCATGCGCCAAAGCATAATGCCGAAACTTCGTTATCGCGAAGATTAACGCTAAGCAGTGTTTTTAGATAGGGGAGTGGTTGTTTTCTTCCCCAAGTAGCACTCGACTCAAATAGTAAAGGGCTCTCTCCTTCCCTTGATCGTTTTCTTGTGCCCATAGTGCGCCTAAGGAACCTTCAAGGACGGTTGTGTACAGGATGAAGGGCTTTCCCTGGACCGGAGCGGCCAATACCGGCGGATTCTGCAGGTATTGCTTAATTTCGTCGATTTCACTCTGGAATTTATGATCCCAAACAAATGGGGTTCCCTTTTTCATCAGGTGACTGTAGGGACGACATTTTCTGGAGTGGTTGGCTATGTACCGTTGGATATACGCGAGTATCCCTTGTAGAGACCGCAATTGTTTTAAAGTTCTTGGAGTGGGCATTTTTATAATCGCCTTGATATTCGATGGATCTATTTCTATGCCCCGGTGTCGTATGATAAATCCTAGGAACTTGCTTGAGGAAACTCCAAATGCGCATTTCAGAGAGTTCATCTTCAGGTTATACTTACGAAGACGTTGGAACACTATTTTCAAATGCTCCTAGTGCTCTTCGTACGATTTGCTTTTCACCACGAGGTCATCGATATAGCATTCGACGATTTCATGTATGTGTTCATCGAAAATCTTTTTCATGGCCCTCTGGTAGGTAGCGCCAGCGTTCTTTAGACCGAAAGGCATCACTTTGTAGTAGAATATGCCCAGAGCAGTCCGGAATACGATATGCTTCTGGTCTTCGGGATGCAGCTTTATTTGATTATACCCCGATGAGCCATCCATGAAGGAAAAAACTTCGTGAGTGGAAGTATTATCTATCATCATCTCGGTAAAGGGTATGGGAAAATCATCTTTCGGACAGGCTTTTTTAAGGTCCAGAAAGTCCACGCAGATGCGCACCGTCCCATTTTTCTTCATCACCGGGACAATGTTAGCGACCCAGTCAGGGTATTGAACTTCTTGGATGAAGCCGGAGTCGATTAGCTTCTTGACCTCGGCGTTGATACTCATTTCAAGCTCGAGCCGCATTCTTCTCGGTGCTTGTTTGACTGGCTTGACGTCCGGAGATATCGCCAATTATGCACAACTATGACTGGATCTAGCCCCGACATCTCGGAATAGTTTCATGCGAAGCAGTCTTTATATTGCATGAGCACGTCTTTTAGTGTAGCCGCCTGTTCTTTAGACAGCAGCTCACTGACGAACGTAGGCCGCGGGTCGTTTGCTGTCTCCAAATCGATTTTCCTTAGGTTATCCGCAGTAGTGTGTATTCCATCTTCCAACTCTTTTGGGGCCGGTGGAAATTCTAAGATCAACTCTTCTCCATCCTCATTTTCGAAGCACGGGGAGAGGTTATCCATATTCTCGTGCACTCCTTCTTCCGACAGCGTTATCACGTGACAGGTACGAGATCGTTTCCAAGATCGATGTTGATTTGGCACTACTCTCACTATATACGTTGCCTTTGGCACATGTTTTTGTGGTGGGGCTACCCTCCAACTGTTGGATAGAGCGAATCTGCCGAGTTAATATTGGTCTTCGACCTAGTTTTTGAAGGTGAAGCAGTCTTCAAGAGGATGTCCTATCACTTGGTGACAGGAGAAATAATCCGGGTGATGAACCTCGTTTGCCTGATCAGGATGCCGGGACTCCGGAAGTGTCATCATTTGATGCTTCATGACAAGGTAAAAGATTCTCCTTGTCCGGTCTCGAAGGAACGAATATGCTCGACCCATCTTTTTCATAAGAGACGGATTCCGGCTGACCTTTTCTCGATCGCGTGGCCTTTGGATCCGTTTTGCCGCTGCCAAACATTTTTTCCGTTCTTTAACTTGTTTTGGCCTCCGCATCGGGCCTTTTTCTTGTCTGGGGAATGCATGGCAGGCTGACGGTGAAGGGCATTGTCATCCTCCGTAGCATGTTGAAAGAGGCGTTGCATTTTGGCTTTCTCGTAAATGGTCATTTCGCGGCTGTGGTCGTTCTGAACCTTTTGACTCGCTTCCCTTACTAGCTTGTCCATCTGTTCTTCAAACGACGGACTCGGCATTTTTATGGTAGGACCTCGTTCTGGTTCAACGTCAGCATCTTTTAAAAGAGCATCCCCTTCTTCATCGAGGTCATTTATGACATGGCATCCATAGGGTTGCTCCCGTTTCTTGGACTAGATATATCCAAGCCCAATCGCTTCCATTTTTCCGTTGGACAATTTTCGCTGAGTTCCCGGGACGTTCCAAATCTTATTGTAGAACTAAGCTTGTCGAGCAGTCTGTTTGAGAGGTACGCCTTGGCATCTTAATAACCTTCTCAATCTCTCCCTATAGTATCTGGGCAAAAGGATGGGTTGGAGGCTGTCGAGCGCAAAGTCGGCACCATGCCAGACTTCTCTTTCGACTTTAGTCTCCGTGGATCGATAGAATAGGATCGCCTTTTCACCTCTTCGCCTGGGAGGGACTTAGAATGTTTGAAGCTCTTGCACACTATATGTCTTAAGCGCATCAAGCTCTCTGTAGTGTTGTCGCGGAACCATGGCGATTTGCAGACTTTGATCATCTCCAGTGAGGGCCTGTATTGATGGACGGACCGAGAACACTGTGTTGATTTCGTCCCCAGAGTCACTGCCAAAGACCAGAATAGGGGTAGATGGTCCCGGCCTGTTGCATTGGGGCGGCGCCAAATAAACTATCTCTTCTTCCTCTTCGGTATCGCTCCCGAAGACCGGAATAGTGGTGATAGCTTTTTGCTTATTCTCCGGTTTATAGCATCTTTCCGTGTCTTCAAAGTCTGGTTGGAAATACTTTGCATCTTTGTACTTTCGGACTTCATTTACGGAGATTGGGTTTAGTTCCCCGTCACGGTATACTCGAGACCATCTTTGAAATACTTCATACACTGATGTTGTATAGAAGGGATGATGTTTTACTCGTGTAACCAAGGCCTGCTGAGCAAAGCGTTGTAGCAGGTCTTGGCATCAATGACGTGAAATTTGATGTCATAGACGAGCAGCCTGAAGCGTAACGTCGGTATTACAGACCCGAGCATCTATGATGACTGGTAGTCGAATCCGGAGATGGTGATTTTATCCCGAGCGAGGTGCTGAACGCTCATGCAAATCTCTTTTAGCACCCTCACATTTAGGAGGTTGACAGAGGACCCGTTGTCAACAAATATCTTCCCTATCTTGATGTCATGGCATTACCCAGTGACATACAGGGGACGGTTGTGCTCGCACGTTCTGAGGAGGAGATCTTCATCGCCGAAAGTGATGTCAGCTGTGTGCACTTCTTCCAGCTCGTCATTCATCTTTTCTTCAGCAAGGAAAGTTTGAAACTGCTCGGTCTCTTGTAATGCCCTGATCAGAGAATCTCGTGCCTCTTTAGACAACAGAAGGGCATCCAAAACGCTTAGCTGTGAGGGTATCTTCCTCAGATGTGCCAGTACATTGTAATCCACTTTGTTTTTCTTCGGCGGGTCCTTGGCTGCAAGCGCTTCGACGACTCGGTCATCGAGGGCGATCCCCTCACGGACTTTTTCCTTCCCTTTATCTTTTTTGTTCGATCCCTTGTTTGTAGGCCCGAGATTCTTTTCGGGCAACGTACGGTTGTGCAGCTGAATATTCTCACAGTTCTTCATCTCCTCTTCTTTTTCAGAGGTGGATTCCTTGAAGAGAGGGCCGAGGGTTATTTCTTCGTCAGAATCACTCCCGAAGGTAAGAACTTGAGGTTTTGCTCTTATCGGGATAGAATCAACCATATGACAGTTACCGACTGTTCTTTTATGCTCATCTGTCGTGTTTTTCTGCTCCCGACGAGTTTTGCATTTCATCCGCTTGAAACGTTGTTGGTGAGCAACGTATCCTTGCCACCACTTTTTAAAGGCCATGCATTCTTCGGTAGGGTGTACAATCCTCTGATGGTATAAGCAGCAGTTAAGATGTCCATCCGCTTCGTCAAGGTGTATACCTCCAGGGGTATTTTCTTTGAAAGGTGGCAGCTTCATTCCCATCGACATGGCTTTAGCGAACTGTTTCCTTGTCTTAATCCTGCTTTTTTCTGCCGCGGGCGTGCTTCGATCTGGTTGGAGTACTTTGTGACTTATCCCTACCATGACTTCTTTAACTTGATGCCGACGCCCAGCCCTTTCGAATATGGTCATTTCACGCTCTTGATCAGCCTTGCTCTTCTGACGGGCTTCGTTCAGCAGTATGTCAATCATCTCGTCTGACGGTTCTAAAAATTTTGGTACCGATCCTGCCCCTAGCTCCTCTATATTATCTTCCGATGCTAAGTGAGCGTCTTCATCAACTGACGAAGGAGAGATCATATGACAACTTGCCACATAATTCTCAGGTTCTTCTGACGAGTCGTCTCCCCCATCATTGTCGTTATCTTCGTTCTCAAGAGCATGGCTGAGAAACTCTTGGAGTGTGACTGGGGTCTATGCCTTCAGATTATATTCTTCCAGCGCGTCAATATATTTTTGCAGGTCCGTGCGCTTGTCGTCAGGCTGCGCGGGCTTCCTGGTCTTCTACTTTTTCTTTGAAGACTTTAACGGTTGGGCCTGGGTATTTTGCCTATCGCTGCCAACTCTCGGTGTTGGGCGCGGTTTCAGCATCCCCTCAATGATCTCTGGCTCCAATGGGCTTTTCCATCTAATTGCTGGACATGCTCTAATATCTTTCAGCATTCTCTTAGTCTTGTCCGAAAGAACAACTTCCCATGGAGCTTCCTCTACAAGTGAGCATGATGCCCCCGGCTTGTCCACCTTTTTAGGAGCGTGCGGTTGTGGCGGGTTCACCCTCCAGTTTTCAGACAGTGCGAATTTGCCTTATTGGTACTGGTCCTCAATCCAATTTTTAAAGACGAAGCAATCTTCGATTAGGTGGCCCACTATTCGGTGGTATGGGCAGTAATTGGGATTGTTGACGTCGCCCGGTTGCAGCGGGTGTCTTGGGTCTGGTAGAGTGATAAGCCTTTTGCGCGCCTCCAGTTCGAACAGTCTTCTCATTTTATCCCGAGGGAATGAGTATGGACGTCTCATCTTTTCTCCGAGTGATCGCTGCTTATCATTTTGGCGAGCAGCTGGTTTCGGATCACTCGGCTGTTGCTGAGCGTTGGCGACGAAGGTCTCTTTCCCTTTGCCCTTTTCATTTCGAAGCTCCGTTTTCGAAGAGGACGGTCTATAGCCCATCTGGTCCATTTGGGCCAGCTTGTCGATCAAGGCTTGGAAAGTGGTTGGCTTGAAAAACATCATAAACTGAGATATAGTCGCTTGCGGGTCAAGGGTCCCTACGAACATACCCACAGAAGGAGTTTCTTCTATGCGTTGTTCGCATTTCGACCATAAGTTCCACCACCGAATTGCATACTGAACCCATGTCTCTCCTGGCTACACCCTGGCATTGATCAATGCCGTGATCGAGGTGCATTCGTTGGTGCTTGCGAAACGCTGGGTGAATAGCAACACCATTTCTGTGAATGTTTTGATGGAGTCATTCGGAAGTTCTGAGTACCATTCAAATGCCGTCTCCGCTAAGCTGTCGACGAACTGGCGAAGCAGTAATTTGTCGTCACCTCCAGTATTGCCGTATAAAGCCCTGAACTGAGCGACGTGCTGATGGGGGTTGCATGTCCCCTTATACACGTGAAAGTTAGGGATCGTATATCCCAGCGGGTACTTAATTTGATCGTACCAGCTTGGATAGGGTCGCCCAGTTCTGACGACTTGGCCAACGGCTTCGCTTTCCTGATGAGCCCGTATTGTTTGAGCTATGTAGTCATCAAGCGCAGCATTCGAGATCGCCTCCTCCCTGGCTGCTGATAAAGCCGGAAGAGGGTTTGATATCTCCCTTTTGTTGTCTTCAATGATTATTGGGGGATCTTCGGCTGGAGGGTCCGGCTGGATCATCATCCCCACGATATCATGGAACAGGAGCGCCATTTGTTTTATGTTAACCACTTGTTCCGCAGCTTCTTTATCTTTCTTTTCGAGAATCCTTCGGAGGAACTCAGCGTCGGTTTCCTGCTCCTAGCGTTGATCCGACGATTCTTTCGGGATTTCCTTCTGCCCAGTGAGAGTGACAATCTTTGTCAGCATCTCCTAGAGTTTCTGTTGTTGCTCCTGAGTCTTTGTTACGGACCATGTAAGTGGTCGATGACCCCCAGAAGCACGGCTTTCCTCTTTCCCAGAATCCATGTAGACAGTGTGCACTACCATGCCCCCAGACTTGGGGTGTTTAGGTTCAGTTCCCTTGAGATTTGTCATAGGCACAGGGATCTTCTCTGGTCTTCTCTTTTTATGAACGGTCAAAGTTGAGGGGGCTGCAACAGGCACCCTTGCAGGTGACGCCTTCTGTAGCATGGCGACGGGATGGTCTTACTCTTGCCGAATCTTCATTTTCTTCTGTCGGTGGGAGTGGTCTTTGTCGATTACAGAGTCTTGGACTCTTCGCCAGACCCTGTGGATTTTGGAGGACAGTCGCTGAGGGGGCTGCTCCAGGTTTGCCTTAGTAACATCTTCAGCGGGTAGAGGAGACCTTTTTAGTACGACAATTGGAGAGTTCTTGCACACCCTCCTGAGTGGCTCGAAGCTATTCTCAGTTGGAACAGCAGCATCAACTTCCACCATCGGAGCTGGTGGGGTAAGTCTAGAAGGGGAACTGCCCCCGGCTTTCCTCACTCGGGTCCAGTGGCGACGTCGAGCATGTCGTATAGTCGGGATCACCTTTATCATCGAAGCATCTTCGTCATGCCCCCTGCTTTGAGGAGAGGCTATTATTGGCGCCAGCCTGTCAAAGACTGACATCCGCTGGGAAGGAATGATCAAACTGTCGAAGGCCGACTTTTGAGTAAGGGAAGTAGTTTGGACGACTTCACCTATAGCAGGAGTAGGGATAGCCTTCTCCGGTATTGCGAGCCTCTTCGCGAGCTCATTTGAGCTTAGGCTCAGCCTGTCGAAGACTGGGGCAGTAGACTTGGACGACCCGTTGAGAGGGGCCGTGGTAGTTGCAAGCCGATCGAAGACCGACTTCTTTGGAGCTTCCTGTGATGGCATCGGGACGTTGAAGCTTGTTGGCGGGATCATGGTCCCGAAGAACAACCCAGTGGTGGCCTGTGTCACTTGTTCCACTGGCATTGCGAAGATGGAGGCCACTTGGGGCTCATAAGTTACTCCTCCAGATGGAGCTGAGCGAGAGTTGTTGTTGCAATCAGTGCAGTTGGAAGCCATTGGCATCATATTCACTTCTGCTCGGAGCAAGACACCAAATCTTAGTACCTCGAATCCAGGGGCAACCATATTAAACCGTAATTCGTTCGCGAACACGACATACGAAGTATGGAATGGAAAGAGGTAAAGGTCCCACCGGGTGTGCTAGAATCTGTTCTCCGCCGAAAGACGCGACCGGGATGTTAGGACGTCTGGCCTGAATTTTGGGGGGGCAGATGCTATTGGGTGTTATCCGTCCACCTCTCCGAAGATGCCAAGTTAATTTATGGCACCGTGTATCAGAGGTTTGGACAGATGCGGGCGTTGTAGCAGACTTTGTCAGATTCCCCCTCATTGTGAGGGGTTTTTTTTTATTGTGGGGACGCTCTTCCCTGCAGGCGCAAGCCCCTGCAGTTAATTACGCTACCGCATCGCGGTAACCACTTTCTCCTTCTCCAGATGTTCACTTCACATCATGTATGTTCGTTTTATTTTTTGGTTGCCCGTGGATTGTATACGGAGACTAATTTGTGTTGTCGCCCGTAGGGCGGGGATTAGTATCCGTATTTTCTTATATTTGGGTTTGGTTTGATTCAAGGATCGTTAAGCTCGTTTGAGATTAAGATCAACTTAAATATTTATTAAGTATATGTTAGTCTAATTTTTAGACTAAGATCTACTTAACAGGGTTTTCGGATCATTTAGATCCAGAGAAAGAGCACTTGGGCTCTATTGTTTTAGTTTAAGGACGCCGCGGTCCATAGCTAGTTTAAGGACATTACGGTCCATTGGTTTTAAGGACATCATAGTCCATAGATTTTAGTTTAGGGACGTTGCGGTCCATTAGGTTTAGGGACATCATAGTCCATAGAGTTTTGTTTAGGGACGTTGTGGTCCATAATTAGTTTAAGGACATTACCGTCCATAGAGTTTAGTTTTAAAGACGTTGCGGTCCATAATTAGTTTAAGGACATTACGATCCATAGTTGTTGGTTGTCGGGACCTGCCACCTCTCTGAAGGCGTTGAAGAATTACGACGCCATATATATGAGATGTGGGGAGATGTACCCTTGAACCAATGGCGGTTGGGAGATCTGTAGTTGGGTTTGGGACTAAGACCAATTTAGAAAGAATGTGAGCACATGGGCTCGGTTGATCTGAGTTAAGGAATTCTAATCAATTTGGACTCAGTCCACTTAGTATAATGTGTTAAACACTTGTTTGGGCTCCGCCCCTTTTATGTGCAACAATGTTGAGCATTGCTATGGGCTCTGATGCTCACTCTTTTTTTGTTTTTTTATTGAGTGTATAACGGTGATCTGATTTACAGAGCACAATATTTCTTGTTTAGAAAGATTTGAGGAGTATTTTCTCAATCAGAATTTAATTCTGTGCTCTGATGATTTATCATCTCCGTCGGATCTTTGATCCAAGGATGGAGAACCTTCAGTTCTGGCGCTCTCGTGCTTTACACGTGAGGCGCTGCCTCAGAGTTTTTAACTCTTGGCGCTGGCGCTCTCGTTCCTTGCACGTGAGGCACTGCCTCACTTCAAATTTTGAACAGAGCCTTGCTTTCTTATTAGGGGGGAAACAACTCCCCTCTCTCATTTTCAACCCCATTTCCCATTAGAAATAAATGGACAAAATCTAAATGAGGTGTCCACCTTTTAGAATGTTTTCCGTATAAATACGGATTATATTCTATTGTATATACATACCTGTATTCGTACCGAAATACGAATACCCGAAGAGATAGAATAAGACAAAGAACATAATACTAGAATATACATATCTAAATACATATACGTAAATTATTAAATCAATACCTGATTTAATAATCCTGCTCAAACCCGAGCCGGCTAGTACCATCAATTGTCCGATCGAAATTCCGGGTACATATTACAATCAATCGATCGAAACCCTGCACGTATCCAATACGGCCACTACATCATTTCGCCTGAAACTGGGAAATTCTCTATGTGGGACTCTAAAGACTCGTTAATACGCTAGCAGTGGGTTTAACCACATGCACGTCAGCGGCACTAGCTGTATGTAACGGCTACCTAGGTATTGAGCGAAAGGAAGGCCGATGAGGAAACTCATCCGAATCCCTACTGAGCCTGTCCGTGACAATCTCCGTACAGTCCGATCTGTTCGTCTAAGAGTATCGCATATCGAGTCTAGGGGGTGGATAAAGTCAGACCCTTAATAACATGATATTTTGTGTCGGTATGAAGCCCATCACCCACTGAGAAACTACTGATGCAAATCAGTAATTCTCGTCTATCTTGGCTATGGATTTCTGGTGATAGCCACCCATGCACCATGCGACATCAACCCCCAATACCGGGAGAGAAGAATCCCCGACGATCCGCTTACTGACTCCATATGGCTCGGGATTGCACCCAACTAAAACCTGTTTGCATGACTCCTTTGAGCCGTGGTAGGGTAGTAATCAAAGCACAGTGGGAACTCACACGAGACAAATGACGATCTCAGGTCAACAGACTAACCTGTACTCATGTCACCTGCGAACTGCTATCTGACAATAGGTATAATACCATCTAGCATATTCCCGGCAAGTCCATCCAGTGTACTCATAACCCAATGAGCACTTGTATACTATCTTAGGTGACTAACTGACACCAATGGCTTTTGAGACCGACAACCGCCCCTCGTCGGGGTCTCGATAAGTACACACTAGTCTACTCCGGAGTATCAATGCCCAGTCTCGGTACTCTCTCGACTAGGGACATTTAAGGATATGCTTATAGACCACCCAACTCCCATGTATATGATCGCCATCATAATGCTGGTAGTCAAGCAAGAATCCTTTGGGCTCTATAAACATGTAATAATGATCTGTAATACCACATAATGCATGTACATGATGATAAAGACAAACCAGATAATATACTATCATTTTGAGTAAGACTGTTCTAGCCGTATAGTTCCTCCCTCAATCATCACAATCACTTGCCTGGGATTACAATAATTGACTTGAGAGCACTATAGCCAACAATCTCCCACTTGCACTTAAGGCTAATTATTGCGAGTCGTATACTCACAGCCCGTGTGATACCGAACTACCAACTTCTCTACTAATCAGTCTCGTAAAGCCCATTTGCGAAACTATTGCGTTCGAGAAATAGCCTCAGTGAGTGGATCCGCTCCAATGTTTTTATCTTTATCTTTCTATATCTCAACTTCGAGGAGAAAGACTATCTCACGAAATAAGCGATACATGTCTTAGAATTTGTCTAGATATCTGATGGGACCCAGTTCACAAATGAACTCCAAATCTAACAAACTTCTTAGACCGTATCTTCCAATGAATTTAATCAGTATCCTACGTCATGCCTTCCTCAGTATCTGCTTGGACCACCTGTCCAACATACCGCCCCTCAAAAAGAAGGAAACTATAACTCTAACAGCCACTCTGTCATCCAGGTCACCTTGGAAGCCTGAAATGAGAACCGTCTCTTGAAGAAGGCTGCCGTTACCATATACCAAGAACATCCACTTATGTTCATAACTGCTTCCCAATGTTTCTCCAGGATTAATATATACTTATTGCAGCCAGTGCAAAAGCAATATCTGGAGTTGCGCTTGACATTTCATGATTAACTCAATTGCCTAAGAAAGTGATATGCCAATCATGCAAATCTCTCTCCTCATCAGTCTAGAAGACATCTCTTTAGAGAGGGTGATTCCATCACCTGCAGGTACACCACCATGCCAGGAGTCGTCCATTCTAAAACACTTTAGAATAGTGTCAAGTACCCGAATTGGGACACTTCCCAAATCTAGATCTAAAACCATAGATCTAGTGACCAGAAACCCTCATATTTTATCCAGATCCTGTATGGAGAAACACCGTGTGACAACCACAGTATAACCGATCGTAGTATAGAAAGATCACTTCCTATCAAGAGCATGTCATCCAAATACCAGGACAACACTCCCTGCTACCTTCTTACCAGGTCCATCTGTTGTTCTGTTGTTCTGTTGAAGTCAAACTCTATGACTGTTGCATCAAAACTAAACGATCTATCTCCGCTATATCTGCTTTAGTCTATAAATAGACATAAGCTACTTGCCCACTATGCTTCCGCTGCTCCCACTGACTATAACAACCCTCTGGCAAAGTCATATACACGTGCACTTTTAAAACTAATTTAGAACGACGTTATACTCATCCTCCTGCCAGATCTCATAGTCTAGAACAGCAGTAGTGGCAAGTTTAGGTAATCAAAAACCTCCCTGTCACCGTCTTTGAAGAGATCGAAGTACCTCTCAGGTGCCTGAGATTACCAAACGAATCTGCGGAGTGGCTAATAGATTGTCGAATCTAATTGAATGTTTAGGTTTTACTAAATTTTCAGTAATCATTTGTGGTTCTGGAATCACTTCCAGTTCTACCATACCCCCACTAATGTTTTCAGAAAAGAATTCATTTTATTAAAAATGTGGCGAGTCAAGAACAATATAACTATTGATCTTCCAAATGGTAGAATATTAACCCTCGTCAAAACCCGGGAAAACCCACAAAATGCCATTACTGAAACGTGCCTAGAGTTTATCCGGATTCTGGTTTTAAGCATAAGCCGGACAACTCCATACACCTTAACACTGTTAAGATGTGAATCCATTCTATATCCAATATAGAAACAAAGGCACTATTTTAATTGGAACCAGATTCAAAATACATGCAGCCATTTTCAGTGCATATCAACTAAATGGAAGAAGGCCAAGCAGTATTACTCATCAAGTGGCGTACTCACGGATGAGTAACCTGAGAGAGAATCAAGTTCTCAAATATCACTTACGATGGAATACCTTGAACAAGTATCTACATCTTCGATCACCTCGAAAAATCCTGATATTTGCAACATATGATTCTCTACTTTATTCGTGTACCTATAACTTCTCAAAATTTGAACCTTGTATTTCAACGAAATACTTGTTTAAAACTAGAGAAGTCATGAGTAAATAGAATATAGTATGAGTACCAACCACTTTGTCCTAACGTACATCGAAAAACATACAATATTTTGTATAAGTCCATTGAGTTTAATAACTCAAACCCGGTGCGTAGTAGGTTGAAAATCGTGCTATGGTTAAGAAGAATTACACCATTGTTGAATGCTCCTTACCTAACTATAAACTGGTATAGGTAAATGTTATAGACATAATTTCAAAAAGTTATATCTCACTTTATAAAATAAACATACAGATATATCAATTTGAAATTGGTGCATAACGACTGATATTCAAAACCAAATATTTGCCGTCAGGCAAAACCCAAGTGATTTCCTCAAATATCACCAATTACAAAGAATTCTGATATATAGAGAATCTAATCACCCAATTCCCAATATCTTACTCTCACTCAGCATCTGTAACGCCATACAGATGTGAGAATCAAGTCTGGTAAATACATACCCTGGAGTCAGAATCTAATTGGGAAAACAGTTTTCAATTAATACCGGACAGTAAAACTGAAACATGAAAATGTTTCGAAGGGGTGGCTGGGTATTCCTAGTAATGTCTCTTCTATTATCCAGATTTATGACAGTAACCGTATATTTCCTTGCCCTCACTCCAATCCTTTTATATGTCTTTTACTTCTTACCTTCTGTACACCATACTTAGGCCAATTGATTTTCTTCCTTCCCTACCTTTCGGCACCAGCCTAAGGTTTGGAAGAAGACTATCCAATAAGCGTAATGGGTGTACTCTCCTAATACCAGGAGCCCTCGCAACCTGAGAGAATGTAAAGAGAAAAGACAACCGAATAATCCTATTCAATTTCTCCCGAACCGGAAACCATCCTCGACCTGAAACAAGTTCTTTCGAGTTCGTATGTAACTATACGATGGCATATCCAATCAATATGGATCTTCATAGTGATACAGAGTGTTCTGGAGAAAAGAAAAGGGGAAGTAGGAATGGCAGGGGTATACGCGGCTTCGTCGTGAATGATAGCAGTCGCAATTTCCTTTACCTTTACTCTAATCCCTATATGTCTTTACTTCTTACCTTCTGTACACCACACTTAGGCCAATTGGTTTTCTTCCTTTCCCTATCTTTCAGCACATGCCTATAGTTTGGAAGAAGACTATCTAATAAGCGTAATAGGTGTACTCTCCTAATACTAGGAACCTTCGTAACCTGAGAGAAGGTAAAGAGAAAAGACATCCGAATAATCCTATTCAATTTCTCCAGAACCGGAATCCATCCTCAAAATGAAATTAGTTTCTTCGAGTCCGTATGTAACTATACGATGGCATATCCAAGCAATATGGATTTTCGTAGTGAGACGGAGTGTTTTGGAAAAAATGCAAAGGGTAAATAAGAGAAGAGGGATATATACGACTTAATGACAATCCAAAGGCCAAAATGTTTTAAGAAGGTTCGGTTAACTTGGTTCATGAGTTTTATTTTAAGGTCAGACCATGATCGCTACTAAAGAGAGAGAGAGAAAACACTTAGCGTGCACTCTAACCTAGATTAGATTGGTTAATTACTTTATCTAATCAGAATGGCTCCCACTGTTTCCTCGAATTCTCCTTCAAACCCTAAAAGGAGAATTAGTCAGGATCATTTAAAATCACTCAAGGAGTAACACCTACTCATCAGTAGGAATCGGGACCCAACTATCATCACATGATAACTTGATGGAAGCCACTCAAGTCACCACACTCCAGAAGGTATGCGCATGCCTGGCAAGTTTCCTTTATATTTGAAACTCCCGATGTGGATTTTGCCCCAAGGATCCATGTTACCTTAACATTGCCAACATATCAAAGGGTCCTAATCAAGTTCAACCCGTCATTATCTTGATTACATTAAACTCTCCCGTACGAGTCCTTGACAATGCCAACATGACTGTACGACTGTCTTAACCAATCACATCTAATGCTACAAACAAGTAATACTCAACTACCGTACACTACGCCTTGACAATGCCAGCATACACAACATGAATACTGAGCACTACTCATAGGAAATGACGGAGGGCTACGGCTGGTTTTTGGCGAAAAAACTTTAACCTAATGAACTTGATATCGTTGAAGGAACCCAAGCAGTTTTACAAATATACAGTGGCATAAACTTTTGCTAAAGAGATCAATCTTTGTGAAGGGATCTCGACTCTTTCCTCATCGAATGAGGTGCAGGATATTCCTAACTGAATACCACGATGCAAAGCAAAAGAATCGACTATAGTGAAGTTATTATAATGACGCAAACTTTTACCCAAGAGATCACTCCCTATGAAGAGATCCCGGCTCTTGCCTCGTCGAATGAGGTGCTGGATATTCAGAACTGAATACCGTTGTACAAAGCAAAAGGAAACGTTTGTAATATCAGTTTTTAAAAACTTGATTCCAACAACATAATTTAAATTTGTTTTTCCTTGCATTAATCAAAGTTAACACAGACCCATCAATTAATCCATATCACACCAGAAAAAGGAACAAAAATACAATGTACGTATATGCCATCCGCATTCGCCATGGGGCCCCGTCATTCACCGTTAGGTTACTTAACTAACGGCAGAGTGGGGGCTGGACTAGCATGGATGCAAAACATATAAAACATCTATTAGTGTGTGTGTGTGTGTGTGTGTGTGTATAACATTTGTCCCGGGCATGATATAAGCAACATCACAGAACATCAACAAGTAACACAGAATGGTGGATAATCTTAGAGCCTCGGGTTTTATTTGAGCCACAGATGAGATCTGACGTTCCCGGTCGTGTGGATAGCTCGTGCAATGAAAACCTGGACTCATACGAGCGCAGCAAGTTACTCGCCAATCCCATAAGTGAGGCAACCCTAATCAACAAAGTGAATGGGCCACCCAGCATTTCACAGAATCCGGTAACTTGAGCACCCCTCCAAGGGTCGTCCTATACCCCCTATAAGTGCAGCGAATAGCCTGCCAATTCTAGAGTAAGGCCTCCTTCATCTCAACGCCATGAAATGCGGGCCCGTTGCCCTTTAGAACTCGGCTACTCGAGAACTCCACCGCGGGGTAATCCTAATACAGAAAAGAAAAGCATATATAAAATGGCAATATCGACCTCAACCCGGTCGTACCCCAATAAAAGAATATACAATCTGGAAGAGACGACTGTCCACATATCGGACGCTCGTCCCGCAATAACGAATATACAAATGAATCTGAACTGTAATACTACCATTGCACCATAAGCTATCCACCATGGCAATCCAACCACAATATCAGTATAACTCAGAACATCAACGTGAATATCACATTCGCAAACCCGTCTAGTTGAACATATAGCAACTAGTCGGGTTGTACCGCTCAATGATATTCACGGTCGCTGATATTATCACATGTACTGATAAACACATACTTAAAATTTTGATCTACTTAACATTTCCATATTGGCCCCAAATGCAATCCAGCACTCAAACAAATCCGGGCCAAAAAAAATTATCCAAAAAATCATATTTCTAAGTATTAGAGTGCCAGAAGAAATTTGGCACACTTTGGCCACAAGACGACCGCGAAACCGCCGCCAATAAGCATGTATTGTGGCGGTTCCGCGGCCATTTTGTTGGTTCAAGTATCTAAATTTCTTGTGATGCTCTATAAATTCCTGCACGTATTTTTAAGACACCCTGAATAATTTTTTGAACAATTTTCAAAAGCGGCAGCGGGCATGTCGTATTGGAAAAATGATTCGGAAAATTTGGTCGATCGACATTTTAAATTTGTGTAAACTAGCTAGTAATGGTTTATAGCATGTCTCTGATACCATGTTGGGGTTTGATAGCGCCCTAGCCATCTACTGTGGCCGGTGTGGAACAAAAATGACGTTTAAAAACATAGCGCTAACGAATCCGTCCAAGAATCGAACAATAAACCTACACTAGCAAACTACAATGAGCTAAACTACAATGTTAGAAATGGTTATACCGAATGAACCGTGTCCTTCGGTCTTCTACCATCTTCCTTACCTCTTTGAGGCACCCTTGATTGAACTTGGCCGCCTGTCTTCCTGCGTCGAAGATGATCCACCCGAGGGATGTAGCTCATGGCTCTAGCTCCACACAAAAGATCAAGTGAAGCAACCAGGGACTCTAGGTTGCTAATCTAGAGTGCCTAGGATGTAGTGAGTTATTCAAAGTGTTTATCTACTTAACCTCCTCTCTTAATTCTCAACACATGAGATTGTAGAGATGAGGTTGAAGATGAAGGTGGAGGAACACAAGAAACTCAAGAGGAAAGTGAAGCTAATGGTGAGGAGAAGAAAAAGAACCATGCAAAGATTTCATCCAACATCAAGTGTGAAAATAACATGAAGCATGGTTTTATAAAACTCATTTTTCCAATTTAAAAAACAACCCATGCTTGAATAGTTTGCACAAATGAATTAACAATTCATTTGCGCAACACTATACAACCATGGTTCTCACCATACTCCCCTCTCTCCTTTTCCCATTAAAAATAAATGGACAAAATCAAAATGAGGTGTCCACCTTCTAGAATGTTTTCCGTATAAATACGTATTACATTCTACTTTATATACATACATGTATTCATACCGAAATACGAATACCCGAAGAGATAGAAAAACACAAAAAACATAATACTAGAATATATATATCGAAATACATATACGTAAATTGTTAAATCAATACCCGATTTAATAATCCGACTCAAACCCGAGATGACTAGTATTATCAACTGTCTGATCGAAAGTCCGGTTACATAGTACAATCAATCGATCGGAACCCTGCACGTATCCAATACGGCTACTACATCATTTTGCCTGAACCAGGGAAACTCTCTGTGTGGGAATCTAAAGACTCGTTAATACACTGGCAGTGGGTTTAATCATAAGCACGTCAGCGGCACTAGCTGAACGTAACGGCTACCGAGATATTGAGCGAAAAGAAGGCCGACGAGCAAACTCATCCAAACCCCTACTGAACCTGTCCGTGAGAATCTCCGTACAGTCCGATCTGTTCGTCTAAAAGTATCGCATATCGAGTCTAGGGGTGGATAAAGTCCGGCCCCTAATAACGTGATATTTCGTGTCGGTATGAAGCCCATCACCCACTGAGAAACTACTGATCCAAATCAGTAATTCTTATCTACCTTGGCCAAGGATTTCTGGTGATGGCCACCTATGCACCGTGCGACATCAACCCCCAATACCGGGATAGACGAATCCCCGACGATCCGCTCACTGCCTCCATGTGGCTCGGGATTGTACCCAACTAAAACCTGTTTGCACGACTCCTTTGAGCCGTGGTAGGGTAGTAATCAAAGCACGGTGGGAACTCACACGAGACAAATGACGATCTCAGGTCGACAGACTAACCTGTACTCATGTCACCTAGGAACTGCTATCTGACAATATTTATAATACAATCTAGCATGTTCCCGGCTAGTCCGTCCAGTGTACTCATAACCCAATGAGCACCTGTATACTATCTTAGGTGACTAACTGACACCAATGGCTTGTGAGACCGGCCACCGCCCCTCGTCGGGGTCTCGATAAGTACACACTAGTCTACTCTGGAGTATCGATGCCCAGTCTTGATACTCCCTCGACCAGGGATATTTAAGAATGTGCTTATAGACCATCCAGCTCCCACATATATGATCGCCATCATAATGCTGGTAGTCAAGAAAAAATCATATGGGCTCTATCAACATGTAATAGTAATCTGTAATACCACATAATGCATGTACATGATGATAAAGACAAACCGGATATCATACTATCATTTTGAGTAAGACCGTTCTACCCGTATAGGTCCTCCCTCAATCATCACAATCACGTGCCTGTGATTACAGTAATTGACTTGAGGGCACTATAGCCAACAAGTTGATCGCTGGGAGATCAAGGTCAGGAAAGTTGATACGAAGGACAATACAGCGGATCCACTCACGAAGGCCCTCCCCCAGACGTAGTTTGTGAGAATTTTTGGGATGTTGGGTATGCGATACTACAACAACTGGAATTAGTGCAAGTGGGAGATTGTTAGGAATATGTATGCCCATTAGGCTATTATTGTATATTATAGTGGATGCTTGGACATATATATCGAGTACTTTCTTGCTCGACATGATAGTATGCTATCTGGTTTCTCTTTATCTTAACATGTACACTTGTATTATTGTACTGTCTCTCTGATACATATTGAAAAAGCCCTTAGGATGTAGGCTTGACTACCAGGACTATGATGTAGATCATACTAGTGGGGCTTGTGTAGTCCACAAGGACATCCTTTAACAGTTCCTAGTCGAGAGAGTATCGAGACAGGGCATCGATATTCCAGAGTAGACTAGTGTGTACGGTTCTTGACCCTGTATGGGGGACTAGTTGATCCCATAACCATTGGTGCTTGACATCAAAGATTGTACACAGATGCTCATTAGAGAATGGGTATACCGACAGGACTCGCCGAGAACTCCTAGATGGTACCAAACCTATCGTCAGATAGCAGTTCTCAGGTGACACTTGTACAGGTTAGTCTGTAGACCTGAGATCGTGATAATGTCTTGTTTGGTTCCCACTGTGCTTTGATTTCCTTCCTACCATGGCTTAAAGGAGTCGTGCAAACAGGTGGATTTTGGGTACAGTCCCGAGTCATATAGAGGCAGTGAGCAATAGGAGGGGTTTCTTCTCTTCCGGTATTGGGAGTTGATGTTGCGCTATGCTCGATTGGCTATAACAGCAAGTCCCTGGACAGGGCTGATGAGATTTACTGGTAAGTGTTATCAGTAGTTTCTCGAAAGGTTATAGGCCACACATCGGTATTACTTATCAAGTTACTGGGGTCTGACGATTCCACCCCCAGACTCGATATGAGACATATCAAACGAAGAGACCAGACTGTATGGGAAGTGTTGCTTATAGGCTTTACTGGAGTTTAGACAAGCTTGCTTGTTGATCTTCTATACGTTCAAGACCTGGGTAGCCGTTACGTCCAGCTAGTACCGCTAACGGCTTGTGGGTATCTGATATGATCATTACCTACTGCTGCCGTATTGACAAGTCTTTAGAGTCCCACACAGAGGTTTCCAAGCTCAAGCGAAACGAAATAGGGCACATATGTAGATATGTGCGGGAGCTTGATTAAATACGAGCATGTGATATCGTATTTTAATCTGGCGATATTTGATATCGGTTAAGTTATATGTGATATAACCGGATTATTGAATCAAGTGTTGATTCAATGATTTATATATATATATATATATTGGCCGGTTGTACATGATATGACCGGATTATTGAATCAAGTGTTGATTTAATATATTGAATATTAGACGGTTCTATGTGATATAACCGGATTATTGAATCAAGTATTGATTTAATAATTTGATATACATATATATATAATATTAGTCGGTTATATATGATATAAGTGTTGATTTAATAATTTGATATATATATATATATATATATATATATATAAACTAATATAGCTCACTTTAGATTTTCTTCTCTTGATATATAATTGTATATATATATATATATATTTATATATAAAATAGAAATTATATCATGGTTGATGATACATAGAACATGGGTGTATGAGACTCACACTAGAGTGTAAAGATAACTGGGATGATTATTTTTGAGAAAAATAGAAAATGAGTGGAAATGAGTCATGGCTTTGGATGCGTGGAGAAGCATTGAGAAGCCATGACTCATCCCCTCAATTTTGTTTTACTCTTAGATATTTATTGATCCCAATCTTATTTTGAGCTCATGGTTCATTCACTCACACACCCAAGTTCATCTTCTTCCTTCTCTAGGGTTTTTCTTGAGTTGGAAAAAGAAAAGAGAAAAAGATTTCTAGTGAGCAAATCTCCTACTTCCTCAACCTACACTAATCTAGTCATTTAGTATAGGTTATTTTCTTCACTAATACTTTGATTAGTGAAGAGTGGGCTTGAGTTAGAGAGACTTTAAGGTGGATCATCTTCGGCATCGAAGACTTCGTGCAAACTCGATCCTTTCTCAAGTGGAGTCAAAGAAGAGTTCTAAGGACTACTACTTGGAGCTTTAGAAGTGAAGGACTGGTCTACAAAGGTTGTAAACTCTCTGCACTTAGTATAGAACTTATATTCTTGCTTTAAAACCCTAATTCTTTGGTTCGATTCTAGGTTAGTATAGCTTAGAACTCTAGATTTTTTAAAATTGCATACTTGATACTTGTATAAACCTAGTAGAGGTGCTAAGACATACTTTCAGCTAGCACTGTCGATTGTTACTTCTTCAAGAGATTCAGGCTCCCTTGAATCTGTGTATAATATGAAGTCGGTTATAAGTCTTTCAGGTAGCCGCCTATCTCACGTATATCTCCTCAGAACTGGTACATCTGGTTGTTGATCATGGTCACCATCCTGTTCTTGAATCTGATCCTGCACTATGGTTTCCTCCACGTTCTGATCTCTACCTGTAGGTACCTGAATGCTCTCTTGAGTTTCATCCAACTCAACAAACTCCGATACTACACCATCTTTGGCTTACTTCTCTTTTTTGTATAAGTGTTGCTCATCAAAGACAACATTCCGGCTTCGTATTACTTTCTTGCTTATGTAATCCCACAGCCTATATCTGAACTCGTCTCCACCATACCCGATGAAAGCGCACTTCCTAAACTTGGAGTCAAGCTTACTTCCTTTTGCCTTATCAACAAAAGAATATGCAATAAAACCAAATATTTTTAGGTGCACGTAATTAACTGGTTTACTTGACCAAATTTCTTCCGGAATGCCTCCATCAAGCAAACTCATCGGGCTTCTATTGATCAGATACACAGCAGTATCGACAACTGCTGCCCATAGGAATTTTGGCGCGTCTGCATCCAAAGTCATGCTCCTCACTCTCTCTAGAATCATCTTGGTCATCCTTTCAGCAATACCATTCTGTTGTGGCGTCCCCGGTACCGTTTTCAGCCAACGAATACCCTTGTGCGAGCAAAACACCTTGAACTCTTGTATGCAGTATTTCCCTCTATTATCGGACTTAAGGCATTTTATCTTGGCCCATATTTGGTTCTCCACCTGCGCAATCCAGTATTTGAAGATAACAAACATATCAGATTTCTTCTTCATCGCATACACCCAAGTCTTTTGGCTTGCATCATCGATGAACGTCACGGCATACCGATTCCTCGCATAAGACTACACTGTAGCCGGATCTCATACGTCCGTATGCACCATCTCTAACTTTTTGGTCTTTTTAGCTATGCCTCCAATCTGAAATTTGAGAGCTTTTTTCTTCCTGCAAACACAACTCTCTCAAAGCCTCAACTCCACCTTCTTCAGCTCCGAAAGAAACCCCCTACCCTGAAAATTTTTCATATTCTTCTCACTGAGATGCCCCAATCTTCTATACCATAACGAAGTCTCCGAATTTATTTCCAAAGTTGCCGCTAACGCAACCGAAGTTTCACTGCTCCCAATGAATAAATACAACGAACTGCTCAACTTGCCCTTTATGACCACCAACGATCCTTTGGAAATCTTCCACTGAGAATTCCAAAACACTGTTATATAACCTTTGTTGTCAAGCTGACTTGTAGAAATTAGGCTTTTATTCAAAGCAGGAATATGTCGAGCGTTCTTTAGCTTGATTTGACTTCCTCCTGATGGTTGCAATATGATCGTCTCTTTGCCAATGATCTTGCACGGCTGATCATTTTCTACCGTCACATGTCCAAGATCGCCTTGAGCATACTCGCTGAAGTGATGTCGGCCCGAAGTGCAGTAAAAAGAAGCCCCCGAATCTAAGAACCAAGTATCCTCCTTTGTTCTCTTGTTCGCCGATAGACAATGTCCTTATTCCCCTTGTTCTTGTGTATACACCACATTCGCTCCCTTTTCATCCGCCTTCCCATCTGAGCCATTCACTTTTACTATGACCCATCTTCTCGCAATTCCAACACGCACCTTGAATTTTTCCTTGAGATTATTCTCGGCTTTTAAACTTGCCCTTATTCTCTTTACCCCTTTCCATCGACCTGCTGTGATTCTCCACAGCAAGCGTAGAAGTTTCCGAACTCCCACTCACAGCTTTTTTTCTCATCTCATCGCTTAATATGCTGCTCACATCATCATTAAATGTGAGAGTCCCTGAGATAGAGTTGCTAACAGCCATCAAAAGGTTTTCCCAACTCTCCGGCAACGAACAGAGAAATAGCAGGGCTCGAATCTCATCTTCAAACGTAATTGAAACGGATTCTAATTGGTTCGTCATGTTGTTGAAATCATTCAAGTGTTCTTTCACCGAACCACCTTCTGTCATCTTCATGTTGAAAACTTCTTCATCAGGAAGATTTTGTTTGATGCGGAAGGTTTCTTGTATAACTTGGATAACATCGTCATTAGACCCATGATTGTCTTCTTCTACGAGATATTAAAGGCCGTCCACGGAGTCAACTACAACCTTATTGTCACCAAGACTTTCCTATCCAAAAGGTTCTACGCCTCATCAGCCATCTTCTCAGGCTTCTCGCTTATCAACAGAAGATACAGATCCTTTTGATATAGGTAGTCACCAATCATAATTGTGACCATTGAATTTTTCGATCCTTATCTTATCATCCGCCATCTTTCGCTCTACAGTTGCAGCAAACACAACTTCTCCTTTAGATATGAACTAACGACTTCAAAACGACGATCTAAGAAAATGGGGAAGAGGATGTAGTTGTCGTTACCTACCGTTGTCCTAGATCGTAGAATTGAAGAACCCTAATTTCCTTAACCAAACTCTGATACCAGTTGTTGGGATGGAAGGAGTCGTTACATGGAACAATGCCCGCGACAACATAATCACGCAATCAACACAACCACACAATTAATCAGCGAAAGATAAAATGATAAACAATGCGAGAATAAATAAGAAATTAAAAACAAATAAGAGTGGATTTGTTAACGAGCTTCATCCACCGTATGGTTAGTCCCTGACAGAGTGGAATCTGCAAGCGTACACTAAAATTCTTGAATTAATTACAAGCATGAGGAACTCTGGAAGATTTCTCTCAAAACTTTCTAGATTTCACAAACCCTAGTCGTCACCCCCTCAATACAATGATCTCTCTCTAGAATAATTTATACAACATAAAATACATGTATGAGAGGTCCCCTTATATAGGCAAGTCCTAATCCTATCCAAAATTAAGATAAATCTCAATTTACCAAATAAAGATTCGTTGCAATTTCGCCGTCAACAGACGTCTGACCCACGTTTGGGCAGACGTCTGCCTCTGATCTGCATATCTTGATTTTCCTTGTGCAGACGTCTCGCTTGTCCCCAGACGTCTGGTCTCAAGTCTCGGGTTTGGTTTCATCTCGGGTTTGGTTTCATTTCTTCACGGAAACTCCACAATTTTTAACATAAGAGGCCTTCATTCTACATTTATTTCTGGAAAAAGAAACATCTATTTTAATAATGTGCCTCCTATATAAGAAATGTTTTCCCACATAACAAAAGCTTATTGGATGCAATCATTTCATGGCCCAATTGAAAGAGAAGGAGTGAGCACAAAAGAATGAGGAAGCTCTCATGGCATTGAGTTCGATGAGTTGTCAATGGTCATCATGGTATATATATAGCTCTTAAGTTTGTTAATCATGCATTTGTATCACCCACTCGTAAGAAAGGAGCACATTTCTGATCCTTTATACATTATTGTGCATGAGAAATCAAATGAAATAACATGCAATTTAATTACTAGTGCATAACTTTGGTTTGATGATCATGATGCCTTAGTGATTGGGTCTTACTTTTAATATTGAGTAAGCTACCACTGAGCTTCATTCTTTCAGTTCTTGGCATCACATATCCTTGTATATGTGAATTTATTTGCTATCTTATGTTAGAAATTATGTTTAGGCTTTATGGATTCTCCACTTAACTGGACACTTGATCTTGTTCAATAAGAATTAATGGACCACACTAGCTAGTGTACTTTCGAACGAACGAACGAACGAATATATATATATATATATATATATATATATATATATAGAGAGAGAGAGAGAGAGAGAGAGAGAGAATAACAGAGGAAAGAGGCCTTATGAGGCTTTTTTCGTCAGGTGGTGTCAAAAAACTACACCCCCACCGTTTTGATCGACGATCGGCACCCGTCATCTTCATCTTTATCATCTAAGATGTGGATATACCGAATTTCATGTGATTTTACCACCTTTTCACCGTTGAATTAGCAATGTAAAAAGTTCTATTCTCGGTAAACCATTAATTTTTTGCACTCACTAATTCAACGGTGAAAAGTTGTATCATATGAAATTCGGTGTATCCACATCTTAGATGATAAATATGAAGATGACGGGTGCCGATCGTCGAATAAAACTGTGGAGGGTGTAGTTTTTTGATGCCACCGGACAAAAAGGCCTTCTAGGGCCTCTTTGCTCCATTATTCTCATATATATATATATATATATATATATATATATATATAGATAGAGAGAGAGAGAGAGAGAGAGAGACGGAGGAAAGAGGTCCTAGGAGGCTTTTTGCGTTAGGCGGCGCCACAAATCACGTCATCCACCATTTTATTCGACGATCGGCACCGACCCTTTTGATCTTCATTATGTAATATGTCAATACACCAAATTTCATGTGATTCCAACATCTTTTCACCGTCGATTTAGTGGGTGCAAAATTAGCGGTTTACCGACAGTAGAACTTTTTACATTGCTAAATCAACGGTGAAATGGTGTTGGAATCACATGAAATTTGGTGTATTGACATATTACATAATGAAGATCAAGATGGCCGGTGCCGATCGTCGAATAAAATGGTGGAGGACGTGATTTGTGGCGCCGCCTAACGCAAAAAGCCTCGTAGGGCCTCTTTCCTCCATTATTCTCATATATATATATATATATATATATATATATATATATATGTGTGTGTGTGTTTGATTAAAAAAGCAAGCTCGCATATATATATATATATATATATATATATATATTTGTATGTGTGTGTTTTTTTTTGGATTAAAAAATATATATATATATATATATATATATTTGCGCTCCCATGCGAGCGCGTTTTTTTGTGTTTTTGTGTGTCACGAGCTTTTTTAATCAAACACACACACACACATATGAGAATAATGGAGGAAAGAGGCCCTAAGAGGCTTTTTACGTTAGGTGGCGGTACAAATCACGTCCTCCACCAATTTATTCGACGATCGGTACCTGCCATTTTGATCTTCATCATCTAACATGTCGATACACCAAATTTTATGTGATTCCAACACCTTTTCACCGTTTATTTAGTGGGTGCAAAATTAACGGTTTACCGACAATAGAACTTTTTACATTGCTAAATCAACGGTGAAAAGGTGTTGGAATCACGTGAAATTTGATGTATCGACATGTTATCCGATGAAGATCAAGATGGCCGGTGCCGATCGTCGAATAAAATGGTGGAGTACGTAATTTGTGCCGCCACCTAACGCCAAAAGCCTTCTAGCCCCCTCTCCCGTCTCTCTCTCTCTCTCTCTCTCTCTCTCTATATATATATATATATATAAAAGTGATCCATTGCAAATCGTTTCGCGTTTTTGTAAATACGGGAACTCCCGATTTACGACATATTTTAACGATCCGATCCGTTCAAGTTGATCGTCCTTCTCTCAAATATATATATATATGAAAAATCAAAGGATTTGAAGATCTCTAGCCTATGTATCGATGAGTGCAAAAATGGACATTTTTCGATAATGCAACATAAACTTCATCCATTACAAACCAGTCCGCGTTTTTAAAAACGGGAACTCCCAGTCTACGGCATATTTTAGCCCCTAACGCAAATCATCTTATGTGTGAGCTTCCCCACTGCAAATTATTTCCTCTAGTGTGCAAAGTGCTAAAATCAAGTGACTAGGCTTCACTTTATCCTCATGATGCAAACCTGATGTATATTAAGCTTTATAGTCCTAAGGCATTAAGTACGCAAAAACATACACAAATTTCTCACATGACATCTGATTGTTACACGGTAACCAGACATTTTCAACAATCCCGAATGCCACATGGTCAATCTCGAGGCAGCCAAGATAACAATGTGTCAATCTTTTTTCCCGACCAAAACCTAACGGGTATACAGAAATATCGGTTAGTGAACTGTCATATCGGCAGTGGAGGGATGGTGGCGATATTACTTTCCCTTTGTTGTTTTATTTGTACTGAACCATATTAATAAAATTTCCTTCCTATTGTAACAAGAGGTACTATTGTTTGATTGAATAGAATTATAGCCTCTTCTAACTATAACTCTATTCATTTGTATTTTATGTACTTTTTCCAGAAAAAAATTTTGGACAAAATAATTAGCATTTAAGCACTTGGGAGATATGTGGTGCACCCAAGGGATGGATGTCGGTTAACGCGGGTCCAAAATAGCTGTTATAATGCAATAACAATGCATGCATGTGATTTGAGGAAACAAATTATGGGCAAATTAAAGATGGAACCTTCAATTTGGCATCAATTAACGTTTGATGCTCTTGTTTGCATGCTGAGCAAGTGTCTAATATGAACCATGTGCTCTTTGCAAATTTTGGTTAGGTATGAGACATCTATGACCCATTCCCATGAGTTTCTTTTTCTTTGCATTGTAAATTTCTTCTTACTCATTATGATGATCCAAATACAATAATAGATATTTTCTTTTCTTTTTATATTTGTAATATGTTTTTAAAAAAAATTTGTCAAATGTGTAAAATGATTCATTAAACATAAAAAGTGCAGACAAAATGTTTTTCTTCAATCGAGCTACTACCGTGAAAAATGCATACTTGAGCGCAACCACTGAAGACACTATGGACAAAACATAAAATCAGCAGACGAATTTCAGATTGTTTTTTGGCTCAGCCATTATAAATCACGTATCCCTTTCCTCTCAATAAGTGATTTAATTTCTTAGTTACATCACAACCATCATTTCTTCTTGCATCATCATCTTTGTATCGTCTAATCGTGCGTTATGACAGCTTTTAGGTTTTTTCTTTTCTTTTTCCGACTCATTTTTTGATAAAGTTTGGATTAGGCATACATAATAGGTGGAACAACTGTGAAATAAATACCTTTTTTGCTCTAAAAACAAATCTGCTAACATTGAATGGGCAAATAAAGTTGTGGGCTGGATTTAACCCTAGTAGTTGTTAAAGACATTACATATGGGCCATAAAACCAATAATCACGTGATACTTGATTAAGGAATAAATTTAGGAAAATCACATGAAAATTTGACTGGTTCATTTTGAAACGATCCAGGGACTTCTGCTATTTTTTATCTGCTATTTCCCTACCAAGATAAGATGCTAGCCCGGTATTATAGATCAACTAGTATTTTGCACGTGCGATCACATACGTATATTTTGAACAATATATATACATCGCACTGAAAGCGTGTATAATTATTTTTATTCTGAATATTACATGAAAATTTATAAAGATATCTATTTATTTTAAGATGGAAAAAAATTCTTCTTTTATTAATGAAGATTACGATGTTGTTCGGTGTTATTTATTTTTAAATAAATGTTTTTTTTCAATCAGTTGTTTTGTTGTTACTTCCATGGTTAAATGGTTGTACTAGTAACTCGTACTTAGAAAAAAAATATTAATGTATACATTAAAATTTATTAGGAAGACACCAGAGATTAGATGTTTTTTTTGTATTTTTTTAGAAAGATAAAAGAGAGAGAGAGAGAGAAGAATTAATTTTTCTTTTCTCTTTTTTCTTGTAACATTTCAGAAAATTTTAAATGTTATTTTAGAATTTTAAATAATGATAAAGGGTTTTATTAAGATTATGGAATTTATTTATGAATCGGATACCTATGGTATTTTAAAGTGTTATCAAATATTTTGGCTAATGAGGTTTAATATTTTGGCATCCCTCGTTAAGCTTTGGTATTTATTTGCAGAGAGAAAGAGTGGGGGTATATGTTAGGTTTATTATACCCTCACACATATCATAACATATCCCGGCATTTTATAGCTACACCTTACCATTTCCTCTCATAATTCATATTTTCATATATCTCTCACAAATATCTCAACTCCGCTCCACCTTCATCCAAACCTAGCCGCTTTTCACCAAATCATCATGGATCCTGATGATTTCTTCATTGAGATTGTTCAATATCTTAATACTTGAGCACTACCTCGCCAAGATCTCCTCATAAAGCTTGGATCCCTCTTCAATTTTCTTATAAGACGTAAAAATCTCTCTTTTATCAAGTTTACCAAATTTATCTAATGTATAAAGTTGCTATATGGTTTTAAGATTTCAAAAGTTAGGTTTTTTGTTGGGCTTTTGTGCTTAAATGAATTCTGGGATGTATTGGGACTTTTAGAAAATAAACAAAATATTTTTTAAGCTGGTTAGGCTAGTAGAAGACCCCACCAGGAGAACAAAGCCCTAACTCCTTAGTACAGTCGCAAGTTTTTGCCAAAACCACATTTTGGACGGCCCCTCGTAGAGATAGTGTCGGGGTTTGGTCTGTAGCTCACTCACCTGGGAAATAAGCTCTTTTGATATCTCGTTTTATCCCATATTCCTTGAGGCAAAATCTAGGGGTGCTTTACTTGGTTTTTGGATGATATTTCATGGTTTTTAAATGTGTGGATTGGTATTTCTAATTCCAGATGCGATCATTTATATTTTAACGACGATGCCGGGGGGTAATTCCCTGTAGTTAGCACTCGCCAAGCTCATTTTGGTCATATCTTCTAACTTATGGATGTTTGTTCATTTTATCGATTCCGATTTGAATTCTTATGTGTTGCGTTGTTATGTGAATGTCGGGTTCGATTGCAGAGACCTCCGAGGCAGCGACGAAGCGTGAGGCGGTCGTAGGATACATCTAGCGCGATCACACACTGTGGGTAGATTATATCTACGAGTGGGGAATCGGGTTGATGGCGTATAGCACCCCTGTGAAACAAATTGTTATTATATTATCGAATGTGCATAGGATACATGCCACATATATTTAGACTTAGCCAATAGATAGTGTTCTTTTTTAGTATCGCTTGGTAGACTTATTATAGATACAATTAGTAGAACACAAGCACAAATACTAATGATTGCCATGTTGCACAATCACAGGCTCGCATGCACACTACACATCATTAGTGCTACCATGCCACGTAGAATTTCCATGCTTACATATCATAGCAGAATTGACAATATGGTAGGATTATGTTATTATACGATTTATATTGGCTGCGCGTACAAGACTAGATATACGTACTTATTGTTAGGCGAGTACACAGCTGGAGGTCCGTACTGGTCGCCGTGTGTGTACGTGACACGAGATATCCGTACTGATCGTTGTGCGAGTGCGTTGACGAGATACTTGCATCGGTCACAGCTTGCGTACGTAGACTTGATGTCCATATGAGTTGTTATGTGTGTGCATAGAATTGAAGTCCGCACTACTATTGCTGTGTGCTGGGTACGTAGAGTAGATATCTGTACCGATCATTATTAATATATAATGATATATCTGGTGGTCATTGTACGAGATGGGATTTCCGTATAGGATGACAAGATGATGATGATTAGCCGAATACGGCTTTATTGTCTTTGACTCGTGGAATCTTATTTTACCCTGATTGGGGAATTATAATATTTGGATTCTAACCCCTAATTTCACAACAACGATTCGTTTCATATTTTCAAAAGAGATAACAAGGATGTATTGTTGGATTTGGAAAGGGCATTTACATATTTTAAAACACCGCAGCCTCCTTATATACAACCATCATAACGTTATATTTTAAAAATGTATATATGAGGTTACTTGCAATACACACACACACACACACACACACACACACACACAAACACTGTTCGTTTACGTTACACTTACCGTACATGTTATTCGCTCGCGCGTTATTCATTTTATCAGATGTACTACGCTTACATTATTGTTCGTGTTATTATTATTATATTCGCTGGTGCCGTTATATGCTACCCATCGGTGCTATGACTAGTTTACACCGACTAATGGGGTATGAGTTTGACGAGATTTATATGTTATCGTGGATATGATGTGATATGATATTAATCCTAAAAGATTGAGTGTGTGTTTGTGCGTGTGTGGGGGGAAGAATATAAGAAATAAGATAATGATTCAGACACGGTGGATATAGATGAGGATCCAAGATAAATATTGACTGTGATCAATCCAAGAGAGAGAGAGACAGGGAGACATTGATGTCGCCCGGTGATATATGTATGATCAATTCATGAGTGATTGAGGGTAGTTGACACATGATGTCTCTACGGTTGTTTACCACCGAAGACTGGACTGAGACGTTGGAGACGTCTAACCTGAATTTGGGGTAGATGCTATATGGAATATATCCATCTACCTCTCCGAAAATACCAAGTTGATTTATGGTATCATATATCGGAGGTTTGGATAGATGCGACCGTTTTAGTAGAATTATCCAATTCCCCCTCATTTGAAGGGTTTTTTTATTGTAGGGACGCTTTTCCCTGCAAGCGTAAGCCCCTGCAGTTAATTACGCTATCGCAACGCGATAACAACTTTCACCTTCTCTAATTGATCACTTCATGTCGTGTTATATTTATTTATATGGGGTTGCCCTTGGATTGTATATGGAGACTAATCTTGTCATGCCCGTAAGGTGCGGATCAGTCCAAATCCATACATTAGATTTGAGGTTTGGAACTTAGGAAGTAGATCTCATATAAATGAGATACATAAGTTCAGGAATTTAAGGATCGTTAATTTTGTTTTAGATTAAAATCTACTTAAACATATTTAAGGACCATTAATCTAGTTTTAGATTAAATTCAACTTTAAACAAGTGAACATATAGGCTCAAGAAGTATAAACTTCAGTGACTGGGCCAATTTGGGCTAAGATTGGACTTCTATAGTGCTAAGCACTCATTCATTTAGCGCTCACGTAATCTTCACATGAGAAACGCACTTGGGTGTTTTCTCAGCACTCATATGACTTTCACGTGCGTCGCTGTTTTCAAACGCTCACGTTAATATCACGTGACATTGTCTTCAGGTGCGCTCACATGATCTTCACGTGAGGCATGGTCACATGATCTTCACGTGATCTGCGCACCTGTTTATCTTCTTAGCACTCACGTGACTTTCACGTGAGCCACTGTCTTCAAATGCTTACATGCTCTTCACATGTGTAGTGCTAAGCATTGGTTCATATGGCGCTTATGTGAGCGTCACGTGAAGTACTATCTTCATGGTCGTTCACATGCTCTTCACATGAGTAATTCTAAGCACTGGTTCATCTGGCGCTCATATGAATGTCACGTGAATCGCTGTGTCTTCATAAGCGCTCATGTGATCTTCATATGAGACTTTTAAGTCTCGGCGCTCATGTGTCTTCCACATGAGACTCTGTCTTCAGGGCTTCTTTGGGCGCTCACGTGGTTTTCACGTGAGTAGCATGTTTCATGTTTTCCCCTTATGCACTCACGTGCCTTTCACGTGGGTCTTCGTTTTCTTTGTTTTTTAGGGTTCTCATGTGTCTTTCACGTGATCCTTTCCATCTTCATGCAGATATTAACTCTGAAAATTAGAATTAAACCCTAAAAATTTGCAGATCTTGCAAGAACTAAGTTCTTATTGGGATAAAACCCTGTCATATTTTGAAGGAGCTAAGTTCCTGGAATATCAATTCCATCTTTTTTGTTCTGTTCTTCCATGTTCTTTTTTTTGCGGATGGGTAAAACATCATAAATCTCCCCTGGATCTTTGATCCGAAGAAAAAAATATTCCTGAAGAGAATTAAATTCTCATCTTATGGGAGATTTGTCTTATGGATCTCAAATCCCGAGAAAAAACTAAGTTCTTTTTAAAGGTTTAAACCCTTATTTCATGCCTAAGATAGGCAAAAAGGAAGATGCTCTTATCTCTGTTTTTACCTAGTGTTTTGGCAAAGGGATGATCTTCTTCAAGATGAGAATTAAATTCTCATTTTTTTTTGTGGAAACTTATGGGGAAATCTTTTCTCTCACAAAAGCTTGGGGGAGTATTCTCTCAAAGTTTATTGAGGAT
The DNA here is from genome assembly GCA_030015575.1 of Agapanthus africanus. Lineage (NCBI taxonomy): Eukaryota > Viridiplantae > Streptophyta > Magnoliopsida > Asparagales > Amaryllidaceae > Agapanthus > Agapanthus africanus. Next base: position 16,100,762 of record JASDDO010000026.1, on the reverse strand, counting down.
ATGAATATATGAGACTTGAAGTCACGGGTCCTTTTTATAGAAGGGAGAAATTTCAATTAGTTTGAGAAAATCTCTCATTGAGAGATCTCAATCAATCTAATTAATCTCAAAGATCAGTCGGAAAATTTTATCCACTGTTGGATCTAAGATCCAGGGAATTTCTGTGTAACAGGAAATATTTTATGTTTGTTTTAGCAAGATTAGGAAAATATTTTCCTAGCAAAGAATTTGATTCTATCTTTTGATTTGATCGATGATGTTATAATCACCGTTGGATTTTAAATCTAAGAGCTCTCTGTCTAACAGAGAATTATTTTTCTAATGTAAGAAAGATTAGGGGAAATATTTCCTGAATAGAATTTAATTCTATATAAAATTCAATTCTACTCGAAGTTAGCGCTTCAAATTGATGCGCTCACATGGATATCACGTGAGCGCTGCCATATACATATATGGCAGCAATGTTTACGTGCTTTGCACATGAGCGCTCACGTATTTAACACATGGGGGCTTATCATAGGATTTAATCCTATCTGAACTCGGCGCTCACATGCTTTGCAAGTGAGCGCTCATATGTTTAACACGCGAGGGCTTCCATTCATCTTTTCTTTTCTTTCGTGATTTTCTGAGCTATTCTCCACTTTTTCAACACTTTCTTTTGGTCAGGGCTTGGAAATCGTTCCTACTTTAATTAGGTGCAACATTTTTTGTACCAAGATTTAGATATTCATCTTTATAATTTAAACAAGCGCCCATCTTCTCCTTCACTTTCACCTGGAAACGACCTTCACTTGCACAAGAAAAAACCATGGCTTGCAATCGCCCACATGCTCCTCGACACCATGGGAGGTACCCATTGGGGAGATTATTTCTCGTTTCACTGCACACCTAGTGAATCCTGTTCTTACGGATGCTCAGTGCGATATGGTGATGCCCGAGCTAGCATATGGACCGTAGAGGATCTCCTCTTCCCTCCGGCTCTATTTGGCTTCGAATGATCTTCTTTTCCATCCTTGATGATATTCCTCCTCATTCGGCGGAGATGACTTTAGAGATGCTTGACGCGGCGGAGGACAAGATCGACTGCATTCACGAAGTATGCTTGATTACGGAGCCTCTAAGGGACCGCTCTATTCATATGTTGAGTCAAATACAGGCCCAGCGCGATAACATGTTTTCCTTTTCCGACGGGCGCGGCACTGATAGGTGGGGAGAGACTCTTCGTGAGAATCGCCGTTATGGCATGGTAGAGAGGGCTGAGAGAGAGAGAGCGCTATAGAATTTTGTGTACTGTTTCGTTAATCCTTGTAGTCCAGATCGCATGTTTGGTAATCTTTTTCTTGTGGATTGAAATAAATATCTAAATGCACATTTATTGATATTTGAAGTGAATATCTAAATACATAGAAACTTTCAAAAGAAAACCCCTTCTAAAACATTTTCAAATAAATAAAGAGCGGGACATATAGTTTAAATGAAACACATATTTTTTTCACACATCAATGCCTGCTACCAGCGCCGATATAGACATCATACGGCTATTTTGAAAAGATTTAATATACATACATTTTTCGGCTACTTTTATAAGATTGCATATGGATGTGTGTTATATGTATTATATCATTGCTTCTATTTTATGTTTGGTCGTGTGCTATAAATAATGTATTACGGCTATGGTGATCGTGATTTGACATTGGTATATATACACACAGCGAGTTACTATAGATTGATGATGGATTATCATTACATTTCATAATATTGTGTTTATTTCCGTGACTCACATGCTTTCAGATACTTGTGGTTATGTTATGCCGGTACCGGACTTGATGTTGTTTATTTGATGTTGACATGATAACCACACACAAATTCACATATAGGATAGCAGCACACGAGTTGTACACGGGGGCTTATCATCATATATTTCATTACTCGAACTCTAGTTTTCACGCATGTTATTTTACCTTTCTTGATATACACATTTATCTTGTTTAGATATTTCACTGCTTATCCATACGGTTTTTAGCTCGTTATATAATACTATTCACGAGTTGGAAACTCACCCCCGTTGTGCCGTAGTTCTGTGCAGCTTTGATCGCTTGGACCAGTAGTGGCTAGTTTGGCACATCTTCTGTCTTGTGGGCGTGGTTGCATATATTTTGAGTGGTGGGTTATTTTGTCTCAGCATTTGCCTTTTATCTATTTTTATCTAGAAGTACTACATCAAAGACCAAATCTAGTATTTTGTCATGACCTTAGTTGTTGGTGTGGTAGTCGGACTTGTAGTTGACTTGATGTATATTTATTCTGTTTACTTTCCGCATTTGATCCTTCACCTAAGGCGTCGTATACATATATTGTGTGGTTGAGGATCCGTCGTTCGGCGTTGATTTTTCTCCCATGTGGGGGATGATTTATTACTATGTTCGTTGTACCTGTTTTTATCAAAATTTAACGAGGAGGTGATGTCCGTTTTTTAAATGATAGTAATGTTTTCAAACCAAACTTGATTTCATGTTTGTAAAACCATCTCAAAACTTCACCTCCACTATTTCTTGTAAAAATGGTTTAGATTCCTGGTTTTTGGCTTACTTGGATTACTGTGGGTCCTATAGACTTCACATAATTTAAGTGCTGGTCATGTGCCATTTGCGGGTCGTGAAAAAGTTGGTATCAGAGCACTATGTTTTACCATTGTCGAGTCTAAGTTTAACCATTTAGGGTCTAGGTTGTAACGTTTTGAAATTTAGGCCTAACTTTGCGGAACTTAGACTTACATTGGGGGTTTTAAACCCGACCTTTCGACTTATAAACTACCCTTGGTATGATGGAGTAGGTAACTTAAGTAGAGTTACGTACCATACGTATGTTCCGTGGTATATTTACGAAACAACACTCCTCTTAAGTAACCTTAGGAATTATTTCAAGTTCTTTCATGATTCTATTTGCTTCTTTCTGAGTTAGTAGCATTGCATTGCTTTTCCGTTGTGATTCGGAAACCGGCTCTTGTTTGTTGCTTATTCCAGTCACTACACTGCCAAGGACTGCACAAGTCGAGTGGGCTATAGTTTGTGATGAGGTCAGGGCAGGCTCGTCTGAGGCGACTGACCAGGATAGTACACCGGTGACAGTGGAATAAGTTGATTCTCCGTATTTAGATATGATTTCTCATTTGGAGACGAGCGGATTTACATCGGTTGATTGGGTCATTAGCGGAGACTATTCAGACCCAGAGACCTGTCGTTGCCTAGCCAGCTCCGAAGATTTTGATACAACATGGTGCTCGGAGATCAGTTATGCCTCCGGTGATTGAGATGATAGATGGGTCGCTTCCAGAATTTATGAGGTTGTTGCCTCCGATGTTTACTAGTATGGATACGTCAGAAGATCCATTGTCATTCCTCGACGGGATGGCGAGGATATTTCTTTTGATGAGATGCTCTAATACGAGATCAGTGGAGTTAGCCGATTTTTTTTAAAGGGTCTTGCTCAGACCTGGTGTGATTCGATCGAGAAAGGAAAGGCAGTAGGTCTTCCTCCTATGACTTGGGACGAGTTTTCCAAAGTTTTCTTGACCCGATTCCTACCTCAGAGTGTCAGATACGCTCGAGCGCGTAGTTTCGAGTCTTTACTGAAGACTCCGGTTATGACGGTAGCCGAGTATGGCCTTCAGTTCACCCAATTTTCACGATATGCTCCTTATTTAGTTCTTACGGAAGAGATCCAGATTAAGAGATTCATGCGCGGAGTTGATGTGCAGCTATTTTTATCCGTTATTGTCCAATGTTTCGATACATATGCAGAGGCATTGGATATGGCCATGTTGATAGAGGGGCGTTATGTTGTGATTGGAGTGACTCCGGGGCCGAAGAGGGCTCGAGTGGAGACTCCATCTGTTGAGCAGGAGAGCGGTGGCATGAGTGAATGTCCCTGAGAGCAACCATTCGACACGAAGGGGATGCAGAGACTAGCCCGGTTATGTTTTTATTGTATGAGACCCGCGGTCACAAAGCCAGAAATCGTCCTGCCAGGCTTCAGATCAGGATAGCGACCCAGCGCGCTGCTTCGTTATCTTTTCCCCCTTCACCAGTGATTACTCAGGTTCCATCCGGAGAGTGGAAGAGTAGTGAGTATAGTGGTCCTGTGCAGAGGGGACAGGGATCCAGCGATAGAGGACGTCAGGCCATGAGCCGTAAGCAAACGAGAGTTCTTGCTTTGACTTCTCTGGGTGCTCAGGCACCTTTCGACGTTGAAGCAAGTACGCTTCAATGTCAGTTTTTTTATTTGTGTTTTTGGATGATCGGAGTACCACTCCTTATTTTGGTTTTGATATTTTGGTGATCTGGACACCATCTTTGTTTTGTCCTCGATGTTTCGGTGATCAGAGTATCACTCATTATTTTCGTGCACACCAGTTGCATTTGAGGGTTTTTTTGTGCACACTCAATGCACTTGATATTGTTTTCGTGTACGTACATTGCATTTGATTTTGTTTTCATACATCCAACGTAGTATCGTAGCCTGTGTGGTTAGCGTGGCGGGTGTTGGAGTTTCAGTTATCTGGGTTTCACACTTTCATTTTTTATGCATACACTTTGCATCATGATATTTTTGGATTTCAGTATCGATGATTGGCACAGGATTTTGATGATGTATTATCAATGAGGATTTTCTATTTATGAGTGATCAATTAGGATACGCTTTCTTGTACATATGCTATTTAAACCGTTATCACACAATATGTAGTATTTTGAGCTTGTGTGAGGCTTCGGAGCCCTGTTGAATTGATGTCTTGAAATGTTTTGAGATTTGGGTTTAAATTTAAATTCGGGGACCGAATTTATTTAAGGGGGAATATTATAACATTTCAGAAAATTTTAAATGTTATTTTAGAATTTTAAATAATGATAAAGGGCTTTATTAAGATTATGGAATTTGTTTATGAATTGGTATATATCAATACCTATAGTATTTTAAAGTGTTAACAAATATTTTTACTAATGGGGTTTAATATTTTAGCATGTCTAGTTAAGTTTTGGTATTTATTTGTAGAGAGAAAGAGTTGGGGCGGATATGTTAGGTTTATTATACCCTCACACACACCATAACATATCCTACCATATTATGGCTAAACCTCACCATTTCCTCTCATAATTCTTATTTTCATCTCTCTCCCACACATATCTCAACCCACCTCCACCCTCACTCAAACCCTAACCACCCTTCACCAAATCATCATAGATCTTGATGATTTCTTCACTTAGATTATTCAAGACCTTAAGACTTGGCCACTACCTCTCCAAGATCTCCTCATAGAGCTTGGATCCCTCTTCAATCTTCTTCTATGAGGTAAAATCCCTATTTTATCAAGTTTACAAAATTTATCTAGTGTATAAAGTTTCTATATGTTTTAAGATTTTAAAAGATTAGTTTTTTGTTGGGTTTTTGTGCTCAAATGAATTCTGAGATGTATTGGGACTTTTAGAAAATAAACAAAGTATTTTTGAGCTAGTTAGGCCAGTAGAAGACCCACCAGGAGCACGAGGCCCTAACTCAATAGTACGGCAGCCAGTTTCGGCCAAAACCCCATTTTGGGCGCCCCCTGTAGAGATAGGTGTCGGGGTTTGGTCTGTAGCTCACTCACTTGGGAAATAAGCTCTTTTGATACCTTGTTTTATCCTATATTCCCCGAGGCAAAATCCGGGGGTGTTTAACTTGGTTTTTGGACGATATTTCATGGCTTTTAAATGTGTGGATTGGTATTTCTAATTCTATATGCGATCGTTTATGTTTTAACGGCGATGCTGGGGGGCAATTCCCTGTAGTTAGCACTCGCTAAGCTCATTTTGGTCATATCTTCTAACTTATGGATGTTTGTTCGTTTTATCGATTCCGATTTGAATTCTTATGTGTTGCGTTGTTAATGTGAATGCCGGGTTCGATTGCAGAGACCATCGAGGCAACGACGAAGCGCGAGGCAGTCATAGGATACATCTAGCGCGATCACACACTGTGAGTAGATTATATCTACGAGTGGGGAATCGGGTGGATGGCATATAGCACCCCGTGAAACAAATTGTTACTATATTATCGAATGTGCATAGGATACATGCCACATATGTTTATACTTAGCCGATAGGTAGTGTATATCGTTAGTATTGCTTGGTAGACTTATTATAGATACACTAAGTAGAACACAAGAACAAATACTAATGATTGCCATATTGCACAATCACAGACTCGCATGCACACTACACATCCTTAGTAATGCCATACCACGTAGAATTTCCATACTTACATATCATAGTAGAATTGACATTATTGTAGGATTATGTTATTATATGATTTATATTGGGTGCGCGTACAAGACTAGATATACGTACTTATTTTTGGGCGAGTACACGGCCAGAGGTCCGTACCGGTCGCCGTGTGTGTATGTAACACGAGATGTCCGTAGTGATCGTTATGCGAGTGTGTTGACGAGATGTCTGCATCGGTCGCAGCTTGCGTACGTAGAATTGGTGTACATACGAGTTGTTATTTGTGTACGTAGACTTGAAGTCCGCACTACTATTGCTCTGTGTTGGGTACATATAGTAGACATCCGTACGGATCATGATTACTATATAATGATATATCTGGTGGTCATCGTACGAGACGAGATTTCTATACTGGATGACATGATGATAATGATCAGCCGAATACGGCTTTATTGGTTTTTGACTCGTGTAGTCTTATTTTACCCTGATTGGGGAATTATAATATTTGGATTCTAACCCCTAATTTCAAAATAACGATTCATTTCACATTTTCAAAAAAATAACAAGGATGTGCTGTTGGTTTTGAAATGGGCATTTATATATTTTAAAACACCGCAGCCTTCTTATGTACAACCAACGTTTTGTTATACTTTACAAATGTATATATGGGGTTAGTTGCAATATATATCTATTTACCATTTGTTTACGCTACGCTTACTATACATGTTATTCTCTTGCACGTTATTCATTTTATCAGATGTGCTATACTTATATTACTGTTCATGTTATTATTATTATATTCGCTGGTGTCGTTATATGCTACCCGTCGGTGTTATGACTAGTTTACACCGACTAATGAGGTATGAGTTTGACGAGATTTATATATTACTATGGATATGATGTGATATGATATCAATCCTAAGAGATCGAGTGTGTGTGTGTATGGGAAGAATAAGAAAGAGCATTATGATTCGGACACGGTGGATATAGCCGGAGATCCATGATACATATTGAATGTGATCAATCCATGAGAGATTGAGGTCGGGAGACACAGGATGTCGCTCGGTGATATATGCGTGATTAATTCATGAGTGATTGAGAGTAGTTGACACATGATGTCTCTACGGTTATGTAATGGATCGCTATAGATGTCCTACACTGAGATGGATATATTATATATGTGAGAGATCAATATAGATACCCTATACTGATGAGATATATTGTGCTTTATATATAGTATCCAGACAGGACCGGTCCACTAGACAGTACCTGAATAGTATTTTCATATATCGATGCATATTGAAGAGGGTTTTATAAAGAGTTATAGTCTCATATTTTTCACGTGCCTATGATCGGCATATAAACTTTCAAAAGAAAACCCCTTCTAAAACATTTTTAAATAAACAAAGAGCGGAACGTATACTTTAAATGAAATGTATATTTTCTTCACACATCAACGTCCGCCACTAGCACCGTGATATAGATATCATGTGGTTATTTTGAAAAGATTTAACATGCATACATCTTTCGGCTACTTTTATAGGATTGCATATGGATGTATGCTGTATGTATTATAGCTTTGCTTCTATTTTATGTTTGGTCATGTGCTATAGATATTGTACTACGGCTACGATGATCAAGATTTGACACCGGTATATATATATGCAGTGAGTTACTGTTGATTGATGATGGATTATCATTACATTGCATAATATTGCATTTATTTCCGTGACTCATATGATTTCAGATGCTTGTGGCTATGTTATGCCCATACCGGGCTTGATGTTTATTTGATGTTAACATGATAAACACACATAAATTCACATATAGGATAGTAGCACACGAGTTGTAAATGAGAATTTATCATCAAATATTTCATTGCTGGAGCTCTAGTTTCGACGCATGCTATTTTACCCTCCTTGATATACACATTTATCTTGTTTAGATGATTCACCTCTTATCCACGCGATTTTTACTTGTTATATAATACTATTCACGAGTTGGATACTCACTCCCGTTGTGTCGTAGTTCTGTGCAAATTTGACCGCTTGGATCAGTAGCGGCTAGTTTGGCACATCTTCTGTCTTGTGGGCGTGGTTGCGCATATTTTAAATGGTGGGTTATTTTTGTATCGGCATTTACCTTATACCTATTTTTATTTAGAAATACTCTATAAAAAATCAAGTCTAGTATTTTGTCGTGACCTTAGTTGTTGTTGTGGTGGTCGGACTCCAATGGAGTCGAATTGATATATATTTATTCTATTTTCTGTCCGAATTTGATCCTTCGTCTAAGGAATCGTATACATATATTGCATGGTTGTGGATCCGCCGTTCGGCGTTGATTTTGCTCCCGTGTTGGGGATGTTTTATTATTATGTCTATTGTACCTGTTTTTATCAAAATTTACAAAGGAGGTTCTGCTTGATTTTTAAATGATAGTAATATTTTCAAACTAAATCTGATTTCATGTTAGTAAAACCTTTTCAAAATTTCACCTCTACATTTCTTGTAAAAATGGTTTAAATTCCTGGTTTTTGGCATACTTGAGTTACTGTGGAGTCATATAGACTTCACGTGATTTAAGTGCCTGCCACATGCCATTTGCGGGTCATGACATTTCTAGGGAGGTGTAAGAGAAAGAGAGAGAGATGGGTTGAATATTTTTGCTTTTTTCTATAAATGATGTCAAGCCCCGCTTCCCACTAGACGAGGTGCGATAGCGAAAAACAGGTTACGTATTCATACTGAGAAGCACATCTTCCCTACATAAATACGCTAAGCGTCTAAATTGTGCATGATAAATATAAATTTACAAGAAATTTAAAATAAAATCAAGTCCAATAACATTTATTATAAGCTTGAATCAATAATTGAATCGACAACATCAATTACAGACAATAAGAATAGAATAAAGATAGTCCAAACGAATATATCGCAGAGAAAATAAAACTAAAAGTCAGCTTGTGGGGAGAAATAGACGATCTCCTGTTCGCTGGACTCACCTTCGTACTAAGCTTGGTCTCCTGCCCCAAATTCATTTGACGACATTCCAAAGAAAAGAAAACAGGAATATTGTTAGCGATCTAAAGTTCGGTAAGTTCCTCATTATAAAAATATTTATACTTAAAAAATTAATATGCAAAGGATTTAAAAGATGGTAATAAAGTTGAAACGTATAATTTAGGTTATAAAAGATATAGAAGTACACAACACCAATAAAAGGAAATATAAAAAAACAAATATGTTCTTAGAAATGCTTAATAACGAAGAATATAATGTTAATATCAGCACGATTGTATAGTTCAGGAATTTAAATTATAATTATGGAAAATAAGTAGGTTATAAAAAAAATAGCAAGGCATGATAATCATTCATATGATGGCATATGTAAACAAGTACAATATGAATCCAAATATGTATATACTAGCATGGGGGTACATGTTATGAATAAAAAGAAATAGCAGTATCAATAGTATGTAAATCTCCTATTCCAACGCAAGCTAAGGCATGTCATCCAACCAAGTCGTAAATCAACTGTACGACACATCATTAACTCCCAACAACCATCGATATATATATATATATATATATATATATATATATATATAGATATATATATATATATATATATATATATATATATATAGGTCGTAAGTTAAGATAGGTGTTCAACCCATTCAAGAGTACAGGATTACATGAATACATGAGTACGTACATGAGGGTCCGAAGGAGCTGAACTACTCATCATTAACTACCCTCAACACCTCCGGCAAGCATTAGTCACATTGTTTATAATTTAACACAGGTTCCAGTACATGATGGTGTAATACAAGAATACAGGAGTACTATAATATGTGAATACATGAGTATTGGAATTAATGAATATAGATAGTCAACCCATTTATAAGTTGACACATCTTCAGTGGTACACGGTTAAAGGAAATTAATTCAAGTCACAGGAATATTCACCGACCCAAGGCTATTGATTAGTCTAAAATATTGCACATTTGTATGAATATTTTCCCTACTAATATTAACTGCTAAAAGGTGTTAATTATAAATAAAGAACATATGTGGGTTTATTTGTAAAAAGACTATTATCATATTTTTCTTCATTTTAATTGATATAATTAGGGAAAATATATGCATATAATATTTGAATGAAATATTAGTAATTAAAATATGCATATCATATCAAATATTCCTAATCAATATTCTTAAGATATTATATTATATAAATGGTTGGAATAATATCTCAAAAATACCAAATGCTACTAACATTTTGATTTGAGATATTTTGCAGGTGTTAGCTCAGGTCTGGAATCGAAGTAAGAGATCCAAGCCAAATCGGGATATCGAAACCGAATCTGCAAAATTTTAGAAGCAAATCGAGGAATTTAGCACAGGCAGAAACTCAGAGCAATATTTTCAGAATCTATATATCAAAAGGATCTCCAAATATCGACACAAAAAGCCAGAAAAAATCTCGAGACCCAACTCCACTAGGAAGCGGCGGAACTGAGGTCAACAAGGGCATTATGCGGCGGATCCGCGGCTCTTTGGTGACTGTTGGTTGTGGAATTTTGGAAGCATGATCTTAACTGTATCTACTCACATATGGTATCTAGGGTTTTTGATTTTAAATACTATATAAAGGACCGAGATCTGTGCATTCAAAATCATCCAAGGATCAGATAATCATCTATTCATTTACCTCCATAGAAAGAGAGATTGTAACAACTCCATTTTTAGTGTACATAAATTTGCTTTAAATTTAAAGTATACTTGGAGTATTTAATGTTGCTGTTACTACTTTAAGTATCTATTTCACTCCATAATTACAAGAAGAAGCTTGTAGCTCATTGGTAATACCTTGCACTGCTGAACCAAGCTACCAGAGTTCAAATCTCATACCCCACATTATTTTTTATATTTATTTGTTTTAAATTTTATAAAAGCTCAACAGTCCACACGTGATAACTCCCACATTTCCCACTACACATGAAAATTTTAATGCACCAGTGACTACCTCAAGACCAGACAGAGACTCAACCGGAACCCTCACTTCACTGAGCAAGGAAAAGTCTTATCTGTCTTTCTTTCTGAAGGTTCATTACTCCAAAGGTGAACTATTGAAGCTATCGAGAGAGTCCGGCGACCCCCCATCTTCCGAGACCTCGACTCGGCCGGACTCGGCCAAGTAGGCCGGTGGACCGGCCGACTCGGGCCGGCGCCGCCGGCCGGACCCGGCCGGTCCACCGGCCGAGTCGGGGTCTCGGAAGTCGGCCGGGTCATCAACATGAAAAATATGGCTTTTAGTTTTCTCAACCCCCCTGCACACTCCAATTACTCAGATCGGTTCCAGAGAGCTTTTAAAACCTCCTTTACTCCGTTTATAATGATTTTTTTAATACATTTTTATATTTTTTTAAATTAAAACCCTACATCTATCCTAACCCTAGCCTAACCCTATAAATACACTCCTACCCTCTACCCTCTCACCCTAAAATTCTGAGCCAACTCTCTAAAATTTCCAAGAAACTTATGTACTTTGAAAACGAGCACGAAGCGAAACTACGACGAAATTCCCGGCGAACTTCCGGCGATCATTCTAGGAGCTATCGGCGACGAAGTGACGCACCAGCGATTCCTCTCCTTCCATCTCACTCTCGTTAATTTCGAAAACCTGTAAGTCCCATTTTCTATCTCTCTTTTCTATTCTAAAAATACAGATTTACAAACCCGACGGAATCGGAACAAATCCGATTTCCGATTCGGTTTCTTATAAAACTTCACTTCTCGTTAATACAATTATGCTTAAACTCTCTCATGTTGACTATTAAATACTAATCAACCAAATTGATCAAGTTTCATTTCATAAAATGATGGCTATCTCAATTTATCGTATTTTTTTCACTTAAATACCATATTGTTTCAATTCTACATTTAACTCCATTAAACTTGTTATACCTTTAAGTAGACCACGAGGTAATGACCTACCTCCTCACACACTCATATGCAACATAACACGATACCCTCGAGAACTTAGAATACGAGAAAACAAACATTTTCATTTAAATACCCTTTACTTAATAAAACCATTTCTAAAAGATTTAGTATTGATACATCTTTACAAATAAATAACCTTTGAGCTAATAATAAAAATATCTAGACTCAGCCAATTAAGGACTGTCGCACTCATTAGGACAGAGGAAGGTCGTGGGCATTTAGTCGTTTATCTAAACCTGACTTTGTGGTGCCTAGGCTAAACAAGTGAGAAAGGTAACTTTAAAAGGCCCGTCTCACGGTGATTCGTGAGCGGATCCCTCCTTTCTTTACTTGTACTTATCTGGCCACAATTGACGGTGAAGAGGCGATTTGAGGGATATCTCACAACTTGTCGCTTTGGACCAGTTAGGAGCAGTCTAGTCGACTTGGGAGACCCTAGAACATAGAATACGGGAAATCGACATCTTTACAAATAAATACCATTTACTTAATAAAACCGTTTTCTAAAGGATTTAGTATTTATTCAAATCTTTGCAAAGCGCCGCTACAACCCATTTTGGGGAACCCGTTCGGGATGGTGCGGATTATCGCACATCCTCGGGCTTAGTAGTGCGAGATTCAGACCTCCGCAAGGAGCATTCGGTCTCGAAAGATTTAAAATACGACATTTTAAGAAAATCAGATTTTTAGAATATAAAATATATATTAAAATTATTTTTGTATAAATATATGTATATTTATCATTAAAATACCTATTTTGTTATGATATAAATATTCCACCTTTTTCAAAAAATCACAAGAATCAATTTTACACTAAAATACCATGAATTCCATACAAAACCAATATTACAAATAAATACCATTTATTATGAAATTAGGATATTTCCACTAGAAATATCACAATATAAAATCTACACTCATTACAACTCTAAAGACGATTAATAAATACTTGGGGTGTATTTTGAAAAGTATATAAAAGTATTTTTACATAAAACCCTCTCAAGTTCTATAATTTACCATAAGGACCCTAATAAACATAGGTTTAAGCGGGACCAATCTCTTGAGCCTCTGGGAGCCAGAGAAGTGGGTGCTTGCCTATCTAATGTAGACAACTTAACAAACGGTGTTATCAATACGTTAATCATCTTTGAAAAAGACACAAATCCTTCCGCCCATGTGCAGCGGTTATCGATAACATCTAAACAATCAGGACTTCAATTTACTTCTCTAATTGTCTGACTCAGATTGAGTCTCATTATAATCTGACTTGAATATGATTCAAGTACAATCTACAATCTACAATCCACAATATTACAATTCAACATGAATCCATGAATCTATTATTCCATACATTCAATCTATCAATCTATACAATTGACTGAACCAAACCATGGATATACATTCTATTTACATGATTATACAGTTACATCTATTTACTGATATAGTGGTTTTGATCAGTCATCCAACTATACAACCTATACAATACAATACAATAATACAATCAAAACACTACGGGGTTTAAGGGGTAGATTGGTACGGAAGGTGTTAAAAGTGGCATGAGACGGTAAGATTAAGACATCTAACCTATATTCCGTTGTTGTTGCACCGTGGCTTAACGGTTCCTTGTACATTCTGTTTGCCCTGGTCTCTAGTATATAAAGACCCCTCTCGTATATACTGGCATCCTTCTGTACCAAGCTACAAACAACACCGTTAACACAATATTACAACAATATAATACAACTTTAAAAGATACCTTCTTATTCTGTCTATTCTACTTTCCTCTTATCTTTGGGACTTACCGAGCGACCTGTTCGCTAACGACATTCTATTTCTTTCTTCTTTGAATGTTGTCAGGAGATTTGGACCCGTCAGAGATTGAGCCAACTGCAGAAGACTTGGATCAGTACAGCGAAGACCCTGAGCTCTAGACATTGTACATTTTTTATTCAGTACCTTTAATTTCCTGTCATGCCATTGTTTAGGCATCGCTTTTATTTCAGTTGTATTTTCTTTTCATGCATTGTATAAAAGAATGTTAATAAATAAAGTTGTTGTTTTTATTATACCTTGTCTCTTGTGTATATTTTCTTTTATATTGCTTAGTTACGCTTAGCGTATTTTCTTCTGAGTAAATACATAGCGGACCAGTCGCGTCCCCTTCGCCGTATACCGGGAAGCGGGGCGTGACGGGTTTTCTTGGTGGCCCATGCAGGTCAGAGCTGATGAAACTCTATCATGCAGATCTGTTTTGCGTGAACAACCTAAGCAATATAACACAAGAACCAGCAACTAAAACATTCTTTAGAATTCATGTTCCATGAATCTTATCATTTCATGTACTTTGAATCTGTCATAACCCAAATTTTTCTTCAAGGATATGGATTCCCCGAACAGCACCAGCACCAATATCAACAACACACCTCCACCACTACCACTCACACCTGTCGTCCCTGCTCCGATCAACGAGTAGACGGTTCTACTTGAGGCAATCCGAATCCTCCTAGAGGGACAGCAGTAGCAGACTGCTCTCTTAATGAACCGTCCCGAGGTAGAAGCACCTGGGGTGAAACAGTTCAGCTTTGCACCCCAAACAATTCTCAGGAAAGGAGAGCCCACTGGAAGCTGAGGAATGGGCTCAGAGTATCGAGGATGATCTGGCAGCGGCATAAGTGCCAGAATTAGCTTGGGTTCGTGTGGCAAAATTACAGCTCACAGACAATGCTCGAAACTGGTGGAAGGCAGAAGAAAGCCATCTTGAACAACCCATCGAATGGAAGACTTTCCGCGACATGTTCAACGCTAAGTACTTCCCTGAGACTGCCAGGTTCGACATGGAACAGCAGTTCATTCATCTGCAACAAGGTTCGATGTGGACCAAGTCGGTAGATGAATATGACGCTGAGTTCACCATGCTTAGTCGGTAAGATATGTCACAATAGTTCAATTTTTAAATATCACATACTACACAGCTAACACAATCCTTTAAACAGATTCGCGGCACACTTGATACCGACGGACGAGATCAGAGCCCGTCGATTTCAACAAGATTTGGATTCGAAGATCCAGGATGCACTGGCCACAGGAGATTTTCCGACTCATGAATCGGCTCTGAAAGCTGCTCGCCGTTATGAGGCAGTGGTAAAGGCGAGGGGAAGACCTCAATCTGCAGGAGTTAAATGCCCTATCAACCAGATGACAGGAGGAGCCTCGTCCAGGCCACCTTTTGTGCCAAGGCGACCCGGAGTACCGAACCATCGTCCTAGCCCAGCGTTTTGTACCTACTGCAAGAGAACTGGGCATATGATGAAAGACTGCCGGCGAGCCAACCATTTTTGCTTAGTCTGTAGCTCAGCTGCTCATGATATTGGGTCCTGTCCGCATAGACAAAATCCAGTTGCTGCAAACAGGCTAGCAAACAATTACCCACAACGCCCAGCCATCCAAGCCCCTGCTCCAAGACTTGCACTACCTGCACCACCCAAAGGACCACAAGCTACACCACCTCCTCGTCAGTTCCATCAAGCTCAAGGGAATGTTCAAAGGAATGCTCCTCAGGCCAGGAGAAAAGTACCAAGGCGCCAGGCTTTCACGATGACCGTGGAAGAAGCTGAGGCCACTGGCCAAGTTATCACTAGTAAACTTTTCTTCTCAAACCTTTCTTTTCAATCTTGCTACTTATTTACATACTTTTCCCTATACCTACAACATATCCCACATACTTTAGGTACAATCTTAGTAGCCTCACTACCTGCACTAGCACTGTTCGATACTAGAGTATCTCACTGCTTTATGTCGCAACGGTTCGTCCGAACCCATGCGATTCCAGTCTCACCGCTTGTATCCAGCTGGAATGTCAGTTCAGGAAATGGCGTTCTAAAAGCAACCATGGGATACAGCTTGTGTCCAGTAGTCGTCTGCAGCAGAGAATTTTATGCTGACTTCAAAGTGCTGGACATACCGAACTTCGATGTGGTTCTAGGTATGGACTGTCTTGGAACTTTTTATGCTACCATCGACTGTCGTCAAAGGAGGGTAGTATTCGAGATTCCAGACCACCCGATCTTCTATTTCAAAAGCGGAGACCGTACCCTGGAGCCAAGTACCTACAAAGCGAAGCCAAGGGAAGCAGTAGTTGCAGCAGCTCAAGCGGAGGAAGAATCAAGACCAGATGTGGTTCGAGAGTTCGACGACGTGTTTCCTGACGATATATCAGGTTTGCCTCACGATCGAGCTCTTGAATTCAGCATTGATTTAGTAACAGGAGCACAACCGGTGATCAAAGCACCTTATCGTTTAAGTCCGGAAGGTTTGAAGGAAGTACGAACACAGTTGGACGAATTACTAGCGAAAGGATGGATTCTTCCCAGCACTTCAAGTTGGGCATCACATGTACTACTTATGGAGAAGAAGGAAGGTTCATACAGAATGTGCATCGATTACAGAGCCTTGAACGAAGTCACTATAAAGAACAAGTATCCACTCCCGTGCATTGATGATTTATTCGATCAGCTAAGTGGATCTTGTGTTTTCTCTAAATTAGATCTTCGTTCAAGTTATCATCAAGTGAAGGTCAAAGAAGCTGATATTCACAAAACAGCTTTCAGAACACGCTATGGACATTACGAATTTCTAGTGATGCCATTTGGAGTGACCAATGCACCAACAATATTCATGAACCTAATGAATCAAGCTTTCCGGGAGTACTTAGACAAGTTTGTTGTCATCTTCATCGACGAAATCCTGGTGTATTCTAAGAGTCGGAAAGAACATGCCGAGCACCTATGAATTGTCCTGGAAACTCTTCGACAACATCAGCTCTATGCCAAGTACAGCAAGTGTGAGTTTTGGCTAAAGCAAGTTGGTTTTCTTGGACATATCGTATCAGGAGAAGGAATCTCTGTGGATCCAGCGAAGGTTTCGGCAGTCAGCGAATGGCCTACACCAAAGTCAGTGAAGGACATTCGGAGTTTCTTGGGTTTAGATGGATATTACAGAAGGTTCATTGAAGGATTTTCGAAGATAGCAACACCCCTGACCAAGCTCACACGTAAAGATGAAGATTTTGTGTGGTCAGAAGCATGCGAACAAGCTTTCGTAGAACTCAAATCAAGGTTGACATCATCACCTATTCTCGTCATACCGGATCAATCTGGAGGATTCAAAGTGCATTGTGATGCATCCGGTAAGGGATTAGGATGTGTTCTACATCAACACGGTAAAGTTGTGGCTTATGCTTCAAGACAACTGAAGATTTATGAGCGCAATTATCCGGCGCATGATCTGGAGTTGGCAGCCGTCATCTTTGCTCTTAAGATTTGGCGCCATTATCTACTTGGTGAACGAGTGAACATATACACATATCATAAGAGCCTGAAATATGTGTTTACTCAGAAGGAGTTGAATATGCGGCAAAGAAGATGGTTAGAACTCATGGCGGACTTTGACATCAACTTACAATATCACCCAGGGAAGGTGAATGTGGTACCTGAAGCTCTTAGTCGTCAACCATTATCGATGAATCTCACCGCTCAGTGGAAGCTTCAACAAGACTTGCATCAGATGGAGATTGAAGTAGTCATGCCAGGTAATGCTTCAAGTTTGATGAATTTACAGGTTCAATCAACCATTGTCAATCAGATCAAAGCAGCTCAAGTAAGTGATGCTAAGTTGCAAAAGATCAGAGAACAAGTGGAGAATGGACTCAGAACAGACTTCATCATCCATAAAGACGGATCTTTGAGATACGGCAGCAGATTGTGTGTACCAAAAAGGCCTGTTCGGGAAGAGTTAATGAAAGAAGCTCACAACTCTCCCTACTCAGTACACCCTGGAGGTACCAAAATGTACAAAGATCTACGTCAGAATTATTGGTGGCATGGAATGAAGCGTGAAGTAACCAGAAGCGTCGCAAAATGCTTGGTATGTCAGCAAGTAAAGGCTGAACATCACAGGACAGCTGGACTACTTCAGCCGTTATCAATCCCAGAATGGAAATGGCAACACATCACGATGGATTTTGTGACCGCTCTTCCTCGCAGCACAAAGGGTAACGATGCCGTATGGGTCATTGTGGATCGACTCACAAAGTCGGCTCACTTCATCCCATTTCGAGTTGGCCAATCAACTAAGACACTAGCAAAGAAGTACATGGAGGTAATAATCTACTTAAAGATCTAAACTCTTCATAATGTACTATCTTTGATACCCATGAACTCATACAGAAAATTGTGAGACTTCATGGAGTACCGGTCTGCATTGTCTCCGATCGTGACACCAGGTTCCGATCGCAATTTTGGTAGAGTCTGCAAGCAAACTTGGGAACAAGTCAAAACTTCAGCACGGCTTATCATCCACAGACCGATGGTCAGTCTGAGCGAACTATTCAGATCTTAGAGGATATGCTCAGAGCATGTATGTTAGACTTCAAAGGATCGTAGGAAGATCACCTACATCTTGTGGAGTTTTTGTACAACAACAGCTACCAAGCAAGCATAGGAATAGCACCTTTTGCAGCATTGTATGGAAGGAAGTGTCGATCGCCATTAAGTTGGGACGACATCGGAGATAGGGGACTTCTTGGACCAGAGATGATAGTAGCGACTGTTGATGTGGTTCGTACTATCAGGGAAAGGATGCACATAGCCCAAGATCGACAGAAACACTGGGCTGATACAAAGAGACGACACTTGGAGTTCCAGCCAGGAGATCACGTATTCTTAAAGATATCTCCGAACCGTGGAGTGATCCGATTTGGAAGACGGGGTAAATTAAGTCCGAGATACATTGGACCGTTCGACATACTCGAACGAGTCGGTGAAGTGGCATACCGCTTAGCGCTTCCACCCTCATTGGAAGGAGTGCATAATGTATTCCACATATCCCAACTCAGAAGGTGTGTGAGTGAACCCAGCCATGTTCTTGATCATTCCGAGCTCACTATAAATCCCGACTTGTCTTGTGAGCAACAGCCTGTGGACATCCTGGACATGAAAGTGAAGACATTTCGGAACAAGGAAGTTAACTTGGTCCGAGTGATGTGAAGGAAAGACACTCCAGGAGAGTCCACTTGGGAAAGGGAAGATGAAATGCGTCCAAGATATCAACACCTCTTTGTAAACTAGTCCTCAAATAAAAGTTGTAAATTTCGATGACGAAATTTTTGTAAGGAGGATAGACTGTAACAACTCCATTTTTAGTGTACATAAATTTGCTTTAAATTTAAAGTATACTTGGAGTATTTAATGTTGCTGTTACCACTTTAAGTATCTATTTCACTCCATAATTACAAGACGGAGCTTGTAGCTCATTTGTAATACCTTGCACTACTGAACCAAGCCACCAGAGTTCAAATCCCATACCCAACATTATTTTTTATATTTATTTGTTTTAAATTTTATAGAAGTCCAACAGTCCAAACGTGATAACTCCCACATTTCCCACTACACATGAAAATGTTAATGCACCAGTGACTACCTTCGGCGACCCCCATCTTCCGAGCCCCCGACTCGGCCGGCGGACCGGCGGACCGGCGAACCGGCCGACTCGTGCCGGCGCCGCCGGCCGGACTCGGCCGATCGGCCAAGTCGTCAACATGAAAAATATGGATTTTGGTTTTCCCAACCCCCCTGCACACTCCAATTACTCAGATCAGTTCCACAGAGCTTTTAAAACCTCCTTTACTCCGTTTTTAATGATTTTTTTAATACATTTTTACATTTTTTTAAATTAAAACCCTACATCTACCCTAACCCTAGCCTAAACCTATAAATACACCCCTACCTTCTACCCTCTCACCCCAAAACTCTGAGCCAACTCTCTAAAATTTCCAAGAAACTTGTGTACTTTGAAAACGAGCACAAAGCGAAGCTACGGCGAAATTCCCGGTGAACTTCCGGCGATCGTTCTAGGAGCTATCGGCGACGAAGCGACGCACCGGCGATCCCTCTCCTTCCATCTCACTCTCGTTAATTTCCAAAAACCCGTATGTCCCATTTTCTATCTCTCTTTTCTATTCTAAAAATACGGATTTCAAACCCGACGGAATCGGAACAAATCCGATTTCCGATTCGGTTTCTTATCAAACTTCACTTCTCGTTAATACAATTATGTTTAAACTCTCTCATGTTGACTATTAAACACTAATCAACCAAATCGATCAAGTTTCATTTCATAAAATGATGACTATCTCAATTTATCGTATTTTTCACTTAAATACCATATTGTTTCAATTCTACATTTAACTCCATTAAACTTGCTATACCTTTAAGTAGACCACGAGATAATGACCTACCTCCTCACACACTCATATGCAACATAACACGATACCCTCGAGAACTTAGAATACGAGAAAACAAACATTTTCATTTAAATACCCTTTACTTAATAAAACCATTTCTAAAAGATTTAGTATTGATACATCTTTACAAATAAATAACCTTTGAGCTAATAATAAAAATATCTAGACTCAACCAATTAAGGACTGTCGCACTCATTAGGACAGAGGAAGGTTGTGAGCATTCAGTCGTTTATCTAAACCTGACTTTGTGGTGCCTAGGCTAAACAAGTGAGAAAGGTAACTTTAAAAGGCCCGTCTCACGGTGATTCGTGAGCGGATCCCTCCTTTCTTCACTTGTACTTATCTGGCCACAATTGGCGGTGAAGAGGCGATTTGAGAGATATCTCACAACTTGTAGCTTTGGACCAGTTAGGAGCAGTCTAGTTGACTTAGGAGACCCTAGAACATATAATACGGGAAATCGATATCTTTACAAATAAATACCATTTACTTAATAAAACCGTTTTCTAAAGGATTTAGTATTTATTCAAATCTTTGCAAAGCGCCGCTACAACCCATTTTGGGGAACCCGTTCGGGATGGTGTGGATTGTCGCACATCCTCGGACTTAGTAGTGCGAGATTCAGACCTCCGCAAGGAGCATTCGGTCTCGAAAGATTTAAAATACGACATTTTAAGAAAATCAGATTTTTAGAATATAAAATATATATTAAAATTATTTTTGTATAAATATATGTATATTTATCATTAAAATACCTATTTTGTTATAATATAAATATTCCACCTTTTTCCAAAAATCACAAGAATCAATTTTACACTAAAATACCATGAATTCCATATAAAACCAATATTACAAATAAATACCATTTATTATGAAATTAGGATATTTCCACTAGAAATATCACAATATAAAATATACACTCATTACAACTCTAAAGACGATTAATAAATACTTGGGGTGTGTTTTGAAAAGTATATAAAAGTATTTTTATATAAAACTCCCTCAAGTTCTATAATTTACCATAAGGACCCTAGTAAACATAGGTTTAAGCTGGACCAATCTCTTGAGCCTCAGGGAGCCGGAGAAGTGGGTGCTTGCCTATCTAATGTAGACAACTTAACAAACGGTGTTATCAATACGTTAATCGTCTTTGAAAAAGACACAAATCCTGCCATCCATGTGCAGCGGTTATCGATAACATCTAAACAATCAGGACTTCAATTTACTTCTGTAATTGTCTGACTCAGATTGAGTCTCATTATAATCTGACTTGAATATGATTCAGGTACAATCTACAATCCACAATATTACAATTCAACATGAATCCATGAATCCATTATTCCATACATTCAATCTATCAATCTATACAATTGACTGAACCGAATCATGGATATACATTCTATTTACATGATTATACAGTTACATCCATTTACTGATATCATGGTTTTGGTCAGTCATCCAACTATACAACCTATACAATACAATACAACAATACAATCAAAACACTACGGGGTTTAAGGGGTAGATTGGTACGGAAGGTGTTAAAAGTGGCACGAGACGGTAAGATTAAGACACCTAACCTATATTCCGTTGCTGTTGTACCGTGGCTTAACGGTTCCTTATACATTCCGTTTGCCCTGGTCTCTAGCATATAGAGACCCCTCTCGTATACACTGGCATCCTTCTGTACCAAGGTGCAAACAACAGCGTTAACAAAACATTACAACAATATAATACAACTTTAAAAGACACCTTCTTATTCTGTCTATTCTACTTTCCTCTTATCTTTGGGACTTACAGAGCGACATGTTCGCTGACGACATTCTATTTCTTTCTTCTTTGAATGTCGTCAGGTGATTTGGACCCGTCAGAGATCGAGCCAACTGCAGAAGACTTGGATCAATACAGCGAAGACCCTGAGCTCTAGACATTGTACATTTTCTATTCAGTACCTTTAATTTCCTGTCATGCCATTGTTTAGGCATTGCTTTTATTTCAGTTGTATTTCCTTTTCATGCATTGTACAAAAGAATGTTAATATATAAAGTTGTTTTTTTATTATACCTTGTCTCTTGTGTATATTTTCTTTTATACTGCTTAGTTACGCTTAGCGTATTTGCTTCTAAGTAAATACGTAGAGGACCAGTCGCGTCCCCTTCGCCGTATATCGGGAAGCGGGGCGTGACAGAGATCTAGAGCAACTAGGGTTCTTATAATATACTTTCTAAGAAGAGAATTGTAATGCAATAGTTGATTAATAAAGGTGTTTTTTTAATTCTTTTTGCATTTAATTTTCCGCATTTAATTCCGCATTACTTTTCTGCATCTTAATTATGATTTCATTCTTCTTCAACATTTCTTCTAAGCCATTAACCATGAGCGAGTAATTCCTTGCTTGCTTGGGTTTGTAGGATAGGATGGGATAATGGATGAAAAATCTTTTAACTTCTTTTAACATTTTAATATTTATAAACTTTAGCAAAATAAATGTTAACATTCTTATTGGGCACGCTATCAATTTATTGATAGTCACGACCACGATTTGAGATTAGTTAAATATTTATTTTGTTAAGGGCTTGAAATGAATATAGATCGATGAAAGGACAAGGGTTAGTAGTGGGAAACCCAATTCCCTCTAAGAACCCTAATCTACATTCATCACTATCGCTCTACTTTTAAACTATTAAAAGATTAAAAGAGTCATTTTTAAATATTCATCGATTAACTACTAAGTCCTATGAACCCTACAAGGCTTTTTATTATAAATTTTATATCCGTTTTAAAATAGAACGACAGTCAAACCATCCCATCTTTTATCAACTTGTCTAAAACAAGAAAAGAGTTCACGTTTCCCTGCGGACGACCCGTACTCATTGCGGCTAGCTACTAGCGACACCGTCTTGATTGCGGTTATTTAAAAAACACATTTTCGCACGATCAATCAAATGGCGCCGTTGCTGGGGAAACAGTCGTAAC
The DNA here is from genome assembly GCA_030015575.1 of Agapanthus africanus. Classification (NCBI taxonomy): domain Eukaryota; kingdom Viridiplantae; phylum Streptophyta; class Magnoliopsida; order Asparagales; family Amaryllidaceae; genus Agapanthus; species Agapanthus africanus. The sequence continues at coordinate 16,077,219 of JASDDO010000026.1, read as the reverse complement.
TTTTTTCTTGTATTCGGGTTGATTTCATATAAAAATCCAGCAAACATAAAATAAACGAGAACCAAAACCGCATCTTGCATTTGTAACGATTATTGTGTGAGTTTTGCAAGGGAATCTGGAGTTACTGGAGCAAGACAACAGAGATTCAGAGATTTAAACTTAGACCAGAGGAGCATCGGGTTGCTCTGAAGAAATTTCAGTAGAAGACCTTTCCAATAGGCGGCGGAACCGCGGCTATTACTTGCATTTGGTGGCGGTACTGCGGCTTGTTTGACGATTTATGCCCCCAATCTTCTGTGGTATTTTCCTATTATCTTTCTCTTTCCTCCAAACCTCTAATAATCTGATTTTAATTGTAGGGTTCTTTGTAAACAGCGCCGCTAAAAAAAATCTTTTTGCGTGTTTTGATTTCGGTTTGTTTTGTATACTTAAACCAGATATTAAGGGGCAATAAACCCAAACTCGGATTAGGTGGGGATTTCATCACCCTTCCTAAGCCCCACAAATCACAAACGAGCATTCGCATAACCCTACATTAATAAAAAATATCTAGACCAAGCCCTAAGAACTGTCGCGCTCAATTAGGACTGAACAAGGTCGTGGGTAATCTATTGCCTATCCACATTTTTCTTGTGGTATTTAAGGAAAGTGTAACTAAGGAAAGTGGTTATTTAATTAGGCCCGCTATTTCAGTGATTCGTATAGCGGATACCTTCCACTTATCTGGTCGCAAGATTGATAAGGAGATAATAGAGAATTGATCCTGCAATTTGTCCTTTAGAAGTCTAGGAGCGGTCTAGTGACTTGACCTAGGTGACCCTACCTTTAGGGATTGATTATGCATTTTTTGATTGGTTGAGTCAAGCCTCACGTCCGACATTTTTTTTTCAAAACAAGCCTTCTTAAAATCGTTCTCACACATCACACGCTGCCACGTGTACTAAACCCGCTTAGTGCATGATCGACCGGACACGGGATTCTAGTGCCCGTCTAGTCCGCGTTTTTGCTATCGACTCCGAAGTCGATACCTCTACATCTTCTATTTCTCCTCCACCTACCACATCTCCTGAGATGGATGGATCTCCATCGGGCTATAACAACACCACCCGTAGGTGCGCAGAATCCACCATGCATCTCTCTTCAAGAAAGATGCTACCCCGTACGCGGACCCCTTCCTACGTGTCTGTCTCTTCCACCAGCCAATGGGGATAATTTCGAAATTAAACCCCACTTCATCAACTTGTTGCCCAAATTTCATGGGCTTGAATCCGAAGATGCATAAGTTTTTATAACCAAATTCGAAAACGTATATTCTATGATGAGTACCACCTAACTTTCAGGGGATGCTCTGCGATTATGTTTTCTCCCTTTTACCTTGTGCGATCTAGTAGAAAAGTGGCTTTATAGTATTGTCACACATTCTATCGCTAAATGGGATGAATTCATTATTGAATTCCTTAAGAAATTCTGTCCTCATCACAAGACCATCCGTATTCAAAGCGGGATTAACCAGTTTGCCTAACTTCCCAACGAACCCTTTTGGAAATGCTTTGAATGGTTTAAAGATCTTCTTGTCCAATACCCTCATCACGGAATCGATAGATGCCAACTTTGCCGCGTTGTATATGAGGGTGTTAATCCAGCGACAAAATAAATGCTAGAAACTATTTTTCAATGTCATTTCATGTCAAAAGACGATGGCGAAGCATGGCAATTTCTGAAAGATCTCACCGAGCAAACATTACAGAGGGAGAGCTCTAGACCAACATCGTATTCATTTAGGGCAGGTATCTATCAGCTCGACGTTTCTATTGCGGTAAAAGAAGAAATGGCCGCAATGCAAAAGAAACTTGAAGCTATGGAAAGCAAATTCTCTTCAGCCTCCCTAAACCAAGTTACGCTCCCTAAAACCGTGTGTGGTTACTGTTTTGACCCATCACATTTAACGGAAGAATGTCCTTTGAATCCTCTGTCTCAAGGTTAAGAATAAACCAATACTGCTTTTCAGCAACGACCTAGAAACGATCCTTATTCCTCCACATATAATCAGGGATGGAGGAATCATCCTAATTTTGCTTAGAACCAAAACCAAACTCAAAATCGGTTCCCAAGCCAAAATAAGTATCAAAGGCTTCTCCCACAGTAACAACAGCCACTACAACAAATTCAGCAACCCTTTCAACCGCAATCTTTCCAAAATCCGGCCAACAACCTTGCCCCTTATAATAATTCTATCCAATCACGGACTACTATTCCAATGGCCGGTACCGATAGAATCTCTACATTCGAAAGAAATTTAGAAACGTTTATTAAACAATCCACACAAATGACAGCTAATTTAACGTCTTCCATCTAAACGTTAGTGCAACACACTGCTTCCCACGGTGAAAGCATAAAATCAATCGAAGCACAAATTGCACAGTTAAATTCCTCGATCAGTGAGAGAGAGAAAGGGAGACTTCCATCTCAAGCTTTACCAAATTCCGGCCACTCACAATGCGCAAACATTGTCTTTAACCAACAAAATCATAACGTGAGTGCCGTAACTACGTTGAAATTGGGACGAGTGCTAAACAATAATGTTAGTGAACAAGTTGATGATGATAAGTCAAATAAAACCCCGGCTACTACTTCTACTCCTAATTCGTCTGATCCAACATCTTCTTCCGAGCCTATTCTCCGTTCTTCACTAGGCTCGAACCCTCAGCCCACTTCCTTGAATGAATTACCATCTACAACCATTCCAAATCCAATTTTGGGATCAATCCCATCCCCACAAATTTCTCCACAAGAGTTGGACCCAACCCTTGTTAATAAAGCTCATTTTCCAAACTTGTTAAGGCCCAACAGACCAAATACACAAATGGAGAAGATCGTGGAAATTTTTAAGCAAGTTAACATAAATATTCCTTTCTTAGATGTTATCCAACAAGTTCCATCCTATGCGAAAATTCTTAAGGACTTGTGTACTAGGAAGAGGAAAATTCAAGTGCCTAAAATAGTTTTCTTAGCGAGTAATATGAGCAATTCTCTTACCCAACATGTGCCTAAGAAACATAAGGACCCCGGTTGTTCTACAATATCTATTGCTATTGGGAGTAAAAACATTAATCGCGCTCTACTCGATTTAGGTGCTAGTGTTAACTTGCTTCCGAATTCTGTTTATGAGCAATTAGGTATAAGAGAGTTGAAACCTACGCACTGCACTCTCTAGATGGCTGATCGATCTATCACCCATACTAAGGGTGAGTTAGAGGACGTGTTGATCAAAGTCGGGGAATTTATATTACCTGTGAACTTTATAGTTTTAGATACATAGCCTGTGGCAAACCCACGAAACCAAATTACGGTGATTCTATGTCGGTCGTTTCTAGCAACTTCAAATGCGATAATCAATTTTCATAACGGTTTCATGAACCTGTCCTTTGAGAAGATGAAAATTGAGCTTAACATTTACAGGATAGGAAGTCAAACCTCCGAACCTTATGCTCATATAGTTGATATATGTTCTGTTGAAAGGATAGCTTCCGAAAATAGCGGATTTGAGGAGCTTCATGATGCTAATCTCGACGCCACAAGTGCGTTATTGTTTGATCTTTCTATTTATTATGCACGTAAGGACCCTTCTGTCGGCAAGTCCACACCCAAGTCCGAATCCTTTGACTTGTCGAATGACTTGGTCGAGCTATCTGAGTCAGTCCCTTACATTAGAAATAAACCTCTTATGGAGTCTGAACATCATACCTTTCTTTCCGATAAGATTATCATTCGGAATATCGATGAAAATTTTGAAGACATTTTCGTCATAGAACTCGTATTCCTAAAAGACATGGGTGTTATGATGAATCAACCTCCACCCGAAGAAGTTGAACCACCACCCATTCTTCTTATCAAGTACGAGAATGCGAATATTCCACCTATTCCTTATCTTTCACATTCTCGTTTTCATCCACCGTCACTATTTCGTCTCTACCAACCGAAACGTAAATCCTTTCGATTACACCTCTTATCTCCTTCCCACTTCTTCACGTCTATCTATAACATGATCTTTTACCAACCATGGTGTTGCATTGATAAAATATTCGAATAGTTGGTGTTGACTTTTGGTCTTTGTAAATTTTTATGTAGACCAATAATATTTAACCCCCTCTTATGATTTTAAATGCTTAATAATGAAAACATTATTTTAATTAAGTTTGGAGAGAGGAGAAAAATATTTTTTGGCTTTTGAAAGAAAAGAATTTTTTGCACAATTGTGAGCCAAAAATAAGTTTTGGGGAGGATTTCACTGTCATTAACTTTTTTCCTCTTTACTAATCATTGAGATCTTTTCTTTCCAAGTCTACAGATTTTGAGTTTAAAAGATGACATCAGTGAGGACACTGCTGCAAATAGGTTTGGGGGGAGGTTTTTGCTTATTCATTTTGCATTATACTATGAAAATAAAATCACTAAATTATTTTTTTAAATAAGAGTTAGAAAGTGAAAAATACATATGAAAAATAAGAAGAGATTTAAGAAATACACGAAAATTAGATATTTTAAAACGAAGCTAGTAATAGGTAGTCGTGAGCTGTTGTCCCAAAAGTTAATAAGATGAAATGAATCACTAATCTGCGGATAGAAATAAGTTTGAAAAATAGTCCCTAATCTTGAGTCCAAACATCTGAACGTTGAAATCCTACTATACACACTTGCACACATCTTGAATGTTGGGATAGTAGAGGATACCTTGAAACGCTCTTATCTAAAAGCCTTAGTATGAAGGGAAAAAATATAAATCAACAAAAATATAAATGACACATAAAATATAAATGATAAAGAAAAATGAACACTGGTTTTATAATTACTTAAGGCAGTATAAAAAAATATAGCGAGGGTGCATTATCACCTAGTGCTTTAGACCAACTGGTTTGGGAGTCACTGCTAAGCCTTAGGTGTTGCAAGACTAAGATGTTGCTAATTATGCCTTAATAAGTGAACACATTTGGTAATCTTTTGGTTGGTACCTCAAGAAGTTTTAACGGTCGCATTAAGAATGTGTAAGCAATTCCATCTTAAAATATTCACCGATTAAAAAGTACTAAGGAAGATAGACAAGAGTATGATAGCTTGAATTGAATTCTCTGAGTGTAGGAATGTCTTTTACACACCGTAGGGACATATGATCGATATTTGGAAGAAAGGTAGGGAGGAAAACTAAAGACGATATTTTATTGAGGGATGATATGATTTCTGACATTTTTTGCAAGACCATTAAGATAGGGTTCGTGACAACTAAAAAGCTAGTGTAGTTTGAAACTCTTATTTTCAAGTTCTTTCTTTTATATGTTTCTTATTTTTATATGCAGCTTTCATTGTTTTCTTTTATTATGGGATTTTTTAGGTGTAATCCGCTGAAAACCCTCAGGAGATAACACTCCTCCTTCTAGGGACACCTAAAGGTATAAAAGGTTGCTACACGTGCTAAGTACAATCATATTGCCTACGAAAGTGTGCTAAGTTTTTTTTCTTTTCTTTTCTTTTTCCTTTTAATAAATAGTTTGCTCGGAACGATCAAAGATAAGTTTGGGGGTATTTGATTAGTCTAAAATATTGCACATTTGTATGAACATTTTCCCTACTAATATGTGGGTTTATTTGTAAAAAAACTATTATCATAAGTTTCTTCATTTTAATTGATATAATTAAGGAAAATATATGCATATAATATTTAAATGAAATATAGGTAATTAAAATATGCATATCATATCAAATATTCCTAATCAATATTCTTAAGATATTATATTATATAAATGGTTGGAATAATATCTCAAAAATACCAAATGTTACTAACACTTTGATTTGAGATATTGTGCAGGTATTAGCTCAGATCTGGAATCGAAGTAAGAGATCCAAATTAAATCGGGATATCGAAACTGAATCTGCCAAATTTTAGAAGCAAATCGAGGAATATAGCAACGGCTGAGACTCAGAGCAATATTTTCATAATCTATACATCAAAAGGATCTCCAAATATCGACACAAAAAGCCAGAAAAAAACCTCGAGACCCAACTCCACTAGGAAGTGGTGGAATCGTGGTCAACAAGGGCATTATGCGGCGGATCCGCGGCTCTTTGGTGGCTATTGGTTGTGGGATTTTAGGAGCATGATCTTAACTGTATCTACTCACATATGTAATCTAGGGTTTCTGGTTTCAAATACTATATAACGGATCGAGAGCTGTGCATTCAAAATCATCCAAGAATCAGATAATCATCTATTCATTTACCTCCATAAAAAGAAAGATCTAGAGCAACTAGAGTTCTTGTAATCTACTTTCTAAGAAGAGAATTGTAATGCAATAGTTGATTAATAAAGGTAGTTTTTGTTTTTGTTCTTTTTGCATTTACTTTTCCGCATTTAATTTACGTATTATTTTTCCGCATTACTTTTCTGCATCTTAATTATGATTTCATTCTTCTTCAACCTTTCTTCTAAACTACTAACCATGAGCGAGTAATTCCTTACTTGCTAGGGTTTGTAGCATAGGGTAGGATAATGGATGAAAAAGCTTTTAACTTATTTTAACATTTTAATGTTTATAAAGTTTAGAAAAATAAATGTTAATCTTCTTATCGGGTGCGCTATCAATTTATTGATAGTCATGACCACGATTTGAGATTGGTTAAATACTTGTTTTTTTAATGGCTTCACATGAATAGAGATCAATGAAAAGACAAGGGTTAGTAGTGGGAAACCCAATTCTCTCCAAGAACCCTAATCAACATTAATCACTATCGCTCTAGTTTTAAACTATTAAAAGATTAAAAGAGTCATTTTTAAATATTCATCCATTAACTACTAAGTCCTATGAACCTCAAAAGCCTTTTTATTATAAATTTTATATCTGTTTTAAAATAGAACGACAATCAAACCATCCCATCTTTTATCAACTCGTCTAAAACAAGAAAAGAGTTCATGTTTCCCTGCGGACGACCCGTACTCATCGCGGCTAGCTATTTGTGACACCGTCTTGATTGTGGTTATTTACAAAACATTTTTTCGCACGATCAATCAGCTATCACACATAAGCAAGGAAATACGGGACAACTCATGTAATGGGACTTCAATCACCGCAGGAGTATTCTCAGACCCAAGGCTATCATTCAGGGGCCAGGAAACACGGGCTCATTCATGATTTGGTCATGCGACTCCTGAGAATATAGATCACGTCCTAAATACAATTCTAAATCTCCATGTATATATAACAAGTATGTAATAATAGTTCAGTTTCAGACCAGAAATAAGCATAAGTTCGCATGCAGAAATCTATGGTTTTGGTTTAGAATTAGGGAATCTTAAAAAATTTATAAATTGTAGTTCAGAGAGTTTTGTAAATAACGAGACTGATTTTTCCTCGATCGGGTTCCTGATAAGAGAGTTACGGAAATTTCTGTAACGCTGCGCAGAGCAGGCTAGTGCAAATTTCAGAATTCATACACTAATAGTATTTTGCATTTTTTAGAATCTTACGTTCAGTTATGGTATTCAAATTCAAGCAAGAATTAAAGTTACGAGCGTTGTGAACAATTTCTAATAAAGAAATCCAGTTTACGATAGACGAGCGGGAAGATATGCCTATTTTACTACAACCGCGCATATAGTTTCTGCTGCAGTCTAGACTCGTCACATTTTGTTAAGGTAGTGTTTTTGTAGACACATTTCAAGTAAATTAACCTAAAAATAAATAGCCAACTCTCTTTAGATATTCCAGCAACTTAAGTTTGCTCAATTTAGACTCCAGAGTTAATTGTTATGATCATTTGAATTTCGGATAAAAACAGTTTTAGCGAATGAATAAAAACGGATTTTGCAACTATAGTGAGACTACATGCATACAATTGCACCAGTGATAAGAGATGGATGGAATATTCACCCAAATAAAACAATAAATAGGAAAAGTATTGATTAAGAAAGCATATAAACTTTCAAACGAATAACAAAATTTGATAAGGATTATGAGTGTAGTTAAAATATTGATACAATAGATTATGTATAACTAACACGACAACAACCATTGATTTACATATCTAGTTGTGATGTAAGTAAGCACAAATAACTTACAGATAAGTTTGAATACTTCAAATATAAATATTTAAAATAATAAGGTGTTGTGTATTGTAGATAACACAATCACATATTTCAAACACACTACTTATTTTAATAATAACAATCAATATATATTTTAATCATCAAAAGATTTATTACTATGTAAATCTAACGAGGGAAATTCTAGATAATACATGAACAAAAATAAGGAAAAATGCTTTATAAGAATTATGATGATATTTCAAGAAACATTAGATCAAACGGTTTAAAAAGGTTTCCCTAAAAAGATTTTAATGTAAAACTTAGTAACATGAAGATTTAAAATAATTTGTTTGTTAATCAAGGAACATATATATATATATAATATAATGGGTATGAAGAATAGAATTTCAACAGAAAGAGAATCTAGAAAAAGAGTGTTAGGCATATATGGTGCTTATGAAAATACTACACTACAATCTGTTGCATGCTTAATTATAAAAGTATGATTTGCTCCAGTTTTCAAGAAAGGAAAATCAATCTGCATATATGTTGAATAGATATCTAGGTGATCCGATATGATATACCATGGATAAAGCATTTGGATGAATCTACAATTTAAAATTGAATATAAATTTTAAACAACCAAACATATATCATTAGTTAAGATGATTATAGGTTAACCCCTCAACCAAAATCACCATAAAAAATATAGAAAATAAAATCCACCACGTAAAACATTATAATGGACTATCAATTCAACCATAATAAACAAAGTCAACTAGATGTATATAAAAATATGAATTTTATATTTAAAACTATTTATCAACTATTTTTTTCTATCCAATAAAAATTAGCCAATAAGATAGAAACGAAAGAGAGGAGGAACTTACTTAATAATTTATTTCTATATTTCATATCATAATTAAACTTAAGAAATAGTATAGATCTAGAAGACATAAGTTATATGAAAAGATAGAAGAAATTTAACGTCTATAATTTATGTAAATATCATTATTTAATTTTAAAATAAAAGAGAACCGAGAAACTTAATTCTAGAAAATCAACGACAAATAATATTTTCTCTAGATCTATAAATTTTAATGTGTTAAAACACTTCTTTTATATTAAACAATTTAGGGTTTGATAGGAAAAAACATTACTTTTGTTTAAATATCAACTTTTAACATGTAAAAGAAATAAAAATAAGAGAGAAACTTACAATTAGGAAAGATCAACGATCTTCCCTAACGATGGAGATCGACGATATATCAATCTAATCGAGACGATGAAAAGAACGCATGAAAGATCTTCTTCTCCGAAAATATTCGTTGCTCTAGATCTAGATTCTGTACAGAAGATAGGAGCAAAATATTGATGGAGACAAAGGAGAAGAAAAGATTTGGGGTTTAGGTAGGTTAGGATTTATATATAGAAATAAGGATTAGAGTTTCTAGAGATCAACGGCTATGATAACACAAAAGCAGATCTAACGGCTTAAAAGGAGATAAATAAATAAAAATTTCAATTAAAGACAAAAAAAATCTATTCCTTTTTTTTGTTAAAAACAAACAAAGAAAAATAAAGAAAATATATTCTAAGAATAGTTTAAACAAGTTTTTAAATAATATAAGATCTAATAAAATCTTTTTCTTCAAAAATTAATTAAAAAATTTATTTAAAAGAAATTCTAGAAATTTAAAATATTATTTTATTTTTAAATTCTGAATTTATTTAAATGCATATATTTTTCTTTTTATAAAAATTTTTTGAAATATTTAAAAACTGAAAAATATCTAAAAATCATAGAAAATTCTCATTTATTTATTTCCTCACTTTGTAACAATATTTCTACAAAAATAATTCTTTTTATAAATATTCCTTTTCAAATAAACATTAGAATTTTTTTTAAATCTCTTTGTTCATTTAAAAATTATGCCAACCATTTAAAAATCCATGAAATCTCTTTGCATAATTTCTTTTCCGTACAAAAATAAAAACAAAAAATACAACAAAATATTGAAAAGACAAGTAATCGAACTCACAACCTTTGAGATGGCGATGCAAATAGGTAACCAGTAAGAACTATTAGTAATCTTGTATATAAATCACAATAATATCAACAAATACTTATTTGATTCAAAAAAAGATTTAATTATGAAAAGAATATAGAAAAGTATACGAAATTTACGGTTGTTACGGATGATGTGGGCAAGAATCTGGTGAAGTATGAGGCAATAGTTTTATCTCCTTTTTTTGAATTTACTTTTTTGCAAAATGATGGAATAATGACATCCCCACCCAAAAGGTTTGGGTTATAATAGTAAAGATTTTTTTATGTGCGATGCACGTGTATATTTTGAACAACATATAAATTGAAGGCGCGTGTAAAATTTTTATTTTGGAAATTACGTAAAACTTTCTTAAGATATCTATAGTTTTTCTAAATTTAGATCAAATATATGCGGCTTGTGATAATATTAGAATTGAGAAATTTATGAGTTATACAAAAGAACAAAGACATAAAATCTTATGTATAAATTTGTAAGGCATATCTTTTTTTTGGGGTCTTGGAGAATGAGAGAGAATGTGTAATGAATGAAATAGAGAAAGAAACTTATTGACTTTTTATTTTCTTATTTCTGTCTTTTGTGGTGATGAGGTGGACACCTCCAATTCTCTGCTTTGGCTATTAGAACTTTGTCATTTTTTCTATTTTTTATATTGTTGATGAATGACATCATCTAAAGACTTCTAGAGCACGTTATGTTGGGCGTTTGGAGCCCCAAATTGGAGCCCCAAAAAGCTCTTTCGGAGCTTACAAAGAGCTTTTAAAAGAATTCCCCTAAACACTACTACAAACAGGGGTTGCCCCTACGGATTTATCCGTAGGAGTAAACCACTGCCCCTACGGATATATCCGTAGGGGCAAGAAATTACCCTGTAGGTGCAAACGCCGTAGGTGCAATTCTTAGCCTTGAACATGCCCCTACGGTCAAAAACTTGCCCCTATGGCGTAATGTGTAGGTCCATATGTCCCTACGGATTAAACTGTAGGGACAAAAAAGTTATTTAATTTATCGGTTTATAAAATAAAATAGTTGTCCCTACGGAGTTATCCGCAAGGCCAAATATTTGCCTCTACGGATACATGCGTAGGTCCCGATGTGTAGGGGCAAAATATCAGATATCCTGATATTTTTTCCCTACGAATACCTGTGTAGGGGCATGTTTCAGCCCCTACGGACAACTCCGTAGGGACAAGTATAACCCCCCTTACTGAGATCATAGGGGGAAAATATCAGGTATCCTGATATTTTGCCCATACGGATAAATCAGTAGGGACAAAGTAGGACCCTACAGATTAATCTGTAGGGGCAAAGTTGGGCCCTACGGATTAATCCGTAGGGACATATTATCAGGTTTTTTTTAAAAAAAGGGCTGCCTGTTTTTTTTCTCGCCCTGTGAACAATAATATATACATCATATATAAAATTAATCAACACGCAGAATATATACCGCAGTATTCATAATCACATCTCACGCATAATATACAAAAGAAATCAACAAGCAGAATACGATATCAATATAAACACGCAAACACCACCAATATCAATATCGTCCAAAATATATACAATATGTATCATATAAATAAATACATGTTTAAAATATAAGAATCAAAAAGCTACCCTATCTCGGTCCAGCTCCACCTCTGATAAACGCCGTAATCTGGCACGCCTGCTCGAGTCAATAAATCATGCAATGCGGAGTGTGCGGGAGTCTGAGCGGGCTGTGGAGCTGTAGGAGTGGTCTGCGCAACCACCGCCGAGGTAGTGGATTGCGGAGCTGTAGCTGCGGGAGTCTAAGCGGGCAGTGGAGCTATAGGAGTTGTCTGCGGAACCGCAGCCGAGGTAGTGGCTTGCGGAGCCGCAGCCGAAGGAGATGCATGTGGAGGCTCGGCCAATGTGCCCTGTTACGTCTGGACCTATGTGTGTAATAAACGAGTAAGAACTGTGTATTAGTCGAATTCGTATCATTATCAAGTTATTGCGAAACCCCAATCTATGTACTATACTTAGGGACTTAGGCCTCGTTTGGATATCTAGTTTAGAAAACTATAGTTTATTTTAATTAGATATGTATGTATGATTAATCAAAGCTAAGTCTGCAACCAAATAAGCACAGGCTACGTAATAATATTGGATATGTTGTTATCTATAATATGACATAATATTTTACTATTAAGTAGTATACATACCAACATCTCCTTCAACTCCTGAACGGTGGCCTTCAAGGTGTCCAGTTCTTGCTGGAAACTTCGCTCACTGGAAACGGAGGAAGTAACCGCCGGAGTGGAGTCCAACCTCATATGGGCCCTGCTAGGACCCAGTTCCCGGCATGTCTCCCAACCTCCGTGGTGCCCTCCGTGTGGGGCGTCTAGGACTGGGGTCAGCAGCATCGGATCGTTCTGTCCAGTAAAATCGATCCCCGATGCCTCCGCCTGCTTAACCACTCGCTCCTACACCCACATTAACCAGTAAAATATAATTATATCATTTAAATTTGAACCTTTCAAAACAAAAATTTCAAATAGGGGTTGAATAAATATTAACACTTACGCAATACTCCTAGGTAGCGGTGTCGGGGTATCGAAGCTCGCCCGTGGCGGGATCTGTCGAGATGCCGTGGACGGCAAGATACGCGGACAGCACGCTCGGTGTACCACCCTGCGCCAGGGTATGAGCTCTCTGCGATATTAGAAAATAACTCTTAATATTAGATATATTAGAAAATAACTCTTAATATTACATTATATCACAAAGGCCGGTCTATTGTAATTTACCGATAACTCCATGGCACGAGTAATATTCCTCGAGCCACCTGTATAAGTGGGGCGACCCCTCTTCGCCGACTTCCAATTCTCTTTATTTTGATCGGCCTGTTTCTGCACAGCACATTCAGATTTAGTTTTCTAATTAAGCAACACAAAAAAATAAATTATATACTAAACAATGAATTACATTTAAAATACATACCTGTTTGCGATGAGAGTCGAAATATTGGCACAATAGAGGCCATGTATCTACGTCGACTCTCGCAAAGGCCGGAGTAGATAGAAGGGCCGCTCTCTCTGCCTCGGGGGTTGCCATCCATAGGGAATAGCATTCGGTCTTCAGCTCATTCCTGTTGTATCGGACCTTCGTCTGCATGTTCTTCATCATGCCATTGTACAGAGCGTGAAGATCGAGCACCCTCCCAGGGTAATCAGGGTCGGGTACAGGCTGAAAATCGTAATCCAACTGAAAATACAAAAAAACACATTGTTATTAGATTGCAAGTGTTAATAATAAATATATTGGATAAATCAAATGAAAATATATATTAATACCCGAGCCTGATCCCAGAAGAGGGCGAATGAGCGCCGGTGCTGGTCGCCCCACTCAACGTGAAGTGGATAGTTCTTCAAGAGCCGGCTCTCATCCCCCATATACCGGCCGAACCTCTCGGCATGATCGCCGGTATAGCGATAATCAGGGGTAAAAAAGAGGGGTAATGCTGCCTCCCCCTAGCTCTGTCGGGCCTCAGCCTGTGGGACTGATTCGGGCCTCGAGTACCCCTCTCGGGATGGGGAGGCACTGCGTCTACAAGAAATATCAATACAATCAATATTAAGACAAAGTTGTATTAAGAAATCAAGGTTTAACGAAAATTGAAGTATGATATATACCTCCGGCGACTAAAGCACGAGCCTGGGCCCGGGCAGCAGCACGAGCGGGACGATAGTTCCTCCGGTGAGGAACAACCGGTGACCCAGACATGGACGCGTCTCCAACTAGAAAATAAACATCGATAAAATTACATGAAGTTCATATTTATTCTTAAAGGAAATGTAAAATGAATAAATATTTTATATTTATTCATACAAACCTGCAGACTGAGTGGAAGGTATGGAAGTGACGGGAGTGGCCCCTGCACCAGACGAAGACGCACCACCTATAATTAGACAATCAAGTATCAGCTATATAAGTAATTGCAAAAAGAATGCGTATATCAATAATATAACATTCTAAATCAACATGTATACACTATAGGATATATAAACATACCCTCAGGTATATGATATATAAACATACCTGGAGGTGCGGGAGTGGCCTCTGTCCCTGATGTAAGTACGTAAGAGCAAAAAGAATGTATGTATATTTATGATATAGCATTCTAAATCAATATACATACACTATATGATATATAAACATACCTGGAGATACGGGAGTGACATATGTCCCTGATGTGGACGCATCACCAACAGCTAGGCAATCAAACATTGACAATATAAGTAATTTTGACATGAACATGCATGTATATCTATAATATTACATTCAAAATGAATATGCGTGCAATATACCTGGAGGTGTAGCAAAGTCCACACGGAAGGAGGCATCCGAAGGGGTCTCCGATCGGGGTGCAAGACCGGCCCTCTGAAGCTCCCTACGCAGCTCTCCGGGCGGCAGAACCGCTCTGCCTCTGCCTCTTCCGGTGCCGCGGCTGGAGCTCCTTCCGCCCCTCGCTGCTCCCGTCATCATCATCAAATCTAGATAAAACGGTTCGTAGACGCATTAGACGATCATTACAAGTATTGAATATATATGTATAGATCATAAAATGTGAAGTAATAATATAACATTACCGATAATATTTTTCGTTTCGTGACGCATTAGACATATCTACTTGGATTTCATGATCGATATCATTTCTAACCCACGTAACTTCATGATCAGCCGAAGACAACCCGTCTTTCGAAACAGACGGTCGGAGCACTCTAAGTCTTCTCTCTTCTTCATCCTCATCGCTGTCCTCAAATTCCGGGACATCGTAGATATCCCCGGGTTTCCAACGATATACGACACTCCATCCCGGATGCTTCAAACACTGTGAGTAGTATACTTGGAACGCTTGGTTCGGAAAGATAAACGGATCTTCCTGACCGTAAAATCAAAGTGTGTTCACACTGGTCAATCCATATTCATCTTTCCAAGTCCCAAGATTGCTTCTCCACCTATCCGTATCGGTTCGCGTATCGTACCAAGTACACTGAAATATATAAAAGGGTTCTGATCTTCCGTGATAGTGGATGCCGAGTATACAATTTAAGTATCCATAATAAATCACACCATCCGATCCTACCATCGCAATCCCACTATTCTGAGTGGTTCTAGATGTTTCTATGTCCTTAACTTCGAATTTGTATCCAAGGACACCGAATACTTTATAATATGCAACCTCCATACTAGGAAATTGAGCTAAACATCTTGAATCACTCTCTAATGATGCAGACAAGTTCGGATCGTGGATCTAACAAAATAAATTTTACAACAAATAAATAAGGATATAAGTTTAGATTAAAACTGATAGCAATAACATGTTATTCGAATAACTTACATTATCTGCAACCCAATCGCAAAAATTATCCTGATGATATTTTTCCAATCGTTCATCGTTCCAATCAGGATGCCCCTCACGTACCTCGTTAAAATGAATTCTGTTTTCGACAATAAATTATGGAATTAATATTATATCATTTCATACACACACAAACACAAATATAACAATTAATCCAAAAATACTTACTCTCTAATTTTTTCAAGACATGCGCAATTAAGCAAGATAAACCGGTATATCTTGTTGATAAACATAGTGTCTACCCTCTTATAATCGGCTTTACCATATGGTCCGTCTTGAATTCTTCAAGGCCGGTTAAGTCCCGTCTCAATGTTCTCGTCCAGATAGCGGAAACAAAATGTGGTTGCTTCATCAAAAAGATAACCTTGCATGATAGAACCCTCTGGTCGAGTTCTATTGCGTATATACTTTTTAAGAGTGTATAGGTAGCTAAAGAAAATATGTTGAATAAATAAATACGGGCATACATGAAAAAAATAATTTTAAAAATTGCGCGAAACGAAAAATTCCACGTACCTCTCGACGGGATACATCCATCGATATTGTACCGGTCCGGCTAACTTAGCCTTAGTTGCAAGATGAACCGTCAGGTGTACTATGATATCGAAGAATGATGGTAGAAAAATACGCTCAAACTTGCAAAGTATCAACGCAATAGAATTTTCTAGTTTATCCGCTGTCACAACATCCAGTGTTTTAGCGCATAACTTTCTGAAAAAACAACATAGGTCGTTGATTACTAGACCAACCGATTCGGGGAGAGAAGTCCTGAGGGCTAATGGGAGAAGGTGCTCCACGATAACATGGTGATCATGACTTTTCAGCCCATCGATCTTGCCTTTCACAATTTTTATCTTCTTGCTGAATGATCCTGAGAAACATGTGGGAACTTTCAAATCATGCAACACCTGCAGGAATATTTTCTTCTCCGGTTGTAACATATGATAAGCGGCATTGTGAAGTACAAACTTGCCTGGTTTACCCGCTACCGATTTAGGATGCAATTCACTTCTTATTTCCCAGTCCTGTAGATCCATCCGAGCATTGAGGTTGTCTTTCGATTTCCCGTCTTTATGATTTATAGAGGTTTTATCGATCAAAAATATATTACCGCAATCAAGAACGACGTCGCTTGGTAGCTAGCCGGTGAATACGGGTCGGTCCACAGGGATGTTGTTATTTTCCTAAATGTTCTTATGAGCTAATTCCAAAGGGTGTTGGATCTTTTAATTAAATCTAAAATCGAAGTTGAGTTATACTAGGATTAGGAAACTTGCTAGGATTAGATTTAGGTAAAGTTTGGTAAATAAAGATCTACACCTCTTTCCAATGCCTTCAATTAGATATCATATTAGGGGTTATGGTAAATATTAATAAAGGGGATTAGGATGATTGGGAAGATGTTTCTTCCTCTAGATTCTTGTCCTTCCTTTCTTAATCTTTACCCTAACCTCCATGGAAAACCATCACAACCGGACCTTTATACTACGGTATCACCGCTACCTCGTGGGTAGAGTGCCGTAGGGAGCGGAAGATGAAAGTATGCATGGAGTCCTAATTGTTCATTAAAGATTGGCAAAAAAAAGAGATGAGAGATCCTCATCTCTCAAACCCTTCCCTATTCCTAACCCTAACGAGCGAGGAAACTACTCGCTCATTGAGGGATCTACGAAAGACATAATTTTTATTTTATTTTGATTTAAGAGATGAAAGATCTACTACAAGTTAATAAAAATTCTAAACTATATTAAACTAGAGCAAGAAAAGAAATTACCTAGGGAAGAAATTAAAACTAAAACTAGGACAGAAAAATAAACCTACTTACGATTGATGCTCTCCAACTTCAAAGAAAACTGAAATTTTATTGATGAAAAGAGGCATGAAAAAATACAATGAATTGGGTCTCTATTTATAGGACATGGAAAACCCTAGGTTTACAATTGCCGCATGTCTGCATTTACCAAAATACCCCTAGGTTGACTAGTCAGCGCCGCTAAGAAACTTGGTAAAAAATTCTGCAATTACGGGTTCTATATGGCCGCGGAACCGCGGCCTAAGTAGGGGTTGGGCCGCGGTTCCGCGGCCCAATATTGGTCTTGGCTTCTGGGCTTTTGGATTCTGGTTTAGGGCTGTTTGGTCTTCCTGTTTATTTGGTTCTTTTCTTAATTTGTCTTCTAGGTCTTCTCCAGATCTCCAGTGAACATTGTAGCGGACTTTTACCGTTGCTTCGAGACAAAATCTTGAATCTTGCGATGCCTTGTATTTTGTGAACTGATCTTTATGTAGGCTTCATCAAAATCCTTCTGTTTGTTGGTCAAAGTCCCTTTTTTGTATCGTCTTTTGTCTTTTTCACTGTTTTCACTCCAAGAACCTGTAACCTGTACTATGTAGCAGACATGGGTCAAAAGCACCTGTTTTATTGTAAAATGCATAAGAATGGAGAATGTAATAATGCAATATTATGATATGAACAAATACCCCCAAACTTATCTTTTGCTCGTCATCGAGCAAACTTATTTTTTTTTATTCTCGACAAAAACCTAACCGCACTTTCGCAGGGAAACGTGATTGCACTGAGCTCGTGAAACAAGCCGTTAAACCTCTAGGTGTCCCTAGTAGGAGGAGTGTCGTCTCCTGAGGGTTTTCAGCGGATACTACCCACAAAATCCTATCAATTCGGCTTTTCGACTTTCGTTCTCCAAATTGGTTTTCTAACAAGGAATTCTATTATCGTTGACTCGTAAATTATCCACCCATATTCTTCACACTTCCTCATCATTTAACTTAAGATTATATATGTTCTATAGACTTACCTAGCTTTCGGCATCTCTTAAGTTTTCCTTCTAGGGTTCCATCTCCACTTAGGAATTTTTATCAACTCTATTAAAAATACAAGTTTTATTCTTCACTCCTTTCTCTTATCTAAACTCCAATCACATACCCCTACGTGTGTATATATATCACCCCTACACTTGGAAATTCAAATCAAGGAATCATACTCCTGTCCGTTGTCCAAAGTACTTATTAATTGGTGAATTTTTAAATGAATTTTGCTTACACATCCTTCATGCGACCGTTAATACTTCTTGAGGTACCAACGACCGATTACAAAATGCGTTTGCACTTTAAAGCGTAATTTCTAGTCTTGCAACACCCAAGGCTTTAGCAGTGACTCCCAAACCAGTTGGTCTAAGGGCACTAGGTGATGAAGCACCCTTGCTAAATATTTTTCTAATTTTTAGCTTTAAGTAATCACAAAAACCAGTGTTCATTTTTTTTTATTCACACTTATTTTTTTTCATTTTCTTCGTACTAAAGGCTTTAGACAAGAGCATTTCAAAGTCTCCTCTACTATTCCAAGTTTCAAGGTGCGTGTTAGTGCAATTTGTAGGATATACATTTTCAAAATCTAGACTAAAGCTAGGAATTATTTTTCAAACTTATACTCTAATAAAAAAAATATCAATACTTTTCCTTTGTTTCGACTTAGTCCAAGAAGTGAACCCAAAATTTGCCTATTTCTAAATAAACTACAAAGACATATACTTTCTACTGTTAAACTTTGAGAAAGGTTATTTTTAGGGTTTTTTTAATTTACTAAGTCTAAGATCTAGTTGTTCCTAGCTAGTTAACCTATTTGTCAAACTTAAGTCAAATACAGCCAAAATTGAATATATTAATTTTTATAATTTTTATAAATTTTCAATTTTTTTATGGGTTTTTCTTTTTCTATTTTTTTTCTTCAAAATTTTCAATTTTTATGAGTTTTATATAAGGATGCAATGCAGAAATATACATATGAATGCGAAGGAAGAAAACATACCGAGCATACCCCCAAACTTAAACTGGACAGTGTCCTCACTGTCATGCTCACCAAGTGGGTCGATAATGTCGGCAAATTCCTGCTTATTAACATATTTACAAATGATACACACCCCCAAACTTATTTGAAATAATGTTTTGGAAAAATTTGATTGGAAATTCGGGGGTGAGAGTGGAGGAGATTTAATCGGTATAGATCGGCTCCTGCAAGAACAGGTGCTCCTCCGATGGGTCCGCTGTGAGGAACGGTTTCAATCGATGTCCATTCACTTTGAATAAAATACCGCCCTCTGGATTTTCAAGATCGACTGCACCGTGATGATAAACGGTGCGAACTATAAATGGTCCTTTCCACCTAGAACGGAGCTTGCCGGGGTGATAATGTAACCGAGTATCATAGAGTAAAACCTGTTGACCAGGTTTAAATGTTGTTCGCAGAAGGTGTTTATCATGGAACACCTTGGTTCAGTTTTTAACAATTATGGCATTATCATACGCCTCATCCCGCAGCTCTTCTAGTTCATTTAATTGCAGCTTTCGATTGCTGCCCGCATCTCCTAATGATAAATTCAACTCTTTGATTGCCTAAAATGCCTTATGCTCAATCTCTACTGGAAGGTGGCAAGACTTCCCGTAAACAAGCCGGTATGGAGACATACCAAGATCGGTCTTGTATGCAGTACGGAAAGCCCATAGTGCATCGATCAGTTTGAGTGACCAATCTTTACGGTTTTTAGAAACCGTTTTCTCCAAGATTTGCTTGATTTGCCGATTCGAAACCTCAGCTTGCCCACATGTTTGGGGATGGTATGGCGTTGACAGCTTGTGGATAATAGAATATTTGCGCATTAAGGACTCAAAATTCCTATTGCAAAAGTGAGAACCATTATCACTTATTATCGCTCGAGGGTGCCCAAATCGAGAAAAGATATGTTCTTTAAGAAATCGAACGACAACCTTGTTGTCATTCATTCGGCTAGGCACAGCCTTGACCCACTTTGAAACGTAGTCAACAGCCAAAAGAATATACACATTCCCAAAAGAATTAGGAAATGGTCCCATGAAGTCAATTCCCCAAACATCAAAAACATCCATAACCAAAATTGGTTGGAGCGGCATTTTGTTTCTCTGCGATATCCGGCCCAAGTGTTGGCACCGGGAGCATATCTTGCAGTATTCATATGCATCCTTGAAGAGTCGTGGCCAATAGAAACCATACTGCAAGATTTTCTCGGCTTTCTTCTTTGGGCCAAAGTGCCCGCCACATGCTTGATCGTGGCAGAAGGACATCACACTCTTAAACTCGTTTTCCGGTACACACCGACGAATGATTTAGTCGGAACAGTATTTAAAAAGATAAGGTTCATCCCAGTAAAAATGCTTTGCTTGGGACAAGAATCGAAGTTTATCCTGTTCGACCAATCTTTATGTATCAAGCCGGTGGCCAAATAGTTTACGATATCAGCGAACCATGGTTCGCAAGAAACGGTCAAGAGTTTCTCATCGGGAAAAGTATCAGTGATTGGAAGTTCAAGTGTAGACGAGGAAGGAAGTCGTGAAAGGTGATCGGCCACTACGTTTTCACATCCTTTTTTGTCCCTTATGACAAGGTCAAACTCTTGTAGTAAGAGGATCCAACGTATTAGCCTCGATTTAGCATCCTTCTTCGCAAAAAGGTGGAAAAGAGCTGAATGGTCCGTATACACAATGACTGGAGAGCCGATTAAATAAAACCGGAATTTTTCAAGTGCAAACACAACGGACAAAAATTCTTTTTCCGTTGTTGTGTAGTTTAGTTGGGCCTCATTTAGTGTTCGGCTAGCGTAATAAATCACGTGCGGCATCTTATTAATGTGCTGTCCAAGAACAGCACCAATGGCAAAATCGATGCGTCGCACATAATTTCGAAGGGATGCGTCCTGTCTGGAGATGAAAGAATGGGCGCAGAAATGAGAGAGTGTTTCAATGACTCGAACGCTTCCATGCAAGTTGAGTCAAAATCAAATATTGTGTCCTTGGCCAATAAGAGAGTCAAGGGTCTAGCAATCTTGCTAAAATCCTTAATGAACCGTCCATAAAAACCGGCATGGCCAAGGAAAGCTCGGATGTCTTTGATGCATTTAGGAGGAGGAAGATTGGAAATGACTTCAATTTTGGCTCTATCAACCTCTATGCCGTTTTGCGAGATGACATGTCCTAAAACAATGCCTTCTCGTACCATAAAGTGACACTTCTCCCAATTTAAAGTTAGGTTCTTATCCCTACAGCGGGTAAGAACAGCGTCAGGGTGTAGCAAACACTCGTCGAAGGAGTCACCAAAAATAGAGAAATCATCCATAAAGATCTCCAAAAACTTTTCAACCATGTCCGAAAAGATCCCCATCATATACCGCTGAAATGTAGCGGGTGCATTGCATAACCCAAAGGGCATGCGACGATAAGCAAAAGTGCCAAAAGGACAAGTAAATGTGGTCTTGTCTTGATCCTCTTTGGCGATAGGAACTTGGTTATAGCCGGAACAGCCATCCAAAAAGCAGTAGAACTCGTGCCCATCCAATCGTTCTAGCATTTGGTCATTGAAAGGTAAAGGAAAGTGGTCTTTCCTTGTCACGGCATTGAGTTTTCTATAGTCGATGCAAACTCGCCACCCAGTTTGGGTGCGAGTGGGAATTAACTCATTTGCCTCATTGGTAATGACCGTGATGCCCGATTTCTTTGGCACAACATGAATGGGGCTAACCCATTGGCTATCCGAGATAGGGTAAATGATACCACTATCAAGACATTTAACAATCTCCTTCTTGACAGCCTCCTTCATTATGGGGTTGAGGCGTCTTTGTGGATCCCTTACCGGCTTGGCATCATCCATCAAGTGTATATGATGTTCAACTACGAGGGGACTAATCTCCTTGATGTCCGCCATAGACCAGCCAAAAGCTTGCTGATTATTTTGTAAGACCATTAACAGGGCCTTCTCTTGCTCGAGAGCTAGAGAGGCCGATATGATAACGGGTAAGGTCTCATTGTCACCTAGATAAGCATATTTAAGGTGCGACGGCAAAAGCTTTAGTTCGAGTTTAGGAGGTGAAACAATAGATGGTAACAATGGAGTAACTGTTTCAAACTCGAAGGATTCCATCAAAGGTTCAAATCGAGTGTACGCAACCGAGTCGGATGGTTCAACTAACTTATCCGAAAAAGCAAAAGACTCAAACTCGGGTGGTGAGTCTTCAAGATCATCAACAAAGGTGAAACACTCAAAATCGTTGTCCGCCGTGAAAGCTGTGTCGGACTCTAGGAGGAACGCATTAGTGGCGTCAAGACTGCTGTGATCAAACATAAAATTTTCGAACTCACAGTCCTCCTCCGTGATCTCGTTGATTGAGCAAACATCAAGTACGCTAGAATTAGGCTCGCAAGGCTGATTTCCCAACTTAAAAATGTTGAGTTCAATTGTCATATTTCCAAAAGATAGATTCATTGAACCGTTACGATAATTGATCACCGCGTTAGAAGTCGCAAGGAATGGTTGACCAAGTATCACCGGAATTTGACTTTGGGGGTTAGCGACAGGTTGTGTATCCATAATAATAAATTCAACGGGGAAAATAAAATCCCCTACTCTAATTAACACATCCTCCAACTCTCCCCTAGGATGGGTGATGGATCGGTCGGCCATTTAGAGAGTACAATGAGTGGGTTTAAGCTCTCCAACGCCTAATTACTCGTATACCGAATAAGATAGCAAATTGACACTAGCACCAAGATCTAATAGTGCTCTATTAATATTCTTGTCCCCAATTGTTATCAAAATAGTAGGACAACCGGGGTCCTTGTGCTTTTGGGGTAAAGATTGGACAAGAGCATCGCTAACAGCATTAGCCACGAAAAATTTCTTTGGTACTTGTGACTTCCTCTTTTTGGTGCATAAGTCCTTTAAGATTTTTGCATATGAAGGAACTTGTTGGATTGCATCCAAAAGAGAGATATTTATACTAACCTGTTTGAACAACTCTACAATCTTCTCCATTTGTGGAGTTGGTTTATTAGATCTCAACCGGTTTGGAAAAGGGACATTTTGAAAAGTTGTTGAGTCCAATTTTTGCGGATCAGATTGTGGAGTTGGAACGGATCCCCGTGTAGATATGTTCGTGTTGTGAGAAGTGGGTCCGTTCGAGCTAGAAGAAGTAGAGCCGTGTGAAGGATGAAGAATAGGCTCTAACGAAGAAGAAGGTGAAGAAGAAGAAGGTGAAGAAGAAGAAGGATCACCGGCAGGGGTGTCATTGTTAATTCCCACATTATTTTGCAACACTTTTCCGGATCTAAACGTGGTCATAGCATTTATGTTATGATTCTGCTGTTCATATGCTACATGTGCGTGACCGGGATTTGGCAGTGGTTGAGACGGAAGCTTTCATTTTTCTCGCTCTTTTAACGCAGCATTGAGTTGTGCAATTTGTGCCTCAATAGATTTGATGCTTTGATCGTGTGAGTCATTGTTTTGCACCAAAGATTGAATAGAAGTTTCTAACCTTACTGCAGATTGTGTAGATTGCTTTAGGAACACATTTAGACTTTTTTCGAGCGAGTTAACCTTGTCATTTTGAGGTGGAAAAAAATTGTTGGGTACAAAATTATTCATTTGATTAGGGTAAGGTTGCTGTTGGAAAGGTTGCTGAAATTGAGTTTATGGAGGTGCTTGTTATTGTGGAGGAGGAGGTCTTTGAAAATTATTGTTTCCTTGGAATTGTTGAGTTTGGTTCCAAACGAAATTTGGGTGACTCTTCTAACCCGGATTGTATGTCGAAGAGTATGGATCATTTCTTTGTCGTTGTTGAAAGGTAGCATTGACTTGATCATGTCCTTGGGTAGATGCATTGTAAGGACACTCTTCGGTGAGATGTGATGGATCCAAACAACAAGCACAAACAGTTCGTGGAGGCACAACAGGGGAAGGAGAAGGCGATGAGATTTTGGTCTCAATCGCTTCTAGTTTTTTCGTAAGTGCGGCTATCTCGGCCTTCTTAGCAATCGACATATCTAATTGATGTATGCCTGCCCTAGATTGACCAATAGAAGAAGAAGATGTGGTCTTGGTGCTCTCCCACTGAATTGTTTGTTTACTAAGATCCTCAAGAAACTGCCACGCTTCCTCACTAGATTTGGATAAAAAGTGACCTTGACAAATGGTTTCTAGCAACTGCTTCGTTGCCGGGTTCAATCCCTCGTATAATGTTTGGCAAAGTTGCCAATTTTCGATCCCATGGTGAGGGAATTGAACGAGTAGGTCTTTGAATCTTTCAAAACACTTCTAAAATGGTTCGAAAGGAAGCTGGGAAAATTGTATAATCTCATTACGGATTCTAGCAGTTTTATGATGAGGATAGAACTTTTTAAGAAAGGCTTTCACAAACTCTTCCCAATTTTTAATTGAATGTGACGCGGTGCTGTATAGCCACTTCTCGGCTAAGTCACATAAGGTGAAAGGAATGACCCTTAGCCTTATGGCATCGTCGGATAATTGGGTTGTTTTCATCATAGCGCAAACGTTTTGGAATTTATTGATAAAGATATATGCATCTTCGGATTCCAAACCATGAAACTTAGGCAGTATATTGATAAAGTGGGGTTTGATCTCAAAATTTTCCCCATTTTCCGGTGGGAGTGAAAGACAAGTAGGTAGGGCGGTGCGGATGGGGTAGAAAGATCCTGGAGCGCGACTCGTGTGGGCGCTTCAACAGGCGGGTGATTCGGGTTATTCGCACCTAACGGAGATGGAATCATTTCCGTTGGTAAGGTGTTGTTAGGATTGTATCCCGACATACCTTCGGAAGAAGAATTTGAAGATGAAAGTGAAGAAGTGTAAAGGATTTCGACTTCGGAGTCGAAAGGTTCGTCGGTCTGTACCAACGAAACACGGACTAATCGGGCGCTAGTGTCCCTAGTCTAACCGGACATACACTAAAGGGGTAGTGTAGTCAAAAAGACAGAATGTGGAGGTAAGAAAACGTCAATGAGGGAAGTGGTGTAAGTGAGGTGCAAAGATTTCTTTAGCGACAAGTTGCAAGTTTTGAAAAGATTTTTCCTTTTTATGTGAGCTTTTTGCAAAAAGATTTTTGAAAAGAGACTTTTGACACAAATGCAATCAACCACAAATGCACAATCAGGCCTAGATCTAGGGTCAGCTAAACAGCTCCTAACTGTTCCAAAGGGCTAGAAATAGAACCTCAAACAGCCTCTTCACCGCCAATTGCGGCCAGGTAAGTGCCAGGTAAGTGGGAGGCTCCCCGCTACAAGTAACGGTCCTAATTAAGTAACCACTTGCCTTGGACACACTTGCCTAAACACCGCAAAGTCAGGTTAGGATTAACGGCCGATGCCTATAACTAGTCCTCTGTTCTATTGAGCGTGACGTCCTTAGGGCTGAGTCTAGTATTTTTTAATTAAAGATTGGTCAATGCAAATG
This sequence comes from Agapanthus africanus, assembly GCA_030015575.1. Classification (NCBI taxonomy): domain Eukaryota; kingdom Viridiplantae; phylum Streptophyta; class Magnoliopsida; order Asparagales; family Amaryllidaceae; genus Agapanthus; species Agapanthus africanus. Next base: position 16,051,402 of record JASDDO010000026.1, on the reverse strand, counting down.
CTTTATGTGATTTCTGGGGTCCTGGGAAGGGTGATGAAATCCCCACCCAATCTGAATTGGTCAAAAGCCCCTTAAAGTCCGATTAAAATATGCAAAGCAGTAAATCACTTGCAATAAATTTGCTTTTTAGCGTGGCGCAAAGAATCCTACAGAAAATCAATTATTGGAAGGGGGAAGATTTTTTTTTAGCGCAAAGAATCCTGCAGAAGATTTGGCGAAAGATATATTTTAGGTTGCAGAGGAGGGGAAAAGAAAACAAACAGAGGAAATTTCGCGCACTGAAGACACGTGGCAGCCGCGGATCCGCGGTTTGATGCGCTCTTCAGCCGCGGTTTAGCGATCTGGTGGAAACTTCAGGTCTCCAAAAAGTTTTTGATGTTCTGTACTTGCAATCTCTTTCTGTTTTGATGTATATTTTTCTATTTCGCACTCTGGATTTTTCTAAATCCGTCGATCCTGCAAAGATTCACACAAGAGACCCTTCAAACAATAAAAGATGATAGAATTTTTTTTTTTTTTGATAATTTTCAATTTTTATGGTTTTTATATTTTATATTAACCTGAAATTACAAAAAGGAAATTTTTACGCCATCCCCGGCAACGGCGCCATTTGATTTATAGAGGTTTTATCGATCAAAAATATATTACCGCAATCAAGAACGGTGTCGCTTGATAGCTAGCCGGTGAATACGGGCCGGTCCACAGGGATGTTGTAATTTTCCTAAATGTTCTTACAAGCTAATTCCAAAGGGTGTTGGATCTTTTAATTAAATCTAAAAACGAAGTTGAGTTATACTAGGATTAGGAAACTTGCTAGGATTAGGTTTAGGTAAAGTTTGATAAATAAAGATCTACACCTCTTTCCAATGCCTTCAATTAGATATCATATTAGGGGTTATGATAAATATTAATAAAGGGGACTAGGATGATTGGGAAGATATTTCTTCCTCTAGATCCTTGTCCTTCCTTTCTTAATCTTTATCCTAACCTCCATGGAAAACCATCACAACCGGGCCTTTATACTACGGTATCACCGCTACCTCGTGGGTAGAGTGTCGTAGGGAGCGGAAGATGAAAGTATGCATGGAGTCCTAATTGTTCATTAGAGATTGGCAAAGAAAAGAGATGAGAGATCTTCATCTCTCAAACCCTTCCCTATTCCTAACCCTAACAAGCGAGGAAACTACTCTCAGATCTACGAAAGACATAATTTTTATTTTATTTTGATTTAAGAGATGAAAGATCTACTACAAGTTAATAAAAATTCTAAACTATATTAAACTAGAGCAAGAAAAGAAATCACCTAGGGCAGAAATTAAAACTAAAACTATGGCAGAAAAATAAACCAACTTACGATTGATGCTCTCCAACTTCAAAGAAAACTGAAATTTTATTGATGAAAAGAGGCATGAAAAAATACAATGAATTGGGTCTCGATTTATAGGACATAGAAAACCCTAGGTTTACAATTGCCGCACGTCTGCATTTACCAAAATACCCCTAGGTTGACTAGTCAGCGCCGCTAAGAAACTTGGTAAAAAATTTTGCAATTACGGGCTCTATATGGCCGTGGAACCGCGGCCTAAGTAGGGGTTGGGCCGCGGTTCCGCGGCCCAATATTGGTCTTGGCTTCTGGGCTTTTGGATTCTGGTTTAGGGCTGTTTGGTCTTCCTATTTATTTGGTTCTTTTCTTAATTTGTCTTCTAGGTCTTCTCCAGATCTCCAGTGAACATTGTAGCGGACTTTTACCGTTGCTTCGAGACAAAATCTTGAATCTTGCGATGCCTTGTATTTTGTGAACTGATCTTTATGTAGGCTTCATCAAAATCCTTCTGTTTGTTGGTCAAAGTCCCTTTTTTGTATCGTCTTTTATCTTTTTCACTGTTTTCACTCCAAGAACCTGTAACCTGTACTATGTAGCAGACATGGGTCAAAAGCACCTGTATTATTGTAAAATGCATAAGAATGGGGAATGTAATAATGCAATATTATGATATGAATACTTTACAAAGAAGCAAGTTGAGTATGTGCTCGGATACTCCCTTCTCTATATGCATGACGTCCAGAAAATGACGCACTAAATTTGTTGACCAGTACGGAAGCTCGAAAAAATGCTTAACTTGTTCCAGAATGGTGGTTTGACCTGTTTTGTCGGATCCATCCCGAAGGTCAGATTATTGTAACCATCCCACTGAGCAATCACGTACTTTCCGGACAATGGGTCTGGAGGTCCGAGAAGCTCCTGATGACCATCAAAGTGAACAACGTCTAACCTGTAGGGGTGGTCTAGAGGTAGGAAACGTCGATGGCCGCATTAACAAACCTTCCTGCTAAAATTCAAGAATTTCGATGTTGTATGTTGATAGCAATGAGCACATGTTTTGTGACCATGTACGGACCAACCTGATAGCATTCCATACGCAGGAAAGTCATTAATTGTCCACATTAAAGCCGCACGCAATATGAAGGTTGTATTTGTGTTTGCATCGTAAGTCTCTACACCATCAATGAACAAAGATTTTAACTCCTCGATCAGAGGTCGGAGATAGACGTCGATATTGTTTCCCGGTGAGTTTGGTCCGTCGATAAGAAAAGGCATCATAAAATATGATTGGTCCATAGCCAACCAAGACGACAGATTATAAATTATCATTACAACGGGCCATGTGCTGTGGCTTCCAGCCATATAGTTGAATGGGCAGAAGCCATCACTAGCCAGTTCGAGCCTGACATTGCGATGATCGCTACTGAATATTGCGTGCCTCCTATCGAAATCCTTCCATGCCGGTGAATCTCTTGGATGGCTCATTTTTCCATCTTCATTTGGAGGAGCACGGTGATGCCAAATCATTGCCTCGGCTGTTTTTTTTACCTGAATAGCCTCTGCAGCCTCTGTGTTATAGGAAAGTATCGTGCTATCTTGACAGGTATATCGGGCTTCTTATCAGAATATTTCGGTTTATACCTGCCCTCTCCGCATGCTGGACACTCTTTCAAATTTGAATTCTCTTTCTGGTACAACACGCAATTTTTAGGACATGCTTGAATCTTCTCACACTTCAGACCCAAATCAGACATCATCTTCTGGGCTCCGTACCACCTGTCGGGTACGTTATTTCCCGGGGGCATAGAATCTTTCAATAAAGAAAGAAGCATTGTGAATGACTTGTTGCTCTATCCATTTAGGTACTTAATCTAGAAAAGTTGGACGAACCATGAGAGGGTGGAATACTTTGCATTCTCATAAATTGATTTTCTAGCATCATTCATGAAATTTTCATATTTATCCGCACGCGGTCCTTGACCGGAAGGAATATGATTTTCGGTACGAATAGATTCACCTAGGACAGCCTCTACCATATCCTCCATTTCTTCTGATGGAAAGAAATTACCGTCTTCTTCTCCTGCCGCATTACCGTCTTCTCCTTCTTCTCCTGCCGCATTATCGTCTTCTCCTTCTTCTTCTGCCGCATTACTGCGTTCTTCTCCTTCCCCGTGATAACGCCAGGTTGTATAAAGTCTTGTAAAACCATATTTTACGATATGAAGCTCTGCCAATTCTACCTTCTGCCAGTACTTATTCCCACATCTATCGCACGGGCAGAGAATCTTCTCTATCACGATCTTATTATGTGCGCGTGCAAATTCAATAAATGCAGCAACTCCTGCGAAAAACTTAGGTTGCATACGTTGTTGCCAATCCACATACATCCAGTCCTTAACTCTGACGTACTCATGGGCCATGTTAGACTGTATAACATATAAATTGTAGGTTATGATGACTATATTGAGAAATCTAAGAACGAGATGGTTACTGACAAAGGAGAAAATCTGTGTATATGCTTTGTGTGTGCGTTTGTCGTTGAAAAGAATAAATTATCAATAATCAAAGTTAGATTTGAGGATACTCATGTATGAGAATATGAAAGTTTTATATTATCATCGAGTATCATATATTGGTTTTAACCTGAACATCTTGAATCACTCTCTAATGATGCGTTTGTTGTGTATTCTTATTATATGTGTGTGTTTCGGATGTCGGGGGTAAGGCTTCTATCCCATTAAGAATGTATAGAGCGAACACCCATTCGTTTGTGCTTTCAACCGTTTCGAGTAAATTTCGGCAGCACCTCCCCGCTGTTCTTCGAGTACACTGTAATAGAATAGATAATCATTTCAAAGCTGTGAAACAACGTTGAAATGAATATCTAATTTATCTTTGTACACGGAGAACCAGCGGAAAAGTATCGACGAAATATCTCGAAACAGATGAAAACACAAGTGAATGAAGGTGTTTGCTTTATATATTCCTAACTTGTCCACACGGGACAAATCTATCAGTTATCATACGATTGAATCTTCTCGTCACATAGACTACACGACGGTTGTTAGTATCGAGCTATACCGTCCGATATTTAACAAGTTTCGTATAGTTCTATGTCACGACGAACATCGAACGTATGTGAACCGATAGACGGGGACTAAGTGACGCTTTGAGTTTCATATATGAGTATCGATGAGAATATGAAAGTTTCATATTATCATCGAGTATCATATATTGGTTTTAACTTGAACATCTTGAATCACTCTCTAATGATGCGTTTGTTGTGTATTTTTGTTGTATGTGTGTGTTTCGGCTGTCAGGAGTAGGCTTCGATCCTATTAAGAATGTATAGAGCGAACACCCATTCGCTTGTGCTTTCAACCGTTTCAAGTAAATTTCGGCAGCACCTCCTCGCTGTTCTCCGAGTACACTGTAATAGAATAGATAATCATTTCAAGGCTGTGAAACAACGTTGAAATGAACATCTAATCTATCTTTGTACACGGAGAACCAGCGGAAAAGTACCGACGAAATATCTCGAAACAGATGAAAACACAAGTGAATGAAGGTGTTTGCTTTATACATTCCTAACTTATCCACACGGGACAAATCTATCGGTTATCATACGATTGAATCTTTTCGTCACATAGACTACATGACGGTTGTTAGTATCGAGCTATACCATCCGATATTTAACAATCTTCGTATAGTTCTATGTCACGACGAAGATCGAACGTATGTTAACCAATAGACGGGGACTAAGTGGTGCTTTGAGTTTCATATATAAGTATCGATGAGAATATGAAAGTTTCATATTATCATCAAGTATCATATATTGGTTTTAACTTGAACATTTAACGTGAATAGGTTTTACGTTTACGTTTCGTTATTAAGAGTTCGAAATTTCATGTTTATGGTAAATTTTTCTTGCGTTTACGGTAAAGTTATACGTTTACGTTGTCATCGAGTATTCTATTGCAATGAACTAGTGTATCCTACTAAATAATTAGTGCATCATAAACCTAAATAACCCAAATTAACCTAATTAACCACAATTAACCATAATTGTTACCCTAACACAAATTATCACTAATTAACCCAAACTTAACCCAATTTACCCTAATTAACCCTAATCAACCCAAACTTAACCAAATTTACCCTAATCAACACCCTAACCCTTTCAAATTATCACTAATTAACCCAAATTAACCCTACCCTCTAATTAACCCAAATTAACCCTAGTCTCTAACCCTAAACCTGACCCTAACCCAAATTACCATAACCCTAAGCCCAACTAATTAAACCTAACCCCACCCCAACCCTAACCCCAACCCCACCCCAACCCTAACCCTAACCCTAACCCCAACCCCAACCCCAACCGAACCCTAACCTTAACTGACCCGATGCCTCACCTAACCCTCACCCCTACCCGAACCCTGATCCCTGAACCCTACCCCTAACATCATCAAAAGAGGGAAATAAAAGCATTAAATTAGAAGTAAAAATTGGAGATTTACTAACCTGTAGGGCGGTGGAGGAGACAACGGAGGAGGCCGGTAGTCGTCGACGCAATCAGCGACGAGTCAAGCGCGGTTGTGACGAGGAAGTCGACAAGTCAAGCGCGGTTGCGGTGGCGGGCGGATGAGGACGCAATTGGCGACGAGGTCGGGATCGAGGCGCGGGAGAATAAGAGAAGGAATTTTTGGGAACGGTGAGGGATTTTCTGTGCCTTTTTTTTATTATTAACCCATATACATGCCCCTACGGACTTACCCGTACGTCCTTTGTTTGCGGCTTCGTAGGACCAAACATCAAATTACGATTAAATATTTTTAAATTAAAACGTAGAAAACCGTAGGGACAAGAATGGGGACCTACGGATTAATCCGTAGGGGCAATAAAAAGTTGCCCCTACGGATTCCTTTATCCGTAGGGGCAACCCCATATTGTAGTAGTGAAACATGCCCTTAGTCCCAGAGCACTTTTGGAGCAAAAGCAAAAGAATAAAATTTTCTTCTTGGAGAAGCAAAAAATTGAAGCGTTAGGAAAAAAACTCTTTTTGAGCCTGGCCTTCTTTCTCATTTCCTTCGATATTTTTGATCAACTCTAACTCTCTCCCCCCCTCCCCCCAAATTCCACCAAATCTCTTCGTCATTCTTTATGAGAAGCTCATAGATTTCGATGACGACGACGAGTTCGGCGACCTCGGCGACTTCCTCCTCCTTCTTCCTTCTTCATCGAACCCAAACCCTCCATCAATCCCCTTCCCCCTCACTGGCGGCGATGGCGGCCAGATCACCGCCTAAAACCTTGTTCCGATCGACCCCTCAGAGTGGATGGATGAGCACTAGGGTCTCCTATATCGCTTGCCTCGTGTTCTTCCTCCTCATCGTCAAGTCCCTCTCTTTAGATACCAGTTGAACTCATTTTCGTTTTATGTGCTCTGTTGTTGGATCAAGTTGGGTGTTTTATGCTGTTGTTGGATTTGTTCGGGGATTACTTGATGTTGGTCTTGATTATTAGTTCACTTTGATTTTTAAGCTTTTATGATTCATATGTTGATTCTTAGCAACAGAACCTGAAAATTCAGTAATGAATCCTATTCAATTCAAATCAAAACATCTTGGTATTGATCTAACTGTTGATTTTTTGTGAAATTATGTGTGTAATGGTTGAATCGCCTCCTTAGCGGTAGGCAGCGGAACTTTTGGAACTAAACAACTTTTCAAATCAAAATGCACATTCTACAACAACACTTTTGCCTAAAATTAATTTTTTAACAGCACTTTTGCTAAAATTTATTTTCACAATAGCCCGACTAAACGGAATCCTAGTCTAATTATAATAGTAAAGATACAACCAAAATCTATGGGCCCCTTGATTTAATACCCAATAATAACCGGAGGGAAATAATAGTAGAAATCCTAAATACATATCAAAAAGCCCTGTGAAAATAGATGAAATGTGGAAAGTGTCACGAAAGGAAACCAGGTCAAAGTCGTCATTGACCAACTTTATTAACCAAGTGTCATCATGCATGTGTGATTAAGTTTAGCATTTAAGTTAATCCGACTTTTAATATTTATCAGCATATTCTAAGTTTAACTCTTCGCGGTTTTATGTTCAAACATGTTATTTTCTCAATTCTTCTTGAAACCAAAATAATAAACGATCATGTTATATATCCAACTGCCAGCATCAAACATGATTGGATCTCTATAACCTAAAAATTGTAAAAGTTTAAATGGGTGATAAATACAAATTAGAAGTTCATACACAGCATATTAGAAGGAATTCTGGTATTACTTCTCTATTTAAGATGAACCATTTATTCCTACAATCCTTTTAGAAAATACAGTCATTAGTAATAGAAACTTAAAAAGTATAATTTTATCCAACCATTAATTAATTATACAGCAACAATTAATTAAACGAATAAATGCAATTAGCATTTAAACTTTTAGCTTAAACCTGAACAATTTTCCTCAATTGCACTCGGCTTCTTTCTAGCAAAACGCACAGGAGCCGCCTTTTCAATCCTTTTCCCGCCAAACTTCAAACTCAAACCCCCAACACTAAGCTCATTAACTCTCATATACTCATCAATTATTTCACCCTCGTTTATAGCCATAATCTCTATTAGCGACAAACAGAAGCAGACTTCTGAAGAAGCGTGTACAGACGTCTGCTAAAATAACATATCATTGCCAGACGTCTGAAGAAGGAAGCCCAGAGGTCTGGAAGGCAATTGTCAACAAAAACCAGAGAACACGCAGACGTTTGACTAAAACTCATCAGACACGTCTGCCGATGCAAAGCACGGCTGATTGCGGATTTCAATTACAAAGATTTTCCATAACTTCACAAAGATCTTTCCACAGCTTCTATGATATTATTATTTAGGAAAGATTCTATTTTATTTTATTCTTCATCATGTAAAGTATATACATATCATTGATATTCAATACAAATCAATTAAGTTTCAAACCCTAAAAACTATCTTCTCTAAAATTCCAAATGTATCGGAGCACTACGATTAAAAGCTCAATTTTTTGATTCATGGCCTACTCTCAAAACTCAACCTCCATCATCTCCAAATTTCCTTTCCAAACAAAACTTTCCCACACAAACTTCACTGTATGGAGATCCCAAATTCAATCGGCCTTAATCAGTCATGACCTCCTTGGTCACATCGATGGCTCAAAGTCTGCTCTTTCGAGGACTATCACTGATATCAATGACACCACCAAACAAGTCGTAAATCCAGACTACCATCAATGGTACTATCAGGATCAACTTATTCGCAACACTATCCTCGACAGCTGTATTGAGACGATCCAGCCCCACATCACTTCTATTTCCTCCTTCAAGGAAGCATGTGATCGACTTATTATTCCCCTTGCGAAAAAATCTCGCTCACGATTTATATCGCTCAAGGAATGCCTGCTCAACAATCAAAGTGGTTCGCGATCTATAAACGAGTACTTACAATAGATGTGATCTCCGATGACCTCGCTCTCTCCGACCACCATCTTACCGAAGATAACTGATTGATTCGATTTCACACACTCCTTGATTTTAAAAGAAAAGATGTAATAAAGAAGTGATGACATGTTTTCGTAGTAATAACCGCAATCAATAACGGTATCGCATGTAGCGAGCGTTAGTGAGTACGGGTCGTCCACTGAGATGCGAGGAATAAGTCGATTCTTGCTTTAGTTGAGTCGAAAGAATTATTAAAGAAATTCAAGAATTAATTCAAGATTGAGTTGAATTCATATTTTTAAGAAGTTTAAGAAATCTTTTACAAGAAAGAAAATTCAAGATAATGTTCAAGATTTAGTTATCAAGAAAATTGTAGAAGGCTTGTAGGATTCGAACGGAATTAGTAGCAAATGATGATTATTCAAGATGATTCATCTTATCTATTGGTAGAATTATAACTAGATCGATGGCTATTAATGAGAATTAGGGATCCTTTGAAGAAACTAGGGTTTCTCCTTCATCGCCCCTTATCCTTTCATTGATTGTCATTCTTATCTAGCTTTTAACAAGAAAGATCATCAATCTAATCCCCAAATTATGATGAAATTCTCAATAGATTGATCTCACTCACAATTTGGACATTAATGATTCTTTGCTAAAGTTTATAATCTCCATAAGACTTAAGATGAATATAGAATTCTTTCACCATTTGATCTACCAAATTCCTTCGAATCCTTAGCAAGCGGAGATTTATTCACACATTATGAAAATAGAAGAATCAACAATTAGAGATTTCATAATGCGAAAATTTAAAGAAAGCGAGACTAAGAGTAATGATTACCTTTATTATTCAACTTCAAATTACAAATTCTTCAATTCGAGATTACAAGAAAATTTGCTCTCGATCACTCCTTTGAAGAGGTAATTTCTCCGTCGATCTTCGCTTGGCTCGAAAACCGTGAGTCTTGGATCTATCGAGGATCACGTGCTTGTTGATGATGATCGGCTTCGCGTAAAGGATCTTGAATGAAGTCGCTCGATGAATTTCTCACGATTCTTGATTTTGGATCTTGATTTGGAATTGGATCTTGATTTGGTTTTGGATTGTGTACTAAATGTCTACTAAAATTCAACAACCTTTTAATGTAAGCTTAGATCTCTTTTTATAGCCTCTAATCAAGCTTCCCTCATAAGCTAGGTTGTTACAAGGAGACTTCTAGAATAAGCTAGGTAGTTATGAAGCTTGATCAACAAGCTAGGTTGTTGTAGAGAAGTTTCCAAAACAAGGTTGTTACGACGAGGCGTCCTCAGCAAGCTGGGAAGTTGAGAAGAAGCTTATGGAGATTTCCCGACCCGCCAAGCCCCTGACTCGGCCGCGGATCCGCAGTAACTCGGCCAACTCGGCCGCGGATCGGCAGCCAAGTAGTGAGATCGATGGTCCATTTCTCTGAGGTATTTTCATATTGGTCTTTGGGTTTTCTTTTGATGTCTGGAATCTTTTTCTCTTTTCTGAATCTCTGCCAGAATTTAACTCTTTGATCTCATGTATTTTCATCGGCAAATTTATGATTCTGATCTCTGACCTGAGCTGATTTTTGCACAAGATCTCAGTGAAGGATGTTAGAGATATACAATATTATGTGTGAAATATTAACATACAATTTCCTTCAAAAGTGTTGATTATAATGTATAACACATGGTAATTGATATTTTCCAGATGAACTTGTAATATGTGTTATATTTATAACAAACACCTTTGGATAATTAGAAAAGTGAGGAAATTTTTATGTTATAAATTGCAATAATTTCGACTGAACAATAACCTTATTCTTCACATCCTCATTGGCCTTGGACCTGAATTCAAGGAAGTCGTCGCTGCTATCCGAGTTCGTGATAACACCATTACCTTTGACGAGCTCTATGACAAACTCATAGACTATGAATGTCATCTGAAGAAGAAAGACATGGGTACATCTATCTCTCTCGCAACTTTCAACTATGCCAAACAACTCAATCGCTCCTTCTATCGCCCTCCATAACAGCGTGGAAGTGTCTCCTACAATTGCAACAACAAGTTCGCTCGCAATAGCAACAACAACCAGTACGCCGGCGCACACAATAACTCGTCCCGCTCCAACTCCTACTGCAACTTCTGCAAGTATCCCAGTCACAACACCAAAGATTGTCGTCAACTCGCTTGCTTTCTTCATGAGAACGCAGTGCAAACCAATTAACCATAACACCCGGTGCAGACGCTCCCTCAACCTGTGGCAAACAACACAAATACCAACTGGCCCGCTGTTTACCGCAGAAAATAGAGACGAACTGGGATAGAACGTCATGCCTGAATCTGGGGGCAGATTCTATATGGAACATATTCTTCCACCTCTCTGAAAATATCAAGTTGATTTATGGCACCGTATATCGGAGATTTGAATAGATGCGACCGTTGTAGAAAACTTATCAGATTCCCCCTCATATATGAAGGGTTTTCGCTTGTAGGGACGATTTTTCCTGTAGGTGCAATCCCCTGTGCTTAATTATGTTATCGACACGCAATAACAACTTTCTCTTCTCCATGTTTATCACTTCTTATCATATTATATTTTTTTTATTTTGGGTTTGCCCTTGGATTGTATACGGAGACTAATATATATCGTCGCCGTTAGGGCACGGATTAGTCCAAATACATACATATTAGATTTGGTGTGAACTTGATGGTTCTTTGTGCCCTCGCCGCGGCATCCGCGGCCAATGCAGAACCGAAAAAAAAAATTTTTACAAGAGGACACTAGAAACTAATCCTTAGCGATCGATCCAAACACTAGATTACAACCATGCAATGGTTTAGGGATTACAACCTTTGATGTGTGTCTACCTAATCATGGAAGATCCATCCAATCTTCTCATAGGCTGTCGAGAACAAGCTTGAGAGGTGACCGCCCTTGCCGAAGATGATCCACCCGTGGGAACCGATCAAAGCTTCAGCATCACCTAATAAAGCAACCGACGCTCCAAGCTCGTTTAGAATGGGGAGTGGGGATATAGGAATTTTCCACTATCATTTTCTCTCAAATCCAAAGCTCAAGAGAGAAAGTGGAGAAGAAGAAGGAGGTGAAGAGGCTAACCATGCCAAAATGAGCTAAGTGTTGTGAATGAGAAAATGAGAGAATAGAATTTTTACAACCATATAAAAATATCACAACATTTTCCAATAAACAAATGAAGCACATTTCTCTCTACATGTCCTCAACCATGCTCAATGCCACCTTACCCTCCACTTCATTTTTGATTTTCCTAAAATGAAATTCAATAAATCAGGTGTCCTTCTTCTAGAAGTACTTCCGTATAAATACGGAAGTACTTCTAGAAATACGTATCGAAATACATGTACACGTATCCGTATAAAAATACAAATATCCAAGAGAGAGAAAATAAATAGTGAACAATAATACTAGAATATTGTCACGACCCGAAATTTAGTCGTGACCGACACTTAAATCACACAACATCAAAAGGCGTAACGTAAATCAAGTAAGCCGAAGCCCAAAAAATCTAAACCCTTTTTTTTCGTGGAGTGCAGTTTTGAAATAAGGTATAATGAATCATATTTTGTCTTTTCAAAAATTCGGACAGCACCTCCCTTGTATATTTTGATCCAAAAACAGATATATAACAATATATAGGCATTCTCAAGCGGGAGCTAGCTCTACGCCAACTGGCGGAAACACAACCACGCAAGTAATACATATACGATGCCCAACGGCGAAGATCAACCCAGAAAGAACAATAAAGCAAGACATCAATCTCAAAAAGCACTCACAACCCATCGCTATAAGTCTCGCACAAAACCCAAGTCTTTCTAAGTCTACCAATATACAGTACCAGTTTCTGATCTGATGTGATATGATGTGATGGAGTTTTTCTAGATACAATAGAATATAACGGTACGAGAGTGGGCACGATCCAACATGTGTCCCACCTACCAAAGCAAACACCCTGGATGAAGCTGTGTACCAGCAATACCGCAACTGATCCCAAGCAGTCAAACCTACAAGAACCGTGGCACAACGGGGGTGAGTTTCCAACTCGTGAGTAGAAAACATCAACAAGTAGAAATCGAATAAAATAACAGTTTCCTAGGTCACTATATTCTGAAGGTAATACTATGATATCTAGAGTGACCACAAATGCATATATGTTAACAATCCAGTCAATGCCCATAGCATATATAAATTAACATACGACATCATATGCTTGTAATATATGTGGATAACATTCACGTTTCCATTAATGACACAACTCAATATCATGGAACATGAATGTCCAATATCGACACTCGAAACATCATGAAAATATAGTATATATGTATGTATGTATGTATGTATGTATGAGGATATCAACCACCTGTGTCTATCAACAACACATCAAAATCATGGAACTTGAGTGTCTAACACCGACACTCGAAACATCATGAAAACCCGTGTCCAGTATCAACGCGTAAATCCTCATACCTCAGGCACCGCATCCTCATATCGGCCCTCATATACGTATCTCATCTCAGGCGCCGCATATTCAGATCGGCCCCCATATCCATCTCACGACTCCAGTCGGTATCCTCCAGATATTTGCCGAGTTCTATACAATCACCGGTAGGTAGTGTTCCCACTGCCAGGCTCATCGGCTACACCACGACAATCATTTCTTGCCCCAGGGGTATCATACCGGGTTCACCATGTACCCGCAAACGGATCGTCCATCTCCTCAAATCGGGTCTCGAAAACCAATCTCAGAACTGAGAAAACTCATGGTGGACGCATCGAAATATCATATTATGAGAAACCGGGTTTTTAAAACAGTACATCATTTCCTTCGAAATATAACCACGGTTCTCAAATCCAGAAATCTCATGAAAATTTCATCTCAATGCATACAACCATTAAGTACTACGTATACAACATAGAGTAATAATATGAGCATATCGGTATATCATGCAAGCATATAACCATAAGGTACGATGTATGCAACATAGAGTGGTAATATGAGCATATCAGTTATATCATGTAAGCATGTCAAATGATGGTACAGAACAATGAATATACTACACAGTTATGAATCATATCATGATGTGGCAGTTCTACAGTTTAAGTGACATAGCAATTACTGATGAAGAATGCGTGTGAGCCGGCAAATCTGTTAAGTGTAACATACTCATCAACGGTAATGGTGCAGGTGTATTAGTAAATGATATCATATAGCATTAATTACTGGACAAGGTGTATACATCACTAGGGGTAATATCCTACATAACATGAACAATCAATAGGTCTATCTATCTACTTATGAACTATACGGTCACTTAAAGGTTCCGAATCGTAGTTTTGAAAGTGGGGGCTATGGCATTTTAAGAAAAGAATAGCATTTGAAAATCCATAACGTCCCTTGGGGTTTCCATTTAAAGATGCGTACGATTCGTCGGTTTTGGAATTAGGTCTGGTTCAGGTATTATCTTCTACATTGACGATCACGCCTCATAACATCCGATATGGCAATAGTCCTCTAATTAACATTCTCAAATCACAAGCACGGATCGATCATCCGGAAAAACACATCTCGTACGGCAATCCATCGTACGGTGACATTAACAGAATAGAGAATCTATCATCCTATACAATATATCTCGTACGGTAATTCATCGTACGGTAACATTAACATAATAGGGAATCTACCATCCTATACAACAAAGAGGGTATGGATCTAAAGTCTCGTACGTCACATCACTCATTCGTCTCATCAATATAGATATATCATACACGTATCTCTCAATTCACGTTTGTATCAATCTCATAATGATATCGTTCATATACGTCATATCTTATAAATCTCGAGTGGTATCGATCTCGATATCATATTAAGCCACTATTAGCTCACACTTGTTCTCCTTCGATTCATACTTATCGTGATTCACTTTATCATATATTTATCCAATCATCTTTAACTATCATGTCCGTGAATCCTATATAGATTTTCTACAACCCTAATATATATATATATATATCGGTTTTCATTTATGATTTGCGGGGGTGCTATACGCCATCCACCCGACTTCCCCCGTAAATATAAATCTACTCACCAGCAATTCTCCTCGCTTAGCCGAAGTCGATGTGCTTCGTCGTCTTGGAATTCCACGCGAAGTACCTACAATACAACACATATCGAAATGCAATCACAATCAATATCCGAAAACCGAACGGCACGCGTTTCGCTCATAGGTTAAAACCTATAGCTTCGCATGAAAACACAAACAAACAACCCTCGTCCGTTGACGTACAAACGTCCAACGACGCAATCCGAATCTCAAATACAAAAACAAATATTTCGCAATTTCAAAACCAATTTCAATATCTTTAAAACAATAAGCAGCAACATGAGAAACCACTCCCAGATTTCTCCTCAGGTCAAATTTGACTAAACAAGCAAGTATAGGGAATATGTTATAGGGATTAGGAGCTACAGTTAAAAACCCAACCCCAGACCATACTGGAAAACCGGCGACATTGCCCCCAAGTCCGGTCTCGCCGGCCGTTTGGTGAAGAAATGGGCTCGTACTTCTGTGGTGGTCTTCTAGTGGTTTATCTAGGTTAATGGTCTTGTTTTATTTTCTTTGAAAAATCCCAGAAAGCTCCAGATACCCTGTAGGCTTTAAGGTTTCACAAATCGTATAACACGAATTCAAATTTCTTAAAACATAACCATCAACTAAGGAAAACTATACCAGATTTTGGTTCAGGTAAAATCAGGCCAAACTAGCAATACAGTGGGGTAATATAGGGGGTATGTGAGCTACAGAACCAACCTAGGCACCAAATACCACAATGAGGCCGGCCACAAGCCTTAGAAATCTGGCCAACTCGGCCAAGACTACTCTGTTCTGGTTCGTTTTTTTAGGGGGGTCTCCTATTGGTCTAACTAGGTCTCTGGAGTTGCTAGTTTTTCTAGTAAAGATCTCAGGTTATTCTAGATTCCCTGTAGGCACACAAAAGTCACAATACCGACACGGAAAATTTCTAACTTCGTATTTTGGGTTCTAAACTTATTTCCAGACCATGGAATCAATCCCTAAGGTCTTGTAAACACTAACTACACCTCAATTGGCCACTAGACAACAACTCTCAATTTTCTAAAACCAATATCCTAAATAACTCAAATTCTAACTAAAAATACGATATTTAACGAAATTTCTAAACTAAAGTGTATGGATTACCTTAATTGCAGCCTAGGAAAGTTCATAAGTTGCACTAAGTCTTCAAAATCCAATTTTGGATGGTTCCAAGGGCTTAGAATGGGTGTGTGCATGTTTTATGTGAAGGTGCATAGGGTTTTGGCATTGAAATTGGGATGGTGTATGGATGTAGTGAGGGGAAGGAACTTGAAGCAAT
The DNA here is from genome assembly GCA_030015575.1 of Agapanthus africanus. Taxonomy (NCBI): domain Eukaryota; kingdom Viridiplantae; phylum Streptophyta; class Magnoliopsida; order Asparagales; family Amaryllidaceae; genus Agapanthus; species Agapanthus africanus. The sequence goes on along the minus strand of JASDDO010000026.1, from coordinate 16,035,154 downwards.
GGAGTTGAAGAATGAATGGAGAACATGAAGGCAAAGGGGCAGCCAAGTATGACCCTCTCTCTCTCTCTCAGCCTCACCCTCTCCTACGCTCACTCCTTCTCACAAAACAAATATCTCTTTTGTTTTCTTCTTCTCATTAAACCCTTTCACACACAACTCAAATCAAACACAACTCTTCTCTTTCTTTGCATTCTTTTCTTTTCTTTCTCACAAACCACACATACAAACTCACAAACACAAAACACATACACATGCACACATGCACATGACATGTGCACCAGTCACGGAAAAATGTAAAAACACGGATTTTACCAAAATCCGATAAATATTATTAAAACAAATAAATCATTTTAATCTTCGATTAATTTCAAAATATTGGCATATACTTATACCATTTTACGAAAAATCTCTATTCGCAAATCGAATAGTTTTCGTGAAATATATTATTTTAATATTAAATTTCCAAAAATAATATTTTTATTTTTACGAAATGTTACAAATATATATATCAAATATATATATATATATATATATATATTATTAAATAAAAAATTGATTTAATAATCCAGCTTAATCTTAACCCGGTTAGTATTATCAACCGTCCGATTAAAATCCGTGTAGCCTGTACACATATTTAATTGGACACCTATATGTAACAATATACGTCATCTACATCATATCGTCTGATCTGGGAAACTCTCTATGTAGAACTCTAAAGACCCGACAACACGTCGGCAATGAGTTACTGGATAAATTCATAACTATAAGCACGTCAGCAACACTAGCTGTATGTAACGGCTACCCAGGTATATGCCGAAAGGGAGGTCGAAAATCAAGTCTGTTCGTATCCCACTAAGCCTGAATGTAACAATCTCCGTACAGTCCGGTCTCTTCATTTAAGAGTATCGCATATCGGGTCTAGAGGATGGATAACGTCAGACCCCTTATAACCCGATAAGTCGTGTCAGAGTCAAGCTCATCACCAACCGAGAAGCTACTGAACTCTTATCAGTAAATCTCATCCACCGTGACCACAGATTTAGGGTGATGGCCAACCAAACATAGCGCGACATTGACTCCTAATACCAGGAGATACAAATCTCGGAAAATTGTTTAATGCCTCCATGTGGTTCGGGACTGTATCCAACTAAAACATATTTATTCGACTTCTCTTGAGCCGTGGTAGGGTAGTAATCTAAGTACAGTAGGAACTCACTCGAGAAAAATGATGATCTCAGATCAAAAGGCTAACATGTACTTATGCCACTAGTGAATATCCATCTGACGATAGATATATAATATCACCTAGAAGTTCTCGGCGAGTCCGTCCGGTGTTCTCACTTCTAGTGAGCACCTGTATACAATCTTAAGCCACCGCGCCTCGTCGGGATATCAAAACGTATACACTAGTCTACTCCGGAATATCGATGCTCAGTCTCGATACTCCAACGATTAGGGACATTTAAGGATGTGCTTATGGACTACCCAGCTCTCACGTATATGATCGCCTTCATAATGCTGGTGGTCAAGCAAGAATCCTACGGGATTTATCATTATGTTTTATCGATACGTAATAACAAGTAAAACGTATACACATCAATGATAAAGACAAACCAGATAAATTAATATCATTTCGAGTAAAACTGTTATATCTGTATAGGTCCTCCCTCAATTATCATAATCTTATTCCTGTAATTACAATAATTATCTTGAGGGCACTATATCAAACAATCTCCCACTTTCACTTAAGGCTAATTATTGCGGTATCGCATACTCATATCCCGTGTGCTACCGAATACTCAATTTCTCTACTAATCAGTTTCGCAAATCTCATTTGAGAAATATCTTTGTTCGAGAAATAGCCTCAGTGAGTGGATCCACTATAATGTTCCAACTTTCTCTCTCTATATCTCAACTTCGCGGAGATCAACAATCTCTCGAACTGAGCGATATCCCGCCACAAGAATTTTTCTGGATACATGATGGGACCAAGTTCATAAATGAACAATTTTATCCAACAAACTTCTTGGACTGTATCCTTTGTTGAGTCATAACCAGTGTCATGTACTATGCCTACCTCAGTATCCCTATTGGAACCCTATCCAATATACTACTCCTCAGAAAAGGGTAAACCAAAAACTCTTGACAGTAACTCTGTCATCGAGGACACCTTAGAAGCCTAAACCGATAACCGCCTCCTCAAGGAGGCTACCGTTATCATATACCAAGAACAACCTCTTATGTTCTTAATTGCTTCCCTTTGTTTCTCCAAAATTGGATCTGCTTACTACATTAAGTGTAGAAACAATATCTGGTTTGGTACAATATATTGCATGATTGACTCAATTGCCTAAGCAAATGATATGCTATTCATGTTAGTCCTCCTCCTCATCAGTCTGAGAGACATCTCTTTAGAAAGGGTGACTCCATCACCTACGGGTACACTATCACACCTGGATTGGGACACTTCCCAAATCTAGATCTAAAACCATAGATCTAGTCACCAGAATTCCTGATATCTTATCCAAATTCTATGTGGAGAAATATCTGTGACAACCAAAGTTTGATCAATTGTAGTATAGGAAAATCACTTCATGTCAGGAGTATATCATCCAAATCCCAGGACAGTATTCTCTACACCCTTCTTACTAGGTTCATATGTTGTTTTGATGAATTCAATCACCTTGATTGTCACATCAAAACTGATGATCCATCTACGCTATGCATACTTTAGTTTACGAATAGACATAAGCAACTTGCACACATTCCGCTGCTCCCACTGACTACGATGAACCTCTGGCAGAGTCATATACACATGCACTTCTAAATTCCCATTTAGAAAGACGTTATAGTCATCCACCTGCCAGATATTATAGTCAAGAACAGCAGCAGTGCCAAGTCATATCCGTATGGACTTCAGTGTAGATACTGAAGTAAATATCTCATTACAATCCACAATGGGTATTTGATAAGAATCTTTACAACAAGTTTAGCCATATTAGTTTAATACCTTTCCACCTGCAAGGATCTCGAAAAATTTGCTTTATCCTAATGGGTTTTACCCTTTCAGAAGCACCCAGCAAAGTCCAAATTTTATAATCTGCTGGAGTGCGTGGAGTCCGTCTTGGATATAAAGTAACTGGTCACCTGAAAGATATCGCTTTCTATGAACTGCTAACAACTAATAATCCATCATCACAATGATGCTGACCTTCCTATCACCGTCTACGAGAAAACCGAAGTATCTCTCGTGTGGCTGCGGTCACCTACTAAATCTGCGAAGTAGCTAATGTTTTTTCATGTCCAATTGAATCCTTAGGTTCTATTAAAATTTTAACAACCGTTTGTGGTTCTAAAATCACTTCCAGTTCCACCATACTACAACTAGCTGCTTTTGCAAAAAGATTCCTTTTATAAAAAGGTGGCAAGTCAAGAACAATGTAACTATTGATCTTGAAAATGGTAGAAGCAAAATCCTAGCAAATACTTGGGATAGTCCACAAACTGCCATTACCGAAGCATGCCTTGAATTTTTCCGGATTCTGCTTTTAAATAGAAACTGGATAACCTTGTATCTTAACAACCTCAAGATATGCAACCAATTTATATTCATATAGAATCAAATGCACCAATTTAGATCGAACCAAATTCAAATGTTATGAAACGGTTTCCAGTGCATATCACCTAAATGGAAAAAAAGGCCAATACAACATTACTCATCAAGAAGCGCACTCACGGATGAGCAACCTGTGAGAGAATTAAGTTATCAATATTACTATGATGGAATACCTAGCATGAGTATCTACATCTTCGATCAGTTCGAAGAATCCTGATACTTCCAACGTATTGTTCTCTACTTTATTCTTATATCTATAAACTTCTCAAAATCTTTGGACCTTGCATTTCAACGAATGCGTGTCTAAAACCAGAAAACTCATAGGTAGACTTGAATGAATTAAGAGTACCAACCCCTTATCCTAAAGGACACTGGACAACATATATTACCATGTATAATTCCCAAGAGTACAATAACTTGAACTCCGTGTATTGTAGATTGAAAAATGTATTTTGGTTAAGAATATGTTACACCGTTAATCAATACACCTTACCTTATTCTCAACTGATAAAAGTAAATGTTTAGAACACAATTTTCAAAATTTATTCTCACTTTATAAAATAAAGATACATATATATCATTTTAAAAATTGGTGCATAACAACGGTTATTCAAAACCAAATATTTGCCATTAAGTAAAACCAAGCGATTTAATCAAATATCACCAATTTCTACGAATTCCGATATTGAGGATCAAATCGTCCGTTTTCTAATATTCTACTCCAACTCAGCATCTGTAACACCCTACAGATGTGAGATGTAAATCTAGTACATATATACCCTGGAGTGAGAATTAATTGGGAAAACAGTTTTCTGCAATAACTACACAGAAAATCTGAAACATGAAAAAATTTCAAGGGGGTGGCCGGGTATTCCAAATAATGCCATTTTCATTATCCAGATTTATGACGGTAGTCTCAATTTTCTTTGCTCCCACCAACCCCTTATATGTCTCTATATCTTACATTATGTACATCACACTTACGATAATTGGTTTTCTTCTTTCCCTACCTTTCGGCACCGGCCTAAGGTTTGGAAGAAAATTATCCAATAAGCGTAATAGGTGTACTCTCTTAATATAAGGAGCACTCACAACCTTAGAGAAGGTAAAAGGAAGAGACAACTGAATAAACCTATTCAATTTCTTCAGAACCAGTGGCCATCCTCGTCTGAAATAACTTCTTCGAGTTCTTATGTAACAATACGATGACCTTTCCAAGCTATATGGATCGTTGTAGTGATACAGAGTGTTCTGGAGAAATGCAAAGGGAAAGTAGGAGTAGCAGAGATATATGCGACTTTGTCATGAATCATGACAATCCAAAGCTAAAGTGTGTAAGAAGATTCAGTAAGCTTAGTTAATGAGTTTTAGTTTAAGGTAAGTTATGGGTCGCTATAACCAGAGAGAGAAAAGAAACACTCGGTATGCACTCTATCAAGATTAGATTGGTTAATCACTTTGTCTAATCAGGATGGATCCCACTGTTTCCTCAAATTCTCCTTCAAACCCTAAAAGAAGAACTAGTTGGGATCATATACACTTTACAAGTTCGCTAACCATTCAGGCAAGCCAGAGTTGGTTCCCCATGCTTAAGCTCATTAATACTTTCTATACACCTAATAGGTTAGCTAATTGTGCAGTGTAAATCTCCTGAGGAGAAATATCTACTCATCAGTGGGAATCGGGACTAACTATCATTGTGTGATAATTTTCACGGAAGCCGACTAAAATTACCACATTCCAGAAGGTATGCAAAAACCTGGCAAGTTTCCTTTATATTTGAAACACCCGATATGGTTTTTGCCCCAAGCGGTTATGACCAAAACTTTGGCCAATAAATCATAACACGCAAGTCAAGTTCTACCCGTCATTATCCAAATTAATTTAGACCCACTCGTAAACACCCTTGATTTTGGCCAACAAGGTGGTACGACTGTTCTAAACCAATGCATCTATCTATACTACGGATAAGAAACACACAGCTACCATTCACGATGCCTTGATTTTGGCCTACAAACACCGCATGAATAATATGTGCTACTTATCCGAAATGACGGAGAACTACGGCTAGTTTTTGGCGAAAAACCTTTAACGTAATGAACTTGATATCGTTGAAGGAACTTGAGTGGTTTTGAAATGGAATGGTTTAGGCTCCGTTTTTAAAACTAGTAATATAAACTTTTGCTTAAGAGAGAACTCTCCGTGAAGGTATCAAAGCTCTTTCCTCATAGAATGAGGTGCAGAATATTCCTAACCGAATAGCTCTATGCATAACAAAAGAATACGACTATCATTGTGAAGAAAATTGCCATGCCCCGCTTCCCAATAGACGGAAATGGTGACGTGGCAAGCCCGCGACGTATTTATCTAGAGAAGGTCATTTCCTAAATAAATATACTAAGCATATTGAAAACAATAATACACAATGCAAGAATAAATTGAGACTGTAAAATTTTTCAACAAACATCTTTATTTACATTCAACTTCCAATATTTACAAATACAAGAGTTTATGCTGGAAAGTAAATACAATAAAGAAAATGCTTAAACAAGTGGCATACATAAACTGAAGAAAAAGTGAACCTGAGCTAGCCCTGAGTAGCGATCTAGTTGTATTCCTCCTCTGTGGTTTCGACCTCCTCCGTCTCGACCGTCTCTGACGAACATTCCAAGAGAAGAAAAGTGGGTGGAATGCCCGTCAGTGAACTAGTGCTCGGTAAGTCCCAAAAATAGGTAAGAGTAAAGAACAATAACAAGTGTAGAATATATATGACGAGTACGAGTATATGTTCATGGGTAAGTATATACTATAGGTCTCTATATGGTCACTATGCTAACGTTAAGTTCCAAGTGTGAATGTCAACGCGGCCGTAGAAGTATTCATGAGCTCAAGAGTGGGACCCCAGGAGCAAGGAAACACGAGCCCATTTCATGTGTTAGCATCGGGGTTCTAAACTGTGGATGAGTCAACCCGACTGATATTCGAGTAAAATAAAAAGTGGTTAATACGGGACTTCTGAATCTCCGTTGGATTCACATAAGTAACTATCTCAAACACCCCGAGTATAATATATATTATAACTGGTTAATATACTTAATTGGTTTAATTGATTGATTAACATGTCTTGATTGAAACCATAGATTGCAAAAGGTGTAGAATGTAGTCGAGTGAGTCGAGTAATATGCGAGTCATGACAATTGCAATCTTGGTTCGAGTCATGTTGGTTCGAGTAAATTGGATTCGAGTTCAAGTTTGAGTTTAGATTCAATTTAGATTGGAGTTCGAATTCGTATTCGAGTTCAAGTTCAAGTTCAGATTTGATTTTGGATTCGAGTTCATGTCTTTTTCATAGGAATTGATTTAAACTATTAAAAATCTTATGTTCGGGAGAAATCAACAACTGGTGCACATGGACGGCAGGATTTGTGTTTTTTCCAAGACAATTGCCATTGATAACTTCGTTAAGTTGTCTAACATGAATAGGCAAACACTCACTTTCTCTGGCTCCCTGAGGCTCAAGAGAAATGATACCGCTTAAATCTATTTTAATTCTAGAGTCTTTAAAATATTGTTTGCATATCTCGAGGAGGTTTTATGAAAAATACTTTAATATAGTTTAAAAATAAACCTCGAGGATGATTTAAAATATTTAGGGTTTTCATGAACATGTGTTTTAATTGTTGTGGTGTTTTGGTGATAAAACCTAACCTTTTAAAAGTTTGTGGAATTTTTATGAAAACTACCACTTTTGGGAACTTGGTGGTATTTTATCAACAATTTTAATCTTTCTTTTTAAAAATATAGTTTCTTAATTTATTTTTATTGAAAATACGGATTTATGATTTTTTATATACTTTTTCAAAAAATTAGTTTTGTTTAGAAAAGTCGTGTTTCTTAAAACCGTATTTTTATTCCTTTTGAGACCGAATACTCCGTGAGGAGTTATGCATCTCGCTCTGTTGTCCCAAGAATATGCAAAAATCCGCACCATCCATTAGCGGGTCCCGTGACAAGGGTTGTAGAGGCGTAATTGCTAAGGATTTCGAAATACCGATTAAAAGAAACCCGTTTTATAAAAGTGTGTATTTTAATGAAAAAGTTATTTTTTTAAATGAACATAGAACTAGGATAACGTGATATGTAACCATGGTGTGCGTGTGGGGTAGGTCGTTAACCCGTGAAGTTTTCCTAAAGTATCTTTTTAACAATTATTGAAAAGGGATTATACTAAAGTTCATGGTATTTTAATGAAAAAGTTCGTTATATGTTTGGTTCATATGAAAATTTTGTTAAAACTAAAAACTAAATGATGTGAATAAGGTAAAAATTAGTGTAGAATGTTAGTTTGATTTAATTTTGCTTATCACATGCATTACGAATATAAAAAAGAATAGTATATCGGAGATAACTCCTCTATTGTCGATTTATTTTAAAAGAGGGATTGAGATGAAAGAAATGGATACAAGAGGGACTTACAGTTTTAGATGGTTACTAAGAGATCGAAGAAGCCCTCATGGGTCGTGGTTTCTTCGGAGATACTCCGGTCGTCGAGTGCGGCTTGCTACTCCTCTTGGGGGGCTTAACTCCATTTGGTGTTTAGAAAGTTTTGAGAAATTTTTTGCTAAAATTTCAGAATGGGGAAGATCTAGGGCATGAGGTGGTATTTATAGTGAAGAATTAGGGTTTGGGAATTAAAATTTTGGATTAAAATGCATTAAAAAGGTGTTAAATAGTGAATTGAAGAGTCTCTGTTTAATTGCAGAAAAATCAAATAGTGCAGAGGAGTTAAGGGGAGTCGAAGAGAAAAGTGTGCAAAGAACGGGGGGATTTGGGGAAACTTGGACCGTCGGCGCCGGCCCTATGAGGATTTTGGGCGGTCGGATCTTGAGGCCTTGCCTCGAGATTCATGCCACGTGTCGATTTGGGTGTGTACACCTCATTGTGCCTGTTTTATTTTTCTGAAACTTTTCGTTTCTCCGTGTATTTCACGTGTAACTCTTGGGTTTCCAAAAATTAAAAAAGAAAAATCTGAAAAAAATAATTAGGTCTGATGGGATTCGAACACACAGGCTATGTCGCAACTGTGTAGAGGCTTTACCAGTGAGTTACAAGTTTCTTCTTGTTTTTATTTAACAAAAATAACTTTTAACTCTTACACAGGCTATAATACCCTTTTTGTATAATAACAAGAAATTTCTGTACAGTAATTTCAGAGTCGTTACATTCTACCCTTTTTATAAAAATTTCGTTCTCGAAATTTACAATTACATAGGGAATAATTTTTAAAAAGGTAAGGGTATCGTGTACGCATATCTTGTTCTCGTTCCCAAGTTGATTCTCCTGACGAATCCTTTCTCCACATCACTCGGACCAAGTTTACTTCTTTGTTCCGTAATATTTTCACCTTTCGGTCCAGGATCTCAACTGGTTGATGCTCGCAGGTTAGGTCAGTTTGTACCATGAGCTCTGAGTGATCAAGTGTGTGGCTGGGGTCGCTCATATATCGTATTAGCTGAAATATATGGAATACGTTGTGCACTCCTTCCAATGAGGTTAGTAGTGCCAAACGATACGCCGCTTCTCCGACTCGTTCGAGTATGTCGAACGGTCCTATGTATCTTGGGCTTAACTTACCCCTTTTGCCAAAATGTATCACTCCTCTGTTTTGAGAGATCTCCAGGAATACATGGTCTCCAGGTTGGAACTCCAGATGTCGACGCTTTGAATCTGCCCAATACTTCTGTTGGTCTTGGGCTATTCGCATCCTTTCCCTGATCGTGCGAACCACATCTACAGTTGCCACGATCATCTCTGGTCCAAGGATTCCACGATCTCCAACGTCGTCCCAACTCAACGGGGAACGGCATTTCCTTCCGTAGAGTGCTGCGAATGGTGTCATCCCAATACTTTCCTGATAGCTGTTGTTGTATGAAAACTCCATAAGGTGTAGGTGATCTTCCCACGAACCTCCGAAGTCTAACATACAAGCTATTAGCATATCTTCCAGAATCTGAATTGATCGCTCAGAATGTTTGTCTGTTTGTGGATGATACGCCGTGCTGAAATCCAGACTTGTTTCCAGGCTAGCTTGTAGACTTTGCCAAAATGGTGATCGGAATCTTGTATCACGATCGAAGAAGATGCAAACAGGTACTCCATGTAATCTCACGATCTCCTGCATGATTTTATGGGTATCAAGACAAGTAGGGTACATTCTTGAAGGATTAAATCTTACTTTAGATTTATACTCACCTCCATGTACTTCTTTTCCAACGTCTCGGTTGACAGGCCAATTCGAAATGGAATAAAGTGAGCCGATTTAGTGAGTCGATCCATAATAACCTAAATTGCATCGTTACACTTCATGCTGCGAGGGAGGAAAGTCACGAAGTTCATGGTAATGTGCTTCCATTTCCATTCTGGGATTGGTAACGGCTGAAATAGACCAGCAGTTCTGTGATATTCAGCCTTCACTTGCTGGCATAATAGACACTTTGCTATGCTCCTTGCTACTTCTCGCTTCATTCCATGACACCAGTAGTGTTGCCGTAGATCCTTGTACATCTTCGTGCCACCGAGGTGTACAGAATAAGGAGAGCTGTGAACTTTTTTCGTCAGCTCTTCCCGGACAGGTCCGATTGGCACTTATAAACGACTTCCATATCGCAAGGATCCATCTTCGTGGATGATGAAGTCAGTTTGTAGTCCACTTTCTACTTGTTCTCGGATATTTTATAGCTTTGCACCATTTGCTTGGGCTGCCTTGATCTGATTTACAATAGTGGACTGGACTTGTAAGTTCATCAAATATGAAGTGTTACTTGGCATAACTACTTCGATCTCCAATCCATGCAACTCTTGTTGTAGCTTCCATTGAGCGGCGAGGTTCATTGCTAATGGCCAGTGACTAAGTGCATCAGGAACTACTTTAACCCTTTTAGGATGATACTGTAGGTCGATGTCGAAGTCCGCCATGAGTTCTAACCATCTTCTCTGCCGCATGTTGAGTTCTTTCTGAGTAAATACATATTTCAGACTCTTATGTTCAGTGTATATATCCACTCGTTCTACCAAAAGATAGTGGCGTCAGATCTTGAGTGCGAAGACCACTGCCTCCAGTTCCAGATCATGTGTTGGATAGTTGCGTTCATGAACCTTTAATTGTCTTAATGCGAAAACCACAACTTTTCCATGACGGTGTAGAACACATCCTAATCTTTTACCGTACGCATCACAATACACAAAGAATCCTCCATATTGATCCGGTATTACAAGAATTGGTGCAGAGGTTAACCTCGAATTGAGTTCTACAAAATCCTTTTCACATGCTTCTGGCCACACAAATGCTTTGTCTTTATTTGTGGGCTTGGTCAGGGGTGCTGCGATCTTTAAGAATCCTTCTATAAAGCGTCGGCAGTATCTTGCTAAGCCTAAGAAACTTCTTATATCTTTCACTGTCTTTGGTGTCGGCTACTCACTAACAGCTGACACCTTAGCTAGATCCATAGAGATTCCTTCGCCTGAAATAATATGTCCGAGAAATCCGACTTGATCTAGCCAAAACTCACACTTGTTGTACTTGGCGTAGAGCTGATGTTGTCGTAATGTCTCCAGGAAAATCCGTAAGTGCTCGACGTGTTTTTTCCGAATCTTTGAATACATCAGGATGTTGTCGATGAAGATAACAACAAATCTGTCTAAGTACTCTTGGAAAACTTGGTTCATCAGTTTCATAAAGATGGCAGGTGCATTGGTCACTCCAAATGGCATTACGAGATATTCATAATGACCATAACGAGTCCTAAACACCGTCTTCGGAATGCCGGACTCTTTGACCTTCACCTGATGGTAACCCGAACGAAGATTTAGCTTTGAAAAGATACATGACCCACTTAACTGGTCGAAAAGGTCATCGATACACTGTAGTGGATACTTGTTCTTAATTGTCACTTCATTCAAAGCTCGATAATCCACACACATCCTGTAGGAACCTTCCTTCTTCTTCACTAGTAACACCGGAGATCCCCAGCTTGAAGTACTGGGACAAATCCAACCTTTCTTCAGGAGTTCGTCCAACTGAATGCGGATCTCCATCAATCCCTTCGGACTTAATCAGAACGGAACTTTTATTACTGGTTGTGGACCGGGTTGTAAATCGATGCTGAATTCAAGAGCTCGATCGAGAAGCAAACCTGATATATCTTCCGGGAATACATCCTCGAACTCTCGAACTACCTCTGGTTTCGATCCTTCCGCTTGCAACGCTGAAACCTCTGCCTTCTTTGGTTTTTCTCTGTAGAAGCTAGGTTCCAAGGTACAGTATTCACTTTTGAAGTAGAACACTTGGTGATCTGGTATTTTGAACACTACCCTCCTTTGGCGACAGTCAATGGCAGCGATGAAAGTTCCCAGCCAATCCATTCCCAAGACTACGTCGAAGTTTGGTATGTCCAGCACCTTGAAGTCCGCATAAAATTCTCGACTGCAGACGACCACTGAACCAGATTGTATCCCAAAGTTGCTTTTAGAACGCATTCCCTGAACTGACATTCCAGCTGGATACGAGCGGTTTAATTGGGATAGCATGAGTTCGGACGAACCGTTGCGACATAAAGCAATGTGATGCCCCAGTGTCGAAGAGCGCTAGAGCAGGTAGGGAGGCTACTAAAATTGTACCTAAGTCATGTAGGATAAGTTTAGGTATAACAGATATAAGATGACTATGAACTGAAAGGACTTGAAAAAGAATAGGGAAGAGATAGATTCAAGGAATTTGAAATGCAAGGAATGTAAATGTTTGTTGAATTCATTAATTCTTGTGGTATATTGTTTACGACTTTCTGCAGAACTGGCCTGCATGGGCCACCAACAAAACCTGTCATGCCCCACTTCCTAATAGACGGAAACGATGATGTGGCAAGCCCGCAGCATATTTATCCAGAGAAGATCGTTCCCTAAATAAATATACTAAGCGTATTGAAAAAAATACACAATGCAAGAATAAATTGAGACTGTAAAAATTTTCAACAAACATTTTTATTTACAGTCAACTTCCAATATTTACAGATACAAGACTTTATGCTGGAAAGTAAATACAATAAGGAAAATGCCTAAACAAGTGGCAAACATAAACTGAAGAAAAAGTGAAGCTGAGCTAGCCCTGAGTAGCGATCTGGTTGTATTTCTCCTTTGTGGCTTCAACCTCCTCCGTCTCGACGTATCTGACGAACATTCCAAGAGAAGAAAAGTAGGTGGAATACCCGTCAGCGAACTAGCGCTCAGTAAGTCCCAAAGATAGATAAGAGTAAAGAAAAATAACAAGTGTAGAATATATATGATGAGTAAGAGTATATGTTCATGGATAAGTAAATATTATAGGTCTTTATATGGTCACTATGTTAATATTAAGTTCCAAGTGTGAATATCGACGCCGTAGAAGTATTCACGAGCTCAAGAGTGGGGCCCCAGGAGCAAGGAAACATGGGCCCATTTCATGTGTTAGCATCAGGGCTCTAGGCCGTGGATGAATCAACCCGACTGATATTCGAGTAAAATAAAACGAGGTTAGTACGGGACTCCTGAAACTCCGTTGGATTCACACAAGTAACTATCCCAAACACCACGAGTATAATATATATTATAACTGGTTAATATACTTAATTGGTTTAATTGATTGATTAACATGTCTTGATCGAAATCATAGATTGAAAAAGGTGTAGAATGTAGTCAAATGAGTCGAGTAATATGCGAGTCATGACAATTGCAATCTTGGATCGAGTCAAGTTGGTTCGAGTAAATTGGATTCGAGTTCATGTTCGAGTTTAGATTTGAGCTAGGTTAGATGTCGAATTCGTATTCGAGTTCGAGTTCAAGTTTAAATTCAAGTTTGGATTCGAGTTCATGTCTTTTTCATAGGAATTGATTTAAACTGTTAAAAATATTATGTTCGGAAGAAATCGGCAACCGCTGCACATGGACGGCAAGATTTTTGTCTTTATCCAAGACAATTGTCATTGATAATTCCGTTAAGTTGTCTAACCTGAAAAGGCAAACACTCACTTTCTCCGGCTCCCTAGGGCTCAAAAGAAATGATACCGCTTAAACATATATTAATTCTAGAGTCCTTAAAATATTGTTTGCACATCTCGATGGGGTTTTATGAAAAATAATTTAATATACTTTAAAAATAAACCTCAAGGGTGATTTACAATATTTAGGGTTTTTATGAACATGTATTTTAATTGTTGTGGTGTTTTGTTGATAAAACCTAGCTTTTTAAAAATTTGTGGTATTTTTATGAAAACTACTACTTTTGGGAACTTGGTGGTATTTTATTTACAATTTACAATTTTCTTTTTAAAAATATAGTTTATTAATTTGTTTTTATTGAAAATACGGATTTATGATTTTTTATATACTTTTTCAAAAAATTTGTTTTGTTTAGAAAAGTCGCGTTTCTTAAAAACGTATTTTTATTCCTTTCGAGACCGAATACTCCGTGAAGAGTTCTGTATCTCGCTCTATTGTCCCAAGGATGTGCGATAATCTGCACCGTCCATTAGCAGGTCCTCTGACGAGGGTTGTAGAGGTGTAATTGCCAAAAATTTCGAAATACCGATTAAAAGAAACTCGTTTTATAAAAGTGTTGTATTTTAATGAAAAATTTATTTTTTTAAATGAACCATGGAACTAGGATACCGTGATATGTAACCTTCTGAGTTAGGGCAGCGCCCCGGCCATCAAACCATGGCCAAATGTGGAACAAAAATTTACTAAACTGGCGCTACCATTACCCGATGCCCGTATCTACCTTAAACCCTAAACTACCAAGTAATATAAAGAAGTTAGAATGGTTATACCGAGTTGATCCGTGTCCTTCGGTCTTCAACCATCATCCTCAAGCTCCTAGAGGCTCCTTGATCAAGCTTGGTCGCTGGTCTCCCTCCATCGATGATGATCCATCCGAGAGATGTAGTTGAGGCTCTAGCTTCACATAAAGGATGCAAGTGAAACAACTAGGGTTTCTAGGATGCCACTCTAGAAAGCCTAGGATGTAGTGAGTGTAATCAAAGTGTTAACTATCTCAAAATAATGAAGGTTAAAGCAACCATGGAAAACTAGAAAGGAATGAAGAACAAAATGGTGAGGAGAGAGCTCAAAGCTCAAGTGTAGAAAAACAAGCATGCACAAATAAAATGAGCTCACCCATGAAAGAGAAAATAGCATGCTTGGTTTTGTAAATCTTTAGTTTCATTTAAAAATCCTCCCATGCTTGAATAGTGAACACAAATGAATTAACAATTCATTTGTGTGCACTATGCAACCATGGTTCTCACCATACCCCATCATGCTAATATCCACCTCATTTACGATTTTCTATAAATGGTCAAATCCAAAAATGAGGTGGCCACCTTCTAGAATGTTTTCCAGTAAAAAATACAGATTATATTCTACTGTATATATATCTGCATTCGTACCGAAATACGAATACCCAAAGAGATAGAAAAACACAAAGAACATAATACTAGAATATACATATCGAAATACATATACGTAAATTATTAAATCAATACCTGATTTAATAATCCGGCTCAAACCCGAGCTGGCTAGTATTATCAACTGTCCGATCGAAAGTCCGGGTACAAAGTACATCAATCAACCGGGACCCTGCAGGTATCCAATACGGCTACTACATCATTTCTCCAGAACCAGAGAAACCCTCTGTGTGGGACTCTAAAGACTCGTCAATACGCTGGCAGTGGGTTTAACCACAAGTACGTCAGCGGTACTAGCTGTACGTAACGGATACCCAGGTATTGAGCGAAAGAGAGGCCGACGAGCAAGCTCATCCTGAACCCCTACTGAGCCTGACAGTGACAATATCCGTACAGTCCGGTCTGTTCGTCTAAGAGTATCGCATATCGAGTCTAGGGGGGTGGATAAAGTCAGACCCCTAACAACGCGACATTTAGTGTCGGCATGAGACCCATCACCACTTAAGAAACTATCGATCCTGGATAGGTAATTCTTGTCCACCGTGGCCACGAATTTCTGGTGATGGCCACCCGTGCATAACGCGATATCAACCCCCAATACCGGGAGAGACGAATCCCCGACGATCCAATCACCGCCTCCTTGTGGCTCGGGACTGTACCCAACTAAAACCTGTTTGCACGATTCCTTTGATCCGTGGTAGGGTAGCAATCAAATCACAGTGGGAACTCACACAGACAAATGACGATATCAGGTCGACAGACTAACCTGTACACATGTCACCTGGGAACTACTATCTGACAATAGGTATAATACCAAATAGTACGTTCCCGGCGAGCCCGTCCAGTGTACTCATAACCCAATGAGCACCTGTATACTATCTTAGGTGAACAAACTAGCACCAATGGCTTGTGAGACCTGGCCACCGCCCCTCGTCGGAGTCTCGAACAGTATACACTAGTCTACACTGGAGTATCGATGCCCAGTCTCGATACTCCCACGACTAGGGACATTTAAGGATGTGCTTATAGAACCCCAGCTTCCACGTATATGATTGCCATCATAATATTGGTAATCAAGCAAGAATCCTATAGGCTCTATCAACATGTATATGATGATAAAGACAAACCAGATAGCATACTATCATCTCGAGTAAGACTGTTCTGCCGGTATAGGTCCTCCTTCAATCATCATAATCACCTGTCCGCGACTGTGATAATTTCCTTGAGAGCACTATAGCCAACAATCTCCCACTTGCACTTAAGGCCAATTATTGCGGTGTCGCATACTCACAGCTCGTGTGATACCGAACACCCAACTTCTCTACTAATCAGTTTCGCAAAGCCCGTTTGCGAAACTATTGCGTTTGAGAAATATCCTCAGTGAGTGGATCCGCTCCAATGTTTCTTTCTGTATCTCTCTATACATCAACTTCACGGCGAAAACTATCTCCCTAAATAAGCAATACCTTTCTTAGAATTTGTCTGGATATCTGATGGGACCCAATCCACAAATGAACTCCAAATCCAGCAAACTTCTTAGACTGTATCATCTACTGAATTTAATCAGTATCCTGCCCCATGCCTTCCTCAGTATCCGCTTGGACCACCTTTCCAACATACTGTCCCTCAGAAGAAGGAAAAACTATAACTCAGACAGCCACTCTGTCATCCAGGTCACCTTGGAAGCCTGAAATGATAACCGTCTCCTGAAGAAGGCTGTCGTTACCATATTCTAAGAATATTCACTTATGTTCATAAACCGCTTCCCATCATTTCTCCACGATTGGATTAATATATGTTTATTGCAGCTAGTGCAAAAAAAACATCTGGTGTGGTACTTCACAATTCATGACTAACTCAATTGCATAAGCAAGTGATATGCTAATCATGCAGATCCCTCTCCCCTTTAGTCTGTAAGACACCTTTAGAGAGGGTGACTCATCACCTGCAGGTACACCACCATGCCAGGAGTCGTCCATTCTAAGATCCCTTTAGAATAATGTCAAAGTACCCAGATTGGGATACTTTCCAAATCTAGATCTAAAACCATAGATCTAGTAACCAGAAATCCTGATATTATATCCATATCCAATGTGGAGAAACAACTTTGTGACAACCACAGTATAACAGATCGTAGTATAGGAATATTTTTTCCTATCAAGTGCATGTCATCCTAATACCTGGACATCACCCTCTACTACCTTTTTACCAGATCCATCTCCTATTCCGATGAGGTCAAGACCTATGACTGTCACATCAAAAATAGATGATCTATTTCCGCTATTCCTGTTTTAGTCTATAAATAGACATAAACTACTTGCCCATTATGCTTCCGCTGCTCCCACTGACTACAACAACCCTCTGGCAGAGTCATATAGACTTGCACTTCCAAAGCTAGTTTAGAACGACGTTGTACTCATCCTCCTGCCGGGTCATACAGTCTAGAACAACAGCAATGGAAAGTCTGGGTAAACAAGAACCTCCCTGTCACCGTCTCTGAGAAGACCGAAGTACCTCTCGGGTGCCTGAGGTTACCCACCAAATCAGCGGAGCGGATAATGGAATGTCTAAAACAATTGAATTCTTAGATTAAATCTTCAGTAATCGTTCGTAGTTCTGGAATCACTTCCAGTTCTACCATACTCCCACTTCTGTTTTTCTGGAAAAAAATCTATTTTACTAAAACTGTGGCGAGTCAAGAAAAATATAAATATTGATCTTCCTGATGGTAGAAAGTTAACCCTCGTCAAAGCCTGGGATAACCCACAAATAGCCATTACTGAAACGTGCCTTGAGTTTATCCAGATTCTGGTTTTAAGCATCAGCCGGACAACTCTCATTACCTTAACATCGTCAAGATATGAATTGATTCTATATATATCTAATATAGAAACAAAAAGTAGTAATTTAATTGGAACCATATTCAAATCTTGCAGCTGTCTCCAGTGCATATCAACCAAATGGAAGGAGGTCATTCAGCATTACTCAACTAGGAGTGCATCCATATATGAGTGACCTGAAAGAGAAGCAAGTTCTCAAAACCATTACTATCAACGGAATACCAAACACAAGTATCTACATCTTCAACTTCCTCGAAGAATCCTGATACTTCCAACAAATGGTTCTCTACTTTATTCTTATACCTATAATTTCTCAAAATCCGAACCTTGTATTTCAACGAAATACTTGTCTAGAACTAGAGAAGTTATGAGTAAACAGAATATAGTACGAGTACCAACCCCGTTGTCCTAATAGACACTGGACAACATACAATACTTTGTATAAGTCCCCTGAGTTCAATAACTCAAACCCTGTGCGTCATAGGTTGAAAAATTGTACTATGGTTAAGAAGAATTACACCGCTATTGAATGCACCTTACCTAATCACCAACTGATATAGGTAAATGTCACATACATAATATCAAAAAGTTATATCTCACTTTATAAAATAAACGTACAGATATATAAGTTTGAAATTGGTGCATAACAACGGATATTCAAAACCAAATATTTGCCTTCCAGCAAAAACCCAGATGATTTCCTCAAATATCACCAATTACAACGAATTCCGATATAATGAGGATCTAATCACCCAATTCCCAATATTTTACTCCCACTCACCACCCGTAATAGCATACAGATGTGAGAAACTGATCTGGTAAATACATACTCTGGAGTCAGATTCCAATTGGGAAAACAGTTTTCAATTAACATTACACAGTGAAACTGAAACATGAAAATGTTTCAAAAAGGTGGTAACTGGTATTCCTAGTAACGCCTCTTCCACTAATCTGATTCACGACAGTAACCATATACTTACCTGCCCTCACTCCAATCCCTTTATTCTGTCTTTACTTATTACCTTCTGTGCACCTTTTTTAGGCTAATTGGTTTGCTTCCTTCCCTACCCTTCGGCACCAGCCTAAGGTTTGGAAGAAGAATATCCAATAAGCGTAATAAGTGTACTCTCCTAATCCTAGGAGCTCTCACAACCTGAGAGAAGGTAATGGGAAAAGACATCTGAATAATCCTATTCAATTTCTCCTGAACCGGAAACCATCCTCGAATCTAGAACGAATTCTTTCGAGTTCGTATGTAACTATACGATGGCATATCCAATGGAAGTGGATATCCGTAGTGATACGGAGTGTTCTGGAGAAATCTAAAGTGGATGTGGGATAGGCATGGGTATACAAGGTTTTGTCGTGAATGATAGCAGTTGCAATTTTCTTTGCCGTTATTCTAATCCCTTTATATGTCTTTACTTTTACTTTTTGTACACCACACTTAGGCTTAATTGGTTTTCTTCCTTCCCCACCTTTCGGCACCTGCCTATGGTCTAGAGGAAGACTATCCAATAAGCTCAATAGGTGTACTCTCCCATAATCCTAGGAGCCCTCACAAACTGAGAGAAGGTAAATGGAAAAGAAAACCGAATAATCTTATTCAATCTCTCCAGAATCAGAATCCATCCTCGAATCTGGAAAAATTTCCTTCGAGTTCGTATGTAATTATACGATGGATTTATCTAATGGAAGTGGATGTTCGTAGTGATACGGGGTGTTCTGGAGAAATGCAAAGGTGATATAAATGTTGCAATGATATATGCGACACCGTGACATTACAAAAGCCAAAGTGTTTTTATGAAGGTTCGGTTAACTTGGTTTCATGAGTTTTAGTCAAAGGTCGGGTCATAGTCGCAGCAAGAGAGAGAGAGAAAAGAAACACTTAGCGTGCACTCTAACCTAGATCAGAATGGTTAATTACTTTATCTAATCAGGATTGCTCCTACTGTTTTCTTGAATTCTCCTCCAAACCCAAAGGAGAATTAGTCGAAATCATCCGAGGAGTAATCCTACTCATCAGTGGGAATCAGGATCCAACTATCATCGCATGATAACTTGATAGAAGCTACTCAAGTCACCACACTCCAGAAGGTATGTGCATGCCTGGCAAGTTTCCTGTATGTTTGAAACTCCCGATGTGTGTTTTTACCCCAAGCGGTTTATGACCTTGACTTTGGCCAACAAATCATAACCCGCAAGTCAAGTTCTACCCGTCATTGTCCTGATTGATTTAGACCCACCCACACACACCCTTGACTTTGGACAACAAAGTGGTACGACTTTCCTAAACCAATGCATATCCATGCAATGGACAAGCAACACACAGCTACCGCACACGATGCCTTGACTTTGGCCAACAAACACCGCACGAATACTATGCGGTACTTATCCGAAATGACGGAGGGCTACGGCTGGTTTTTGGAGAAAAACCTTTAACGTAATGAACTTGATATCGTTGAAGGAATCCAAGTGGTTTTATAAATATATGGTGGCGAAAACTTTTGCTAAAGAGGTCACTCCCGGTGAAGGGATCTCGACTCTTTCCTCGTAGAATGAGGTGCATGATATTCCAAACTGAATACCATGATGCAAAGCAAAAGAATCGACTATAGTGAAGTTATTACGTTGACGCCAACTTTTACTCCAGGGGTCACTCCCGGTAAAGGGATCTCGGCCCTTGCCTCGTCGAATGAGGTGCTGGATATTCATAACCGAATACCACTGTGCAAAGCAAAAGAGAACGTCTGTAATGTCAGTTTTTAAAAACTTGGTTCCAACAACATCATATAGGTTTGTTTTATCCTTGCATTGATCAAAATCAACGCAGTCCCATCAATTAATCACACCAGAAAAGAACGAAAAAAATGTGCGTATATGCCATCCATATTCGCCACTGGGTCCCGTCATCACCCGTTAGGTTACTTAACTAACGACAGAGCGGGGACTAGGCTAGCGCGGGTGCAAAACATATACAACATATACTAGTATATATATAAATATATATAACAATCGTCCCAGGCATGATATAGGCAACATTACAGAAACATCACAGAAGCATCATAGAATGGTGGATAATCTTGGAGCCCCGGGTTTCACTTGAGCCGCAAATGAGACCCGACGTCCCCTGTCGTGTGGATAGCCTGTGCAATGAAACCTAGACCCCTACGAGCGTGGAAATTTACCCGCCAAAACCAGAAGCGAGGTAACCTGATTAGAGTGTTTTAGTGTAGTTTAACCGCAATTAGAACGGTGTCGCGCGTAGCTAGACCGAGATGAGTACGGGTCGTCCTCAGGGAAACGTGGAACCTTTAATTTTTACTTTAGGTGTGTTGATTAGGAAGGGAGAATAAAGAGATGTGAAGAATGGTTGTAGGATCTAGATCTACGTTAAACAAGGATGCAAAATATAGATCTAGATTAACTACGGAGGTAAGTTTAATATTAAAAGGGGGCTTGTAGGGTTCATTAGGATTTAGTAGTTATGGATGATTAATTAAATATTACTCTTTTTATCCTTTAATAGATTTAAAACTAGAACGACAGTGATGCATGTAGATTAGGGTTTCTGGGGGGAAAAGGGTTCCCACTCTTAACCCCTATCTCGACATGGAACTCCGTTCATATCTAGCCTTTACCAAAACAATTGTTAATCTAATCTCTAATCGTGGTCGCGATTATCAATGAATTGATAGCGTGCCCAATTAGGATGTTAACTATTCTTTTGATAAAGTTTATAAACTTTATAGGACTTAAAAAGAGTTTAAGGATCTTCATCATCCATTAACCTACCCTAATCCCATGAACCCTAACAAGCGAAGAATTACTCGCGCATGTTGAGAGAAGAAGAGATGGAGAGAGAAATCATATTAAAAACTACAAAGAGATAGAATAAGAAAACTACCTACCTTTATTAATCGACAAAAATCATTTACACTTTGTTCCCTTAGAAAATGATTACAAAATGCTAGTTTGCTTCTCGATCTCTTCTAAGGAGGTAGATGAACAGTTGATGATCAGCCTGGATGAGTGAGCCTGTCGTGGACTTCATGATCTCTTCAGCTTTATGATTTTTCCAAGAGGTTCTCGGTCCTTATTTATAGTCACAGAGCCAGAACCCTAGTTTCCGAATATGGAAACTAGTTGTTAGGATCCTAACCACCAAAATCCCATATCTCAACTGCTCAAATCCGCGGCGGAACCGCGGCCATTGGATAGGTTTGGCCGCGGATCCGCCCCTTTTTGGTGAGATCATGGCCTCTAATTTTTGTAGCTTCATATCTGTAACACTTGGTAATCTTTTGAGTATCTAGACTTTGAAAATCTTTTCTACATTTCTGCCAGAATTAGTTTCTTCAATTTACTTGAATATCTTTGGCAGATTTGATCTCGATAATTCGGATTTCCTTGATTCCAGTCCTGAAATAATTTCTGCACAATTATCTCAATAAATATTGTTAGTAGAATTTGTTTTTATTGAGATATTATCTTTAACCATTTGTTATGATATTTTAGTTTTAAGAGAATTGGTCAAAGGTATTTAATAAGATAAGCATATTAAATGGGCCAGATGTTATATGGATATTATATGATTACTTTTTCCTTCATAATGTTAATTATAATATAAAAACACATGAAAATAGTATTTTTATAGATAAACCCCCATATGTGTCATATATTATAATAAACACATTTTTTATATAGAAATAGTAGGAAAAATGTCATATTAAAAGTGCAGTTTTATCAACTGAACAAATACCCCCAAACTTAACTTTGATCGTCCCGAGCAAACTAATTATTCAAGAGAAAAAAGGAGAAAGCTAAGCACACTTTCTTAGGCAACACGATTGCACTGAGCGCGTGCAACAAGCCGTTAAACCCCTAGGTGTCCCTAGTAGGAGGAGTGTCTTCTCCTGAGGGTTTTCAGCGGATTACACCCACAAAATCCTATAATAAAAGAGAGATGGTGAAAGTTACATATAAAGATAAGAACTATAAAAGAAAGAACTTGAAAATAAGAGTTTTCAACTACACCAGTTTTTCAGTTGCTATGAGCCCTATCTTAATGGTCGTGAAAAAATATGTTAGAAAGCAAATCATCCTTCAATAAAACATCGTCTTTATTCTTCATTAGTATATTTTTTCCAAACATCGATCATATACCTCTACGTGTGTGTAAAAGACATCCATACACTCGGAGAATTCAATTCAAGCTATCATACTCTTGTCCATCTACCTCGGTACTTTTTAATTGATGAATATTTAGATGGAATTTGCTCACACATTTTTCATGCGACCGTTAATACTTCTTGAGGTACTAACTGACCGATTACTCATGTGCTTGCTTATTAGGCGTATTAGTATTTTCCTCGTCTTGCAACACCTAAGGCTTAGCAGTGACTCCCAAACCAGTTGGTCTAAGGCACTAGATGATGAAGCACCCTCGTTATATTTTTTTGTTGTTGACTTGGTGATTACAAAACCAGTGTTCATTTTTCTTCACCATTTTATCTTTTTATTCATTTATTATTTCATTCATACTTTGGCTTTTAGACAAGAGCATTTCAAGGTATCCTCTACTATCTCGAGTTTCAAGACGTGTGTAAGTGCGTATAGTAGGGTATCAACGTTCAAATGTTTGGCTTCCGGAATATGAACTATTTTTCAGATTTATTTTTATCCTCAGATTAGTGATTTCTTTCATCTTACTAACCCTTGGGACAACGGCTCATTACTTATTACTAGTTTCGTTTAAGAAAACTTCTAACTTTCTTGGTTTTCTTAAATTTTTCTAATCTTTTATATGTAAATTTTCACTTTCAAACTTTCATCATTAAATTTTTTTTGTGTGCTTATATATAGTATAATGCAAAGTAATGCGTAAATAAGCACAAACTTCGCCCAAGCCTGTTTGCAGCTGTGTCCTCACTGTTGTCTTCTGCTAGATCACAAAAACCTGTAAGCTTGGGAGGAAATTTATTAACGGGGGCAATAAATATGATCGTGAAAATCCTTCCCCAAACTTATTTTTGGCTCACAATTTTAAGTAAAAATTTTATTTTCAAGAGCCAGATTATACCCCCCAAACTTGAGTTAAACAATGTTAAGCTTTGAAAATCACAAGAGGGGGTCAAAGTTATTAGTCAATGCCAAGCTTTGCAAAGACCGAAAGTCAACACCAACCATTCAAAAATTTTATCAGTGTAGTGTATCAGTTGGTGGAAGAACATGTTGTAGAGAGGCAGGAAGAAGTGGGGAAAAGATAAGTGGTGCGATAGAATGTGTTTGCATCTCGTTTTGGAGAGACGACACAGTGATTGTGATGGATTGCTCGCATTCTCTTTATAGTCCAGAAGAAGGGGTGGAGGTTCAATTTCTTTGTTTTGTAGATGATTCATCTCAACACCCGTGTTTCCTAAAAATGCGAGTTCATCAGCGAAGATTTCCTCAAAGCTTTCATCGATACCCCGAAGAATAATGTCATCAGAAAATATGGGGTGATCGTCAGACTCTATAAAAAGTTCCTCATCAGCGTTAGATATTGACCCGGACAACTCGGTGGAAGAGTCTGTGTATGCATAATATATAGTTGGGTCAAACAACAACATATGAAAAGAGTCAGTATCATGAGGCTGATCAAATTCGCTGCTGTCGACATCCATTAATTCGACAGAACATGCTTGAGCAGTAGGTTCGGAGGGTACACTTCCTAACTTGTAAATGTTCAGCTCAATTGACATCTTCCCGAAGGATAGGGTCATAGAGCCGTTACGACAGTTGATTGGTCAAAAAGGGTCGACCGAGAATTACCGGAATTTGATTCCGTGGGTTCACTATAGGCTGTGTATCTAGAACAATAAAGTCCACAGGGAATACAAATTCCCCGATTTTTATTAACACATCCTCCAGTTCACCCCTAGGTTTGGTGATTGATCGGTCGGCCATCTGGAGAGTGCAGTGAGCTGGTTTCAACTCTCTGATCCCTAACTGCTCATAAACCGAGTAAGAAAGCAGGTTAACACTTGCGCCAAGGTCAAGTAGAGCACGGTTAATGTGTTTACCCCCAATAGAAATAGAAATTGTAGGACAGCTAGGGTCCTTACGTTTTCTAGGTAATTGTTGGGGAAAAGCTGTGTCTACAGTACTCGACATGAGCACTTTTTTTTGGCACTTGAGTCTTCCTTTTCCTAGTGCACAAGTCCTTGAGAATTTTTGCATAAGCCGGGACTTGTTGTATAGCATCTAGGAGAGGGATATTGATGTTAACCTGTTTAAAAATTTCAGTGATCTTCTCAATTTGCGGACTTGGTATGTTTTCCCTTAACCGATTCGGATAAGGAGCTTTTGCAATAATAGCTGGGTCTAACATTGGAGAAGATCGTGTGGGTAGGAAAGATCCAAGAATAGGAGTGGGGATCATCTTTGGTGGACTAGAAGAAGTGTGCTGAGAGTTCAAGCCTTGGGGAAAACGGAGAATAGGCTCGGAAGAAAATGGTGGGGTAGACGAACTGGGGTCAGAAGGAGAAGTAGAAGTGGAAGGAAAAGTCTCAGCCGGGGTATCATCGATTGATTCTTCATTATTATCAATCTCTTCACCAACATGGTTGTCAATCACTCTTCCAGATCTCAACGTGGTGATAGCGTTCACATGATGTGAATAGCCAGAATTGGGTAAAGGTTGAGCTGGAAGTTTCCTTTTCTCTCTAGCACTCAATTCGGCATTTATTCGGGCAATTTGTGCTTCCATCGATTTAATACTCTGAATTTGGGATTCAGAGTTTTTCTGGATTTTATCGACGGAAGACTTCATCTCAGCCGAAACTTGCATGAAATTTGTCAGAAGCAAATTCATGGTTTGTTCGAGTGAAGAGGAGTTATCAGTACCGGTCAATTGCAAAGAATTGTTATGCGGTGCAGAAGTGTTGACCGGATTTTGAAAATTTTGTGATTGGTAGGGGTGCTGACTTATTTGAAGTGGTTGTTGTTGTGGTGGAGGATCCTTTTGGAAATTGTTTTGATTTGGAACCGTGTTTTGAGTTTGTAATTGGTTCCAAGCAAAGTTAGGGTGATTCCTCCAACCCTGATTATAAGTGGAAGAATAAGGATCGTTTCTAGGTCTTTGTTGAAAAGCAGCATTGGTATGCTCTTGAACTTGAAACGGAGGATTCAAAGGACATTCTTCCGTAAGATGTGATGGATCAGAACAGCATCCACAGACAGTTTTAGGGAGTGTCATCTGATTTAGGGAGGCTACTAAAAATTATGTTCCATAGTTTCGAGTTTCTTTTGCATTGCTTCCATTTCATCTCTAACTCCTATGGAAACATCAGATTGGTGAATACCACCCTTAGACGATGGTTGGTTTACACTCTCCCACTGTAAAGATTTTTCAGCGAAATCTTCTAAAAATCTCCAGGCTTCACCATCATCTTTAGTCATGAAGGTGCCTTGACACATGGATTCAAGTATCTGTTTTGTTGTAGGATTAATGCCCTCATATACGATTCTGCATAGATCCCATCTAGAAATTCTGTGATGAGAACATTGAACTAACAGATCCTTGAAGCGTTCAAAACACTTCGAAAATGGTTCATTAGGAAGCTGGGTAAATTGATTTATTTCGCTACGGACTCGAGCTGTCTTATGATTAGGGTAGAATTTCTTTAGGAAAGCTGTGACGAATTCCCCCCAGTTTGAAATAAAATGTGCGGCTGTGTTATAAAGCCACTTCTCGGCTATATCGCACAAAGTGAATGGAAAAAGACGTAACCTCATAGCATCCACAGAAAGCTATGAAGTACCCATCATAGCGCATACATTTTCAAATTTGGTAATAAAGACGTATGCGTCTTCAGACTCGAGACCGTGATATTTTGGTAAAAGATTGATGTAGTGGGGTTTAATTTCAAAATCACCCCGTTGGCTGGTGGAATAGATAGACAAGTAGGAAGTGGATCACGGATAGGATAGCATCTCTCTTGGAGAGATGTGTGGTGGATTCGGCTCACCTACGGGCGGTGGCAGCGTGGTGTTATAATTTGATGGAGTACCGTCCATTTCGATCGATGTGGTGGATGGTGGGGAAAAAGAAGATGAAGAAGTACCAACTTCGGAGTCGATAGCAGGAACGCGGACAAGACGGGCGCTAGAATCCCGTGTCCAGCCAAGTATGCACTAAGCGGGTTTAGCGCAAGTGGGAGCGTGTGTGTTATTGGTTTGTTTTTGAAAAAGTGTGTCGGATTTAGACAAATCACACAAAAATGCATAAACAACCCTGAAACTAAGGTTACCTAGGTCAAGTCTCTAGACCGCTTTTAGACTTCCACAGGACAAGCCGCAGGATCAATCCTCTACCACCTCTTTATAACTCTTGTGGCCAGGTAAGTGCCAGGTAAGTGGGAGGTATCCGCTATACGAATTACCGAAAATAGCGGGCCTAATTAAGTAACCACTTGCCTTAGACACACTTGCCTAGAAACCACAAATGTAATGAGGATAAGCGATAGATTACCCACGACCTTCCTCTGTCCTTATTGAGCGCGATAGTCCTTAGAGACTTGTCTATATATTTTTTAAATTAATGTAGGGTTGATATGAATGCTCGTTTTGTGATTTGTGGGGCCTAGGAAGGGTGATAAAATCCCTACCTAATCTGAATTTTGGTCTTGCTTCTTAAAAATCCGTATTAAAATATGAATTAACAAACCAATTACAAAACTTTGCAAAAAGATTTTTGAGCGGAAAAATTTTGCAACGAATCCTGCAAAAAAGATATTTTATTGGATTTCAGAGGAGAGAGAAAGAGTTGAGAAACTTACCAGAGAAGTTTGAAACCCTAAATCCCCTAATGAGCCGCGGTTCCGCCGCCAATAGGCTCTTTGCGCCGCGGTTCCGCCGCCGACTAGGAAGATCTGATGAATATTTTCGCTACGTGGCCTCCCTTTCTCCTCTGGATCTTGATGAATGTCTCTTAATCTCTGTTTCCTCAAGTCTGTGACTCCTGATTCCCTCGCAAAAATTCACACAATAATCGTTAAATATACAATTTGCAGTTTTGTTTTAATTATGATATAGATCGAATAAGAATTCAACACAAATAGTAAGAATAAAAATTACGCACGTTTCCCCAGCAATGGCGCCATTTGATTAGAGTGTTTTAGTGTAGTTTAACCGCAATCAGAACGGTATCGCGCGTGGCTAGACCGAGGTGAGTGCGGGTCGTCCTCAGGGAAACGTGGAACCTTTCATTCTTACTTTAGGTGTATTGATTAGGAAGGGAGAATAAAGAAATGTGAAAATGGTTGTAGGATCTAGATCTACGTTAAACAAGGATGCAAAATATAGATCTAGATTAACTACGGAGGTAAGTTTAATATTAAAAGGGGGCTTGTAGGGTTCATTAGGATTTAGTTGTTATGGATGATTAATTAAAGATTACTCTTCTTATCCTTTAATAGATTTAAAACTAGAACGACAGTGATGCATGTAGATTAGGGTTTCTGGAGGGAAAAGGGTTCCCACTCTTAACCCCTATCTCGACATGTAACTTCGTTCATATCTACCCTTTATCAAAATAATTGTTAATCTAATCTCTAATCGTGGTCGCGATTATCAATGAATTGATAGCGCGCCCAATTAGGATGTTAACTATTCTTTTGATAAAGTTTATAAATTTTATAGGACTTAAAAAGAGTTTAAGGATCTTCATCATCCATTAACCTACCCTAATCCCATGAACCCTAACAAGCGAAGAATTACTCGCGCATATTGGGAGAAGAAGAGATGGAGAGAGAAATCATATTAAAAACTACAAAAAGATAGACTAAGAAAACTACCACCTTTATTAATCAACAAAAATCATTTACACTTTTTTCCCTTAGAAAATGATTACAAAATGCTAGTTTGCTTCTCGATCTCTTCTAAGGAGGTAGATGAACAGTTGATAATCGGCCTGGATGCGTGAGCCTGTCGTGGACTTCGTAATTTCTTCAGCTTTATGATTTTTCAAAGAGGCTCCCGGTCCTTATTTATAGTCACAGAGCAAGAACCCTAGTTTCCTAATATGGAAACTAGTTGTTAGGATCCTAACCACCAAAATCCCATATCTCAACTCCTCAAATCCGCGGCGGAACCGCGGCCATTAGATAGGTTTGGCCGCGGATCCGCCCCCTTTTGGTGAGATCATGGCCTCTAATTTTTGTAGCTTCATATCTGTAACACTTGATAATCTTTTGAGTATCTAGACTTTGAAAATCTTTTCTACATTTCTGTCAGAATTAGTTTCTTCAATTTACTTGAATATTTTTGGCAGATTTGATCTCGATAATTCGGATTTCCTTGATTCCAGTCCTGAAATAATTTCTGCACAATTATCTCAATAAATAATGTTAATAGAATTTGTTTTTATTGAGATATTATCTTTAACCATTTGTCATGATATTTTAGTTTTAATAGAATTGGTCAAAGGTATTTAATAAGGTAAGCATATTAAAAGGGCCAGATGTTACATGGATATTATATGCTTACTTTTTCCTTCATAATGTTAATTATAATATAGAAACTCATGAAAACAGTTTTTTAACAGATAAACCCTCATATGTGTCATATATTATAATAAACACCTTTTTTATATAGAAATAGTAGGAAAAATGTCATATTAAAAGTGCAGTTTTATCAACTGAACACAACCCCCTTCAACAACGTGAATGGGCCACCCAGCACTTCACGGGATCCGGTAATTTGAGCACCTCTCCTGGGTCAACCTATACCCCCTACGAGTGCGGCGAATAGCCCGCCAATTCTAGAGTAAGGTCCCCTCCGTCTCAACGCCATGAGATGCGGACCCGTTGCCCTCAAGAACCCGGCGATTCGTGCACTCCACCGCGGGGTAATCCTAGTACAGAAAAGAAAATAATATACAAGGGTGACATCAATCTCAACCCGATCGTGCCCCAAACGAATAATATACAAACTGGCAGGGACGGCAGTCCACATGTCGGATGCTCGCCCCGCAATATCAAATGTACTAATAAAACTAAACTGTACTAACATTGCACCTAAGCTATCCACCACGACGATCCAACCAATATCACAGCACAACACAGAACATCAACGTGAATGTCACGTTCGCAACCCCATCTAAAAGAACATATAGCAGTTAAACGGGTTTACCGATCAAATGACATTCACGGTCGCAGATAGTAATGCATGTACTGTTAAACGCACACTTAAAATATCGATCGACTAAATTTCCCAAATTGTCCCCAAATGCAAATCCAGCACTCAAACAGAAATCTGGGCCAAAACAATATATGTCAAAAAATTTGGAGCTCTGTTGCTACTAAATGACCGTGGAACCGCCGCAAATAGGGGTCAAATGCGGCTATTCCGTGGCTCTTTAGAAGTATCATGAGCTCAAAATTTTTGTGTACTCCTAAAAAAGCCTGCACGGATTTTTAAGCCTCTGGAAAATATTTTTTGACCACATTTGAAAATCGGCAGAAACTGGAAAAACGAAATCGTGATTTCGGAAACTTTCATCGATCGATCTTTTAAGCACGTCTAAACAAGCTAGTAAGGGGTCTAAAGGCTGGCTCTGATACCATGCTGGGTTAAGGCAGCGCCCCGACCATCAAACTGTGGCCAAATGCGGAACAAAAATTTACTAAACTGGCGCTACCATTACCCGATGCCCGGATCTACCTTAAACCCTAAACTAGCAAGTAATATAAAAAAGTTATAATGGTTATACCGAGTTGATCCGTGTCCTTCGGTCTTCAACCATCATCCCCAAGCTCTTAGAGGCTCCTTGATCAAGCTTGGCCGCCGGTCACCCTCCATCGATGATGATCCACCCGAGAGATGTAGTTGAGGCTCTAGCTTCACATAGAGGATCCAAGTGAAGCAACTAGGGTTTTTAGGATACTACTCTAGAAAGCCTAAGATGTAGTGAGTGTAATCAAAGTGTTAACTTTCTCAAAATAATGAAGGTTGAATCAACCATGGAAAACTAGAAAGGAATGAAGAACAAAATGGTGAGGAGAGAGCTCAAAGCTCAAGTGTAGAAAAACTAGCATGCACAAATAAAATGAGCTCACCTATGAAAGAGAAAATAGTATGCTTGGTTTTGTAAATCTTTTGTTTCATTTAAAAATCCTCCCATGCTTGAATAGTGAACACAAATGAATTAACAATTCATTTGTGTGCACTATGCAAGCATGGTTCTCACCATACCCCATCATGCAAATATCCACCTCATTTACCATTTTCTATAAATGGTCAAATCCAAAAATGAGGTGGCCACCTTCTAGAATATTTTCCGGTAAAAAATACGGATTACATTCTACTGTATATATATCTGCATTCGTACCCAAATACGAATACCCAAAGCGATAGAAAAACACAAAGAACATAATACTAGAATATACATATCAAATTACATATACGTAAATTATTAAATCAATACCTGATTTAATAATCCGGCTCAAACCCGAGCTGGCTAGTATTATCAACTGTCCGATGGAAAGTCCGAGTACAAAGTACATCAATCAACCGGGACCCTGCAGGTATCCAATACGGCTACTACATCATTTCTCCAGAACCAGGAAAACCCTCTGTGTGGGACTCTAAAGACTCGTCAATACGCTGGCAGTGGGTTTAACCACAAGCACCTCAGCGGCACTAGCTGTACGTAACGGCTACCCAGGTATTGAGCGAAAGGGAGGCCGATGAGCAAACTCAACCTGAACCCCTACTGATCCTGACAGTGACAATATCCGTACAGTCCGGTCTGTTCATCTAAGAGTATCGCATATCGAATCTAGGACGGTAGATAAATTCAGACCCCTAACAACGCGACATTTAGTGTCGGCATGAGACCCATCACCACCTGAGAAACTATCGATCTTGAATCGGTAATTCTCGTCCACCGTGTCCACGGATTTCTGGTGATGGCCACCCGTACACAACGCGATATCAACCCCCAATACGGCGAGAGACGAATCCCCGACGATCTGATCACTGCCTCCATGTGGCTTGGAACTGTACCAAACTAAAACCTGTTTGCACAATTTCTTTGAGCCGTGGTAGGGTAATAATCAAAGCACAGTGGGAACTCACACGAGACAAATGACGATCTTAAGTCGACAGACTAACCTGTACACATGTCACCTGGGAACTGCTATCTGACAATAGGTATAATACCAACTAGCACGTTCCCGACGAGTCCGTCCAGTGTACTCATAACCCAATGAGCACCTGTATACTATCTTAGGTGAACAAACTAACACCAATGGCTTGTGAGACCTGTCCACCGCCCCTCGTCGGGGTCTCGATCAGTATACACTAGTCTACACTGGAGTATCGATGCCCAGTCTCGATACTCCCAGGACTAGGAACATTTAAGGATGTACTTATAGACTCCCAGCTCCCACGTATATGATCGCCATCATAATGTTGGTAGTTAAGCAAGAATCCTATGGGCTCTATCAACATATATATGATGATAAAGACAAACCTGATAGCATGTTATCATCTCGATTAAGACTGTTCTACCGGTATAGGTCCTCCCTCAATCATCATAATCACATGTCCGCGACTATGATAATTGCCTTGAGGGAACTATAGCCAACATAACCATGGTGTGCATGTAGGATACGTCGTTACCCCGTGAAGTTTTCCTAAAGTATCTTTTTAACAATTATTGAAAAGGGGTTATACTAAAGTTCGTGGTAATTTAATGAAAAAGTTAGTTATATGTTTGTTTCATATGAAAATTTTGTTAAAACTAAAAAATAAATATTGTAAATAAGGTCAAAATTACTGTAGAATATTAATTTGATTTAATTTTGCTTATCACATGCATTAATGATTGATCTTATTTTGTGTGTTTTTAATAGTTAACCGCAATTAGTAACGGTGTCGCGTGTAGCTAGACCGAGGTGAGTACGGGTCGTCCTCAGGGAAACGTTGAATCTTTTAATCTTACTTTAGGCGTGTTGAGAAAGAAAGGAGGAAGAATAAAGAATGGTGAAGAATGGTTGTAGGTTCTAGATCTACGTCAAACACGGATGCAGAATATAGATTTAGATTAACTACGGATGTAGGTTTTATAGCAGAAGGGGGCTTGTAGGGTTCTTTAAGATTTAGTAGTCATGGATGATTAATTAAAGATTACTCTTTTTATCCTTTAATAGATTTAAAACTAGATCGACAGCGATGCATGTAGATTAGGGTTTCTGGAGGGAATAGGGTTCCACTCTTAACCCTTATCTTGACATGGATCTCCATTCATGTCTAGCCTTTACCAAAATAATTGTTAATCTAGTCTCTAATCATGGTCGTGACCATCAATAAATTGATAGCGCGCCCGATTAGGATGTTAACTATTCTTTTGATAAAGTTTATAAACTTTATAGGATTTAAAAAGAGTTTAAGGATCTTCATCATCCATTAATCTACCCTAATCCTACGAACCCTAACAAGCGGAGAATTACACGCGCATATTGGGAAAAGAAAAGATAAAGAGGGAAAACATAATATAAAATGCAGAAAAATAAAATGATATAAGAAAACAACTACTTTTATTAATCAACAAGATCAAGTACACTTTGTTTCCTTAGAAAATGATTACAAAACTCTAGTTTGCTTCTCGATCTCTTCTAAGGAGGTAGATGAACTGTTGATGATCAGCCTGGATGCGTGAGCCATCTTGGACATCGTGATCGCGTCGGTTTAATCAATTTTTTAAGTGGCTCTCGGTCCTTATTTATAGTCACAGAGCCAGAACCCTGGTTTCCTAATATGGTAACTAGTTGTTAGGATCCCAACCAAAAAAATCCAGAACCCTAACTCTTCAGATGTCGGCGGAATCGCGGCCAATAGGTGGGTTTGGCCACGAATCCTCTGCCTTCTGGTAGGATCATGGGCTCTAATTTCTGTGGCTTCATATCTATAGCACTTGTTGATCTTTTGAATATCTAGACTTTGAAAATCTTTTCTACGTTTCTGGCAGAATTGGTTTCTTCAATTTACTTGAATATTTTCGGCAGATTTGATCTCGCCAACTCGGATTTCCTTGATTTCAGTCATGATATAATTCCTGCACAATTATCTCAATAAATGATATTAGTAGAATTTGTTTTTATTGAGATATTATCTTAACCATTTGTCATGATATTTTAGTTTTAAGAGAATTGGTCAAAGATATTTAATAAAGTAAGCATATTAAAATAGTCCAAATATTATACGAATATTATATGCTTACATTTTTCCTTCATAATGTTAATTATAATATATAAACACATTAAAATAGTATTTTTACTGATAAACCCTTATATGTGTTATATTTATAATAAACATCTTTTATTATATATAAATAGTAAGGAAAATGTCATATCAAAAGCGCAGTTTTATCAACTGAACAATTACAAATATCAAAAAGAATATTATATCGGAGATAACTCCTCTTTTGTCGATTTTTTTAAAAAGACATATTGAGATGAAAGAAATGGAGAGAAAATGGACTTACGGTTTTAGATGGTTAGTAAGAGATCGAAGAAGCCCTCGGAGGTCGTAGTTTCGTCGGAGATGCTCCGGTCGTCGAGTTTGGCTTGCTACTCCACTTGGTGTTTAGAGAGTTTTGTGAGAATTTTTGCTAAAATTTCAGAATGGGGAAGAGATAGGGCATGGGGTGGTATTTATAGTGAAGAATTAAGGTTTAGGAATTAAAATTTTGAATTAAAATGCATTAAAAAGGTGTTAAATGGTGAATTGAAGAGTCTCTGTTTGATTGCAGGAAAATCAAACAGTGGAGGGGAGTTAAGGGGAGTCGAAGACACAAGTGTGCAAAGCACGGGGGGATTTGGGGCAACTTGGACCGTCGGCGCTGGCCCTATGAGGATTTTGGGCGGTCTGATCTTGAGGCATTGCCTCGAGATTCGTGCCACGTGTCGATTTGGGTGTATACACCTCTTTGCTCATGTTTGATTTTTCTGAAACTTTTCGTTTCTCCTTGTATTGCACATACAACTCTTAGGCTTTCAAAAATTAAAAAAGAAAAATCTGAAAAAATAATTGTGTCTGATGGGATTCGAACACTCGGGCTATATCGTAGCAGTGTAGAGACTTTACCAGTGAACTACAAGTTACTTCTGACTTTTATTTAACAAAAATAACTTTTAACTTTTACACAGGCTGTAATACCTTTTTTGTACAATAACAAGAAATTTATGTACAGTAATTTCAGGGTCGTTACAAAAACCGAGTAATTTAAAAAAAAAATCCGACATCAAATAGGTTTATTTTCCTTGCATTAAACATATAACGCAGTCCCATCAAACAAGTTTCTAAGCCACACCAGAAACAACCAAAATAGCATACTTTTATATGACATCCACATTTGCCACGGGGTCCCGGGTCTTCACCGTAAAGTTACTAACTCACGGCAGGGAAAAAAGAGGGCTAACGTGGATGCAAAATATATAGAAGCATCTACTAAATATATATAATATATATCATGACAGGAGTGAAATAACATCACAGACATGAGAACAACAATATAGAATAGCGGATAAACCAGTGAATCCGCGTTTCATCTGAGCCGCAAATAAAACGCGATATTCCCCGGCCATGTGGATACCCCGTACAAAATCGATCATAGACCCCTACGAGTGCAGCAAGCCACATGCCAATTCTAAAAATTGGGTAACTCGCCCTCAATGACAAGATTCGGTCACCCGTTGCTTTCTAGAATCCGATAACTTGTGCACCCCTCCGCGGGTCGATCCTATAACCCCTATAAGTGCAGCAAGCAACCCGCCAATTCTAGAGCGAGGCGGTCCGGTCTCAACTCCTTGAGATGACCGCCTACTGCACTCTACAATCCGGCTACTCGAGCACTTTTCCTGGGTTAATCCTAGTACTGAAATGAAAAATATATACAGGAGTGACAACGATCGCATCCTGGTCGAGCCCAAATAAAAGAATATACATAAAGCGGAAACGACGGACATAAGTTGGTGCTCGTCCCGAACAAATGAATACAACATTATAAAACAAAACTGTACGAGAAAATCGCACTAGGAGCTATCCAACACGATAATCCGACTAAACCATCACAGAACAAGTAACACAAGCAACTATGCAACCCCGTCTAATCGAACATGTAGCAATTAGACGACATTCAACAACACATATACCAAGATACAAACATAAACGACGTTAAAATTTCGACCAAAAACGGTCCCGAATTGCCCGTATACACAAATAACACAAAACAAAATCTGGGGCAAAAAAAGGTATACCAAAAATCTAATTTCTACAATTCCAAGCAACTGATAAAACCAAGGACCAAATGGAAATTTTTGGGAAGGGGAAATCGGCCAAACCTCGGCCATTTGGTCTCGAATTTTGTGCCAAGTTTTCTTTCCTAAAATGTATTCCACTGATATATACAAAAAAAATCAGGTTTTCTTTTGAAATGGACAGAAACTTGGAATTCGAACTAAATACGGGTAAATTTCCGGTCTCAAAACTAAAACATTGTCTAGTATAGTTCTAGTGTTTGGATTGGCTCTGATACCATTGAAAGTTTCTAGTATCCTCGCCGCGGCAACCACGGCCGATACGGAACCGAAAAACAAAAATTTACAAGAGAGCACTAGAAACTAATCCCTAGTGATCGATCCAAACAATAAACTAGAATAAAAGCATGTAATGGTTTAGGGATTACAACCTTTGATCCATCTGTCCGCACGAAACTAGCCGAAATTCCTCCAACGTTCATTCAAGACTAGACATGGGTTGTGAAGAGGTTTCAGTAAAAGATTCAAATTCGTTTGGATATATGAAACTCCCAAATGGATGTTCACAATAAATGTTTAGAGAAGGTGTAAAAGTCGGGTAGGATTGATAGGAATTGAAAGGATGCGTAGAATGGGCATGACTAGGATTAGCATTTTGATAAGAAGATGATTGGAATTGTTGTCCTAAAGAATTTGGAGTAGTGAAAGGAGTGAAAGATCGGCTACTGGATTGTTCAATGAGTTCAGCAATGAACATGGGTTTCAGAGTTGCCATGTGACTCTAAAAAAGGGTATCAACGTAAGAAGGTGTGAGAATTTGAAACGGTTGATACAAAGTGGTTGCGGTGTCCAATTGTTTTGTCGAGAAGCGTCTACTGGATCTTTCAAAGAAATTCGGGGCATGGATGGATCGTTTGAAATTCGACCAAAGCAAGAAACGTATGACGAAATATCTCATTGTGGGTACCAAATTTCGGCAAGAGTTGTTCGGTGAAGAATACCTATGATATGAAAAGAGTGAGAGAGTGTGGAAAGGTGGGCAGATTTTTATAAATTTTCGAGTTTTTTTGAATTTTTTTTTTGGATTTTTGAATTTTTTTTTGGTTTTTGAAAAGATATGGAATTATGGGACTAAACTTTAAACAAGAATAATCACAATCACAATATGCACAAACAACACCTAGAACTAGAGTCTTCAAAGTCCAACTAGACCGCTCCTAGATTTCCAAGCGACAAGTTGCAAGTTAACCCTCAAATCGCCTCTTCACCGCTAATTGTGTTCAGGTAAGCACAAGTGAGGTAAGGAGAGTTTCGCTCACGAATGACTATGAGACGGGCCTTTTAAAATTACCTCCTCACTTGTCTAGCCTATTCACCACAAAGTCAAGTTTAGATAAACGACCGATTCCTTGCAACCTTCACTTTTCCTAAATGAGCGCGACAAATCCTTATAGGTTTGGTCTAGATATTTTTAATTAACTCAAGTTAATGCGTAAGCTTTTTATGATTTATGGGGTCTTAAGAAGGGTGATGAAATCCCTACCCAATCTGAATTGGTGTTATAGCGGCTTAATATCCGTATTTTTGTATGCAAAGCAATAAACAAACAATAATTAAACAAGAAAATCTTGATTTTATTTTAGTGGCGCTATTTGTGAAAAGAAACCTGTAGAAAACACAGTTCAGTAGAGTTTAGTGGGGTTTCTGGAGAAGGAGAAGTAGTACAAAAAATGGGGCCCAGAAGCACAAATTGGGCCATGGAACCGCCGTCATTCCCTGTCTTTGACTGCGGAACCACGGTTCGAATGATGATTTGGAGCTTCAAACTTGTTCTGTGCACTTCTCTCATTCTATTCTCCTGTTTCCAAGCCTCTGTTTCTTGATTTGTTCACTGGATTTTCCTTAGATTTCCTTGCACACTCACACAAAAATTATTAAAAATAACAAGATAGTTTTTATTATATTTATGGTTTTTTTATTTTTATTTTTATATATAAATATTAACCCAAATAATAAGAAAAAAATACGTTACCGTATCCCTGGCAACGACGCCATTTGATTGGATAGAAAGCGTAGAGATATGTTATGTGTTCTACTTGTTCTACTTACCGCAATGAAGTCAGATTCGCTTGTAGCTAGCCTGTTGAGTACGAGTCGTCCACTGGGAGATGGTTAGTATTTTCGTTCTTGTTTTAGACGAGTCAAGTAAAAATGTACAAGTTCTTTCAATTCTATCCTAAGTGTTGTATTTTATTGATCAAAGAGAACTTGTTAGGGTTAGGATTGGTTAGTAGAGTTAGGAATTAGTCTTGTGCGTGTCTCGTGCCATGCTTGAAATAAAGTCGGGATAATCGGAAGTAGCGGGGATTAGGAGAATATAGGAATGGAATTTACAAGTTTAAACAAGCTTTCCAATGCTAAATCCATTCCCAGTGCCCCGTGTTCGTCCGTTCCATGCTCTAATTTCCAATCCTAGGCCAAACACACAAAACTAAGTCTTCAATTAGGTCACAACTATATATCACGTTGTAGTGCACCTAAAGGAATTCTCGACTTAGGTCGCGGCTTATAACGAGCCTAAGGGAGGGTTTTTTGTTTGTTTGGTCTAGATTCAGTTCAAGTTGTTTGGCGAAGAGAAGAACAAGGGATTTTTCCATCCCTCATACCAACCTTCCTTAACCTTAACAAGTGAATAAATTATTCAAACATTAAAAGAAAAATAAAACAAGAAAGAATGGAAAAATACGGTTTAAACAAGAGATAACAAGCTAACTATTTGGGCCCTCACCTAAAAAAGGGACTCCATTGAGTATCATGACTTGAAAATAAAGATTAGAAGAAAAGAAAACAATAAAACCAACTACTTTAACAAGAAATAAAAAAAGTTAACCTAGGAATTAAAATACAATGCAAGAAATTAAAAATACAAAGTAACAAAAACTCTCATCTTCTTTAATATTCCATTCAAAATCTCCCACTATATTTCAATAGAGAATAGATGAAGAAGAAAAAGAAAAACTATCTAAACTATACTAATCCTAAAGAAAGAAAAACATTCTTAGTTTGGCTCAAATCTAGAGTATATATAGGAAGAGGAGTGAAACCCTAGGGCCATATTCTGAGCCCAAATAAAATTACAAAACTGCCACTATAATTTGGCCGCAAGACATGATGGTCAGACCGTGGATCCACCGCCAATAGAGGCCAAACTTCATGGATCCGCTATCGTATGGTTGAGTTG
Organism: Agapanthus africanus; assembly: GCA_030015575.1. Lineage (NCBI taxonomy): Eukaryota > Viridiplantae > Streptophyta > Magnoliopsida > Asparagales > Amaryllidaceae > Agapanthus > Agapanthus africanus. Next base: position 15,995,657 of record JASDDO010000026.1, on the reverse strand, counting down.
GCACGGCGTTTTTTCTGTGTTTCTTTGTGTTACTTTGTTCTTCTATTTGACAGTTTCAAATTGCAAAATGATTCCAAAATATTCTCAGAATCTTAATGGTCCAAAATGGCAACAATATTGGATTTTATGCCTTGATCTCCCTCAAGCTCCGCGTTGCACCTTATTTCTTGTGCCACCTCTCTCGTGCTCTGTGCTTGTGAGAGACACGAATGATCGTTGTATTCGTCTTGTCTTTTGAACTGGTAGACAATACTTTATGGGTGTGGATGGTCGGAATCCGGATTTTATCTATTTTTAGCAGTTGTTCTGAACTTTGTCATAACTGTAGAGATTTTACATGATTTACGTTATTCTGGACTGAGAACCTATAACGTGTAATCATGTAGCAAACACGGATCAAAATCACCTACCTATATACAAATAAGCATAAGAATGAGCGGTATTAAATGCAATATTCTGGTGTGAGCAGCTGCATCTGACAGTAGCTAGTTGGCCGTTCGAAATATGGGGAACAAATGTAATCAGCCCTATTAAACCAGTGTTATCCAAAGGACATCGGTATATACTAGCAACAAGCGATTACTTCTCTAAGTGGGCAGAAGCAGTACCACTGAGAGAGGTGAAGACAGAATATCTTCCACTTCTTCAAAACTCATGTTGTCTACCTGTAACGACTCTGATTTTACTGTACGCAAATTTTAAGTTAATGTACAGAATGGAGTTTGCAATCCTGAGTACAATTTATAAGTTATTTTTGTTTAAGAACAGCAATAAACAACTTGTAGCTCACTGGTAAAGCCTTGCACTGCTGTGACGTAGCCCTTATGTCCGAATCCCCTCAGGCACATTATATTTTTTCTGAATTTTCTTTTAAACTTTTTGGAAGCCCAAAAGTTTACACGTGCACTGCACATAGAAATGAAAAGACAGAAAAACAAACATATGCAAAATGATATATACAGTGAATTGGATACGTGGCCAAGATCCGACGGCTCCCCTCGACCATAGGACTGGCGAGATCCTCTTTACGGCCGGCACCGACGGTCGGTCCGTAGGGGATGAGGCCCGTGCTTTGCACAAGTGACTCTTCCCCTACCCCCATCACCCTGCACTGTTTGATTTTTCTGAAATTAAATAGAGACTTCAATTTCACCTTTAAATCCAATTTTAATGCATTTTAATTCATTCTTTCAATTCCAAAACCCTAATTCCACACTATAAATACAACCCCATACCCTAGCCCTTCCTCATTCAGAAAATTCTATCCAAAATTCTCAAATTTTTCTAAGTACAAGAAGGGTACAAGTGGAGTTAGCCAAAGACCAACATCCGGCGAAGAATCGAGCAAGTTCCGGCGACTCCGCGACGCCATGGTGACTACCCCATCTTCTTCTACCTCCTCTTCACCCTTCTAACTCATAAGTCCCTTCTAATCCTTCCCCTTCTCCTCTAAAACTTCTTTTTCATAAAATATGTCGGAAGTGGAGTTAACACCGACATCTTCTTTTTAACCCATTAAAACTACACGCTTTCTTACATTTTCTTCATGCATATTCTTACACAATATTTATAATTACATAACTAAGGTTTATAACAACTTTCACCCTAAAATATCATGAAACATAACCTTAAATTAACTTTTACGCTAAAATACCATGAACTTCATGTATTCATCTTTTAGTTCTTTTGATAATTATACCTTTAGAAAACTTCATGGGGTAATGACTTACCCCTCACATACTCACATGTTTATATAGCACGATGTCCCTTGAGCTTCCTTTTGGTACCATATTACATTAAAATACCATGAACTATAAAAACTCGGTTTTCTTTAGAATTGTATTATCAAAACTCTTTGCAAATATGGCTCTACAACCCTCTTTAGGGGATCCGCTACTGGATGGTACGGATTATCGCACATCCTTGGGCTAGTAGAGCGAGATGCAGACCTCCTCGCGGAGCATTCGGTCTCAAAAAAATTTTAATACGATTTTTGAGAAAAAACTAGATTTTCTACTTAATAATAAAATTAATTTTTAATAATTATATAAATATTATCAAACCACATAATTCCAAGATATAATAAAATTCCATGTTTTCTAAAAAAATAAAGGAATGACAAGTTTTATCAAAATACCTTCAAGTTATGCAGAAGTCAAGCAATCTAAAAGTCAAGCTTTACAGTAAAAAACCTTGAACTATCCAAGCTAAATTATTATCACTAAAATACTTCACATTCTTGAAATTCACAATTATGGAAACCCTAAATACTATAATATAAATAACTTCTCGAGGTTATTTTGAAACTATATATTAAAAATATTTTTCATAAAACCCAATCGAGCTATATAAAACACTGTTAAGGATTTTAGTAAATATAGGTGTAAGCGGGATCAATTCTCTTGAGCTTTAGGGAGCCGGAGAAAGTGAGTGCTTGCCTATTTAAGGTGAAAAACTTAATGGTGTTATCAATGATAATTGTCTTGGAAAAAGACATCAATCCTTCCGTCCATGTGCAGCAGTTACCGATAACACCCGAACCTAACTTAGGATCCAAATCAGTTTAAAAGGTCCAACTCAAGTCTGAGTCTAAATCAAATCTGAGTCTATCTCAAATTATAATCCAATTCAAACATGAATCCAAACCCTAACATGTTTACTTAAATCTAAACCTGAATACCAGAATCATATCAATATGCAAACATGACTTGACTTGACCGAATCATGGTAATAACTTGAATTGATTACATGCCTACTTCTTCGCATTCTGAACCTGATTGCATGAACTACTTGTATCCATGGTCTCTTCAAGTCTGATAACTATAATTCAATACAATACATTACGTGGTTTAAAGGGGTAGATTGGTACGGAATGTGGTAAAAGTGGCACGTTGTTGGACACTAAAAGACACCTACATGAACTCTCGTGTCGTTGTCCCATGGGTTTTAACAGGGCCTAGTACTTACATGTTACCATAGTCCACGGGATAGTTGGACTCCTCTCGTATACACCGATACATTCTGTACCAAGCTACAAACAACTACATTAGTATAACAAACATATACCTGTATAATTACCAGTTCTTTCTCTTTACTTGTTCTATTCTATTCTTACATCTGGGACTTGCCGAGCGCTATTTCGCTGACACATTCCTGTTTCTTTCTTTCTTTAGAATGTTCGTCAGGAGGACCGGACTCTCAGTAGATCGAGCCCAGGCAGGACGACTTGGACCAGTTCATAGAGCAGCCAGACTTCTGGCTTGTCCTTGTACTATGCCACTGCTTAGGCATTACTTTATATCCTTGTACTTTCCTTTTCAAAGCAATGTATTATAAAGATGAATGTTAATAAAAGTTGTTGTTTATTTTACATCTCTTGTTATTCTTGTGCATTTTATTCATATTGCTTATTTACGCTTAATGTGTTTACTTCTGAGTAAATACGTCGCGTGCTCGTCACATCTCCTTCTCCGAACACTGGGAAGCGGGGCATGACAGGTTTTGTTGGTGGCCCATCCAGGTCAGTTCTGCATGGAATCCTAAGCAATATATCACAAGAATTATAAGAATCAGCAACTATACATTCTTTACATTTCAAATTTCTTGAATCTATCCTAACTTTTCTTTTTCTACTAAGGTCATGGATTCACCGGACAATATGAGTACCAACGTTAATGGCAACACCCCATCGCCTAATCTACCACCATCACCTACCATTTCAACTCCCATCAATGAGCAAACGGTATTGCTTGAGGCGATCAAAAGCTTCCTGGAGGGTCAGCAGCAGCAGACTGCTATCCTCATGCACCGTCCAGAAGTCGAGGCACCCAGAGTCAAACAATTCCGGGCACTACACCCGAAACATTTCTCTGGAAAAGAGATCATACTAGAGGAAAAGGAATAAGCTCAATCTATTAAGGATGACCTGGCAACAACACAAGTGCCAGAGATTGCTTGGATGAGAGTTGCGAAGCTGCAACTGACAGATAACGCCAGAGTCTGTTGGAAGGCTGAAGAAAGCTGACTCGCCCAACCGATTGAATGGAGGACATTTCACGATATGTTCGACGCGAAATATTTCCCCGAGACTGCCCGTTTCGACATGGAACAACAGTTCATCCACTTGCAATAAGGCTCTATGTGGAGCAAATCCGTAGATGAATACAATGCTCATGCTTAGCAGGTAAGATATATCTCAATATTCAATTTCTTGATATCACCTACTACACTGCTAACACAAGGTCGTAACAGGTTCGCGGCACACCTCATTCCGGCTGCTAAGATCAGGGCACGAAAATTTCAGTAAGGGTTAGACCCGGAGATCCAAGCTGCACTAGCTACAGAGGATTTCCCAACCCATGATCTTGGTTTGAAGGTTGTCCGACGATATGAGGCAGTGGTGAAGAAGAAGGGCAAACCTCAGACTGCCGGTATGAAACGCCCAGCCACTCAGATGGCAGGAGGAGCCTCTTCCAGGCTACCTTTTGTACCCAGGAGACCGGGAGTAACTGTTAATCGGCCCGGTCCAGACTTTTGCTTCTATTGCAAGAGGAATGGACACCTGGCGAAGGACTGCAGGCTTGCGAATGGCCTATGCTTAGTTTACGGCACGTCCACTCAAGCCATTGGAGCTTTCCCACATCATCTCAACCCAGCTCCTGCACCCCGACCAGCAATCACTTTTCCGCAGCGGCCAGCTAGTCAGGCTCCTACACCACGTCTTTCTCTACCCGCTCCACCTCTTCGTGGGTGCATACCTTCCTCGTCAGTTCCATCAGGCCCAGAAGAACATGCTTCAAGGGCAGAAGAACATGCTCCAGGGACAGAGGAATGTGCCTCCAGCAAGGAGGAATGTACCCCGGCGTCAGGCTTTCACCATGACCGTTGAGGAAGCTGAAGCCACTGGCCAAGTCTTCACTGGTAATCCCAATTCTTTTACACCTTGACAATCTTTGCATATCACCCTATACTTTTCCTATATCTAAACCAACCTCACACAACTTAGGTACTATACTAGTAGCCACCCTTTCTGCACTAGCACTGTTCGACACTGGAGCGTCACACTGCTTCATGTCCAAACGTTTTGTGAGAACACATTTAATTCCCGTGAAGCCACTCATTTCAAGCTGGAATGTCAGTTCCGGGAATGGAGTTTTGAAGTCAACTATGGGATTGGATCAGTGTCCAGTTGTAGTTTGCGGACGAGAATTCTACGTGAATTTCAATGTACTGTACATTCCAAACTTCGATGTTGTGTTGGAAATGGACTGGCTGGGAGTATTCTATGCTACAATTGACTGCCGTCAAAGGAGGGTAGTATTTGAGATACCAGATCACCCAGTCTTCTACTTCAAGAATGGAGACAGAACTTTGGAGCCAGGAATCTTTTGTGCCAAGCTTTAATGCAGAAGTATTTACTCTACCAGCGGAAGAAGAGAAGCCAGAGGTAGTTCGAGAGTTCGAGGATGTGTTTCCTGAAGATATAACAGGTTTGCCTCCCGATCGAGCTCTTGAATTCAACATTGATTTAGTACCTTGTGCGCAACCGGTAATCAAAGCTCTATACCGGTTAAGTCCAAAAGGATTGAAAGAGTTCCATACTCAATTGGACGAACTTCTGAAGAAAGGATGGATTCGTCCCAGTACATCAAGTTGGGGATCTCCAGTTTCGCTCGTGAAGAAGAAAGAAGGTTCATACAGAATGTTCGTAGATTACTGAGCTCTGAACAAAGTGATGATAAAGAACAAGTATCCACTACCACGCATCGATGATCTGTTTGATCAGCTAAGTGGGTCTTGCGTATTTTCAAAGCTAGATCTTCATTCGGGTTATCATCAGGTAAAGGTCAAAGAGTCTGATATTCCGAAGACGACATTTAAGACTCGCTATGGTCATTATGAGTTTCCCGTGATGCCATTTGGAGTGACCAATGCACCTACTATTTTCATGAATCTGATGAACCAAGTTTTTGGAGAGTACCTAGACAAATTTGTTGTTATTTTTATTGATGACATCCTGGTGTATTCAAAGAATCGGAAAGAGCATGCCGAGCATTTAAGGATTTTCCTGGAGACTTTGCAACAGCATCAACTCTATGCCAAGTACAGCAAGTGCGAATTTTGGCAAGATCAAGTCGGATTTCTCAGACATATTGTTTCAGGAGAAGAAATCTCAGTAGATCCAACTAAAGTGGCAGCTGTCAGCGAATGGCCGACACCGAATACGGTGAAGGATATTTGAAGTTTCTTGGGTTTAGCAGGATACTACCAAAGATTCATCGAAGGTTTATCGAAGATTGCAACACCCCTGACCAAGCTCACACGTAAAGATGAAGCGTCGTGTGTTCAGAAGTATGTGAACAAGCTTTTGTAGAACTCAAGTCAAGATTGACATCAGCTCCTATTCTCATAATACCGGATCAATCTGGGGGTTTCGTCATACATTGTGATGTGTCTGGTAAGAGATTAGGATGTGTTCTACACCAGCATGGAAAAGTTGTAGCTCTTGCATCAAGACAGCTAAAGGTTCATGAGCGCAACTATCGAACGCATGATCTGGAGTTGGCAGCCGTTATCTTTGCATTAAAGATTTGGCGCCATTATCTTCTTGGAGAACAAGTGGATATATACACGGAACACAAAATTCTGAAGTATGTATTTACTCAGAAGTAGTTAAACATGCGGCAGAGAAAATGGCTAAAACTTATGGCGGACTTCGACATCAACCTACAATATCATCCAGGTAAGATGAATGTAGTTCCTGATGCACTTAGCCGTCATCCATTATCAATGAATCTCACCGCTCAGTGGAAGCTACAGCAGGAATTGCTCGAGATGGAGATTGAGGTAGTTATTCCAGGTAATTCTTCAGAGTTGATGAACTTACAAGTTCAGTCTACTATTGTCAATCAGATCAAAGTAGCTCAAGTAGGTGATGCCAAGCTGCAAAAGATCCGAAAACAAGTAGAAAGTGGACTTCGAACCGACTTCATCATCCACGAAGATGGATCCTTGAGATATGGAAGTAGATTGTGTGTACCATAAGGTCCTGTTCGAGAAGAGTTGATGAAAGAAGCTCACAGCTCTCCGTACTCAGTACACCCCGGTGGTACCAAAATGTATAAGGATCTACGGCAACACTAACGGTGGTATGGAATGAAGCATGGAGTAGCCAGAAGCTTAGCCAAGTGTTTTGTGTGTCAGCAAGTAAAAGCTGAACATCACAGAACTGCTTGTTTACTTCAACCATTACCAATCCCAGAATGGAAATGGAAGCACATTACTATGGATTTCGTGACTGCCCTTCCTCGCAGCACGAAAGGTAACAACACTGTATGGGTTATTGTGGATCGACTCACAAAGTCAGCTCATTTTATTCCTTTGCGAGTTGGCCAATCTACCGAGACGTTAGCAAAGAAGTATATAGAGGTAAGCATGAATCTAAAGTAAGATTTAATCTCAAAGTGTACTATTTTTTATACCCATGAACTCATGCAGGAGATTGTGAGATTACATGGAGTACCAGTTTGCATCGTCTCCGATCGTGACACCAGATTCCGATCACAGTTTTGGCAGAGTCTGCAAGTTAACCTGGGATCGAGTCTGAACTTTAGCACAGCTTACCATCCAAAAACGGACGGACAGTCTGATAGAACAATTCATATTCTGGAGGACATGCTAAGAGCTTGTATGTTAGACTTCAGAGGTTCGTGGGAAGATCATCTACACCTTGTGGAGTTTTCATACAACAACAGCTATCAAATGAGTATTGGAATGACACAATTTGCAGCTATCTATGGAAGGGGGTTTCGTTCACTAGTAAGTTGGGACGACATCGGAGACCGTAAACTCTTAGGACAAAGGATGATCGTGGCAACTGTGGACGTAGTTCGCACGATCAGGGAAAGAATGCGCATAACCCAAGACCGACTGAAGCATTGGGAAGATGCAAAGCGTCGACACCTGGAGTTCCAATCTGGAGATCATGTTTTCTTAAAGATCTCTCCAAACCGAGGAGTAATCCACTTTAGCAAGAGGGGTAAGCTCAGTCTCAGATATATAGGACCATTCGACATTCTCGAACGAGTCGGAGAAGTGGCATATCGTTTAGCACTACCACCCTCATTGGAAGGAGTACACAAAGTGTTCCATAAATACCAGCTTCGAAGATATGTGAGCGAACCAAGTCACATCCTTGATCACTCCGAGCTCACTATACAGACGGACCTAACCTGTGAGCAACAACCCGTTGAAATCCTGGATAGAAAGGTAAAGACGCTTCGGAACAAGGAAGTAAACTTGGACCGAGTGATGTGGAGAAAAGATTCACCTGGAGAATCAATGTGGGAACGAGAAGATGACATGCGTGCAAGATACCCTTTCTTATTTGTAAACTAGTCCTTATGTAATTGTAAATTTCAAGGACGAAATTTTTATAAGAAGGGTAGAATGTAACGACTCTGATTTTACTGTACGCAATTTTTAAGTTAATATACAGAATGGAGTTTGCAAGACTGAGTATAATTTATAAGTTATTTTTGTTTAAGAACAGCAAAAACAACTTGTAGCTCACTGGTAAAGCCTTGCACTGCTGTGACGTAGTGTTCAATCGAAAGTATCGCACATTTTTTATAACATTTTTCTTACTTTTCTTAAATATCTAAAGGTGTTTATTATAAATATAGAACATATTTAGGTTTATCTGCAAAATAATATTTACAATATGTTTATATATTATAATTAACATTAGGAAGGAAAATATATGCATATAATATTTATATAATATATTTATTATGCATATCATATCAAATAATCTTAATCAAATTGCTTAAAAGATTTATTACCATATAAAATGATTAAGATTATATCTCTATAACAAATATTACTAACATTATTCATGAAGATATTGTGCAAGATTTAGCTCAGATTAGGAGATCGAGATATCGATATGTCAGAATAAAAAATCTGCCGATAAAGTTAAATAAAATCGTAGAATCAATACTGGCAGAGACTTGTTTACCGCCGAAAACCAGGAAAGACAAAAGTCTTTCCCGCATTTGGGGGCAGATGCTATTTGGTTTTATCTGTCCACCTCTCCGAAGATGCCAAGTTGATTTATGGCACCGCGTATCGAAGGTTTAGACAGATGCGGCCGTTGTAGCAGACTTCGTCAGATTCCCCCTCGTTGTGAGGGTTTTTATGATTGTGGGGATGCTCTTCTATGCAGGTGCAAGCCCTTACAGTTAATTACGTTACCGCATCACGGTAAACACTTTCTCCTGCTCTAGAAGGTCACTTCGTGTCATGTTTGTTTGTTTTATTTTTGGTTGCCCGTGGATTGTATACGGAGACTAATTTATGTTGGCACCCGTAGGGCGTGGGTTAGTCCAAATCCGTATTTTCTTAGATTTTTGTTTGGTTTGATTTAAGGATCGTTTATCTCATTTTGGATTAAGATCGACTTAAATATTTGTTAATGATACGTTAGTCCGATCTTGGACTAAGATCTACTTAACTGGGTTCAGGATCATTCTTGATCCAACAAAAGAGCATTTGGGCTCAATCGTTTTAGTTTGGGAACGTTATGGTCTATAGATCACCATTTTCCTTTAGGGTGAGGGTTTAGTTTAAGGACGTCGCGGTCCGTAGCTAGCTTAAGGACATTGCGGTCCAAAGGGATGTGCTCACGGGTTTGGGAATGCACCAAAGAGCTGTTGGTTGTTGGGACCCTCCATCACTCTGAAGACGTTGAAGAATTACAATGACATGTATCAGAGGTATGGAGAGATGAACCCTTGAACCGAATTCCAGATTGAAGGGAAAGATCATGGTGGAATGAACACCATTTTAGATACCATCTGCTAGGACATCATTAATTATCTTTGAAACTGAGATCGATTTGGGGAGACCTGAGCATAGGAAGACTCGATTGAAAAAAGGGTTTTGGCATCGGGAGACTTGGCTATGTTTAGGCTAAGGTTGACCACTCATAGTGTTAAACACTAACATTTGCTTGGCGCTCACGTGCTCCCACGTGAATCTCTAAAGCGGTGTTAAACACTGAAACTCTGGGGCGATCACGTATGGGATGTGAGACGCCTGAAAGTTGGCGTTGTTTACTTGGGTCCAAATCCTCATCTGTATGTAAGTGTTAAACACTTAAATCTTGTGACCATCACGTGTAGGCACGTGAGGCGTCCCACAGTTGGGCGCTGCCTCCTTGGATTTATTCCATCCTCCTTTTATAAATGTTAAGCACTATTAGAGGTCACGTGTGGGCACGTGAGGCGTCCTAACATGAGAACTGTCTTTGGGTTTTATGCCATTTTTTCTTTTATAAGTGCTAAGCACTTGTTTTAAGGGGTCACGTGGGAACACGTGAGGCGATCTCAGCTATTGTTTTTTTTATGCAGGGTTAAACCATAATTTTGTCATAGGAATTAAATTCCTATATGTCTTTTCCCCGATGAGAATTAAATTTTGGGGACTGCATGACAGAATCTCCCCGATGAGAATTAAATTCTCAAATTGTGGGGAGATCTGCTTCTGCAGACCTCAACCAGAGGAAAAAATAAGTTCTATTTTGAAAGAGTTAAACTCTTGTGAGAGGAGATAAAACGATCTCTAAGTCTCTTTTTTTTACCTATGGTTTCTTTTCTTCAAAGGGAACTACTCTTTTTATTTTTTTTTGCTTCTCCAATCTTAAGGGGGGTCTCTCTTTTATTCTCCTTTCAGTCTCGGGTCCTTTATATAGTAGAGGCAAGTTTGTTGATTTAGTTAAGGAAATCTCTTATTGAGAGATTTTTTTAATTGATTCGGGGATTTTATCCACCGTTGGATTTTTGATCCAGGGACTTCTGTTTTACAGAAGATATTTTTATTGTTTTTAAAAAGATTGGGAAAATGTTTTCCCATACAGAGCTTATTCTGTAGCTTGGTGATTTTTAATCAGCATTGGATCTTTAATCCAACTGTGCTCTATTTTACAGAGCGTAATCTTTCTTATTTAGAAAGATTGGGGAAATATTTTTCCATACAGAGCTTATTCTGTAGATTGGTGATTTTTAATCACTATTGGATCTTTAATCCAACGATGCTTTGTTTTACAGAGCGTGATCTTTCTTGTTTAGAAACATTGGGAAAATATTTTCCCATACAGAGCTTATTCTGTAGCTTGGTGATTTTTAATCACCATTGGATCTTTAATCCAATGGTGCTCTGTTTTACAGAGCGTAATCTTTCTTGTTTAGAAAGATCTAAGGAAATATTTTCCAAATAGGTCTTTGATCCCTCTTATTTAGAATTTAATTCTATCGGCTCAGAAGGCATTAGGAACCCTCACGTGTAGAACGTGACCCCATAGCATTAAACTGGTTTTCTTATATGCAGCAGTCCCAGAGAAAGGCATCACATGTTGGCACGTGAGCTGATGTTCAGGAATGTCACGTGTGGTACGTGACCCCCACAAAGTTAAGCCCAACCAAGAGCATCACGTGCTGACACGTGAGCTTTTCTGGCCTGTTATTTGTTTTAGGAAGACGCCTATATACTTTGTATGTAGATACTCGTGTGCCTTTACGTGAGGCTCAGTTTCAGCCTTATTTGTTAAGCGCAATGCCTATAATCTTTTCTCCAAGGCGCATGACGTGTGGGCACGTGATGCTCCATTTGGGGAATTTTTCCCATCGCTTTTTATTTATTATTTATTTTTTTTATAAGGGAACAAATGCCCCCACAGCGTTGTTCTCACGTGGCTTGCACGTGAGTGCAACGCTGTCACCTTTACAGCCGTTGGATTGCCTAGGGGAATGGGGAGGTGAACCACCTTTGTCACATCTTATAAATGTAAGGGTTTGGTCTTTGGGAAGCCACTGTTCTTTCATCTTCTTCCTTCCTTGTCTTCTTCGAGAATTTAATTCTCTTCTTCAGAGCTTAGTTCTCTGTCCATTGCAATTCCAAAGTTAAACTTTGTCAGAAAAAGAAACCCTTTTTAGGTAAAGATCTTGAACATAAGAGAAACCCTTTTCTTAAAAAAAATTCTGGATTTTAAATCCACCATAAGAGCTTTGCTCCCTTTTGAAACCCATATCTTAGAGATCCAAAGATGTGATCTTTGAGTAGTAAACCTCAATGTCTTGGGCATTCCTCCTCTGACCTTTAAGGATTCATGGCATTTTTATTTTTCGTTTCCCCATCATGGGGGTTTCGGAATTTAATTACACCGCATAAAAGGAATTTAAATCATCACCGAAGAGCTTAGCTTAGAGAGAGACTCAGATATTTTTGAGAATTTTATTCCTTAAAGCTCTCGAGTATTTGAGGATTTTAATGCCCCTAAAGCAGATTTGAGTCTGTCATGCTTTTAGCAGAACTTGCTTCAAGAGGTTGTTAGGAGTTGTTTAAACTCCAGTGTTCATTTGACGAGAATCCTTTTAGATTCTCATAATAAGCATTTTCTTGATCATTTCGATCGCTAAACTCTTGCTGATTTTTCTTTTCAGATACTATGGTCGTTTATCTATATGATCTTGACAAAATTATCTCCTATGAAGACATTCGCATCCAAGGTCGCTGTCAAAACCAGGAGTTTACGAATGCCCAATGCGCTGAGGTTATGCGTCGCTTCGATGAATACAACGGTCGATTACTCCCCCGTCATTCCGCTCTTTTGAAGATTATCGTGGGGGCGATTTAGGAAGCACTTCCTGAATTTAACGAAGCCATGCCGCTTGAGGCACTTGATGATGCCGAAGACAAGGTGCACTCAGTATATCTGATAGGCTTGATCTCGAAGAGGTGGCGAGATGATCTTGTTGATATCTTGCATCAAGTTTTCCAACAGACGACGATAATCTCTGCTTACCAGAGGACGGACGACATTAGTGAGAACCTAATGCTTGCATTCGTGAGAAGATGCACACGAAAATGGTCAGAGAAGCCAGAAGCATTTTACTCGTCCTTACTTCTTAATTCCTCAATCCATGTCCGGGATTTAGTGTTTTACCATTGTAAATATTTTTTTTTGTTTTTATACCATATATAAGTTCCTGGAGCATGAATGACAAAACTTCATCTTTCCTTCCTTTTTTTTTGCTCACATGTATTCTGCATGAAGTGTCGTTATACCGTTGTTGGCATTCACGTGTTTTGCGCATGAGGCGCTGTTGAGGATTTTAATCATGAACTAGCGCCGGCGCTCACATGTTATGCACGTGCGGTGTCGCTTTAGTTTTCAAAAGGATCAATGCGGGTACTCACGTGCCATGCATGTGAGGCTCTGCTGATGAGGTCGTTTCGCCTCCCTACTCTGATTCCAATGAGCCACCCCTTTCTTTTCCCATGCTCCCTTTTTTAGGCATTGGGAATAGCTCCACCATGCACGACATTTTCTGTGCATAGCTTTGAATGCTTCTCTTTATAACCCGAAGCTACTTCTTCATCTTTCTTCACAGAGAGAGAACCATTTAGACCTTAGGGTGATCATTTTGAGAAACAAACCAAAGATTATGGTTTGCAACCATCCCCACGCTCGTTAGCAACCCTGGGAGGTGCCTATCAAGGAGATTATTCCTCTTTTTTCCGCGCGGTTAGCGGATCCTCTTTTCACTGATGACCAACGTGACGCGGCACTGTACAAACTCTTGGCCCATAGGGGCTCTCCTCTTCCTATGGGTTCCATTTGGCTCAGGATGATTTTCTTATTTGTGCTTGCTGATATCCCCCATCATCCGGTGGAGATGACTCTGGTGATTCTTGATACGGCGAAGGACAAAATTGACTGTTTCCACGAGGCACACTTAATTACTCAGCCTCTGAAGGATCGTTCGGTTTATTTACTGAGTCAGATACGAGCTTGGCGGGCCATCATGTCTACTTTCGCTGATGAGCACGGTGCTAATCGGTGGGGAGCAACTCCTCGCGAAGACCGTCGCTTCGACATGATGGAGAGGGCAGAGAAGGAATTGGAGAACTTTGTATTTTGTTTTATTAACCCTTGTATCTCTGATCCCATATTTGGTGATCTCTTTCCTGTAGAGTAGTATATTTATATCGATGTATTTCTCTTATTATTGACTGTTGAATGTTTTCTGTTGAATGTTTTCTGTTCATTATATATTCGTTCGTGTATCTCGCCTCTGTACATGATCTTTATACTTTACCCTTAGGAATTTTCTTTTAAGTGCGAGCGCTATTGTCATGTTGCCCGCAAATCAGCGTGTTTTGGACACCATTTCCATTTAAGCAGTCATACAGTCCTGAATGCATGCATAGTGGGGTGTGCAACAAAGACTCTCCTTATTGCCTTGCATAGTACATGGTTGGTGCATGTTTGGGTTGAGTATTGTCGTCGAGTGGAGGCTTTCTTACACAATCTTAAGTGCATACGCCTTCCTTCCGAGCTCCTAACTGGAAAGACGAGCCTGCGGGGGTGGATTGAGCGGTGTGCCGCTAATCTACAGTTTTGCGAGAAGAAGCTTAACCAGAAATTTTCGGAGAGGGAGCTAGCCTCAAATGCTTTGGGAGAACTTTAGGCTCAGCTCACTACCAAGACCACTCGTGCGTATGAAATTTGGCGAGTGATTCAAGAAGCTATCACAAAGATGGTAGCACTTGATAAAGCCGTTATCTTTACTCGCGAGATGGTTGAAGCTCATAAAGTTGCTGAAAAGGAGCTTGAAAGTCGGTTCATTTCGTATCAAACCCATCTGTCTCAGGCGGAGACCCGTCTTGTGGCAATAACAAAGCTTGAAGCCGAGGCCCAGCGGAAGAACGATGAACTGACGAGCTTATTGCACCATCCGCCGGCTTAAAGTATTTTTTTGTATATTCTCCCTTTTTGTATTTACTCCTGAATGAGAGTATATTGTATTCGTTTTGATTCTTTTATGAAATGTACCTTGTATTCATTTGGATTCATGAATAAAAGACATATTTTATTTCATACTGGCATGTCCCTTTAGCAAATGCGTCCAGTAGATAGTCTATCTTGATCTCCTTGCAGGGCAGCGATGGCTTAGAAAACAGTTTCAGATCTGCCGCCTAAGAATTTTCAACTTTATGAGCCATGAAGGTCTCATAAAGACTTTTCTCCCTACGAGTCGACAGGATCCCGTAGGTGTATTTTCTCTTTAGGAGTCGTGAGGACTCATAAGTGTGTGTTTTCTCTTGAAAGTCATAAGGATCTCACAAGAGAATTTTCCCCCTTACAAGTCGAGAGGAATCGTAGGTGGTTGTTTCCCTCCTTGTCGATATTTGACTTTGGAGAGTGTAGCCCGTGAATAGTATGCAATAGTCCATCTTGGACCGACTTGCAGGGCCCCAATGCTTACAGGTCCTTATCCCTATTGCCTAAGGCTTTTCCCTATGAGTCGAGACAGATTGAGAAGTTCTCGCAGGAACATTATTTTCCCTACGAGTCGAGACGAATCGAGAAGTTCTCGCACGGATGTCCTAGAGTCACAGTTAACTCCTGCTAATAGAAGTCTGCTAGGGTCTGTGGTACTAGGGTTTTCTACCCGTCGAACCGTCGCGTTGGCCGATGTATTCTCCGATATGCAATCTTGCTGTTCGGGTAACCCCGCGACTATCGTGTCTCTGATCCCTTCGGGGGCTGGACAAGACGTCTTCAAGTAATCTTCCAGGTAATATTACCGTCGAAAGAGCGAGAGTTAGGGATATTCCATATCACTTTTACTTGAGGTTAGGCTCATTTTGGGACCCCCGATGAGTCATGACCACTCCGCGCTAGAGTAGGATGATCTCCGATAGTCTTTCAGGTCTCATTTGAGTTGCCGTCAAGACCCTGAAGCTAGGGATCTTCCTTTGCTTTGTTTATTGACATTGTGTCTGCAATATTGCGACGAATGTCGAGGTTGTGTTTGGGTTGTCTGTAAACCATCGAGATTTGGAACTAAGGGACTTTGTCATGGCTCCGTCTGTTGATGTCGCGTCTGTATCCTGCTGGAGGGAGAAAGAACGCTATTGTTGATCTCTAGGCTGTGGATGCTGCCGGCGAGGCTTGGAACTAGGGAATCTGCCATGGCTCCAAGGTAGTCTCTAGGTTGTCCGTGAACCGTCGAGATTTGGTACTTGGGGACTTTGCCGTGGCTCTGAGGTAGTCTTTAGGCTATCAGTGAACCGTTAAGATTTTGGAACTAGGGGACTTTGCTGTGTCTCCGTTTCGCTGACATCGTATATGCTTCTGGTTGGAACGAAAAGGAATGCCATTGTTGATTTCTAGGCTGTAGATGTAGCCATCGAGATCTGGCTTCCCTTCGACGAAGCCTGGTGAGACGATATGGTTCCCTTTCCATTTGTGCCCATGGATTGTATACAGGGGTCAATGTGATCTCACCTGCAGGGCAAAAGTTTTATTTTTTTATTTCTTTCTGCGATGCTCTATCATTTCAGCTTTTTATATCACGAAAATCACGATCGCCCAATCATTTCGGCTATTTTTTCGCGGTGCCCAATCATTTCGGCTGTTTTTTCTTCTTACTCGCTGTTTTTTATTGCGAGTTGCCCAATCATTTTGGCTATTTTTATATGCATACATTTTACTCGCTGATTTTTGTTGCGAGTTGCTCTATCACTTCAGCTATTTCATATGCATTTTTGGCTCGCTGATTTTTTCGCTGCGAGTATGGAACTTGAGATCTGATACCAATCTTACCATCAGCATCGCTGCGACTGGAATATGGCCAGGAGCGAATCATCATTTGCCGTGAAAGGACTTGGAATTTGATACCGATTTAGGCATCAGCATCGCTACAACTGGGATATTGCCAGGAGCGAATCATCACTTGCCTTTGTCGATTTAACAAAGGTGGCTTAGCAGACAGGGTTAGGATCCTGTTGACTAAGGCCTTTTGACTTTACGAGCTGTAAGGGTCTCATAAAGGTGTTTCTCCCTACGAGTCATGAGGATCTCGTAGGTGTGTTTTCCCCTTATGAATCGTGAGGATTCTTAAGTGTATGTTCTCTTATAAGTTGTAAGGATCTTACAAGAGTGTTTTCTCCTTATAAGTCGAGAGGACTTACAAGTGTCGTTCACCAAATGGGGAAATTTCGCGTCATTGGTGGAACTAGATAAGGGGAACGTTTATTTATGCCTGTGAATTGTATACAAGGGCCGATATCGGACCGCCTGTAGGGCAACTTGGGGAGTGTGATGGCTTAAGAACAGGTTCAGATCCCTGTAGCTTAAGGCTTTTGAATCCTACGAGCCATGAGGGTCTCATAGGGGGAATTCTCCTTACGAGTCGTGAGGATCTCGTAAGTGTAATTTCTCCTTTGGAATCATGGGGATCCCTAAGTGTGTTGCTCCTTTGTGAGTCGTAAGGATCTCACGCAGGCGATTTCTCCTCACAAGGTCGAGAGGACCTTGCGGGTATTTTATTTTAACGAGATTGCGCCCTTTCGGGTTTTCACAAGCTCGCCGGTAGGCCTGCTGTTTTTACTCACGGTGCCCTTTCGGGTTTTCATCCTTGTCCATTTCGCTTGTGAGCATACCTTTTTTTTTATAATGAAGCTCTCGAGAATAGTTTCGCCGCTTGTGACCCATCTGTTTGCCGGTGGGATTTGAGTTGCAGTCCTCACCGCTGGGACTTATAGACTTGCATTCCACTATCGCCGTGTTTGAGGCGACGTTCTTAGTTTAGGGACATCTCGGTCCATTCTTGGTTTAAAGACATCTCGGTCCAATGTTAGTTTAAGGACATCTCGGTCCACTGTTAGTTTTAAGGACATCTCGGTCCACAGCTAGTTTAAGGACGTTGCGGTCCGTTGGGATTTTGAGGCGAGCTTTCGCCGGATACTACTTATAGAGTTTGGACTCAGGAAGATAGCGAGCGGACACGAGCGTCGTCATCCATCATTAAATTGAGCCGTGACTTGTCAAGCGTAGTATTTCTTAAGGAACCAGCCGTTTATTGGCCGGAAAGGTCTTTCGCCATGCATATCCATGAGCAAGTAGGCCCCGCCTTAGTAGACCTTGTCTATGATATACGGGCTCTCATAGTTCGGCTCGAATTTCCCCCGTTTAGCATGATTGGGGATCATAGGTCTTTTTACGACTAGCACGAGTTCGCCTTGGCGGAATATTCTCGACCTAGTCAATTTTTCGTATGAGCGCTTCATCCTTACTTTGAAAGCTTCTACGTTTTGCTGCGCCATGAGACGAGTTTCATCAAGGGCGCCGAGCTCCTCAAGCCGAATATGGGCATTTTCATCATCCATCAGTTCGTACCGAACTGCCACTCGTAGAGAGGGTGGCTCTATCTCCAATGGAAGTACCGCTTCCGTGCCGAATACCAACGCAAATGGTGTTGTATTCGTGGTCATCTTGAATGTGGTCCGATAAGCCCAGAGAGCTTCATGAAATCTCTCATGCCAGTCCTTTTTATTTCTGGACACCGTTTTCTTTATGATCTTTGTCAAGGTCTTGTTGAAAGCCTCAGCTAGACTGTTAGCTCGGGGATTATAGATCGAAGAGTATCTCCAATCTATTTTATGCTGATGTGCGAAGCGGCTGATCTTATGGCTTCTGTAGGCTGGCCAGTTTTCCGAGATGATCCATCACGGAATGCCGAACCGGTAGATGACAAGTGTCTTGAAGAAATGGAGGATGTTCTCCGACTTCACCTCTCTTAATGGTATTTCTTCTGCCCACTTATAGAAGTAATCGGTTGTTGCTAGTATGAACCGATGTCCCTTGGATGATGCTGGTTCGATGGGCCCGATTATATCGGTTCCCCACATTTCGAATGGCCAGCTAGCCAATGTCGGTTGTAGCTGATTCGGATGCTGGTGGATGAAATCCCTGTGAATTTGGCACGGGTGACACTGCTTCGCATATTCGAGACAGTCCTGAATCATCATGGGCCAATAGTAGCCCATTCTTTTGATCTTCAGCTTCATCTTTGGCCCAGCTTGATAGGAATCGCAGAGTCCATCATGAGTTTATTGAACGACCCTTTTTTCTTCTTCTGGTCCCAGGCATCTCAGCCACAGACAGTCGAACGATCTCTTATATAGAGTATCATTGACGAATGTTAAGGACAAGGCTCGCTTTATGAGCTGATGTCTTGATGACGCTTCTTCTGGCATTCGATGGGATTTGAAGTAGTCTATAAAAACTTCTTTCCAATCCTCAGCCTTTTATTCCTCCTCTATTTGGAAAGCCGCTTGTTCGGTCGCTTCCTCTTCTTTAGAAGACTCCGGAGATATTTTTGCCGGCGTGAGAATCCGGCGGCTTTGCACAATAATCCTTACGTCATCGATGTTTTCGTCGGTTAGTTCTTTAGCGTGTCTGGCTAACGCATCCGCCTTGCTATTTTCCGCACGCGGTATGCTTTCCAGGGTGTAGGAGGGGATTTGAGTCAGTAACTACTGCACTCTTTTGCCATATTTTATCAGCTCTGGCTTACACGTCTGATGGTCGCCATTTACTTGGCTAACGACCAGCTGGGAGTCTCCATATATGAGGAAGTTCTCGATTCCCATGTCAATGGCGATCTCGAGACCTGTTATCAAAGCTTCATATTCCGCTTCGTTTTTTGTTCTTGGCTCCGTTAAGGAAAGGGCGAAACACATTATCCTTCCTTGAGGAGTTACGAAGATAAGGCCCACCCCGGCTTTAATCACGGGGGTGTTTTGCTTTCGCTTCTTCAAGGAGGACGCTCCATCGAAGTAAAGTTTCCATCGGGTATCACTCCCTTCTTTCTCCCCATCGATTGTGTCAAACGCGTGTTCGTCTGGCAATTCTCAGTTTAAGGGAGAGTCGGCGGGTATCGGATGCTCAGCGAGAAAGTCGGCGATGGCCTGGCCTTTCATTGCCTTGAGGGGTTGATATACTATCGAGAACTCCATCAAGAGGATAGCCCATTTGGCAAGCCTTCTCGTTAACATGGCTCTTGACATCAAATACTTGAGAGGATCCACTTTTGATATGAGATGGACCTCATGTGCCAGGGTATAATGTCGAAGCTTCGTTATCGCGAAGATCAGCGTCAGGCAATGCTTTTCGATGGGGGAGAAATTTTTTTCTACCGCCAGGAGAACTCGACTCAAATAATAGAGAGCTCTCTCTTTTCCTTGATCGTTCTCCTGTGCCCATAGCGCGCCTAGAGAACCTTCAAGGGCTGTTGTGTACAGGATGAGGGGCTTTCTTTTGACCGGAGCGGTCAGTACCGGCGGGTTTTGCAGATATTGCATGATTTCATCCAGTGCACTTTGGAATTTACCATCCCAAACGAACGAGGTCCCCTTCTTCATTAGATAGCTGTAAGGGCGGCATTTTACAGAGAGGTTAGCTATGAACCGTCGGATATACGTGAGCTTTCCTTGGAGAGACCGCGGTTGTTTGAGAGTTCTTGGCGCGGGCATTTTCGTAATCGCCTTGATCTTTGATGGTTCTATTTTGATGCCTCGGTGTCGTACGATGAATCCTAGGAATTTACCTGAGGAGACTCCGAACGCGCATTTCAGAGGGTTCATCTTCAGGTTATATTTCTGAAGACGCTGGAATACTATCTTCAAATGCTCCCAGTGCTCCTCGTACGATTTGCTTTTCACCACAAGGTCGTCGATATAACATTCGACAATCTCATGTATGAGGTCATCGAAGATCTTTTTCATGGCCTTCTGGTAGGTAGCGCCAGCGTTCTTCATACCAAAGGGCATCACTTTGTAGCAGAATATGCCCAGCGGAGTCCGGAAAGCAGTGTGCTTTTGGTCTTCAGGATGCATCTTTATTTGATTATACCCCGAAAATCCATCCATGAAGGAGAATACTTCATGGGTGGATGTGTTATCGATCATCAGCTCGGTAACAGGCACTAGGAAGTCATCCTTCGGACAAGCTTTGTTGAGATCCCGAAAATCTACGCAAATGCGTACTGTCCCATTTTTCTTCATTACCGGAATGATATTGGCGATCCAATCAGGGTATTGAACTTCTTGGATGAAGCCGGAGTCAATTAGCTTCTTGACTTCGGCATTATTACTCATTTCAAGCTCGAGTCGCATTTTTCTTGGTGCCTGTTTGACTGGCTTAACGTCCGGTGATATTGCCAGTTTATGCATGGCTATTTTTGGATCTAGTCCCGGCATCTCGGAATAATTCTATGCAAAGCAGTCTTTATACTGCATAAGCACGTCCTTTAATGTATCCACCTGCTCTTTAGATAGCAGCTCACTAACGAACATTGGCCTTGGATCGTTTGCCGTCCCCAAGTCGATTTTTCTCAAGTTGTCTGCTGTGGTGTATATCCCATCTTCCAGCTCTTTTGGCGCCGATGGAAATTCTGAGATCACCTCGTTCTCATCTTCATTTTCGAAGCACTGGGAGAGGTCTTTCATATTCTCGTGCTCTCCTTCCTTTGAGAATGTTATCATATGGCAGGTACGAGCTCGTTTCCAAGCTCGATGCTGATCTAGACTTTCCCTCGCAGTGTAGGTTTCTCTCGGCTCATGCTTTCGTGGCAGGGCTACCCTCCAACTATCGGATAGAGCAAACATGCCTTGCTGATACTGATCTTCAACCCAGTCTTTGAAGGTGAAGCAGTCTTCAAGAGGATGTCCCACTATTCGGTGGTAGGAGCAATAATCCGGGTGATGGACCTCGTTCATCTGTTTGGGGTATCGAGACACCGGGAGCGTCATCATTTGATGCTTCATGACAAGGTTGAATATTTTCCTTGTCTTGTCTTGAGGGAAAGTGTACTCCCGACTCATCTTCTTCATAAAAGACGGGTTCCAGCTGACTTTTTCTCGCTCGCGTGGCTTCTTGGATCTGCTTCGCTGTTTTTGAATGCCGTCCCTGTTCTTCACCTTGATTTTGCTTCTACGTCGGGCTTTTTTCTTGCCACGAGAGCACACAGCGGGCTGGGGGTGAGGGGCATCATCGTCTTCACCTTCCGTAACCTGCTGAATGATACGTTGCGTCCTGGCTTTCTCGTAAATGGCCATTTCGCGGCTATGGTCATCCCGAACCTTTTGACCCGCTTCTCTTATTAACTTGTCAATATGTTCTTCGAATGACGGGCTTGGTATTCTCACGGCGGGATCTCGCTCTGGTTCGACATCAACGCCATATGAAAATGCATTCGTTTCTCCACCGGAATTATTTATGACATGGCAGCCATGTAATCTCTCCCTTTTATTGGACCGAACGTATCCAAGGCCAGTCATCTCTATTCTCCCATTGGGCATCTTCCACTGAGTCCTGGGAACGTTCCAAATCTTGTTATAAAACTGGGTTTGTCGAGCGGTCTGCTTGAAGGGTACACCTTGGCATCTCAATAGCCGTTTCAGTCTCTCTACATGGTATCTGGGCAGACGGATTGGTTGAAGCCTGTCGAGCGCAGGTTCGGCACCGTGCCATACCTCTTTCTCCACTTTAGTCTCCATGGATTGGTAGAAAAGGATCGCCTTTTCACCTCTTTTCTTAGGAGGGACGTAGAAGGTCTGCAGCTCTTGCACGCTGTACGTATCAAGTGCATCAAGTTCTTTGTAATGCCGCTGCGGAACCATGGTAATTTGTAAACTCTGGTCAGCTCCAGCAAAGGTCTGCATTGACGGGCGGATGGAGAACACTACGTTGGCCTCTTCCTCAGAGTCACTGCCAAAGACCAGAATAGGAGTAGATGGTCCTGGCCTGTTGCCTTAGGGTTATTCGGAGTAGACCATCTCTTCTTCCTCCTCAGTATCGCTCCCAAAGATCGGGATAGTGGCGATGGCTTTTTGTTTATTCTTTGGTTTGCGACATCTTTCCATGTCTTCGAAGTCCAGTAAGAAGTACTTGGCGTCTTCATATTTGCGGACCTCATTTACGGAGAATGGGTTCAGCTCCCCTGTAAATGTGTACTCGAGGCCGTCCTTAAAGTACTTCATACACTGATGTTGTGTAGAAGTGATGATGTTGTACTCATGTAACCAAGGCCTGCCGAGCAAAGCGTTGTAGCAAGTCTTGGTGTCAATAATATGGAACTTTATGTCAGTGACGAGCAGCCCGCAGCGTAATGTCAGTATTACAGACCCGAGCGTTCGTGAAGACTGGGGTCCGCGCTTTTTGGTTGTATTCCTCCAGTGCATCGATGTACTTTTGCAGACTCGTATGATTGCCGTCGAGCTGCACGGGCTTCTTGGCCTTCTCCTTTTTCTTTGAAGTCTTCGGAGGCTTGGCCTGGAGGTTTCGGCTGGATCATCATCCCCACCATTTCTTGGAACAAAAGCGCCATTTGTTTTATATTATCCGCTTGTTCTGCGGCCTCTTTATATTTCTTTTCAAGCACCATTCGTAGGAAATCGGTGCTGGTATCCTGCTCCTGGCGTTGTTCCAACGATGTTTCCGGGCTTTCTTTCTGTCCAGTGAGTGCGGCCATCATTGTCAACATCTCCTAGAGCTTTTGTTGTTGCTCCTGAGCCTTTGTCACAGACCGTGTAAGCGGTTGATGACACGCGAAAGTACGACTTTCCTCTTTCCCGGAAACCATGTACACTGTGTGTATTACCATGCCCCCAGACTCGGGGCGTTTGAGTCCACTGCCCTTGAGATTTTCCGTAGGTGGTGGTTGATTCTCTGGCCTTCTCTTTCTGTGGGAGGCCGAAGTTGAGGGGGCCGTTGCAGCAGGTACCTATGTGGACGAGGCCTTCCATTGTATGATGGCGGGGTGGTCCTCCTCCTGCCGAGCCTTCTTTTTCTCTAGTCAGCGAGAGTAGTTCTTGTCAATTACAGAGTCTTGGACTTTCTGCCGGACCCTGTGGATTTTGGAGGACAGCCGCTGAGGGGGCTGTTCCAGCTTAGCCTGCACCGTGTTTTCAACATGTGGAGGCGACTTCTTCAGTACAGCGATTGGAGAGTTCTTTCTCACCCTCCTGAGCAGTTCGAAACTGTTCCTAGTTGGAACAGCGGCATCAACTTCCACCGTTGGAGCTGGTGGAGTAAGTCCAGAGGGGGAACTTCCCCCAGCCTTCCTTACCCGGCGCCAGTGGCGACGTAGAGCATGTCGTGCAGATGGGATCACCTTTGTTGTGGAAAGGCTGCTGGTGGTGCTAGCCTGTCGAAGACTGACGTCCGTTGAAAGAGAACGTCTAACCGGTCAAATACTGACTTTAGAGTTGGGGAAGCACTTGTAAAGACCTCGCCCGTAGCAGGAGTTAGAACGGCCAGTTTTGTGAAAACCGATCCTCTAGAAGGAGAATCCCCTTTGACGGCTTCGTCTGTCGGAATAGGAATGGCTATCTGCTTTGGGATAACCCCTTCAGGTATCGCGAGCCTTTTTATGGGCCCACTTGAGCTTAGGCTCAACTTGTTGAAAACTGAGGCGCTGGAATTGGACGACCCGTTGAGAGAGTCCGTGGTAGTTGCAAGCCGATCGAAGACCGACTTCTACGGAGCTTCCTGTGACGGCACCGGGGCGCTGAAGCTTGTTGGCGGGATCATGGTCCCAAAGAACAATCCAGTGGTGGCCTGAGTCACCTGCTCTACTGGCATTGCAAAGATGGAGGCCGCTTGAGGCCTATAAGTCACTCCTCCAGTAGGGATGGAGTGGAAGTTGCTGTTGTAATTGGTGTAGTTGGAAGCCATCGATGTCATCTTCTCTTCTGCGTAGGAGCAAGACACCAAATCTTAGTATCTCGAATCCAGGGGCAACCATATTAAACCGCGATTCTTTCGCGAACACGACACACGAAGTATGGAGTGGAAAGAGGAAAAGGTCCCATCGAGTGTGCCAGAATCTGTTTACCGCCGAAAATCGGGAAAGGCAAACGTCTTTCCCGTATTTGGGGGCAGATGCTATTTGGTTTTATCTGTCCACCTCTCCGAAGATGCCAAGTTGATTTATGGCACCGCGTATCGAAGGTTTAGACAGATGCGGCCGTTGTAGCAGACTTCGTCAGATTCCCCTCGTTGTGAGGGGTTTTCTGATTTTGGGGATGCTCTTCCCTGTAGGCGCAAGTCCCTGCGGTTAATTACGTTACCGTATCGTGGTAACCACTTTCTCCTGCTCCAGAAGGTCACTTCGTGTCGTGTGTGTTTGTTATATTTTTGGTTACCCTTGGATTGTATACGAAGACTAATTTGTGTTGTCGCCTGTAGGGCATGGGTTAGTCCAAATCCGTATTTTCTTAGATTTGGGTTTGGTTTGATTTAAGGATCGTCAATCTCATTTGGGATTAAGATCGACTTAAATATTTGTTAAGGATACGTTAGTCCGATCTTGGAATAAGATCTACTTAACTGGGTTTAGGATCATTCTTGATCCAACAAAAGAGCATTTGGGCTCAATCGATTTAGTTTGGGGACGTTATGGTCCGTAGGGGTTTAGTTTAAGGACGTTGCGGTCCGTAGCTAGTTTAAGGACATTGCGGTCCAGAGCTAGTTTAAGGACATTGCGGTCCAGAGGGATGTGCTCACGGGTTTGGGAATGCACCAAAGAGCTGTTGGTTGTCAGGATCTTCTATCTCTCTGAAGACGTTGAAGAATTACAACGACATGTATCAAAGGTATGGAGAGATATACTCTTTAACCGAATTCCAGATTGAAGGGAAAGATCATGGTGGAATGAACACTATTTTAGATACCATCTGCTAGGACATCATTAATCATCTTTGGAACTAAGATCGATTTGGGGAGACCTGAGCATAGGAAGACTCGGTTGAAAAAGGGTTTTGGTCTCGCAAGACTTGGCTATGTTTAGGCCAAGGTTGACCTCTCATAGTGTTAAACACTAACATTTGCTTGGAGCTCACATGCTCCCACTTGATGCTCTAAAGCAGTGTTAAACACTGAAACTCTGGGGCGATCACGTGTGGCACGTGAGACGCCTAAAAATTTTCGTTGTATACTTGGCTCCAAATCCTCAAGGTGTTGCAAAACGAGGAATTATGCCTGAATAAGCGAGCACATTTGGTAATCGGTTGGTTGGTAGCTCAAGAAGTATTAACGGACGCATGAAGAATGTGTGAGCAATTCCGTCTAAAATATTCACCGACTATAAAGTACTTTAGAAGATGGACAAGAGTATAATAGCTTGAATTGACTTCTCTAAGTGTAAGGATGTCATTTACACATACGTAAGGGTATATGATCGATATTTGGAAGAAAGATAAGGAGGAAGACTAAAGGCGATGTTTTATTGAGAGGTGATGTAATTTCGGACATATTTTCATGACCATTAAGATAGGGCTCATGAAAACTGAAAAACTAGTATTGTTGGAAACTCTTATTTTCAATTTCTTACTTTTATATGTTCTTATCTTTATATGTAACTTTCATCTTCTTTCTTTTATTATAGGATTTTGTGGGTATAATCCGCTGAAAACCCTCAGAAGACAACACTCCTCCTACTAGGGACACCTAGAGGTTTACGGGCTTGTTGGACGTGCTCAGTGCAATCATGTTGCCTACGAAAGTGTGCTACTTAGGTTTTTCTTTTTCTTTTTCTCTCTCTCTCTCTTGAATAACTAGTTTGCTCGGGCTGATCAAAGTTAAGTTTGGGGGTATTTGTTCAATCGAAAATAACGCACATTTAATATAACATTTTCCTTACTTTTCTTAAATATCTAAAGGTGTTTATTATAAATATAGAACATATTTGGGTTTATCTACAAAATACTATTTACCATATGTTTATATATTATAATTAACATTATGAAGGAAAATATATACATATAACATTTATATAATATTTTTATTATATCATATCAAATAATCTTAATCAAATTGCTTAAGAGATTTATTACCATATAAAATGATTAAGATTATATCTCTATAAAAAATATTACTAACATTATTCATGAAGATATTGTGCAAGATTTAGCTCAGGTAAGGAGATCGGAATATCGAGATGTCAGAATCAAAAATCTGCCGATAAAGTTAAATAAAATCGTAGAATCAATACTGGCAGAGACTGAGAGAAGATATGAAGATTCCAGATATCACAAAAATCTCCATGTGTCAATATGATGCTACAGAAGAATTTTCATCAACTAAATCCTCCAACCCACCGCGGTTCCGCGGCCAAAACATGCAATTTGTGGCGGATTCGTGGCCGTTCTGAGGAGTTAGGGTTTGGGATTTTGTGGGTAGGATCTTCTCAAAAAACCCTCACATATGACATCTAAGGTTTGTATCTTCTGTAGCTATATAAAGGACCGAGAGTTAAAGTTAGAAATCATCACCTTTTAACACGAAGCAAATCACCATCAAAGAACAAGATATCCACGACAAGTCCGCGATTCGACGTGATAAAACGACGTGAGTATCGACGGAACATCTACTTTCTACGAAGCAGAGATCGAGAGAAACTTCTTCTTCTTCTTCTTGTAATCTAAACTTATAGGATTTGTATTTGTGAAGTTGATTAATAAAGGTAGATTATTAGATTAATTATTTCGCATTTTTACTTTCTGTATTTTACAATATGATCTCCTTCTCTATCCTTTCTTCTTCTATCTCCATCATGCACGAGTAATTTTCCGCTTGATAGGGTTCGTAGGATTAGGGTAGAACAATGGATGAGAGAATATTTTAACTTCATTTACGTCTTATGAAATTTATAAACTTTAGCAAAAGAATCTTTAACATCCTAATCGGGTGCGCTATCAATTTATTGATAGTCTTGACCTCGATTTGAGATCAGATTAACAATTTTTTTATTAAGGGCTAGACATGAATAGAGATCAATGAAAGGACAAGGGTCGATAATGGGGAAACCCTAGTTTCTTTCAAAAACCCTAATTCTCATTCATCACTATCAATGTAGTTTTAAATATAACAAAAGATAAAAGGAGTCATCTTTATTAGTCATCCATGACTACTAAATCCTAACGAATCCTACAAGCCTTTTCCCTATAAAATCTATATCCGTATTTAAACTAGATCTTAAAACTATAAATATTCTACATCCGTATTTAACATAGATCTAGAATCTAAAACTATTCTCCCTATTCTTTTATTCTAATCAACTCGTCTAAAGCAAGTTTAAAAGTTCCACGCATCCCTGAGGAAGACCCGTACTCATCTCGGCTAGCTACATGCGACACCGTTATTGATTGCGGTTATTCTACACATGCTCTTTCACAGGTCAATCACGTAGCCCCTGTGTTCGAATCCCCTCAGGCACAATATATTTTTTCTAAATTTTCTTTTAAACTTTTTGGAAGCCCAAAAGTTTACACGTGTACTACACATAGAAATGAAAAGACAGAAAAACAAACATATGCAAAATGATATATACATCGACTTGGACACATGGCCAAGATCCGACGGCTCCCCTCCACCACGGGACAGTCGAGATCCTCTTTACGACCAGCACCGACGGTCGGTCCGTAGGGGATGAGCCACATGCTTTGCACAAGTGACTCTTCCCCTACCCCCATCACCCCTGCACAGTTTGATTTTTCTGAAATTAAACAGAGACTTCAATTTCACCTTTAAATCCAATTTTAATGCATTTTAATTCATTCTTTCAATTCCAAAACCCTAATTCCACACTATAAATACAACCCCGTGACTTAGCATTTCCTCATTCTGAAAAATCTATCCAAAATCCTCAAATTTTTCTAAGTACAAGAAGAGTATAAGTGGAGTTAGCCAAAGACCAACTTCCGGTGAAGAATCGAGCAAGTTCCGGCGACTTCGCGACGCCATGGCGACTACCCCGTCTTCTTCTACCTTCTCTTCACCCATCTAACTCGTAAGTCCCTTCTAATCCTTCCCCTTCTCCTCTAAAACTTTTTTTTCATAAAATATGTCGCAAGTGGAGTTAACACCGACATCTTCTTTTTAAACCACTAAAACTACACTCTTTCTTACATTTTCTTCAAGCATATTCTTACACAATGTTTATAATTACATAACTAAGATTTATAACAACTTTCACCCTAAAATACCATGAATCATAACCTTAAATTAACTTTTACGCTAAAATACCATGAACTTCATGTATTCATCTTTTAGCTCTTTTGATAATCATACCTTTAGAAAACTTTACGGGGTAATGACCTACCCCTCACATACACACATGTTTATATAGCACGATGTCCCTTGAGCTTCCTTTTGGTATCATATTACATTAAAATACCATGAACTATAAAAACTCAGTTTTCTTTAGAATTGTATTATCAAAACTTTTTGCAAATATGCCTCTACAACTCTCTTTAGGGGACCCGCTATTGGATGGTGTAGATTATCGCACATCCTTAGGCTAATAGAGCGAGATGCAAATCTCCTCATGGAGCATTCAGTCTCGAAAGATTTTTAATATGATTTTTAAGAAAAAACTAGATTTTCTACTTAATAATAAAATTAATTTTTAATAATTATATAAATATTATCAAAACACATAATTCCAAGATATAATAAAATTCCATGTTTTCTAAAAACAGAAAAGAATGACAAGTATCATCAAAATACTTTCAAGTTATCCAAAAGTCAAGCTTTACAGTAAAATAGCTTGAACTATCCAAGCTAAACTATTATCACTAAAATACTTCACATTCTTAAAATTCACAATTATGAAAACCCTAAATACTATAATATAAATAACTTCTCGAGGCTATTTTGAAACTATATATTAAAAATATTTTTCATACAACCCCCTCGAGCTATATAAAACACTGTTAAGGAATATAGTAAATATAACTTTAAGTGGGATCAATTCTCTTGAGCCTCAGGGAGCCGGAGAAAGTGTGTGTTTGCCTATTTAAGGTAGAAAAACTTAACGGTGTTATCAATGGTAATTTTCTTAAAAAAAGACACAAATCCTGCCGTCCATGTGCAACAATTACCGATAACACCCGAACCTAACTCAGGATCCAAATCAGTTTAAAAGGTCAGACTCAAGTCTGAGTCTAAATCAAATCTGAGTCTAACTCAAATCAGAATCCAATTCAAACATGAATCCAAACCTTAACATGTTTACTTGGACTTGACCTAAATACCAGAATCATATCAACATGTAAATATGATTTGACTTGACCGAACCATGGCTATAACTTGACTTGATTACATGCCTACTTCTTTACATCCTGAACCTGATTACATGAACAACTTGTATCCATGGTCTCGGCAAGTTTGATAACTATAATTCAATACAATACATTACGGGGTTTAAAGGGGTAGATTGGTACAGAATGTGGTAAAAATGACACGATGATGGACACTAAAAGACCCCTACATGAACTCTTATGTCGTTGTTCCGTGGGTTTTGACGGGGCCTTATACTTACATGTTACCATAGTCTACGGGATAGTTGGACTCCTCTCATATACACTGACACATTCTGTACCAAGCTACAAAAAACTACGTTAGTATAACAAACATATACCTGTATAATTACCAGTTCATTCTCTTTACTTGTTCAATTCTATTCTTACTTCTGAGACTTACCGAATGCTAGTTCGCTGACGACATTCATGTTTCTTTCTTTCTTTGGAATATTCGTCGGGATGACCGGACTCTCAGGAGATCGAGCCCAGGTAGAACGACTTGGACCAGTTCACAGAGCAGCCAGACTTCTAGCTTATCCTTGTACTTACCTTTCATTGTATATGCCACTGTTTAGGTATTGCTTTATATCCTTGTACTTTCCTTTTCAAAGCAATGTATTGTAATGACGCATGTTAATAAAAGTTGCTGTTTATTTTACATCTCTTGTTATTCTTGTGCATTTTATTTATATTGCTTATTTACGCTTAACGTGTTTACTTTTGAGTAAATACGTCACGTTCCCGTTACGTCTCCTTCTCCGAACACTGGAAAGCGGGGCGTGACACTGCCGGTTCGAAACTCCGCGACGGATAATCTCGGATAATGGACCAGCCTATAGAAGCCACAAAATAAGCCTCTTTGCACAGCAACACAAGATAGACTGGAGATACTTCTCAGTCTATAATTCTCGGGCCAATGGTCTAGCTGAAGCATTTAACAAGACCCTGACCAAGATTATAAAGAAGACAATGTCCAGAAACCAGAAGGACTGACACGAAAGACTGCATGAAGCACTTTAGGCGTACCGAACAACGTTCAAGACGGCCATAAATACAACACCATATGCATTGGTGTTTGGCACTGAAACAGTACTCTCACTGGAGATAGAACTCCCCTCATTACGAGTGGCAGTTAAATACGAGCTAACGGAAGAAGAAAATGCTCATCCTAGACTAGAAGAACTTGATGCTATCGACGAGAACCACTTTGTAGCACAACAAAATCTAAAAGTTTATAAGGTAAGGATGACGTGATCATATGAAAGTCTAATCAGACCGAGAACATTCCGCCAAGGCGAACTCGTGTTGTTTGTCAAAAGACCAATGATTCCCAATCGTGCAAAAGGGGGAAGTTCGAGCCAAACTATGAAAGCATGTACATCATAGATAAGGTTTACCAATGTGGAGCTTACCTGCTCATGGATATGCATGGAGAAAGGCCATTTCGGCCAATAAACAGACGATTCCTAAAAAAGCACTACGCTTGAAGAGTCATGAGTTAGGTCAATGATAAATGAAGACTCCTAGGTCTACTCTCTATATTCTTGAGTCAAAACTCTGAAAGTCGTATGCGTCCCATTATGCAAATGTTGGACCACTATGTCCTTAAACTGATATCAGACCGAAATGTCCTTAAACTATCATTCTGTCCTGAACACGGGAATGTTGGACCGAAACGTCCCTAAACTAATATGTTACCCCACATATTCTTTATGGTATCATGATGATGGACCGTAATATCCTTAAACTATTATGTTGCCCTACTATGTTCCCATGGACCAAAACGTCCCTAAACTAATGATGGACCGTTACGTCCTTAAACTGGTATCGGACCGAAATGTTCATAAACTAATGATGGACCGCTACGTCCTTAAATTGGTATTGGACCGAAATGTTCCTAAACTAATGTTGGACCACCATGTCCCTAAGCTGGAAAGATGGACCGAAATGTCCCTAAACTAATATGTTTGGCCCTACGATATGGGTCATATAACCAGTCGTATACAATCCACGGGCATAAACAATCCATACCTCTTCCAAGTCCCTACCGGCCAGGAAGCTCTACCAATGATGCAGTCCTTCGAAAAATGTCGTGACCTACAGTTGATAGTGCGTTACCGTACGAACCGCCTGTCTCCTCGAGCAATGTTGGATGATCTATGGCGAGGTAAAAAAAGGTACGTCCATGAGCAAACGGGCACGGATGAAAACCTGAAAGGGCTCCGTGAGTAAAAAACAGTAAGGCTACCGGTGAGCTTGTGAAAACTTGGGAGGGCGCGAACTCATTGAAAGAAAGAAAAGATGCATTTGCAAAGTCCTCTCAAGTTTATAAGAAGAAAACACATGCGACTCACAAAGGAGCAACACACTTAGGAATCCATATGTTTCCTGGGAGAAAATACACTTACGAGATCCCCATGACTCATAAGGAAAATATACCCTCTGTAAGACCCTCACGGCTTATAGAATTCAAAAGCTTTAGGTTATAAGGATCTGAACATGTTCCTAAGCCATCATAACCCCACACAATTTATGCCTTACAAGTGGTCTAATATCGAATCTTGTATACAATCCACGGGCGTAAATAAATATATTCCCAACCAAATCCCACAAAAAAACGAGAAATATTGTTCGACAAGGTGAACAACACTTGCAAGTCTCCTCGACTGGCAAGAAGAAAGTACTCTTGTAAGATCATTACAACTTACGAGGGTAAGATACACTTAGGAGCTCTCACGACTCCTAAAGAGAAAATACACCTATGAGATCCTCACGACTCATAGGGAGACATACCTTTATGAGACCCTTACAGCTCGTAAAGTCAAAAAACCCTTAGTTAGCAGGGATCTAAATCTGTTACCTAAGCTACCATTGGCCGAAATTGGCAATGGTATATGATGAGTCGCTCCTGGCAATATTCCAGTTGTAGCGATGCTGATGCCAAAGCTGGTATCAAACCTCAAGTTTCCAACTCATAACAAAATTGATGAGTATAAAAAAAAAGAGAAATAGCCGAAATAATGGGGCAACTCGCAATAAAAAATAGCGGGTAAAAATAAAAAATAAATAGCTGAAATGGTTAGGCACCGTGAATAAATAGCCGAAACTATTAAAAGCTGAAATGATAGAGCAATAGCGGATAAATAAAAAATTATAAATAAAATAAAAATTTCCGCCCAACAAG
The DNA here is from genome assembly GCA_030015575.1 of Agapanthus africanus. Classification (NCBI taxonomy): domain Eukaryota; kingdom Viridiplantae; phylum Streptophyta; class Magnoliopsida; order Asparagales; family Amaryllidaceae; genus Agapanthus; species Agapanthus africanus. Next base: position 15,962,476 of record JASDDO010000026.1, on the reverse strand, counting down.
CATGTCAATACTGGCTCTTGTATACAATCCACGGACACAAACAGCTGAAAATGGGCAATGTACTCTACTGAATGATACCAAGTAAGGAACGCTCAGGAAATATTGAAGTCTCAACGGTGCCATATAAACTCAAAGACTACCAAGAGATATTTCTTCCCCCAAAAAATTTAGTGGCAGCTTCTCAAGAAAAGCAAAAGCGGAGTAATGGCAAAATCTTAGCTCCAACTCGATGTTCTTTCTCGTTCCAGTAAGGTGCAGATGCAACGTCAATAAAGGCCAAAAAGATCAAATCAAAGATGGATTAAAGGTATATTCCTAACTCCAAGTCTCGATGGCAATATATGCGACCTAAAGACCAATTCGACGTCTCTCTTACTCCAGCAAAGTACAGACGTGGTGTCAACAAAGCTCTAAGGAGCCAAAGCAAAAGGGGAGTCATGGAAAAATCCTAACTCTAGATCTCAATGGAAACATCAACAGCCTAGAGATCATCTCGACGTTCCTGCTCATGCCAACAGGATGCGAACGCAACATCAACAAGGACTAAAGGGTCAGATCAAAGTGGAACAATGGCATATTTCTAGCTTTGGATCTCGATGGAAACATCAACAGCCTAGAGATAATCTCAACGTTCCTCCTCATGCCCACAAGGTGAAAATGCGACGTCAATATAGACCAAAGGGTCAAATCAAAGCGAAGCGGTGACATATTCCTAGCTCCGGATCTCAATAGCAATATATACGGCCTAGAGATCATATGGATGTATATTCTACTTCAACGAAGAATCGACGCGATATCATCAAAGCAAAAGCGAATGGATGGCATATTCCTAACTTCAGGTCTCGACGACAATACATGCAAAGCCTAAAAACCACTGGATGTCATCCCACCCCAGAAGGGTGTGATCATGACTCATCGGGGCTCCAAATAGAGCCTAATCTCAAGTAAAGTACCATGGCAATACCTAACGCTATATTTTCCGATGGTAATGTGGATATTCCAACCTAAGAAAATTACTTGAAGAAGTCGTGTCTGGCCTCAGAAAGGAATAGAGGCACGAAAGACGTGTGGCTACTCAAGCCTCAACCTAAGTGACTGCATGTCGAGAAAATATCAGCCAACGCGACGGTACGATAGACTTAATCCAGCACCAAAAACCTAACAAAATTCTATATTGAAAAGGGTTATCTATATTTCACGTTAGGATACATCAGTGAGATCCTCTCGACTCGTAGGGAGAAAGAGTTTATGAGACTCTCACAGCTCATAAAGTTGAAAAGTATTTGGCAATGGAGATATAAACCCGTTTTCTAAGTCATCTCTTCCCTACAAGTAAGTCAATACTGATTCTTGTATAATATTCATACGCCACCCGTGATAAAATTGGTAAAGGAAGCCGCCATCAAAAAGAGAAAAGTGCAACTCCTGGGCCTCAGGGTTTAGAACTACATTGTTTAAGAATCGTGATTTGAGTCAATGGTAGATGACGGCGCCGGTGCCCTCTCACTATCTTCTCAGATTAAGATTCTAAAAGTTATATACGATACGCCAGCCCGAAATCAGTCATATACTCTGCACTACGGCGCCGGTGCCCTCTCACTACTTCACCTGCATATATACCTCTACGTCTAAAATTTCTGCTCAAAAGAGCCCAAAGTATCAAATGGCGGCAATACGCTTAAGAAAATGCAAACCAGTATTTTTTGGGCAGTATTTTTCTAAGCTCCCGACTAAGAATCAGACAAATGATGATGGTATTGAAAGCGTCTCAAAAATACCTTCGATTTGATATATTACGGGCATCATAACTTCTTTGGAATCAAAACTTATGAGCAAATATATTATGCGCGTATGGTCCGAACAATGCTCTACTATATGAAAGGATGCAATTTTAGTCACGGATCGGCTATAAGAAAGAGACATTCTCCACCCCTTCCCTTATAAATAAGAGGGGATATCTCTCAGAAAAAGAGATGATTCAATCCTCAAAGGAGCTTAGTTCTCCATACGAGCTTAGTTCTCCAAGCTAGGGCCTTAGTTGCCTCTGCATAATGTGCATATGCGCCAGCACCATGTGCTCCACGTGCGACGCTCGTGCGCCTGTACAGTGTGACTCATGTGCGCCCGCGCCGTGCACAACACGTGCGACGCAAGTGCGTAAGCGCAAAAAAGCCTTTTCGATAACTAGGAGTTTAAGCTCCAACATGTTCTCTCCCCTCATGAATGGGACATGGTTTAAAGGGTACATCCCTCCACACCTTCGATGTACGGCGTTATAATCTCTCAATGTTTTCGAAGGTGATGGATCCTGATGACCAATGAGTCCTCTTTTCATGTAAAGAGACCTCTTTCAAAATAAGGAGCTTAGTCTCCAAAGAGAATTCAATCATTATGGAAGTATAGGCTTTAAGGCATACGTATGCTTGTGCCATGTGCACCATGTGCAGCGCACATGCATCGGTCCAAACGAACACATGCGCTTGCGCCAAAATCAACACGTGCGACATACGTGCACCAGCTCAAATATGCCTTTTTGGCAATTCGGAGCTTAAATATGCTCTCCTCTCTCATGAATAGGACGTGGTTCAAAGATACATCGCTCCACATCTCTGATATACGGCGGTATAATCTCTCAGCGTTTTCGAAGAGGTGGTGGGTCCCAACGACCAACAATCCCTCCTTCATCTTCCCTTTGAAGCCTAGTCTTCACCAAATAGAAGCATACACTTCACTTGAAAGCTTAAGCTTTCATCAATAGGCTCACCTTATGTAATTGCGTAAGCGGACAAACGACAATGGTGTTCTCCAAATGCACACGTGTGATGCACGTGCATCCAAAAAGAATGAAAGACTTGAGTTTGAAGCTTTTGCTTCAAGTCTTTGTTTTCTCAAAAGTCAACAACTTTCCCATACAGATGCGCACCATAGATTTCTGATGAACGATGCGCATTTGACCTTAAGTCACATTTAAAAAGAAGTTTTCCTATACAGAAGTGCACACATAAGGAATTAGATAAAATAATGCATCTGATAACAAGTGCGCAATCACGTGATAACACGTGGGCAACCCTATGACTGATAGCAAGTGCACAACCCTATGACTGATAGCAGGTGCGCAACCATGTGATATTCACATGCACAACCCCCAACCGTAAGAGATGTGCATCATGTGATATGCATGTGTGTAGTCCATGATCACAAGCAAGTGTGCAACCCACATGATATGCACGTGCGCACCCTCATTAAAGATGATACATGTACATGCGCATATATGCACATGCCTATATGGACAGCAAGCCTTTGCTTGACTACTTATTTAAAATAAACTAAGTATAGAAGCTTATACTTATCATATATGATCCATTGAGCAACATATCAATGATGTCCAAATTGATCTTAGTCCTATATACGGCTAATGATCTTTCATCGATACCATCCAAATTGATCTTAGTCTTATATATGACTAATGATTTTTCATCCATGATACCCATATTGATCTTAGTCTCATATACGACTAATGATCTTTTATCCAAGCCGATCTTAGTTACATTTACGACTAATGATCCTCAAATCATATCGATATCCAAATTGAACTTAATCTCATATAAGACTAACGATCCTCCATTCCGATATGATCTTTTCGCTCATATACGGGATTTGATTCAAGGGTACATCTTTCCACACCTCTGATATACAGCGTTCTAATTCCTCACCATATTCAGAAAGGTGGCGGGTCCTAACAAACAGCTCCTCCTCTTTCATCCCAACTTGATGAGAAATATGAAATTTCATCAATACAGGGAATGTCCTAACCTTCACATTGATGCACCTCCATATTGATGTGCATACCCTTATATTGATACGCATCCCATATAGATGCATACCTCATATTGATACGCATCCCATATAGATGCGCATCTCATATCGAACCCCAGCTTTATACATATATGTATGTGTATATCTTTAAAGGAAATATAAATACCTTCAAATTGGATTGCATCCCAATATTGGGCACGTCCCATGTTACCATCGTTCATTTCGCAACATCATATATACACGTGCGTGTAAGATGAAAGATGGACTGAAATGTCTCTAAACTAATATTAGATCGCAATTTCCTTAAACTAATATGTTTGGCCCTACGGCCGATCTCCATATTGATCCCCGTATACAACCCACGGGTATCAAAAAGACATATTCTATCCCATGTTCCCCATGGACCACGATATTCTTAAACTAATATGTTTTGCCTTGCAGACTGTCTCCATATTGACTACCGTATACTATCCATGGGCTTTTCATATATGATCTAATGATCAGTCAAACCCATATACTCATTGTTCCTAAGTCGGTCTTAGTCTCATATATGACTAACGATCCTTAGATCAAATCTAAATATCCCATGAAATGATGGACCTCATTTATATGAGATCTGCGTCCTAAATTCAAAACCCCCAAATCCAATATATACAGATTTAGAGTAATCTGCGCCCTACGGGCGATGATAAATGTTAGACTCCGTATACAATCTAAGGGAAACCCCATATAAACAAATATAACACGACACGAAGTGATCAATTGGAAAAGGTGAAAGTTGTTATCGCTTTGCGATAATGTAATTAACTGCAGTGGTTTGCGCCTGCAAGGAAGATCGTCCGCACAATCAAAAAACCCTCCCATACGAGGGGGAATCTGATAAGTCACGCTACAATGGTCACATCTATCCAAACATCCGATATACGGTATCATAAATCAACTTAGTATCTTCGGAGAGATGGATGGATATGTTCCATATAGCATCTTCCCCCGCATTTAGGCTGGACGTCCTCCCGACGCCTTGGCCCCGTCTCCGGCGATAAACAGTCCAAATCCGTACATATTAGATTTGGGATGAACTTATATCGCATATCTCATATAAATGAGGCCTATCAGTTCACGGGATACTTGGGTATGATCTAAGGATCGTTAGTCGTATATGAGACTAAGATCAACGTAGAAGATTTGATTAAGGATCATTAGTGGTATATGGGACTAAGATCGACTTAAGTATCATGAGCATATGGGCTCAACTGATCATCTGATCGTATATGGATAGCCCATGGATAGCATACGGTAATCAATATGGAGACAGCCCGTAGGGCATAATACCAGTTTAAGGACATAGCATTCCATCCTTCAGCTTGCGCGTACGGGTATATATTACGTGGCGAAGTGAATGATGGTAATATGAGAATGCACCCAATATTGTGGGAAGATCCGATTTGAAGGCATTTATATTTCCTTCAAAGATATACATATACATATATGTATGCTTGGGATGGTACACATCTAAATGTGGTGCGGCGCGCATCAATATAAAGTTAAGGCATTTCTTATCTTGATGAAATTTCATATCTTTCAAGAAGTTGGGACCAAAAAGGAGTCATTGGTTGTTGGGACCCAGCACCTCTCTTAAAACGCTGAGGAATTACAACGTCATATATGAGAGGTATGGAAGAATATACGCTTGAATCAAATCCCGTATATAAGGGAAGAGAATAAGGGAAGAGAATATGTTGGAACTTTCTGGAAAGGGCTTCTATATTTTATCTAAGGATCAACTTAGAAGGTATGGTTTAAGGATCGTTCATCTTATTTTAGATTAAGATCTACTTAGAAAATATGTTTTATTTGACCATAGGAGCACATATGAGAAGCAAAATTTTCAATACTTAATTTATTATAATTAAGTAATCAAGCAAAAACTTGTTGGTCGTGTGCGCACGTACATTTGAGGTGCGCATATATATGTAACTTCTTTAAAGAGGGTGCACACGTGCATATCACGTGATTGTGCACTTTTTTATGGTCGGGAGACTGCACACGTGCATACCACATGGTTCGCACTTATTATCAGATCAAATTCACATCTGCGCTCGTATAAGTGCGCACGTATTGAGAATTCAACATTTTCATTTACGCACACGTGCATGTCACGTGATGCGCACATCTTCAGGGGCATTATTTTCCCCCATGCACACACGTGGGTATTACGTGATGCGCAAGTCTGCATAAACATTTATTATCAAGTGCATACTAGGATCAGGTGTGCACTGTTCATCAGAAAGCAATGGCTTTCAAAAAGAAACATAAGTTTCTGTTCATTGATTTTTGGGTGCATCTATGGTGCACATCCAAATTTATGAACGTGTAATGTTCTGCATAAAAGGTCTTCTATTCAAGTTTTAGATCTCATGATCGATCTCTCATAAATAAGTCAAAACTTTTAATATGAAGAGAGACAGGTCATAAGATCTTTTGACCTTATTTAATGAATCGATAGATTCAACAAAAAGCAAAGGCTTCTATGATGAAAGAGAACTATTTCTCTTTTTTTTAATTTTCTTTACCTTTCTTTGAGGAAAAAGGAGGTGATGAGTTTGAGAGAATTCTTTCTTCTCACTAATGAGGGGGTTGGTTCCTCTTAATTTCTGTATATGAGGCTCTTATTTATAGGAGAGGAAAAATTAGGATATATTCCTAATTATTAGATTTGTTTTAATCTCAATTTTATTTTAAATTTATTTAATTGATTCATATCAATTAAAGGTGGTATATGCACCGTTGGATTAAGATCCACCAATCTGTTTATTAAGCTATTTTAATCAACAAAAGATTTTTCTTCTAAATAAAGATTTAAATATTTATTAACAAGATTTATTTCTTATTAGAAACGTTTTTTCATGGGGTGCACTTGCACATGGTTGAATTATAAGGAATTGGAACAAGCGCACATGCATCGCACGTGCAACATGCCATTTAAGTGGTAGTTTTGCCAAGTGCGCACCTAAGTGGTGTGCTCTATTTTAGCCGATTTACTTTGTGCATGCGCATGTGCATTGCATGTGGCGCATGGCATTTGATGGCATTTTTGCCAAGTGCGCATCTGTATTGGGTGCGCACAATTTTGTAAGTTTTGAGCCAAATTTTTTTTTCAGGAACAGCTGTAAGATGCACCTCCTTTAAACGGTTCCAAGACATCGGCCGATAATCTAAGTTTCACATTACGAGCTTTCGCAGCAAACGCTGAAAATTGAGCGTCAAATCTTTGCCACTCATCACCATCAGCGGGATGCCGTAAGAATCCATCCTTCTTGTGACCATCCACATGCCATGTCAAATATTCGGCGGTTTAGATGACAAAAATAACCTCTGTAGTTTTTTCTTAATAAAAAAAACGTAACACCTTCACCGGAATTTTAAAAATTGACTCCTCGTCCCTCGGGGGCTGTTTAGATAAGATCCACCTCGATTCCCCACAAGTTCTACACTTATTAAGTTTTTGTCATTATCTGTCGTGAATAATATGCAGTCATTTAGACATTGATGGAGAATTAATTAGTCTCTCAAATTTAACCGCAAATACAGAGTTAATCAGTTGTGATACTTACTGATTGATCCATAGGGAGGCGTGAGAATTCTAATTAATTTTAAAACGAATTAAATAAAAGATTGATTTATTTAATTAAATTAATTAAAAAGAAAATAAGAGAAATTAAAATGCAATTTTAAAAGATAAGATTCAAATAAATAGAAAGGCCTAGGGTTTTGAATTACCTTTACTAATCATGGTGTTTTATAAGATTTCTATTCTTTTCTACTTTCCATATTTAAATTCATTACCTAATAATTGTAAGAAAGTATAGAGAATACATTCATCATGATAAAATATGAATCAATTAAGAAAACATAAATTATATGATCATGGCAATACCCTATCAATCTATAAAATCATATAGCAATAAATTTAAATATCAAGTTCTAATTAATATAGCAATAGTTAGATCTACCCTTATACTTAATAAACTCATAGGTTGTCAATCAAAGGTTTATCTTATTTTTTAGGCATAGCCTAATCTACCTTATATTAACTAGGTTGAATCAATTATGATAAAAATTCTATCTTTACCTTTCCTAGTTAATCTTCAAGGTCGTCAATCTATCATGAGAATAACTAGTTTATTGGTGATAATATCTTTTCTTAAACAAAGCTTATGGTTGTCAATCATGCATCGATTTATTTAGTTTATTAGCATAGTATCAAAATGACTTAATTTAAATCAAAGAGATTCATCATGAAGTGCAAATAGAAAGGAATAGAGAAAAGAAATCAAAAACAAATCATAGTAAGTACAACTCAAGAACCCTAGAAAATAAATTAGCTATTCATAATAGAAAAAAGAATAAGCAAATAAACTGTAACGACCCTAAAATTCCTATACAAATTTTTTTCAAATATTTTTCAAAATCCAGAAAGGGGTATTTTAGCTTGAGCATAAGATATAAGTAGTTATTTTGCTTTTTAATTACAAGTTAAAAGAATGTAATAAATCCATTTTTAGTGTACAAAAATTTACTTTAAAATTAATGTATACTTGGAGTATTTACTTTTGCTGCTATCACTTTAAGTAATTAATTAGCTCCATAATTACAAGAAGGAGCTTGTACCTCATTGGTAATACCTTGCACTGCTGAACTAAGCCATCAGAGTTGAAATCCCATACCCCACAATATTTTTAATATTGATTTTTTTTAAACCATTAGAATACCAAGGGTTTACACGTGCATGTCTCACAAAAACCCCCACTACACCCAAAAATGTAACATTTCCAGGAGTTAGATGAACCGTCGGGGGGATCCCAGTCGCCTGACTCGGCCAGGAATCGGCCAAATCGGCCTTGACTCGGCCGACTCAGTCCTCCGACCGAGTCACGGACGAGTCGGCCGATTCCGGCGACGGTCCTAACATGAAAGTTGTGTCTTTTCATATTCCGTATGCACCTGAAAAATTTCAGCCTCAGACCATTTCCAGAGCTCTTTTAAAACCCCAATTACTCCACTTTTAATACATTTATCACATTTTTCATTTTAACCTTTCATCTACCCTAACCCTAGCCTAACCCTATAAATACCATCCCTACCCTCTACCCTCTCACCCCAAACACTGAGCCAACTCTCTAAAATTCTCAAAAACTCTTGTGTGCAATCGAATTGAGCGAAAGGCGAAGCTCCGGCGAATTCGTCGGCGGAATTTCCGGCAACGACCGTAGGAACTCCCGGAGACGAAACGACACAACGGCGACTCCTCCCGATACACCTTCCTCTTATCTTTGATCGAAACCCGTAAGTCCCTTTTCTATCTCTCTTTCCTATTCTAAAAATACGAAATTACAAAACCCGACGGAATCGGAACAAATCCGATTTCCGATTAGGTTTTCTATAAAATTCCATTTCTCACTAATTTAATCATACTTAAACTTCCTCATATTGACTATTAAACACTAATCAAACAACTTGATCAAGTTTCATCACATGAAATGATAGCTATCTCAATTTATCGTATTTTTCACTTAAATACCACATTGTTTCAATCCTTTATTTAACTCCATAAAACTTGATATAAATTTAAATTAGATCACGAGGTAACGACCTACCTCCTCACACACTTACATACAACCTAACACGATACCATCAAAAACTCAGAATACGGGAAAACGAACATTTTCACTTAAATACCCTATACTAAATAAAACCATTTATAAAGGATTTAGTGTTAATACATAAATACCACTTATTAGGAAAAATACGATAAGTTGTGGAAATCAGTCGTTTATCTAAACCTGACTTTGTGGTGTCTAGGCTAGGCAAGTGAGAAAGGTAACTTTAAAAGGCCCATCTCACGGTGATTCGTGAGCGGATCCCTCCTTTCTTCACTTGTACTTACCTGGCCACAATTGGCGGTGAAGAGGCGATTTGAGGCATATCACAACTTGTCGCTTTAGACCAGTTAGGAATAGTCTAGTTGACTTAGGAGACCCTAAAGCATAGAATACGGAAAATTGACATCTTTACAAATAAATACTAATTACTTCATAAAACCGTTTTCTAAAGGATTTAGTATTTTACAATCTTTGCAAAGCGCCTCTACAACCCATTTTAGGGAACCCGTTCCGGATGGTGCGGATTATCGCACATCCTCGAGCTTAGTAGTGCGAGATTCAGACCTCCGCAAGGAGCATTCGGTCTCGAAAGATTTAAAGTACGACATCTTAAGAAAATGAGATTTTTAGAATATAATAAATATATTAAAATTATTTTTTTATACTTATCATTAAAATACCTATTTTTTTATGATATAAATATTCCACTTTTTCTAAAAAATCACAAGAATAAATTTTACACTAAAATACTATGAATTCCAAATAAATCAATATTACCGATAAATACCTTTATTTATGAAACTAGGATATTTTCATTAGAAATATCACAATATAAAATCTACATTCATTACAACCCTAAAGACGAATAATAAATGTTTGGGGTGTATTTTGAAAAGTATATAAAAGTAGTTTTTCATAAAAACCCCTCAAGGTTTATAAATTACCCTTAGGACCCTAGTAAATATAGGTTTAAGAAATAATCAAGAATTCGATTTACATTTCTAATTGTCTGACTCAGGTTTGAGTCTGATTATATCTGACTTAAATATGATTTAAGTACAATCTACAATCTACAATATTCCAATTCAATATGAACACATGAATCCATGATTCCAGTTATCAACCTATACAACTTGACTGAATCAAACCATGGATATTCATCCATTATCTAGTTATTTCATTTACATGATTATGCAGTTATATCCGTTTACTGATATCATGGTTTTGGTCAGTCATCCAACTATACAATACAATACAACAATTCAATCAAAACACTACGGGGTTTAAGGGGTAGATTGGTACGGAAGGTGTTAAAAGTGGCATTAGACGGTAAGATTTAAGAAACCTAGCATGAATCCAATTGTCGTTGTTCCGGGCCTTCTAACGGAGCCTTGTACTCTATATTATGTTTGCCCTGGTCTCTAGCATATAGAGACCCCTCTCGTATACAATGGCATTCTTCTGTACCAAGCTACAACAACAATGTTAACACTAAATACAACAATATAACAATATAATATAACTGTAAAAGCCATTCTCTCTCTTACTCTCTGTCTATTCTATATCTCCTCTTATCTTTGGGACTTACCGAGCGACCAGTTCACTAACGGCATTCTATTTCTTTCTTCTTTGAATGTCGTCAGGTGATTTGGACATGGCAGAGATCGAGCCATCTGCAGAAGACTTGGATCAGTTTGCTGAAAAACCAGAGCTTTAGTTTCATTGTATACATTTCCTTTCAGTACTTTATATTCCTGTTATGCCATTGTTTAGGCATCGCTTTATTTCAGTTGTATTTCCTTTTTATGCATTGTACAAAAGAATCACAACAACAACAACTGAGCCTTTTATCCCAAGCATAAGGGGTAGGCTACATGAACCAACATGAGAATCACGCCGGGTCCAACACATGAATCCTCTGTCTCCACTCACTTTTATCGAACAATATACTTTCATTGAGTCCTTTGGCAACCATATCATTTCGTATCACCTCCATCCATGTTTTCTTCGGTCTCCCTTTTGCCCTTTTGCCATTACCCATATCGAGAGTATCTATTCGTCGAACCGGTGCTTCCATAGGTCTGCGTCGCACATGACCAAACCATCTAAGCCGGTTTTCCCGCATCTTCTCCTCCACTGGTGCTACACCAACTTTTGCACGGATATCCTCATTTCGTACCTTGTCTTTTCTAGTGTTACCGCACATCCAACGAAGCATGCGCATCTCCGCTACGTGCATCTTCTGTGTATGATGCTTCTTAGGAGCCCAGCATTCTGTACCATATAATAAGGCAGGCCGAATAGCGCTCCGATAAAACTTCCCTTTCAATTTTAACGGAAAGTTACGATCACACAAAATCCCTGTTGCACTCCTCCATTTCAACCAACCAGCTTGGATCCTTTGATTAACATCACTATCGATCTCCCCATTCCTTTGGATGATGGAACCTAGATATCTAAACTGGTCGCTCGGTAATATCTCTTGCCCTTCCAATGTTATACCAATATGGTTTTGATTTCTCTGGCTACTAAATTTGCAGTGCATATATGCTGTCTTGGACCTGCTCAATCTGAATCCCCGAGATTCCAATGTTTGTCTCCATAATTCCAATTTGGCATTAACCCCTGCTTTCGTCTCATTTACTAGAACAATATCATCAGCGAATAGCATGCACCAAGGGATTTCATCTTGGATAGTTCTAGTAAGCTCATCCATTACGATGGTAAACAGGAAAGGACTTAATGCAGATCCTTGATGTAAACCAATAGTAATTGGAAAATCACTTGTTAAGCCACCGCAAGTTCTGACATTTGCCACTACTCCGTCGTACATATCCTTGATTATGTCAATATACTTGACGGGGACCCCCTTTTTCATCATTGTCCCCCATAATACCTCTCTAGGTACCTTGTCGTACGCTTTTTCTAAATCAATAAATATCATATGCAAATCTCTTCTCCTCTCTCGAAAGCGCTCGACAAGTTGACGAAGCAAATGAATCGCCTCTGTCGTCGATCGTCCAGGCATGAACCCAAATTGGTTCTCTGTTATCTTAATATCCTTCCTTAGCCTGTGTTCAATCACCCTCTCCCAAAGTTTCATGGTGTGACACATTAGTTTTATTCCACGGTAGTTTGAGCAACTTTGAATGTCACCCTTATTCTTGTAGATAGGTACAAGGATACTTTTCCTCCATTCATTTGGCATCTTTTTTGTCTGCCAAATCTTATTAAACAGATCTGTCAGCCATTTAACGCCTATTTCGCCTAAGCATCTCCAAATCTCGATAGGAATCCCGTCAGGACCAACCGCTTTTCTTAAACCCATTCTGTTCAAAGCTTCTTTAACCTCAGTAAGTCTTATTTTACGCATGAAATCACGATTTATATCTTGAGATTGAATGACAAGTCCATCCAAATTCTTAGTAAAGCTCTCATTGAACAATTTGTCAAAATAATATCTCCATCTTTCCTTGATATCCTCATCTCGAACTAAAACCTTCTGATTTTCATTTTTGACACACTTCACCGCACATAAGTCTCTGGTCTTCCTTTCCCGCATTCGAGCAATCCGGTATATATCATTTGCAGCCTCTTTAGTGTCTAATTTCTCATACACCTCCTTGTAGACCTTAGATTTAGCTTCCCGAACAGCTTTCTTAACTTCAGAGTATATATCTTGTCTCTTGTGTATTTACTTTTATATTACTTAGATTTGCTTAGCGTATTTACTTCAGAGTAAATACGTAGCGGACCAGTCCCGTCCCCTTCGCCGTATACCGGGAAGCGGAGCGTAACATAAACAAACTCCATATTAAGAATATCTATCAAAAATATCTTAGATCTCTCCCAAAAACTAAAACAATTAATTCATGGAGAGATGAAACCCCAAAAAGGCTATACAATACTATTTATAGGCTATTGGGAAAATCTAAGAGCAGGGTACAAAAGATACGAGAAGATACAAGATTGGCTAAAAGTTTGATTTTCCGAAACTTCAAAAATTCAGCTAAATTTCGGCCAAATTTAGGTTTTGGTCAAAATTTGGTAAGATTTTGTCTCCAGGTTTTTTCCATAGTTTGTTATTTGAGTTCTATAATCTTGTTCCACGCATTATTTTTGATATCTTCCACTCTTGTCTCTGTTTAAGCTTAAATAAGTCCACATCCGATGCACGTATTCTGTATTTTGCATACTTTTCCCTTTTAGCCATGTAATCTATAATAATTGACAAATAATTCCCGGAATAGTATAAAATAGACAAAATTAAGATAAATATGGTTATATAAATGTTCATTAAAATACACCAATCAGCTACCCCCACACTTATCTTTTGCTAGTCCTCAAGCAAAATTTAGGGTTTCAAACTCAAAACTCAAAACTAAAAATAATTCTAACTAAAATATACTCTTATGCTCATTTTTGCAGGTGTGCGATTGCACTTAGCATGTGTAATAAACCGTTAAACATCTAGGTGTCCCTAGTAACAGGAGTGTTGTCTTCTGAGGGTTTTCAGCAGATACTACCGACAAAATCCCAAAAAGGAAACAAAAACAAAAATAAATGAAAAATAAGAAATGAAAAATAAAGAAAGTAAAAACTATATACAGGAGAAAAGAAAAGAAAGAAAAAGAAAAAAGTTTTGAATTTTCACTAGTTTTCCAGCTCTCATGAATTTTCATCGTATTAGTTTTGTTCAACTCCAGAAATTTCATCATCCCTCAATAAAACTTCATCCTATTCTTCCTTCCTATATTTCCTTCAAATATCGATCCTACTCCCCTACATGCGTGTAAAATATCCCTACACTTAAGAATTCAATTCATGTTATACCAATGCCTTTGGGCCCTCATATTTTTATTTAATGTAAATATATGTGAATGTACCCACATACCTTTCAATGCGACTGCTAATGCTTCCTGTGGAACTGACCAACCGGTTAATGAATGTGTGGGTTTAAGTTAAGCTCGGTGTTTAGTTATGCTAGCCTTGCAACTATCTCGGATTTTCAGCAGTGACTCCCAAACCAGTTGGTCTCAGACACTAAGTAATGAAGCACTCCTACGACTAAAGTTTTGCTTGCCCTAAGTAATTACAAAACTAATTTATTTTATTTATATTATTTTTTTTTCTTTTTTCATGTACTTGGGTATTTATGCAAAGATATTTCTATGTATTCTCTACTAACTCAAATTTCAAGATTCATATAAGTGCAATTTGTAAGGTGTATATTTTCTAAATTTGAATTCTAGGTAAGGTATTATTTTTCAGACTTTTATCTATCATCAGATTCAATAATTTCCTTTAATCACACTCACCCTTTCGGATTTGAATTCATGATCACCTATACTAGTTTGATTCAAAAACTTTTTTACCTTTAAAAGATTAAAGAAGAAAAACTAAAAATAAGCAAAAAATTAAAAAATAAAAGAAAAACAATAATGTGTAAACCACCCCCACACTTATTTCAGACATTGTCCTTAATGTCGACCCCTTACTCATCTCTCTAATCTTTCTCTTAATTCAATAAAGAGTAATCGCTACAATGTTCCAACTAAACAGATATATAAAATAATATAGTGAAATTAATTCAGACAGACTTAAATCATTAAAATTAATAAATAAGAACAAACTTATAGAGCTTTAAAAAATTAGGAGATTCTTCCCTCATCAGGCCGATAACTGGCGGTGGCCATCAGCTGCTATACGATCTGATAATGGATTTATAGTTCCTGCTATGTACTGTATACTCTGCAATTTATTTCTTATTTTTATATTAGGTTTGGGAGTCAAACAAAAATGTAAAAATAAGTGAAAAAGAAAAGATGATTGTTTTTTTATTTAAAAGAAATTAAAATCTTAAAAAAATAATAAAAGAAGAAAAAGGAAAGAAAGAAAAAAATTAAATTTACATAACACTTTGGCTAATCTAAAGGTTAATATCAACCACTCAAAAATGTTGTATATGATCATGCAATAGTAGTAAAATAAATTATAGCAATAAATATCAATAAACACCCTAAAGTTGATATGCATAAAATTAGTATGGTGTTTATACATGGATGAACAAAAATGTGATTCATGTTTTGCCGAATAAACTAATGCGACAATAAATGATTTATGTCTAGAAAAATTATGTAACTGCACTAACGTGTCAATGTATTGGCTTATTGGATCAAAATCTTCGACATGAACATGCGGTACATAAATAAAAGATCTAGTTATAGAAATTAAAGGAACTTCTTCTATTAACATGGTAGGCTTTTCATCACATCTCTCGTCTAGCAATTCTGTTTCCTTCTCCTTAAATTGACTTATGAGTTGACTTTTTCATCCAAAAATGTGGGCACCCACTCTAAATTGTCCTAAAAAATTTAATTTTCCGTTCCAACTAAAGATGTGGATTCCCTATCAGTAATTCGTACTAGGTGCCATCACATCTGTCAAGGACATGGAATCGATAGATTTTAGAGGGAATCGATGTATAGCCGTGGAAAGATCGAAGGAAATCAATCAAAATCGAAGGATTTTAGTTGAAGAATAAGAATTTAGGGTTTAAGGGTTTGGTTTCGAAGAAAAGAAAGACGGCTTGAGAGAGAGAGAGAGAGAGAAAGAAGTGGGACCGACTTAAATAAGGTCGAAAAACTGGAAAAAAATTTGTTTGAGACGGCTCAAAAATAGTTGAGCCGGCTCATACGAACAAAGCTTCAAACAGGAAAAAGTGTTAAAATTTGAGACGGCTCAAAAACAGATAAGCACAATATTTCAGCAACTAATCAAAAGAGAAGGCTTTTGTGACATTTCAAAAAATATAAAATGATATTTTTGGAATTTAAATAATAAAATAATAAATTTCACGAAAACTATAAGACTATAGATTTGAGTTTTCGTAGGACGGTATAATTATATACCTATATTTTGGAAAATATTTAGAAATTAATATGAATTATTAATTACGAAAGCATTTATTTGATTTGGGCATTTTATAAAATAGTATACAATTATTTATATACAACTTTATGTTAAACTTGATTAGTAGATTATTAATTACGCATTAAACCAAGTTATTTTGATAAAAATCATTTTTAAGTGTCATGACATGTAATCATTCATTTGTGACATTTGGTTTATGTTTTTTTATATAAAAAGAAAAGAGAAAAGAAAAGGAAAAATAAAAATGGGAGGAGACATGACTTGACTAGAAATAATGAGGAGAGAGAGAGTGAGAAAGAGAGAGAGTGTGTATGTGTATGGTTCCTTCAACCATTCTTTTCTCCTTCATTTTACTTCTTCATCTCATTCTCCACCTCCTTCTTCCTTCTCCTCCACCTCCACTACCACCTTGAACCACCCCCAAAACTTTATCTAAACCTCACAAACTCTTCACAAAAAATGTCCACAAGCTCATCCGACAACCTATGGTGGAAGCAAGTTGGAGAATTGAGCACTTTGGAACATCAAAGAATTTTCTTAAGTTGCTTCCTTGAGGTAAAAACACTCACCCTTGTTCAAGTTCTAAGTTTCCTAACCTTAAGTTTAGTTTAGACTTAAAAAGTTTAAGTTTTGTGATCTTGGAAAATTCTAGAATGAGAGTTAGTGGAAAGAACTTGTAGTAGAGCTTAGTAAAGGATTTAGGGAGTGTATACAAGACCATTAGTGATAAGTGAGGGTAGTATAGTTGAGAAATTCTGGGATTTGACGAACTTAGAATTTTCCGATATCGGGTTTTTGTTGAATTGTGGTGATCAAATAGAATCTGCAATGACTCGAGATCTCTGAAAAATATTTTGTGGATACAATAGGATATGCAGGCTATTTGGAAGATACCATAGAAACCCGAGTCCCCAACTCCCACACATGGCCGCCAAAATAATCCATATAGCCGCAATTTGCGGCCTGACCTTAGAATTAGGGTTTGGTTCTTGGTCCATAGCTCAAACATCTGATATCTAGGCCTACCCAATATGCAGAATGTCCTAATTTCAACATAGATAAAATCTGGGAGTGTTTTACTAAGTTGCTGATTTCGTTTTGCGACTTTTGAAAACTAAGTTTTTTATATTTGAGATTTGACTCGGTCGTTTGAAGTTTGTACGTCAACGTCGGGAGTTGTTTGGTTATTCTTGTATGCGTGGACCATAGGTTCTAACCTATATGCACTTCGCTTGCCGTATCAGTTTTTGGATTCGATTTTGATTTCATTATGATATGCATTGAATTGTAGGTACCTTCGCATGGACTTCTTGGACGACAAAGGAGAGCAAGGCGTTCATCGACTTCGGCTAGAGTAAGGATAGTGGGTGAGTAGATATATATTTACGGGGGAAGTCGGATGGATGGCGTATAGCACCCCCGCAACCATAGTACTAAGAGATCTTAGATATAGTATAAATATAGATATTTAGATGTGTATACCGAGATAATAGGGTTTTGGGATACTATAACCATATTAGTGTACGTGTAAGAAAGTATGTTCCTAGTTCCAGTTTTCTTAGTCCATGAAACTTAGGTACTTACGCTTATATATACATATATAACCATGAGGATAATTACGAGACGATAAGATGAGATGAGGACATGAGTAGATATTTTTGATATGAGGATGCGAGGCGATATATATATATATATATATATATATATGCTAAGATATGATATGAGGTGATATATATGATGATATAAGATAATATGATGTACGTAACCATAGATCCGTATTTTGATTTGTTGATATCGTACGATATATTATACTGTACGTGATATGATGAGGATGAATCGCCAACACACACACATATATATATATCGACTCGTGGAATATGATTTTAGACCACTTAAGTGGATAATAGGATACATTTTGAACCATACCTATTTTCAAAAATTACGATTCGTATTATTTAAACTATAACTGTATGGTTCATATGTATTTACGTATTTTATACCGTTCATGTTTACGCTGTATTATTTTCCTTGCAACATACGTACTACGTTCCCGGTATTTATCTGGTATGACTTCGTCGGTTAGGACACACGCACCATTACCAATGATGCGCATGTTGCACGTACACAGACTTTTCGGCTCACACACACATCATCGGTAATTGCCATACCACGTACACATTAGAAACTGCTATATCGCTGTATTATTCCCTAATTTGTAGAATTACAGTTATTTGTCCGCACATGCTAGTTTAGATATTGAACTTTCTTACCTAGTTACACGACATGCTTATACGAAAACACCGGTTATACCTTACAGTACAGTTATGTGCTTGCATTTACTATTCCATCATGGTTACGTGATTATGATATTCTATTTTTATGAGATTGTTGGATTTAAGAACCGCAAATATATTTTTAAAGTCTTATAATTATATTAAAAACGTGGTTTCTCTTGATATGATATTTCGACATCCACCATGAGATTTCTCGGTTCTGAGCTATGATACTATACGATTCGAGGAGTGAGAAGGCACCGTCTGCAGGTACATGGTGGAACACCCGGTATGCTACCCCGAGGCAAGAAGATCGTATAGAAAGACGTTGAGCCCGGCAGGGAAATACTTCCTACTGGTGATGGTATTGGACTAGGCGGATATCCGGAGGATACCGACCGGAGCGATTGAGATAGATGGATATAAGGACCGATCCGATGAGACGGCGCCTGCGATATGAGGATTTACGGGTCAATGCTGGACACGGGTTTTATGATATTTTCGAGTGTCGATGCTGGACACTCAGGTTTTATGATGATTTGGTGTGTCGTTGATGGACACACATTGGATGATACATATATACATACATATGACTCAGATGACATGGGCATGATAATCTTCAATTATAATACTTATGTATACACGTTTACCCTTATAATCACCGGGTATTATATAATTATTTTATTGTATGACCTAGAAGATCGTCATACATTAGATTTATACCTGCTGATATCTTCTACTCACGAGTTGGCAACTCACTCCCGTTGTGCCATAGTTTTCTTGCAGGATTGACTGCACGGATTCAGTAGCGACTTGCTGGCACACAGCTTTTTTCTGGATGATTTGCATTGGTAGGTGGGGTACACTTGGATCGTGACCACTATTTATATATATTATTATTATTCAGTTGTATCTAGTTAAAAACTCCATCAACCAGACTATATATATATTTGGTAGACCTAGACACCAGACTTGTATATTCTTTGAGACTTAGAGTGAGATGTGTGTATTATTCTTTATCTTGAGCTTGATGATGTCTTGGTCTTCTTTATTTTCTTTCTGTGATTGATCTTCGTATTGGGCGTCGTATATTTTAAATTGCGTGGTTATGATTCCACCAATTGGCGAAGAGCTGGCTCCCGCTTGGGAATGCCTATATTATTGTTGTTATGTATTGGTTTTGGATCAAAATTTACAAAGGAGGTGCTGCCCAAATTTCAAATGACGAAAATATTTTCAACTATAGTATACAACTCACTTGTATTTTCATATAACAATAATTATACATTTAAAGAAGAACTTGAATTCATTATACCTTTATTTCAAAACTTCACCTCCATTATTTTCCTAAAAAGGTTTAGATTTCTGGGCTTTCAGCTTACTTAGATTACGGTGGGGTCCTACAGACTTCACGTGATTCAAGTGTCGGTCATGTGCCAATTCTGGGTCATGACAAAATTGGTATCGGAGCGTTAGAGCGTTAGGTTTAATCTTGGTTCGAATTTGGGTTTGACTATGCAGAGTCTAGGACGTATATATATTTCGGAACCTAGGCTTGACCTTACGGAACTTACACTTGGCTGAGGGGGTATTAGACCCGAACTTTCGTTACATAGGTTAACCTTGGTTGATAGAGTAGGTGACTTAAGTAGAGTGATGTACCGTGTGTATGTTTCACGGCATACTTACAATACGCTACTCCATTTAAGTAACCTTAGAATGTACATTTCTTGAGATCCGTGATTCTATTCGTTCCTACGATCCATCCTCATCGATATTTGCTTGCGGTTCCTGTCACCATGGCTACGAGAGCAGAGAGAGATGCGGATAGAGATGCGGTCAGAGCAAGCTCGTCATGGACGATGGTTGACCATGATATTCTTCCAGTGAACATATTGACTTATTGATTATGCTAAGATTTCTCGTTTGAGACGAAGGTTCTGGATTGGTACCAGATGATCGGGCCCTTACTAGAGGCCAGCCAAATTGTGAAGACCGTTGACATACAGCCTACCCCAAAGATCGTGGTGTTGAATAACCATGCAGACAGATGAACCAGTTGTTGCTGAGATTGACGAAATATCACTTTCAGAGTTTATAAGTTGAAGCTACATGAGTTTAATGGCAGGGATGTGACCGAAGATCACTAAACACCCTTGGATAAGTGACCAGGACATTTTGTTCGTTTGGATACTCCGATGTGAGATCATTAAATTGACTAGCCTCAGTTTGAGGGGCCTCCCCCAGACGTGTTGTGAGTTGATCGAGAAAGGACGAATAAAACGTATTCCTCCGATAACTTGGACGAGTTTTCGAGGACGTAATCGGCCAGATGTCTTCCACGGAGTGGTGAAGATGCCGAGTTCGTAACTTCGAGCCCTTACAAGAGACTCTGGATATGACTATGACCAAATATGGATTGCAGTCTATGCAGCTATCAAGATATGTCTCCGAATTGAACGATAATGAAGAAAAGTGGATAAGAAATTCGTGTGAGCTCTTAATAAGTCATTCTTCTCCGTTGAAGCCAGAGAATTGATACATACGCAGAGGCGTTGGATACAGCCAAATTTCCGAAGGGGAGACATGATGAAATCGCGGCTGTCCCGGAACGGAAGCGGATTAAGTAAGAGTGCCAACTTCCGGACAATCCGGTAGGGATGAGATTATGAGAGACCGTGGCAGGTTCTTTCCGTAGTACTACGCGATAAAGATTTGGACCTAGGATCGGTTGTATGGAACGTATTCAGAGAGCCAGAGGCCTCTATCATTGACGTACCATATTACGAGTGGCTGTGTAAATTGGCCAAGAGATGTTCACATAGGCGTCAAAGCAGGATTGTTTCCGTCGTTACTCCTAACCGGACTGTCGAACCGAGAGATCATGGAATTGGTGATCCACATAGAAAACAAATACCCAAAGACAGAGGACGCCAGACCGTGGGCGGGAGGCAAGTAGATATTCTTGCTCTGCCAACCTTGGGTGCACCGGCACCTTTCGACGTTGAAAGAGGTGTATCTCTATGTCATTTATTTTGATTTTTGTTTAGTGATCTGAGTATCACGCTCATATTGTTTAAGACTTTTGAGTTTTGATGATTATTTTCATAATTGATATTTCGTGCACTATAATTGCACTTGATTTATGTTCTATATACCGTTACATTTGATTTACATTTTGTGCATATCCATTGCACTTGATATCGATTTTGTGCACTTGTTGAACGTATTTATGATTCTGTGTATTTCAATACAGTCGATTTTGACTTCGTGCATGTTGTATGCATTTGCTTTTGACTTATGCACTCGGTGTGGTTCGCATGCGCTTTCAGTGCATTGATATGGGTTTTTTGCATGCAGTTGCACATGTTTAGGATTTCAGACACCTCGGTATACATGATTTTGGTCTCATGCATGTTGTATACCTCGAATTTTGATTCATACACTCGATGTTGTTTCTATGCGCTTTCGATGCATTGATGAGTTGTGCACCTAGTGCTCCCTGATATTTGTTTTCGTGCACCGTGTACACTAGATGTTCGTTTTCGTGTACCTGTTGAACTAGATTTATGTTTTCATGTATCGTGTGCACTTGATTTTCATTTTCGTGCACCCCATTGCACTAGATGCTTTTGTGCAGACCTGGCACACTTGATTTAGATTTTCGCGTACACTGGGCGTACTTGATGCGATTTTGTGCACACCAGATGCACTTAATCGAGATTTTTCATGCATATTAGTTGCACTTGGTTGAGATTTTCTTCCGCTCTAGATGCACTCGATATTGTTATCGTGCACACCCGTTGCACTTGATAAATGCTTTCGTGCACACCTATTGCACACAGTTTTTGCTTTCGTACACATTCGTGACACTTGGATTTGCTTTGATTTCCGTGTGCACCAGATGCAGGTGGTATTTCCATATGCGCCTATTGAGATTGATTTCTTTTTTCGAGCAACATGCTTCTATGAAATACATACCATATTATATAGTAGCTGAGCAGGACTGATTTGAAGACAGTATCTGAGTATTTTGCATGTATCGACATTTACCGAAAAGGTTTTCAAAAGGAGCCATAGTCTCACTATTTTCCTACGTGTCCATGAGTGATACAAATTTTTACAAAGAAAACCTTCTAAGATATTTTTCAAAAAGCGGGACGTATATCTTGAGCAAAACATATAAAGACATATATCTATTTCTTTACAAAATAAGCGTCCGCTACTTGTAATGTGATATACGTATCGCACGGAGATTTGAAAAGGATTTTGCATGTATTTTTATTCAGCTTTTTAGACGGTTTTACAGGGGTGCATACTATATACGTATTATAGTCTTGAGTATATGATACTCGAATTAAACAGTAGATTTTGAAACTTGCATATGCATCATAGCTTTTATGATTAGCATGACGCTTGACGGAGTTTCGATTTTTTAGTTTTGCATCCGTTTTCATGCGCACACGTTGCGCTGTGTTATTTATTGGTATTCTATAATTTCGGAGCCCCGTTGGTTGATCTGATTTACTGAAATGTTTTAAATATTTAGGTGATATTAAATTTAAATTCGGGGACCGAATTTATTTAAGGGGGGAAGATTGTGACATTTCAGAAAATATAAAATGATATTTTTTGAATTTAAATAATAAAATAATAAATTTCACGAAAACTATACGAGTATGGATTTGAGTTTTCGTAGGAAGGTATAATTATATACCTATATTTTGGAAAATATTTGGAAATTAATATGAATTATTAATTACGAAGGAATTTATTTGATTTGGACATTTTATAAAGTAGTATACAATTATTTATATACAAGTTTATGTTAAACTTGATTAGTAGATTATTAATTACGTATTAAACCAAGTTATTTTGATAAAAAAATATCTTTAAGTGTCATGACTTGTAACCATTCATTTGTGACATTTGGTTTATGTTTTTTATATAAAAAGAAAAGTGAAAAGGAAAAGTGAAAAGAAGAGAAAAAATGAAAATGGGAGAAGACATGACATGACTAGAAATAATGAGAAGAGAGAGTGTGAGAAAGAGAAAAGGAGAGTGTGTGTGTATGGTTTCTTCAACCATTCTTTCCTCCTTCATTTTTCTTCTTCATCTCATTCTCCACCTCCTTCTTCCTTCACCTTCACCATCATTACCACCTTGAACCACCTCCAAAACATCATCTAAACCTCACAAAGCCTTCACAAAAAAATTCCACAAGCTCATCCTACACCCCATGGTGGAAGCAAGTTAGAGTTTTGAGCACTTTGGACCACCAAAGAATTTTCTTGAGTTGCTTCTTTTAGGTAAAAACACTTACCCTTGTTCAAGTTCTAAGTTTCCTAACCTCAAGTTTTGTTTAGACTTAAAAAGTTTAAGTTTTGTGACCTTGGAAAATTCTAGAATAAGAGTTAGTAGAAAGAACTTTTAGTAGAGCTTAGTAGAGGGTTTAGGGAGTGTATACAAGACCATTAGTGATAAGTGAGGGTGATATAGTGGAGAAATTCTGGGATTCGACGAACTTAGAATTTTCCGATATTGGGTTTTTGTTAAATTGTGGTGATCAAATAGAATCTGCAATGACTCAAGAACTCTGAAAAATATTTTGCAGATACAGTAGAATGTGCAGGCTATTTAGAAGATACCATAGAAACCCGAGCCCCCAACTCCCACACATGGCCGCCAAAATAATCCATATGTCCGCAATTTGCGGCCTGGCCTTAGAATTAGGGTTTGGTTCTTGGTCCATAGCTCAAACATCTGATATCTAGGCATATCCTATATGCAAAATGTCCTAATTTCACCTTAGATAAAATCTGGGAGTGTTTTACTAAGTTGCTGATTTCGTTTTGCGACTTTTGAAAACTAAGTTTTTGATATTTGAGTTTTGACTCGGTCGTTTGACGTTTGTATGTCAATGTCGGGAGTTGTTTGGTTATTCTTGCATGCGTGGACCATAGGTTCTAACCTATGTGCGCTTCGCGTGACGTATCGGTTTTCGGATTCGATTTTGATTTCATTACGATATGCATTGAATTGTAGGTATCTTCGTGTGGACTTCCCGGACGACGAAGGAAAGCAAAGCGTTCATCGATTTCAGCTAGAGTAAGGATAGTAGGTGAGTAGATGTATATCTACGGGGGAAGTCGGGTGGATGGTGTATAACACCCCCTCAACTATAGTACTAAGAGATTAGAGATATAATATAAATATAGATATTTAGCTGTGTATACCCAGCTAATAGGGTTCTGGGATACTATAACCATAGTAGTGTACGTGTAGGAAAGTATGTTCCTAGTTCCAGTTTTCTTAGTCCATGAGACTTAAGTACTTATGTTTATATATACATATATAACCATGAGGATAATTACGAGATGATATGATGAGATGAGGACATGATGAAACAAGATAACATAAGTCGGTATGGTTGATATAAGGATACGGGGCGATGCGTGTGTGTGTGTGTGTGTGTGTGTGTGTGTGTGTGTGTGTGAGTTGATATATATGATGATATGAGATAATATGATGTACGTAACCATAGATCCGTAGTTTGATTTGTTGATACCGTAAGATATATTATACCGTACGTGATATGATGAGGATGAGTCGCCAACACACACACACACACAGAGATATATATATATCGACTCAGGGAATATGATTTTAGACCACTTAAGTAGATAATAGGATACATTTTGAACCATGCCTATTTCAAAAACTATGATTCGTATTATTTAAACTATAACCGTATGGTTCATATATACTTACTTATTTTCATACCATTCATATTTACGCTGTATTATTTTCCTTGCGACATACGTACTACGTTCTCGGTACATATTTGGTATGACTTCGTCTGCTAAGACACACGCACTATTACCGATGATGCGCTTGTTACACGTACACAGACTTGATGACTCACACACACACAAATCGGTAATTGCCATGCCACGTACACAATAGAAACTGCTATATCGCTGTATTGTTCCCTAATTTTTAGAATTACAGTTATTTGTTTAGTACTATTTACCGCACATGGTAGCACTTCCTTACCTAGTTACACGACATGCTTATACGAAAACACCGGTTATACCTTACAGTACTGTTCTATACTTGCATTTATTGTTCCATCATGGTTATGTTATTATGAGATTTTGTTTTCATGAGATTGTTGGATTTGAGAACCGCAGATATATTTTTAAAGTCTTATAATTGTTTTTAAAACGCGATTTCTCTTGATATGATATTTCAACGTCCACCATGAGATTTCTCGATTCTGAGCTATGATGCTACCCGATTCGAGGAGTGAGGAGACACCGTCAGCGGGTACATGATGGACCTGGTACGGTACCCCAAGAAAAGAAGATCATATAAAGAGACGTTGAGCCCGATAGGGGAATACTACCTACCGGTGATGGTATTGGACTCGGCGGATATCCGGAGGATACCGACCGGAGCGATTGAGACAGATAGATATGAGGGCCGATCCGACGAGACGGTGCCTGAGATATGAAGATTTACGTGTCAATACTGGACACGGGTTTTATGATAGTTTCGAGTGTCAATGCTGGACGCTCGGGTTTTATAATGATTTGGTGTGTCGTTGATGGACACACGTTGGATGATACACATATATACATACATATGGATCAGATGACATGGTACCATATTATGGCACGGGCATGATAATCTTCGATTATAATACTTATGTATACACGTTTACCCTTGTTATCACCCGGTGTTATATGATTCTTTTACTGTATGACATAGGAGATCATCATACATTCGATTTCTACCAGATGATATCTTTTACTCACAAGTTAGCAACTTACCCCCGTTGTGCCATAGTTTTCTTGCAAGATTGACCGCAAGGATTCAGTAGCAACTTGCTGGTACACAGCTTTCTTCTGGATGATTTGCATTGGTAGGTGGGGTACACTTGGATCGTGACCACCATTTGTATACATTATTATTCAGTTGTATCTAATTAAAAGCTCCATCAACCAGACTATGTATATTTGGTAGATCTAGACACCAGAGTTGTATATTCTTTGAGATTTAGAGCGAGATGTGTGTATTATTCTTTATCTTGAGCTTGATGATGTCTTTGTCTTCTTTATTTTATTTCTGTGATTGATCTTCGCTTTGGGCGTCGTAAATTTTATATTGCGTGGTTATGATTCCGCCAATTGGTGAAGAGCTAGCTCCCGCTTGGGGATGCCTATATTATTGTTGTTATGTATTGGTTTTGGATCAAAATTTACAAAAGAGGTGCTGCCCAAATTTCAAATGAAGAAAATGTTTTCAACTATAGTAAACAACTCACTTGTATTTTCATATAACAGTACTTATACATTTAAAAAAGAACTTGAATTCATTATACATTTATTTCAAAACTTCACCTCCATTATTTTCTTAAAAAGGTTTAGATTTCTGGGCTTTCGAATTACTTGGATTACGGTGGGGTCCTACAGATTTCACGTGATTCAAGTGCTGGTCATGTGCCGATTCCAGGTCGTGACAGCTTTCGAGACGGCTCAAGGAACTATGAGACGGCTCAAAATCTGAAACATGAAGAATCAAGGAAGTTAAGCGTACTCTCGCTCGTGTATCGACTGCTCGACATTGAAGACTTAATAAAAACATTATATTAAGTTTTGAAAACTATTTTACCATCAAATCTCATTGAAAACATGATATCGATCATTTAACTTTATTTCTCACTTGATGAATCGAATACCCCGTAAAGGGTTCTCTAAACATCTCTGCTAGACTTTTGAATAGGTTTTGTTGTAAATAACAAAATTCACAACAGAGTTCCCCTAAAAGGGTTGCAGATACCGTTTGGCAATTTGAACTTAAAAATTACTATAGATCATATCAAAACACATCGAAATCTAAGAAAATATCATATAGTTTCCAGTATTCAAAAACTCTTTATCCAAACCAGATAAACCAATATTCAAATCTCATAAAAACGTTATTAAATCATTCCTCTATATCTATTAAATTCGGGGATTCTCGAATAGTAGCAAATCGAGTTTTATCCAAGGGTTTTGTGAAAATATCTGCCAATTGATGTTCAGTTGGCCCATATTCAAGAATAATACCGCCCTTGTGATAATCATCGCGTAAAAATTGGTAGAGAATATCTATATACTTAGTTTTTGAGTGTTGGTTCGCGTTCTTAGTCATATGAATGATTCTAGTGTTGTCGAACAAAATTGGAATTTTTGAAAAATGTTCATCGTAATCGTTTAACGTATATTTTATTCAAAGTGTTTGTGTGCAACAAGCACCGGCAGCGATATATTTTTTATCAGCCGTGGACAAAGAAGCTGAGTTTTGTTGCTTTGAAATCTATAAGACAAGACAGTTGCCAAGTAGATGACAAGTAGCACTAGTGCTCTTGCAGTCTACTTGACTACTCGCATAATCAGTATCTGAATAACAAGTAAAGGAAAATTTATTATTTTTCGGATACCAAAGTCCTAAATTAATCGTACCTTTCAAGTATTTCAAAATACGTTTATTAGCCAAAAGGTGCAATTCTTTAGGATCGGACTGAAAACGCGCACACATACAAATACTAAACATAATATCCAGATGGCTAGCTGTTAAATAAAGCAAACTACCAATCATATCTCGGTATAGAGTCCTCTCTATACTCTTACCATTTTCATCATTTGATGGCTTAACCATTGTAGGTATAGGCGTGTCATACGTGTGCGAGCTGTAACGACTCTAAAATCACTGTACAGAAATTTCTTGTTATTGTACAGAAAAGAGTATTACAGCCTGTGTAAGAGTTATAAGTTAGATTTGTTTAATAAAAGTAAGAAGTAACTTGTATCTCACTGGTAAAGCCTCTACACTGCTGTAACATAGCCTATGCGTTCTAATCTCATCAGACACAATTATTTTTTAGATTTTTCTATTTAATTTTTCGGAAACCCAAAAGTTGCACGTGCAATACAGGGAGAAACGAAAAGTTTCAGAAAAATCAAAGAGGAGCAATGAGGTGTACACACCCAACTTGACACGTGGTACGAATCTCGAGGCAAGGCCTCATGATCCGACCGCCCATTCCCTCAATTTGGCCGGCGTCGACGGTCTAAAATGAGCCAATCTCCTCCGTTCTTCGCACACTTGTCTTTTCAGCTCTCCTTAACTCTCCTGCACTGTTTGATTTTCCTGCAATCAAACAGAGACTCTTCAATTCACCATTTAACATCTTTTTAATGCATTTTAATCCTAAATTTTAATTCCCAAACCCCAATTCTTCACTATAAATACCACCCCATGTCCTAGCTCCCCTCTATTCTGAAAATTTCAAAATCATCCCAAAAGTTCTTAAGTTCAAGTGGAGTCAAGTGGAGTTAGCAACCAAACTCCTTCCATCGAAAATCGAAGACGTTTCCGGAGTTTCCGCGACGCCACGAAGCCCCCTCCCTTTTCCTTACTCCCTTCTCGAAGTTATAAAGTCGTAAGTCCCTCTCATCACTTCTTCGTTTCATTTCAAAGCATCTCCTAAAAATATATCGGTAAAGTGGAGTTACCTCCGATACATTTTTTTAGAACTTGGAACTTCCTTTTCCTTAATACATAGGTCAAACTAAATTTACCACCCTATTTTTAACTTTGATTACAACCTTTTAGCTTTGAGTTTAACCAAAATTTTCATGTGAAACTATCACATAACGAACTTTTCATTAAAAACCCATGAACTTTAGTATAACCCTCATTTTCAATAATTGTTATAAAGATACTTTTAAGAAAACTTCACGGGGTAACGACCTATCCCACACGCACACTATGGTTCCATAACACGGTACTCTAAACATATAGCTATTTTAAAGAATAAGTTTTTCATTAAAATACCGCAACTTTTCAAAACGGGTTTCTTTTAATCGGTATTTTTTAATCCTTGGAAAATACGCCTTTACAACTCTCGTTAGGAGACCCGCTAATGGATAGTGCGTATATCACACATCCTTGGGACATTAGAGCGAGATGCAGAACTCTTCATGGAGTATTCAGTCTCGAAAGGAAATAAAAATACGGTTTTTTAAAAATACAAATTTTCTAAATAAAAACTAAATTTTGGAAAATTATATAAAACTATGAATTCGTATTTTAAATAAAAATATGTTATGAAACTATATATTTAAAAATGAAGATTTAAATTTTTTAATAAAATACCATCAAGTTTCCAAAAGAGTTGGTTTTCAATAAAATACCATAAATTTTTAAAAAGGCTAAGTTTCATCACCAAAAATACCATTTAAATTAAAATCCATGTTCATGAAAACCCTAAATATTATAAATCAACCTCAAGCTTTATTTTTAAACTATGTTAAAATATTTTTCACAAAACCCCCTCGAGATATGCAAAACAATATTTTAAGAACTCTAGTTTAATATCGATTTAAGCGGGATCAATTCTCTTAAGCCCAAGAGAGCCGAAGAAAGTGAGTGCTTGCCTATTCAGGTTAGACAACTTAACGGGGTTATCAATGGAAATTGTCTTGGAAAAAGACACAAATCCTGTCGTCCATGTGCAGCGGTTGCCGATTACTCCCGAACTTAAGATGTTGTAAGAACAAAGTCCTTTCATAAGATTCTAACTCCAACATGAATCCAAACTCAACCCAGAATCCAATCTCAAACCAGAATCCAAAATCAAACACAAGCTGTAATACTTGATCATGAACCTGAACATACGAATTCAAATATCAAACTCAAACTTGAATACTTGACTCGACTTGACAGAATCATGGTTATAACTTGACATGACTACCTGAATACATGATTACATCTTAAACATGAACCTGTACATTTTATATCCATGGATTCGGCCAAGACTTATAATCTTAACTTATACAATACAATACGCGGTGATAAAGAGGTAAATTGGTACAGAACGTATATCGTGGCACGAGAGGTCACTTAAAAGACAACTACATGAATTCACATGTCGTTGTCCCATAGGTTATGACAGGGCCTTGTACTACATGTTACCATAGTCCATGGGGTAAGATGGACTCCTCTCATATACATGAATACCTTCCTTATCAAACTACAAATAACCACGTTAGAATAACTTTCTTAAACTTGTGAACGATCATATACAACTTTACGTGTCCATTTCATATTATATATTATCTTCTCTTTTTTCTTTTGGGACTTACCGAGCGCTAGTATGCTGAAGACATTCCTCTCTGCTTTCTTTCTTTGGATTGTTCATCAGGAGGACCGGACTCTGAAGACATAAAGCCAAGCCAGGAAGACTTGGGCCAGATTGCAGCTCAGCCTGACTACTACCTCCTTCCATCCTGCACTTACTTTCAGTACGCCATTATTTAGGCATTTGCTTTTATTATTGCATCTTTTATTTTCAAACAGCTTTTTGTAAAGTTGAATGTAAATAAAGTTATTTTTTCACTTTATTACTCTTGTCATTCTTGCTCATTGTTATATTGATTAATTACACTTAACGTATTTTCATAGTAATACGTTGCGGGCTTACCACGTCACCGTTTACGCCTACATGGAAGCGGGGCATAATAGGTTTTGTTGGTGGCCCATGCAGGTCAGTTCTGCATGAAGTCTTAAGCAATATATCATAAGAATTATAAGAATCGGCAACTATACATTCTTTGCATTTCAAATTTTTTGAATCTATCCTAACATTTCTTTTTCTATCAAGGTGATAAATTCTCCTAACAACACCAGCACCAACTTCAATGGAAACACACCACCACCTATCTTACCACCTCCCCCTACCATTGCTGCTCCAATCAACGAACAGACGGTGTTTCTAGAAGCTATCAAAAGTCTTCTAGAGGGCCAGCAGCAGCAAAGTGCTATTCTCATGAACCGCCCAGAAGCCGAAGCACCTGAAGTAAATCAATTTCGTGTGTTGCATCCAAGAAACTTTTCAGGGAAAGAGAGTCCTCTTGAGGCAAAAAAATGGGCCCGGAGTATAGAGGACAACCTTACCGCAGCACAGGTACCAGACATAGCTTGGGTTCGTATGGCTAAGCTCCAGCTCACCGACAACGCAAGAGTCTGGTGGAAAACCGAGGAAAGCCGTCTCATCCAACCCATAGAGTGGAAGATGTTCCGCGATCTGTTCGATGCGAAGTTCTTCCCCGAGACTGCCCGTTTTAAGATGGAACAACAGTTCATCCACCTACAACAGGGCTCTATATGGGTAAAATCAGTGGATGAATATGATGTTGAATTCATCATGCTTAGCAGGTAAAGAATTCGTATCAAGTTATGTTTCGTAAAACACATCACTATCCTGACATCATCATCTTATCAGGTTCGCGACACACTTAATCCCGACCGATGAGATTCAGGCTAGACGATTCCAACAGGGCTTAGACCCGGAGATTCCAGCGGCATTAGCCACAAGCGACTATCCAACTTATGAACTCGCCCTGAAAGCAGCACACCGTTATGAAGCTGTGGTCAAGAAGAAAGGTAAGTCTCAAGCAATCGGAATCAAACGCCCTACTACCCAGATGACAGGAGGAGCCTCTTCTAGGCCGACTTTTGCATCCAAGAAGCCAGGAGGATCATTTAACCAGTCAGGTCCAGATTTTTGTTTCTACTGCAAAAGAACTGGACACTTGGCGAAGGACTGCAGGCATGCAAATGGCCTGTGTTTGATTTGTGACGTATCTACACACACTATAAGAGAATGTCCATATCGTATTAACACAGTACCAGCACCCAGATCTGCAATTACAGCTCCACAGAGGCCAGCCATTCAGGCACCTGCACCTCATCTAGCTCTTCCTGCACCAGCTCCACGTGGAACACCTGCACAGCCTCATCGTCAATTCCACCAGGAAAAAAAAAGCGTGCCTCGAGGGTAAAGGAATGTGCCTCTGTCAAGGAGGAATGTACCAAAACGACAGGCTTTTACAATGATAGTCGAGGAGGACAAAGCCACATGACAAGTCATCACTGGTAAATTCCCCCATCCTTTCAACCTTTCAATTCTTGTGTATCGTTATACTTTTCCTATATCTAAATACGATCTCACACAACTTAGGTACTATACTAGTAGAAACCCTTCCTGCACTCGCACTTTTCGACACTGGAGCTTCACACTGATTCATGTCACAACGATTCGTGAGAACGCACACGATTCCCGTGAAGCCACTCATTTCAAGCTGGAATGTCAGTTCCGGGAATGGAGTCTTGAAGGCGATTTTGGGATATGATCAGTGCCCAGTTGTAGTTTGTGGTCAAGAATTCTACGCAAATTTCAAAGTACTGGACATACCAAATTTCGATGTTGTGTTGGGAATGGATTGGCTGGGAGTATTCTATGCTACTATTGACTGCCGTCAAAGGAGGGTAGTATTTGAGATACAAGATCACCCAGTCTTCTATTTCAAAAGTGGAGATAGAACCTTGGAGCCAGAAATCTACCATGCTAAACCGAAGAATACGCAATTTTTCTCTCTACCTGCAAAAGAAGAAAAGCCTGAAGTAGTTCGAGAGTTCGAGGATGTGTTCTCTGAAGAAATATCAGGTTTGCCTCCCGATCGAGCTCTTGAGTTTAGTATTGATTTACAACCTGGTGCAAAACCTGTAATCAAAGTTCCATACCGATTATGTCCGGAGGGATTGAAGGAGATCCGTATCCAGTTGGACAAACTTCTGAAGAAAGGTTGGATCCGATCCGGTACTTCAAGTTGGGGATCTCTGGTGTTACTCGTGAAGAAGAAGGAAGGTTCCTATAGGATGTGTGTGGATTATCGAGCTCTGAACGAAATGACAATTAAGAACAAGTATCCACTATCGCGCATCGATGAACTTTTCGATCGGTTAAGTGGATCTTGTGTCTTTTCAAAACTATATCTTCGTTTGGGTTATCATCAGGTGAAGATCAAAAAGTTCGACATTCCGAAGACGGCGTTTAGGACCCGTTATGGCCATTATGAATATCTCGTAATACCATTTGGAGTGAACAATTCACTTGCCATCTTTATGAACCTGATGAATCAAGTTTTCTGAGAGTACTTAGACAGTTTTGTTGTTATCTTCATTGACGACATCCTAGTGTATTCAAAGAATCGAAAAGAACACGTCGAGCACTTACTCATTGTCATGGAGACATTACGACAGCACCAGCTCTACGCGAAGTACAACAAGTGTGAATTTTGGCTAGATCAAGTCAGATTTCTCGGACATATTATTTAAGGAGAAGGAATCTCGTTGGATCCAGCTAAGGTGTCAGCTGTCAGCGAGTGGACGACACTAAAAATGGTAAAAGATATAAGAAGTTACTTGGGATTAGTAGGATACTACCGATAATTCATTGAAGGCTTCTCAAAGATCGCAGCACCCCTGACCAACCTCATATGTAAAGACGAAGCATTCGTGTGGTCAGAAGCATATGAAAAGGCTTTTGCAGAACTCAAGTCGAGGTTAATCTCTGCTCCTATCCTTGTAATACCGGATCAATCTGGCGGATTCATCATGCATTGTGATGCATCTGGAAAAGGATTAGGATGTTTTCTATACCAGCATGGAAAGGTTGTGGCTTTTGCATCAAGACAACTAAAGGTTCATGAGCGCAACTATCCAACACATGATCTGGAATTGGCAGCCGTCATCTTCGCACTCAAGATTTGGCGCCACTAACTCTTGGGAGAACAAGTAGATATATACACTGGCCATAAAAGTCTGAAGTATGTATTTACTCAGAAAGAACTCAACATGCAGATGAGAAGATGGCTAGAACTCATGGCGGACTTCGACATCAACTTACAGTATCATCCTGAAAAGGTGAACGTAATTCCTGATGCACTTAGACGCCAGCCATTAGCAATGAACCTCACCGCTCAGTGGAAGCTACAGCAAGAACTGCATGGATTGGAGATTGAAGTAGTTGTACCAGGTAACGCTTCATCTTTGATGAACTTATAAGTCCAGTCCACTCATGTCAATCAGATCAAGGCAACTCAAGCAAATGATGCCAAGCTACAAAAGATCCGAGAACAAGTAGAAAGTGGACTACGAACTGACTTCATCATCCATGAAGATGGATCCTTGCGATATGGAAGTCATTTATGCTTGCCCGTCAGATCTATTTGAGAAGAGTTGATGAAAAAAGCTCACCGCTCTCCTTATTCTGTACACCCCGGTGGAACGAAGATGTACAAGGATCTACGACAACACTGCTGGTGGCATGGAATGAAGCGCGAAGTAGCTAGAAGCGTAGCAAAGTGTTTGGTGTGTCAGCAAGTGAAGGCTGAACATCACAGAACTGCGTTACCAATCCCAGAATGGAAATGGAAGCACATTACCATGGACTTCGTAACTGCTCTCCCTCACAGCACGAAGGGTAATGATGCAATTTGGGTAATTTTGGATCGACTCACCAAGTCGGCTCACTTTATTCCATTCAGAGTTGGCAAGTCAACCGAGACATTAGCAAAGAAGTACATGGAGGTGAGTATAAATCTAAAATAAAATTTAAACCTTCAAGATGTACCATATTTGATACCCATAAACTTATGCGGGAGATCATGAGATTACATGGAGTACCAATTTGGATCGTCTCCGATCATGATACAAGATTCCGATCATAGTTCTGGCAGAGTCTGCAAACTAGCCTGGGAATGAGTTTGAATTTCAGCACGGCGTATCATCCACAAACAGACGGACAGTCCAAACAAACAATTCAGATTCTGGAAGACATGCTAAGAGCCTATATTCTAGACTTCGGAGGTTCGTGGGAAGATCACCTACACCTTATGGAGTTTTCATACAACAACAGCTATCATGCAAGTATTGGAATGGCACCAATCGCAGCACTCTAAGGACGGAAATGTCGTTCCCCACTGAGTTGGGACGACGTTGGAGATCGTGAATTCCTTGGACCAGAGATGATCGTGGTAACTATAGATGTGGTTCGCACGATCAGGGAAATGATGCGCATAGCCCAAGACCGACAAAAACATTTAGCAGATGCAAAGTGCCGACACTTAGAGTTTCAACCCGGAGAACATGTATTCTTGAAGATCTCTCCAAAAAGAGGAGTGATACGTTTTGGTAAAAGGGGTAAATTAATTCCAAGGTATAAAGGACCGTTCGGAACGAGTTGGAGAAGTGGCATACCATTTAGCACTACTGATTGATTCTGTTTTGATCGTTAAAAAGTGTTTTGCAAAGTAAGTAACCGCAATCAGGAAGGTGTCGCTAGTAGCTAGCCGCGATGAGTATGGGTCGTCCACAGGGAAATGTGAATATTTTTCTTGCTTTAGACGAGTTGATAGAAGAAGGGTGATTGGTTGTAATTATGGATATATTACGGATGTAAGATTTATAAAGAAGAGACTTGTAGGGTTCATAGGACTTAGTAGTAATGGATGATTAATTAAAAATGACTTATTTTATCTTTTAATAGTTTAAAACTAGATCGATAGTAATGAATGTAGATTAGGGTTCTTTTGGAAGAAACTAGGGTTTCCCCACTCCTAATCCTTGTCCTTGCATTAATCTTTATTCATGTCTAGCCCCTAACAAAACAAGTGTTAATCTAATATCAAATCGTGGTAGAGACTATCAATAAATTGGTACCCGCGTCCGATAAGGATGTTAACATTTATTTTGCTAAACTTTATAGACTTTAAAATGTATAAAAGAAGTTAAAATATTTTATCATCCATTAATCTACTCTAACCTACGAACCCTAACAAGCTAAGAATTACTCACGCATGGTTGGAGAAGAAAGGATGAAGAATGAGATCATAATATAAGATGCAGAAATTAAATACAGAAAGTAAAATGCAAAGAGAATTAAAACTAAAAATCTACATTTATTAATCAACTATATCATGTACAAATCCTTTTAAAGTAGAGTATAAGAACCATAGTTTTTTTTTCTCTCGATCTCTTCTTGTTGGAGGTAGATGAACAGCTGATGATCAACTCGGATTCGTGGATCGTCTTGAACCTCGTGATCTCTTCGGTTTGATGCTTTTCCAAGTATAGCTCTCGGTCCTTTAAATAGCCCTAAAAGCAGAAACCCTAGATCCTATGTGTGATGATTTGCTGTTGCGATCTCACTGAAAAAATCCCAAATCCAACGGCCACAAATGGGTCGCGGATCTGCCGCACATATGTGCATTTGGCCGTGGTTGGGCGGCATCATAGTAGGATCAAGATTTCAAAATTCTTGTGCTGTTTTGTGTTGACACGTGAAGATCATTGTGATGTCTGGATTCTTCAAATCTTCTTCTGAGTCTCCGCTGTTTATGATTTTATGATTTGATTTAACTTTATCGGTAGATTTTATTCCCGACATCTCGGATCTCTCGATCTCCAGGCCTGAGCTGATATCTGCACAACATCTCAAGTTATAGTGTTAGTAATATTTGTTATTATTTTGAGATATTGTCCTAACCATTTGTATGATATAATATTTTAAGAATATTGATTAGAATTATTTGATATGATATTCATATTTTAATTACAAATATTTCAAATAAATATAATATGCATGTATTTTCCCTCATTATGTTAATTATAAATTGGAAACATATGATAATAAACTATTTACGCATAAACCCTCATATGTTCCATAATTACAGAAAACATCTTTTAGAACATAACAATAGTGGGGAAAATAATCATTCAAATGTGCAATATTTTCAACTAATCAACTACCACACTCATTGGAAAGAGTGCACAACATGTTCCACATATCCCAGCTACGACGATATGTGAGCAACCTCAACCACATACTTGATCACTCAGAACTCATAGTACAAACCGACCTAATTTGCGAGCAACAACCAGTTGAGATTCTGGACCGAAAAGTGAAAACATTATGGAACAAAGAGGTAAACTTGGTCCGAATGGTGTGGAGAAAGAATTCGCCAGGAGAATCAACTTGAGAAAGAGAAGAAGATATTCGTGCACGATACCCTTACTTTTTTGAAAATTAGTCTCTATGTAATTGTAAATTTTGAGGACGAAATTTTTATAAGGAGGGTAGAATGTAACAACTCTGAAATCACTGTACACAAATTTCTTGTTATTGTACAGAAAAGAGTATTACAACCTGTGTAAGAGTTATAAGTTAGATTTGTTTAATAAGAGTAGGAAGCAACTTGTAGCTCACTGGTAAAGCCTCTACACCGCTGTGACATAGCTTGTGTGTTCGAATCCCATCAGACACAATTATTTTTTAGATTTTTCTCTTTAATTTTTCAGAAGCCCAAGATTTGCACGTGCAATACACGGAGAAGCAAAAAGTTTCAGAAAAATCAAACAGGCGCAATGAGGTGTACACACCCAACTTGACACGTGGCACGAATCTCGAGGCAAGGCCTTATCATCCAACCGCCCATTCCCTCAATTTGGCCGGCGCCGACGGTCCAAAATGACCAAATCTCCTCCGTGCTTTGCATACTTGTCTCTTCAACTCCCCTTAACTCTCATGCACTGTTTGATTTTCCTGCAATCAAACAGAGACTCTTCAATTCACCATTTAATACCTTTTCAATGCATTGTAATCCAAAATTTTAATTTCCAAACCCTTATTCTTCACTATAAATAATAGCCCATGCCCTAGCTCCCCTCTATTCTGAAAATTTCTAGCAAAATCATCCCAAAAGTGTAAGTCAACCTTACACACCCCACAAGATGCGGGGAGGCGGAATAGGAAAAACAATCATTTTGTTCAAAGTAACATCGATTATCAAACGGATCTTTGCTAAACCCTAACTAACAAACTATCTAGAAGTGCTAAACTACTATGATAGATGATTATACCTCAGAATACTAGTCCTTCTTGTTCTTGTTGTTCACCTCCTCGTCGGCCTCCTCGATGTAATAGAAGATCCACCCGAGAGTTCCTTCTTCAAGCTTTAACCTCTAACTTGAGGTAACTAAGTGGCCAGGATTGCTAATCCAAGTGACCTAGAGAATATAGAGATAGATTAAGAATCTATTAGTCTTGCTAACCCTAGGGTTCTCAACACATGAGAGGATTGGGGTTAGTATGAAGAAGATGAGAGCTTGAGGAGAGAGAATGTGTATATGATTATGATTTGAATCTTAAGTCATTTGGATATATAATAAAGCATAAAAAAATATCTAATAATAATATATAAAATCAACAACCATGCTTCATTAATTACCGTGAGGTGAATCACCTCATGACTCATGGTGCAATTAATGAAAATTACACATCACCTCTCCACCTCATTTTAGTTTAATTCACAAATGAATTAAAACTAAATGAGTCACCTTACTTCTAGAAGCTTCTCGAGTAATTACGAGAATGCCCCTCCCATCCGTATTTATGAAAAACACGGATATACTGAGACTGCATAAATCCAATAATCCAATACTAGAATCTGGCTTAAACTAAAGCCCGCTAGTATAATCTGTCCGAACATCAGACGTGCACAAATACACGTACATGTCCGAACCCTGTCGTAAAACTATACGACCTCTATATCGTTTTGCCCGAAGCAGGGAAACTCTCTGTGTGGGACTCTAAAGACTCGAAACTACGCTGGCAGTGGGTTTAACTACAGGCCGTAAGCGGTACTAGCTGTACGTAACGGTCCCCAGGTAGAAGTCGATAAGAAGGCCGATGAGGAAACCCATCCGAACTCCTACTGAGCCTGATGTGACAATCTCCATACAGTCCGGTCTGTTCGTCTAAGACTATCGTATAGCGGCCCTAGGGGGCGGCAAGCGTCGGTCCCCTAATAGCGGTATAAGTCGTGTCGGAGTGAAGCCCATTACACCTTGAAAAACTACTGGAAAACCTACCAGTAAATATCACTTGCCCTGGTCTGGGACCTTGCGTAATGGCTCTCCAAACACAGCGCGATATCAACCCCCAATACCGGGAGAGAAGAATCCTATCTAACTGCCACTGCCTCTAAGTGCTTCGGGACTGCACCCAACTGCTACTTGTTTGCACGACTCAGTCGAGCCGCGGTAGGGTAGCAATCTAAGAACAATGGGAACACACTCGAGGCGAAGCAGCAGTGTCAAGTCAACAGACTATGCTGTACTCATGTCACCTGGGAACTGCTAACCGACGACGGGTATAATACCAACCAACAGTTCCCGGCGAGTCCTGTCCGGTGTACCCGTAACCCAATGAGCACCTACATACTATCTCCAGTACAACGTACTAATGGCTGTGGGACAGACCATCTCCCCTGCTGGGACGAGAAGCGTTTACACTAGTCTACTCCGGAGTATCGATGCCATGTCTCGATAATCCTACGACTAGGGGCCTGATAAAAGGATGTGCTTGTAGACTGGATCGCACGCTTTTGGCTTGTCGGATGTTCAAAGTTCTAAAGTTATAACCGCGATCAGGACGGTGTCGCTTCGCAGCTAGCCGGTTGAGCACGGGTCGATCCACAGGGAGATGGTTGTATGTCCGTTCGTATTTTAGACGAGTTAATAAAGAATGTGTATATGTGTGTTCAAATCTATCCTAAGTGTTCGTATTTATGTTCAAGTAATCTTGTTAAAGTTAAGGTTGGTTAGTAGAGTTAGGATTATTCTTGTACTTATCTTTTGCCATCCTTAAAACGGTGTTGGGATAATCGAAAGTAGCGGGGATTAGGAGGACATAGGAATGGGATTTGCGAGTTTAAGCAAGGCTTTCCAATGCTAAATCCATTCCTAGTACCCCTTGTCCGTCCGCTAAATACGCTTATTTCCAACCCTCGGCCAAACACCCACAACCATGTATCCAATTAAGTCACAACTACATGTCACGTTGTAGTGCGCTTAAAGGACTTCTCGACTTAGGTCGCGGCTATATGTCACGTATAGCGCGCCTAAGCGAGGGGGTTGCGGTTGTTTGGTCGGGGTTCGTTTCAAGATGTTTGGCGAAGAGAAGCACAAGGGATTTCTCCGTCCCTCATACCACCTTCCTTAGCCTTAACAAGAGGGAAATTATTCACACATCATAAAAGAAAAGAAAACAAAACAAGAAGGAAGAAAAGAGGAAAATACGGTTTTACAAGTGAAGCAAGCTAACTCTTGGGTTCTCACCTTAGCAAGGAACTCCGTCAAGTATCATCGCTTGAAAATACGGATAGAAGGAGAAAAGAAAAGAGAACAAGAAAAGAAATAACAATAACTAATTAACAACAAATAATAAAATTACAATACAAGATAATAAAATTACAAGACAATAAATAAAAGAGACAAGATAAAAATAACCCTCATCTTCATTGATCTTCCACTCAAAAAGCTCTCACTACAATTTTCATGGAGGAAAGAATGAAGAAGAAGAAGAAACTAAGCTAAAGATAGAATGGAAATCAAGACATGAAGGAGACCTTTGGCTTGCACAAAACTGGGCTATTTATAGGCTACGTGCTGAAACCCTAGGACCACATTCTGGCCCTATATGAAAAGACCAAACTGCCCCCAGAAAATCATCAAACGCCGAGTTAACTCGGCCGCGGATCCACGGCCGAGTCGCCATGTTGGCCGCGGATCCGCGGCCGTTTGGGGGAGTTGACTTGTCAAATCTCTGTGGTTTTCTGGTGCTGCTATCCTCTGTTGTTCTACATGTACCAAATTGCAAATTGCTTCCACAATTGCTTCAGATCTGCAACGGTCCAAAATGGCATCAAAAATAATACTTTTGACCTTTTCTCCCTCGAGCTCCGCGCACCCATTGATTCTTGTGCTGCCCCCCTCGTGCTCTGTGCTTGTCCGAGACACGAATGAACACTGTCATATGTCTTGTCTCTGGAACTGGTACGCGGCACTGGACAGATACGGATGACCGGAACCCGGATTTTATCTGCTGTCAACAGATGTTCTGTATTTTAGCGTAACAGTGGAGATTTTGTATCAATTGCGTTATTTTAGACTAGGAACCTGTAGCCTATAAATATGTAGCTAATACGGATTAAAAGCACCTACCTATAAACAAACGAGCGTAAGAATGGGCGGTATTAAATGCAATATTCTGGTATGAACAAATACCCCCAAACTTAACTTTTACTCGTCCCGAGCAAAACCAATTATTCACAAAAAAGTCCTAACCGCACTTTCGCAGGGAACGCGATTGCACTGAGCTCGTGCAACAAGCCGTTAAACCTCTAGGTATCCCTAGTAGGAGGAGTGTTGTCTCCTGAGGGTTTTCAGCGGATTACATCCACAAAATCCCGTCAAGCTAGTGTCATAAGTTAACATCAATTCTACTCCTACAGTTTAGTATTTACGTTAGAAATTCTATCATCCTAAGTTAGAAATATCCAACCCTTATTTTTCACACCTCCTATCTATTTAACCTTGGATCCTATACGTTCCAAAAAAAGTTTAGAAAGATGTATTTTTCCTGAGTTTTCCTTCTAACAGTGTGGTCTTAAATCAGGGATTTTCATCAACTTTACAGAAAACATAAGTCTTATTCTTTATTTCTATCTTTTATCCAAATATCGATTGTATACCCCTACGTGTGTGTATATTTGCACCCCTACACTCAAGAATTCAATTCAAGCTATAATACCCTTGCCCTAATACCTAATACTACTTCTTTTCATTAAGGATGGACGGATTTGCTCACACACCTTTCATG
The DNA here is from genome assembly GCA_030015575.1 of Agapanthus africanus. Taxonomy (NCBI): domain Eukaryota; kingdom Viridiplantae; phylum Streptophyta; class Magnoliopsida; order Asparagales; family Amaryllidaceae; genus Agapanthus; species Agapanthus africanus. The sequence continues at coordinate 15,920,177 of JASDDO010000026.1, read as the reverse complement.
CGACTATTAATGCTTCTTGAGGCACTAACAGCCGATTACTGAATGTGTGAACTTAAAGCGTAAATAGCAGTTTCCAGATCTTGACTTTATTCTATTTTTCTTTTTCTTTTTTCTTTTTCTTTTTCAAGACCGGATATATTTTCCAATAATGCTCTTTTGGTGTTTAGCTTTAAATACCGTTTTTTCTTTCATACTAGGTTTTCAGGCAAGAGTATTTCTACGTATCCTCTACTATCCCAAGTTTCAAGGTGCGTGTAAGTGCATTTTGTAAGGTATATACTTTCTAAATTTGAACTCAAGAAAAAAAACTATTTTTCAGACTTATCCTTCAGTAAAACTTCAATACTTTCCCCTCATCTTAACTTAACTCAAGAACTGAACTCAAGATTACCTACTTCTATAAAAAAAACTGTAAGGACGTATAATCACCAAGTTTAAACAGAATGAGGGTTAGTTTTAGGGTTTTCAATTCCTAAGCCCAGAATTTAGTTAGTTCTAACATATCAACTAAGCTTTCAGAATAAAAATCTAAGTTACCCTATTAGCTAACTTGACGACAAAGTTTTTATATTTTGGAAAATTTTCAAATTTTCAGGCTTTTTTTTAATAAGGTATGCAAAATGCAGAATATACAAATGAATGCGAAGAAAGAAAGCTTACCGAGCACACCCCCAAACTTAAACTTGACAGTGCCCTCACTGTCAGGCTACACCAAGAGGGTCAAAATTGTCAGCGCTCTCCAAAAGAAAATTTTATACAAAATAAAATAAAGGAAAATATATACACAAAAAAGTTCCCCCCAAACTTAAGTGAAACAGTGTTTCCACTGTTAAGCGTTGAAATTCAGGATTAGGGGGGAAAAAAAGAACAGTATCAAGCTATACAAGGCCTTACACAGACCAAAAGTGAGCACCAACCATTCAAAGATCTTATCGCGATAGCATGCTGGTTGGTGAAAGAATGCGGAGAGGTAAGAAATGGAGAATACGTGAGACCGTATGGAGATAGATGCGGGATACGGTCTCGGTATATGAGAAGAAGAATGACGGAAGGGAGAAAGAAATGGAATATGAACTTGAGGGTGGAAATGGATTGAATAAATTAGTACAATCTGTAATGATCGATGTGAAAAGATGGATTGTACTAATCTATCTATATGGCGAGAAATTGGGTCAAATCCCTCAAGATTCATCAGAAATCATGGGTACACCGAACTTGGTAAACCAGACACAGGAAGTGAAAATGATACGGTTTCTTGGAAGCTCGGAACGATGGAAAGGATGGAGGGAAGTGATTGAGGAAGGGTATCAGGTAAAGGTTCAGGAGGGTGTACACAGTCAATGACAGGGACAGGATGAATTGGAAAATCCGACTCATCAAGCAAAACTGGTTCATCCTCAAAAATATCCTCAAACTTTTCCTCAAGATTCAGCACATCCATGCATTTATCCTCAAAATCCAGACGCATATGGGGTTCGGGAAAAACATTTAATGACTCGGGATGATAAATTGGAGAGAAAAACTCAGCCAAATCTATGGGTTCATCATCCAAAATATTTCCAGCGTCAATATACTCAATCAAGTGAAAATCAATTTTCTCAGACACCTCATCAAAAGCATGGATTTCAATCAATTTTGGTTCTAAGATGGAGGTGTAGAGGTCAAAAGGTTTAGGATTGGTTTCAGTTGGAAGGGACCCTTCACAATCAGGTAAATCAAACACTACAAAGTCTCACAACTCATTAATCATTCTATCTTCAATCAGTGAATCGTTGGGAACACTAGATAGACATTCAAAATTGGAGTTGTGGGATTCAAATTGAAATGGGTAGGTTTGATTTGGAAGGGTGTACAGCTCACTCTCTCCGCTCAAATTCTCAACTTGTCTTACCGCCTCTTCATACATTGGAAAATTTGGAGCTAGTTGAAAACTAGCTACCAGGTCACTAGGTTGTATGAGGGCGGTCATGGACGCATTCAAATTCATCATCTGTTGGTACGATGCTACCCTAAAGTCTTCCAATGACTGTTCCAGACTAGACATAGGTTGTGAAGGGGTTTCAGTAAAAGATTCAAAGTTGTTTGGATATTGAAAACTCCCAAATGGCGGTTCAGAAGCAATGTCTAGGGAAGGTGCAAAAGTCGGGTAGGACTGGTAGGAATTGAATGGCTGAACAGGAGTAGGATCAACATTTGGATAAGAAGGTGAATGAAATTGTTGATCCCAAGAATTTGAAGCGGTGAAAGAAGTGAAAGATCGGCTACGGGATTGTTCAATATGTTCAGCAAGAGACATAGGTCGTGTGGTTACAACTGGACTTTCAAAAGGGGTATCAACGCAAGAAGGGGTGGATGTTTGAAATAGTTGATACGAAGTGGATTGTGGGGTCCAGTTGTTCGTCCTAGACGCGTCTATCAGATCTTTCAAAGAGATTTTGGACATGGAGGGATCGTTCGACGTTTGACCAAAACAAGAACCGTAAGAAGTAATGTCTGGTTGTGGGTACCAAAGTTCGGCAAGAGTTTTTCTAGGTGGAGTACCCATGATATGAAAAGAGAAAGAAAGAAAGGAATAGAAAAGGAGGGGAAAAAGAATGTGGATTTTTTTTTTTTTTATTTTTTTTTTAAAAATGTTTGTTTTTGGAGTTTTTGAAATTGTTTGTTTGAAAGAATACGGAATTATGGGACTAAAATTTACAAGCACAATCATAATCACAAAATGCACAAACACACCTAGAGCTAGGGTCACCTAGGTCAGCTAGACAGCTCCTAACTGTTCCAAAGGGCTAGGAATAGGACCTCAAACCGCCTATTCTCCGCCAATTGCGGCCAGGTAAGTGCCACGTAAGTGGGAGGCTCCCCACTACGTAAGTAGTGGTCCTAATTAAGTAACTACTTGCCTTGGACACACTTGCCTAGACACCGCAAAGTCAGGATAGGATAAACGGCCGATGTCTACAACTAGTCCTCTGTCCTATTGAGCGCGACGTCCTTAGGGCTGAGTCTAGTATTTTTTATTAGCTCAAGGTAATGCGTATGCAATTAGTGATTTGTGGGGTCTTAGGAAGGGTGATGAAATCCCCACCCAATCTGAATTGGTGTTATAACCCCTTAATGTCCGTATTATTATATGCAAAGCGGTAAACAAACAAAATCTAAAACAACAAAAATTTATTTGGCGGCTGCGCAATCTGTGCAAAGAAACCTGCAGAAAATAAAGTATAGTGGAATTCACAGAGAAGATAAAAGAAAAGAAAAAGGGGTGGAGAAAAAATTGGGCACAGAGTCCTCAATGGGACTGCAGAACCGCCGCGCAAGGCACACAAAATGTTGACTTGGGGATTTGTCTTTGGTCAACGAACTCCACTTCTTCTCTTCTCCAAAATAAAAACCTCTGTTTTCTTTTTGGATTACTGTACTTGCTCCAGATTAGCCTGCACACTTGCACACAAAAATTATCAAAAATAACAAAAAGATTTTTTTTATTTTTATTTATAAATATATACAAAAAGAATATTAACCCGAATAACAAGAAAGAAAATACGCTACTGTCTCCCCAGCAACGGCGCCATTTGATCGCACGCTTTTGGCGTGTCGGATGTTCAAAGTTCTAAAGTTATAACCGCGATCAGGACGGTGTCGCTTCGCAGCTAGCCGGTTGAGCACGGGTCGATCCACAGGGAGATGGTTGTATGTCCGTTCGTGTTTTAGACGAGTTAATAAAGAATGTGTATATGTGTGTTCAAATCTATCCTAAGTGTTCGTATTTATGTTCAAGTAAGCTTGTTAAGGTTAAGGTTGGTTAGTAGAGTTAGGATTATTCTTGTACTTATCTTTTGCCATCCTTAAAACGGTGTTGGGATAATCGAAAGTAGCAGGGATTAGGAGAACATAGTAATGGGATATGCGAGTTTAAACAAGGCTTTCCAACGCTAAATCCATTCTTAGTGTCCCTTGTCCGTCCGCTAAATAGGCTTATTTCCAACCCTCGGCCAAACACCCGCAACCATGTATCCAATTAAGTCACAACTACATGTCACGTTGTAGTGCGCTTAAAGGACTTCTCGACTTAGGTCGCAGCTATATGTCACGTATAGCGCGCCTAAGCGAGGGGGTTGTGGTTGTTTGGTCGGGGTTCGTTCCAAGATGTTTGGCGAAGAGAAGCACAAGGGATTTCTCCGTCCCTCATACCACCTTGCTTAGCCTTAACAAGAGGGAAATTATTCACACATCATAAAAGAAAAGAAAAAAAACAAGAAGGAAGAAAAAAGGAAAATACGGTTTTACAAGTGAAGCAAGCTAACTCTTGGGTCCTCACCTTATCAAGAAACTCCGTCAAGTATCATCGCTTGGAAATACAGATAGAAGAAGAAAAGAAAAGAGAACAAGAAAAGAAATAACAACAACTAGTTAACAACAAATAATAAAATTACAATACATGATAATAAAATTACAAGACAATAAATAAAAGAGACAAGATAAAAATAACCCTCATCTTCATTGATCTTCCACTCAAAAAGCTCTCACTACAATTTTCATGGAGGAAAGAATGAAGAAGAAGAAACTAAGCTAAAGAGAGAATGGAAATCAAGACATGAAGGAGACCTTTGGCTTGCACAAAACTGGGCTATTTATAGGCTACGTGCTGAAACCCTAGGACCACATTCTGGCCCTATATGAAAAGACCAAACTGCCCCCAGAAAATCATCAAACGCCGAGTTAACTCGGCCGTGGATCCGCGGCCGAGTCGCCATGTTGGCCGCGGATCCGCAGCCGTTTGGGGGAGTTGACTTGTCAAATCTCTGTGGTTTTCTGGTGCTGCTATCCTCTGTTGTTCTATATGTACCAAATTGCAAATTGCTTCCACAATTGCTTCAGATTTGCAACGGTCCAAAATGGCATCAAAAATAATACTTTTGACCTTTTCTCCCTCGAGCTCCGTACACCCATTGATTCTTGTGCTGCCCCCCCCCTCGTGCTCTGTGCTTGTCCAAGACACGAATGACCACTGTTATATGTCTTGTCTCTGGAACTGGTACGCGGCACTGGACGGATACGGATGACCGGAACCCGACTTTTATCTGCTGTCAACAGATGTTCTGTATTTTGGCGTAACAGTGGAGATTTTATATCAATTGCGTTATTTTGGACTAGGAACCTGTAGCCTGTAAATATGTAGCAAACACGGATTAAAAGCACCTACCTATAAACAAACGAGCGTAAGAATGGGCGGTATTAAATGCAATATTCTGGTATGGACAAGACTACCCGGCCCCACTAGTGTAACTGCCATCACAACGCTGGTAGTCAAGCAAGATCCTAAGGGCTCTATCAATATATATTTGCGATATGCTAAAAGAAACATATACATATTAAGATAGATGCAAAACAAGTAGCATACTACTATATTGAGCAAGACTGTTATAAACCCGTGTATATATCCCAAGCTTCTAAAATGTAATATACAAGCCAGTACAATACAATAATGGCCTCTAGGGCATATAACACTAACAATCTCCTACTTGCACTAGGGCCATGTACTGGCGTATCGAAGACCTATCATCTCGAATAGCCTCTCGAACTGCGTCTGAGGTAAGGCCTTTGTAAATGGATATGCAGTGTTCTCCTCTGTAGCAACTCTCCGGACCTCGATCTTCCAGCGATCTATGATCTCCCTGATCAGGTGATACCGCCTCAAGATGTGTCTGGACTTTTGATGGGACCTGGGTTCCTTCGCTAAAGCTATAGCCCCATTTTTGTCACAATACAGAGGTATTGGATCAACAATGGATGGAACCACCTGAAGTTCTGTTAAGAACTTCTTTACCCAGACTGCTTCTTTTGCGGCATCAGAAGCTGCGATATACTCCGCTTCCATCGTCGAGTCAGCAACGGTGTCCTGCTTGGAACTCTTCCAGCACACCGCCCCTCCATTGAGGCTAAAGACATAACCTGACATGGACTTAGAGTCTTCTTTGTCACTCTGGAAGCTGGAGTCAGCAAAAGCCTCGATCTGGAGGTCTTTTCCACCGTAAACCAAGAATATATCCTTAGTCCTTCTCGGGTACTTAAGAATGTTCTTTACTGCTATCCAGTGCTTCTCCCCTGTGTCTGACTGATACCGGCTTACCACGCTTAGTGCGTAAGCTACATCTGGTCTGGTACACAACATCGCATACATTATAGAGCCTACCGCAGAAGCGTAGGGTATAACTGACATGCGATCCCTTTCTAAATCAGTCTTTGGAGACATCTCTTTGGATAGGGCGATTCCGTGACAAGCCGGTAAATTACCGCGCTTTGAATCTTCCATACTGAATCTTTTCAGTATATTGTTGATATATCTGGACTGTGAAAGTCCCAACATCTTCATAGATCTATCACGATAGATCTGCATCCCCAGAATGTAAGAGGCATCACCCAGGTCTTTCATGGAGAACTTGTGTGACAAGAATCCTTTGACAGATTGTAGCATAGGAATGTCATTTCCTATCAAGAGAATGTCATCCACGTACAAGACAAGGAATACGACAGTTCGTGCTACAATCTTACTATATATACATGGCTCATCTGAATTTTTGATAAAGTCATATTCTTTGACCGTTTCATCAAAACTGATGTTCCAACTCCGCGATGCCTTCTTTAGTCCATAGATGGACTTAAGCAACTTGCACACTTTCTTGCTGCTCCCACTCTGATTGAAACCTTCTGGCTGATCCATATAGACGCACTCAGCCAAATTTCCATTTAGAAAAGCCGTCTTTACGTCCATCTGCCAGATCTCATAATCATGGAAGGCAGCAATGGCAAGAAGGATCCGAATGGATTTGAGCATAGCCATTGGAGAAAAAGTTTCGTCATAGTCCAAGCCAGGCCTTTGACGAAAACCCTTTGCAACAAGTCTAGCCTTATAGGTTTCCACCTGTCCATCTACACCAATCTTCTTTCTGAAGATCCACTTGCATCCTATGGGTTTTATCCCATCTGGAGCAAAGTCAAAAGTCCATACTTTGTTGGTGTACATGGACTCCATCTCGGTCCGCATTGCATCCAGCCATCTTACTGAGTCGCCGCTCTGGATGGCCTGCTGAAAGCTAGTAGGTTCATCATTATCAATGACGCAATCCTCTCTATCCCCGTCTATGAGAAAACCGTAATATCTTTCAGGAGGATGAGACGGCCTACTACTCCTGTGGAGGGGTGCGGGAATGTCCTGTTCTTCTGTAACTTCTGGTTCTACCAAACTTTCAGTAGTAGCTTATGGTTCTGGAATTTCTTCCAGTTCTATTGCGCTCCCACTTGTTTCCTTTTCAAAAAACTGTTTTTCTAGAAAATTGGCATTACGAGAAACAAAAACCTTTTTTTCCTTTGCGTAATAGAAAAAATACCCCTTGGAGTTCTTTGGATATCCCACAAACTTATACTGTACTAAGCGTGCCTCGAGTTTGTCCGCATGCTGCTTTTAATAAAAGATGGACATCCCCATATCTTAACATACTGAAAATAGGGTTTCTTCCCACTCCACATCTGATATGGTGTGGTAGGCACAGGTTTGGTAGGAACCCTGTTCAAAAGATATGCAGCTGATTCTAGTGCATAACCCCTGAAAGATCGCGGTAACTCAGCATTACTCATCATGGAACGTACCATATCCAATAGGGTTCGGTTCCGTCTCTCCGATACACCGTTATGTTGTGGAGTGTATGGAGGAGTAAGCTGAGAGAGAATTCCATTCTCTTTTAGGTAACCCAGGAACTCGGCACTTAAGTATTCACCACCTCGATCAGATCTCAGTGTCTTGATACTTTTGCCGGTTTGGTTTTCTACTTCATTCTTATATTTTCGGAATTTCTCAAAGGCTTCGGATTTATGTTTCATCAAGAAAATGAATCCATACCTAGAGTAATCATCCGTAAAAGTAATGAAATATGAAAAACCGCTTCTTGCATGTGTAGATATTGGACCACATACATCGCTGTGTATGAGTCCTAAGAGCTCGCGTGCTCTTACTCTATGTCCAGTGAATGGAGTCTTTGTCATCTTTCCTTTGAGACATGATTGATAAGTGGAATAAGATTGATATTCGAACGGATCCAAGTATCCTTCTTTATGTAACTTAGTCAACCTTGTCTCATTGATGTGACCTAGTCTACAATACCATAAGAAAGACTGATTTATATCTGGAGACTTTCTTTTTAGTGTGTTCTGGACATTGAAAATCTGCAATTGGTTTAATACGTATATACCGTTATCTAGTGCACCGGAACCAATCAAACCATGATTAAGGTGGATGTTAACAACATCGCTTACAAACGTGAAATCATAACCTTCTTTTGATAACAACGATACAGATATGATATTACACGTTAAACTAGGTACACAAAAACAATTGCGCAAAACCAAAATATGTCCACTCGTCAATCCAAGGTGATAATCCCCTACGGACACGGCATCCACGCTCGCTCCGTTAGTAACCTGGAGGGTCATATCACCAGCCTTCAGTACTCTACGGCTTCTCAGTGCCTGCAATGAATTGCATATATGAGATCCTGATCCGGTATCCAATACCCAGGAAGTAGAGTTGATTGACAGACAATTTTCAATTACAAACACACCTGAAGCCGAAGCCACAACTTGCCTCTGGTCCTGCTTCTTAGTATTCCAAGCTTTGCAATCCTTCTTCCAATGGCCTTTCCTACGACAGTGGAAGCACTCGTCCTTTGCTACTATCGGCATCATAACTTTTGCATTTCCCTTTACTCCCACCTTACCAACACCACCTCTCGGTTTGGTAGCGGTCTTCTTCTTCCTTCCTTTGGCCCTTGCCTTGGACCTGGAAGAGGAAGCACCATGAACAAACAGAGTGGATGTATCCCTTGCTTTCTGCAAGGTGCCCTCTGCACTCCTCAAAATATTAAGGAGTTCTGGAAGTTCAACTTCTTTACCCTGAATATTGAAATTCAAGATAAACTGGACGTAGGTGGAAGGAAAGGACTGGAGAACCAAGTCTGTATACAGCTCATTCTCTAATGTTGTCCTGAGGTCCGCGAGCTCCTCAATATAGCCAATCATCTTAAGGACATGTTCCCTTACAGATGATCCGACGGCCAGCCTCGACTGAAACAAGTTCTTCGAGGTCTCGTATCTTGCTATACGAGATTGCTCTCCATACAGTTCCTTTGTGTGGAGAAATATGGATTCAAGATCCATATCCTCATGCCTCCTCTGATGTTCATTATCCATAGAGGCAAGCACGATATATTTGGCCTTCGCGCAGTCTAACTCCCAGGTCTTGCGGATTTCCTTATCCGCGACACTGGATTCTGGACCTAGGACGGCAGGGGCCTTAGTAGTAAGGACATACCCCAATTTGTCATGGGTGATTTCCATCTTGACATTCCTGAACCAATCTTTATAGTTTGGCCCTGTCAAAATATTTTTATCTAATAATAACTTAAGACCCGTTATGTTCTGGGTCGCTGCAATTAGGAGAGAGAGAAGAAACACTTTAGCATGATGCTCTTGCAAGTTTAGAGTGGTTTTTAGTTTATCTAAACAGTATGGCTCCCACTGTTTCTCGAATCCTTCCTCAAACCAAAAAAAAAGAACTAGTCAGGACTATTCTCACCGTACAATACTTGCTTAACCGTTCAGCCAGGCCGGTGTCGGTACTTCAAGGGAGGTTTTACGACGCTTTCGTGAAGTTCCTTAATTAAATAACCTATTTTTCTTGGGGGCGTAGCCCCGCTGACACCTTTTCTCGACACCTACTTGGTTTACAGTATTGATCGTTAAGTGAAAGAATCTCCTGATGAGCAGCATATACTCACAGTAGGATCGGGATCCAAATATCATCGTGTGATAAAGCTGAAGGAATCCTACCAAAATTATCACACTCCAAATGGTATGCAACTCTAGCAAGTTTCAGTTTCTTTAGAAACTCCCGATGTGGATTTTTGCCCCATGCTCTTATGACCTTGTCGTTGGCCAAAATGTCATAAGTCACATGTCAAGTTCTACCCATATTATCTTGTTAATTTGAACCCACCCGTACATACCCCTGACGTTGGCCAAATGGCAGTACGACTGTCCCAAACCAACTCATCTATCTATGCAACAGATGAATACCCAGTAGCTACCAAACACTATGCATTGGCGTTGGTCAAAATACATAGCTTGAATACTACTGAATACCCAAATGAAATGACGGAGGGCTATGAATGGTTTTGGCGAAACCGTGAACGTAGTGAACTTGATATGATCGAAGGAACCTGATAGCTTTTAAAAGGAGTGGTTTAAGCTCCGTAATTAAAAATCTGCTGTTTTAAAATAACCGAGTGGTTTCTTTTAAATTGTTCCAACGATTCAACTTTGGTTTATTTTCTTTGCATTAATATAATGCGTCCCATCAATTAACAAAAACAACAAAAATACAACGTCCGCTTATGCTATCCGCATTCGCCACTGGGCCCCGTCATTCACCCGTTAGGTTACTTAACTAACGACAGAGCGGGGGCTGGGCTAGCGCGGATGCAAAACATAAGCAACGCCTACTAAATATCATATATAGATATTGTACATTCGTCAGACGCGATAATAGGCATTCCAGATCACAGATGAACAAATTGGATATTCTAGGAATCCGCATTTCCTTTGAGCTTGCAATAAAAGACGGATTACACGGTCGTGATGAATAGCCAACCCCACCCTAGACCCCTACGGGTACGGCAAACTACCCGCCAAGTACCCTAAGTGAAGCGGTCTCCCTCAATAACGTGAGTAGGCCACTAAGCACTTCAAAGTACCCGGTAGTTTGTGCACCCCACCTTGGGTCTATCTTAGGAGCAGAAAACAGTAAATGAAATAATACAACGGTGGCTACAAGCTCAACCCGGATGTGCCCCGCAAAAGAATATTACAACAAATTACAATTTACATTTGAATGAAAGAAACACTCGTCTCACATCCCCGGCTATCCATTCACGACAATCCAATAAGTTCAGATTCACAAACATAAATTAACTATTACAGAAATGTGCAACCGCCTGCTAACCGACATACTAGCAATTAGGGGAGGTTTACGAACACATTAAACACAACACAGATATAATCTAGTTAGCCAAAATTCTTAGAATTTCGATCAAGCACTACATATGAATCTACTCCAAATAATTCTCTGTGCACATAAAACTTAAGCAGAAACAAAACATCCCAGAAAACACAACATCAACACAGAAGAATAACTGAGCAAATTTGGGTTGACTCGGTGTCAACTCGGCCGCGGATCCGCGGCGGATCGCTTGGATCGGCCGCGGTTCCGCGGTGGTTTGGATGAGTCACGATCCCAAATTTCTTCACAATTCTTAAAAAACCCTGCTTGTATTTTTAAGGTCCCTGAAAAAAAATTTAAACCCGAATTTAAAATCGGCAGAAACTTGGTGAAAATGTCGTTTTTTCGGGATAAAATTGCGATCGAATTTCTAAAGACCTTGCTAACATGTTAGTTATGGTTTATCTAGGCTCTGATACCACTTTAAGTCAATGTTACACACCCCACAAGATGCGGGGAGGCGAAATAGGAAAAACAATCATTTTGTTCAAAATAACATCGACTATCAAACGGATCATTGCTAAACCCTAACTAACAAACTATCTAGAAGTGCTAAACTACTATGATAGATTATTATACCTCAGGATACTAGTCCTTCTTGTTCTTGTTGTTCACCTCCTCGTCGGCCTCCTCGAGGTAATAGAAGATCCACCCGAGAGTTGCTTCTTCAAGCTTTAACCTCTAACTTGAGGTAACTAAGTGGCGAAGATTGCTAATCCAGGCGACCTAGAGAATATAGAGATAGATTAAGGATCTATTAGTCTTGCTAACCCTAGGGTTCACAACACATGAGAGGATTAGGGTTAGATGGAAGAAGATGAGAGCTTGAGGAGAGAGAATGTGTATATGATTATGATTTGAATCTTAAGTCATTTGGATAAATAATGAAGCATAAAAAATATCTAATAATAATATATAAAATCAGCAACCATGCTTCATTAATTACCTTGAGGTGAATCACCTCATGACTCATGGTGCAATTAATGAAAATTACACATCACCTCTCCACCTCATTTTAGTTTAATCACAAATGAATTAAAACTAAATAAATCACCTTACTTCTAGAAGCTTCTCGATTAATTACAAGAATACCCCTCCCATCCGTATTTACAAAAACACGGATATACTGAGACTGCATAAATCCAATAATCCAATACTAGAATCTATCTTAAACCAAAGCCCGCTAGTATAATCTGTCCGAACATCATACGTGTACAAATACGCGTACATGTCCGAACCTTGTCGTAAAACCATACGACCTCTATATTGTTTAGCCCGAAGTAGGGAAACTCTCTTTGTGGGACTCTAAAGACTCGACACTACGCTGGCAGTGGGTTTAACCACAGGCCGCAAGCGGTACTAGCTGTACGTAACGGTCCCCAGGTAGAAGTCGATAAGAAGGCCGATGAAGAAACCCATCCGAACTCCTACTGAGCCTGATGTGACAATCTTCGTACAGTCCGGTCTGTTCGTCTAAGACTATCGCATAGCGGGCCTAGGGCGGCAAGCATCGGTCCCCTAATAGCGGTATAAGTCGTGTCAGAGTGAAGCCCATTACACCTTGAGAAACTACTAGAAAACCTACCAGTAAATCTCGCTTGCCCTGGCCAGGGACCTTGCGTAATGGCTCTCCAAACACAGCGCGATATCAACCCCCAATACCGGGAGAGACGAATCCTATCTAACTGTCACTGCCTCCAAGTGCTTCAGGACTGCACCCAACTGCTACCTGTTTGCATGACTCGGTCGAGCCGTGGTAGGGTAGCAATCTAAGAACAGTGGGAACACACTCTAGGCGAAGCAGCAGTGTCAAGTCAACAGACTATGTTGTACTCATGTCACCTGGGAACTGCTAACCGACGACGGGTATAATATCAACCAACAGTTCCCGGCGAGTCCTGTCCGGTGTACCCTTAACCCAACGAGCACCTGCATACTATCTCCAGTACAACATACTAATGGTTGTGGGACAGACCATCTCCCCTGCTGGGACGAGAAGTATATACACTAGTCTACTCCGGAGTATCGATACCCTGTCTCGATAATCGTACGACTAGGGACCTGATAAAAGGATGTGCGTGTAGACTAACCTGCCCCCACTAGTGTGACTGCCATCACAACGCTGGTAGTCAAGCAAGATCCTAAGAGCTCTATCAATATGTATTTGCGATATGCTAAAAGAAACATATACATATTAAGATTGATGCAAACCAAGTAGCATACTACTATGTTGAGCAAGACTGTTATAAACCCGTGTATATATCCCAAGCTTCCAAAATGTAATATATCTACAATACAATAATGGCCTCTAGGGCATATAACACTAACAAAAAGTTCCTAAGTGTAAGTGGAGTCATGTGGAGTTAGCAAACAAGCTCCTTCTATCGAAGATCGATGTCGTTTTCGGAGTTTCCGCAACGCCACGAAGCCCCCTCCCTTTTCCTTAATCCTTTCTCGAAGTTATAAAGCCGTAAATCTCTCTCATCTCTTCTTCGTTTCATTTCAAATTATCTCCTAAAAATATATCGGTAAAGTGGAGTTACCTCCGATACATTTTTTTTAGAATTTGGAACATCCTTTTCCTTAATACATAGGGCAAACTAACTTTACCACCCTATTTGTAACTTTGATTACAATTTTTTAGTTTTGATTTTAACCAAAATTTTCATGTGAAACTATCATATATCGAAATTTTCATTAAAATACCATGAACTTTAGTATAACGCTCATTTTCAATAATTGTTAAAAAATATTTTTAGGAAAACTTCACGGGGTAAAGACCTACCCCACACGTACACTATGGTTTTAAAGCACGGTACTCAAAACATATAGTTATTTTATAGAATAATCTTTTCATTAAAATACCATACCTTTTCAAAACGCGTTTCTTTTAATCAGTATTTTGTAATCCTTAGCAAATACGTCTCTACAACTCTCGTTAGGGGACCTGCTAATGGGTGGTGCGGATTATCGCACATTCTTGGGACAGTAGAGTGAGATGAAGAACTCCTCATGGAATATTCGGTCTCGAAAAGAAATAAAAATACGGTTTTTAAAAAATACGAATTTTCTAAATAAAAACAAAATTTTGGAAAATTATATAAAACTATGAATTCGTATTTTCAATAAAAACATGTTATGAAACTATATTTTTAAATATGAAGATTTAAATTTTTTAATAAAATACCATCAAATTTCCAAAAGAGCTAGTTTTCAATAAAATACCACAAACTTTTAAAAAGGCTAAATTTTATCACCAAAAATACCATTTAAATTAAAATCCATGTTCATGAAAATCTTAAATATTATAAATCACCCTCGAGCTTTATTTTTAAACTATATTAAAGTATTTTTCATAAAACTCCCTCGAGATATGCAAAACAATATTTTAAGGACTCTAGTTTAATATAGATTTAAGCGGGATCAATTCTCTTGAGCATCAGGAAACCGGAGAAAGTGAGTGCTTGCCTATTCAGGTTAGACAACTTAACGGAGTTATCAATGACAATTGTCTTGGAAAAAGACACAAATCCTGCTGTCCATGTGCAGAAGTTGCCGATTACTCCCGAACTTAAGATGTTGCAAGAATAAAGTCTTTTCATAAGATTCTAACTCCAACATGAATCATACTCAATGCAGAATCCAAACTCAAATCAGAATCCAAAATCAAATACAAGATGGAATACTTGATCATGAACCTGAACACACGAATTCAAATATCAAACTCAAACTTGAATACTTGACTCGACTTAACTGAACCATGATTATAACTTGACATGAACTTGACATGACTACCTGAATACATGATTACATCTTGAACATGAACCTGTACATTTTTTATCCATGGATTCGGCCAAGACCTATAATCCTAACTTATACAATACAATACGCGGTGATAAAGGGGTAGATTGGTATGGAATGTATATCATGGCGCAAGAGGTCACTTAAAAGACACCTATACCCGTGGGTTATGACGGGGCCTTGTACTACATATTAGCATAGTCCACGGGGTAAGATGGACTTCTCTCATATACATGAATACTTTCCTTATCAAACTACAAATAACCACGTTAGAATAATTTTCTTATACCTGTAAACGATCATATACAACTTTACCTGTTCATTTCACATTATATACTATCTTCTCTTTCTTCTTTTGGGACTTACCGAGCGCTAATTCGCTGACGACATTCCTCTATATTTTTTTGTTTGGAATGTTCGTCAGGAGGACCGGACTCTAAAGACGTAGAGCTTAGCCAGGATGACTTGGACCAGATTGCAGCTCAGCCTGACTACTAGCTCCTTCCAGCCTGTACTTAATTCCAGTATGCTATTGTTTAGGCATTTGCTTTTATTATTGTATTTTTTATTTTCAAACAGTTGTTTGTAAAGTTGAATGTAAATAAAGTTGTTGTTTTATTTTATTACTCTTATCATTCTTGCTTATTGTTATATTAATTAATTACACTTAACGTATTTTCATAGCAATACGTTGCGGGCTTGCCACGTCACCATTTCCGCCTACTGGGAAGCGGGGCGTGACATGCGAGCTTTCTAAACCAAACTTCTTGTTTAACTCCTTTGTATACTTTGCTTGATTTATGAACACTCTGTCTTTAGTTTGCCGTATTTGTAATTCAAGAAAATAACTTAGTTCGTCCGTCATGCTCATCTCGAACTCATCTTGTATTGACTTGGCAAACACTTGATAAAGACCTTCGTTGGTGGATCCAAAAATAATATCATCTACATAAATTTTCACTAACAAGGTATCTTTATCAAAATATTTTCTAAATAGCATTTTATCAACAATTCCATTTTGAAAATCCGATATTAATCAAAAATACACTTAGACGCGCATACCAAACTCTAGGAGCTTGTTTGAAACTATATAAGGCTTGTGGAGTTTAAAAACATGATTTGGGAATTGATGATCTTCAAAATTGGGAGGTTGTTCCACATACACTTTCTCCTCTATTTTACCATTTAAAAACGCATTCTTTACATCCATTTGAAAAGGACTGAAATTCTTGTAACAAGCGTAAGACAATAAAATACAAATGGTTTCAAGTCGGACTACGGGAGAGTAAGTCCCCTCGTAATAAATTCCTTCAACGTGGCTATAATCTTGCACAACCAACCGCGCTTTGTTTGTAACCATGTTACCGGAATCGTCAAGCTTGTTCCTAAATCCACTTAGTACCGACAACTGGTCTATCGTCGGGTCTAGACACAAGTTGCCAAATTTTATTCCGTTCAAATTGTACCAACTCTTCTTGCATAGCAAGAATCAAATCACTGTCTAATTCGGCTTCTTTAAAAGATTTAGGCTCGATTTTAAAAATAAATGCCAAGTTTAGACGGTTAAGAAAATTAGAAAAACGAGTAATAACTCCATATTCTACTTTACCAATAATTTGCTTTTTTGGATGATTTTTTTTTTGAAGCGTCAATTCTTACGAAGCTCTTGATGTACATCAAAAGTTTGTTCATCTTCCTATGAATTTTCCGTCGCATCATCCTTTTTGCTCATCTCTTGCAATCCATCATCTATATCTGCATCATCAGTACTAGCACTTTTCTTGATAGGAATGTTAGACTCGTCAAAATTTACATGTATACTTTACACAATTGTATGAGTTCTTTTGTTAAACACTCACTCTCAATCCTATGATCTCAATAGATTATCACCAGTGTCACCCAAGAATTGATTTGAGAGAATAAAACAAGTTTTGGCTCTATGGAAATGAATGAATTTGGAAAAGAGAAAGTCCGAAGAACACGAAATTTTTCTTAAAAGAATTTGCAAAGAATGATTGATTTGAAGTGTAAGATTTCAATGGTATTTATAAGGGATCGAATGGAAAGTTATTCTAACTATCTATAACTGCAAAAAACTGTCATAAAATAGTTAATGAACGTTAGAGGAAGTTAAGAATGAAAACGGCGTAAATATCCATTCGATACGAATTTCAAAATTCAAATAAACTGCCAAAACTGTCCGTAGAGACGTCTGTGAGAGACGTTAAAATATTTCTAGAGACGTCTGTATAGCTGTCTCTGAGAAGTATCCAGTATGAAATTTTTTTGGAGTTTGTACTACAGAAGCATGTGGAGACGTCTTTTGTTTCAAAATATCTTATACAGATGTCTGTAGGAGACGTCTGTTTCCTGATATGGTTGAAACTGTTTTGAAATATTGACAGTTTGAATTTCAACGAATAGGTTAGACGTCTCTACAAGAGAAGAATATGTCTTGAGTATTAGAAATAGGTTGGAATGAGCTTTCTATCCTTATGAGATCATTACTAAGTGCACATATAATGCTCATAGCTTCTATCTTTGTTTTGTTTCCTCGATTAGCTTCATCTCCTTGACTTATTACGTTAAGACGTGATTGAATCTTGATTTGGCTTGCATCAAGTTGTCGCTTGCATCAAGTTGTCGCTTGAATCAAGTTGTCATACCATATCACCATTTTAAGAGTGTCACATTGTAGGCAATCGTGCTTGATCTTTGATATATAGTGCATGCTGTATTCAAGACATAAACTTGGAAACGTCATCAGTAACTTATGAATTCATTTAAATAAGATTTTGAACTAAATAATCGAAAGTAAGGATTGTGTGACACGGATGTCAACAGCGACCGTATAGAACGGTCACTAATACACACAGTATCGAGTAATGCGCCTCCGAGATGGTCAAGAGCGCATCTTTACCATTCAATCCACTCACAAAACACATTAATTTCCAAGTTTTGGCCATTATCAATGAACAAGGTAGTAAATAAAGATCTAGTTTGTTGGGGTGGCAAATGAAGGTGGAGTAAATGATAGAAGATAATAGCTAATGGAAAGAATGAATAGGATAATTCTTATTCTGTTGGTAATATAGGTTTTCTGGAGGGAAAGTGGTAAATTTGGAGGGAAAATGGCTAGCTTAGAGCACTCAATGCTCAGTCCTTTAAGAAAAAATCAATAAAATACAATTAGGGATAAAAATTATAGGCAACTCAACTGCATATTTTTTGCAAACAAATTGGCAGTTGTCTTTTTGTACTTGTGCATATGGGTCATAAGGGGAAGTTTTGGGATATACCAAAATACACAAAGTTTAAAGTATTTCAGGAAAAATTTGATAGGCCTAGATGATTTTCAACATGTTGGAAAAGCCTAGGGAGTTTCTCATAAGTTTTAAAAAGGCCCGGGGGGTTTCAAAAATTTACCCTTTTGGAAAATCACATGAAAATTTGACCGGTTCATTTTGAAACGAATTGGGGACTTCTGCTATTATTTATCTGCTATTTCCCCACTATGATAAGATGCTACCCCCGTATTATAGATCAACTAGTATTTTGGACGTGTGATACACGTATGTATATTTTGAACAGCATATATGCATCGCACTGAAAGCGTGTATAATTATTTTTATAGTGGACATTAATTGAAAATTTCTAAAGATATCTATAGTTTTTAAGATGGAAAAAATTCTTCTTTTATTAATGAATATTACGGTGTTGTTCGGTGTTATTTATTTTTAAATAAATATTTTTTTCTCGATCTGTAGTTTTATTGTTACTTCCATGGTTAAATGGTTGCACTAGTAACTCATACTTAGAAAATAAAAAATAGCAATGTATACATTAAAATTTATTAAGAAGATACTAGAGATAAGATGTTTTTTTGTATTGTTTTAGAAAGATGCATGTGAGAGAAAGATGAATTAAGTTTTCTTTTCATTTCCTGGGAGGTAGAAGAGAGAGATGAGTTATATATTTTTAACTTTTTCTATAAATGATTTGGGCAAACTTATGGTGAAGCATGAGGCAATAGCTTTTTCTCCTTTTTCTGAATTTATTTTTTGTAAAATGATGCAATAATGACATCACCACCGAAAGGGTTGGGTTATAATAGTAAATATTTTGCACGTGCGTTGCATGTATATATTTTAAACAAGATATATATTGAAGGCGTGCGTAAAATTTTTATCTTGGAAATTACATGAAAATTTCTAAACATATCTATAATTTTTCTAAATTTAGATTAAATGAATACGGTTAGTGGCAATATTAGAATTGAGAAATTTATGAGTTATACAAAAAAACAAAGATATAAAAGCTTATGTATAAATTTGTAAGGCGTTTATTCTTCTTTTTTTTGGTTTTGTAACATGAGAAAGAATGTATAATGAATGAAAGACAGAAAGAAGCATGTTGACTTTTTATTTCTTATTTTTGTCTTTTGTGGTGATGAGATGGACCCATCTAATTCTCTGCTTTGGCTATTGGAATTTTTTCATTTTTTCTATTTTTTTTTATATTGTTGATTAATAATATCATCTAAAGACTTATAGTCTAGTTATAATTGTAAAGATATAGCCAATATCTATGGCCCCTTGATTTATCTCATCCTTCATCATTGGATCTAATACCCAGTAATATTCGGAGGGAAATAATAGCACAAATCCTAAATACATATCAAAAAGACCTATGACAATAGATGAAATACGGAAAGTGTCACGAAATGAAACAAGGTCAAAGTCGTCATTGAACAACTTTTATAACTAAGGGTCATCATGCATGTGTGATTAAGTTTAGCATTGGTTAATCCGATTTTTAATATTTTTCAGCATATTCTAAGTTTAACTCTTCACGGTATTATGTTCAAACATGTTATTTTCTTTATTCTTCATGAAACCAAAATTGACGGATGTCGGATCACGTCAAGATGTTACCTTCCGTAGATCTGCTGTTGGCGATGATGGACGGCTGAGATTGGAGTTGGAGGATGGCTCCTGGAATGTGTGGATATCAATGGGTTTGAGGTTGTATGGGCCGAGCTACCTGCAAGGAAGTCCCGGGGTGGTTGTACCACCGAGGACCCTCCGACGGTCAAGTTAGAGAGGAAATCCGAGCAGAGTAACGGCTTAGTGAGTGGAAAAAGTCTTTCTTGAACCGTATGAAGGAGGGGTTTATATAGCGGTGGCAGCAGGTAGGCAGGCGCGAGAATCATGCCAGTCGTTACGCTCCCGGTGTCACGCCCGCGTGATGAGCGGGATCCGCATTAATGGCGAGACATGCTCGATAATGGGGGGATCGTGATAGCGTAGAACGTAGGATGTGGCCGGCGGATATCTCGCGCATGGTAGATTCGTGGGAGTGAGGCGGTTGCGCCTGTGAGGAGTGCCGTTGGTCGGTTAATGAGACCGAGGAAGATGACCTCGGCGGGAGAACTCGCGGACGAGCGGGAGAGCCGAGGTATCTTGGTTCTGCGGTAGCCCGGAGACGAGCTGAGAGGCCGAGGAGGTCAATTGTGCAGGGGGCTCGGAGGCGGGCCGGCGTTTGTTTGTGGGATGGGCACGGGAGTGGCCTGGTCGGCCACTGTAGGTCCTTTCTTGTGAGCTTTGGGACACGTCATCTGCCACGTGTCATGATCTGGGAGATCACCAATATCGAGCATCATCATTAGCCCCCCACTCTTGTCCCGACCTGCTCATGGGTCGGGTCGAGAGTAGTCTGCCGGGTTACCCGAGGTGAGCTCCTTTTCGTAGATATCGTCGGGAGGTGTCCCCGGGCAATCAGCTGTATTTTCTGGATGACGCCGGCGAATCAGGGGTGAGATCTTTGCATTAAAGAGGGTGCGCCGGATCGTGCGTACGTTCACTAAAGCGACAGCCCACGTGTCGAGCGCTGGTTGGCTGACACGACGGGCCGCAGACTTCTGGCGTCTGATGGGGTATGGCCAATGCGCGTGCGACAGGTGGAGCGATCGTGGCCGTCGAATGTACTGAGCCGTTTCGGCGGGAGATGACTGTCGCCGTAGGATGTGTACGCTGGCAACTATAAATAGAGGTGGGGTCCCCATCAAGGCCCATACCTCTACAAATTTTCCTCGCCCTGAGTCTCGTTAGCTCGACGCTCTCCTTTTTAGGTTGGATCTCTGCGTTTTCTCTCCCGAGGACTTCTCTCCATCATGTTACCTGTTTTCTTCTGAGGATTCTGTAGATTTCGTCTGGGTAGATTCTAGGGATTCTTCTTCTTCCACTGAGTTGGAGTCTTCCCGGGGAGTTAGGGTCAGATCCTCTTCCCGGGGTCGCGCGATGGGGGCGGTTCCCAGAGCGGAGGTCGTGGACGCCCCTGGTGTGTCATCCTCGGTGAGGTATGAGTACGAGCTAGCCACCGCTCTGGCTCGTTTCCATATTCCTTCCGGCTATACGCTACATTTGGCCGAGGAAGGAGAGAGGGAAGATCAGGTATGAGGTAAAGAGATTGCCTTATACCTGGAAGCATTTTGGGCCGGAATGCGCCTGCATTTCTCTCCCGAGGTTGTTAGAGCGCTAAATTACTTTGGGCTAGCCCCGGACCAACTAGTGCCGAACTCCTGGAGGATTCTTCTTGGGTTCCTGGTCCGTTTGAAGTTGCACTTGATCCCTTTCAGGCTGTCCACCCTTGCCTCCTCTCTCATTTACAAATGTCACCCCGGCACTCGCGCGGGCGACCCGTGGTGGGTTAACATCTCCTTCATGAAACAACGGGGGAGTGTGCCGGGTCGGGAGTCATCGTCGTGCTTTCTTCCATCCATGATTGGAAGAAGAAGTTTTTCTCTGTTGGGCCGCCAGAAAGTGAGGACTGGCCCGTGGCCACCCAGTGGTCTAGGGATAGGTGTCGGCGGGAGAGTCAGTCCAACGATCCCGACGCGGTGAGAGTGGCGGAGTGGGAGCCCATTCCCCGGGCCGACGTGTTGCTTTCTGAGCTGGCCCTTAGTTGGGCTGGGCTCAGCCCCGCCCAGTTCGTCGGTAAGTTAGGAGCTTGCAGGCGATCTGTTAGAGTTGTATTTATTTTCATTTCTACTTGTGTTGCTGACTCTAGTGTGCTTTGTCTTATGCAGAACCCATGGACTTGAGCCAACTTCGAGCGGCCATGCGCAAGCCGAAGAAGGTTCTTTCCCCAGTCAGAGCAAAGCTCTGTTCAAATTCCAAGATTTGAAATGAAGCAACGCTTCTGTTTCCCCTAATCATAGCAAAGCTCTGTTTCAAAATTCAAAATTTAAATTGAAGCAACGCTTCAGATCCTGCACGCGGCGCGCCACGTGTCAAGTGCAGACGCGCTGGCGCCAGGTACGCTGCGCCCTAAGCAGCGCACCCCAATCAGAGTAAAGCTCTGTTTCAAAATCCAAAATTTAAATCGAAGCAACGCTTCAGATTCTGCGCGCTGCACGCCACGTGTCAAACACGGGTGCGCTAGCGCAGTTGCGCTGCGCTCTGCACTGCGTGCCACGTGTCAAACACGGGTGCGCTAGCGTAGTTGCAATGCGCTCTGCGCTGCGCGCCACGTGTCGAACGTAGGTGCGCTAGCACAAGGTGCGCCAACGCTGGAATTAAAAATTCCCCACCGTCAGATCAAAAGATCTACTAATAATAAATTATTAACTAATCAGAACTAAAATTCTGTTATGGAAAGATTTTTCAATCTTATTAAAACAAGAAGATTATCTTCTGTAAAACAGAAGGCTTAGGATCAAAGATCTAACGGTGGAAAATATTCCCAAATCAATCAGAGAAAGATCTCTTAAAACTGATTCAACAAATGAATTGGCCCTATATAAAGGCCCCTAGACTTCAAGTCTAAAATATTCAGAAAGAGAGAGAGAGAAACCCTCTGCAAAACTTTGAGAAAAAAAGATGAGCGAACACTTAGAAAAAAGAAGATTTTTCTTCATTTTCAAGGTAAAGAACTATGTTCTTGAATAACAGAAATGAAACCATCTCGTAAAAAGAAGAACCATCTTCTAAAAAAAGATCATAGATCTGAAAAAACACCAAAGTTTTTTATAAAAAGAAAAAGATCAAAAGATCTAATCATAAAATAATAAAAGAAGTATTTTACTTCATTCACAGATCTTTGATCTATAAAGGCAGAGCTTTTTTTAAAACCAAGAACTTTTGTTCTTGGATCTTGAGGCAAAGCCTCCTTTAAGAAGAACATGAACTTGTTCTTTGATTTTAAACTTGATCAGATGCGCTTTGCGCTATTACAAAGTGCCTTGTACTCATGAATTGCGCTTTTGCGCTTCTTGGACCGGCGCTCAGCGCCAAAAGCTGCCACGTGTCAACCAAAGTCGCAATCTGCGCTTTGCGCTTCTGAAACAGCGTACTGCGCTACTGGGCTGGCGCTCAGCGCCAAGCGCGCCACATGTCACTCACTGGCGCGCCAACAGACTAGCGCAAAGCGCTCATAAATTAAAAACGCAATGCGCTAATGAACTAGCGCTAAGCGCGACACGTATCCTCTTCATGTGCGCTACCTGACAGAAGCGCAATACGCTCTTTAACTAGCGCAAAGCGCCTGGCGCGCCACGTGGCGTACTGTCAGAACGCAATCTGTTCTGATGAATGCTATGCATTCAGTACAAGACAAAAAATGTCAGAGCCCAATGCCTAGCATTATTAAAAGGGTTGAGCCCAAATAAAGGCTTAATAGCCAGTGCAACTAAAAATGTTAAACATTTTTAATTAGAATTAGCCCAATTCTGGCCATAAGTCCTCAACTTATATTGAACTGAGCACGCCTGCTCATAAATATTCAACAGATCTTAGTCCCAAACTTGGCTACAGATCTCTCAAACAATTCACACTGGTTCGAGGGTACATCTCGTTACTCCTCTGATATTTGTCGTTTTAATTCATCAACGTCTTCAAAGAGGTGACGGGTCCCGACAGCCACACATTTCATAGACTATGACGTCTTTAAACATTGGACTGTGGGGTCCTTAAACCCATGGACTATGATGTCCTTAACCTCGACCGTGATGTCTTTAAAACTAACATTGGACTGTGGGGTCCTTAAACCCATGGACTATGATGTCCTTAATCTTGACTGTGAGGTCTTTAAACTCATGGACTATGATGTCCTTAACCTCGACCGTGATGTCTTAAAACTAACATCGGACTGTGGGGTCCTTAAGCCCATGGACTATGATGTCCTAAACCTCGACCGTGATGTCTTAAAACTAACATCGAACTGTGGGGTCCTTAAGCCCATGGACTATGATGTCCTTAACCTCGACCGTGATGTCTTTAAACTAACATCAGATTATGGGGTCCTTAAACCCACGGACTATGATGTCCTTAACCTCGACCGCGATGTCTTTAAACTAACAATTGACCGCGATGTCTTTAAACTAACGATGGACCGTAATGTCCTTAAACTAATCGACCGCAATGTCATTAAACTAAACAATAGAGCCTAATTACTCTCTTGTTGGATCTAAACGATCTCATTAAGTTGATCTTAGTCTAAAATTAGACTAATGTATCCTTAACAAACGTTTAAGTTGATCATGGTCTCAAACGAGACTAACGTATCCTTAAAACAAACCCCCAAATCTAAGAAAGATACGGATTTGGACTAATCCATGCCCTACGGGCGACAACATAACTTAGTCTTCGTATATAATCCACGGGCAATCAAACACAAATAAAACACCCACGACACGAAGTGACCATCTGGAGAAGGAGAAAGTTGTTACCGCGATGCGGTAGCGTAATTAACTGCAGGGGCTTGCGCCTGCAGGGAAAAGCGTCCCCACAATCAAAAACCCCTCAAACGAGGGGGAATCTGACGAAGTCTGCTACATCAGCCGCATCCGTTTAAACCTTCGATACATGGTGCCATAAATCAAATTGGCATTTTCGGAGAGGTGGACGGATAGCACCAATTAGCATCTGCCCCCAGATTCAAGCAAGACGTTCTTCTTCCCAGTTTCCGGCGGGGAACAGATTCTGGCACGCCCGGTGGGACCTTTTCCTCTTTCCACTCCACACTTCGTGTGTCGTGTTCGCGAACGAATCGCGGTTTGCTAATGGTTGCCCTTGGGTTCGAGGTACTGAGATTTGGCATTTTGCTTGGTGCAGAAAGCGAAGGATCAATGGCATCTACTTGCGCAAAGTGTTCCAACTGCAACTGCAATTCACGTTCTGCCTCATCCGGAGGCATAGCTTATGGGCCTCTCTGTTCACGATGCCGGTGGACCAGGTGACTCAGGCAACCACCGGATTGTTTTTCGGGACTATGCTCCCACCAATGAGGTTCGGCACTCCTGTATCAACACCAGAAGCTCCCAAGAAGTCGGTCTTTGATCGGCTTACAACTACTGCGGCCCCCCTCAACAGGTCGTCTAGCTCCAGCACTTCAGCCTTCGACAGATTGGGCCGAAGTTCCTGTGGGCCTGAGATGAAGCCTGCAATTCAAGAGAAGGTTATTCCGAAAAGAGTAACCAACCCTGCTCCCGAAGTCGTCAAGGCGGCTTCTCTTACCAAAGGGTCAGTTTTTAAAAGACTGATTGTTCCGGTTCCCATTACGGTTCCTGTCCCTGCTCAGAAGTCTATTTTTGACCGGTTGGATACCGCTTCTCAACGGACATCAGCCTTCAAGAGGATGACGCTAGCAACAACCCCTCACCTGGATAGGGGGCAAGACAAAGCCATTCCCATCATTGAACCAACACCAACGGCTCGACACGCTCGATGTCGCTACTGGCGCCGAGTAAGGAAGGCCGGGGGAAACTCCCCCTCTGGGCTAACTCCACCAGCTCCAACGGTGGAAGTTAATGCTGCTGTTCCAACCGGTAACAGTTTTGAGCTGCTGAACAAGGTACGCAGGAACTCGCCTACTGCCGTACTGAAAAGATCTCCACCACCGGTGGAGACTATCACAGAAATAAAGCCGGAGCAGCCCCCTCAGCGGCTGTCCTCCAAAGTTTACAAAGTCTGGTGACGGGTCCAGGAGTCAGTGGTCGATCAAGACTATCCCCGCCGGCAGAAGAAGCTGAACGTCCGACAGGAAGAAAACCGTCTTGTTAAGCCACAGAAGGCGACGACTACTTGGTTGCCCACTACAACGGCCCCCTCCACTTCGACCGTCTATAAGAGGAGAAGGACGGAGAAAATCCCCATGTTTGCGACAAAGGTCAAAGGAACTGAGCCCAAACGCCCTAAGTCTGAGGTCATGGTGGTGCATACCGTCTATATGGCATCCGGGAAAGAGGATAGCCGTATCTCCACAGGTCATCGACCGCTTACGCGATCTGTGACAAAAGCCCAAGAGCAGCAGCAGAAGCTTCAGGAGATGATGACTGCGATGGCCGCACTCACCGGGCTGAAAGCAAGCCCAGAGGCATCCTCGGAGCAACGTCATGAGCAGGAAACTGATGCCGAATTCCTTCGGAGAATGCTGGAGAAGAAGGACAAAGAGGCCGCAGAACAAGCGGCCAATATAAAGCAGATGGCCCTTCTATTCCAAGATATGGTGGGCATGATGATCCAGCCAGATCCCCCAGCAGAAGATCCTCCAGTAATAATTGAAGATGATAAAAGAGAAACGTCAAACCCTCTGCCGGCTCTGTCAATAGCCAAGGAGGAGACAAGGAAGTTCTCGTTTCGATACCTGAGTCAAGATAAAGCTTTGCAAGGCAATTTCGGTGGTTTGATTTATGTGAGTTCTTCCAAGGCCACCCTGGATGACTATATTGCTCAGCAAATAAGAGTTCACTAGGCAAATGAAGCGGCCGGCCAAGTAGTCAAAACTGGACGACCGTATCCAGGCTGGTATGATCAGATAAAATACCCGCCGGGCTACATGATCCCCAAATTCCATGTGTACAAAGGGACAGGCAATCCCCATCAACATGTCGCTCAATTCAGGGCTCTTTGTGGCAATACTGGTGGCGATGACAAGCTTTTGCTCCGCCAATTCGTCGGCAGCTTATCGGATACGGCGTTTGAGTGGTACTTCGAACTTCCAGACGACTCCGTCAAAACTTTCGCAGAAATGGAGTTGTTATTCACCCAGCGATTCGCAAGTGTTAGTGAACGCACCACGATAACGGCGTTGATCAATGCCAGGGTGAAGCCGGGCGAGTCGTGGGTTCAGTACGCAATCCGATGGCGGAATCTGTGGTCAAAATCCGAACAGCGCATCGAAGAAGCACCAGCGGTGGGCATGTTCGTGGGCACTCTAGACCCTCATGCAACTATTTCACAGTTCATGATGTTCTTCAAACCGACCACATTCCAGGCTTTAATCGACAAGATAGCCCAGATGGATCAGATGGGTCATAGCCCGTCTCCTCCGAAGCCGGAGCCGCGGAACGAAAAGGGTAAAGGGAAAGCGACCTTCGTTGCGAACACCCAACAGCAGTCCAATACTCTAAGACTAACGGATCAATTTGAAGAGAGACGGCGCTATTATAATGAGAAAATGAAGCGCCCTTACTCATTCCCACGGGATAAAATGAAGAGGCTGTTCGAACTAGCGATGCGCAACAGGCTTATCAATTTTCCGAATCCAAGGCGGTCATTGCAACCCGGCGAAGCGAATAATCCCAATTATTGCCCTTACCACCAAACGGTAAGCCATCCAATCGAAAATTGCTTCGTCTTTAAGGGGTGGATCGAGGATCAGTACCAACAAGGCAAGCTTGCGTTGTCTGAGAAGTGGAGAGTAAGCCCACCACAACCGCACACTCCTAAGAAGACGGACACACCGGGGGCAACGTGCTCTTTTGTTGAAGAAGCTCCATGGGAGGTCGTTCTTTCGGCCAAAACCAAAAGGATGCTGAATGATCTCCAGACATGCCCGGCGATCATGTGGAAGAATTCGCTGGAACCCCAGATCATCGAAGGGATGCTAAAGCCGCGCCCAACTCCAAAGATTGGTGTTGATAGCCAAAGCACTCACACCCAGCCGTCAAAATCTTCAAAGAAGAAGAAGAAATCCAAGACGCCCGTGAAGCCTGGCGACAAGCGCATGAACCTACAGAAACAGATTGATGCGCTGGAAGAGTATAACCAGAAGGCGCGGACTCCGGTTACACTTCAAGAGTTTCTCAGCCACGTCCTTGAGGACGGAAATGATGGAGAAGACTCATCGGATGAATCTGAAAATTAGGTGGCAAATTAGCATGTGATCTCTCACTCATCGATAAACGATGAAGGTGTCCCTTACACAGAGAAACAGGGGGCAGA
The DNA here is from genome assembly GCA_030015575.1 of Agapanthus africanus. NCBI lineage: Eukaryota > Viridiplantae > Streptophyta > Magnoliopsida > Asparagales > Amaryllidaceae > Agapanthus > Agapanthus africanus. The sequence goes on along the minus strand of JASDDO010000026.1, from coordinate 15,892,043 downwards.
TCCTGAGCTTGAACTTCTAAGAACGTCAGACGAAGTAATCGACGCATTCTTAAACGAAGCTCTTTTGAAAAGCAAAGCTGATCGAGAGTGAGAGATGGCCATATTTGAGAAGGCCAAACGCCAGCGGCTGGATGAAAAGGTTGAAGCGCTCCGACCAGATCAAGACATGCCCACGGCCAGCAAAAGCATGCTCAGGACGAAGAAAAGGTTCGCCAAAGCCATATCGCTGGGAATGAAGCTGCCACCCCTCGAAAGGAACACCTCTAGTGAAGCGAATATACATCCTAACTATTGTCTATATCATCGAAAGATTGCGCACCCTACTGAAGAGTGCAACGCTTTCAAAAGATGGTGGCAGGGGTATGTTGCTCACCGGCAACATTTTAAGCGGATGAAACGCAAAACTCGTCGGAAGCAGAGAAATACGACCGAGGAGTATAAAAGAACTACAGGCAACTGTCGCACAGTCAACGCTGGGGAACCGCAAGTTCTCACTTTTGGGAGCGACTCTGATGAGGAAATGGCTCTTGGTTCCCTCTTCAAAGAGTCCACCTTGGAAAAGTGGAGGAACCAAAGACCTGTGAAAATATTCAGCTACGCAATCGTAAGCTACCCGAAAAGAATCTTGGGCCCTCGAACAGTGGGTCAAATAGAAAAGATAAGGGAAAAGAAAATGTCTCTGAGGATATCGCCCTAGATGACCAAGTCATGAAAGAGCTGACCACTAAGGACCCGCCAAAGAAAACTAAGGTGGACTACAACGTCCTGGCTCACCTAAGGAAGTTACCTTCACAGCTCAGCATTCTCGACGCCCTTTTACTATCAAAAGAAGCAAGAGATTCATTGATCAAGGCGCTGCAAGAGCCAGAGCAATTCCAAGCTTTCCTTGACGAATAAAAGATGAAGGACGAGCTAGAAGAAGTGCACACAGCCGATATCACCTTCGGCGATGAAGATCTCCTCCTTGGGACGTGCGAGCACAACCGTCCCCTTTATGTCTCCGGATACTGTCACGATATAAAGATAGGAAAAATCCTGGTTGACAATGGGTCTTCCGTCAATCTCCTTAACGTAAGGGTACTGAAGGAAATCTGCATGAGTGTTCAACACCTCGTTCGTGATAAAATCACCATCTCCGGGTTCGACTCTCAGTCATCACGGACGCTTGGGTCCGTAATATTGACATTGTGCTTTGGGTTGCTTGTCACGAATATTAAATTTCATGTCATTGACGCCAAGACATGCTACAATACTTTGCTCGGTCGGCCCTGGTTACACGAGTACAACATCATCCCTTCTACTTTGACAGGGGAGTTGAACCCATTTTCCGTGAACGAAGTCCGAAAGTAAGAAGATGCAAAATACTTCTTGCCAAATTTCGAGGACACGGAGAGATCTCACAAACCGAAGAACAAAGCTATCCCTACCATTCCGGTCTTCGGGGGTGATACCGAGGAGGAGGAAGAGATAGTTTATTCAGGTCTGCCCCAGTACAACAAGCTGGGATACTCCGCTCCTATGCTTATCTTCGGCAGCGACTCAGAAGATGAAGTCAACGCCATATTCTCTGCTCGGCCATCAATACAAACCATCGCCGGTGAAGATCAAAGTTTGCAGGTTGCCATGGTTCCGCCAAAGCATCATAAAGAACTAGACGCACTTGAAACCTACAGTGTGGAAGAGCTGCAGACGTTCTATGTCCCTCCTAGGCGAGAAGGTGAAAAAGCAATCATATTCTACCGATCCGGGGAAACCAAAGTAAAGAAAGAAATTTAGCATGGTGCCGATTCTACACTTGACAGGCTCCAGCCCATCCGTCTGCTTAGATACTACACAGAAGGATTGAAAAGGCTGCTAAGGCGCCAAGGTGTACCTTTGAAACAGACTGCTCGACAAGCCCAGTTCTATGACAGGATCTGGAACATTCCTGGGACTCAACGAAAGTTGCCCAACGGAAGAATGGAAACGACCGGGCTTGGGTATGTTCAATCCAAGAAACGGGAGCTACTCCGCGACTGCTACGTCATACATGACTTTGATGAAGAAGGAGATGCTCTGTAGGAAGATGCTAACCCTGAACCAGAAAGAGCTCCCACCGTAAAAATGCCCCGTCCGTTGTTCGAAGAACAAATGGACAAGCTTATAAGGGAAGCAGGTCAAAAGGTTCGAGACGACCATAATCGCGAAATGGCCATCTACGAGAAAGCCAGGACGCAACGCCTCCTTCAGCAGGCTGCGAAAAATGAAAATGCTCCTCCTTGTCAACCCGTTGTACAAAAGGCCCGACGCAGAAGCAGAAACAAACTAAAGAACGGGAAATGCGTTCAACAAAGACGAAGCGGGTCCGAGGAGCCACGTAATCGGGAATCAAGCAATCCGGATTCGTCTCTCATAAAGAAGATGGGTCGAGCATACTCTTTTCCTCAGAATAAGACACGGAAGATACTTGATCTCGCTATAAAACATCAAATGATTACCCTCCCGGAGTCCAAGCACCCCGAGCAAGCAGGCGAAGTCTCTCACCCGGACTATTGCTCCTATCATAGGGCAATAGGACATCCCCTCGAGGACTGCTTCACCTTCAAGAACTGGATCGAAGACCAATATCAGTAAGGCAGGTTCGCTCTGTCCAACAGCTGGAGGGTAACCCCGCCACAAAAGAATGAACCCAGATCCACGAGAATAGAACAAGATCAACATCAGTCTTGGAAGCGAGTTTGCGCCTGTCAAGTGATCACACTGTCAGAAGAGGAGCCCGAGAATATGGATGACCTCCCCCGGTGCTTCGAAAACGATAATGACGAGGTGATCTCAGAGTTTCCACCAGCGCCAAAAGAGCTGGAGGATGGGATACATACCACTGCAGATAACCTCAAGAAAATTGATTTGGGGACAGCAAGTGACCCGCGGCCGACGTTCGTCGGTGAACTGCTGTCCGAAGAAAAGGTGGCTACGCTAAAGGACGTGCTCATGAAGCATAAAGATTGCTTCTCGTGGAACTATTCCGAAATGCCAGGACTAGACCCAGAGATTGCTGTCCACAAACTGGCAATATCCCCGGACGTCAAGCCAATCAAACAAGCACCGAGAAGAATGCGGCTCGAGCTTGAGATGAGCATTAACGCCGAGGTCAAGAAGCTGATCGACTATGGCTTCATCCAAGAGGTCCAGTATCCTGACTGGATCGCCAACATCGTCCCAGTGATGAAGAAAAATGGGACAGTGCGCATATGTGTGGACTTTCGGGATCTCAATAAAGCCTGCCCGAAGGATGACTTCCCGGTGCCAGTCACCGAGCTAATGATAGACAATACATCTATTCATGAGGTTTTCTCCTTCATGGACGGATCTTCAGGATATAATCAGATAAAGATGCATCCTGAAGATCAGAAGCATACTGCTTTCTGGACCCCTCTGGGAATATTCTGCTATAAGGTGATGCCTTTCGGTCTAAAGAACGCCGGTGCCACCTATCAGAGGGCCATGACGAAGATCTTCGATGACCTCATACATGAAATCGTCGAATGCTATTATTCCCCTCCGAATGGCGGCGCGACGCAGAGACGTCTTGCCTGAGATTCGGGGCAGATGCTAATTGGTTTTATCCGTCCACCTCTCCGAAGATACCAAGTTGATTTATGGCACCGTGTATCAAAGGTTTGGACGGATGCGGCCGAAGTAGCAGACTTCGTCAGATTCCCCCTCGCTTGAGGGGTTTTTGATTGTGGGGACGCTCTTCCCTGCAGGCGCAAGCCCCTGCAGTTAATTACGCTACCGCATCGCGGTAACAACTTTCTCCTTCTCCAGATGTTTACTTCGTGTCGTGGGTGTTTGTTTTATTTGTCGTTGCCCGTGGATTGTATACGGAGACTAATTTATGTCGTCGCCCGTAGGACATGGATTAGTCCAAATCCGTATTTTCTTAGATTTAGGTTTGGGGTTTTGGTTTAAGGATACGTTAGCCATATTTGAGGCTAAGATCAACTCAAACGTTTGTTAAGGATGCGTTAGTCTAATTTGAGACTAAGATCAACTTAACGGAATCGTTTAGATCCAACAAGAGAGCATTTGGGCTCTATTGTTCAGTTTAGGGACATGGTGGTCCATCTCCAGTTTAGGGACATGGTGGTCCATCTCTAGTTTAGGGACATGGTGGTCCATTGGCAGTTTAGGGACATGGTGGTCCATCTTCAGTTTAGGGACATGGTGGTCCATTGCCAGTTTAGGGACATGGTGGTCCATCTTCAGTTTAGGGACATGGTGGTCCAACATTCCCATTTTGGCGACGGATGTTGGTTTAAGGACGTATAAGTCCATGAGTTTAAGGACCCCACAGTCCGTACTAATGTGTGGTTGTCGGGATCCATCACCTCTCTGACGACGTTGAAGGATTACAACGACAAATATCAGAGGAGTTCAGAGATGTACCCTTGAACCAAAGTTGGTTGAGAGATCTATAGTCCAATTTGGGACTAAAGTCTGTTTGAAGGTTTGATTTAAGGACACGTTAGCCATATTTGAGGCTAAGATCAACTTAAACGTTTGTTAAGGATACGTTAGTCTAATTTGAGACTAAGATCAACTTAATAGGATCATTTAGATCCAACAAGAGAGCATTTGGGGGCTCTATTGTTCGAGTTTAGGGACATAGTGGTCCATTACCAGTTTAAGGACATGGTGGTCCAATACCAGTTTAAGGACATAGTGGTCCATAAAATGTATGGCTGTCGGGACCCATCACCTCTCTGAAGACGTTGAAGGATTACAACGACAGATATCAGAGGAGTTCAGAGATGTACCCTTGAACCAATGAGTTGGTTGAAAGAGCAGATGTGCTCAGTTCAAGATGATTTGAGGACTTATGGCCAGTTTAGGCTAAGTCCAATTATGTTTGAAATATTGGCCCTTTGGGCAATTAGACATTTGTCTGGGTTCAGCCCATCATCATTCAGCGGTGCTAAACAGAGGTTTGGGGGCTCTAACAACATTTTGTCCTTGATTTCCTCAATTTTGAGATTCATTTGGAGGAGGGACTTTTGCTTCTGGAAAATTAGCCAATTTGGCTAAAAGTAGTGTTACACACTAGAGAACAACAGTGTTAAACACTGGAGGTAGAACTCTCAAATTAGTGTTAAACACTAAAAGATAATCAGTGTTAAACACTGGAAATATAATCTTCAATTTAGTGTTAAACACTAGAAACAATCAGTGTTAAACACTGAAAATATAATGTCCAAATTAGTGTTAAACACTAAAGACAGAGGGGTCACGTGTGGACACGTGAGAGCGCCCAAAGGGGGGACCAGATCCATTTTCTTCGTTCTGCAATTAAGTGTTAAACACTTTTTCATCTTTATTTTAGAGCATCACGTGTTGGCACGTGATGGGGATTTATGCATCGATAATTACAGCACTTGCTGAGGGGTCACGTGGGGACACGTGAGAGCGCCCAAAGCTTCTTTTCTTTTGTTGGAGTCACGTGGGTGCACGTGAGGCATTGCCTCAAAGCTTTTTCCTTCTTATTTTTGGGGATCTTTTTAGGGGTCACGTGGGGACACGTGACCTTAGTCTTTTTCATGCACAGAGATCTCTTTAGTCTCGTTATTTTAAGAATTGAATTCTCTGTAGGGTTAAACCCTAATTATGATTTTGGAGGAATTAAATTCCTATTATGAAAGAATTAAATTCTTATGTAGGGTTAAACCCTAATTTCTTTTAGAGGAATTAAATTCCCATATATGTAAAAGAATTAAATTGTTGATTAGGGTTAAACCCTAGTTCTGTCCATCTTGAAGGAATTAAATTCCTGTGAGTTTGGGAGAATTAAATTCTCATATAGGGTTAAACCCTAATTTGTTTTGGGAGAATTAAATTCTCTAAACTCAATTCCCCCTCTAAGTTTTGGATCTGCATGGCAGGATCTCAACCCGATGAGAATTAAATTCTCAACCTATGGGGAGATGTGCTTCTGCAGATCTTCAACTAGAGGAAGAACTAAGTTCTTTTGCAGAAGAGTTAAACTCTTAGATTTTGAGAATTAAATTCTCTGTTTGATATTTTGATTCCCTTTCTTTTCTCACATAGGGTTTTCTTTGTTGAGAATTAAATTCTCCTCTCTTTTCTCTCTTGAGAATTAAATTCTCCTCTCTTTTTTTTCTCTTGAGAATTAAATTCTCCTTTCTCTGTTCTTCTCTCCAAAAAGTCGATCCCTTCTCTTCTCTTCTTGGCTCCTATTTATAGGAGAAAGAAAAGAATCAATTTGTTTTTTGAATCTTTCATTGAAAGATTTCAATTGATTTCATAATTAATATGATCCTTTAGATCACACAATGAATTTTATTCACCGTTGGATTTTAAATCCAAAGATATTCTGTTTGTTATTTTCGGTGAGATTTAGGGGAAATCTTTCCTTGTCTAAGATTTTTTCCATAAATTGGTGATTTTTAATCATCCTTGGATCTTTAATCCAACGGTCCCCATAATCCTTTTCCATTTGGAAAGATTTAGAAGCTTTTAGAATTTAATTTTATTAAACTGTAAGGCTTTCGAAGCCAGTCACGTGCTGACACGTGACCCTTGGTCACGTGTGAGCACGTGACCCCCCAATTGAGTCATTTTCTCAACGTTTATTTATGCTTCAGTTTTAACCATCACGTGTCAACACGTGACCATTGGTCACGTGTGAGCACGTGATACCTCATTGAGGTATTTCCTTTAGCCATTTGTTTTTATTTCTGTTTTAACCATCACGTGTCAACACGTGACCTCCAATTGGGTCCTTCTTCAGCCGTTTGTTTTTATTTCTGTTTTAACTATCACGTGTCAACATGTGACCATTGATTACATGTGAGCACGTGATACCTCATTGAGGTAATTCCTGATTTTTAATCAGGGAACAGTGCATAGCATATTTGCTCATAACTTTTGATCCCGGATTAATTATGAAGCCCATAATATATCAAATCGAAGGGTTTTTCGAGATGCCTCCAATATCATCAGAATTTAGCTGTTTCTCATTCGGGAGTTTGTCAAAAAAACAGCCCGGAAGATACTGGTTCACATTTTCATAAGCGTATCACTGCCATTTACTACCTTGGGCTCTTTGCGCAGAAATTTTTGGCGGGAACAGCTATATTGACAACCTTGTAGTGAAAAGAAAATCATACGAAGAACATCTAGAGTATCTGAAAATCATATTTCAACGCCTTCAGCAATACAACTTGAAGATAAACCCTCTCAAGTGTGCGTTCGGAGTTTCCTCGGGCAAATTCCTGGGATTCATCGTCCGACACCGAAGCATCGAGATAGATCCGTCGAAGATCAAAGCGATCATGGAAATGCCTCCGCCAAGGACTCTCAAGAAATTGCGGTCTCTCCAAGGGAAGCTTGCGTATATCCGGCGATTTATAGCCAATCTCTCAGGGAAGTGTCACCCTTACAGTCACCTGATGAAGAAGGGGACCCCGTTCGTCTGGGATCACAAATGCCAAGGCGCACTGGACGAAATCAAGCAGTACTTGCAGAATCCGCCAGTACTGGCCGCTCCGGTTAAGGGAAAGCATCTCATTCTGTATACAACCGCCCTTGAAGGTTCCTTAGGCGCATTATGGGCACAAGAGAACGACCAAGGGAAGGAGAGAGCCCTCTACTATTTGAGTCGAGTTCTGCTGGGGGAAGAAAGCAATTACTCTCCCATTGAAAAACACTGCCTAGCATTGATCTTTGCAATAAAGAAGCTCAGACACTATGCGTTGGCACATGAGGTCCATCTCATATCAAAAGTGGATCCTCTCAAATACTTGATGTCGAAGGCCTTAACGGGGCGTCTCGCTAGATGGGCCCTACTCTTGATGGAATTCTCGATAACTTATCGGCCTCTTAAGGCAGTGAAAGGTCATGCCATCACCGACTTCCTCGCTGAACATCTGATACCTGTTGATTCTCCTTTGAATTGCGAACTGCCGGATGAACATGCGTTTGACGCGATCGACGGTAGTGATACCCGGTGGGAACTTTATTTCGATGGAGCATCTTCCATGAAGAAGCGCAAACAAAGCACCCCCATAATCAAATCAGGGGTAGGCCTCATCTTCGTAACTCCGCAAGGAGGGATAATGCGCTTCGCCTTCTCCTTGACAGAGCCGAGGACAAACAACGAAGCAGAGTATGAAGCTTTGATAGCAGGTCTCGAGATCGTCATCGACATGGGAATTGGAAACCTCCTCATATACGGAGACTCCCAACTGGTCGTTAGTCAAGTAAACGGCGACTATCAGACGTGCAAGCCTGAGTTGGTGAAGTACGGAGAGAAGGTACAGCAACTGCTGACCCAAATACCTTCCTACACCTTGGAAAACATACCGCGTGCGGAAAATAGCATAGCGGATGCATTAGCCAATCTCACTAAAGAACTGGCTGACGAAAACCTCGATGACGTGAGGATCGTCGTGCAAAGTCGTCGGGTTCTCTCACCGGTAGAAATATCTCCAGAGTCGTCCAAAGAAAAGGGAGCGATCGAGCAAACGACTCTACAAATAAAAGACCAGGAAAAGGCTATGGATTGGAGAGAAGTCTTTATAGACTACTTCAAATCCCGTCGAACACCTGAAGATGCGTCGTCAAGACATCAGCTCATGAAATGGGCTTTGTCTTTTGCTTTCATCAATAATACTCTGTATAAGAGATCATTTGATTCTCTGTGGCTAAGATGCCTGGGACCTGAAGAGGCAAGAAGAGTCGTCCAAGAAACTCACGACGGACTCTGTGGTTCTCACCAAGCCGGGCCGAAGATGAAGCTGAAGATCAAAAGGATGGGCTACTACTGGCCCACGATGATCCAGGACTGTCTCGAATATGTGAAGCAATGCCATTCATGCCATATTCATGGGGACTTTATCAATCAGCATCCAAATCCACTGCATCCAACGATGGCAAGCTGGCCGTTCGAGATGTGGGGAACTGGCATAATCGGCCCCATCGAGCCAACATCGTCCAGAGGACATCGATTCATTTTGGCAACAACTGATTACTTCTCCAAATGGGCAGAAGCAGTACCGCTGAGGGAAGTGAAGACGAAGAATATCCTCCATTTCTTCAAGACACGTCATTTATCGGTTTGGAACTCCGAGACGGATCATCTCCAATAACGGGCCAGCCTACAGAAGACACAAGATCAGCCGCTTCGCACAACAGCACAACATAGACTGGAGATACTCCTCAGTTTATAATCCCCGAGCTAACGGTCTAGCTGAGGCTTTCAACAAGACCTTAACGAAGATCGTGAAAAAGACGGTGTCTCGAAATAAAAAGGACTGGCATGAGAGACTGCATGAAGCTCTCTGGGCATATCGAACTACGTTCAAAACGGCCACGAACACAACACCGTACGCGTTGGTATTCGGTACAGAGGCGGTACTCCCCCTCGAGATAGAGCTACCCTCTCTACGAGTGGCAGTTCATTACAAGCTAACAGACGAAGAGAATGCTCACCTACGCCTTGAAGAGCTCGACGCCCTCGATGAAACCCGGCTCATAGCGCAACAAAATTTGGAGGCTTATAAAGCAAAAATGGCGCGCTCCTACGAAAAATTAACTAGGCCGAGGACATTCCACCGTGGAGAACTCGTGCTAGTGGTCAAAAGACCTATGATCCCCAATCGCGCCAAGCGGGGAAAATTCGAGCCGAACTATGAAGGCCCGTATGTCATAGACAAGGTCTACCAGGGTAGGGCTTATCTACTCATGGACATGCATGGTGAAAGACCTTTCCGGCCAATAAACGGTCGCTTCTTGAAGAAATACTATGCTTGACGAGTCACGGCCTAGGTCAATGATAGATAACGACAACTATGTCCGCTCGCTGTCTTCCTAAGCCCAAACTCTATAAGTAGCAGTCGTCCAACGGATCGAAACGTCCTTAAACTAACAACGGACCGAAACGTTCTTAAACTAACAACGGACCGAAACGTCCTTAAACTAACAACGAACCGAAACGTCCTTAAACTAACAACGGACCGAGATATCCTTAAAATTAACAATGGACCACTATGTCCTAAAACTAGCTATTGACCGAGACGTCGATAAACTACGGTGGATTGCAGCATCCCAAAGCTGATACAAAAAAAAAGAATAAAAAAAAGATAAAAGAAAAAAATAAATAAATAAATAAATAAAAACGGTATGTCCATAAGCAAAATGGGCACGGATGAAAATCCAAAAGGGCTCTGTGAGTAAAAACAGCAGGGCTACCGGCGGGTTTTGTGAAAACCCGAAAGGGCACAACCTCGTTAGAATAAAAAAAAAGAAAAAGAAAGAAAACGGTATGCCCATATGCAAGAGGGCACGGATGAAAACCCGAAAGGGCTCCGTGAGTAAAAAAACAGCAGGGTTGTCGGCGAGTGTTTGTGAAAACCCGAAAGGGCGCAACCTCGTTAAAAGACACTTGCAGGGTCCTCTCGATCTTGTAAGGAGAAACCACCTGCGTGGGATCCTTACGACTCACAGAGGAAGCAACACACTTAGGGATCCCCATGATTCCTAAGGAGAAATTACACTTGCGAGATCATCACGACTCGTAAGGAGAACCTTCTTATGGGACCCTCACAGCTCATAAGATTTGAAAGTCTTAGGCTACAGGGATCTGAACCTGTTCTTAAGCATCCCCCCACACACAACCTCCAATATGCCCTACAAGCGGCTCAATACTGACCCTTGTATATAATCCACAGACGCGAATAAACATTTCCCTAATAGAGTCCCATCCGTGACTGGGGATATGTTCGCACGGTGAAAAACCCTTATGAGTCCTCTCGACTTATAAGGAGAAAACACTCTTGTAAGATCCTTGCGACTTATAAGAAAACATACACTTAGGAGTCCTCACGATTCCTAAGGAGAAAACGCACCTACGAGATCCTCACGACTCGTAGGGAGAAATACCTTTATAAGACCCTTACGGCTCATGAAGTCAAAAGCCTTAGTCAACAGGATCCTGACCCTGTTCGCTAAGCCACCTTTGTTCGACATCGACAGAGGCAAATGATGATTCGCTCCTAGAAATATCCCAGTTGCAGCGGTGCTGATGCCGAAATCGATGTCTAATCCCAAGCTTGCAGCGAAAAGCCAGCGAGCCACACATGCATACGAAATAGCCGAAATGATGGGGCAACTTGCAAACAAGATCAGCAAGTAAAAATGTATGCATGCAAAATAGCCGAAATGATTGGGCAACTCGCAATAAAAAGTAGCGAGTAAAAATAAAATAAATAGCCGAAATGATGGGGCACCGTGAAAAATAGCCGAAATGATTGGGCAATCGCAACCTTTGCGATATAAAGGCTGAAATGATAGAGCATCGCGGAATGGAATAAAAAATGAAATTTATGCCCTACAGGCGGTATCACATCAATCCCTGTATACAATCCAGGGGCGCAAAGAAAGAAGGAATCACACCTTTCCTCCCCAGGATTCGTCAGAAGAAGAAGCCAAATCTCAACGGTTCGCAAATAGCCTAGAGATCACCTCAGCATTCATCTCATTACAACAGGCACAACATCAAGCAAAGCGGAACAATGGCAACCCCCAGTTCTATGACTCGGTGGTGCACAGATAACCAAGAGTCAAACCCCGACTCCGTGAAATGCGGATAAAGTCAAAATTCCTGGTTACGTGGAACGCGGCAATGACCCCATGGGAAATTTCCAGAGCGGATCCTGTTCCTCGCAGAGCACGGCAATGACCTCGTGTGAAGCATCCAGAGCGGAGCCTGGTCATCGCCGAACACGGCAGTAAACCCGTAGGAAGCATCCAGAGCAAAATTCCTGGTTACATGGAACGCGGCAATAACCCCGTGGGAAACGTCCAGAGCGGATCCTGGTCCTCACAGAGTACGGCAATGACCCTGTGTGAAGCATCCAAAGCGGAGCCTGGTCCTCGCCGAACACGGCAGTGAACCCGTGGGAAGCATCCAGAGCAAAATTCCTGGTTACGTGGAACGCGGCAATGACCCCGTGGGAAACGTCCAGAGCGGATCCTGGTCCTCGTAAAGCACGGCAATGACCCTGTGTGAAGCATCCAGAGCGGAGCCTGGTCCTCGCCGAACACGGCAGTGAACCCGTGGGAAGCATCCAGAGCAAAATTCCTGGTTACGTGGAACACAGCAGTGAACCCGTAGGAAGCATCCAGAGCAAAATTCCTGGTTAGGTGGAACGCGGCAATGACCCTGTGTGAAGCATCCAGAGCGGAGCCTGTTCCTCGCCGAACACGGCAGTGAACCCGTGGGAAGCATCCAGAGCAAAATTCCTGGTTACGTGGAACGCGGCAATGACCCCGTGGGAAACGTCCAGAGCGGATCCTGGTCCTCGCAGAGCACGGTAATGACTCCGTGTGAAGCATCCAGAGCGGAGCCTGGTCCTCGCCGAACACGGCAGTGAACCCGTGGGAAGCATCCAGAGCAGATCCTGGTCCTCGCAGAGCACGGCAATGACCCCGTGTGAAGCATCCAGAGCGGAGCCTGGTCCTCGCTGAACACGGCAGTGAACCCGTGGGAAGCATCCAGAGCAAAATTCCTGGCTACGTGGAACGCGGATAATGTCAACCCTGACCCTGTGGGAAGCATCCAGAGTGGAGCCTGGTCCTCGCCGAACACGGCAGTGAACCCGTGGGAAGTATCCAGAGTAAAATTCCTGGTCACGTGGAACGCTGATAATGTCAATCCTGACCCCGTGGGAAATGTTCAGAGCGGAGCCTGGTCCTCGCAGAACACGGCAGTGCACCCGTGGGAAGGATCCAGAGCAACCTCTGACCCCATGAAATGCGGATAAGGGCAACTTCACCCATCACTTGCGGGTCCTCACGACTCGTAAGGGAGTAAATTCTCTTGTGAGATCCTTACGACTTTCAAGAGAAAACACACTTAGGAATCCCCACGATTCTTAAGGAGAAATTACACCTATGGGATCCTCTCGACTAGTAGGAAGAAAATTATTTATGAGACCCTCACGGCTCATAAAGTTGAAAAGTCTTAGGTGACCGATCCTAACCCTGTTTTCTAAGCCATCACCGCCCTACAAAAAGCCTAAGATTGACAGCTATATATTATCTACAGACCGCACTTGCTAAAATCACATGGCAACAACACAGCAAAGAGAAGAAAGCAACAAGGAGAACATTTGTTTCGCATTTAATTAAGCGTTCGAGGCATACCCGTTCATGCATGTGCAAAAGATTTAGTACGTAAAATAAAACAAACTGAAATGAGAAACTTGCCATTCATACTGCGAATAAGTTCTTGGAATTATGAAAGCAGTAAACAAAAAACATTGTCAAAATAATTACAATGGCAAAACCTCAGATCCAGGGCATGGATTGAGAAACTCAAAAGTGACTTTGTCCAGAATCTTCCAGGCATTTCGAACCACCCTAGTATGCTTTCTTTCGCGATCACAAGCGTCGGGATCCCCACGGATGTCCTCCACCCTCCGATAAGCAGCAAGTATGGCCGATTGTTGAAAAGCCTGATGCAGGAGATCGATAAGATTGTCTCGCCTTCTCTTTGAGATTAGGCTCATCAGATACACCGAGTGCACCTTATCCTCGGAGGCATCCAATGCCCTAAGAGGCACGCCGGTACAGAATGAGGAAGCGCTTCCCAGATCGCTCCCACAATAAGCTTCAGGAGAGAGGAGCGTCGAGGAAGCAGTCGACCATTGTATGCGTCAAAGCGACTCATAATTTCAGCACACTCGGCATTTGTGAATTCTCGATTCTGAGAACGGCCGAGTGAGTGGATGTCTCCGTAAGAGATAATCTCGTCGAGATCATACATGTGAGCGTCCATTACTCCTGAAAAAGAAAAGCAACAAAAATTAGCGGACAGACTGATTAAGCGAATTCTTATTAAAACAGGCACAGGGAGTTAAACTCCTCGAGAGCAGTGCTCTACAGACAGGAGTGACACCTGTCAAAATCAATTATGAGGGGAATTTAAAGAAATTCCCCACGAACATTGAGAGCTTTGCTTTGAGAAGATGATATAATTCATCAAAAATAAAATTCCATTTTTAATCTTCAAGATCCATGAAAAACTCTTAAGAGTATTCTATATGATTTGAAAGGAGCAAAGCTCCATTAATGAATTAATAAATCATAAGTAAAATCCTTTTAAAGAGCAAAGCTCTATTAATGGAACCCTCAAAGGGTTCTCTTTAAATCTCTTTAGATCTATGAAGCAAAGCTCTGCTAGTGAAACCCTAAAAGGGTTCTCTCCAGATCAAAGATCTATGAAGAGCAAGGCTCTGTTAATGGGTAAAAACCCAAATTTAATAAAAATTTAAAACTTTACCTAAGTTTGAGTAGAGTTCTGACTCTTGAAAAGTTCTGAAGAGCAATGCTCTGAATAAAAATTCTTAAGAAGAAGATAATCATCTGAGGACCAAAGGGCCTATTTATAGGCGCTAAGCCGCCTCTTCGACTTCTGAGTCGATCCGAGGGCTCAGATGTTGCCACCGCTGCGCTCACGTGTGGGCCACGTAAGCGAAACGGTGGAGGGCATTTGTTTCCCAGTCAGAGCAAAGCTCCGTTCAAATTCCAAGATTTGAAAAGAAGCAACGCTTCTGTTTCCCCCAATCAGACCAAGGCTCTGTTTCAAAATTCAAAATTTAAATTGAAGCAACGCTTCAGATCCTGCGCGCTGTGCGCCACATGTCAAGCGCAGACACGCTGGTGCCAGGTGCGCTGCGCCCTAGGCAGCGCACCCCAATCAGAGCAAAGCTCTGTTTCAAAATCCAAAATTTAAATTGAAGCAACGCTTCAGATTCTGCGCGCTGCACGCCACGTGTCAAACACAGGTGCGCTAGCGCAGTAGCACTGCGCTCTGCGCTGCGTGCCACGTGTCAAACACGGGTGCTAGCGCAGTTGCGCTGCGCTCTACGCTAGCGCAGTTGCGCTGCGCGCCACGTATCGAACGTAGGTGCGCCAGTGCTGGAATTAAAAATTCCCCACCGTCTGATCAAAAGATCTACTAATAATAAATTATTAACTAATCAGAACTAAAATTCTGTTATGGAAAGATTTTTCAATCTTATTAAAACAAGAAAATTATCTTCTGTAAAACAGAAGCCTTAGGATCAAAGATCCAACGGTGGGAAATATTCCCAAATCAATCAGAAAAAGATCTCTTAAAACTGATTCAACAAATCAATTGGCCTTATATAAAGGCCCTAGACTTCAAGTCTAAAATATACAGAAAAAGAGAGAGAGAAACTCTTTGCAAAACTTTGAGAAAAAAAGAAGAGCAGGCTCTTAGAAAAAAAAAGATTTTTCTTCATTTTCAAGGTAAAGAACTATGTTCTTGAATAACAGAGATGAAACCATCTCATAAAAAGAAGAACCATCTTCTAAAAAAAGATCATAGATCTGAAAAAACACCAAAGTTTTTGATAAAAAGAAAAAGATCAAAAGATCTAATCATAAAATAATAAAAGAAGTATTTTACATCATTCACAGATCTTTGATCTATAAAGGCAGAGAATTTTTTAAAAACAAGAACTTTTGTTCTTGGATCTTGAGGTAAAGCCTCCTTTAAGAAGAACATGAACTTGTTCTTTGATCTTAAACTTGATCAGATGCACTTTGCGCTATTAAAAAGTGCCTTGCACTCATGAATTGCGCTTCTTGGACCGGCGCTCAGGGCCAAAAGCTGCCACGTGTCAACCAAAGACGCAATCTGCGCTTTGCGCTTCTGAAACAGCGCACTGCGCTCATGGGCTGGGGCTCAGCGCCAAGCGCGCCACGTGTCACTCACTGGAGCGCCAACAGACTAGCGCAAAGCGCTCATAAATTAAAAGTGCAATGCGCTAATGAACTAGCGCTTAGCGCTAAGCGCGACACATGTCCTCTTCGTATGCGCTACCTGACAGAAGCGCAATGCGCTCTTTAACTGGCGCAAAGCGCCTGGCGCGACACGTGGCGCACTGTCAGAACGCAATCTGTTCTGATGAATGCTATGCATTCAGTACAAGACAAAAAATGTCAGAGCCCAATGCCTAGCATTATTAAAAGGGCTGAGCCCAAATAAAGGCTTAATAGCCAGAGCAACTAAAAATGTTAAACATTTTTAATTGGACTTAGCACAATTCTGTCCATAAGTCCTCAACTTATATTGAACTGAGCACACCTGCTCATAAATATTCAACAGATCTTAGTCCCAAACTGGGCTACAGATCTCTCAAACAATTCACACTGGTTCGAGGGTACATCTCGTTACTCCTCTGATATTTGTCGTTGTAATTCCTCAACGTCTTCAAAGAGGTGACGGATCCCAAAAGCCACACATTTCATAGACTATGACGTCTCTAAACATTGGACTGTGGGGTCCTTAAACCCATGGACTATGATGTCCTTAACCTCGACCGTGATGTCTTTAAAACTAACATTGGACTGTGGGGTCCTTAAACCCATGGACTATGATGTCCTTAACCTTGACTGTGAGGTCTTTAAACTCATGGACTATGATGTCCTTAACCTCGACCGTGATGTCTTAAAACTAACATCGGACTGTGGTGTCCTTAAGCCCATGGACTATGATGTCCTAAACCTCGACCGTGATGTCTTAAAACTAACATCGGACTGTGGGGTCCTTAAGCCCATGGACTATGATGTCCTTAACGTCGACCGTGATGTCTTTAAACTAACATCGGATTGTGGGGTCCTTAAACCCACGGACTATGATGTCCTTAACCTCGACCGCGATGTCTTTATACTAACAATTGACCGCGATGTCTTTAAACTAACGATGGACCGTAATGTCCTTAAACTAATCGACCGCAATGTCATTAAACTAAACAATAGAGCCTAATTGCTCTCTTGTTGGATCTAAACGATCCCGTTAAGTTGATCTTAGTCTAAAATTAGACTAGCGTATCCTTAATAAACGTTTAAGTTGATCTTGGTCTCAAACGAGACTAACATATCCTTAAACCAAACCCCCAAACCTAAATCTAAGAAAGATACGAATTTAGACTAATCCACGCCCTACGGGCGACAACATAACTTAGTCTCCGTATACAATCCACGGGCAATCAAACACAAATCAAACACCCACGACACGAAGTGACCATCTAGAGAAGGAGAAAGTTGTTACCGCGATGCGGTAGCGTAATTAACTACAGGGGCTTGCGCCTGCAGGGAAGAGCGTCCCCACAATCAAAAACCCTTCAAACGAGGGGGAATCTGACGAAGTCTGCTACATCGGCCGCATCCATTTAAACCTTCGATACATGGTTCCATAAATCAAATTGGAATATTTGGAGAGGTGGACGGATAGCACCAATTAGCATCTGCCCTCAGATTCAGGCAAGACGTTCATCTTCCCGGTTTCCGGCGGGGAACAAAGGTATCGAAAGCTGGAGGTGCCAGCTCCTCCCGTCCGACGTCGGCCCCAGCTCCCCCGGCAGCCGCCCTACCCTGGCGTTCGAGTGCGGGCCGTGCCCCGGATCCCAGCCAGGCGCCGAGTTGAAAGTGGGTTCGGGAACAGGAGGCCCAGGCTTCGGAGATAGAGACCGACTCCCCGCCGTCGTCTTTCAAGAGGTTCCCCCGAACGGTTCTGCCGACCCCGGCTTCCCCGATCTTGATGGACATGGGGGACCTTCGCTTTGAGGTGCCCTCGGGGCTCTTCTTCGCTGACAGCTTGCTGGCCGACATGGAGAGGTCGACCGGGGGCAAGGTCCCTCGAGGGACTCTCAAGGCGCAAATGGCGGCCATCGCCCAAAAGGCTGTGCAGGTTAGTGCTCGAACCTCACTCGATTATTCACTCAACGTCGCATCATTCGTGAGATTTGGTGCCTCCATCACGTCTCCTTCGTCGTCAAGATGGAGGAAGAGGAAATTGCCTCAGCGATGCGAGCCGCGGGCGAGCTCTCCTTGCTGGAGGAGAGCTCAAAGTTGGAGCCGGAGGCGGCGATGGCGAGGGTCGCCTCCCTAGAGGGCGAGGTGGCGGCCTGGAAGTAGGAGGTCGCCCGGTACTGCGAGGCCGCCCAGGCCACCCAGGCCAAGCTTCAGGACTCCAAGGTGCTCGTCGGCACTCTGAAGAAGTCGGCGGGCACCCTCCGGAAGGAGATGGAGGAGGCGATAGAGGGGACGAAGCGAGCCGAGCTCAGGACGGCGAAGGCGGTGGAGAACTATAAAAAGTCAAACCATTTTTACACCGACCTAGCTGCAGCCACTACCCTCATCTGGCATGAGGCCCTTAACGCCGTTAAGGCTCGGATTCCGGAGTTCCCCGATGAAGAGCTCCGGAATGAATATCCTCGCAGGGACGACGCGTAGGGGATGCCCCCTGGAGCACTGCTGGGGAAGGGACTCCCGGCGAGGGCGACGTCGAGGCTCCTGTGATGGGCACTGATCCTCCAGACGTAGCCCGAGTCATGGTAGATATTGAGCTCCCCGGGGTTGCGCCTTGCCCTGAGGCTTGAAGCCCCTCGTCTTCTTGTTTCTCTTCTTTTGCTGCATCGGGAATTTTGTAGGCCTTCGGGCATTTTGTAAGGCTGGGGAGCCCACAATACCCTTGTAAAAGATTTGACTTTGTGAATAAAAACTTTTTGCACGCGTATTTTCCTTTGTCGGTAAACACTTGTATTTGCACAGTACTGCCTTCATTTTATGTCTGTTCTTCGTCTAGCGATTACGCGTCGAGTTGAATCTGTTCATTTGCCAAGTGTGCAAAGACCGACGGGAAGACGGTATCTCCATAGCCCCGAAGTCGAGGTGGAGATCGCTCAGACGTAGATAGACCGGATGCCTCTTGGTGAGGGCTTTTGTTCCTTAGTCATGGGAAGCACGAAGAGGCATGCTAAGGATGGACCGAGCAGGGTAGCTGCTCGGTGCCTCTTGGTGAGGGCTTCGACCCCTGGCATTGTAGGGTAGGGAACTACCAGCCTGGGATAACCGAGCAAGGGTGGGCCCGGTTGCCTCTTGGTGAGGTCTTTGATCCCTGGCATTGTGGGGTAGGGAACTACCATCCAGGGATAACCGAGGAAAGGCGAGCCCTGTTGCCTCTTGGTGTGGGCTTTGATCCTTAGCGCGGGAGGGGCCGTATGAGGCCTGCTAAGGATGGACCGAGCAGTGAAGCTGCTCAGTTGCCTCTTGGCGAGGGCTTTGATCCCTGGTGTTGTAGGGTAGGGAACTACTAGTCAGAGATAGCCGAGCAGGGTAGCTGCTGGGCTGCCTCTTAGTGAGGGCTTAGATCCTTAGCAAGGAAGGGGCCATACGAGGCCAGCTAAGGATGGACCGAGCAGTGACGCTGCTCAGTAGCCTCTTGACGAGGGCTTTGATCCCTGGCGTTGTGGGGTAGGGAACTACCAGTGAGGGATAACCGAGCAAGGGCAGGCCCGGTTGCCTCTTGGTGAGGGCTTTGATCCTTACCGCGGGAGGGGCCGTAAGAGGCCTACTAAGGATGGGCCGAGCAGGGTTACTGCCCGGTGCCTCTTGGTGAGGGCTTTGATCTTTAAGGACAGGCCAAGCAGGGTTGCTTCCTGGTGCCTCTTGGCGAGGGCTTTGATCCCTGGCGTTGTGGGGCAGGGAACTGCCAGCCAGGGATAACCGAGCAAGGGCGGGCCCGGTTGCCTCTTGGTGAGGGCTTTGATCCTTAGCGTGAGAGGGGCCGTAAGGGGCCTACTATGGACGGGCCGAGCAGGGTTACTGCCCGGTGCCTCTTGGCGAGGGGTTTGATCCTTAAGGACGGGCCGAGCAGGGTTGCTTCCCGGTGCCTTTTGGCGAGGGCTTTGATCCTTGACATTATAGGGCATGGAACTGCCAGCCAGGGATAACCGAGCAAGGGCGGGCCCGGTTACCTCTTGGTGAGGGCTTTGATCCTTAGCGCGGGAGGGGCCGTACGAGACCTGCTAAGGATGGACCGAGCAGTAAAGCTGCTCAGTTGCCTCTTAGCGAGGGCTTTGATCCCTGGCGTCGTGGGGTAGTGAATTACCAGCCAGGGATAGCCAAGCAGGATAGCTTCTCGGCTGCCTCTTGGTGAGGGCTTCGATCCTTGGCGTTGCAGGGTAGGGAACTACAAGCCAGGGATAGCCAAGAAGGGTAGTTGCTCGGCTGCCTCTTGATGATGGCTTCGATCCTTAGCGCTGGAGGGGCCGTAAGAGGCCTGCTAAGGATGGACCGAGCAGTGAAGCTGCTTAGTTACCTCTTAGCGAGGGCTTCGATCCCTGGCGTTGTGGGGTAGGGAACTACCAGCCAGAGATAACCGAGTAGGGTAGCTGCTGGGCTGCCTCTTAGGGAGGTCTTAGATCCTTAGCGCTGGAAGGGACGTAAGAGGCCTGCTAAGGATGGACCGAGCAGTGAAGCTGCCCAGTTGCCTCTTGGTGAGTGCTTCGATCCCTGGCATTGCGGGGTAGGGAACTACAAGCCAGGGATAGCCAAGCAGGGTAGCTGCTTGGCTGCCTCTTGATGAGGGCTTCGATCCTTAGAGCTGGAAGGGCCGTAAGAGGCCTGCTAAGGATGGACCGAGCAGTGAAGCTGCTCAGTTGCCTCTTAGCGAGGGATTCGATCCCTGGCATTGTGGGGTAGGGAACTACTAGCCAGAGATAGCTGAGCAGGGTAGCTGCCGGGCTGCCTCTTAGTGAGGGCTTAGATCATTAGCGCTGGAGGGGCCGTAAGAGGCCTGCTAAGGATGGACCGAGCAGTGAAGCTTCTCAGTTGACTCTTGGCGAGGGCTTCGATCCATGGTGTTGTGGGGTAGGGAACTACCAGCCAGGGATAGCCAAACAGGGTAGCTGCTCGGCTGCCTTTTGATGAGGGCTTAGATCCTTAGCGTTGGAGGGGCCGTAAGAGGCCTGCTAAGGATGGACCGAGCAGTGAAGCTGCTCAGTTGCCTCTTGGGGTGGGATTCGATCCCTGGCATTGTGGGGTAGGGAACTACCAGTCAGAGATAGCCGAGCAAGGTAGCTGTTGGGCTTCCTCTTAGTGAGGGCTTAGATCCTTAGCGCTGGAGAGGCCGTAAGAGGCCTGCTAAGGATGGACCGAGCAGTGAAGCTGCTCAGTTGCCTCTTGGTGAGGGCTTCGATCCCTGGCGTTTTGGGGGTAGGAAACTACCAGCCAGAGATAGCCGAGCAGGGTAGCCACTGGGCTGCCTCTTAGTGAGGGCTTAGATCCGTGGCGTTGCGAGGTAGGGAACTGCCGGCCAGGGATAACCGAGCAAGGGCGGGCCCGGTTGATTCGTGAGGTTCTGTCCGACCCTCTCGGTATGAGCATCGGGAAGATGGACATCCGCGGGTGGCACGTATCACCAACACGTGGGGGAGGCGAAGCGCCGGAGCCGCGTCTTTTCGATTTCGCCAGAAAATGCTCAACGTCTGCCGTGTGGCGGTACGGTTGAGACGAGCAACTGTTGGACTCCGGGGGCATTGTGTGCTATAAAACTGAGGGAGCGTTGATCACCCCTTCCTTCACATCCAAAACGCAAGAATGGAGGACTTCCCCTTTACCATCCCGGACATCATGAGCTTTGAGGACGTGTACCTCTACGATCAGCACTGCACTGAGGACACGGTGCAGTTAGTGATAGGCCGCATCATGGATCACTTCGGCCGACTGCTACCCCGGCGCTCCCCCCTGCTCCAGCTGTTGATGTACTCCATTTGGAGGGCGTCGCCGGGGCTCTACAACCCCTTGTCCGAGCAGCTGAGGGACGAGGCGGTTGGCAAGCTAAGGTCTCTGCGACGCTTCGACCTAATTTCCGCGCGTCGGCAGGATCGCTCGTTGGCGCTCATCCTTGAGTGCTACCGATTAAGGCATGATGCCGATGTTTGAAGGCGGCGTCAGGGGCAGAGGTCTAAGGCCGCGAGGGATCAGCTGGTGGAGATATCCTCGGAGTACCACGAGCAATGTTCTCTGCACCCCCTTTGCCCGCTACTGTAATTTTTATTTTTCGATGTACGGCTGAGGAGCCTATAGTACCCTTTTGAATAAACAAAACTCTTCTTTTTGCAATGTTTCATTGATCCATTTTATTATATAGACAAAAGATCTTGAAAAAAGTTTGCATTGCCGTAGTAAAAATAAGTACACACTAGTAGATGTTCCTTTTATTGGTGCAGCTTGAGCTCCTCAGATGTCTGTTGGCCTCCACGACCGGCGTGGGATGCTGAGCCTCGTAGGTACCCGACGTACCCTCCACTGACATGACCATGATTTGGCCGATTGTCAACTCGCCGGGAGGGGGACGCTACTCCTGCTCGCGGTCAGCTTGCCGCTTGTCCCGCAAGTACGCTGCGAGGTGTCCCGAACGGATGAGCTCCTCGATGTAGTCTCGGTGCTGCTTACAGCTCTCCGTGAAGTGGCCTAGCGACCTGTGGAAACCACAGTAGGGGCCCCAGGTTCACTTTGAGACCATTCGCGAGATCGGGGGGAGCTTAAAGAACCCCTCGCCCTTAGCCTCCTCTAGTAGTACCGTCTGGGAGATGTTGAGCGGGGTGTACTCCTGGAACTTCGGGGAGTAGGATTTTGGCCGCTCAGGTCCCCTTTTCTCTTCCCTTGCCCTTTTCTTCTGGTCGGCCTGATCTGCCCCGGGGAGATTCGCGTTCACCTCGGATTCGAGCTGGACCTCACGCTCGGTCCAGGCCTTTACCTCGGCCATGGTCTTAGGTTGCACTAATGCAAAAGAGCGTAACCACTCCTTGTGCCTAAGACCATACCTAAGCGCTGTGATGATCATCTCGTCCCGATGTTCTGGGACCTCGAGAAGGGCGTTGTAGAAGCGGGTGACATACCCTTTGAACGTCTCTTTGTCCCCGCTCTTGATTGTGAAGAGATGGTCGACTGTCCGTTTCTGCCGCCTGTTCCCGACGAAGTGGCCGAGGAATTGGGTGGCCAGCTCGTCGAAAGTTGAGATCGAGCGTGGCGTGAGTCCTCGGAACCAGTCACGTCCGGAGCGGATGAGAGTGGCTGGGAAATCCCAGCATTGGGCGGCGTCGGAGTTATCTTGGAAGTTCATTCCTATGGTGAATGCATCCAAGTGGTCCTTCGGGTCAGACTTTCCGTCGAAGAGAGAGACCTTCGGGGGCTTGTTCCTGGAGGAGACATGGACGGCGAGAAGCTCCTCGGTGAATGGTTTCGTGAGCGAGTCGGTGACATACTTAGCCCCGTCGCTCGAATGATGACCTTCCCGATGCATGCCCTCGATCTTCTTTTCGAGGGCGTCGAGTCGGCCGAGGTATCCAGACGATTCGGCACATTCTGATCTTTGGCCTCTGCCGTTGGAGACCTATGTATGGCCGCGGCCCCGGTTCCTTTCGATGAGGTTCCTTAGGTCGCCTGGAGAGGTATTCTGTGAGCCGCCGTGACGAGTTCCGTCCGCGTGACCCCGTCGAGAGAGGTGGTGTCGGTCATGCCTGGGAGCAGGCGAGCTGACTGACATCTCCTCGGGAGGGACAGGGGTGTTCGCCGCCGAAAGACGCGGCAGGGACGTTGGGACGTCCATCCTGAATTTTGGGGGCAGATGCTATTTGGTGCTATCCGTCCACCTCTCCGAAGATGCCAAGTTGATTTATGACACCATGTATCGAAGGTTTAAACGGATGCGGCCGATGTAGCAGACTTCGTCAGATTTCCCCTCGTTGAGGGGTTTTTGATTGTGGGGACGCTCTTCCCTGCAGGCGTAAGCCTCTGCAGTTAATTACGCTACCGCATCGCGGTAACCACTTTCTCCTTCTCCAGATGGTCACTTCGTATCGTGTGTGTTTGTTTTGTTTTTTGGTTGCCCATGGATTGTATACGGAGACTAATTTATGTTGTCTCCTGTAGGACGTGGATTAGTCCAAATCCGTATTTTCATAGATTTGGGTTTGGGTTGGGTTTAAGGATCATTAATCTCATTTGAGACTAAGATCAACTTAAAAGTTTATTAAGAATACGTTAGTCTAATTTTAAACTAAGATCTACTTAACAGGATCATTTAGATCCAACAAAAGAGCATTTGGGCTCTATTGTTTTAGTTTAGGGACATGGCGGTCCATAAGTTTAAGGACGTCATAGTCCATGGAGTTTAAAGACATCATTGACCTTTATTACCATCACGTGTGGGAACATGATAGGTATCCATGTGTTGGATGTTAAAATTATTTGTCAGGGGTCACGTGGGAGCACGTGATACACCCTAAAACGAAACTGTATTGGCTTTACTCCCTTTTGTTTTGAGAAAGCTTTTTAAGGGTCACGTGGGAGCACGTGATACACCCTAAAAGAGAAATTGTCTTTATTGTTTTCCTTTTTCCCTTTTAAATAAGTGTTAAACACTTTGGGAAATCTCTTTTTCTGGTTCAAAGAAAGGGGGCCACGTGTTACCACGTGAGGCGCTCCAAAAATGGGCTTTATTCCCTCTTCTCTTTTGTAAGTGCTGAGCACTTCTCAGGGGTCACGTGAGGTCACGTGACCTAAACTTATTCATTCTCTTTTGATCATTGGGGGGGCTCACGTGAACACACGTGATCATTTTGGGTACTGATCTCTTTTACGTGCATGGAGAGTTAAATTTCTTATTTAAGAATTAAATTCTTTTATAGGGTTAAACCCCAATTTTATTTAGAGCAATTAAATTCCTCTGTATTTGAAAGAATTAAATTCTCTAAACCCAATTCTCTCTCTAAATTTTGGATCTGCGTGGCAGAATCTTCCCGATGAGAATTAAATTCTTAACTTATGGGGAGATCTGCTTCTGCAGATCTTCAACCAGAGGAAGAACTAAGTTCTTATTTAGAAGAGTTAAACTCTTGGTTTTGAGAATTAAATTCTCTTTTGTTTTATGGGATGATCTCCTTCCTCCTCTTACCTAGAGTTTCTTTCTTCTCTGAAGAGATCTTCTTCTCTCTGGAGAATTAAATTCTCTTTTTCTTTTTGTTTTTCGGGAGAGGTCTCTTTTTTTTTCTCTTCCAAAAAAATCCCTCTCTTTTCTTCTTGGCTCCTATTTATAGAAGAAATAAAAGAATCAATTTGTTCGGCCAATCTCTCATTGAAAGATTTTGATCGATTTTATAACCAACATGATCTTTTAGATCACTCGGTGAATTTTATTCACCATTGGATTTTTAATCCAAAAGATATTTTATTTGTTGTTCCTGGCAATTTTTAGGAAAATATTTCCTTGTATAGAATCTTTCTATAAATTGGTGATTTTTAATCACCATTGGATTTTTAATCCAACGGTGCTCCCTTTTACAGAGGGCAATCTTTTCTGTTTGGAAAGATCTAGGGAAATATTTTTCCAATTAGGGTTTTTGATTCCTTTCAATTATAATTTAATTCTATTAGTTCAGAAGGTTTCAAGAGTCTATCACGTGTTGGCACGTGACCTTACCAATTAAGCATTCAATTAGAATTTAATTCTATTGTTTCAGAGGGCTCAGAAACCCATCACGTGTTGGCACGTGACCCTACCGATTAAGCATTTAATTGTTTATTTCAGCGCCTATAGGCTTTGCCCATAAAAGGTCACGTGTCCTCACGTGAGGCCCGGTCACGTGTGGGCACGTGATGCCCCCTTTGGGGGTTTTCCTCACTGCTTTATCTGTATTTTATTTAGTTCCCATGAGGGAACAAATGCTTTTAATTCTTTTAATTAGAATTTAATTTTATTAATTCAGTGGGTTCAAGAGCCCATCACGTGTGGGCGCGTGACCTTACCAATTAGGCATTCAGGCGTAGATATAATCTGCCCATAAAAGGTCACGTGTTAGCACGTGAGGCCCGGACACGTGTGAGCACGTGATGCCCCATTTGGGGGTTTTCTTTGCTGGTTTATTTGTATTTTATTCAGTTCCCATGAGGGAAAAAGGGGCGCGCGGGGGCTTGGGGCGAGGCGCTTTAGCGACGGACCCCGGCGTTGAACTGTGGGGCGTCCAGCAGGTCGCGGAATATATTGGCTCAGGAGATCTGCGGCCGTGGGAGGTAGCATGGCGGTGGTCGGCAGTGCCTACACGAGCGAAGTCTTCTCTCCCTCTGTAGGGGTCTCGGTCCCGAGGTGGGTGAGCAGCGACCTGGGGAGCTTGCCCCGCCGTTTGGACAAGGACGAGCGCGTCCACGACGGATGCGAGTCAATCTATCCGGGCGGCTAGGGCGTTGTAGACGCTCGGCGAAGGAGGGGATTCGTCCGCGTCTCCGTTGAGGGGGAGGCGGCGGATGGTGCTTGGATCGTCATGGTGATCGTTAGCCATTGGGTTGAGATCAGAAGATGAACTTTTGTTTTAGTGGTATCAAGTTTTTCCCACAGACGGCGCCAGCTAACGGATGTCGGATCACGTCAAGATGTTACCTTCCGTAGATCTGTTGTTGGCGATGATGGACGGCTGAGATTGGAGTTAGAGGATGGCTCCTGGAACATGTGGATCTCAATGGGTTTGAGGTTGTTTGGGCCGAGCTACCTGCAAGGAAGTCGCAGGGTGGTTGTACCACCGAGGACCCTCCGACGGTCAAGTTAGAAAAGAAATCCGAGCTGAGTAACAGCTTAGTAAATGGAAAAAGACTTACTTGAACCATCTGAAGGAGGGGTTTATATAGCGCTGGCAGCAGGCAGGCGCGAGAATCACGCCGGCCATTACGCTCCCGGCGTCACGCCCGCGTGATGAGCGGGATCCGCATTATTGGCAAGACATGCTCGTTAATGGGGAGATCATGATAACGTGGAACACGGGATGTGGCCGGCGGATATCTCGCGCATGGTGAGATTCGCGGGAGTGAGGTGGTTGCGCCTGTGAGTGGTGTCGTTGGTCGTTCAATGAGACCGAGGAAGATGACCTCGGCGGGAGAGCTTGCGGACGAGCGGGAGAGCCGAGGTATCTTGGTTCTGCGGTAGCCCGGAGATGAACTGAGAGGCTGAGGAGGCCAATTGTGCAGGGGCTCGGAGGCAAGCCAGCGTTTGTTTGTGGGACGAGGATGGGAGTTGATGATGCTCGATATCGGTGATCTCCCAGATCATGACACGTGGCAGATGACGTGTCCCAAAGCTTACAAGAAAGGACCTACAGTGGCCAACCAGACCACTCTTATGCCCGTCCTACAAACAAACGATGGCTCACCTCCGAGCCCCCTGCACAATTGGCTTCATCGGCCTCCCAGCTCATCTCCGGGGTACCGCAGAACCAAGATACCTCGGCTCTCCCGCTCGTCCGCGAGCTCTCCCACCGAGGTCATCTTCCTCGGTCTCATCGACCGACCAATGGCACCGCTCACAGGAACCGCCATCCCACGAATCTCGCCATGCGTGAAATATCCTCCGACCACATCCCACGTTCCACGCCATCACGATCCCCTATTAACGAGCATGTCTCGCTATTAATGCGGGATCCCGCCCATCACGCGGGCATGACGTCGGGAGCGTAACGACCAACGTGATTCTCGCGCATGCCTGCCTACTGCCACCGCTATATAAACCCCTCCTTCAGACGGTTCAAGTAAGCCATTTTTACTCCACTAAGCCATTACTCTGCTCGGATTTACTCTCTAACTTGACCATCGGAGGGTCCTCGGTGGTACAACTACCCAGGGACTTCCTTGCAGGTAGCTCGGCCCAAACAACCTCAAACCCATTAAGATCCACACGCTTCAGGAGCCAGCCTCCAGATCTAATCTCGGACGTCTATCGCCGCCATCAGCAGATCAACGGAAGGTAACATATTGACGTGATTCGACTCACGTCAGCTAGCGCTGTCTGTAGGAAATCTTGACTCCACAAAAACAAAATTTCATCTTCCGATCTCAACCAAATGGCGAGCGGTCATCACGACGATCCAAGTACTACCTGTCGCCTCCCCCACAATGGAGGCGCGGACGAATCTCCTCCTCCAAATGCCATCAACGCCCTAGCCGGCCGGATAGACCGACTCGCGTCCGTCGTGGAGGCGCTCATCCGCGTCCAAGCGGCAGGGCAAGATCCCTAGACCGCCGGTCCCCCTCCGCAGGACCAAGACCTTTATAGAGGAGAGAAGACTCCGCTGACGTCGGCACTACCGACCACCGCCTCGCTACCTCCCACGGCCGCAGATCTCCCAGTCCAATACATTCTGTGATCCACTGGGCGCCCCACGGCTCAACACCAAGGTCCGTCGCCAGAGCGCCTCACCCTGAGATCCTTCATGCACCTATCCCTCCCGAGGAGATGTCGGTCAGCTCGCTTGTTACCAGGCATGACCGACACCCCCTCCCTCGACGGGGTCGCACGGACGGGGCTCGTCACGGCAGCTCAAAGACTACCTCGCCAGCGGATCTAAGGAACCTCATTTAAAGGAACCACAGCCGCGGCCAGGCACAGGTCTCCATCAGCAGAGGCCAAAGATCAGAATGTACCGAATCTTCGGGATACCACGGCCGACTCGACGTCCTCGAGAAGAAGATCGAAGGTATTCATCGGGAGGGTCACCGTTCGAGCGACGGGGCTAAGTACGCCACCGACTCGCTCACCAAACCATTCACCGAGGAGCTGCTCGCCGTCCACGTCTCCTCTCACAACAAGCCCCCGAAGGTCTCCCTCTTCGACGGCAAATCTGACCCGAAGGACCATTTGGATGCGTTCACCGCGAGAATGAGCTTCCAAGATAACTCCGACGCCGCCCAATGCCGAGCTTTCCCGGCCACTCTCATCCGCTCCAGACGAGACTGGTTCCGAGGACTCGAGCCACACTCGATCTCAACTTTCGACGAGCTGGCCACCCAATTCCTCAGCCACTTCGTCGGGAACAGGCGACAAAAATGCACAGTTGACCATCTCTTCACGATCAAGAGCGGGGAAAAGGAGACGTTCAAAGCATACGTCACCCGCTTCTACAACACCATTCTCGAGTTCCCAGAGCACGGGGACGAGACTGTCATCACAGCACTTAGGTCTGGTCTTAGGCATAAGGAGTGGTTACGCTCCTTTGCATTAGCACAACCTGAGACCATGGCCGAGGTAAAGGCCTGGACCGAGCGCGAGGTCCAGCTCGAATCCGAGGTGAACGCAAATCTCCCCCGGGCAAAGCAAGCCGACCAAAAGAAAAAGGCATAGGAAGAGAGAAGGGGACCTGAGCGGCCAAAACCCTACTCCCCAAAATTTCAGGAGTACACCCTGCTCAACGTCTCCCAGACGGTACTGCTTGAGGAAGCTAAGGGCGAGGGGTTCTTCAAACTCCCCCCGATCTCGCGAATGGCCTTAAAGTGAACCCGTGGCCCCTACTGCGGTTTCCACGGGTCGTTAGGCTACTCCACGGAGAGCTGTAAGCAGCTCCGACACTATATCGAAGAGCTCATCCGTTCAGGGCACCTCGCAGCGTACTTGAGGGACAAGCGGCAAGCTGACCGCGAGCAGGAGCAGTGCCCCCTCCCGGCGAGCTAACAATCGGCCAAATCATGGTCGTGTCAGCGGAGGGTACGTCTGGTACCTATGAATCTCAGTACCCTATGTTGTGCGTAGAGGCCAACAGACATCCGAGGGGCTCAAGCTGCACGAATAAGAACATCTACTAGCATGTATTTTCTTTTAAGGCAATGTACACCTTTCTTGAGATCTTTTTGTTTATATAATAAAAGGGATCAATAAAGCATTGCAAAAAAAGAAAAAGAATCTTATTCATTCAAAAGGTATTGTGGGCTCCTCAGCCGTACATCCAAAAAGAAAGATTACAGTAGCGGGGGAAGGGGTGCAGGAAACATTGCTCGTGGTACTCCAAGGATATCTCCGCCAGCCGAGCCCTCACAGCCTCAGACCTCTGCCCCCAGTGCCGCCCGCGAATGTCGGCGTCGTGCCTCACTTGGTAACACTCAAGGATGAGCGCTACCGAGCGGTCCCGCCGACCCGCAGAGATCAGGCCGAAGCGCCGCAGAGACCTTAACTTACCGACCGTCTCGTCCCTCAGCTGCTCGTACAAAGGGTTGTAGAGCCCCGGCGACGCCCTCCTGATGGAGTACATCAACAGCTGAAGTAGGGGGAACATCGAGGGATCAGTCAGCCGAAATGATCCTCAATACGGCCAATCACTAACTGCACCGTGTCCTCTGTGCAGTGCTAATCATAGAGGCACATGTCCTCGAAGCTCACTATGTCGGGGAAGGTAAAGGGGAAGTCCTCCATTCTTACGTTTGGGTGTGAAAGATGGAGTGATCAACGCTCCCTCCGCTTTATAGCGAACATCCCCCTGGGAGTCCAACAGTCACTCACCCTCGACTGCACCGCCACGCGGCAGACACCTAGCCTTTCTCGACGAAATCGAAATGACGCAGATCCGGCGCTTCGCCTCCTCCACGCGTTCATGGCACGTGTCACCCGCGACTTTCCCTCTTCCCAAAGCCCACACCAAGAGGCATCCCAGCAGCTACCCTGCTCGGCTATCCCCGGCCGGTAGTTCCCTACCTCTCAAACGCCAGGGATCTAAGCCCTCACCAAAAGGCAGCCGAGCGGCTACCCTGCTCGGCTATCCCCGGCCGGTAGTTCCCTACCTTGCAACGCCAGGGATCAAAGCCCTCGCCAAGAGGCAACTGAGCAGCTTCACTGCTTGGTCCATCCTTAGTAGGCCGCTTACAACCCCTCCCATGGTAAGGATCGAAGCCCTCACTAAGAGGCAGCCCAGCAGCTACCCTGCTCGGCTATCCCTGGCCAGTAGTTCCCTACCCCATCATGCCAAGAATCAAAGCCCTCGCCAAGAGGCAACCGAGCGGCTACCCTGCTCGGCTATCCCTGGCTGGTAGTTCCCTACCCCACAACGCCACGGATCAAAGCTCTCGTCAAGAGGAAACTAAGAAGTTTCACTGCTTGGTCCATCCTTGGTAGGCCACTTATGGCCCCTCCCGTGCTAAGGATCTAAGCCCTCACTAAGAGGCAGCCCAGCAGCTACCCTGCTCGGCTATCCCTGGCTGGTAGTCCCCTACCCCACAACGCCAGGGATCAAAACCCTCGCCAAGAGGAACCGGGCAGCAACCCTGCTCGGCCATCCTTAATGATCAAAGCCCTCATCAAGAGGAACCGGGCAGCGACCCTGCTCGGCCCATCGTTAGTAGGCCTCTTATGGCCCCTCCCACGCTAAGGATCAAAAGCCCTCGAAAGAGGCAACCGGGCCCGCCCTTGCTCGGTTATCCCTGGCTGGTAGCCCCCTACCCCAAAACGCCAGGGATCAAAGCCCTCGCCAAGAGGCACCGGGCAGCAACCCTTCCCGGCCCGTCCTTAAGGATCAAAGCCCTTGCCAAGAGGCACCGGGCAGCAACCCTGCTCGGCCCGTCCTTAGTTGGCCCCTTACGGCCCCTCCCGCACTATGGATCAAAAGCCCTCGCAAGAGGCAACAGGACCCGCCCTTACTCGGTTATCCCTGGCTGGTAGCTTCCTACCCCACAACGCCAGAGATCAAAGCCCTCACCAAGAGGCAGCCGAGCGGTTACCCTGCTCGGCTATCCCTGGCTGGTAGCTCCCTACCCTACAACGCCAGAGATCAAAGCCCTCAACAAGAGGCAGCCGAGCGGCTGCCCTGCTCGGCTATCCCTGGCTGGTAGCTCCCTACCCCACAACGTCAGAGATAAAAGAACTCACCAAGAGGCAGCCGAGCAGCTACCCTGCTCGGCTATCCCTGGCTGGTAGCTCCCTACCCCACAACGCCAGAGATCAAAGACCTCACCAAGGGGCAGCCGAGCGGCTACCCTGCTCGGCTATCCCTGGCTGGTAGTTTCCTACCACACAACGTCAGGGATCAAAGCCCTCGCAAGAGGCAACCGAGCCCGCCCTTGCTCAGTCATCCCTGGCTGGTAGCTCCCTACCCCGCAACACCAAGGAGCTAAGCCCTCTCCATGGGGCGACCGAGCAGCTACCCTGCTCGGCCCATCCTTAGCATGCCTCTCCATGCCTCCCACGACTAAGGAACAAAAGCCCTCACCAAGAGGCATCCGGTCTCTCTATGTCTGAGTGATCTCCACCTCGACTTCGGGGCCATGGAGATAACGTCTTCCCCCCGGTCTTTACACACTTAGCAAGTGAACAGATTCAACTCGACGCGTAATCGCTAGACGAAGAACCGACATAACACGAAGGCGGTGCTGTGCAAATACAAGTGTTATCCGACAAAGGAAAATACGCGTGCAAATACTACTGCAAAAATAATTCATTCCTAAAATCGAAGTCTTGACAAGGGTATTGGGGGCTCCCCAGCCTTACAAAATGCCCGGAGGCCTACAAAATTCCCGATGCAACAAAAAAAAAGAAACAAGAAGACGAGGGGCTTCAGGCTTCAGGGCCAGGCGCAACCCCGGGAAGCTCAATATCTACCACGACTCGGGCGGCGTCTAGGGGCTCAGCGCCCATCACAGGAGCCCCGGCGTCACCTGTTGGAGATAGTGCCCTCATAGTCAATTATTGGATCACAGGTACGTGATTGCAATGATTGCGGAGGACCTATACCGGTAGGACAGTCTTACTCAAGATGATAGTATGCTATCTGGTTTGCCTTTATCAGTCGTGTACATGATCAGGTGACTGATTACATGTTACACTTTGATAGAGCCCTTAGGATCTTGCTTTACCACCAACAGTATGATGGCGATCATATACGTGAGAGTTGGGTGGTTTATACGCATATCCTTAATTGTGGTCCCTAGTCGTGGGAGTTTCGAGACAGGGCATCGATACTCCGGAGTAGACTAGTGTGTACAGTCGAGACCCCGACGAGGGGCGGTGGCCGGTCTCACAAGCCACTGGTGTCAGTTGGATCACCTAAGATGTATATAGGTGCTCATTGGGTTATGAGTACACCGGACAGGACTCGCCGGGAACCTGCTAGTTGGTATTATACATATCGTCAGATAGCAGTTCCCTGGTGACATGTGTACAGGTTAGTTCATCGACCTGAGGTCGTCATTTGTCTCGTGTGAGTTCCCACTGTGCTTTGATTTCTACCCTACCACGGCTCAAAGGAGTCGTGCAAACAGGTAGTTTTTGGGTACAGTCCCGAGCCATATGGAGGCACGTGAGCGGATCGGCAGGGGATTCGTCTCTCCCGGTATTGGGGGTGAGGTCGTGCTGTGTCTAGGAGAGCCATTACACAAAGTCCATGGCCATGGCAGGAGATTTACTGGTAGGTACTCCAGTAGTATCTTAGGGTGTGATTTGGCTTCACTCCGACACGACTTATACTGCTATTGGGGGTCTGACGTTACTAGCCCCCTAGGCAGATATGCGATACTCATAGACAAACGGACCGGACTGTATATACATTGTCACTGTTAGGCTCAGTAGGGTTTTTCGGATGAGTGCGCTCATCGGCATCCCTTGAGGTCAGTCCATGGGCAGCCGTTACGCATTGCTAGTGCCGCTAACGGTTTGTGGTTAAACCCACTGACAGGGTACTGACGAGTCATTAGAGTCCCCCACAGACAGTTTCCCAAGTTCGGGCGAAACGTTGTAGAGGCCGTATGGTTTTATGGCAGGGTTCGGAAAATGCACGTGCGTTTACGCACGTGTTATTTTTCGGGCAGATGATACTGGTCGGCTTTGGTTTAAGCCGGATCCGAGTATTATATTGAGTAGGTATAATATCTTTGTCTCAGTTGCATTTGTATTCGGTCGTAATACAAATGCGGGTATATTTATACAGTTTCGGGGTTGTCCTGAAATTCGTTTCAGGATCACTTTTGGAAGTTTCCAGTTTCCAGTTTTCTATCAGCCGTCTTTTAACATTCGGTTAAAGACGGATTTATCTTTTCTTCAGTTGAGGTGAGTCAGTGTTCTAGAAGATTCTAGATGAGGTGACTAGGATTAATTGGTGTTGGGTTTTCATTGGTTGCATTAATGACTTGATGAGGTGTTTAAGTGACTCATGCTTTAACATTAAAGCATTTTATTTAGCTAAGGATATTTGTTCTTGATATTTTGAGTGAGAAGCTTTCTTGTGGTCACCCTCTTTCTCCTACGGTCACCTCCCACTCCTATAAGTGGCCGACCCCCTTCCTCTCTCTCTCACTTGACGGTTTTCATTTGTGAAAAGATTATGATAGATTTTGGGGTGTATGGAATTCACAGCTCATTTCATTCCCTCACCCGATTCTCTCGGCAACTTCATTAACCGATCGTCCACGGACTTGGACGAAGTGAGACAAAGTCATCTACTCATTCTCTACATCATTCTTGGTCATCTCTTTTAGCAAACTTGACGATCGAGTTGCCTCAAGTCAGAGACGGGAGCCCGTTTAAAGAATCGACGATGTGGTGCCACCTCGACGAGGATATCGGAGATCGACGAGATCGGAGCAGCCGCAACGGAGCGTGGGATGATGGTTAAAGAACGAAGGACTCGGATCGTTCGGTATAACCTTTCTACACTCTTTACAGTTTGTTAGTTTAGCAATAATGGCAGATCCGGGTTAAAGTATACGACAGCGCCAGTTAAAAGTTTTTTGTTCCGCATTTGGCGTCTGTAGACTGCCGGGGCACTAGCGTAGACTTACAGTGGTATCAGAGCCTAACCATTTTGCTATGCTAACTTGTGCTAACGCGTTTAAAACATCGATCCGACCGGAAATCGAAAATTGCAAAATCCTAGCTTGACAGTTTCTGTCGATTTTAAATGGTCTCGTAAAATTATTCTACATGTCTCAGAAATGTGTGCAGGCTTTTCTAAGAATCACGTAGAAATTTGGGCACGTAATTCGATGATACCGCCGCGGAAACGCGGTCAAACCTATGGTTTGACCGCGCTTCCGCGGCAGTACAGTGAGATCGTGGCCCCAAATTTTCACAGTGAGTTCTCTGTTGGATTTTGTGGTTTTTGGTAAATATCGTTTTGGCCCAGATTTTGTTACTGTTCACCAGTAAGTCGTGGGGCCCACTTCTTGATATTTGGTCGATCGAAATTTAAACACGTTAGTTTACAGTGCTTACATTATATCTCCGACCGGGAATGTCATTTGATCGGTAAACCGCGTCTGATTGCTATAGTTCTTTTAGACGGGTTTGCGAACGTGACATTCGCGTTGATGTTCTGTGTTGTGCTGTGATGTTGCGGATTTGTCGTGGTGGATAGCAGTGTGCAATGATAGTACAGTTTGAGTTTATTTGTACATTTGATATTGCGGGGCGAGCGTCCAACTTGTGGACTGCCGTCACTGCCTGTTGTATAATATTCTTTTGGGGCACGACCAAGTTGTGGTCGATGTACCTATTGTACTATTTTTCATTACTGTACTAGGTTTTGCCCCGCGACGGAGTGCACGGATAGCCGGGTTCTGAGAAGCAACGGGTCCGCATCTCATGGCTTTGAGAGGCAGAGGGGCCCCACTCTAGAATTGGCAGACTATTCGCCGCACTCGTAGGGGGTACAGATTGACCCAAGGAGGGGTGCCCAACATTACCGGATTCCGTGGAGTGCAGGGTGGTCCATTCACTATGCTGTAGGGGGCTGTCTCGCTTCAGGTTTTGGCGGGTAACTTGCCGCACCCGTAGGGGTCTAGGTTTCATTGCACAGGCTATCCACACGACAGGGGAACGTCGAGTTTTAGCAGCGACTCTGTGAAACTCGGGGATCCCAGATATCTGTATTGTTCTGTGATGCTTATTACTTTTCTGTAATGTTGCATATTATCACGCCTGGAGCGATTATTGTATATTGGTTTATATACTATTATATGTTGTATATGTTTTACACCCGCGCTAGTCCAGTCCCCGCTCTGTCGTTAGTTAAGTAACCTAACGAGTGATGACGGGACCCAGTGACGAATGCGGATGGCATATACGTACATTTTATTTTCGTTCTTTTCTGGTGTGATTAAATGATGGGACTGTGTTGATTCTGATCAACGCAAAGTAAAACAAACCTGTTTGCAGTTGTTGGAACAAATTTAAAAAGTGTTGTTGCAAAGACGTTTCCTTTTGTTATGCATAGCGGTATTCAGTGGAATATCCTGCACCTCATTCGACGGGGCAAGGGCCGATATCCCTTCACCGGGACTGACCCCTTGGGCAGAAGTTTGCGTCAGAGTAATAACTTCACTATAGTCGATTACAAGTTGCTTTGCATAGCGGTATTCAGTGGAATATCCTGCACCTCATTCCACGAGGAAAGAGCCGAGATCCCTTTACCGGGAGTGACCTCTTTAGCAAAAGGTTTTCGCCACTATATTTTAAAAAGCTATCAGGTTCCTTCAGCGATATCAAGTTCACTACGTTAAAGGTTTTTCGCCAAAAACCAGCCGTAGCCCTCCGTCGTTTCTTATGGATGGTCAGTAGTATTCAAGCTATGTTTGTTGGCATACGTCAAGGCATAGTGTTTGGTAGCTGCTGGGTATTCATTTGTTGCATAGATAGATGAGTTGGTTTGGGACAGTCGTATTACCTTGTTGGCATACGTCAAGGGTATGTACGGGTGGGTTCAAATTAACAAGATAATGACGGGCAGAACTTGACATGTGACTTATGATTTGTTGGCATACGTCAAGGTCATAAGAGCATGGGGCATAAATCATATCGGGAGTTTCTAAAGAAACTGAAACTTGCCAAGTATGCGCATACCATCTGGAGTATGAGTAACGTGGATGCATTCCATCACGTTATCATGCGATGAGAGTTGGATCCCGATTCCCACTGATGAGTTGGTTTACTCTTCGGGTGATCCCGATTGATTCTTCTTTAGGTTTGGAGGAGAATTTGACAGGACAGTGGGAGGTTTCCGGATTAGATAAAATGATGACCATTCTGATCTAGGTTAGAGTGCACGCAGAGTGTTTCTTTTCTCTCTCTCTTTGGCAGCGACCTATGACCGACCCTAGACTATGACTCAGTGACCAGGTTGACCGAACCTTCTTAAAATACTGGCTTTTGGATTGTCTATGTTGCATAAGTCATTGCCACTCCTTCTTTTACCCTTTGAATTTCTCAGAACACCCGTATTACTACGGATATCCACTTCCATTGGATAGATCCATCGTATGGTTATATACGAACTCGAAGGGACTTCTTCGAGGATGGATCCAAGTTCAGGAGAAATAGAATTGGTTTATTCAGTTGTCTTTTATTATCACCTTCTCTCAGGTTGCGAGAGCTCCTTGATTTAGGAGAGTACACCTATTACGCTTATTGGATAGTCTTATTCCAAACCATAGGCTGGTGCCGAAAGGTAGGGAATGAAGAAAACCAATTAGCCTAAGTAGGGTGTGCAGAAGGTAATATGTAAAGACAAAATAAAGGGATTAGAAAGAGGGCAAAGTAAATTGCGACTGATATCATTCACGACCAAAACCGCGTACTTCATCGCCACTCCTATTTCACCTTTAAAAGAATAAGGTATTATTCAGTTGTCTTTTATCATCACCTTCTCTCAGTTGCGAGTACTCCTTGGTTTAGGAGGGTACACCTATTATGCTTACTGGATAGTCTTCTTCCAAACCATAGGCTGGTGCCGAACGGTAGGGAAGGAAGAAAACCATTTAGCCTAACGATGGTGTACAGAAGGTAACGACTAAAGACAAATAAAGGGATTTGGAGAGATGGCAATAAAATATACGGTTGAAGTCATGAATTGGATTATGGAAGAGGCATTGCTATGAATACCAGGATACCCCTACGAAACATTTTCATGTTTCAGTGCATTGTTAAAGAAAAACTGTTTTCCCGATTAGACACTTACTCCAAAGGTATGTATTTACCAGGTTTCATTCTCATATCTGTATGGTTTTACAGATGATGAGTGGGAGTAAGATATTGGGAATTAGGTGATTATCCCCATTATATCGGAATTCATTGTAATTGGTGATATTTGAGGAAATCGCCAGGGTACAGTTTTCAACCTACAACGCACAGGTTATGAGTTGTTTAACTCAGCGGACTTATACAGAGTATTGTATGTTGTCCAGTGTCCATCAGGACAAAGGGGTAGGTCCCCGTACTATGTTCTGTTTACTTATAACTTCTCTATTATTTAGACAAGTGTTTCGTAGAAATACAACGTCTAAGTTTTGAGAAGTTGTGGGTATAAGAATAAAGTAGAGAACCAGGTGTCACAAGTATCGGGATTCTTCAAAGAGATCGAAGATGTAGATTCTTGTGATTGGTATTCAGATGATAGTGATGGTTTTGAGAAACGAGTTTTCTCTTTCAGGTTACTCATAATTGGATGGATTCCTAAGTTGAGTAATGCTGATTAGCCTTTTTCCATTAAGTTGATATGCACTGGAGACAGCTGCATGATTTGAATCTGGTTCCAATTAAATTAGTGCCAAAGTTTCTATATTGGATATAGAATAGTTCGTACCTTTAAAGATATTAAGGTACGGGGAGTTGTCCAGCTTATGCTTAAAACCAGACTCTGGATAACTCAGGGCACGTTTCTGTAATGGCTGTTTGTGGGTTGACCCTGGCTATGACGAGGGTTGATATTCTACCATTTGGAAAATCAATAGTGATATTGTTCTTGACTCGCCACAGTTTTAGTAAAAATGGATCTTTTTCAGAAAACAGTAGTGGGAGTATGGTAGAACTGGAAGTGATTCCAGAACCGCGAACGATTACGGAAAATTTAATAGGACCTATATATTCAATCAGGTTTGACATTCCAATAGCCACTCCGCAGATATGATAGGTAACCTCAGACGCCCGAGAGGTACTTCGGTAGCCTCAGAGACGGTGACAGGGAGGTTCTTACCTACCCAGACTTGACACTACTGTTGTTCCAGGCTGTGAGACCCGGTAGGAGGGTTGTCGTAGTCAGTGGGAGCAGCGGAAGCATAGTGGGCAAGATGCTTATATCTATTTATAGACTTGAGCAGTTATAGCGGAGATAGATCATCTAATTTTGATATGACAGTCATGGTTTTGACTTCAATCAGAATAGGGGATGGATCAGTTAAGAAGGTAGTAGGGTGTGATGTCATGGTATCTGGATGACATACACAGAGTAGGAAGTAAAATTCCTATACTACGATCGGTTGAACTGTGGTCGTCACACAGTTGTTTCTCCAGACAGGATATGGATATAATATTTAACATTCTGGTTTCTAGATCTATGGTTTTAGATCTGGATTTGGGTAGTTTCCCAATGTGGGTACTTTGACAGATATTCTAATGGTTTTTGGAATAGTTGACTCCTAGCATGGTGGTGTACCTGCAGGTGATGGAGTCACCCTCTCTAAAGGTGTCGTATAGACTAAAGGGGAGAGGGATGTGCATGATTGGCAGATCACTTGCTTAGGCAATTGAGTCAATCATGAGATGTCAAGTACCACACCAGATGTTGTTTTTGCACTAGATGCAATAAGTTTGTATTAATCCAATCCTGGAGAAACATAAGGAAGCGGTTTTAGAACATAAGTACATGTTCTACGGATTTTGATGACGGCAGCCTCTTTCGGGAGACGGTTATCATTCCAGGCTTCAAAGGTGACATGGTTGCCAGAGTGATTGTCAGAGTTATAGTTTTTCCCTCTGACGAAGAGGGACAGTATTGTGGACAGGTGGTCCAAGAGGATACTGTGAGTGGCATGGTGCCGGATACTGATTAGGTTCAGTGATCGATACAGTCTAAGAAGTTTGGATTTGGAGTTCATTTATGAACTAGGTCCTATCAGATATCCAGACATATTCTAAGACAGGTATTACTCATTTCGGGAGATGGTTTTCTCCGCGAACTTGAGATTAAGAGAGATATAGAAAGAAACTTCTAGGCGGATCCACTCACTAAGGCTATTTCTCGAACACAATAGTTTTACAAACGGGCTTTGTGATACTGATTAGTAGAGGAGTTGGATGTTCAGTTTCACACGGGCTGTGAGTAGTCGACATCGCAATAATTAGCCTTGAGTGCAAGTGGGAGATTGTTGGAGATAGTGCCCTCATAGTCAATTATTGGATCACAGGTACGTGATTGCAATGATTGCGGAGGACCTATACCGGTAGGACAGTCTTACTCAAGATGATAGTATGCTATCTGGTTTGCCTTTATCAGTCGTGTACATGATCAGGTGACTGATTACATGTTACACTTTGATAGAGCCCTTAGGATCTTGCTTTACCACCAACAGTATGATGGCGATCATATACGTGAGAGTTGGGTGGTTTATACGCATATCCTTAATTGTGGTCCCTAGTCATGGGAGTTTCGAGACAGGGCATCGATACTCCGGAGTAGACTAGTGTGTACAGTCGAGACCCCGACGAGGGGCGGTGGCCGGTCTCACAAGCCACTGGTGTCAGTTGGATCACCTAAGATGTATACAGGTGCTCATTGGGTTATGAGTACACCGGACAGGACTCGCCGGGAACCTGCTAGTTGGTATTATACATATCGTCAGATAGCAGTTCCCTGGTGACATGTGTACAGGTTAGTTCATCGACCTGAGGTCGTCATTTGTCTCGTGTGAGTTCCCACTGTGCTTTGATTTCAACCCTACCACGGCTCAAAGGAGTCGTGCAAACAGGTAGTTTTTGGGTACAGTCCCGAGCCATATGGAGGCACGTGAGCGGATCGGCAGGGGATTCGTCTCTCCCGGTATTGGGGGTGAGGTCGTGCTGTGTCTAGGAGATCCATTACACAAAGTCCATGGCCATGGCAGGAGATTTACTGGTAGGTACTCCAGTAGTATCTCAGGGTGTGATTGGGCTTCACTCCGACACGACTTATACTGCTATTGGGGGTCTGACGTTACTAGCCCCCTAGGCAGATATGCGATACTCATAGACGAACGGACCGGACTGTATATACATTGTCACTGTTAGGCTCAGTAGGGTTTTCCGGATGAGTGCGCTCATCGGCATCCCTTGAGGTCAGTCCATGGGCAGCCGTTACGCATTGCTAGTGCCGCTGACGGTTTGTGGTTAAACCCACTGCCAGGATACTGACGAGTCATTAGAGTCCCCCACAGACAGTTTCCCAAGTTCGGGCGAAACATTGTAGAGGCCGTATGGTTTTATGGCAGGGTTCGGAAAATGCACGTGCGTTTACGCACGTGTTATTTTTCAGGCAGATGATACTGGTCGGCTTTGGTTTAAGCCGGATCCGAGTATTATATTGAGTAGGTATAATATCTTTGTCTCAGTTGCATTTGTATTCGGTCGTAATACAAATGCGGGTATATTTATACAGTTTCGGGGTTGTCCTGAAATTCGTTTCAGGATCACTTGTGGAAGTTGGCAGTTTCCAGTTTTCTATCAGCCGTCTTTTAACATTCGGTTAAAGACGGATTTATCTTTTCTTCAGTTGAGGTGAGTCAGTGTTCTAGAAGATTCTAGATGAGGTGACTAGGATTAATTGGTGTTGGGTTTTCATTGGTTGCATTAATGACTTGATGAGGTGTTTAAGTGAATCATGCTTTAACATTAAAGCATTTTGTTTAGCTAAGGATATTTGTTCTTGATATTTTGAGTGAGAAGCTTTCTTGTGGTCACCCTCTTTCTCCTACGGTCACCTCCCACTCCTATAAGTGGCCGGCCCCCTTCCTCTCTCTCTCACTTGACGGTTTTCATTTGTGAAAAGATTATGATAGATTTTGGGGTGTATGGAATTCACAGCTCATTTCATTCCCTCACCCGATTCCCTCGGCAACTTCATTAACCGATCGTCCACGGACTTGGACGAAGTGAGACAAAATCATCTACTCATTCTCTACATCATTCTTGGTCGTCTCTTTTATCAAACTTGACGATCGAGTTGCCTCAAGTCAGAGGCGGGAGCCCGTTTAAAGAATCGACGATGTGGTGCCACCTCGACGAGGATATCGGAGATCGACGAGATCGGAGCAGCCGTAACGGAGCGTGGGATGATGGTTAAAGAACGAAGGACTCGGATCGTTCGGTATAACCTTTCTACACTCTTTACAGTTTGTTAGTTTAGCAATAATGGCAGATCCGGATTAAAGTATACGACAGCGCCAGTTAAAAGTTTTTTGTTCCGCATTTGGCGTCTGTAGACTGCCGGGGCGCTAGCGTAGACTTACATCACCCTCGCCGGAAATCTCTTCCCCAGCCTCGCCCCCGGGGTCGTCTCCCTGCTCTTCATCCCCGCGAGGATATTCATCTCGGAGCTCTGCGTCAACGAACTCCGACATCCGAGCCTTGACTGCGTCGAGGGCCCCGTGCCAGATTAGGGTAGTGGCCGAGGCTAGGACGATGTAAAAATGTTTCGACTTCTTGTAGTTCTCCACCGCCTTCGCCGCTCTAAGATCGGCACACTTCGTCCCCTCTACCGCCGCCTCCAGCTCCTTCCGGAGGGTGCTCGCCGACTTCTTCATGGTGCCGATGAGCATCTTGGAGTCCTGAAGCTTGGCCTTGACGGCCTAGGCAGCCTCGCGGTACCTGGCAACCTCCTGCTTCACGGCCGCCACCTCCTGCTTCCCGGCCGCCACCTCGCCCTCCAGGGCAGCGACCCTCGCCATCGCCGCCTCCAGCTCCAGTTTTGAGCTCTCCTCCAGCAAGGAAAACTCGCCTGCATCCCGCATCGCCGGGGCAATTTCCTCTTCCTCCATCTGGACGACGAGGGCGACACACTGGAAGACCTGAAGAAATCAGAAGGGGGTCAGAAAGAGAAGGGGAGCACCAAATCTCGCAAATGATTAGACACTGAGTGAAAATCGAGTGAGGTGCGAGCACTAACCTGCACGGCCTCCTGGACGATGGCCGCCATTTACGCCTTGAGAGTCCCCCGAGGGACCTTACCCCCGGCCAACCTCTCCATGTCGGCCAGCAAGCTATCAGCAACGGAGAGCCCCGAGGGTACCTCAAAGCGGAGGTCCCCCTCGTCCAGCAAGATCAGGGAGGCCGGGGTCCGTGGACCCGTTCGGGGGAACCTCTTGAGAGACGACGGCGGAGAGACGGTCTCTATCTCCGAAGCCTGGGACTTCTGTCCTCGAACCCGCTTTTGGCTCGGCGCCTGGCTAGGCTCCGGGGCACGGCCCATACTTGAACGCGAGGGTGGGACGGCTACCGGGGAAGCCGGGACCGATGTCAGACGATTAGAGCTAGCACCTCCAGCCTTCAATCCCTTCTTCGGCTTGCGCATGGCCGCTCGAAGTTGGCTCAAGTCCATGGGTTCTACACAAGACGAGATATAAAAGAGTAACCAACACAAACAAAAATCAAAACAAACGCAAGCCTAACAGATCGCCTGCAAGCTCCTAACTTACCGACGAACTGGGCGGGGATGAGCCCGGCCCAACTAAGGGCCCGCTCAGAAAGCAGCACGTCAGCCCGGGGAATGGGCTCCCACACCGCCACTTTCACCGCGTCGAGATCGTTGGACTGACTTCCCCGCCAGCACCTATCCCTAGACCACTGGGTGGGCACAGGCCAGTCCTCACCCTCTGGCGGCCCAACAAAGAAAAACTTCTTCTTCCAATCGTGGATGGAAGAAGACAAGATGACGACTCCCGACCCTACTGCACTCCCCCGTTGTTTCCTAAAAGAGAGGTAAACCCACCGCGGGTCGCCCGCGCAAGTGCCGGGGTGACTTTTGTAAATGAGAGAGGAGGCAAGGGTGGACAGACTGAAAGGTATCATCTGCAACTTCAAACGGACCAGGAACCCAAGGAAAATCCTCCAGGTGTTCGGCACTAGCTGGCCCGGGGCTAGCCCAAAGTAATTTAATGCTCTAACAACCTCGGGAGAGAAAGGCAGGCGCATTCCATCCCAAAATGCTTCCAGGTACAAGGCAATCTCTTTACCCCGTACCTGATCTGCCCTCTCTCCTTCCTCGGCCAAACGTAGCGTATAGCCGGAAGGGATATGGAAACGAGCCCGAGCGGTGGCAAGCTCGTCCTCATACCTCACCAAGGATGACACACCAGGGGCGTCCGCCACCTCCGCTTTGGGAACCACCCCTGTCGCGCGACCCTAGGAAGAGGATCTGACCCTAACTCCCCGGGAAGACTATGACTCAGAGAAAAATCCCTAGAATCTACCCCGACGACATCTACAGACTCCTCAAAATAAGACATCTAACCTGATGGAGAGAAGTCCTCGGGAGAGAAAACGCAGAGATCCGACCTAAAAAGGAGAGCGCCGAGCTAACAAGACTCAGAACGAGGAAAATATGAAGAGATATGGGCCCTGAAGCGGACCCCACCTCTATTTATAGCTGCCAGCGTACACATCCTACGACGACAGTCATCTCCCGCCGAAACGGTTCAGTGCATTCGACGGCCACGATCGCTCCACCCATCGCACGCGCATTAGCCATATCCCGTCAGACGCCAGAAGTCTGCGGCCCGTTGCGTCAGCCAACCAGCGCCCGACACATGGGCTGTCGCTTCAGTGGATGTACGTCCGATCCGGCGCACCCTCTTTAATGCAAAGATCTCACCCCTGATTCGCTGGCGTCATCCAGAAAATACAACAGATTGCCCGGGAACACGCCCCGACGATATCTTCGAAAAGGAGCTCACCTCGGACGACCCGG
Organism: Agapanthus africanus; assembly: GCA_030015575.1. NCBI lineage: Eukaryota > Viridiplantae > Streptophyta > Magnoliopsida > Asparagales > Amaryllidaceae > Agapanthus > Agapanthus africanus. The sequence continues at coordinate 15,847,665 of JASDDO010000026.1, read as the reverse complement.
CAGACCACTCTCGACCCGACCCGTCAGCTGGTCGGGATGAGATTGTGCGGCTAATGATGATGCTCGATATCGGTGATCTCCCAGATCATGACACGTGGCAGATGACGTGTCCTAAAGATCATAAGAAAGGACCTACAGTGGCCGACCAGGCCACTCCTATGCCCGTCCTACAAACAAACGCTGGTTCACCTCCGAGCCCCCTGCACAATTGGCCTCCTCGTCCTCCCAGCTCGTCTCCGGGCTACCGCAGAACCAAGATACCTTGGCTCTCCCGCTCATCCGCGAGCTCTCCCGCCGAGGTCATCTTCCTCGGTCTCATCGACCGACCAACGGCACCGCTTACAGGCGCAACCGCCATCCCGCGAATCTCGCCATGCGCGAGATATCCGCCGGCCACATCCCACGTTCCACGCCATCACGATCCCCCATTAACGAGCATGTCTCGCCATTAATGCGGGATCCCGTCCATCACGCGGGCGTGACGTCGGGAGCGTAACGACCGGCGTGATTCTCGCGCCTGCCTGCCTGCTGCCACCGCTATATAAACCCCTCTTTCATACGGTTCAAGTAAGCCATTTTTACTCCACTAAGTCGTTACTCTGCTCGGATTTCCTCTCTAACTTAACCGTCGGAGGGTCCTCGGTGGTACAACCACCCCGGGACTTTCTTGGAGGTAGCTCGGCCCAAACAACCTCTAACTCATTGAGATCCACACACTTCAGGAGCCAGCCTCCAGATCCAATCTCGGCCGTCTATCGCCGCCACCAGCAGATCGACGGAATATAACATCTTGACGTGATCCGACTCACGTCAGGAGTGGCCTGATCGGCCACTGTAGGTCCTTTCTTGTGAGCTTTGGGACACGTCAACTGCCACGTGTCATGATCTGGGAGATCACCGATATCGAGCATCATCAAAAATAATAAGCGACCATGTGATATATCCAACTGCGAGCATCATACATGATTGGATCTTTATAACCCAAAAATTGTAAAAGTTTAAATGAGTGATAAATACAAATTAGAAATTCATACACAGCATATTAGAAGGAATTGAGGTATTACTCTATTTAAGATGAACCATTTATTCCAACATTCCTTTTAACAAATAAAGTCATTAGTAAGAGAAACTTAAAAAAGGATAATTTTATCCAACCATCGATTAATTATACAGCAGCAATTAATTAAACGAATAAATGAAAATAGCATTTAAACTTTTATCTTAAACCTTAACAGTTTTCCTCAATTGCACTCAGCTTCTTTCTAGCCAAACGCAAAGGAGCAGCCTTTTCAATCCTTTTCAATCCAAACTTCAAACTCAAACCCCCAACAGTAAGCTCGTTAACTCTCAAATACTCATCATCCATTTCACCCTCGCTTATAGGCATAATCTCTACATGCCCTCTCCTTTGTCTACCCTTTTCCGTCCCCGAAATGGACGAAGCAGCCTTGACCGCGAGCTCAGCCATGTCCGGACCCGATAAGGCACGATCCAGCTTCTCAACCGGCAAAATAAAATACAATTTCCCCAGCTCAATATTTTGGCCGGAAGAAAGAGGTAGAATGTGTTCGTTGTAGCATAAACCGTCAGAGTTGCATAGGAAGCTGGAGTTGCAGTCATGACCGAGTATGTCCGATACATTAACAGGCAAAGAATACTCGATTAGGTCGCCTTCGACGGTTATTATTTTTGCAGTGGATAAAACGATAGAGGCAGAGTCTGCAGCAGCAACGGCAACGGACAAGCAAGAGCCCATGTTAATAATAAAATTTGGTAGTATCAAATTTATTGGGGGAAGGGAGTGGCATTGGTGGGATTAAATAAAAGAATGAAGAGATGGGACAATTGAAGGTGCGATGGAAATTGGTCCTTGTGGAATGTATTGAGTCGTCGGTCACGTATTTGAGAGTCATGACTCGAGTCATCCAGCTCCAGTGAATTCTAAGTGTTACTATTCTCTATGTTTTACCAAAAGACTCCATGTGTTTGTTGATTTTGTCCAACACGCTAGAAAGAAAGGTGGATATATGGGTTATTTAGATTCTTTTATTTCTTATATTAGCCCAATTACATATATGGACCATGAGGCCGTTTTGTATATAGAGAGAATTTGATATTTATTTGTCCACCCCAATTAATATATGACTATATTAGAGTTTTGTTTTCTCCCTGAGAGAAGTTTTACAGCAAGGCTGTGCTCCTTTTAATGCGGACCTGATTCAAGGCGATTAGTCTTTATTCGTAAGTAATCAATAGTAATTGTATTTTCTAGGATTTTTGCCTACAGTATTGCTTGTTTTGATTATATTTGCCTTAGTGCACATTTTTAACAGATATATTATTACTATCTTATGTCAAGGGAAGAAGTTTGGAAGTAAATGGATTAGGCATGCGGCTTTCAGTGGAAAATCTTATAATTTGGTTACTTGTGTAAATAGTCGAAACAGATTTATACCATACCGGTGTCTTTTGCACGGGCGATGCTCCTGTTCAGATAAAAATTATGTTTAATTTCTTCAATTTGAATTCAAAAAAGATTAGAGAAGAATAAAATTTACTTGGTGGGAACTGTTAATTTGTTTTCAAAATGATCCATGATAATTCTGACAGTTATTTAATATCTGTAGATATTATTGTATGGTTATAACCGATTCAGTTGATGATTGGTGAGCTAATGATGACATAGATGCTCATATGTTTGAATTCGGATCAAATATGAAGATGGTACTTTTTAATTGAGCGATGGTACATGTACGGAGTGTATATAAGGACAAATGCTTAACCACGATGTACAGTCCCTATGAACATGCAACTCTTCAACATGGAGCTCTAAACAAGTATCAACGATAAAAATAAAAATAAAAATGTCCCAGTTTGCAAGCTTAGAAGGGGTACACATAATTTTGAAGAATTCGAGTCTGCCTAGTATACATATAAATACTGAAAATTTTAGGAGAGTAGATAAATAAAGTCAAAACTGGCGCGGGGGCCAGCGTAGTCTCATGGCCAGGCTCGCCTCACCCAGATCCTAAAGAGCGAGTCCCGCCACAAATTAAAACCATGAGCCCCACCCCGAGTTATACCCATTTACGCAACTAATGGGGCGCGGGCAAGCTAATCCCCCTTGCACTCAAGATTGCTTGCTGAATAATACCCTAATGTTTCATCAACTTTGCACTTATATACCTTATTGTTTTTTCGCTAAACTTCTATACCCTATGGTACAAAGTTATATGAGCTGAACCGACTCGAATATTCTAACGTCTAGTCAGCAGAGGGAGCAAATTATCAACGGTTTGTACTTTAGTGTTTATAAATGCAACGAAAAAAACAATAAAATATATAAGTGCAAAATAGGTAAAACATTAAGGTATTATTCAGCAATTAATTCGTAAAGCACATAACTTAAGAAATTTACGAGACTTTAGCACAGCACAGAGAGGGTCAAATTATGAAAAGTTGTTCCAACTTCTTTGCAAACTAATCCCCATGTGATTTATAAATTTTTGTAATTCAACACTGTTAAATAACAGTGCAGTACGGCTTAGCACCCTAGTTTTCTACGGTGCGTGTATACGGCGATTGTACTGAGTAGCACAGTTGGTTCTATGATGCAGTACTGTGCAACACTATTGTAATCGTTGTATAGATAGATAGTGTATTTCTTTTGTGAAGCTCGGAAGATGGATGAATAACATTAATTTCCAATTATTAACACCGCATCAGAGCATTTATAAAATGAGGGGAGGGGGGGGGGGGGGGGGGGGGGCTTCCTCTATGACTAGGGTTTTGAATTACCCGTCATAGCCGTCGTTCATTCTTCCCGATGGCTTTGTAGGCTTCCTCTACGACTTCTCTTTCATCGTCGTCTCGTCGAGCTCCACCGTCCCGCCATCGGCCTCCATCCTCACCACTGCCCACTTCACCAACCTCCATCATCAAGATCCAACAATCACCATCGACATCGTCAAGCCTGGTCGAATCTTGCCGGTGCCTCACCGTCGCCGCCACCGCTTCACCCTTGCCGCCATCATCATCTCGCCACCAACGAAGAACTTCAGTTCAGATCTGAAGCCGAGCCTCGTCGATGTCAGTTTCCTCCATTTTCGAAGACGCTCTTCGACCTTGTCCCGAGTTCATTTCGAGATCTCAGATATGAGTTCATTTAGACGAATGTGTCCTTGGGATCGCCGGAGATCTCGCGACTCCCTTTGGCTAGCTTGAACTCCTCACCGCTACCCAACCTTCATTGTCATCACTTAGTTCGAGGTCTACCACCGCCTTATCCCTTCCAGCTCCATCGGCCTCAGCTCGAGCTTAGCGACCTCATCTCGAGCGATCTCCTCACTTCGAGCACAACGACCCTTGTCTGCTCGAGATCATTCAGATTTGCATCATCAAGATCCGCGTCTAAATCTCGAGGCTTATCGACCTCTTTCTTCTCATGCTCAGACATTTTAAGTTTATTTTTCTTACCAAACCTCTGCATCATCACATGGGTGCGCTATTTAATTATTCAGGAGAATTATTTCTTTTGTGTCCCGTGGCAAAAAAAGTCACGCTAAAATTTTGGATTTTGCGACGTGCGCATTTTTAGTTGGAAGATAATTTATTACAAGGGGTTGCTGCCAACCACTGTGATTTCACTGCTCTCCAACTGTTCGACAAAATTCCCCAAAGAAACTCCTCTTTGTCAGCATCGTCATTGGCCTCTGCAACCCTCGGCACCCTCAGCCTAACTCTCGGCCTGGCTGCCCTCGCGGCCTCCACATCATGGATCCCCATCAGCCTCTGCACGGTCTTGGATATTCGTCGTTGTTACTCTACTTTCGGTAGTTGATCCAACGGCGCCTTCTCGAGCTCCTAATCATCAAACCCATTGACTTGAGCTTCATATTCTTGGTTTCAAACTCGAGACCTTCAAGCTCCCCTTCGATTTGAGCTCGGTCATCAACTTGAGCTTCATCGTCAACTTGAGCTTCACTTTTCTCGGTTTCATCAGCTCTCAAGCCTTCGCGCCCTGCTGACTTTCCTCACACATTGACCCTCATTGCGCTTTGGCCCTAATAGCGAATCGGTCCACATGGTGCTTCGGCCTCCTTCACACATTGGTCCTCTTGGCGCATTCGGCCCTTATGGCGCTTCGGCCTCCTTCGCGCATTGGCCCTCTTGACGCCTTCGGCCCTCATGGCGCTTCGACCTCCTTCACGCGTCGGCCCTCAAGACGCATCGGCTCTTCTCGCGCATTCGGCCCTCATGGCGTATCGGTCATCCTCGCGCATCGGCACATATGGCTCATCGGCCCTACCTGTGCTTATACCCGCTGCTATACCCTCCGGCATCCCGCTCCCATGAGCCCTCATGGCGCTTCAGCCTCCTTCTCGAATCGGCCCTCATAACACATCGTGCATCGGCCCTCATGCCGCATCGGCTCTCCTCGTGCATCGGCCCTCATGACACATCGGCTCTCCTCGTGCATCCATCATCATGTTGCGTAAGCCTCCTTCTCGCATCGGACATCAATAGTGTCCCGTGGAATTTTCAATGAATATACGTATTTATGCACAGAGAGTATAACAGGTGAGTGGAAGCTAGCCAATTTTTTTCAAACCAGCTAATTCGAATGTGATTTATATGTACCCAAAAAAAATTAATTTTATACTATCGATTTACAAAACCAAAAAAATAAAGTCCAAAAATACTGGATATCACTCCTTCCTATATTCACATAAATTTTTTAAAGGGAAAAAAAATTCCTGATTAATATTCACTCTGCAACTTCCTCAATCGGGTTAAGTTTCACTCGAAATGATGACCACCGACCATTTTTGGCCCTTAACGAAGAGCTCTTCCTCATCGTCATAATCCCCTTCATTACCCCGAGACTCAGAACTCCATCACTAAGTTCATTAAACCTTGCATGCTCATCATCGTCGTCATGCTCAACCTCACCATCAAACGGCATAATCCGGGCATTCCCTCTCCTCGATTTGCTCTTCAAAGCATCCGCCGCGAGCGCATGACTAGCTTTTACCGCCAGAGCCGCCATATCCGAACCTGAAAGGACACGCTTCAACATATCTACCGGCAACACAAAATACAACTCTCCCGGCTTTACTAATTCATGCGGACCCAATCCATGTACATGTTCATCATAGCACAAACTGTCGGAGTTGCAGAGGAAACCAGAAAGACCATCTATTCCAAGTGCTTCAGATACCGTAACTACTACAGAGAATTTCTTAACAGAGCCATCGATGCAGATCACTTTAGCCGTCGGTGCTCCAATTTCATCAGAGTTCTTAGCCACGGAGGAGGTGGAGGAGGAGAAGCAAGAACCCATGTTTAGTATTGCTGGTGATTCAATTGAAGGTTTGAACTATGAGAGAGAGAGAGAGGTTCACTCGTATATATAAGAGAGAGAAAGAGTGTGATGACATGGGCACAGGCGTCACAAATCAAAAGAGCTGCGCGGTCGGTCAGAGAGCTAGAGTCATGGGTGACGAGCCGTTGACTTTTCACTTGTTTAGGAGTTGAAGATATTGCGGAAAAATTATGTTTGTTAATTAATTATAGTCTTGATACAATGTTACTACTTATTGCATTTTTACGTTGATGACTAAAAGTTCAAGGTGCCGTACCATGGCCGCGGTGCCGTACCATGGCCGCGGTGCCGTCAGCTCTTTTCACGGAGCCACGTATCTTCATTGTGGGCCCCACTATTCTTGAGGTTCAAGCCACATGATTTATGAAGTTGCAACGCATGATAAAGGTGCTTTGGCCTTCACGGCTACATCCGTAGGATCAGAGAAATGCTCCTATAGATAAATTCGTAGGGGCAAGTTTTTCCTCTATTACCAATCCATAGGGACAAAATATCAGGTATCCTGATATTTTGTCGCTACGGCTTACTGTGTAGAGCAAATATTGGACCTACGGATTAATTCATGGATGCAATATATGGCCATACGGATTAATCCGTAGGGACAAAATATCAGGGTTTTTTTTTATAAAAAAAAGTTTTCTGTTTTTTCCCCTTCCTCTCCACAATAATATATACATCATATAACCAATTACTGAAATATTCATAATCAACATCTCACGCATAATATATATAAAAAATAAACAAACAGAATACGATATCATTCTAAATTATCGTGAACAAGAAAACAACCACCAATATCGTCCAAAAAATATACAATATGTATCAGAGAAGTACATACATCTTCAAAAATATTTTAAAAAAAAAGCTACCCTAACTCAGTTCAGCTCCTTCACCTCTGATAAACGCTGTAATCTGACGCATCTTCTTCTCGGTGCAGTCCTGAGTCGTCAAAAACTCGACTAATGAAGGAGCGGACTGTGCGGGAGTCTGAGCGGACTGTTAAGCTGCAGGAGTGGTCTGCGCAACCGCAGCCGAGATAGTGACTTGCGGAGCCGCAGCCGAAGGAGATGGATATGGAGCCGCAACCGAAGTAATCTGTCGCATCTGGTAAATTTTGTGTAATAAACGAGTAAGAACGGTGTATTAGATTTTAGTCGAGTTCGTATCATTATCAGGTTATTGTGAAACCCTAATCTAAGAATACTTTGGGACTTAGGCCTCTTTTGGATATCTAGCTTGGAAAACTGTAGTATATTTTAATTAGATAGTTTTATGTAAATATGATTAATCAAAACTAAGTCTACAACCAAATAAGCCCAGCTTACTAATATTGCATATGTTACTATCTATACTGCGATATAATATTTTGTTATTAAGTAGTATAGGTACCATCTCCTTCAATTTCTCGACGGTGGTCTTCAAGGCGACAATATCATGTTCTAGACGTCGCTCACGGGGGTAGGGGAAGTAACCGCCGGAGTGGATTCTAATCTCATATGGGCCCTGTTAGGACCCAGTCCCCGGCCTCTCTCCCAACCTCCATGGTGCCCTCCGTGTGCGGCGTCTAGGACTGGAGTCGGCAGCACCAGATCGATCTGTCCAGTAAAATCGATCCCCGATACCTCCGCCTACTCCACCACCCACTTCTACACCCACATTAACCATTAAAATATAAGTACATCATTTAAATTTGAACTTTTCAAAACAAAATTTTCAAACATGTTAGAATAAATATTAACACTTACGCAGTACTCCTGGGTAGCGGTGTCGAAGAATCGAAGCTCTCCCGTGGCAGGATCTGTCGAGATGCCGTGGACGGCAAGATACGCGGTCAGCACGCTCGGTGTACCACCCTACGCCAGGGTCTGAGTTCTCTGCAATTCATAAAAAAATTACATATATTATAAAATAACTCTTAATATTACATTATATCAAAATAGATCTATTGTAATTTACCAATGCCTCCATGGCACGAGTAATGTTCCTCAAGCCTCCTGTATAAGTGGGGCGACCCCTCTTCGCCGACTTCCTATTCTCCTTACTTTGATCGGCTTGTTTCTGCACAGCATATTCAGATTTAGTTTTCTAATTAAGCAACACAAAAAATAAATTATATACTAAACAGTGAATTAAATTTAAATTACAAACCTGTTTGCGCTGAGAGTCAAAATATTGGCACAAGAGAGGTCATGTATCTACATCGACTCTCGCAAAGGCCGGAGTATGTAGGAAAGCCGCTCTCTCTGCCTCGGGTGTCGGCATCCATAAGGAATAGCAGTCGATCTTCAGCTCGATCCTATTGTATCAGACCTTTGATTGCTTGTTCTTCATCAAGCCTTAGTACAGGGCGTGAAGATCGAGCACTCTCTCAGGCTGATCAGGGTCGGGTATAGGCTGAAAGTCGTAATCCAACCGCAAATACAAAAAAACAATGTATTTAAATTGCAAATGTTAAATAATAATAAATATATTGGATAAGTCAAATGAAAATATATATTAATACCCGAGCCTGATCCCAGAAGAGGGCAAATGAGTACCGGTGCTTATCGCCACACTCAACGTGAAGTGGATACTTCTTTACGATACGGCTCTCATCCCCCATATACCGGCCGAACCTCTCGGCATAATCGCCGGTATAGCGATAATCGGGGGTAAAGAAGAGGGGGAATGCTGCCCCCTATCTCTATCGGGCATCAGCCTGTGGGACTGATTCGGCCCTCGAGTCCCCCTCTCGGGATGGGGCCGCACTGCATCTACAAGAAATATCAAGACAAGCAATATTAAGACAAATTGGTATTAAGAAATCAAGGTTTAACGAAAATTGAAGTGCGGTATATACCTCCGGCGACAGCAGCACGAGGCTGGGCCCGGGCAGCCGCACGAGCGGGACGATAATTCCTCTGGTGAGGAACAGCCGGTGACCCGAACGTGGACGCATCCCCTCCAACTAGAAAATAAATATTGACGATAAAATTATATGAAGTTCATGTTTATTCTTAGAGTATATGTAAAATGAATAAATATTTTATATTTATTCATACTAACCTGCAGACTGAGCGGAGGGTGTAGAAGTGACGTGAGTGGCCCCTACGCCAGATGTGGACACACCACCTATAATTAAACAGGTAAAAATAGATTATATAAGTAATTGGAAAAAGATTGTGTATATCAATAATATAACATTCTAAATTAATATGCATGCAATATAGGATATATAAACATACCCGCAGGTGCGGTGGTGGCCTCTGCCCGAGATGTGGAGGCCCCACCTACAGCTAGACAATCAAAAAATGATTATCTAAGCAAAAGAAAAAAGAATGTAGGTATATTTATGATATAACATTCTAAATCAATATGCATACACTATTGTATATATAAACATACGTGCAGGTGTGGTAGCAGCCTCTGCCTCTGATGTGGACGCACCACCACCAGCTAGACAATTAAACATTGACTATTTAAGTAATTTTGAAATAAATTGAAACAATCTAGTTCATTTATACCAATTCCAGTTCCCGTATTTATTTATCTGTGGTATTTTATTGATTTATCGTGTTTGGGTGCGAATGGTATTTTACATTTTACATTGCATTCGACCCGACCCGCTTGCTTGAACTTATTTGATTCATAGTTACGCAGTACCCTGACTTGTTACTTAGACACGAAAATCTAGTGCATACTGCATATTGGCATTTCATCTAGGATCGCATATTTTACCATATAACATTTTAAGTCATAGAAAATAAATTAAAATTGCATTTCATAACCTGCATGATACCCCTAACCCCGTGGCATCATCCGCGTATCTCGTTCTCATACCGTTCAGTGAAACGGACGTGTTTGGATGGCTACGCGCACGTACGTGCATCCGTTCTTGGGTGTATCCTTTTTCGTTATCTAAGCTTTCATTTTAAAATTTGGAAGTCGCATATATTTTTCGTATTTTAAATCTGAATTTTTAGACCCGGCCCGGGCATATTTTGGACTAGATTTGTATTTACCTGAAAATCCATTTTTTAAATTAATTAAATCTACGACTTAAAAATTTAACAACAAACTAAAATCTTTAAAAATTTTAAATCCTAATTCCCTAACTGCTACAGCCTCTCTCCTCGCTGGCCCGGCCCCACTCTTTCTCTCTCTTTTTTCTCTCTCCCTTTCTTTCTCTTTCTCTCTCTTTTCTTTACCTCTCTCTCTTCACCCCTCTTCCTTTCTCTCTCTTGCCATATACAAACAAATTTTTCTTTCCCTACCGTTCACTTCTCTCTCTCTCACCTCTCGATCTCTCTCCTCTCCGTCTCAGAATCTCTCTCTTTCTCCTCTCGCTTATTTCTCTCTCTCTCTCCCATATATATATATATATATATATATATATATATATATATATATATTCTAAACTCCTTCTTCCTCCCTTTTCTTTTTTTTTTACCTACGAACCCTAGCCGTCGCCTGCCTCCACCTCGCCGTCGCCCAAAGCCCCCGACGACAATTTTATTCCCGACCTCGCCGCCTCCTCACCCTCATCGCCTCCACCTCCTCTCTCATCACCCGAGACCTGCACACACCCAACGGCAGAACCGAGCCCCGTGCACACCACTTCACCGCCGGAGTTGATCGCCTCCGTTGATCTCGTCGCCACCATCTCGTCTCCCAGATCACCGTACACCCCAGTGAGCCCTTGCACTCCTTCTCCTTCCCCTTCTTCCTTCTTTCTTTCTTTTTTTCCTTTCTTCTGTTTTTTTTAGAAAGTGGCTCTCTGTTCTCTGCAGGTCGCCTCGCCGGAGCTCCGTCGACGCCCTCACGACCCCTCTCCGCTAACCACAGTGAGCTTTCCCCTCTTCTCATTCTTCTTCTTCCTCTTTCCCTTCTTTCTTTCTTTTCTTTTCTTTTCTATAAATATTGATTTCTGTAGATCACCGGAGCCGGACGTGACGTCGACGATCCCGACGAACGTACCTGACTCGTGTGATCACCTTTGTGCGTTGTTTAGATCCGTTCCGTGTACCATGCGCGCGTCGCGACTTTTCGCTGACGTGAGACATTCCGTACACACCCGTTTCTTGATCCGTCTAGGCAAGTTAATCTTGCTACATGCTATTTAAATCATTATATATTTATTTAAACATGTATCATACTTGTAGTGTAGATCTAGCACCACATGTTTCATTTTATCACGTTTCGATGTTCCATTTGCATTCGCTTTTATCATTTTAGATCTAGATCATGAAAATAATCTTGTTACATAGTAGATTACATTACAATGCATCCACACCAATATTTATATCACATATTGCTTAGTTGTATAGCCCACATTACCATTTGATAGTTTTTATAATGTTTCGGATACCTATTTGCATCCATCTCTTTTAGAATATAGATAATTGCACCCATAGATCCTATTAAGACATAATAATGTGATATTAACATTCCATGTTTAATAAAGTGCATCCTAAATTTGTGTTGGAACTATAATTTTAACCCTAATCGATAACTGTGCATTCATATGTTTGAATCTATACCTATTTTGCATACCACATCACATTATTCCATTTTATTGTTACATTGGTACCCCATACTTGTTTTTGTGTACCCATGCTTATTATGGTTTGATTATGAGCACCCACGTGATACTTGGGCACCCCCTGACATGACTTGATATTGTGCACTACTTGACATGTTTGGACCCATATACATTACCTGACTTGACCTGATGTACCATAGCTTGACTTGTTACCTGATCTTGTTACTAATGCCAACAATTTTGACCTGTTGTCCCTACGAATATTCCATGTTGTCTATTCAGACAAAGCTGTACCTGCTTGAACCTGTGTTGGCATTAGCTCCAGATTTATCAATACCTGACTTGAATACATAACTTGGGGGTATGGGGAAATCAATGATGAAACCTGACTTGTAACTCGACAGTTCAATACCTTTACTGATCAGTTTTACGGACTAGGCCAGCCCCGGGATGATGATGCTGACATCATTTGTCGTTACATACTACCCTTTTTACTGCCTTGCGTCACGTCTCGGATTCAGTCCGAGAGTTTTAGACCGTGGTCCCAGGCATGCACGGGATACTATTGAGTTACATCGATGATTCATCAAATTGATTTTAAAGACTTGAGAGCAGTTAACTCAGTAGACCGGTTTAGATTACTCCCTGCACATCACCTGTGCCTTACCCTTCACTGTTACTATTTATATTACTGTTATACCTGTTTTACCGTTCATACTCATACCTGCATGTCTTGCTACCCCTGTTTATATTATTACTTGATATTAAGACGCACTGACGTCTGGGTTTTGCATGGCCCAGATTCTCTATCTTTGCTGCAGGCCGAGCAGGAATTTTTCAGTGAGCAAACCGAGCAGTGAGGACTTGTTAGTAGTTGGTTTATTTTTCTTTCAGTATTTTCATTCCTGATGTGAGCCCGCATTATGGGACGTACATTCCAGTTTATTCTTGTATTGGATCTTTTTGCTTTCGCATTATTTTATTCTTGACTCGTTTATTCTGGCTTATGGACATATGCTAGATAGTTTAGTATTGCTCTTGATATCTCTATAGCTGTAATGTGACTGTGGAAGGATATTTCCTATCCACAGGTAGCATGGTTGGCTCTGTCACGTGCCTATCTTAGCATACTTTGGGAAGCGGGGCGTGACAAGGTTTGTTTGGTATCAGAACTATATGATCTAGGTTAATCAGGTTTGATTCTTTTGTAGTTGGGTATTGGACCCAATACATGAATCGGAATACTCGAGATTAGGAACATGTCCTGCCACTTTTCCATTTTGCCATTCTTGAATCTTAACTCCCTCCCGATCCTTACCTTGACGATATGCAAACTTCTTTGCATCTCGACTTGAAACATTTGGTTCCCTATTGTTTTTCTATAGAATTTGGGCAACTTGAGTGGAGTTATGTTATTGTAACTATGAACTGCAGCATGGTTACAATGCGGTACTCTATTTAAGTAACTTGAAGTTCTAGTTTTGATTCATATCCTTGATTCATGATTACCATTCATCGCAAGTTTTGAATCTTGTTTAGCATACTAATCCTTTTTGATGTTTTGGTTGCAGGATCATGGAAGCCAGGAATCTATAATCTTACCAGAGGCGTATGGATGACGCCACTTTGCTTGGAGTAATTCGTGACTTGCTAGAGGACCACAAGCAGCAGAAGCCGGCGTCCACACCAAACCAAACGCCCGTACGCAGAGGTATTCCGGTGAACCGACGTGGCGTAAAACCTATGAAGAAGCCTGTCGTTGCTGATCGGAGAAGGAGCATGATTTGTGACTTTTGCCGTTTACCTGGGCTTGGGCAAAGGGATTGTCGAAGGAAGTTTGGACTCTGTTTAAACTGTGGGTCGGCAGACCACACTATCGATGCTTGTCTATCGAAGCTTCGTCAGAAAACAGATGTTAGGAGTCCAGTTTTGTCCAAGCAAAAAGGAAGGGTGTTGTGCGATTACTGCCAATGACCGGGTCATTTCTGGAGAGATTGTCGAAGGAGACTTAGACTTTGTCTTATTTGTGGATCAACTGATCATACCATTGATACTTATCCGTCAAAGCTAAGATTGAAGGAAGATACTCAGGAGCCACCGGAAAAGCAGTTTCGGGAGCAGGAGCAATTAACTCAGGGAGCTAATCAGGCTTAAGCTTTTACCCTGCCGGCTGAAGAGGCTAAAGCTTCAGAGGAAGTTGGTTCAGGTATCCTACTTGTTCATGGTTCTCTCGCATTAGCGTTATTCAATTCTAGTGCATCCCATTGATTTATGTCATCCAAGTTTATTACTACACACTCGATTACTTGCACGACCCTGTTTAGTTATTGCGACATACACACTGGGAATGGGAAAATCATAACTAATAGAGGATGTAAGGATTGTTCTGTTGTTGTTTGCGGACGGAAGCTATTTGCAGATTTCTTGGTGATTGTTACCGGCAGCTATGAAGTCGTCTTGGGAATGGATTTTTCGGCACTTTCCACGCTCACATTGAGTGTAGAGCAAAGAAAGCGAATTTCCAGATTCCTGGACATCCAGAGGTTGTTTGGAGTTAGCAGTTCTGTCGGACCAGTCGGGTGTAGGGCTAGGACGACGAACAATGTTCTTTCATCGATAGAAGTTGAAGCGCCAACGGTAGTTCGAGATTTCATGGACGTGTTCGAGGACATCTCGGGTTTACCACCAAAATGAGATGTGGAGTTCGCGATCGATCTTGTTCCTGGTGCAGCGCCAATCTTTAAAGCGTACTATCCAATGGCACCAGTGGAGTTGGAAGAAGTCAAGAAGCAGGTTATTGAATTACTTGAGAAGGGTTGGATTCGCAGCAGTAACTCACCTTGGGGAGCTCCAGTTCTTCTAGTCAAGAAGAAAGATGGCACAAGGAGGATGTGCATCGATTATCGAGAATTAAACCGGGTGACTATTAAGAACAAGTACCCGATCCCTCGCATTGGCGAATTATTTGAGCAGCTTAGTGGCACGAGGGTATTCTCAAAGCTGGATTTGCGATCCGGATATCATCAGGTCCGAGTTAAATCAGAAGATATTTGCAAGACTGCGTTTCGAATTCGGTATGGACATTACGAGTATTTAGTGATGCCCTTCGGAGTAACGAATGCAACGACGATATTTATGGACTTGATGAACCGAATCTTTTCACCATTCTTGGACCAGTTTATAGTGGTGTTCATTGATGATATTCTGGT
Organism: Agapanthus africanus; assembly: GCA_030015575.1. Lineage (NCBI taxonomy): Eukaryota > Viridiplantae > Streptophyta > Magnoliopsida > Asparagales > Amaryllidaceae > Agapanthus > Agapanthus africanus. Next base: position 15,832,550 of record JASDDO010000026.1, on the reverse strand, counting down.
CTACTCGAGGAGCATTGAAGAGCATGCGGAACACTTGAAGATCGCACTGCAGACATTGAGGCAAGAAAGATTGTATGCAAAGATGAGCAAGTGCGAGTTTTGTCTTGAAGAAGTGAAGTTTTTGGGGCATGTCGTGTCCGGAGATGGAATCGCCGTTGATCCCGAAAAGATTGCAGCAGTTCGAGATTGGCCGATTTCGAAGAATGTTGCGGAGATAAGAAGCTTTCTAGGATTTGCCGGGTATTACAGAAGGTTCGTGGAGAACTTTACTCGTCTGGCTGAGCCTTTGACCAAGCTTATGTGCAAGGAGATACCATTTATGTGGACGGATAAGTGTGCGTCAGCTTTTGAGACGTTGAAACAGAGGTTGATAACCGCTCCTATTTTGACCGTGCCAGACAATTCCGGAGGATTGGTGATTCACAGCGACGCATCTGGGAGAGGATTGGGATGTGTTTTGATGCAGCATGGGAAGGTTATATCTTACGCATCGAGACAGTTGAAGACCCATGAGAAGAATTACCCAACTCATGATTTGGAGCTAGCAGCTGTGATTTTCGCTTTGCAGATTTGGAGACACTACTTATTGGGCGAAAGAGTCGAAGTATTCACCGATCATAAAAGCTTGAAGTATGTGATCACACAGAAGGAGCTTAATATGAGGCAACGTAGATGGTTGGAGCTGATGGCTGACTATGATCTTGATCTTAAGTACCATCCGGGAAAAGTTAATGTTGTGCCGGATGCCCTTAGTCGGTTGCCAGCAATTCAGATGTTTACTGCACAGAAGGAACTTATTGAAGACTTTCGAAGATTTGATTTGGAGGTTGTGCTACCGCATTCATCGGGACAATTGATGCAGCTGCAAGTACAGTCGTCGTTGATTGAGAATATTAAGACAGCGCAGTTACAAGACCCTACATTGCAGAAGTTTCGAGAACAGGTTGAAGCTGGACTTCGAACGGACTTGTTAATTCATGAAGATGGTTCGTTGCGATATGATAGTCGTTTGTGTGTGCCAAAGAGAGACATTCGCGAAGAAGTTATGAAGGAGGCACACAGTTCCGCATATTCCGTAAATCCAGGAAGTACGAAGATGTACCGAGATCTACGACAGCATTTCTGGTGGGAAGGCATGAAACGAGAGATTGCCCGCTTCATAGCAAAGTGCTTGGTATGTCAGCAAGTTAAGACTGAATATCAAAGGATTGCTGGTTTATTGCAACCACTTCCGATTCCTCAGTGTTAGTGGGAACATATAACCATGGATTTCGTGACGGCTCTACCGCGGAGTCCAAAAGGCAACAATGCAGTTTGGGTAATTGTTGATCGATTGACCAAGGCAGCTCATTTCATCCCATTTCGAGTTGGTCAATCAACAGAAGCTTTGGCAGAACGGTACATGCAGGAGATTGTAAGATTGCATGGAGTACCGGTGAGCATCGTGTCCGACCGTGACACTCGTTTCTTATCGCACTTTTGGAGGAGCTTACAGGAAAGTTTGGGGACTCGATTGAAGTTTAGCACAACTTATCATCCTCAGACAGATGGCCAGTCGGACAGAACGATCCAAACTCTTGAAGATCTGTTGAGAGCTTGCATGTTAGACTTCAAGGGTTCATGGGAGGATCATCTACATTTGGTGGAGTTTTCTTACAATAACAGTTTTCAGGCGACTATTCAGATGGCTCCATTTGAAGCAATGTATGGTCGCAAGTGTCGTTCACCTGTTTGTTGGGACGATATTGGAGAACGAAAATTGTTGGGACCGGATTTGATCGTAAAAACAGTTGAGAAGGTTAACACCATCCGGAATCATATGAAAGAAGCACAAGACTGACAAAAGAGTTGGGCAGATACATCGAGAAGACCTATGGAGTTCGCCGTTGGTGATTTGGTATTCTTGAAGATATCACCGACTAGAGGGGTGATTCGTTTCGGAAGTCGAGGAAAGCTTAGTCCTCGATTCGTTGGACCTTTTGAGATTTTAGGACGTGTTGGAGAAGTGGCGTATTGATTGGCGTTACCGCAATCCTTGGCGAATGTTCATGACGTGTTTCATGTATCTCAACTCCATAAGTATGTTCGAGATGAAACACACGTGCTGGATCATTCGGAGCTGACTGTACGTGAAGATTTGACTTTTGAGGAGCGACCGATATCGATTGTGGATCGAAGAGAAAAGGTTTTTAAGAACAAGGTTATCTCTCTTGTACTTGTTTCTTGAGGAAATCGCTCACATGGAGAGTCAACTTGGGAACGAGAAGATAAAATCCGGCAGAAGTTTCCACATCTATTCCTTTAGTTTGTTGATTGTTTATCCTTTCTTGTTCTTGGAATTTCGAGGACGAAATTCTTTTTATAGTTGGGTATAATATAACAACCTAGTTCATTTATACCAATTCCAGTTCCCGTATTTATTTATCTGTGGTATTTTATTGATTTATCGTGTTTGGGTGCGAATGGTATTTTACATTTTACATTGCATTCGACCCGACCCGCTTGCTTGAACTTGTTTAATTCATAGTTACGAAGTACCCTGGCTTGTTACTTAGACACGTGCATCTAGTGTATACTGCATACTGGCATTTCATCTAGCATCGCATATTTTACCATATAACATTTTAAGTCACGGAAAATAAATTAAAATTGCATTTCATAGCCTGCATGATACCCCTAACCCCGTGGTATCATCCGCGCATCCTGTTCTTGTCCCGTTCAGTGAAACAGACGTGTTTGGATGGCTACGTGCAAGTACGTGCATCCGTTCTTGGGGGTATGCTTTTTCGTAACCTAAGCTTTCATTTTAAAATTTGGAAGTCGCATATATTTTTCGTATTTTAAATCTGAATTTTTAGACCTGACCCAGGCGTATTTTGGACTAGATTTGTATTTACCTGAAAATCCAATTTTTTAACTTAATTAAATCTACGACTTAAAAATTTAACAGCAAACTAAAATCTTTAAAAAATTTTAAATCCTAATTCCCTAACTGCTACACCCTCTCTCCTCGCTGGCCCGGCCCCACTCTTTCTCTCTCTCTTTTCTCTCTCCCTTTCTTTCTCTTTCTGTGTCTTTTCTTTACCTCTCTCTCTCTCTTCCCCTCTTCCTTTCTCTCTCTCCCTATATACAAACAAATTTCTCTCTTCCTACTGTTCACCTCTCTCTCTCTCACCTCTCGATCTCTCTCCTCTCTCTCCTCTCGCTTATTTCTCTCACTCTCCCCTATATATATATATATATTCTAAACTCCTTCTTCCTCCCTCTTCTTTTTTTTTTACCCACGAACCCTAGACGTCGCCTGCCTCCACCTCGCCGTCGCCCAAAGCCCCCGACGACGATTTTATACCCAATTTCGCCGCCTCCTCACCCTCATCACCACCACCTCCTCTCTCATCACCCGAGACCTGCAAACACCCAACGGCAGAACCGAGCCCCCTGCACACCATTTCACCGCCGGAGTTGATCGCCGCCGTTGAACTCGTCGCCACCATCTCGTCTCCCAGATCACCGTACACCCCAATGATCCCTTACACTCCTTCTCCTTCCCCTTCTTTCTTCTTCCTTTCTTTTTTTTTTCCTTTCTTCTGTTTTTTTTAGAAAGTGGCTCTCTGTTCTCTGCAGGTCGCCTCGCCGGAGCTCCGTCGATGCCCTCACGACCCCTCTCCGCAAACCACAGTGAGCTTTCCCCTCTTCTCATTCTTCTTCTTCCTCTTTCCCTTCTCCTCTTTCCTTCTTTCTTTCTTTTCTTTTATTTTCTGTAAATCTTGATCTCTGTAGATCGCCGGAGCCGGATGTGACGTCGACGATCCCGACGAACGTACCTGACTCGTGTGATCACCTTTGTGCGTTGTTTGGATCTGTTCCGTGTACCGTGCGCGCGTCGCGACTTTTCGCTGACGTAAGACGTTCCGTACACACCCGTTTCTTGATCCGTCTAGGCAAGTTAATCTTGCTACATGCTATTTAAATCATTATATATCTATTTAAATATGTATCATACCTGTAGTGTAGATCTAGTACCACATGTTTCATTTTATCACGTTTCGATGTTCCATTTGCATTCACTTTTATCATTTTAGATCTAGATCATTAAAATGATCTTGTTATATAGTAGATTACATTACAATGCATCCACACCAATATTTATATCACATATTGCTTAGTTGTATAGCCCACATTACCATTTGATAGTTTTTATAATGTTTCGGATACCTATTTGCACCCATCTCTTTTAGAATATAGATAATTGCACCCATAGATCCTATTAAGACATAATAATGTGATATTAACATTCCATGTTTAATAAAGTGCATCCTAAATTTGTGTTGGAACTATAATTTTAACCCTAATCGATAACTGTGCTGTTCCCGCCAAAAATTTATGTGCAGAAGAGTCCAAGGTATCAGATGGCAGCGATACGCTTAAGGAAATGCGAACCAGTATCTTCCGGCCTGTATTTTGATAAACTCCCGAAGGAGGAACAGCTAAATTCTGATGATATTGGAAGCATCTCGAAAAACCCTTCGATTTGATATATTATGGGCTTCATAATTCATCCGGGATCAAAAGTTATGAGCAAATATGCTATGCACTGTTCCCTGATTAAAAAATCAGGAATTACCTCAATGAGGTATCACGTGCTCGCACGAGATCAATGGTCACGTGTTGACACATGATAGTTAAAACAGAAATAAAAACAAATGGCTGAAGGAAATACCTCAACGAGATATCACGTGCTCACACGTGACCAATGGTTACGTGCTGACACGTGATGGTTAAAACAACATAAACAAGCGGCCGTTAAAGAACTCAATTGGGGGTCACGTGCTCACACGTAACCAAGGGTCACGTGTCAGCACGTGACTGGCTTCGAAAGCCTTACAGTTAATAGAATTAAATTCTAAAAGCTTCCAAATATTTCCAAATGGAAAAGGATTATGGTGACTGTTGGATTAAAGATCCAAGGGTGATTAAATATCACCAATTTATGGAAAGATCTTAGACAAGGAAAGATTTCCCCTAAAATCTCACCGAAATAACAAACAGAATATCTTTGGATTTAAAATCCAACGGTGAATAAAATTCACTGAATGATCTAAAGACTTATATTAAATATGAAAGGAAATCAAATCTTTCAATGAGAGATTTGCTAAACAAATTGATTCTTTTCTTTCTCCTATAAATAGGAGCCAAGAAGAGAAGAGAAGGGATCTACTTTTTGGAGAGAAGAACAGAGAGAGGAGAATTTAATTCTCAAAAGAGAAGAAAAGAAAGAAGAATTTAATTCTCAACAAAGAAAATCCTAGGTGAGAAAAGAAAGGGAATCAAAACTTTAAACAGAGAATTTAATTCTCGAAATCTAAGAGTTTAACTCTTTTATGAAAAGAACTTAGTTCTTTCTCTGGTTGAAGATCTGCAAAGTGCACATCTCCCCATAAATTAAGAATTTAATTCTCATTAGGTTGAGATCCTGCCATGCAGATCTAAAACATAGAGGAGGAATTGAGTTTTGAGAATTTAATTCTCACAAGAGTTATAGGAATTTAATTCCTTTGAGATAAAATTATGGTTTAACCCTGTATTATAGGAATTTAATTCCTTCAAAATGGACAGAAGTAGGGTTTAACCCTAATTGAGAACTTAATTATCTCAAACTCACAGGAATTTAATTCCCTTAAAAAAGAAATTAGGGTTTCACCCTATGCCAGAATTTAATTCTTTACATATATAGGGAATTTAATTCCTACAGAAAAGAAATTAGGGTTTAACCCTATTTAAGAATATAATTCTTCAAAAGAAAAGTGGGAATTTAATTCCTTTAAAGTTATTGCTAGGGTTTAACCCTATGAAGGATTTAACTCTTAAAAAGATAAAGAGATCTTCAGACATGCAAAGAACCAGAGTCACGTGCTACCACGTGACCCCTATAAAGATCCACAGAAAAGAACTCAGAGGCAACGCCTCACGTGCTCCACATGACCTACAAAACACAGAAAGAAAAAGCAAAGGAAGGCTTTGGGCGCTCTCACGTGATACCACGTGACCCCTCAGCAAATGCTTTAACAATTGGCGCACAAATCTCCGTCACGTGCCAGCACGTGATGCTCGAAAATAAAATAAAAAGTGTTTAACACTTAATTGCAGAACGAAGAAAAGGGATCTGGTCCCACTTTTGGGCGCTCTCACGTGTCCACATGTGACCCCTCTTTCTTTAGTGTTTAACACTAATTTGGAGATTATATTTCCAGTGTTTAACACTGATTGTTTCTAGTGTTTAACACTAAATTGAAAATTATATTTCCAGTGTTTAACACTGATTGTCTTTTAGTGTTTAACACTAACTTGAGAGTTCTACCTCCAGTGTTTAACACTGTTGTTCTCTAGTGTTTAACACTACTTTTAGCCAAATTGGCTAATTTTCCAGAGGCAAAAGTCCCTCCTCCAAATGAATCTCAAAATTGAGGAAATCAAAGACAAAATGTTGTCAGATCCCCCAAACCTCTGTTTAGCACTGCTGAATGAAGAGGGGCTGAACCCAGACAAATGTCTAATGGCCCAAAGGGTCAATATTTCAAACATAATTGGACTTAGCCCAAACTGGCCATAAGTCCTCAAATCATCTTGAACTGAACACATCTGCTCTTTCAACCAACTCATTGGTTCAAGGGTACATCTCTGAACTCCTCTGATATTTGTCGTTGTAATCCTTCAACGTCTTCAGAGAGGTGATGGGTTCCGACAACCATACATTTTATGGACCACTATGTCCTTAAACTGGTATTGGACCACTATGTCCTTAAACTGGTAATGGACCACCATGTCCTTAAACTGGTCATGGACCACTATGTCCCTAAACTAGAACAATAGAGTCCAAATGCTCTTTTGTCGGATCTAAACGATCCCGTTAAGTTGATCTTAGTCTCAAATTAGACTAACGTATACTTAACAAATGTTTAAGTTGATCTTAGCCTCGAATATGGCTAACGTATCCTTAAACCAAAACCTTCAAACAGACTTTAGTCCCAAATTGGACTGTAGATCTCCCAACCAACTTTGATTCAAGGGTACATCTCTGAACTCCTCTGATATCTGTCGTTGTAATCCTTCAACGACGTCAGAGAGGTGACGGGTCCCGACAGCCATACGATCAATGGACCACCATGTCCTTAAACTGGCAATGGACCACTATGTCCTTAAACTAGAACAATTGAGCCCAAATGCTCTTTTGTCGAATCTAAACGATCCAGTTAAGCTGATCTTAGTCTCAAATTAGACTAACGTATCCTTAACAAACGTTTAAGTTGATCTTAGCCTCAAATATGGCTAACGTATCCTTAAACCAAAACCCCAAACCCAAATCTAAGAAAATACGGATTGGACTAATCCACGTCCTACGGGCGACAACATAAATTAGTCTCCGTATACAATCCACGGGCAACCACAAACAAAACAAACACCCACGACATGAAGTGTCCATCTGGAGAAGGAGAAAGTTGTTACCACAATGCGGTAGCGTAATTAACTGCAAGGGCTTGCGCCTGCAGGGAAGAGCGTCCCCATAATCAAAAACCCCTCGAACGAGGGGGAATCTGACGAAGTCTGCTACATCGGCCGCATCCGTTTAAACCTTCGATACATGGTGCCATAAATCAACTTGGCATTTTCGGAGAGGTGGACGGATAGCACCAATTAGCATCTGCCCCGAATCTCAGGCAAGACAGTCCGTCTTGCGCGTCTTTCGGCGGGGAACAGATTCTGGCATGCCCGGTGGGACCTTTTCCTCTTTCCACTCCACACTTCATGTGTCGTCTTCGCGAACGAATCACGGTTTGTTAATAGTTGCCTTTGGGTTTCAAGTTATTAAGATTTGGACTTTTGCCTGGCGCAGAAATCAAGCATCAATGGCATCCAACCGCTCGAGCTGCTCAAAATACAAGTGCAACCGACGCTCCGCCTCACCTGGAGGTGTAGCCTATGGACCGCGGGCTGCTTCCCTATTCACTATGCCTGTGAAACAAGTGACTCAGGCTACCACCAGTCTGTTCTTCGGGACCTTGCTCCCGCCTGCAAGCTTCACCATTCCAGTGCCCGCACCGGAAGCGCAAAAGAAGCCGGTCTTCCATCGGCTCACTACTACCACGGCCCCTCTCAACGGGTCGTCCAATGCCAAGCCGGCAGCCTCGGTCTTTACCAGGCTGAACCTGAACTCTGATGGGCCCGCCAAGAAGCTCATGACCCCTGACGTGGCCATCGCGAAGAAGACAGCCGTCTCCATCTCTGAGGTCGTCAAGGCGGCTTCTACTGCCAAAGAGTCGGTCTTTACAAGACTGGCTGTCCCAGCTCCCGCTTCGGCTCGAAGGTCTGTCTTTGACAGATTGGACACCGCCACTCAAAAGACGTCAGTCTTCAAGAGGCTGGCACCAGCGGCGTCTCATCCAGACATGGGGCAAGACGAAATCATCCCTATCCCCGGACCAGCCCCAACAGCTCGACACGCTCGACGGCGTCACTGGCGCCGAGTAAGGAAGGCCGGAGGCAACTCTCCCTCAGGGCTAACTCCACCGGCTCCAATGGTGGAAGTTAATGCTGCTGTTCCAACCGGGAACAACTTTGAACCGCTAAGGAGGGTACGCAAGAACTCTCCGACTGCCACGTTGAAAAGATCTCCTCCACCCGCGGAGAGTGTTACAGAAGCGAAGCCGGAGCAGCCTCCTCAACGGCTGTCCTCCAAAATTTACAAGGTCTGGCGACGGGTTCAGGACTCGGTAATCATTCAAGATCACTCTCACCGGCAAAAGAAGGTGAAAGTTCAGGAAGGAAAGAACCGTCCTGTCAAATCACAAAGGACGACAACCACTTGGGTGCCTGCTGCAACGGCTCCCTCAACTTTGATGGCCCACAAGAGAAGAAGGCCGGAGAAAGTCTCCACGCCTGCGGCAAATGTCAAAGGCAGTGAGCCTAAACGCCCTAAGTCCGGAGGCATGGTAGTACATACCGTCTACATGGCGTCCGGGAAAGAGGATAGCCGCATATCCATAGGTCATCGGCCGCTTACGCGATCAGTGACTAAGGCTCAAGAGCAGCAACAGAAGCTCCAAGAGATGATGAACGCGATGGCCGCACTCACCGGGCCAAGAGAAAGCCCAGAAGCGTTGTCGGATCAACGCCAGGAGCAGGAAACTGACGCTGAATTTCTTCGCAGGATACTGGAAAAGAAGGATAAAGAGGCTGCGGAAAAAGCAGCCAATATAAAACGAATGGCCCTTCTGTTCCAGGATATGGTGGGTCTGATGATCCAACAGGATCCTCCCGCTGAAGATCCTCCGATTATCCTCGAAGATGACAGAGGAGAGACATCAAATCCTCTACCGGCTTTGTCAACAGCCAAAGAGGATACAATTTCCAAGGCCGCCCTAGATGATTATATTGCTCAGCAGATACGAATTCATCAGGCGAATGAAGCGGCTGGGCAAATTGTTAGAACCGGACGACCCTACCCGGGCTGGTATGACCAAATCAGTTACTCACCGGGATATACGATCCCTAAATTCCATGTGTACAAGGGGACGGGGAATCCACATCATCATGTCACTCAATTCAGGGCCTTATGCGGCAACACTGGAGGCGATGACAAACTGTTGCTTCGCCAATTCGTCGGCAACTTAGCAGAAACGGCCTTTGAATGGTATTCGGAGCTACCTAACGACTCTGTCAAAACATTTGCGGAGATGGAGCTATTGTTTACACAAAGATTCGCGAGTGCTAGTGAACACACCCCGATAACGGCACTGATTAATGCCAGGGTGAAGCCAGGCGAGACGTGGGTCCAATATGCAATCCGGTGGCGTAATCTATGGTCGAAATACGAACAACGCATAGAAGAAGCTCCTGCCGTGGGCATGTTCGTGGGTACTCTCGTCCCCCAAGCGACCATCTCCCAATTCATGATGTTCTTCAAGCCGACCACCTTCCAGGCCTTGATTGACAAGCTGGCCCAAATGGACCAGATGGGGCCATAGGCCTTCCTCTTCAAAGACAGAGCCTTGGAATGAAAAGGGCAAAGGGAAAGCAACCTTCAACCGACTCTCACATGGTGGCAGCGTGTGGGGTTTGTTCCATGGATTAAGCTACGTTGTCTGGTTCAATCGTGCGAGCAACTCAAAGCCGGTTATTCGCCAAAACAATGTGTGTCCACGCCCATCCCTCGAGGAGAGACTAGGACGTCCTTACTCGTTTCCTCAGAATAAAACGAGGAGATTGTTCGAGCTGGCAGTGCGCAACAGACTCATCAACCTGCCGAGTCCGAAACGTCCGTTGCAGCCAGGCGATATCAACGATCCAAATTACTGCCCGTACCACCAAGCGGTAAGCCATCCAATCGAAGATTGCTTTGTCTTTAAGGGATGGATCGAGGATCAGTACCTACAAGGCAAGTTCGTGCTGTCTGAAAAGTGGAAAGTAAACCCACCACAGCCGCACACTTCAAAGAAGACGGACACGCCAGGGGCAGCTTGTTCTTTTGTTGAGGACGAAAACGATAGAGAAGACTCATCATACAAATTCGAAGACTACGTAGCGAGTTGTCATGTGATCTCTCACTCATTGATAGATGATGAAGAGGCTCCTTGCGCCGAGAAACCGAGGGCGGACTCTGAACCAGAAATTCTGCGGCCGTCAGACGAGATGATCGATGCCTTCCTGAATGAGATTCGTCTGAAAGTTAAAGCCAATCAAGAGCGTGAGATGGCCATAGTGGAAGGAGCCAAACACCGCCGACTAGACGAAAGAGTCGAGGTACTCCCGTCAAATCAAAAGACATCCACTGCCGATAAAAACAAATTCAAGACGAGGAAAAGGTTTGCTAAGGCCGTATCAATGGGAATGAAGCTACCACCCTCTGAAGAAAACACTCTCGACGGAGTAAAGATACATCCTAACTACTGCTTGTATCATCAGAAGATCATACATCCTACCGAAGACTGCGACTCCTTTAAGTGTTGGTAGCAAGGGTATGTCGCTCAAAAGCAACACTTCAACAGGACAAAGTGTGAAGCTCGTAGACATCAGAAAAATGCGATAGATGAGCGCAAAAGAGCCGCCGCCGACTGTCACATAGCCGACTCCAAGGGATCGCAAATTATCACCTTTGGAAGCGACTATGACGAAGAAGCTGCCCTCAACCCTCTCCTCAAGGAATCTATTTCAAAAATGAAAGACTTGAGGAGTTGCGAGAACGTTCAGCCGTGCAATCGCACGCTACTCGGAAAAAATCTCGGCCCCGCAAACAAAGAATCGAGCAGAAAGGATAAAGGGAAGGAAAAAACAGCCATCGTAGCCAACACTCAACAGCAATCGAGTGACCCTAGACCGGTTGTTTGCCGAAACAACAAGCGGCAACCCCTCAATGAAAAGTTGAAACGTCCTTACTCGTTTCCTCAAGATAAAACAAGGAGATTGTTCGAGCTGGCAGTGCGCGACAGACTCATCAATCTGCCAAGTCTAAAACGTCCTTTGCGGCCAGGCGATGTTAACGATCTCAATTATTGCCCTTACCACCAAACGGTAAGTCACCTGATCGAGGATTGCTACATCTTCAAAAACTGGATTGAAGACCAATACCAACGGGGCAAGTTCGTCATCTCCGAAAACTGGAAGGTGAGCCCGCCACAACCACATGCTCCGAGAAAGACGGATACGCCGGGGGCATCATGCTCATTCATAAGGAAAGCCCTATTGACCGAAAAGTCAGTAAACTAGAGATTCGCCTCAAATACGGCGACGGCGGACCGAAACGTCCTTAAACTAATAGCGGACCGAAGCGTCCTTAAACTAACGATGGACCGAAATGTCCTTAAACTAACGACGGACTACTACGTCCTAAAACTATCTGAAGACCGAAACGTCCTTAAACTACTTCCGCGGCATCCTCAGGCTGACGTAATAAAAAAAAATAAAAAAAAAAATAAAAACGGTATGTCCATAAGCAAAATGGGCACGGATGAAAACCCGAAAGGGCTCCGTGAGTAAAAACAGCAGGGCTACCGACGAGTGTTCGTGAAAACCCGAAAGGGCGCGACCTCGTTAGAAAAAAAAGAAGAATAATAAAAAATAAAAAATAAAAAAAATAAAAACGGTATGTCCATAAGCAAAATGGGCACGGATGAAAAGACGAAAGGGCTCCGTGAGTAAAAACAGCAGGGCTACCGGCGAGTGTTTGTGAAAACCCGAAAAGGCGCAATCTCGTTAAAAGACACTTACAAGGTCCTCTTGACCTTGTAGGGAGAAACCACCCGCGTGAGATCCTTACGACTCATAAGGGAACAATACACTTAGGGATCCTCATGATTCCTAAGGAGAAATTACACTTGCGGGATCCTCACGACTCGTAAGGAGAATTCTCTTATGGGACCCTCACGGCTCATAAGATTTGAAAGTCTTAAGTTACAGAGACCTGAACCTGTTCTTAAGCAACCCCCACAACCTTCGATAATGCCCTACAAGCGGCTCAATACTAACCTTTGTATACAATCCACGGGCGCGAATAAACATTTCCCTAACCAAGTCCCATCCGTGACTGGGGATATGTCCATACGGTGAACAACCCTTGTAAGTCCTCTTGACTTATAAAAAAAAGAAGAAGAAAAACCCTTTTGTAAGATCCTTATGACTTACAGGGGAACACGCACTTAGGAATCCTCATAATTCTTAAGGAGAAAACACACCTACGAGATCCTCACGACTCGTAGGGAGGAATACCTTTATGAGACCCTTACGGTTCATGAAGTCAAAAACCTTAGTCGACGGGATCCTAACCCTGTTCGCTAAGCCACCTTTGTTCGACATCGACAGAGGCAAATGATGATTCGCTCCTGGCAATATCCCAGTTGTAGCGATGCTGATGCCTAAACCGGTATCAAATTCCAAGTCCTTTAATGGCGAATGATGATTCGCTCCTGGCAATATTCCAGTTGTAGCAATGTTGATGCTGAGATTGGCGTCAGATTCCAAATTCCACACTCGCGATAAAAGAAAATCAGCGAGCCATACATGCATACGAAATAGCCGAAATGATGGGGCGACTTGCAATAAAAAGCATCAAGTAAAAATGTATGCATGAAAAATAGCCGAAATGATTGGGCAACTCGCAATAAAAAGCAGCGAGTAAAATAAAAAAAACAGCCGAAATGATTGGGCAACTCGCAACAAAAAGCAGCGAGTAAAATAAAAAAAAACAGCCGAAATGATTGGGCAACTCGCAATAAAAAGCAGCGAGTAAAATAAAAAAAACAGCCGAAATGATTGGCAACTCGCAATAAAAAGCAGCGAGTGAAAATGAAATAAATAGCCGAAATGATTGGGCACCGCGAAAAATAGCCGAAATGATTAGGCAATCGCGACCTTCGCGATATAAAAGCTGAAATGATAGAGCATCGCGGAAATATAATAATAATAAAAAAAATGAATGAAACTTTTGCCCTACGGGTCAGATCACATCGATCCCTGTATACAATCCAGGGGTACAAACAAAGTGGGAACCATACCTTCCCAACAGGCTCCATCAGAAAGCGAAGCCAAATCTCGACGGTTCATAGACAACCTAGAGACAACCTCGATATTTGTCGTAATATTGCAGACACAATGTCAACAAATGAAGCAAAGGAAGATCCCTAGCTTCAGGGTCTCAACGTCAATATTGACAATTTAGAGATCATCAACGGTGTTTCTCCTCACTCCAACCAGATGCAGACGTGACGTCAACAACCGACCTCAGAGTCGCAACGAAACGGAGCCATGGCAAAGTCCCTAGTTCCAAATCTCAATGGCCACATCCACAGCCTGGAGACCAACAACGGTATGCCTCCTCATTCCAGCAGGACACAGATGTTTGTTCACACCATAATATTGCATTATTATATTCCTCATTCTTATTCTTTTTATAAATAAACATGTGCTTTTGACGCATGTCTGCTACATGTTACAGGTTACAGGTTCTTGGACAGAAAACAGTGAAAACGATGAAAAGACGATGCAAAAGTGGACTTTGACCAACAAACAGAAGACTCTTGATCAAGCCTACATCAAAGATAAAATTCACAAAGTACAAGACAATGCAAGGTCCAAGATTACAAAGCGAACGGTTAAAAGTCCACCGCAATTATTCACTGGAGATCTGGAAGAAACATAGAAGCTATTTTAATAAAGAACCAAATAATAAGGAAGCCCAAAGATCCAAGACCCAATACTTTCTTTTAAAGAGACATAAAATTTTACCAAAACTTGAAGTCTACTTTGACTAGGTCTTCCTAAGGATATTTTGGTAAATGTAGACATGCAAATCAATTGTAACCTAGGGTTTCTATCTCCTATAAATAGAAGCCCAAATCATTGTATTCTTTTCATGCCTCCTTTTAATAATAAATTTTAGAATTCTTTTGGAGAGTATCGGTGCTTCTTTTCAATTCATGAATTCAGATCTGACAACACTGTGTTGATGATTGGAGAGATGCATCTGTAAGTAGATTTAATTCCTTGCTCTAGTTTAGATTTCAATTCTTGCCCTAGGTAATTTTTATTCCCTGCCCTAGATAGATGTTTTTAAATTTCCTAATGAGTGAGTAGTTTTCTCGCTTGTTAGGGTTAGGAATAGGGAAGAATTTGAGAGATGAAGATCTCTCATCTCTTTTCTTTGCCAATCTTTTATGAAAATTAGAACTCCATGCATACCTTCTTATTCCGCTCCCTACGCCACTCTACCCTCGAGGTAACGGTGATTCCGTAGTCTAAAGGCCCGGATTTTAAGGTTTTCCATGGAGGTTAGGGTAAAGATTAAGAAAGGAAAGACAAGGATCTAGAGGGAGAATCAATCTTCCCAATCATCCTAATCCCCTTTGTTAAGATTTACCTTAACACTAATATGATATATTTAATTAAAGGCAATGAAGAGAGATGTAGATTTTTGTTTACCAAATTTTCCCTAAACCTAATCCTAGCAAGTTTCTAATCCTAGTATCATACAACTTCAATTTTTAGATTTAATAATTAATCCGAGCACCCTTCGGAATTAACTCGTTAGCGCGAATCGGAAATTCACAACATCCCTGTGGACCGACCCGTACTCACCGGCTAGCTGCAAAGCGACGCCGTTCTTGATTGCGGTTACAAATATTTTTGATCTATCTTTTAGAAAGCGCAAGCACGCTAAATCAATACAATCAAATGGCGCCGTTGCCGGGGATGGCGTAGAACTTTCCTTTTCGCTATTTCGGGTTAATCATAAAATTAAAACAAAAAATCATAAAAATCTGAAAAATCACAAAAAAATATAAAAATATATCATCTGTTATTTTTGGAAAGGGTATCTTTGTGTGAATTTTGCAGGATCTACGCACAAATTCGGATCTGGAAATCTACAGAAAGCGAATCAGCAAATAAACTATCCTATCAACAGAGGAACAGAAAAAAATTTAGAGGACCGAGTCAACAAGTCAACCGCGCGATCTGGTGCAAAAAAAAAAGCGCCAGAGACCCAAAAAAAAAAGCGCCGGAGTCTCTTCCGGCCGCGGAACCGCCGCCGGAGACCACTTCTGGCCGCGGAACCGCCGCGGCCTGGTCGGTTCAAAAAAAAAACAGGGGGCAGAAGCGCGGCAAAAAAAAAGCTCTGTAAGTTTCTCTGTTCCCCCTCTGCAAAAATTTGCATATATTTTCTGAAAAATTCCTGCAAGATTTTGTGTGCTTTAAAAATCATTCTCTTTCCAAATAACAATCTTGTGCAGGATTTTTACGCCTAGATTAAAATAGAAATTGATTGCAAGTAATCTTTTTGTTGCACATCTTTTCTCGAAAATCTTTTTGCAACATTTTTTTCCAAATAAAGATTCTTTGTGATATTCTTAAAATAATAATTGATTGCAAGTGATCTTTTCTGATTTGCATATCCTTAATTTTTTTTTGCTAAAAATATCTTTCCAAATAAAGAGCAAACGGAAAAAGGAAAATTTTAAAACTTGCAAACCTTGAAATTCACAAAAAAGATTTGATTGTAAGTGATTTACTGTTTTGCATATCTTTAATCGGATTTTAAGGGTCTTTTGACCAACTCAGATTGGATGGGGATTTCATCACCCTTCCCAGGACCCCAGAAAACATCTAAAGCATTTTGCATCGACCATAATAAAAAAAATACTAGACTCAGCCCTAAGGACATCGAGCTCAATAGGAAAAGGACTAGTATAGGCATCGGCCGTTTATCCTAACTGACTTTGCGGTGTCTAGGCTAGTGGTTTTTAATTAGGCCCACTGTCGTGGTGGTTCCTTCCCACTTACCTGACCGCAATTGGCGGTGAAGAGGCGGTTTGAGGTCCTATTTCTAGCCCTTTGGAACAGTTAGGAGCTGTCTAGCTGACCTAGGTGACCCTAGATCTCGGTCTGATTGTGCATTTCTGGTTATTTGCATTTGTGTCTTAGCCCTTTATCGAAAATTTTTGCAAAACAAATAAAAAAGAATAATAAGAGGAATTTTTTTTAAAAAAAAAAGACTTGCAACTTTTGTCGCTGAGAAATCCTTGCACCACCTACCTTCTTCATCTTCTCTTTCTTCTATCATGGGTACACCACATAATAAATCACTTGCCGAACTTTGGTATCCCGAACCTAATTTTGCGTCGTTCGGCAATTTGTTCGATCAATTTAAAGACGATCCTTCCATGCCTAAAATATCTTTAAAAGATCAAATAGAGGCGTCTAGGAGAAACAATTCGACTTTTCAACCCACTTTGTGTCAACCAAGTCAATCTTTACCACCTCCATATGTTGATACCACTTTTTCAAGTCCTTCTGTCACTCCTAAGCCGATGTCCATTGCTGAGCATATTGCTCAATCTCGCGGCCGATCTTTCACCCCTCTCCACACATCTAATTATAGGGATCCGCACGACTCTTCACCTTTTTATCCATATGTTGATCCTACCCCTGTCCAATCACCCACTTCCTACCAGTCCTACCCGACTTTTCCACCGTCACTAGACAATGTTTTTACACAGCCATTTGGGAGTTTCACATATCCAAACAATTTCGAATCTTTTACCGAAACCCCCTTACCACCCAAGTCTAGTTTGGAAGAGGCGTTGGAGGCGTATATCGCAGCAACAAACAAAATGGTTAGGAATGTGGAAGCGTCCGTGGCCACCCTTATGCAACCTGCTGAACCGGTAGCTAGTTTCCAACTAGCTCCAAATTTTCTAATGTGTGAGGAGGCGGTTGGACAGAGAGAGAATGTGAGAGGATTTCCAAATCAAACTTACCCATACCCTATTGAATCCAACAACTCCAATTTTCAAACATGTGTCCAAAATGATGAGTTGTGTGATTTTGTAGTGCTTGATTTGCCAAATTATGAGGAACCCCTTTCGAGTGAAACAACACCTAATCCGTTTGACCTTTACACTTCCACTCTAGAACCTACATTGATAAACATCCATGTTTTTGAGGAGGTGTCTAAAGAAATTGACTTTCACTTGATTGAGGATATAGACGCCGGGAATATTTCGGATGATGAACCTGGTGATTTAATTGAAATTTTATGTTCAAATCATCATCCCGAGTTATTAAATGTTTCTCCCGAATCTCATATGCGTCTTGATTTCGATGATAATGGCATGGATGAGTTGAATATTGAGGAGAATTATGAGGATAATATTGAGGAGAGTAGTGAGGATCATATTGAGGTTAAACCATTTTTCTTTGATGTGTCGGATTTTCCAATTCATTCTTTTGAACTTTTACCTAAATCACCCTCCCTCTTTTCCATCGTTCCGACCACGCCTGATTTCACACTTGACGACTGTGAGCTTGAAAACTTTTCCTTTGAATCTGACACAGTTCCCACAGCCGATGACACTTACGAGTGTTTCACTTTTTCGGACGATATTGAAGTCTTACCGCCCGAGTTTGAGTCCTTTGCATTTTCAGATGAGTTAGTTAATCCTTCAGACTCGGTTGCTTACAGTCGTTTCGAACCATTGATGGAATCTTTCCAGTTCGACACAGTTTACTACGGTAAAAATGATATTATCCCTAATTCACTTCCTTTCGTCCTTCCTATTGTTCCGACCGTGCAAGTGGCCGTTACGCTTTCATCTCCTATACCAAGTTCGGCGTACCCATGTTCTCTTGCGAATCTTGAGGGATTTGATCCCATTTCTCGACGAGTTGATAGGATAGCGCAATCACTTTTAACACATCGGTCATCACAAATTGTGCTAATTTATTCACTCGATTTACACCCTCAAGATCGCGCGACCCTTCTCTCTTCTTTTCGCCATTCTTCTCCCCCACCGAGACCATATTCTACCATTCTTCTTTCCACACGGTCTCGCGTGCTTCTCATTTTCTTACACCAACTATACCATTACCACGATAAGATTTTTGAATGGTTGGTGTTAACCTTTGGCTTGTGTAAGGCCAAGCTTAAGTTTGGGGGGAACCTTTGTATATATGTATATATTTTTTGTTTTCTTTTTCTATAAAAAAATAAAATAAAAATTTCAAAACATTAAAAAATGAAAAAAAAATTATAAATAAATAAACAGGGTAGTGCCGGTATTTTGACCCTCTTGGTGTAGCATGACAGTGAGGACACTGTCAAGTTTAAGTTTGGGGGTATGCTCGGTATATCTTCTTCCTTCGCATTCATGTGTACATATTTTTGCATTTGCATACTTATTTGAAAACCCATAAAAATTTGAAAAATTTCAAAAATTATAAAAATTATTATATTCAATTTTGGCCATATTTGACTAGAGTTTGACAGATAGGTTAACTAGCTAGGAACAACTAGATCTTAGACTTAGTGAATTAAAAACCTTAAAGATAACCTTCCTTAAAGTTTAACGGTAGAAAATATATGCCTTGTAGTTTATTTAGAAATAGGCAAATTTTGGGTTCACTTCTTGGGCTAAGTTGAAACAAAGGAAGAGTATTGATGTTCTTATTAGAGTATAAGTTTGAAAAATAGTTCCTAACTTAAGTCTAGATTCTGAAAATGTATACCCTACAATTTGCACAATCACGCACCTTGAAACTTGGAATAGTAGAAGAGACCTTGAAATGCTCTTGTCTAAAGTCCTTAGTACAATGAAAATAAAAGAAAAAAAAAGTGAATAAAGAAAAAAATGGACACTGGTTTTTGTGATTACTTAAGGCTGTAAAAAATAGAAAAATATTTAGCAAGAGTGCCTTATCACCTAGTGCCTTAGACCAACTGGTTTGGGAGTCACTGCTAAAGCCTTGGGTGTTGCAAGACTAGGAATTACGCTTTAATGTGCAAACACATCTTGTAATCGGTTGTTGGTACCTCAAGAAGTATTAACGGTCGCATGAAGGATGTGTAAGCGAAATTCAATTAAAAATTCACCTACTAATAAGTACTTTGGACAACGGACAAGGGTATGATTGCTTGATTTGAATTTCCAAGTGTAGGGATGATATTTACACACACGTGGGGATATGTGATTGGAGTTTAGATGAGAGAAAGGAATGAAGAATAAAACTTGTATCTTTAGTAGAGTTGATAGAAATTCCTAAGTGGAGATGGAACCCTAGAAGGAAAACTTAGGAAATGCCGAAAGCTAAGTAGATCTGCAAGATATATATAATCTTAAGTTAAATGATGAGGAAGTGTGAAGAATATGGGTGGATAATTTACAAGTAGAAGATAATAGAATTCCTTGTTAGAAGACCTAATTGAAAAACAAAAGTCGAACAGCCAAATTGATAGGATTTTGTGGGTGTAATCCGCTGAAAACCCTCAGGAGACAACACTCCTCCTACTAGGGACACCTAGAGGTTTAACGGCTTGTTGCACGTGCTCAGTGCAATCGCGTTTCCCTGCGAAAGTGCGGTTAGGATTTTAGTGAATAAAAATAAGTTTGCTCGAGGACGAGCAAAAGATAAGTTTGGGGGTATTTGTTCATACCATAATATTGCATTATTATATTCCTCATTCTTATTCTTTTTATAAATAAACAGGTGCTTTTGACGCATGTCTGCTACATGTTACAGGTTACAGGTTCTTGGACAGAAAACAGTGAAAACGATGAAAAGACGATGCAAAAGTGGACTTTGACCAACAAACAGAAAACTCTTGATCAAGCCTACATCAAAGATAAAATTCACAAAGTACAAGGCAATGCAAGGTCCAAGATTACAAAGCGAACGGTTAAAAGTCCACCGCAATTATTCACTGGAGATCTGGAAGAAACATAGAAGCTATTTTAATAAAGAACCAAATAATAAGGAAGCCCAAAGATCCAAGGCCCAATACTTTCTTTTAAAGAGACATAAAATTTTACCAAAGTTTGAAGTCTACTTTGACTAGGTCTTCCTAAGGATATTTTGGTAAATGTAGACATGCAAATCAATTGTAACCTAGGGTTTCTATCTCCTATAAATAGAAACCCAAATCATTGTATTCTTTTCATGCCTCCTTTTAATAATAAATTTTAGAATTCTTTTGGAGAGCATCGGTGTTTCTTTTCAATTCATGAATTCAGATCTGACAACCCTGTGTTGATGATTGGAGAGATGCATCTGTAAGTAGATTTAATTCCTTGCTCTAGTTTAGATTTCAATTCTTGCCCTAGGTAATTTTTATTCCCTGCCCTAGATAGATGTTTTTAAATTTCCTAATGAGTGAGTAGTTTTCTCGCTTGTTAGGGTTAGGAATAGGGAAGGATTTGAGAGATGAAGATCTCTCATCTCTTTTCTTTGCCAATCTTTTATGAAAATTAGAACTCCATGCATACCTTCTTATTCCGCTCCCTACGGCACTCTACCCTCGAGGTAACGGTGATTCCGTAGTCTAAAGGCCCGGATTTTAAGGTTTTCCATGGAGGTTAGGATAAAGATTAAGAAAGGAAGGACAAGGATCTAGAGGGAGAATCAATCTTCCCAATCATCCTAATCCCCTTTGTTAAGATTTATCTTAACACTAATATGATATATTTAATTAAAGGCAATGAAAAGAGATGTAGATCTTTGTTTACCAAATTTTCCCTAAACCTAATCCTAGCAAGTTTCTAATCCTAGTATCATACAACTTCAATTTTTAGATTTAATAATTAATCCGAGAACCCTTCGGAATTAACTCGTTAGCGCGAATCGGAAATTCACAACATCCCCGTGGACCGACCCGTACTCACCGGCTAGCTGCAAAGCGACGCTGTTCTTGATTGCGGTTACAAATATTTTTGATCTATCTTTTAGAAAGCGCAAGCACGCTAAATCAATACAATCAATGTTACACCATCAAACGGAGCCACGGCATAGTCCTTAGTTCCAAATCTCGACGGTTCACAGACAACCTAGAGACCATCTCAGCATTTGTCTCAATACAGCAGATGGGATGTAAACGACGGCGTTCCTTCGCAGTCCGGCAGGATACGGATACAACGCCGACAAAAGACCTCACGGTCAAAACAAAGCAGAGCGGCGGCAAAATCCCAGCTCCACCCTGACATTCGTTTCGATACAGCAGACGCGATGTCACTGCAGCGTCCTTCCTCCAGCAGGGTTCGGACACGCCAAAGCAAATGAAGCAAAAGGCCAAATTCCTAGCTTCAGGGTCTTGACGGCAAGTCATATAAAGCCTGAAAGACAATCGGAGATCATCTCGCACCAGTGCGGAGTGGTCACCACCTCGACGTTCGTCTCGACACAGCAGACGCAGCGCCAAAGCAAATGAAGCAAAGGCCAAATTCCTAGCCTCAGGGTCTTGACGGCAACTCATATAAAGCCTGAAAGACAATCGGAGATCATCTCGCACCAGGGCGGAGTGGTCACCACCTCGACGATCGTCTCGATACAGCAGATGAAATGTCACCCCGGCGTTCTTCCCCCAGCAGGATTCGGACGAGCCAAAGCAAATGAAGCAAAAGGCCAAATTCCTAGCTTCAGGGTCTTGACGGCAAGTCATATAAAGCCTGAAAGACAATCGGAGATCATCTCGCGCCAGTGCGGAGTGGTCACCACCTCGACGTTCGTCTCGACACAGCAGACGCAACGCCAAAGCAAATGAAGCAAAGGCCAGATTCCTAGCTTCAGGGTCTTGACGGCAAGTCATATAAAGCCTGAAAGACAATCGGAGATCATCTCGCACTAGCGCGGAGAGGTCACCAACTCGACATTCGTCTCGATACAGCAGACAAGATGTCACTATAGCATCCTTCCTCCAACCGGATTCAGACGCGACAAAACAATCGAAGCAAGGGCCAAATTCCTAGCTTCAGAGTCTTAAAGGCAAGTCATATAAATCCTGAAAGACGATCGGAGATCATCTCGAACCAGTGCGGAGTGGTCACCACCTCAACGTTCGTCTCGATACAGCATACGCAACATCACCAAAAGGAGCCACGGAAAAATCCCTAGTTCCAAACCTCGACGGTTCACCGGAAACCTAGAAACAACCATGACATTCGTCTCGATACAGAGGATGCAATGCCAACAAACGAAGCAAATGCCAAATTCCTAGCTTCAGGGTCTTAACGGCAAGTTATATAAAGCCTGAAAGACTATCGGAGATCATCCCACACCAGCGCGGAGTGGTTATGACTCATCGGGGCTCTCCAAAATGAGCCTAACCTCAAGTAAAAAGCGGCATGGCAAAATTCCTAACACTTTCTCTTCCGACAGTCAAACTGCCTAGGAGGATTGCTTGAAGACGTCTTGTCCAGTCCCCGAAGGGATCAGAGACACGACATGTCGCAAGGCTACTCGAACAGCAAGATTGCCTATGGAGGGATACATCAGCCAACGCGACGGTACGACGGGCAAAACCCTAGTACCACAGACCCTAACGGACCTTTGTCGTAAAGAGCAGAGGTTAACTGTGACGTTAGGATATTCTTGCGAGAAATGCTCGATTCGTCTCGACTCGTGGGGAAATTAGTGTCTTTGCGAGAAATGCTCGATTCGTCTCGACTCGTAAGGAAAAGCCTTAGGCAGCGGGGATTAAAAAATTTGTTTCCTAAGCACTGGGACCCTGCAAGTCGATCCAAAATAGTTTCTTGCATACTATTCACGGGTCACACTCTCCAAAGTCGAATCTCGACAAAGAGAGAAACAACCGCTTACGGGTCCTCTAGACTCGTAGGAGGGAAAATTCTCTTATAAGATCCTTACAACTTATAAGAGAAAACACACTTAGGAGTCCTCACGACCCCTAAGGAGAAAATACACCTACGAGGTCCTCTCGATCCGTAGGGAGAAAAGTCTTTGTGAGACCCTCACAGCTCATAAAGTTGAAAAGTCTTAGGCTACAAGGACCCTAAACTTGTCTCCTAAGCCCTCAATTCTATGGCTACTCATAACTTTGCACTACTTCACCCACATATATACTTATGTGGGCAAAGTAGTGGAGGGCATTTGTTCCCGCAAAAAATTTCTGTGCAGAAGAGTCCAAGGTATCAGATGGCAGCGATACGCTTAAGGAAATGCGAACCAGTATCTTTCGGCCTGTATTTTGATAAACTCCCAAAGGAGGAACAGCTAAATTCTGATGATATTGGAAGCATCTCGAAAAACCCTTCGATTTGATATATTATGGGCTTCATAATTCATCCGGGATCAAAAGTTATGAGCAAATATACTATGCACTGTTCCCTGATTAAAAAATCAGGAATTACCTCAATGAGATATCACGTGCTCGCACGTGATCAATGTGTTGGAGATAGTGCCCTCAGAGTCAATTATTGGATCACAGGCACGTGATTGCAATGATTGAGGGAGGACCTATTCCGGTAGGACAGTCTTACTCAAGATGATAGTATGCTATCTGGTTTATCTTTATCATCGTGTACTGCTTTAGGTGACCTGTTCAGTTGATAAAACTGTATATTTGTATTACATTTTTCCTACCATTTTCATATTAAAAAAAGGACTTTATCATAATATATTATACATATGAGGGTTTATGTGTAAAAACACTATTTTCCATGTATTAATATATTTTAATTAGTATTTGGTAGGAAAATGTATGCAAATAAATCTATTGACCAAATCCTAGTAGAAATAAGCCTACTAAATATTATTTGAGATTATTGTGCAGAATTTTCCAAGTTGTTATGCAGAATTTATCAAACAAATCAAGTTGTTGAAGAAATCTTGCCAAATTAAGAAGCAAAACTTGGAGACCAAGTCTGGAAGCAACCGAGAAAAGATTTTCAGATTCTGAAGGTGCCTAGGATTGCCACATGTCAAAAGATGCAAGCCCAAAAATTTCAGTCACGAGATCTCGACCATCAAGCGCGGATCCGCGGCCAAACCCCCCTTGGGCCGCGGATCCGCCGCAATTCCAGGGAGTTAGAGAATGAGATTTTTTGGCATAAATCTATGATAAATTTTACCAAGTTTTCAACAAGAAGATTCTGGCTTTGCACTATAAAAGAGCACCGAGAGCCTCTTGGAAAAGTGATCAAGCCGAAGAGATCACGAAGTCCAAGACGGCTCACGCATCCAGGCTGATCATCAACTGTTCATCTACCTCCTTGGATGAGATCGAGAAGCAACTAGTTTTGTAGTCATTTTCTAAGGAATAAAGTGTAGATTGTTCAAGTTGATTAACAAAGGTAGTTGTTTTATTTTATTCTTTTGCATTTTACATTATGTTTTTCCTCTCTGTCTTTTCATCTTCTTCTCCCAACATGCGCGAGTAATTCTCCGCTTGTTAGGGTTCGTAGGATTAGGGTAGGCTAATGGACGATGAAAATAATTAAACCCTTTTTAAGTCCTATAAAGTTTAGGAACTTTATCAAAAGAATCATTAACATCCTAATCGGGCGCGCTAGCAATTCTTTGCTAGTTCCGACCGCGATTAGAGATTAGATTAATGATTGTTTTGGTAAAGGCTAGATATGAACGGAGTTCCGTGGCGAGATAAGGGTTAAGAGTGGGATTCCTTTTCCCTCCAGAAACCCTAATCTACACGCATCACCGTCGTTCTAGTTCTAAATCTATTAATGGATAAAAAGGGTAACTTTTAATTAATCGTCCATAACTACTAAATCCTAACGAACCCTACAAGCCTTCTTATTATATTTACTACATCTTTAAAATAATCTAGATCTACATTTTACATTCTTGTTTAACGTAGATCTAGAAACCATTCTATAAAATTTTTTATCCCTCCTCTCTTTCTCAACACATCTAAAGTAAAAGTAAAAGGTTCCACGTTTCCCAGAGGACGACCCGTACTCATCTCGGTCTAGCTACGCGCGACACCGTTCTGATTGCGGTTAACTACAAACACTTTTTCGTATCAATCAAATGGCGCCATTGCCGGGGAAACGTGCGCAATTTTTTATTTTTACTATTTGTGTTGAATTCTTAGACGAGTCATATCATTATTAAAACAAAACTGCAAATTGTATATTTAACGATTATTGTGTGAATTTTTGCGAGGAAATCTGGAGTCATGGACTTGAGGAAACAGGAGATCTAGGGTTCACACTTCTCTGGTAAGATTCTAACTCCCTTCTCTCTCCTCTAAAATCCAATAAAATCTATTTTCTGCAGGATTCTTTGCAAAATATCGCCGCTCAAAAATCTTTTTGCAAAGTTTTGTTTTTCGGTTAGTTTTTGCATATTTTAATACGGATCTTTAAGGGGCAAGGACCAAATCAAGATTAGGTGGGGATTTCATCACCCTTCCTAAGCCCCACAAATCACAAACCAAGCATATAGATCAACCCTTCATTAATTTAAAAAATATCTAGACCAGACTCTAAGGACTGTCGCGCTCAATAAGGACAGAGGAAGGTCATTGGTAATCTATCGTTTATCCGCATTATTTTTGTAGTGCCTAGGCAAGTGTGTCGAATGCTAGTGGTTTTTAATTAGGCCCACGACGTGGTTCCTTCCCACTTACCTGGCACTTACCTGGCTACAAGGGTAGTACGGAAGCGGTAGAGCATTTATCCTGCGGCTTGTCCTTTGGAAGTCTAGGAGCGGTCTAGACACTGGACCTAGGTAACCATAGTTCTAGGGTTGTGCATTTTTGTGATTTGTCTAAATCCGTCTTTTTTTTTAAAACAAACCAATTACTTTATCTCCTTTTTACCCCTTCCCCCTTCTTCTTTTCTTATAATGGGTGACCTAAACAGAAGAACACTTGCCGAGCTTTGCTGTCCACAACCAGATATCTCTTGTTTTCGAAATCCCTTCGGTATACCGTCCGGCTCTTCCATGTCCTTAAGAGATCATATAGAACAAGCAGGAAGAAACAGTTGGCCACCTCAGTCTAGGTCTTATCAACCATATCCTAATCCTACACCTGTTTCAGTTCATACCCAGAGTGAGGAAGCCCCTAGACGAATGTCCATTGCTGAGCACATAGCTAGGTCTAGAGGCCAAAGTTTCAACCCGGACCAATATCAACCATTACCACCACTGTCCGGAGAAGAGTTTGATATGCGGTTTGTATATAGCCAACCAACCAACCCATATCAATATTCTTCTTATCATAATATTGATCCTACTCCTACCCAAGTTCAGCAACCATTCTGTTCCTATCAATCCAATCCGACTTTTCCACCTACTCTAGACAGTTCTTCTAATCAGTCATTTGGGAGTTTTAACTATCCACAGGAATTTCAATCTTATACTGAAACCCCTTATCAATGCAAGACTAGTCTGGAGCAGACATTAGAAAAATTTATAGAACTGATGAATCAAATTATGTTGGATTTGCGTAGTAAGACAGAACTGTACACCCTTCCTAACCAAACTTCCTCATTCCAAACTGAAATCCACAACTCCAGTTTCATAGATTCATTAAGTACAATGTCTGATAAGTTGTGTAACTTTGTAGTGTTTGATTTACCCGACTGTGAAGGGTCCATTTCAAGTGAAACCATACCCAACCCTTGTGATCTCTACACCTCCACTCTTGAGCCAAAACTGATTGAAAACAATACTTTTGATGAGGTGTTTGAGAATTTTAACCTTCACTTGAATGAGATGATTGACGTTGGGGATATATTGATTGATGAACCCAAAATTTTGGATGATTTTGTCCCACCAATTCATCAAATCCTTTCACTTCCTTGTGGTCATCATCTTGAGCCTTTAATTCTTCCCGAACCCCAAATATGTCTTGAAGTTGATGATAAAAGTATACCCGAAGATCAGACCGAAATACAGCCTCCATCTTCCACATCTGGTTCAGCAACACTCGACACACCAATTTGTTTACCCATTTCACCTTCTACTTTCTCCGGTTCTTCTTCTGTTCCTATAGTTTCAGTGAGTTTTGATGAATCACAATCCGTTAATTCAAGTTCAATAATACCAGAAATTCAACTTGATTTGGATATTTTTGAAAATGAGGTAGATGAGTTTTTCGAATCCTCTACCTCAATAATTTTTGAATCAAGTAGGATAAATTCTGGCACAAAACTCTTTGACAGCAAAATGTTCAATCACGCCATTGACAAAAGTTTTGAAGAACTTTTTGCTGACGAACTTGAATTTTTAAACAATACGGATTTTGTGATTGATCAATCTCCACTTATAGAGGTTGAACCGTCACCATTCCTTCTTCCTAATCATTCACATTCATCCTCATTCTTTCCTTTCTCTAATTTCAAACCCTTTTCAGACCACCTCTTATCCTTTCCCCACTTTTTCTTGACTCGATACAACACATTCTTCCACCAACCTATACGATATACTGATAAAATCTTTGAATGGTTGGTGTTAACTTTTGGTCTTTGTAAAGCTTTATTTTGATCAAAAGACTCATCCCCTCTTAAAATGCTTCGTATTGTCTAACTCATGTTTGAGGGGGGGGTATATTTTTGGCTCTTGAACATAACTTTTGTCCTCAAATTTGTGAGCCAAAAATAAGTTTGGGGGAGCATTTTCACTTTCATATATTCTTGCCCCCATTAATAATTTCCTCCCAAGTCTACAGGTTTTTGAGCTTAACGGATGACATCAGTGAGGACACTGCTGTAAACAGGTTTGGGGGAGGTTTGTGCTTATTTACACATCAATTTGCATCATATTTTGCATAAGCACAACATTTTCAAAAATTTAAAAAAAAATTATAACAAAAGGGTAGAAAGTGAAAAATTACATCCAAAAGATAGGAATAGTTTAAGAAAACCAAGAAAATTAGAAGTTTTCTTAAACGAACTAGTAATAAGTAGTTATGAGCTGTTGTCCCAAGGGTTAGTAAGATGAAGGAAGTCACTAATCTGAGGATAAAATAAGTCTGAAAAATAGTTTCTATTCTGGAAGCCAAACATTTGAATGTTGATACCCTACTATATGCACTTACACACGTCTTGAAACTCGGGATAGTAGAGGTACCTTGAAATGCTCTTGTCTAAAAGCCAAAGTATGAAGGAAGTGAAAAAAATAAAGAAAATATAAAAATGGTGAAAAGAAAAAAAATGAACACTGGTTTTGTATCACCAATGTAGCAATAAAAAAATATAGCGAGGGTGCCTCTTCACCTAGTGACCTAAGGCCAACTGGTCTGGGAGTCACTGCTAAGCCTTAGGTGGTGCAAGACGAGGAAAATATTATCACCTAATCAGCAAACACATGAGTAATCGGTCGGTTAGTACCTCAAGAAGTATTAATGGTCGCATGAAAATGTGTGAGCAAACCTAAGTATTCATCAAATTAAAATGTACTAAGGTAGATGGACAAGAGTATGATAGCTTGAATTGAATTCTCCGAATGTATGGATGTCCTATACACACACATAGGGGTATATGATCAATGTTTGGATGAAAGGTAGGAATGAAGAATAAAGACGATGTTTTATTGAGGGATGATGTGATTTCTAACATTTTTTCATGACTATTAAGATAGGGCTCATGACAACTGAAAAGCTAGTATAGTTGGAAACTCTTCTTTTCAAGGCCTTTCTTTTATGGTTCTTATCTTTATATGTAAATTTCACCATCTTTCTTTTGTTATTGGATTTTGTGGGTGTAATCCGCTGAAAACCCTCAGGAGACAATACTCCTCCTACTAGGGACACCTAGAGGTTTAACGGCTTGTTGCACGTGCTCAGTGCAATCGTGTCTGCCTACGAAAGTGTGCTTAGTTTTCTCCTTTCTTTTTCTCCTCTTGAATAAACTAGTTTGCTCGGGACGATCAAAGATAAGTTTGTGGGTATTTGTTCAGTTGATAAAACTGCACATTTGTATTATATTTTTCCTACCATTTTCATATTAAAAAAAGGACTTTATCATAATATATTATACATATGAGGGTTTATGTGTAAAAACACTATTTTCCATGTGTTAATATATTTTAATTAGTATCTGGTAGGAAAATGTATGCAAATAAATCTATTGACCAAATCCTAGTAGAAATAAGCCTACTAAATATTATTTGAGATTATTGTGCAGAATTTTCCAAGTTGTTATGCAGAATTTATCAAACAAATCAAGTTGTTGAAGAAATCTTGCCAAATTAAGAAGCAAAACTTGGAGACCAAGTCTGGAAGCAACCGAGAAAATATTTTCAGATTCTGAAGATGCCTAGGATTGCCACATGTCAAAAGATGCAAGCCTAAAAATTTCAGTCACGAGATCTCGACCATCAAGCGCGGATCAGCGGCCAAACCCCCCTTAGGCCGCGGATCCGCCGCAATTCCAGGGAGTTAGAGAATGAGATTTTTTGGCATAAATTTATGATAAATTTTACCAAGTTTTCAACAAGAAAATTCTGGCTTTGCACTATAAAAGAGCACCGAGAGCCTCTTGGAAAAGTGATCAAGCCGAAGAGATCACGAAGTCCAAGACGGCTCACGCATCCAGGCTGATCATCAACTGTTCATCTACCTCCTTGGAAGAGATCGAGAAGCAACTAGTTTTGTAATCATTTTCTAAGGAATAAAGTGTAGATTGTTCAAGTTGATTAATAAAGGTAGTTGTTTTATTTTATTCTTTTGCATTTTACATTATGTTTTTTCTCTCTGTCTTTTCATTTTCTTCTCCCAACATGCGCGAGTAATTCTCCGCTTGTTAGGGTTCGTAGGATTAGGGTAGGCTAATGGACGATGAAAATAATTAAACCCTTTTTAAGTCCTATAAAGTTTAGGAACTTTATCAAAAGAATCATTAACATCCTAATCGGGCGCGCTAGCAATTCTTTGCTAGTTCCGACCGCGATTAGAGATTAGATTAATGATTGTTTTGGTAAAGGCTAGATATGAACGGAGTTCCGTGGCGAGATAAGGGTTAAGAGTGGGATTTCTTTTCCCTCTAGAAACCCTAATCTACACGCATCACCGTCGTTCTAGTTCTAAATCTATTAATGGATAAAAATGGTAACTTTTAATTAATCGTCCATAACTACTAAATCCTAACGAACCCTACAAGCCTTCTTATTATATTTACTACATCTTTAAAATAATCTAGATCTACATTTTACATTCTTGTTTAACGAAGATCTAGAAACCATTCTATAAAATTCTTTATCCCTCCTCTCTTTCTCAACACATCTAAAGTAAAAGCAAAAGGTTCCACGTTTCCCAGAGGACGACCCGTACTCATCTCGGTCTAGCTACGCGCGACACCGTTCTGATTGCGGTTAACTACAAACACTTTTTCGTATCAATCATGACCTTACAGGTCACTATTACACGTTGGTAGAGCCCCTAGGATTCTTGCTTGACTGCCAGCAATATGAGGGCGATCATATACGTGGGAGCTGGTAGTCTATAAGCACATCCTTAAAAGGTCCCTAGTCGTGGGAGTTTCGAGACAGGGCATCGATACTCCAGAGTAAACTAGTGTATACAGTCGAGACCCCGACGAGGGGCGGTGGCCGGTCTCACAAGCCACTGGTGTCAGTTGGTTCACCTAAGATGTATACAGGTTCTCATTGGGTTATGAGTACACCGGAAAGGACTCGCCGGGAACATGCTAGTTGATCTTATACCTGACGTCAGATAGCAGTTCCCTGGTGACATGTGTACAGGTTAGTTCATCACCCTGAGGATCGTCATTTGTCTCGTGTGAGTTCCTACTGTACTTTGATTACTACCCTACCACGCTCAAAGAAGACGTGCAAACAGGTTTTAGTTGGGTGCAGTCCCGAGCCACATGAGGCAGTGAGCGGATCTTCAGGGGTTCGTCTCTCCCGGTATTGGGGGTGAGGTCGCGCTGTGTCTAGGAGAGCCATTACACGAAGTCCTTGGCCAAGGCAGGAGATTTACTGGTAGGTATTCCAGTAGTATCTCAGGGTGTTCTGGGCTACACTTCGACACGACTTGTACCGCTTTTGGGGGTCTGACTTTTACCAACCCTCTGGGCCCGCCATGCGATGCTCATAGACGAACGGACCGGACTGTACGGATATT
This sequence comes from Agapanthus africanus, assembly GCA_030015575.1. Lineage (NCBI taxonomy): Eukaryota > Viridiplantae > Streptophyta > Magnoliopsida > Asparagales > Amaryllidaceae > Agapanthus > Agapanthus africanus. The sequence continues at coordinate 15,801,169 of JASDDO010000026.1, read as the reverse complement.
GTCACTGACAGGCTCAGTTGGGTGTCGGGATGAGTTCGCTCATCGACGTCCCTTTTGGTCAATACCTGGTAGCCCGTTACGTATAGGCTAATACCTCTGACGTGCTAGTGGTTAAATCCACAGCCAAAGTATTGACGAGTCTTTAGAGTCCCCCACAGACCGTTTTCTCAAGTTTCGGGCGAAACGCCGTAGAGGCTGTATGGAGATATGGCAGGGTTCGATCAGATACGTACGGTATTGCACGGATCATGATCGGACGGATAATACTAGCGGGCTTTGGTTTAAGCCGGATCCTAGTATTGTACAGTGTACTTTTGTCTCATTGCATTTGTATTTCGGTCGGAATATAAATGCGGGTGTGTATACACAGTTGCGGGGTTTTCCTGTAATTATTACGGGACCAGTTTTATGGAGTTGCCAGTTTGTTTTCCGTTTCGGCCGATTTTCTTTGTATCTTTCATTGGCTGAAGATTGGTGGAGGAGGGCTTATTTGCATTTGTGCAAATAAGCATTTTGGAGGGTTGTCTTTGCACATTATAGTGTCATGATGGTTGCACCATCCCTTGACTTCTTGACTTCTTCAAGATGGCTTGACTTTGGGTTTGATGATTGGTTGATAGAGTGTTGGACTTTGATTATGATCATTGCTTGTTATTATCACCCTTTCTCTCTCTCTTGCATTAGGTTGTGCCTCACTTCCTTTTGATTCTAATTTCACTCCACTCTCATTTTCCTTATGAGGAGGCCGGCCACTAAGAGGGAGGGGGGCTGAAATTTTGGGAGGGGATTTTTTGGCTCTCTTCATGTTTGTAAAATCCCCAAGTTCATCACAAAATTCCACATTTCATTCCTCCACCATATACATGGCAACTACAACCCCTAGAGACATAGAACACTACACGTATTCTACAGCAATCCTTGGGCACCTCGGCTCGCCAACTTCGTGCCCGAGTTGTCTCGGTCCAGAGGTGGGAGCCCGTAAAAGAAGCCGGCGACGTGGTGCCCTTCCGGCGACGTGGTGGAGACCGGAGATTCCGCGGGGAGATCGGGACGACGACGAGAAGACCGAAGGACACGGATCGCTTGGTATATCTCTCTACCCCTTTCTTGTTAGCTAGGACTAGATTAATGGCACGATCCGGGTTTATAGTGCGCGGTGGTGCCGGTTCAAAAAGTTAAAGTAAATCATCGCTTCCGCATTCCGGCGTCGGATTGACGGTCGGGGCGCCGCCGTGCACTTACAGTGGTATCAGAGCCTCGCCATTAACCTAGTCTAGCTTTGTCTAATGTGTTTACATTTCCGATCGAACAAAATTCCAAAACTGTATTTTTCAAAGCATCAGTTTCTGTCGAGATTTTTTTGGCTCCAAAAATTTTTCAGGTTGTTTCAGAATACTGTTCAGGAAATTCTAAGACATCTGTGAAAATTTGGTAGAGTGATACTGTAGAACCACCGCGGAACCGCGGCCAAAACCCCCTTGGCGCCGCGGTTCCGCCGCAGTACAGTGACTTCACTGCACCATTTTTCCACAGTGATCTTTTTACAGTGAAATTGGGGTTTTGGAATATTCTTTTTGGGCCCAGATTTTCTGTGAGTGCTACAGTAGTGCTTGGGGCCCACTTGGGTAAATTTGATCGATCAAATATTTTAAACACATTAGTTCACAGTATTTACATTATATCTGCGACCGTGAATGTCACTTGATCAGTAAATCATGTCTAACTGCTATAGCCCGATTAAACGGATTTGCGAACGTGACATTCACGTTGATGTTCTGTGATTGTGCTGTGATGTTGCGGATTGGTCGTAGGGGATAGCCTGGATGCAATGCTAGTACAGTTTTTGTTGTATTATGTACATTTGATATTGCGGGGCGAGCGTCCGACATGTGGACTGCCGTCACTGCCTGTTTGTATATTATTCTTTTGGGGCACGACCGGGTCGAGGTCGATGTACCCGTTGTATGTATATTTTACTTTTTGTACTAGGATTACCCCAAGGTGGAGTGCACGGATAGCCGGGTTCTAGAGGGCAAAGGGCCCGCATCTCATGGCGTTAAGACGGAGGGGGCTTCACTCTAGAATTGGCGGGCTATTCACCGCACTCGTAGGGGGTACAGGTTGACCGAGGAGGGGTGCCCAAGTTACCGGATTCCGTGAAGTGCTAAGTGGTCCATTCACGTTGCTGAAGGGGGCTGCCTCGCTTCAGGTTTTGGCGGGTAACTTGCCGTGCCCGTAGGGGTCTAGGATTTCATTGCACAGGCTATCCACACGACCAGGGGAACGTCGGGTTTCAGTAGCGGCTCTGTGAAACCCGGGGATTGTAATACCTGGTTCTTTTATATACGCCTAAATCCGTATTTCTCTGTAAACTATGAATTTTGTTATTTTTAATTATTTAATTATTTTAAAGAAACTTCTTTAAACCTTAAAACCCCAAACCCAAATCTTTCTTTCTCTCTTTTCACCATTTCCTCAGCCTGGCCCGTTTCCTTTACCATTTCCTTTTAATTCTTTTATTCTTATTTGTTTAGCCCAGCCAGCAGCCCACACTTTCTTTACTTCCTCACCCATCTCTTCTTTTAATATTTTCCCCGGCCCAGCCCTCTTTATATATCTAAAATCCTTTTCCTTTTTCTCCAGAGCCCACCGTAGCCCGGCCCACATTCCTTCACCATTTTTCCCTTTATTTCTTCGGCCCACTTTTTCTCAACCCAACACCCCACTCACTCCCGCGCCCGCTTCACCCACGACCCACACCAACAGTGCCTCCTTCTTCCTAATGGCTACTTCCCTATCTCCCGCTCGTGATCCGTTTCCCTCGCTAACACTCGCGGCCACGACGCCCACGCTCACGCCCGTGCCGTTACCCCCCCTCTCTCTCCACGTTACTTCCACTCTCTTTCTCTTCTTCTCTCTTCCATTTTTCTTTTCTGCTCCTCACTCGAACCCGCGCCTACGCCAACGTGTCGCGCTCACCGCCCAATCGTAGACTACCATTCCCGACCGTCGACGAACCCCATCCTCCACTGCATCCATTCCTTCTTGGCACCTCCACACCCCTTGTCGCCATCGCCGACTTTTCCTTCATCGCGGTAACCACCAGTCCCAAACTCCCTGAGCTTCCCCCCCCCACGCGACCCAGAACCTTCGCCGCCATCCTCATCGTTATCCCCACCAACCTCGCCTACAGCCCATCGCCTTCGCTTCGTCACGACCAAGAACCCATTTTCTCCTCCCTTCGTTCTCGTGCTCGTGGTCGAGAAACCCAACACCCTCGTCATCTCGAACCTTCACCCAGACTCCGCTCGTCACCCCTCCAACGTCGACAATCCTCGGCGACCCTCCATTCACCCTTCCTCGCACTCTACGACTTCACCCTCCATCAACCGAGCATCCCCTGCACACCAAACCCCCTGCACCCATCACCGGCCATCTTGCGCCTCTCGCCGGTGATCTCCTTATCGTCGTCGCCCTGAACTCTCTCGTCGTCGTCGTCATCTCTCTGCTCGTTTTCAGTCTCTCTCTCTCTCTCGCTGCCGTCTCTCTCTCCCTGCTCCCAATCTCTCTGTCTCTCTTTCTCTCTCTAACTTTCTCTCTCTAACTCTCTCTCACACTTTGTCTCTCTCTCTCTCGGCCTACTCTCTCTCTCTCTCTCTCATTTCTCTCTCTCTCTAGCACTCTCTCCCTCTCTCTCTAAACCTCACCCGTCTTTCCATCCTCGATCAACCTACTACCACCATACGACATTGCCCGAGCCCGCAGACACCCCGACGATGCCCGAGCCTCCATTGGCCGAGAACAGACCCGAGCTCACCCGGAGCCGTAGCTGTCGCGGTGCTAGCTCGTCGCGCCCCCGTACTGTACCTCGCTGCCGTGCACCTTCAGGCAAGTATTTTACTTGCTTACATGCTATTTACTTAAGATACAGTCGTTAATTACATAGATATTAAAGTTACAAAGTCTAGACCAATTATGTGCCATACCTGTTCGACGCGTGTTTCCAAAGAAAATACTTTTCGAAATTGACGGAACTGGATTAATTACTTTGGCCCTTGTAAGGATGGATAACGTGTGCAAGTTTCGCTGGAAAATATGACCGTTAATGACTGAAACAACTACCCCCAAGTTTAACTGTAAATCTGGAATTTTATTGTACCTGAAAACCGTTAAATTCACCATAAATTATATATATACTAGAATGGTGCGTTCGAGGGCTCAAATCGAAGTAAACTCGGCGAACTATAACCCTATACTAGTTTCTAGATATTCATGTACTTAAACTGTGACGATATTTGGATCGGAGTACGACTCTGGACTGCAGTCCAGAGCGACTCAAATTGTTGCTTGCTGTTCCGTAATGGGTACCACAAGTTTTCCTTAACTCTTCGGTTGCGGAACTCTGTTGTTTACTGTAGGTGAACCTGTTAGCTAGATATAACAATTGGTTTCATTCTATTTCGTTGCCGTTTGATATTTAATCTGTAATTTAATAGATCGGGACGCATAGCAGTCCCAGTAGAATCAGAACTGACATATTGGTATTGAATAGTGTATATCTCTTGACGTACAGACGCGATCGAAGATCTGTCTATTGCGTTGGAAACCTTACTGAAAACCCTAGATTTCATCCAACTGTAGAGTCGCTAAAATCTGATCTCAACTGGGATTAAAATGTGTTGCGAAACGGACTTCTGATTCTGAAACCGGATTTCCAGCCGCGAGCGCTTAAAATGAAATGGTTATAATTAATGATCCTGGAACCCGATTGGCTTGAAACTAAATTCGATAGATGGACAACTGAACATACTAATTATTACCTGTTTATCGTTTCGCTAAACTATATACGTACGTTTCATGATAAATCGTGCTAGTGATAGAACACTATTTTCATGACATCTTAATTGTGCTTCATATACTGTTTACGTATCATATCATACCCATATCATTGCAGTGATAACCTAGTGATATCGTGCACTTACCCAGTGTTAGATTTTAGTGATGATTGTGGCAAGTACGTCAGTGATCGTGTATCCGTGAATAAGTGAAAGTGATACGTACTTGTACATAATCAGTGACCCTATTGTTCTATTGCATTGTCGACGTCTGTGGGATGCGTGTACGTGTGACTATAAGTGGTATGGGACACTTATGGAAGCGCTTGCACGGGTGTCACAGATAAGGCATCCGACACTGCCATTTATCTTAGATATTAGTCGGGACGTGCTTGATGGAGGTCCTGCCTCCAGTTCTCGCACAGACTTGTCACGGATCGATTAGTATTTAGGGTTATGGTTAGCGTTTGATGTAGACCACGGGGTGTGGGGTAGTTTAAGTGTGAGTTCAACAGAATCTCGGGAGTCCCATGCCAAATTATCTATTTAGGGAGATATATGGAGATTTACAGGGTATGTGATATTCACCGTGATATACATGTTACATGTTGGACCCGTGGTCCCTTGCCCTTGGGTTCTACCCTTGGGTGGAGGACACTCGCGAGTGGTTGACTCTCACACTTGGACTGACGATAGGCTTAGTGACCTGTACAGTGAGACTTAGAGACTGATAGGGATACGGGCATTTATATACCTTATATACTGTGTTGACATACGTGACATATCGTTCTACTGCTTTTACTGTTCCGCTGCATTGATTACTGCACATTCATATTCATGCTGTCATTGATTTACTGTTATTCATATCTATTACCATTGCTGGAACTGTAACTTGATTTTATATATATTATATTGCTATTGTGTCGCTCTGACGACCTGAGTATGCATGCTCAGTGTGAGGAGAAGATTTAGCCTGGACCAGGACTAGACGCATATTACAGACATCTCGATTTGATATCCAGAGTTATATCTATATTTGTTCCCCCTCAGGTCAGCTCTTTACATTGTTTCCTTCAGTTACTGCATCTCTCTTTACCTGCGCATTATTTACTGTTTACCATGAAAAACTAGAAGCCGAAGTGTGACTACGGCAGGACATTTCCTTGACCGTAGGAGCATGGCTGGCCTTATCTACCCCTCGTATTCCGTATTTTGGGAAGCGGGGCGTGACAGGGATCCCAGATATCTGTATTGTTCTGTGATGCTGATTACATTTCTGTGATGTTGCATTTTTATCACGCCTTGAGCGAAATATTATATATTGATATATATACTAGTGGATGTTGTATATGTTTTGCATCCGCGCTAGTCCAGTCCCCGCTCTGTCGTTAGTTAACTAACCTAACGCGTAATGACGGGACCCAGTGGCGAATGCGGATGGCATATACGTACGTCATTATTTTCGTTCTTTGTGGTGTGATCAATTGATGGGACTGCGTTGATTCGGATCAATGCAAGTTAAACAAACCTAATTTGATGTTGTTGGAACATTTTTCTAAAAGCTGTTATTGCAAGGACGTTCACTTTTGTTTAGCATCGTTGTATTCAGTTGGAATATCTTGCTCCTCAGTCGACGAGGCAAGGGCCGAGATCCCTTCACCGGGAGTGACCCCTTGGACTGAAGTTTGCGTCAGGGCAATAACTTCACTATAGCCGATTACTTTTGCTTTGCACCGTGGTATTCAGTTGGAATATCCTGCACCTCATTCTACGGGGAAAGAGCCGAGATCTCTTCACCGGGAGTGACCTCTTTAGCAAAGGTTTTCGTCACTATATTTTCATAAAAGCTATCCAGTTCCTTCAACGATATCAAGTTCATTACGTTAAAGGTTTTCGCCAGAAACCATTCGTAGCCCTCCGTCGTTTCATATGGGGGGTCAATAGTATTCAAGCTGTGTATGTTGGCCAAAGTCAAGGCACAGTGATTGGTAGCTGTTCGGTATTCATATGCAGCATAGATAGATGCGTTGGTTTGGGACAGCCGTATAGCCTTGTTGGCCCTAGTCAAGGGCTTGTACGGGTGGGTTCAAATTAACCTGGACAATGACGGGTAGAACTTGACATGTGACTTATGATTTGTTGGCCTTAGTCAAGGTCATAAGAGCATGGGGCAAAAATCACATCGGGAGTTTCAAAAGAAACTGAAACTTTCCAGATATGCGCATACCTTCTGGAGTGTAATAACGTGAGCGGATTCCGTCACGTTATCATGCGATGATAGTTGGATCCCGATTCCCACTGATGAGTTGGTTTACTCCTCGGGTAATCCCGACTAATTCTTCTTTCGGGTTTGGAGAAGAATTTGAGGTTACAGTGGGAGGTTTCCAGATTAGATAAATTGGTAACCATTCTGATCTAGGTTAGAGTGCACGCTGAGTGTTTCTTTTCTCTCTCTCTTTGGCAGCGACCATGACCCGACCCTAAGACTATGACTCGGTGACCAAAATTGACCGAACCTTCTTAAACACTGGCTTTTGGATTGTCAGAGTTGCAAACCTCATTGCCACTCCTACTTTTACCTTTTTCTCCAGGACACCCCGTATTACTACGAACGTCTACTTCCATTGGACAAAACCATCGTATGGTTATATACGAACTCGAAGGAATTTATTCGAGGATGGTTTCCGGTTCTGGAGAAAACGAATAAGACTATTCAGTTGTCTTTTCCTTTTACCTTCTCTCAAGTTGTGAGTACTCTTTGGTTTAGGAGATAGTACACCTATTACGCAAATTGGATAGTCTTCTTCTAAACCATAGGCAGGTGCCGACCGGTAGGGAATGAAGAAAATCAATTAGCATAACGATGGTGTGCAGAAGGTATTAAGTAAAGACATATCAAGGGATTAGTAAGAGGGCAAAGTAAATTGCGACTGATATTCACGACCAAACCAGGTATTTTATTACCACTCCCACTTCACCTTTGTATTTCTCCAGGACACTCCGTATCACTACGAAGATCCACAGTTTATTGGATACTCCATCGTATGGTTATATACGAACTCGAAAGGAACTTGTTCCAGTTCGGGGATGGATTCTGGTTCAGGAGAAATAGGAATAAAGTTTATTCGGGTGTCTTTTATCTTCACCTTCTCTCGCATTGCGAGTGCTCCTAGGATTAGGACAGTACACCCATTATGCTTATTGGATAGTCTTCTTCCAAACCATAGGCTGGAGCCGAACGGTAGGGAAGGAAGAAAACCAATTGGCCTAAAGGGGTGTGCAGAAGGTAATGACTAAAGACATATGAAGGGATGTGGAGAGATGGTATAGAAATATACGGTTACAGTTGTGAATCTGGATAATGAAAGAGGCATTACTAGGAATACCTGGATACCCCATCGAAACATTTCAATGTTTCAGTTTCACTGTGTACTGTAAAAGGAAAACTGATTTCCCGATTAGATCCTTACTCCAGGGTATGTATTTACCAGGTATGTTTCTCACATCTGTATGGTTTTATAGATGATGAGTGGGAGTAAGTTATTGGGAATTGGGTGATCATCCTCATTATATCGGGATTCGTTGTAATCGGTGATATTTGAGGAAGTTACCTGGGTTGTTTGCCGGAAGGCAAATATTTGGAGCCAAAAAAATCTCGACAGAAACCGATGCTTTGAAAAATACGGTTTTGGAATTTTGTTCGATCGGAAATGTAAACACATTAGACAAAGCTAGACTAGGTTAATGGCGAGGCTCTGATACCACTGTAAGTGCACAGCGGCGCCCCGGCCGTCAATCCGACGCCGGAATGCGGAAGCGATGATTTACTTTAACTTTTTGAACCGGCACCATCGCACACTATAAACCCGGATCGTGCCATTAATCTAGTCCTCGCTAACAAGAAGGGGGTAGAGAGATATACCGAGCGATCCGTGTCCTTCGGTCTTCTCGTCGTCGTCCCGATCTCCCCGCGGAATCTTCCATTATCCAGATTCCGCCTCCACCTCCTCTCTCATCACCCGAGACCTGCACACACCCAACGGCAGAACCGAGCCCCCTGCACACCACTTCATCTCCGGAGTTGATCGCCGCCGTTGAACTCGTCGCCACCATCTCGTCTCCCAGATCACCGTACACCCCAGTGAGCCCTTGCACTCCTTCTCCTTCCCTTTCTTTCTTCTTCCTTTCTTTTTTTTTTCCTTTCTTCTGTTTTTTTTAGAAAGTGGCTCTCTGTTCTCTGCAGGTCGCCTCACCGGAGCTCCGTCGACGCCCTCACGACCCCTCTTCGCAAACCACAGTGAGCTTTCCCCTCTTCTCATTCTTCTTCTTCCTCTTTCCTTTCTCCTCTTTCCTTCTTTCTTTCTTTTCTTTTATTTTCTGTAAATCTTGATCTCTGTAGATCGCCGGAGCCGGACGTGAAGTCGACGATCCCGACGAACGTACCTGACTCGTGTGATCACCTTTGTGCGTTGTTTGGATCTGTTCCGTGTACTGTGCGCGCGTCGCGACTTTTCACTGACGTGAGACGTTCCGTACACACCCGTTTCTTGATCTGTCTAGGCAAGTTAATCTTGCTACATGCTATTTAAATCATTATATATCTATTTAAATATGTATCATACCTGTAGTGTAGATCTAGTACCACATGTTTCATTTTATCACGTTTCGATATTCTATTTGCATTCGCTTTTATCATTTTAGATCTAGATCATGAAAATAATCTTGTTACATAGTAGATTACATTACAATGCATCCACACCAATATTTATATCACATATTGCTTAGTTGTATAGCCCACATTAGCATTTGATAGTTTTTATAATGTTCCGGATACCTATTTGCACCCATCTCTTTTAGAATATAGATAATTGCACCCATAGATCTTATTAAGACATAATAATGTGATATTAACATTCCATGTTTAATAAAGTGCATCCTAAATTTGTGTTGGGACTATAATTTTAACCCTAATCGATAACTGTGTTGTTCCCGCCAAAAATTTATGTGCAGAAGAGTCCAAGGTATCAGATGGCAGCGATACGCTTAAGGAAATGCGAACCAGTATCTTCCGGCCTGTATTTTGATAAACTCCCGAAGGAGGAACAGCTAAATTCTGATAATATTGGAAGCATCTCCAAAAACCCTTCGATTTGATATATTATGGGCTTCATAATTCATCCGGGATCAAAAGTTATGAGCAAATATGCCATGCATTGTTCCTTGATTAAAAAATCAGGAATTACCTTAATGAGGTATCACGTGCTCGCACGTGATCAATGGTCACGTGTTGACATGTGATAGTTAAAACAGAAATAAAAACAAATGGCTGAAGGAAATACCTCAACGAGGTATCACGTGCTCACACACGACCAATGGTTACGTGCTGACACGTGATGGTTAAAACAACATAAACAAGCGGCCGTTAAAGAACTCAATTGGGGGTCACGTGCTCACACGTGACCAAGGGTCACGTGTCAGCACGTGACTGGCTTCGAAAGCCTTACAGTTAATAGAATTAAATTTTAAAATCTTCCAAATCTTTCCAAATGGAAAAGGATTATGGGGACCGTTGGATTAAAGATCCAAGGGTGATTAAATATCACCAATTTATGGAAAGATCTTAGACAAGGAAAGATTTCCCCTAAAATCTCACCGAAATAACAAACAGAATATCTTTGGATTTAAAATCCAACGGTGAATAAAATTCACTGAATGGTCTAAAGACTTATATTAAATATGAAAACAAATCAAATCTTTCAATGAGAGATTTGCTAAACAAATTGATTCTTTTCTTTCTCCTATAAATAGAAGCCAAGAAGAGAAGAGAAGGGATCTACTTTTTGGAGAGAAGAACAGAGAGAGGAGAATTTAATTCTCAAGAGAGAAGAAAAGAAAGAAGAATTTAATTCTCAACAAAAAAAATCCTAGATGAGAAAAGAAAGGGAATCAAAACTTCAAACAGAGAATTTAATTCTCGAAATCTAAGAGTTTAACTCTTTTATGTAAAGAACTTAGCTCTTTCTCTGGTTGAAGATCTGCAAAGTGCACATCTCCCCATAAATTGAGAATTTAATTATCATTGGGTTGAAATTCTGCCATGCAGATCTAAAACATAGTGGAAGAATTGAGTTTTAAGAATTTAATTCTCATAAGAGTTATATGAATTTAATTCCTTTGAGATAAAATTAGGGTTTAACCCTGTATTATAGGAATTTAATTTCTTCAAAACGGACAGAACTAGGGTTTAACCCTAATTGAGAACTTAATTATCTCAAACTCACAGGAATTTAATTCCCTTAAAAAAGAAATTAGGGTTTCACCCTATGCCAGAATTTAATTCTTTACATATATAGGGAATTTAATTCCTACAGAAAAGAAATTAGGGTTTAACCCTATTTAAGAATATAATTCTTCAAAAGAAAAGTGGGAATTTAATTCCTTTAAAGTTATTGCTAGGGTTTAACCCTATGAAGGATTTAACTCTTAAAAAGATAAAGAGATCTTCAAATATGCAAAGAACCAGAGTCACGTGCTACCACGTGACCCCTGTAAAGATCCACAGAAAAGAACTCAGAGGCAACGCCTCACGTGCTCCACGTGACCTACAAAACACAGAAAGAAAAAGCAAAGGAAGGCTTTGGGCGCTCTCACGTGATACCACGTGACCCCTCAGCAAATGCTTTAACAATTAGCGCACAAATCTTCGTCACGTGCCAGCACGTGATGTTCGAAAATAAAATAAAAAGTGTTTAACACTTAATTGCAGAACGAAGAAAAGGGATCTGGTCCCACTTTTGGGCGCTCTCACGTGTCCACACGTGACCCCTCTTTCTTTAGTGTTTAACACTAATTTGGAGATTATATTTTCAGTGTTTAACACTGATTGTTTCTAGTGTTTAACACTAAATTGAAAATTATATTTCCAGTGTTTAACACTGATTGTCTTTTAGTGTTTAACACTAACTTGAGAGTTCTACCTCCAGTGTTTAACACTGTTGTTCTCTAGTGTTTAACACTACTTTTAACCAAATTGGCTAATTTTCCAGAGGCAAAAGTCCCTCCTCCAAATGAATCTCAAAATTGAGGAAATCAAAGACAAAATGTTGTCAGAGCCCCCAAACCTCTGTTTAGCACTGCTGAATGAAGAGGGGCTGAACCGAGACAAATGTCTAATGGCCCAAAGGGTTAATATTTCAAACATAATTGGACTTAGCCCAAACTGGCCATAAGTCCTCAAATCATCTTGAACTGAGCATATCTGCTCTTTCAACCAACTCATTGGTTCAAGGGTACATCTCTGAACTCCTCTGATATTTGTCATTGTAATCCTTCAACGTCTTCAGAGAGGTGATGGGTCCCGACAACCATACATTTTATGGACCACTATGTCCTTAAACTGGTATTGGACCACTATGTCCTTAAACTGGTAATGGACCACCATGTCCTTAAACTGGTCATGGACCACTATGTCCCTAAACTAGAACAATAGAGTCCAAATGCTCTTTTGTCGGATCTAAACGATCCCGTTAGGTTGATCTTAGTCTCAAATTAGACTAACGTATCCTTAACAAATGTTTAAGTTGATCTTAGTCTCGAATATGGCTAACGTATCCTTAAACCAAAACCTTCAAACAGACTTTAGTCCCAAATTGGACTGTAGATCTCCCAACCAACTTTGGTTCAAGGGTACATCTCTGAACTCCTCTGATATCTGTTGTTGTAATCCTTCAACGACGTCAGAGAGGTGACGGGTCCCGACAGCCATACGATCAATGGACCACCATGTCCCTAAACTGGCAATGGACCACTATGTCCCTAAACTAGAACAATAGAGCCCAAATGCTCTTTTGTCGGATCTAAACGATCCTGTTAAGCTGATCTTAGTCTCAAATTAGACTAACGTATCCTTAACAAACGTTTAAGTTGATCTTAGCCTCAAATATGGCTAACGTATCCTTAAACCAAAACCCTAAACCCAAATCTAAGAAAATACGGATTTGGACTAATCCACGTCCTACGGACGACAACATAAATTAGTCTCCGTATACAATCCACGGGCAACCACAAACAAAACAAACACCCACGATACGAAGTGACCATCTGGAGAAGGAGAAAGTTGTTACCGCAATGCGGTAGCGTAATTAACTGCAGGGGCTTGCGCATGCAGGGAAGAGCGTCCCCACAATCAAAAAACCCTCGAACGAGGGGGAATCTGACGAAGTCTGCTATATCGGCCGCATCCGTTTAAACCTTCGATACATGGTTCCATAAATCAACTTAGCATCTTCGGAGAGGTGGACGGATAGCACCAATTAGCATCTGCCCCGAATCTCAGGCAAGACAGTCCGTCTTGCGCGTCTTTCGGCGGGGAACATGTGCATCCATATGTTTGAATCTATACCTATTTTGCATACCACATCACATTATTCCATTTTATTGTTACATTGGTATCCCATACTTGTTTTTGTGTACCCATGCTTATTATGGTTTGATTATGAGCACCCACGTGATACTTGGGCACCCCCTGACATGACTTAATACACTACTGCTTGACACGACTTGATATTGTGCACTACTTGACATGTTTGGATCCATATACATTACCTGACTTGACCTAATGTACCATAGCTTGACTTGTTACCTGATCTTGTTACTAATACCAACAATCTTGACCTGTTGTCCCTACGGACATTTCCTGTTGTCTATTCAGACAAACCTGTACCTGCTTGATCCTGTGTTGGCATTAGCTCCAGATTTATCAATACCTGACTTGAATACATAACTTGGGGGTATGGGGAAATCAATGATGAAACCTGACTTGTAACTCGACAGTTCGATACCTTTATTGATCAGTTTTACGGGCTAGGCCAGCCCCGGGATGATGATGCTGACATCATTCGTTGTTACTTTTTACTGCCTTACGGCACGTCTCGGATTCAGCCCGAGAGTCTTAGACTGTGGTTCCGGGCACGCACGGGATACTATTGAGTTACATCGATGATTCATCAAATTGATTTCAAAGACTTGAGAGTAGTTAACACAGTAGACCAGTTTAGATTACTCACTGCACATCACCTGTGCCTTACCCTTCACTGTCACTATTTATATTACTGTTATACCTGTTTTACCATTCATACTCATACCTGCATGTCTTGCTACCCCTGTTTATATTATTGCTTGATATTATGATGTACCGACATCTGGGTTTTGCATGGCTCATATTCTCTACCTTTGCTGCAGGCCGAGCAGGATTTTTTCAGTGAGCAGACCGAGCAATGAGGACTTGTTAATAGTTAGTTTATTTTTCTTTCAGTATTTTCATTCCTGATGTGAGCCCGCATTATAGGACGTACATTCCAGTTTATTCCTGTATTGGATCTTTTTGCTTCCGCATTATTTTATTCTTGACTCGTTTATTATGGCTTATGGACATGTGTTAGATAGTTTAGTATTGTTCTTGATATCTCTACAGCCGTAATGTGACTGTGGATGGATATTTCCTATCCACAGGTAGCATGGTTGGCTCTGTCACGTGCCTATCTTAGAGTACTCTGGGAAGTGGGGCGTGACATAAATATGCGTGTATATCTATAATATTACATTCAAAATGAATATGCGTGCAATATACCTGGAGGTGTGGCAAAGTCCACACGGAAGGATTCATCCGAAGGGGTCTCCGATCGGGGTGCAAGACCAGCCCTCTGAAGCTCCCTACGCAACTCTCCGGGCGGTAGAACCGCTCTGCCTCTACCCCTGCCTCTGTTGCGGCTGGTGCTCCTGCCGTCCCTCGTTGCTCCTGTCGTCGTCATCAAACCTTGATAAGAGTACAATCATTACATATGCATTCAATATATGTATAGATCGTAGAAATGTGAAGTAATAATATAACATTATCGATAACCTTTTTCGTTTCGTGAACACATTGGACATATCTACTTGGATTTCATCGTCGATATCATTTCTAACCCACGTAACTTCACGATCAGCTGAAGACAACCCGTCTTTTGAAACAGACGGTCGGAGCACTCTAAATCTTCTCTCTTCTTCATCTTCATCGCCGTCCTCCATATGATCGTCGAATTCTCGGACATCGTAAACATCACTGGGTTTCCAACGGCATACGACACTCCATACAGGATGCTTCAAGCACTGTGAGTAGTATACTTGGAACACTTGGTTCGGAAAGATAAATGGATCGTCCTGACCGTAAAATCGAAGTGTGTTCACACTAGTCAATCCATATTCATCTTTCCAAGTCTCGAGATTGTTTCTCCACTTATCCGTATCGGTTTGTGTATCATACCAAGTACATTGAAATATATAAAATGGTTCTGATTGTCCGGGATATTGGATGCCAAGTATGCAATTTAAGTATCCATAATAAATCACACCATCCGATCCTACCGTTGCAATCCCACTATTCTGAGTGGTTTGAGATGTTTCTATGTCCTTAACTTCAAATTTGTATCTAAGGACACCGAATCGTTTATAATATGCAACCTCCATACTAGGAAACTGAGCTAAATATCTTGAATCACTCTCTAATGATGCAGATAAGTTCGGATCGTGGATCTGACAAAACAAATTTTACGAAAAATACACAACGATATAAGTTTAGATTATAACTGGTAGCAATAACATGTTATTCGAACAACTTACATGATCTATAACCCAATCGTAAAAATTATCCTGATAATATTTTTCCAATCGTTCATCATTCCAATCAGGATGCCCCTCACGTACCTCATTAAAATGATTTCTGTTCTCAACAATAAATTATGACATTAATATTATATCATTTCATACACACACAAACACAAATATAACAATTAATCCAAAAAAACTTCATACGCTATTGAGGAGGATAAACCGATATATCTTGTTGATAAGTATAGCATCTACTTTTTATAATCAGTTTTACCATATGGCCCGTCCTTAATTCTCCGAGGCCGGTTAAGCTTCGTCTCAATGTTCTCGTCCAGATAGCGGGAACAAAATGTGGTTGTTTCATCTAGAAGATAATCTTGCATGATAGAACCCTCTGGTCGATTTCTATTGCGTATATACTTTTTTAGAGTGTAGAGGTACCTAAAGAAAAATATGTTAAATAAATAAATTCGGGCATATAGGACAACAATAATTTTACAAATTGCGTGAAACGAAAAATTCCACGCACCCTTCGATAGGATACATCCATCGATATTGTACCGGTCCGACTAGCTTAGCCTCGGTTGTAAGATGAACCGTCAGGTATATTACGATATCGAAGAATGATGGTGGGAAAATATGCTCAAGCTTTCAAAGTATCAATGAAATAGAATTTTCTAGATTCTCCAGCGTCACAACATCCAGAGTTTTAGCGCACAATTCTCTTAAAAAGCAACAAAGGTCATTGATTACTAGACCAACCGATTCGGGAAGGGAAGTCCTGAGGGCTAATGGGAGAAGGTGCTCCATAATAACATGGTTATCGTGACTTTTCAGCCTATCGATCTTGCCTTTCACAATTTTTTTCTTCTTGCTAAATGATCTTGAGAAACCGTGGGAACTTTCAAATCATGCAACACATGTAGGAACCTTTTCTTCTCCGGTTGTGACATATGATACACGCCATTGGGAAGTATAAACTTGCCTGGTTTACCTGCTATCGGTTTATGATGCAATTCACTTCTAATTTTCCAGTCCTGAAGATCCATCCGAGTACGGAGGTTGTCTTTCGATTTTCCTTCTTTACAAAGAAGCAAGTTGAGTACGTGCTCGGATACTCCCTTCTCTATGTGCATAACGTCCAGACAATGACACACTAAATTTGTTGACCAGTACGGAAGCTCATAGAAAATACTTAACTTGTTCCAGTAGGGTGGTTTGACCTGTTTTGCCGGATCTATCCCGAAGGTCACATTATTGTAACTATCCGACTGAGCAGTCATGTCATCTCCGGACAATGAGGCTGGAGGCCCAAAATGCTCCTGATGACCATCAAAGTGAGCAGTGTCTAACCTGAAGGGATGGTCTAGTGGCAGAAAACGCCGATGCCGCAATAACAAACTTTCCTGCTAAAATTCAAGAATTTCGAAGTTGTATATTGATGGAAATAAGGGCATTCTTTGTGACCATGTACGGACCAACCTGACAGCATTCCATACGCAGGAAAGTCATTAATTGTCCATATTAAAACCGCACGTCATGTGAAGGTTGTATCTGTGTGTATCGTAAGTCTCTACACCATCAATGAATAAAGATTTTAACTCATCGATCAGAGGTCAGAGATAGACGTCGACATTGTTTCACGGTGAGTTTGGTCCGTCAATAAGAAGAGGCATCATAAAGTAGGAATGATCCATAGCCAACCAAGGCGACAGATTATAAACTATCATTACAACGGGCCATGTGCTGTGGCTTCCAGCCATATGGTTGAATGGGCAGAATCTATCACTAGCGAGTCCGAACATGACATTGCGAGGATCACTACTGAATATTTCGTGCCTCCTATCGAAATCCTTTCATACCAGTGAATCTCTTGGATGACTCGTTTTTCCTGTAAGTCGACGTTAGACACCCCACATGATGCGGGGATGCGGAATAGGTAAAACAATCATTTTGTTTAAGTTAATATCGACTAACTTTACGGATCTTTGCTAAACCCTAACTAACAACTATATAGAAGTGATTAGTTACTATGATAGATGATTATACCTAAAGATTCAAATCCTTCTTGTTCTTGTAGTTCACTTCCTCGTCGGCCTCCTCGATGTGATAGAAGATCCACCCGAGATATGCTTCTCCAAGCTTTAACCTCTCACTTGAGGTAACTAGGTGGCTATGAGTGTTAATCAAAGTAATCTAGAGGATATAGAAGAGAATTAGAGATCTATTAGTCTTGCTAACCCTAGGATCTCAACACATGAGAGGATTATGATTAGGTCTTTGAAGAGAGAGAGCTTGAGGAGAGAGAATGTGTGAGTGAGAATGAAATGAATTATATCTCATTTGTGAATATATGAAGCATGATAATTATCTAAATGAATAATATATAATAATATCAACCATGCTTCATTAATTCACTTTGGGTGAATCATCTCATAAGTCATTAAGCAATAAATGCTTCATTAACTCATTTGGATGAATCACTCCATGAGTCACTAATCCATTTAATGCAAATTCCACCTAAGCTCTCCACCTCATCTTTCTTCTAGAAGCTTCTCGACTAATTACGAGAATGCCCCTCCCATCCGTGAAAACACGGAAATACCGAGACTGTATAAATCCAATAATCCAATACTAGAATCTGGCTTAAACTAAAGCCTGCTAGTAAAAACTGTCCGAACATCGTACATGCATAAATACACATATGTGTCCGAACCCTGTCGTAAAACCATACGACCTCTATATCGTTTCGCCTGAAGCAGGGAAACTCTCTGTATGGGACTCTAAAGACTCGGCACTACGCTGGCAGTGGGTTTAACCACAGGCCGCAAGCGGTACTAGCTGTACGTAACGGTCCCCAGGTAGATGTCGATAAGAAGGCCGATGAGGAAACCCATCCGAACTCCTACTGAGCCTGATGTGACAATCTCCGTACAGTCCGGTCTATTCGTCTAAGACTATAGCATATCGGGCCTAGGGGCGGCAAGCGTCAGTCCCCTAAAAGCGGTATAAGTCATGTCGGAGTGAAGCCTATTACACCTTGAGAAGCTACTGGAAATCCTACCAGTAAATCTCGTTTGCCCTAGCCAGGGACTTTGCGTAATGGCTCTCCAAATACAGCGCGATATCAACTCCCAATACCGGGAGAGACGAATCCTATCTAACCGCTACTGCCTCCAAGTGCTTCGGGACTGCACCCAACTGCTACCTGTTTGCACGACTCCTTTGAGCCGTGGTAGGATAGCAATCTAAGAACAGTGGGAACACACTCGAGATGAAGCAGCAGTGTCAAGTCTGCGGACTATGCTGTACTCATGTCACCTGGGAACTGTTAACTGACGACGGGTATAATACCAACCAACAGTTCCCTGCGAGTCCTGTCCGGTGTACCCGTAACCCAACGAGCACCTGTATACTATCTCCAGTACAACGTACTGATTGCTGTGGGACATACCATCTCCCCAACTGGGATGAGAAGCGTACACACTAGTCTACTCCGGAGTATCGATGCACTGTCTCGATAATCCTACGATTAGGGACCTGAAAAAGGATGTGCTTGTAGACTACCCAGCCCCTACTAGTGTGACTGCCATCACAACGCTGGTAGTCAAGCAAGATCCTAAGGGCTCTATCAATATGTATTCTCGATATGCTAACATATACACAAATTAAGATAGATATAAACCAAGTAGCATACTACTATGTTGAGCAAGACTGTTAATATAACTATGAATATCTCAAGCTTCCATTAAGTAATATACAAACTAGTATGATACAATAATGGCCCCTAGGGCATATACACTAACAATCTCCTACTTGCACTAGGGCCATGTACTGGCATATCGAAGACCTATCATCTCGATTAGCCTCTCGAACTGTATCTGAGGTAAGGCCTTTGTGAATGGATCTGCAGTATTCTCCTCTGTAGCAACTCTCCGGACCTCGATCTCCTGGCGATCTATGATCTCCCTGATCAGGTGATACCGCCTAAAGATGTGTCTGGACTTTTGATGGGACCTGGGTTCCTTTGCTAAAGATATAGCCCCGTTGTTATCACAATACAGAGGTATTGGATCAACAATGGATGGAACCACCTGAAGTTCTGTGAGGAACTTCTTCATCCAGACTTCTTCTTTTGCGGCATCGCAAGCAGCGATATACTCCGCTTCCATCGTCGAGTTAGCAACGGTGTCCTGCTTGGAACTCTTCTAGCACATCGCCCCTCCATTGAGGGTAAAGACATAACCTGACATGGACTTGGAGTCATCCTTGTCACTCTGGAAGGTGGAGTCAGCAAAAGCCTCGATCTTGAGGTCTTTTCCACCGTAAGCCAAGAACATATCCTTAGTCCTTCTCAGGTACTTGAGAATGTTCTTTACTGCTATCCAGTGCTTCTCCTCTGGGTCTGATTGATACCGGCTTACTACGCTCAGTGCGTAAGCTACATCTGGTCTGGTGCACAACATCGCATACATTATAGAGCCTACCGCAGAAGCGTAAGGTATATCCGACATGCGATCCCTTTACAAATCAGTCTTGGGAGACATCTCTTTGGAGAGGGTGATTCCCTGACAAGCCGGTAAATTATTGCGCTTAGAATCTTCCATACTGAATCTTTTCAGTATAATGTTGATATACCTGGACTGCGAAAGTCCCAACATCCTTTTAGATCTATCACGATAGATCTGGATCCCCAGTATGTAAGAGGCATCACCCAGGTCTTTCATGGAGAACCTGTGTGACAAGAATCCTTTGACAGATTGTAGCGTAGGAATGTCATTTCCTATCAAGAGAATATCATCCACGTACAAGACGAGGAATATGACAGTTCGTGCTACAATTTTACTATATATACATGGTTCATCTGGATTTTTGATAAAGTCATATTCTTTGACTGTTTCATCAAAACAGATGTTCCAACTCCGTGATGCCTGCTTTAGTCCATAAATGGACTTAAGAAACTTGCACACTTTCCCGCTGCTCCCACTCTGATTGAAACCTTCTGCCTGATCCATATAGACGCACTCTTCTAAATTACCATTTAGAAAAGCCGTCTTTACGTCCATCTGCCAGATCTCATAATCATGGAAGGCGGCAATGGCAAGAAGGATCCGAATGGATTTGAGCATAGCCACTAGAGAAAAAGTTTCATCATAGTCCAAACCAGGTCTTTGACGAAAACCCTTTGCAACAAGTCTAGCCTTATAGGTTTCCACCTGTCAATCTACACCAATCTTTTTCTTGAAGATCCACTTGCATCCTATGGGTTTTACCCCATCTGGAGCAAAGTCCAAAGTCCATATTTTGTTGGTGTACATGGACTCCATCTCGGTCCGCATTGCATCCAGCCATCTTACTGAGTCGCCGCTCTGGATGGCCTGCTGGAAGCTAGTAGGTTCATCATTATTAATGACGCAATCCTCTCTATCCACATCTATGAGAAAACCTTAGTATCTCTCAGGCGGATGAGACGGCCTACTACTCCTGCGGAGGGGTGCGGGAATGTCCTGTTCTTCTTGAACTTCTGGTTCTACCAAACTTTCAGTAGTAGTTTGTGGTTCTGGAATTTCTTCCAGTTCTATTTCGCTCCCACTTGTTTCCTTTTCTAAAAACCGCTGTTCTAGAAAATGGGTATTACGAGAAACAAAAACCTTTTGTTCCTCTGCGTAATAGAAAAAATACCCCTTAGAGTTCTTTGGATATCCCACAAACTTACACTGTACCGATCGTGCCTCGAGTTTGTCCGCATGCTGCTTTTTAACAAAAGCTGGACATCCCCATATCTTCAGATACTGAAGATAGGGTTTCTTCCCACTCCACATCTGATATGGTGTGGTAGGCACAGTCTTGGTAGGAACCCTGTTCAAAAGATATGCAGCTGATTCTAGCGCATAACCCCAGAAAGATCGCGGTAACTCAGCATTACTCATCATGGAACGTACCATATCCAATAGGGTTCGGTTCCATCTTTCCGATACACCGTTATGCTGTGGAGTGCATGGAGGAGTAAGCTGAGAGAGAATTCCTTTCTCTTTTAGGTAACCCAGGAACTCGGCACTTAAATATTCACCACTTCGATCAGATCTCAGTGTCTTAATACTTTTGCCGGTTTGGTTTTCTACTTCATTCTTATATTCTTGGAATTTCTCAAAGGCCTCGGATTTATGTTTCATTAAGAAAATGAATCCATACCTAGAGCAATCATCCGTAAAAGTAATGAAATATGAAAAACCGCCTCTTGCATGTGTAGACATTGGACCACATACATCGCTGTGTATGAGTCCTAAGAGCTCGCTCGCTCTTACTCCATATCCAGTGAATGGATTCTTTGTCATCTTTCCTTTGAGACATGATTGACAAGTGGCATAAGATTGATATTCAAACGGATCCAAATATCCTTCTCTATGTAACTTAGTTAACCTTGTCTTATTGATGTGCCCTAGTCTACAATGCCATAAGAAAGCCTGATTTATATCTAGAGACTTTCTTTTTAGTGTGTTCTGGACATTGAAAATCTGTAATTGGTTTAACACGTATATACCGTTATCTAGTGTACCGGACCCAATCAAACCATGATTAAGGTGGATGTTAACAACATCGCTTACAAACGTGAAATCATAACCTTCTTCTGATAACAACGATACTGATATGATATTACACGTTAAACTGGGTACACAAAAATAGTTGTGCAAAACCAAAATATGTCCACTCGTCAATCCAAGGTGATAATCCCCTACGGACACAGCACTCACGCTAGCTCCGTTAGCAACCTGGAGGGTCATATCACCAACCTTCAGCACTCTACGGTTTCTCAGTGCCTACAATGAATTGCATATATGAGATCCTGATCCGGTATCCAATACCCAGGAAGTAGAGTTGATTGACAGACAATTTTCAATTACAAACACACCTGAAGCCGAAACCACAGCTTGCTTCGGGTCCTGGCTCTTGGAAGCTTTGCAATCTTTCTTCCAATGGCCTTTCCTACGACAGTGGAAGTACTCGTCCTTTGCCACTATTGGCACCGCAATCTTTGCCTTTCCCTTAACTCCCACCTTACTAACACCACCACTTGGTTTAGTAGTGGCCTTGTTCTTCCTTCCTTTGGCCCTTGCCTTGGACCTGGAAGAGAAACCACCACGAACAAACATAGTGGGTGTTTTCCTTGCTTTCTGCAAGGTGCCCTCTACACTCCTCAACATGTTAAGGAGTTCTGGAAGTTCAACTTCTTTTCCTTGAATATTGAAATTCAGAATAAACTGGACATAGGTGGAAGGAAGGGACTGAAGAACCAAGTCTGTACATAGCTCGTTCTCTAATGTCATCCCGAGGTCCGCGAGCTCTTCTATATAGCCAATCATCTTAAGGACATGTTCTCCTACAGATGATCCGACGGCCAGCCTCGACTGAAACAAGTTTTTTGAGGTCTCGTATCTAGCTATACGAGATTGCTCTTCATACAAATCCTTGGTGTAGAGAAATATGGATTCTAGATCTATATTCTCGTGCCTTCTCTGATGTTCATTATTCATAGAGGCAAGCACGATGCATTTGGCTTTCGCACAATCTATCTCCCAAGTCTTGCGGATTTCCTTATCCGCGATACTGGATTCTGGACCAGGGACAGCAGGTGCCTTAGTGGTAAGGACATACCCCAATTTGTCATAAGTAATTGCCATCTTAACATTCAGTAACCAATCTTTATAGTTTGGCCTTGTCAAAATATTTTTATCTAATAGTAAATTAAGGCTTGTCATGTTCTTGGTCGCTGCAATGAGAGAGAGAGGGAACACTTTAGCATGATGCTCTTGCAAGTTTAGAGTGGTTTTTAGTTTATCTAAACAGGATGGCTCCCACTGTTTCTCAAATCCCTCCTCAAACCAAAAATGAAGAACTAGTCAGGACTATTCTCACCGTACAATTCTTGCTTAACCGTTCAGCTAGGCCGGTGTCAGTACTTCGAAAGAGGTTTTACGACGATTTCGCGAAATTCCGTAATTAAATAACCTCTTTTCTCTGGAGGCGTAGCCCCGCTGACACCTTTCTCGACACTTACTTGGTTTATAGCATTGATCGTTAAGTGACGAATCTCCCGATGAGTAGCGGATACTCACAGTAGGATCGGGATCCAAATATCATCATGTGATAAAGCTGAAGGAATCCTACCAAAATTACCACACTCCAAATGGTATGCAACTATTAGAAAATTTTAGTTTCTTTAGAAATTCCCGATATCAATTTCTGCCCCATGCTCTTATGACCTTGGCGTTGGTCAAAATGTCATAAGTCACATGTCAAGTTCTACCTATCATTATCTTGTTAATTTGAACCCATCCGTACATACCCCTGACGTTGGCCAAATGATAGTACGACTGTCCCAAACCAACTCATCTATCTATGCAACAAATGAATACCCAGCAACTACCAAACACTATGCCTTGGCGTTGGTCAAAATACATAGCTTGAATACTACTGAATACCCAAATGAAATGACGGAGGGCTACGAATGGTTTTGGCAAAACTGTGAACGTAGTGAACTTGATATGATCGAAGGAACCTGATAGCTTTTAAAAGGAGTGGCTTAAGCTCCGCAATTAAAAATATCTTCTGTTTTAAAATAACCGAGTGGTTTCTTTTAAACTATTCCAACGATTCAACTTTAGTTTATTTTCTTTGCATTAATATAATGCGTCCCATCAATTAACCTATCATTGCAGAAAACAACGAAAATACAACGTCCTCTTATGCCATCCGCATTCGCTACTGGGCCCCGTCATTCACCCGTTAGGTTACTTAACTAACGACAGAGCGGAGGCTGGGCTAGCGCGGGTGTAAAACATAAATGACGCCTAATAGATATTGTATATTCGTCAGACACAATAATAGTCATTCCAGATCACAGATGAACATATTGGATTTTCTACGAATCCGCATTCCTTTTGAGCCTGCAAAGAAAGACGGATTACACAGTCGCGATGAATAGCCAAAACCCCACCCTAGACCCCTACGGGTATAGCAAACTATCCGTCAAGTACCCGAAGTGAAGTGGTCTCCCTCAACAACATGAGTAGGCCACTAAACACTTCAAAGTACCCGGTAGTTTGTGCACCCCTCCTTGGATCTATCCTAGGAGCAGAAAACAGTAAATGAAATAACACAACGGTGGCTACAACCTCAACCCGGATGTGCCCCGCAAAAGAATATTACAACAAATTACAATTTACATTTTAATGAGAGAAACACTCGTCTCACATCCCCGGCTATCCATTCTTGACAATCCAACAAGTCCACAATCACAAACCAGTAAAAACCATTACAGAAATGTGCAACCCCCTGCTAACCGACATACTAGCAGTTAGGGGAGGTTTACGAACACATTAAACACAACACAGATATAATCAAGTTAGCCAAATATCTTAGAATTTCGATCAAGCAAACACAAATGATTCTACTCCAAACAATTCTCTGTGCACCTGAAACCTGAGCAGAAACAAAACATCCCAGAAAATACAACATTAACACAGAAGAATAACTGAGCAAATTTGGGTTGACTCGGAGTCGACTCGGCCGCGGATCCGCGGAGGATCGCTTGGATCGGCGGCGGTTCCGCTGGGCTATGGTCGAGTCATAGTCCCAAATTTCTTCACAATTCTTAAAATTCCCTGCTTGTATTTTTAAGGGTCCCTGAAAAATTTTTAGACCCCGTTTTAAAATCGGCAGAAAATTGGTGAAAATGATGTTTTTTCAGGTTCGTTTTGCGATCGAATTTCTAACGAGTTTGCTAACAAATTAGTTATGGTTTAGCGAGGCTCTGATACCACTGTAAGTCGACGTTAGACACCCCACATGATGCGGGGAGGCGGAATAGGTAAAAAATCATTTTGTTTAAGTTAACATCGACTAAGTTTACGGATCTTTGCTAAACCCTAACTAACAACTATATAGAAGTGATTAGCTACTATGATAGATGATTATACCTAAACATTCAAGTCCTTCTTGTTCTTGTAGTTCACCTCCTCTTCGGCCTTCTCGATGTGATAGAAGATCTACCCGAGAGATCCTTCTCCAAGCTTTAACCTCTCACTTGAGGTAACTAGGTGGCTATGAGTGCTAATCAAAGTAACCTAGAGGATATAGAAGAGGATTAGGGATCTATTAGTCTTGCTAACCCTATGATCTCAACACATGAGAGGATTATGGTTAGGTCTTTGAAGAGAGAGAGCTTGAGGAGAGAGAATGTGTGAGTGAGAATGAAATGAATTATATCTCATTTGTGAATATATGAAGCATGATAATTATCTAAATGAATAACATATAATAATATCAACCATGCTTCATTAATTCACTTTGGGTGAATCATCTCATGAGTCATTAAGCAA
This sequence comes from Agapanthus africanus, assembly GCA_030015575.1. Taxonomy (NCBI): domain Eukaryota; kingdom Viridiplantae; phylum Streptophyta; class Magnoliopsida; order Asparagales; family Amaryllidaceae; genus Agapanthus; species Agapanthus africanus. The sequence continues at coordinate 15,775,308 of JASDDO010000026.1, read as the reverse complement.
TAAATGCTTCATTAACTCATTTGGATGAATCACTCCATGAGTCACTAATCCATTTAATGCAAATTCCACCTAAGCTCTCCACCTCATCTTTCTTCTAGAAGCTTCTCGACTAATTACGAGAATGCCCTTCCCATCCGTGAAAACACGGAAATACCGAGACTGTATAAATCCAATAATCCAATACTAGAATCTGGTTTAAACTAAAGCCTGCTAGTAAAAGCTGTCCGAACATCGTATGTGTATAAATACACGTATGTGTCCGAACCCTGTCGTAAAACCATACGACCTCTATATCATTTCTCCTGAAGCAGGGAAACTCTCTGTGTGGGACTCTAAAGACTCGACACTACGCTGGCAGTGGGTTTAACCACAGGCCGCAAGCGGTACTAGCTGTACGTAACGGTCCCCAGGTAGATGTCGATAAGAAGGCCGATGAGGAAACCCATCCGAACTCCTACTGAGCCTGATGTGACAATCTCCGTACAGTCCGGTCTGTTCGTCTAGGACTATCGCATATCGGGTCTAGGGGGCGGCAAGCGTCAGTCCCCTAAAAGCGGTATAAGTCGTGTCGGAGTGAAGCCCATTACAACTTGAGAAGCTACTGGAAATCCTACCAGTAAATCTCGTTTGCCCTGGTCAGGGACTTTGCGTAATGGCTCTCCAAACACAGCGCGATATCAACTCCCAATACCGGGAGAGACGAATCCTATCTAACCGTCACTGCCTCCAAGTGCTTCGGGACTGCACCCAACCGCTACCTGTTTGCACGACTCCTTTGAGCCGTGGTAGGGTAGCAATCTAAGAACAGTGGGAACACACTCGAGACGAAGCAGCAGTGTCAAGTCTGCGGACTATGCTGTACTCATGTCACCTGGGAACTGTTAACTGACGATGGGTATAATACCAACCAACAGTTCCCTGCGAGTCCTGTCCGGTGTACCCGTAATCCAACGAGCACCTGTATACTATCTCCAGTACAACGTACTGATGGCTGTGGGACATACCATCTCCCCAACTGGGATGAGAAGCGTACACATTAGTTTACTCCGGAGTATCGATGTCCTGTCTCGATAATCCTACGACTAGGGACCTGAAAAAGGATGTGCTTGTAGACTACCCAGCCCCTACTAGTGTGACTGCCATCACAATACTGGTAGTCAAACAAGATCTTAAGGGCTCTATCAATATGTATTCTCGATATGCTAACATATACACATATTAAGATATATATAAACCAAGTAGCATACTACTATATTGAGCGAGACTGTTAATATAACTGTAAATATCCCAAACTTCCATTAAGTAATATACAAACTAGTATGATACAATAATGGCCCCTAGGGCATATACACTAACATTTCCATCTTCACTTGGAGGAGTACGGTGATGCCAAATCATTGTCTCGGCTGTTTTCTTGCACCTGAATAGCCAGTGCAGCCTCTGTGTTATGGAAAAATATCGTGTTATCTTGACAGGTATATCGGGCTTCTTATCAGAATTTTTCGGTTTATATCTGGCCTCTCCGCATGTTTGACACTTTTTCAAATCTGAATTCTCTTTCCGGTACAACACGCAATTTTGGATACATGCTTGAATCTTCTCACACTTCAGACTCAAATCAGACATCATTTTCTAGGCTCCGTACCAGCTGTCGGGCATGCTATTTTCCGGGGGCATAGAATTTTTCAAGAACTTCAGAAGCTTCGTGAATGACTTGTTGCTCTATCTATTTAGGCACTTAATCTAGAAAAGTTGGACGAACCATGATAGGGTGAAATACTTTGCATTCTCATAAATTAGTCTTCTAACATCATTTATGAATTTTTCATACTTATCCGCACGCGGTCCTTAACCAGAAGGAATGTTATCTTCGGTACGAATACTATCACTTAGGGCAGCCTCTACCATATCCTCCATTTCTTCTCCTGAAAAGAAGTTACCGTCTTCTTCTTCTGCCGCATTACCATCTTCTCCTTCTTCTTATGCCTCATTACTGTCTTCTTCTTCTCCTTTCCCGTGATATAACCAAGTTGTATAAAGTCTAGTAAAACCATATTTAACGATATGAAGCTCTACGAATTCTACCTTCTGCCAGTACTTATTCCCACATCTATCGCACGGACAGAGAATCTTCTCTAACACGATCTTATTATGTGCGCATGCAAATTCAATGAAAGCAGCAACTCCTGTGACAAACTTAGGTTGCATACGTTGTTGCCAATCCACGTATATCCAGTCCTTAACTCTGATGTACTCATGGGCCATGTTAGACTGTATAACATATAAATTGTAGGTTATGATGACTATATTGAGAAATCTAAGAACGCGAAGGTTACTGATAAAGAAGAAAATCCGTAGATGTAAGTTTGTCGTTGAAAAGAATAAATTATTGATAAATAAAGTTAGATTTGAAGATACCCAAGTATGAGTTGTATTATGTGTATGTGTGTTTCAATTTATGATTTCGCTTAAGTTTAGAGTTGTTAGTGTGTATGTGCTTTGTGTGTGCGTTTGTTGTGTATTCGTGTTGTATGTGTGTGTTTTGACTGTCGGGGGTAAGGCTTCTATCCAATTAAGAATGTATATAGCAGACACCCATTCGCTTGTGCTTTCATCCGTTTCGAGTAAATTTCGGCAGTACCTCCCCGCTATTCTTCGAGTACACTGTAATAGAATAGATAATCACTTCAACGCTGTGAAATAACGTTGAAATGAACATCTAATCTATCTTTGTACACGGAGAACCAGCAGAAAAGTACCGACGAAATAACTCAAAACGAATGAAAGCACAAGTGAATGCAGGTGTTTGCTTTATATATTTCTAACTTGTCCACACTGGACAAATCTATCGGTTATTATACGATTGAATCTTTTCGTCACAAAGACTACACGACGGTTGTTAGTACCAAACTATACCGTCCGATATTTAACAACATTCGTATAGTTCTATGTCACGACGAATATCAAACGTATGTTAACCGATAGACGGGGACTAAGTCGCACTTTGATTTTCACATATGAGTATCGATGAGAATATGAAAGTTTCATATTATCATCGAGTATCATATATTGGTTTTAACTTGAACATTTAACTTGAATAGGTTTTACGTTTACGTTTCGTTATTAAGGGTTCGAATTTTTTAGTTTAGGGTAAATTTTTCTTGCGTTTACGGTAAAGTTGTATGTTTACGTTATCATCGAGTATCCTATTGAATGAACTAGTGTACCCTAAACCCTAAGTAACCCTAATTATCACCCTAACTCAAATTATCTCTAATTAACCTAATTAATCCAAATTAACCTAATTAACCCAAATTATAACCCTAACACTAACTCAAATTATCCCTAATTAACCCAAAATTAACCCAATTAACATAAGCCTAACCCTAATCAATACACCAATACAAATACACTCTATTTTACCTAATTAACCCTAACCCAAAGCCTAACCCAAATTAACCCAACCTAATCATCACCCAAACCCCAACCCTAATTAACACAAACTAATCCTAACCATAACCCTACATAATTCACCATAACCCTAAACCGAACCCTAACCCTACCTAATTAACCCTAACCCTAATCCTAATTAACCCCCCCAATTAACACTGAAATAGCTATAACCCTAACCATAACCCTAAAATGAAGATTAACACAAAAAAGCATAATTATAAGGGGAAAATGGAAATTAACTCACTTCAGAGTAGTTTTGCCGGAGGGAGACTGTGGTGCAGCCAACGACGACAAGACACAGTCGACAATGAGCTCGCGGGAGAAGTACTGAGCTCGACGAGACACAGTCGACGACGACTGTGGTGCGGCCAATGACGACGATGAAGTCGACGATGGGTGTACCGACGACGAGGTGTGGTGGAGAGGAGGCGTGCACGGGAATCAATCGCGGGAGAGAGAGGGAAATTTTGGGCACGACGGTGGGGAATTACCGAGCTTTATTTTTTTATAAATAACACATCGTTGCCCCTACGGATTAATCCGTATGGATTTCTTTTGCGGCTCCGTAGGGCCAAATAAAAGATTACATTTTAATATTTTTTAATTAATACGTAAGGCGCCGTAAAGTCAATCTTATGGACCTACAGATTAATCCGTATGGGCAATAAAAAGTTGCCTCTACGGATTACTATAGCCGTAAGAGCAACCCCTTATTGTAGTAGTGCGTGGGATGTGTACAACTTAATCATATGTGCTTTCGTGGTACTAGATTTTTCAAACTTTGTTTTCTTCTCAAATTAATTCTTCCTTGAGATTAATATCCACCACCAACTTAGCAACAACAACAACAAAGCCTTTTATATATCCCAGCATATATCTCAAGCATGTATGTGAGATAGGCTATATAAACCAACATGATAATCACACCAAGTCGAGCACATGAATCCTTTTCCTCCACTCATTGCTATCGAACAATATACTTTCATTAAGACATTTGGTATCCATATCTTTTTGTATCGCCTCTATCCATGTTTTCCTCGGTTTCCCTTTCGTTCTTTTGACTTAGCCTAAATCGAGAAAATTCATTTGTCGAACCGGTGCTTACGTAAGTCTGCGTCGCACATGACCAAAACGTCTTAGATGGTTTTCCCGCATCTTCCCCTCCATAGATGCTACACCAAGCTTTGCACTAATATTCTCATTTTCGCACCTTATCTTTTCTAGTGTTATCATACATCCAACGAAGCATGTGCATCTCCGCTACATGCATATTATGTGTATAATGTTTCTTAAGAATTCAGCATTTCGTACCATATAATAAGACAGGCTGAATAGCGCTTCGATAAAAGTTTCATTTCATTTTATGCATTTTAAAATGATTAATATCCAGATAAGTGTTTATTCCATACTTTTGAAATCTATCCATTTTAAATAATGTTGGAATAATCTTATACGCTGTTTGGGAATGGGGTTAAGTTTTCTAAACCGCGGTTTTATTAAGTTTCATAAAGTTGATTCTAAAATGCTAACTTTGTCTTGTTTGACAATCATTTTGGAATCGAGATAACTATCTCAGCCCAAAACTGAAAATAATTGTAGTTATCTCAACTCCAATATCACCAAAGTTTACAAAACTCCTTTTTTGAAGTTTGGGGCTTCCAAACCATAGTTTGCACTCTCTCTATCTCCACTTTAAAAATAAACCATAGTTATCTCAACTCCATATTCATACACCTTAAATGGGAAACAACAACAAAATATGGAATAATAGTTCCATCTCGAGAAAATAAAAGAATTAAGTGCATGAATATAGAATATATATGAAATCTCAACCATATTGAAAACCGTATGTATTTATAGAAGTCCAGCACGCCAAATATTAAATACAAATTCTAACGGATATGATTGTCCAAATCCATCCCTAATAATTATACATATGCTTTGTGATTGAAGATAATGAAATCGTAGGAACAATTAATCATAAAACCTTAATATGGAAGTGTCGAACATTTTGGAGAACAATATGTTAAGTTTTTGAGAGAAGTTATAATAAGACAAGACTAATATCGAATCAAAACCACCGGATCCAAATTCAGACGACAAAGATCTGGTCTCATCGAGTCAAACGTCTGTAGCTCCTCCAAGCACTGCTCCAGAGCGTAGCCAGATGTCTTGTCACTCTAAATCAGACATCTGACCACACTCTGCAAAAGTTGTAAAGTGCAGCCAGACATTTGCTCCTATATGGGTCAGATGTATGAACCTGCCATTTACAGAAATATATTAGAAAGATTTGATAGGAAATTCTTTAGAGATTTAGCTGCAACAATATATTTGGAAGAATTTTGTATATGATAGATCTGGTCGTAACAAAATAGGCATATATATAATACAACAAAAAAGGCTTATCATTCCTATTAATCTCTTCTGGCTTCCTCTCTCTTGTTGTTTCTTTAAAGACAATATTGAGTTTGTTTAGATTGTGATATTAAAAGAATATTATCCATGTTGAGATTAGGATTATATTGTAGTGATTGTTCGATAACTCAAGCCCTTAAAAAGGATTAGGTAGGATTGATGTTCTCAAAACACAACACCACACATCAAAAGATCCCTTGGCTCTCATCTCTTTCCGGTTCTACTTAGCATCACTGTGGATAATGGAGGTTTCTCCGCCGTGGAGTGTGGTAGCCTTCCGATCATCGAAGTGTAAAGGAGATCCAAGCGCACTAGCACGTGGCATGTGCACGGACACAGTCTGGGCTACGGTTTGTTATTTAGTTTCCGCTGCAATTGCATGATCTCATCTAAACAGATCTAGATGCTGATGTAATATAAATCATAAAACTCTTTATTTTGCTCCCACATATATCAAAACCTTCACAACTTCATACATCGTCTATTGGATTAAGATTATCAATCCGTCTCCGTAGATTTGGGATAAATGAGGAAGATGAAGCTCTAGGGGCTGGAGCTCAAGATGTTAGAAAATTAAACTCTTTATATGACTCATATATCCTATTAATATATGATATAACATTTGAGTTAAAATTTGGTATGGTTATTCTCATATAAGCACATTTAGTTTTGAGTGGTTATCATGGAACCATCATATAACTCTCTTGATGGAAGGGGTTATAAAAGTGAGTCTCTTGTCCACACATAACATGCATTTTGTGGATTAAGTTTGTTTTCTATCCATCAAGAAAACTCTAAAGTAAATTAGGCAGGCAAGGAAGAACAATGTAATCGGTTTATTCTTATATATTCTTCGATTATGGCCTCAAGATATGTTTCTTTTGACTCATATATGGCATGCGTATGAGATTTTGAGTCGAGAGTTAATTATACCTTATGTTTCTTACACGAGAAACCTAGAAATCGCCATTATCGGCTCAACAAGAGCTCGCCTTGAAGTGCACTGGAAAAGTTTCTACGAATTAATGTCCCTCCGCCCTACACACAGTTAAACATGGTAGAAGTTATGTAAGAGAGAGAGAGAGTGAGTGTGTGTGAGAGAGATGACGTGGGCAAAGGCGTCACAAATCAAAAGAGCTGCGTGGTCCGTCAGAGAGCTAGAGTCATGAGTGACGAGTCGCTGACTTTTCAATTGTTGTGGGAGTTGATGATATTGTTGAAAAACTTTGTTTGTTATGGTCTTGAATCTTGATACAATTAATGTTGATATATTCCGTATAAATCGTAACACATTATTGGTACTTTTGCATTTCTTACGTTGACTAATGTTTACGGAGCCGTGCCTTGGGTGCCATGAATCTTCATTTTGGACCCCACTATTCTTGAAGCTTAAGCCACCCGATTATGAATTTGCAAAGCATATTTTTTGATTGGGGGCACGTTTATTGTAATTCAGGTAAGTTCCGTTTTATGATATTGAGATTAAAATTAATATATTAGATTGTTAGAATTATTAGTTATCAGTCAGTTATGTTATGAGATGTATAAATCACGATCATTTATCTCTTAATAAAACTGATCAAGTTCATGCGATTCTTATCATGATATCAGAGCAAATAGCTCGATAAAAAATTCATCTTCGTTTATTTTTTTAATTTATTATTCCAAAATAAATAAAGTTGTGTCAATAATATCTAAATCAGAAATGAGTTCTTTCAATTTGATTATAAGCAGTTATCTCCATCAATATCAAGTCCAAGCGGCTATTATTTTTTTATGACGTTTTCTAGTAGCATGATCTTTTTCTGTCCAATCAGCTATTCTTTTCTTATGATGGCTTCTAACAACATTATCTTTTTCTTTTAGCATTTCCAGCGAAAGAGGCTGCAGCTTATTCGATACATCTTGCAATCCGCGAAAGAGACCAAAGAATATTAGTCCGTCATGCATGCTCGATGTTGTAGATCTGTTGTTCTTCTCCGTCGTACTGCAATTTGCATATTTTGGTTCAACGTATTATTCAAACTCTCATTTAACCACGCTCAGTTTGAGCGAGACTCTTATATTATAAGATATTTGAATATAACTGTATTAGATATTGTGGTTATCATAAATCAGAGAAGTTCTGATTTATATTGTTGAGATTATAATTAATGTGTTAGATTATTAGGATTATTAGTTATTAGTTAGTTATGTTATGAGGTGTATAAATTGAGGTGATTTATCTCTTGATAAAAATGATAAAGTCCAAATGATACTTATCAATATTATGCATTAATCCTCCGTTTCACAATATTGGTCCTTTGGTTTTAAGAAATGTAAATTTCTCATTTTAACTGTTCATTGGTTTCATGACATTTGATCAAGAATGGAATTCATTGAGGGTTATTAAAGAAAATTTAGTATTAATTATGCATTGGTAATCTAATTTCTTCAGGATATTGTAAGAGGACTATTATTTTGATGGGAAAAAGGAGCAAAAAAAGGACTATATTGTGTGAGAAGGGAATACCATCTAACTATTTACTTCCTCCAAATCACAATGCAGGTCTTTATTTTGCATTTTTATATTATTCTCAAATTACTTATCTTCTTGGAGTATCAAGAATCTTCTTTATTCTATGCTTTTGAAACCAATGCATTTTAAATATTGTTTGGATAATCCTAAATGATAAACAACAAAAACGTTCGGAATAATAGTTCCACGTCTGAAAAACAAGGGAGGTACAAACATATATACATATATTGATTTTATTTTCTGTTTCGGTATTTTTAAGAATTACTATTTGTATTTGTGATTAATATAACACGGACAATATTGAGTTATAGTCATTGGTTGAGGAATTGCAATGTGAGATTAAAGGTTTTAACTTCAAGCCTAATTGGTGGCGATTGAATTATATATATATTTTTGGGCATCTAAATACTTTAACAAGAATTTAGCAATTTGTGTATAAAGTGCATGTTTAATAGTATTTATTGGCCATGATATAAGTATCTTTTTTATTTCAACTTTAAATATTATATTATTGAAAGGAAAAACAATAAATAAAACATGTACAAAACAATCTACTTATTGGTATATTAATTTAATTGCTTTATGAAGTAGACATCACTGAACCACTTATCATCAGCGTGTTTTCTAGTTTTAAAATTGCTTATAAAAACTTGTAAGTTCTTTCTATATGAAACCTTATAGTTGTATCGATATTGTAAAAGTAGAAAAAGATAAGTGCACTAATCTAAAATGGTATTAAAAACCATTTAGTAATATTTTCCCTATAAATATGATTTTTATGGAGAGAATATATTTTACCCGGCCCCCAAAATGGAATTTTCTTGCTCGGCCCTCTGTAGATGAGTGTAAGATATACATGAAATCTCAACCATATCGAAACCGCGCTCATTGGATTTATGAGTTTTCAAACCGTCACTATACTCAACTTTGGGATATCATTGTCCCTTTTCTTTTGTGATTGTAAAATAGAAATTCATTTTTCAGGTGGAATTAAGTTGAGATGGGCAAGAGAATCATATGAAATGATAATACAAACCATGCATATATAACGAACAAATTTGGGAATTGATGATTGATGATGCTCGATATCGGTGATCTCCCAGCTCAGGACACGTGGCAGATGACTTGTCACGGGGCTCACAAGAAAGGACCTACAGTGGCCGACCAGACCACTCTTGTGCCTGTCCTACGAGCAAGCGCTGGCTCACCTCCGAGCCCCCAGCACAATTGGCCTCCTCGGCCCCGCAGCTTGTCTCCGAGCTATCACAGGCGCGAGCCTCCTCGGCCCTCTCAGCTCGCCTCCGGGCTCGAGCAGAACCAAGATACCTCGGCTTTCTCGCTCCTCCGCGAGCTCTTCCGCCGAGGTCATCTTCCTCGGTCTCATCGGCCGACCAACAGCACCGCTTGCAGGCGTAACCGCCGTCCCGCGAATCTCGCCATGCGCGAGATCTCCGCCGGCCACATCCCACGTTCTACGCCACCATGACCCCCCATTAACGAGCATGTCTCGCCATTAATGAGAGGTCCCGCTCATCACGCGGACGTGATGTCGGGAGCGTAACGGCCGGCGTGATTCTCGCGCCTGCCTCGCCTGCTGCCACCGCTATATAAACCCCTCCTTCAGACGGTTCAAGTAAGCCATTTTGACTCCACTAAGCCGTTACTCTGCTCGAATCTCTAGTCTAACTTGACCGTCGGAGGGTCCTCGGTGGTACAACCATCCCGGGACTTCCTTGCAGGTAGCTAGGCAACCACAACCTCAAACCCATTGAGATCCACACGCTTCAGGAGCGACAGCCTCCAGATCCAATCTCAGCCACCCATCGCCGCCATCAACAGATCAACGGAAGGTAATATCTTGGCGCGATCTAGGTCACGTCAGCTGGCGCCGTTTGTGGGAACTTCCTTGTTTCCACAAAAACAAAAAGTTCACTTTCCGATCTCAACCCAATGGCGAGCGATCATCACGACGATCCGAGCACCAGCCGCCGCCTCCCCCTAAACGGAGGCGCGGAAGAACCCCCTCCGCCGAATGCCATCAACGCCCTCGCCGGCCGCATAGACCGACTCGCGTTTGTTGTGGAGGCGTTGATCTGCGTCCAAACGGCGGGGCAAGATCATCAAGTCGCCGCTCCCCCACATCGGGGCCAGGCCCCCTACGAGGGGAAGAGAAGACTCCGTCCACGTCGGCACTGCCGACCGCCGCCTCATCATTTCCGGCAACCGCGGTTTTCTTGGGCCGACGCACTCGGAAACTCGGTGGGCACCGCTAAGTTTAGCTCCAAGGTCTTACGCTAGAAAGTTTCGTCCCGGGTCTCGTCGCACCCCTGTCCCTCCCGAGACGGTGACGGTCAGCTCGCTTGTTTACAGGCATGACCGGCACCCCCTCTCTCGACGGGGTCGCGCACGCGAGACTCTTCACGGCAGCTCAAAAACAATCCCACCGGGGGGCGTAAGGAACCTCACCAAACGAAGTTTCGACGGACATCATCATTCAAACGAAGTTTCGACGGACAAGCATTGATAGTATGATTCGCTGATCCACAAACCAAACAAAGTCCCAACATCCTTCGACAATCTCTCCTTAGGTGCCCAGGTAGATGGCAAAAGTTACAAATCAGGCCCTTTCTCTAATCTGCAATGACGGGCTTCTTCATCGGCACTACGCCACGTCAGTTTACTGGAATACCTCTGCGTATAGGCGCTTGGTTCGGCGTAAACGCCGGCTTCTGTACCACAACTGCTTGCTGCTGTGTACCCTCTGTCTTCAATGATAAACTCTGCTGCTCCCTGGCTGCTTTAAGCACTTGCGAAAAAGTGGTCAAACCCAGAGATATAATGTGCCTCTGGATGTCCACGTCCAAACTGCGTATGAACCTCCTTGCCCTATCAACATCATTGGCAACCAAAGGTCCAGCGAAACGACTGAGCCGTGTCCACTCAGCCGCATACGCATCCACGGATGCGCCATTCTGCTTCAAGCCAATAAACTTTTCTTCCATTTCTTCCCGTGCAGTCTGCGGAAAGAACCTCTCCAAGAAACTCTACGAGAAAGTAGCCCAATTGATCGATTTGGGCAAACGGGTCTCTTCCATAAGCCACCACTCACGGGCATAGTCCACCAATTGGATGCGTACGACATCCACTCTCCTGTCCTCCGGAATCTGTGCCGCAACGAGCAAATTCTCTGTATCGACCAGTCACTGCTCTGCTGGCAACAACTCCTCCAAACCAGTGAAAGTGGACGGACCAAGTCTCCTGAAATCCGCCACGGTACCCACACGCTCTACTGGTTTGGCCGCAACATTGTCTACGGACTGCTGGACGGTCTGCAAACCTTCCTAAAAAGTCTCGGCTTGCCGCTGGTTCAGCTCGGTCTGCCGCTTCTGGTTCTCCAGCATCCCACGAATTACTCCAAGCAAAGCGGCGTCATCAACACGCCTATAGTATGATCGCAGATTCTTGTCTGCCATGATCCTGACACCAAGACACCGAAGAGTATTAGTATGATAAACAAGATTCAAAACTTGCGATGAATAATGACTATAAATCAAGGATATGAATCAAGACTAGAACTCCAAGTTACTTAAATAGAGTACCGCATTGTAACCATGCCGTGGTACATAGTTACAATCACATAACTCCACTCAAGTCGCACAAATCCTAGTATCAGAATCAAAGGAACAGGGAGAAACAATAGAGAACCAAAAGGTTTCAAGTCGAGATGCAAAGTTGTTTGCATATCATCAAGACAGGGTCAAGAGACAGATATGATTCAAGAATCACGATAACAATGTGGCAGGACATGTTCCTAATCACGAGTATTCTGATTCGTGTATTGGGTCCAATACCCAACTATAAAAGAATCAAACCCGATTAACCTAAATCATATGGCTCTGATACCAAAAAAACCCTATCACGCCCCGCTTCCCAGAGTGCGCTAAGATCGGCACGTGAAAGAGCCAACTATGCTACCTGTGGCTAGGAAATATCCCTCCACAGTCACATTACGGCTGTCTAGAGATATCAAGAATAGTAGAAATAAAATAAACTATCTAGTACATGTCCATGAGCCAGAATAAACGAGTCAAGAAATAATATGCGGAAGCAATAAATCCAAGTAACAATAACAATTTGGAAGGTACGTCCTAATACAGGCTCACATCAGGAAATGAAAAGTGCTGAAAGGAAACTAAACTAAAATACTAACAGGTCCTCACTGCCCGGTCTGCTGACTGAAATACTCCTGAACGGCCTGCGACACGGAAAGAGGATCTGGTCCATGCAAAACCCAGACGTCGGTGCGTCATAATATCAACAATAATACAATCAGGAGGTAACAAGACATGCAGGCATGAGTATGAACAGTAATAAGAGTATAACAGTATCACGAATAAGGAACAATGAAGGGTATAAGCACATGTGATGTACAGTGAGTAATCTGAACTAAACTACTGGGTTAATCACTCTCAAGTCTTTGAAATCAATTTAATGAATCGTCGATGTAACTCAATAGTATCCCGTGCGTGCCCGGGACCACGGTACAGATTCTCGGGCTGAAACCGAGACATGCCGCTAGGCACTAAACAGGAAACATGTACAGATGAATGATGTCAGCAGCATCATCCCAGGACTGGCCTAGCCCCTAAAACTGATCAGTATAAGCATCGAACTGTCGATTTACAAGTCAGGTTTCATCATCGATTTCCCCATACCCACAAGTTATGTGTTCAAGTCGGGTATTGATAAATCTGAAGCTAATGCCAACACAGGATCAAGAAGGAACAGGTTTGTCTATACAGACAACATGATATGTCCATCGGGACAACATATCAGGATTGTCGGCATTAGAAACAGGATCAGGTAACATGTCAAGTAGTGATATATCAGGTCATGTCAGGTAGTGTACATGTATCAAGTCATAGCAAGTAGTGGTGTATCAGGTCATGTCAGGTAGTGAACATGTATCAAGTGGATGCTCATAATACAATTGCAGCAAATACGGGTGCATAAATAAAAGCATGGATGCACAAATATTTATCAGGGGTTACATCATGACTATGTAGGATGCACATGATCAAGTATGGGGTACTAATGTAACAGTAAAATAAAATAATGTGACATGGTATGCGAATAGTTATAGAATTAATGGTATGGATGCACAAATATCGATTAGGGTTACATTTACAGTTCCAATACTATGTAGGATGCATATTATCAAGCGTGGGGTGTCAATATAACAATAATATGTAATAATGTGATATGTAGATGCAGCTATATGTATATTAAATGATATGGATGCAAACGGGTATCCGAAAACGGTAAAACTTTAGTATGGATGTATAATGTGATAAGCGGGTAACATTTTACTCATATGGATGCATAATAATATACCTAGCATGAAATAAGATGAACTAGCATGCGACTAGATATGTAAATAACGATACGGATGCATACGGATGTCCGAAAACAGTAAAATAGTAAAATTGTAATGTAGGATGCATAACTAAATAATATGTAATGTTATTATTCACATGGGTGCAATATATTATATTATAGCATGTAGCAAGATTAACTTGTCTTGATTGGATCTCACGACGGGGTGTACGGGACGTCCGACGTCGGGTAAACGTCGCAATGCACACACGGCGCACACGGGACTGAACCAAGCAATGCAGGAACGGACCACGCTGGATAGGGATGTCCACTGGGTCGCCTGGATTGGTAGCAACGAGCACGGCTCCGGCGGGTGATCACCGGAAAAGAAATGATAATTCAAGAAAAGAAAGAAGAAGAGAGAAGAAGAAGAAGAAGGAGGAGAAAGGAGGAGAGGTTGCTTCTGGGGTCAGGGGTCGACAAGAACAGAGGGGAGACGACGACGAGGCAACGTCAGCGATGGGGTCGCCGGCGATGAGCGGGAAAACAAGAAATAAGAAGAATAAAAGAGAAGGAGAAGTAGAAGAAGAAGATGAAGAGGAAGAAGGATGAAGAGGGAGAAGGGTCTGGGGTTTTAGGGACAGAGGAGAAGCGAGGGCGTGGAGGCGACGATGAGGTCGGAGCTACGGCGACGAGGGTTCAGGCGAGGGTTGCAGGCAATGGCTTTCGGGTGTGCAAGGTTCGTGAGCTCTTGGGTTGCAGGCTATGTGCAGGGTTCGAAGGAAGGAGAGAGAAGGGAGGTGAGGATGAGGCGACGACGACGTGGTTGCCGGCGGTGAGGCTGGGTGTGCAGGCGAGGGAAGGGTGCAGCGATGGGTATGGGTCGCGGGGATCTCACGGGGTGGTAGTGAGGTGAGGAAGTGGTCGTTGTGAGGACAACGAGGGTTTGGGTCGTCGGTGGTGAGGGGGTCGACGACGGCGAGGCAGGAGACGATGGGTGCAGGGTGCAGGGTGCCGGTGTGCTGGGTTTCAGGTGCAGGCTCGGGAGAGGGAGGTGAGGTTGAGGCGGTGGTCGAGGAGGAGAGGAGAAGGGTGTGAGGAGATCGTGGGTTGCCGATGGGGTGGTCGGCGACAGTGGCGAGTACGAGGGCGTGGGTTTTCTTGGGTCGGGGAAAGAGGGGGAGAAGCGGAGAAGAAGAAGGTGGAGGTGTGGAAGAGGTTGAGGAGGTGGAGGCGTTGGCGGCGATGGCGACGAGGGAGTTGACGGTGGTGAAGGGTGACGAAGAGGAGGTGGGAAAGGAAAAAGAAGTGGGGAGAGAGAAGGAGAAGAACGTGGGGAAGAAAGAGAGAGGCTGCGTGTGTTAAAGAAAAAATAAATGTATAGTATAAATATGTGTGGGGAAGAGAGGGAAACTGTGCGAGAGGAGAGAGAGAGAGAGAGAGTGCACGCGTAGAGAGAGAGGGAGGAGGAAAGAGAGAACTGTGAGAGTAGAGATAAATTTGTTTTTTAGTGGTTAGGATATTAATTTAAAAAAATATTTTACCGTTATTTAAAATTTTAAACTGTTATGATTATTTTAAGTATAATATTAATAAAATTTGATATTTTGGCAAATATAAACCTATTCCAAAATACGTCCAGGTCGGGTCTAAAAATTCAGTTTTAAAATACGAAAAATATATGTGTCGACCAAAACTAAAATTGGATATCCGGGTAACGAAAATGCATACCCCCAAGAACGGATACACGTACGTGCGCGTAGCATCCAAACAAGTCCGTTTCACTGAACGGGACGAGAACAAGATGTGCGGATGATACCACAGGGTCAGGGGTATCATGCAGGTCATGGAATATATTTTTTAACTATTTTATGTGACTTAAATGTTATATTAAAATGCAGATACCTAGTAAAATGCTAGTATGCAAATGAAAGTGCACGAGTCCACGTATCAAGTCAGGATAAATTATAAGCATGAATCAAGACTGGTTTTAAGCATGTGGGTCGGGTCGGAAGCAAATACAGATGTCAAATATACTATTCGCACCCAAAACACCAATAATCAGGAAATACTATAAATAAAGAAATAATTGACTAGAACTGGTATAAATGAACTAGGGTGTTACACTCTCGCTTGTCTCCGAGCCCTGATGTGCCGAGCTTTCTCGGCCTCCCCCGATCAACCGAGATTGCGGAGCCCTAGCGTCTCCGCAACGGCTCCGCGTATCTCGCCAAAGTGAGATAACCGCCGCCCCACGTCCTGCGTCCCACGCTGACACTTCCCCCACATTAATGAGCGTATCCCGTCATTAATGAAGGGATCCCTTTGTTCACGCACGCGTAACGTCAGGGACGTAACCGAAGGCGAAGATCTCGCGCCTGCTCGTTCCATGCGACCAGTATAAAACCCTTCTCTCAGACGACTCAGGGAAGTCAACTGGCACCCAATATGCCGCTACTCTGCTCAAATTTCTCGGCTAATTTAATCGTCGGAGGGTCCTACGGTGGTCACCCATTCCAGGACTTTTTTGCTGGTAGCTCGGCTTCCACCTCAAATTCAACCCATTGAGTTCCAAACACTAAATGAGACAATCTCTGAATCCAATCTTAACCGTCCAGCAACGCTCGCGACAGATCGACAGAGGACAGCATCTGAAGTAGATCAAGACCTCCATCAAGAATAAATAAAATTGGCTTTTGGAATTTAGGTGAATGCATACATGGAAACTGCCCCTGCGGGGAAACAGCCTCTAAAATGTCAATATGATGCCTAAAATAGGAATGTATGTTTTCATATTATATACAACATATACTTTTCTTTCTATTTCTAGCCTTCTTTGTTGACCGATAATGAAAAATATTGGTGAGCCACCAACTGACATATGGGACCCACATAAATAATTATGCTTCATAGGTGGCTCAATTCGAATATGCACTTTTTGATGGAATCTTATACCTGAACCTTCGGAATCATAAATTTCTTATATATACAGTAGATATTAGCTAACTCAATGATAAGACCATTATATACACTTACTAATTCCTAATTTAATCATTGTTAAACCCTGACGATTATGTTAGACCTTAACTTCAAAATTATTTCGAAAGCCTTTATAATTACGTTTATCTTTAAGTAAGCGAAATTAATAGGAAATTGTGAGATTGATGATGAAGATGAGAACCAAGTATGAATTACAAACTTGTAAATGTATGAAAAAATTTAATTTTTTTTATAAACAACAAGAAATGATTAAAAACCATTAGAATAGGAAAAAAATGTTTTCCTTCCTCTTTTTTTTTTATAGTATAGACAAAAAGAATTTATCGCTGTAACTTGATATGGTCATGTTTTGAACAAATATTAATGAAAATGTGCTTTATGTAACAATTGTAAAGATGTCAACGGTGTATGTGTGTGTGTCTATATATATATATATAATAATAATAATAATTAGAGGGGTATGTATAAACATTAAAAATGCAGGGGCTATATAATAAAAACCCTTAAATAGGATGAATTAGGGTAACTATTGGGCTAAGGCTCTTAGACAATCTATTGGGCTAAGGACCATAAATTGGGTCCAAGGCTTTTAAACTCTTGTGGTGATCAATCTTGTTATAAGATTCCAATATCCAAGCAAAAACCCACTTTTTTTCTCTCCATGAAAGTCCTCTAAATTCTTTCATATTTTTGCATGACTTGTAACATTAAAATTTGCTAGTATTTAGCACGTGCATTGCACGCTTGCATATTTTGGCATCATGGATACCGCTTTAAAAGCCTTTTATTCTGTAAAGAATTAGCTAAAATAATATAGGTTTTAAATGTTTTTCTTGGAACTCTTTATTTTTTAAAGATTTAATAATTTATCTATTTTAAATATTTTTAAAAATCTTTATTATCTTAACTAAAGTATTTAAGATGTTTCTCAAATTTAAACCAACAATGAACAAATCTCTTTATTTTCATTCCTTATTAATTTAATTATGTGCATAGCACATGTCCAAATATCTTTATTTTCATTCCTTATTAATTTAATTATGTACATAGCACATGTCGTAATAAGTTAACATATCATTGTTGCTTAGGCAACGGACAAATTAAAGTGTTGTTTTTTCACATGCTCCCCACACCCATTCTTTGGTATTATAATAGTAGATAGATATACTAGTATCTTGCACGTGTGATTCACGTTTGTATATTTTGACATCTCAAATATTTGAAAGGAATTTTAAAGAGTTAGTTGGATGGAACGTGGGAATGATGAGCATTACATAGATGATGATAATCTAAAATCTTTCACTCGTGAGGAGTTTGTTACGAGTGAATGGTAACATTAACTCCAAGCCTTTTTTATTTTAATTTTTATTTCGAGTATAATATAAATCGAAATTAACAATTTTTGATACATCAACATTGCTGACCTGGCTGAAAATTAGAGGGTTTCTTTTGCACGTAAATTTTACACCACTCCTTTGGCATTAATATCGTAGTATTTTGCACGTGCCAAATCTTAAGTGCGAAAATGACAGCTGCCAACTTCAGATTATGTGTTGGATAGTTGCGCTCATGAACCTTTAGTTGTCTTGATGCAAAAACCATAACTTTTCCATGCTGGTGTAGACCACATCCTAATCCTTTACCGGACGCATCACAATGCACAACGAATCCTCCAGATTGATTCGGTATTACAAGAATAGGAGTAGAGGTTAATCTCGACTTGAGTTCTACAAAAACTTTCTCATATGCTTCTGACCACACGAATGCTTCATCTTTACGTGTGAGTTTGCTCAGGGGTGCTGTAATCTTTGAGAAAACTTCAATGAATTGTCGGTAGTATCCTGCTAATCCCAAGAAACTTTTTATATCCATCACCGTCTTTGGTGTCGGCCATTCGCTGACAGCGGACACCTTAGCTGGATCTATTGAGATTCCTTCGCCTGAAACGATATGTTCGAGAAATCCGACTTGATCTAGCCAAAATTCACACTTGCTGTACTTGGCGTAGAGCTGTTGTTTTCGTAATGTCTCCAGGACAATCCGTAAGTGCTCGGCGTGTTCTTTCCAATTCTTTGAACACACCAGGATGTCGTCGATGAAGATGACAACAAACCTGTCTAAGTACTCTTGGAAAACTTAGTTCATCAGGTTCATAAAGATGGCAGGTGTATTGGTCACTCCAAATGGCATTACGAGATATTCATAATGACCATAACAAGTCCTAAACGCCGTCTTTGGAATGTCGGACTCTTTGACCTTCACCTGATGATAACCCGAAAGAAGATCTAGTTTTGAAAATACACAAGACCCACTAACTGATCGAACAGATCATCGATGCGTGGTAGTGGATACTTGTTCTTGATCGTCACTTTTTTCAGAGCTCGATAATCTACACACATCTTATAAGAACCTTCTTTCTTCTTCACAAGTAATACCGGAGATCCCCAGTTTGAAGTACTGGGATGAATCCAACCTTTCTTCAGGAGTTCGTCCAACTGAATGCGGATATCCTTCAATCCTTCTAGACTCAACCGGTACGGAGTTTTGATTACAGGTTGCGCACCAGGTTGTAAATTAATACTAAACTCAAGTTCTTGATCAGGAGGCAAACCTGATATGTCTTCAGGGAATACATCCTCGAACTCTCGATTTTTTCGGGCTTTTCTTCTTCTACCGGTAGAGAGAACACATCTGCATCCTTCGGTTTAGCACGGTATTTTCCTGGCTCCAAAGTTCTATCTCTACTTTTAAAATAGAAAACTGGGTGATCTGATATCTCAAATACTACTCTCCTTTGATAGCAGTCAGTAGTAGCATAGAATACTCCCAGCCAATCCATTCCCAACACAACATTGAAATTTGGGATGTCCAGTATCTTGAAATTTGCGTAGAATTATCATCCGCAAACTACAACTGGACACTGATCAAACCCCATAGTTTCTTTCAAGACTCCATTCCCGGAACCGACATTCCAGCTTGAAATGAGTGGCTTTACGGGAATCGCCTGCGTTCTCACGAATTGTTGCGGCATGAAGCAGTGTGACGCTCTAGTGTCGAAAAGTGTGAGTGCAGGAAGGGTGGCTACTAGTATGGTACCTAAGTTGTGTGAGATTAGGTTAGATATAGGAAAAAGTTATAGTGATACACAAGGATTAAAAAATTGAAAGAATTGGGAGTTACCAGTGATGACTTGTTCTGTGGCTTTGGCCTCCTCGATCGTCATTGTAAAAACCTGACGTCGTGGTACATTCCTCCTTACTGGAGGCACATTCCTCTGTCCTTGGGGCACATTTCTCTGCCCTTGAGGCATGTTTATTTATGCCTGGTGGAATTAACATTGAGACTATGCAGGAGGTCCATGTGGAGCTGGTGCAGGGAGAGCTAAACGAGGTGCAGGAGCCAGAATGGCTGGCCGCTGTAGGGCTGTGATTGCGGGTCAGAGTGCTGGAGATGTGTTGAAACGATATGGACATGCTCCTATGGCATGAGTGGATGCGGCACAAACCAAACACATACCATTTGCACGCCTGGAGTCCTTAGCCAGATGTCCCGTCCTCTTGCAGTAGAAACAAAAGTCTGGACTGGACCGGATCCTCCCGGTCTCCTGGGTGCAAAGGTTGGCCTAGAAGAGACTCCTCCTGTCATCTGTGCAGTAGGACGTTTGATTCCAGCTGTTTGGAGCTTACCTTTCTTCTTCACCACAGCTTCATAACGGCGAGCTGCCTTAAAGGCGAGTTCATGAGTCGGATAATCGCCTGTGGCTAACGCCGCCTGAATCTCCGGGTCTAAGCCCTGTTGAAATCGTCTAGCCCGAATCTCATCAGTCGGGATCAAATGTGCCGCGGACCTGATAAGATGTTGATGTCAGGATAGTGATGTATTTTAACAGAACATTATTTGATACGAATTCTTTACCTGCTGCGCATGATGAATTCGGTATCATATTCATCCACCGATTTTACCTACATGGAGCCTTGTTGCAGGTGGATGAACTGTTGTTCCATCTCGAAACGGGCAGTCTTCGGGAAAAACTTCGCATCGAATAGATCGCGAAACGTCTTCCACTCAATAGGTTGGGTAAGACGACTTTCCCCAGCCTTCCACCAGACTCTGGCATTGTCTGTCAGTTGCAGCTTAGCAACCCTCACCCAGGCAATATCTAGCACTTGAGCTGCTGTCAGATCATCTTCGATCTATTGAGCCCATTCTTCCACCTCAAGTGGGCTCTCTTTTCCCGAGAAGTGTTTTGGGTGTAGTGCCCGAAATTGCTTGACTCCGGGCGCCTCAGCTTCGGGGCGGTACATAAGGATGACATTCTGCTGCTGCTGACCCTCCAACAGGCTCTTGATAGCCTCAAGTAGTACCGTTTTCCTATTGATAGCAGCTGCAATAGTAGGTGGTGGTGGTAGAGTAGGCGGTAGGGTATTGCCGTTGACATTCGTGCTGGTGTTGTTCAGAGAATCCATTAGCTTGATAGAAAAAGGAATGGTTAGGATAGATTCAAGAAATTTGAAATGTAAGGAATGTATAGTTACTGGTTCTTATAATTCTTGTGATATATTGCTTAAGATTTCATGCAGAACTGACCTGCATTGGCCGCCAACAAATCCTATCATGTCCCGCTTCCCAGTAGACAAAAACGGTGACGTGGCAGGCCGCAACGTATTTACTAAGAAATAAATATGTTAAGCGTAATTAAACAATATATAAAAATGTACAAGAATGAAAAGAGTAATAAAATAAATAACAACTTTATTTACATTCAACTTTACATATAACTGTTTGAAATAAAAAAATACAATGATATAAAACAATTGTCTAAACAATGGCATACAGAAAATAAGTGCAAGAAGAACTAGTAGTCCGGCCGAGCTATAATCTAGTCCAAGTCCTCCTAGCTCGGCTCAATCTTTTCAGTGTTCGGTCCTCCTGACGAACATTCCAAAGAAAGAAACAGAAAGGAATGTAGTCAGCGAACTAACGCTCGGTAAGTCCCAAAAGAAGAAATAGAAGATTTTATATTAAGTGAAAAGAACGGTAAAGTGTATATGACTGATTACTGGTATATGATAGTTATTATAACGTGGTTGTTTGTAGTTTGATAAAGAAGGTATTCATGTATACGAGAGGAGTCCATCTTACCCCATGGACTATGGTAACGTGTAGTACAATGCCCCGTCATAACCCATGGGACAACGACACGAGAATTCATGTAGGTGTCTTTTAAGTGACCTCTCGTGCCACGATATACGTTCCGTACCAATCTACCCTTTTATCCCCGCGTAATGTATTGTATAGATCATGTTTACAAGTCTTGCTGAAACCATGGATACAAAATGTTTAGGTATTCATGTTCAGGATGTAATCATGTGTTCAAGTAGTCATGTCAAGTTATAACTATGGTTCAGTCAAGTCAAGTCAAGTGTACATGTTTGATATTGATGTTTGATTTCGAGTATTCATGTTCATGATCAAGTATTCATGTTTGATTTTGGATTTAGGTTTGAATTGGACTCAGACTGAGTCAGACACTTGTAAACTGATTTAACTCTTGAAATCTTAGGTTCGGGAGTCATCGGCAACTGCTGCATATGGACGACAGGATTTGTGTCTTTTTCCAAAACAATTGCCATTAATAACTCCTGTTAAGTTTTCTAACCTGAGTAGACGAGCACTCACTTTCTCCGTCTCCTTAGGGTTCAAGAGAATTGATCCCGCTTAAACCCATATTTACTAAAGTCCTTAAAATAATATTTTATATATCTCGATGGGTTTTTATGAAAAATAGTTTAGTATAGTTAAAAAGTAAACCTCGAGGGTGATTTGTATTATTTAGGGTTTTTAAGAGCATGTATTTTAAGTATTGGGGTATTTTAATGATAAACACTTAGCATTTGAAAGTTCATGGTATTTTATTGAAAAACTTGTCATTTTTGGTATCTTGATGGTATTTTATTGGCATTTGTTAATCTTTCATTTTTATAAAAATATAGTTTCATAATATAATAAAAATATGGATTTATAATTTTATATAATTTTAATTTAAAAAAAATTTAGTTTTATTTTTAGAAAATTCGTTTTTCTTAAAAACCGTATTTATATCCTTTCGAGATCGAATGCTCCGTGAGGAGGTTTGCATCTCGCTCTACTATCCCCAAGATGTGCGATAATTCGCACCATCCATTAGCGAGTCCCCTAATGAGAGTTGTAGATACATAATTGCAAAGAAATATGAAATACTGTATTAAAAGAAACCCGCTTTTAAAGTATGTGGTATTTTATTGTAAGATTTTCTTCGTAATAAATATTCATACAAAAATAGGTATCGTGCTATGAAACAAGAGTGTACGTGTGGGGTAGGTCGTTATCCCGTGAAGTTTTTCCTAAAGGTATAATTTTAACGAAACTAAAAGAAGTGATATCAAAGTTCATGGTATTTTAATGAAAAAGTTCAAGTATGGATGTTTCACATGAGATTCTTGGTTAAAATTTGATTCTAAACATTGGTATTTAGAGTTACAAGTGTTGTGTACAAATTTGGTTGATCAAAATATAAAGGAGAAGGAGTTTCTAGGGTTTAGAAAAAGGATATCGGTAATAGCTTCATTTACCGATATATGTTTTAAAGTTAAATTCAAAGAAGAGAAAGAGTGTTTGAGAGGTGTTGGGGTCGAAATTTACACCTCGGTTGACCAAGTCAAAATCAAAGTCAACCCCAAGCCAAGTGGGCCAATGTCCGGGTCGAGCCCAAACACGAAGCGTCCGGCCTTCCGCCATGGCAAAATAAAATTTTTGTAATAAATAATTTTGGTGTATTTCCTTTTATTATTTTTTGAATAAATGTAAGAAAAATGGGCATAAAGCCAAATTTTTATAAAGCCCATGGCTTATGTGCAAAAAGAAATAGCACATGAGAAACGGGATGGGAAAATGCCATTTTTGTAAAGCCCAAGAGGCTATATGTAAAGTGTATAGCCTATAAAGGCAAAGATAATGAAAATATCTCAACAACTTTTCTCTCTCCAAAAAAAAATCAAGATCTATGCTCTTTCTCCTTCCTCAAGGTTCTAAAATCTTCTTCTTTCTTTTGAATTAAATCAAGAGTTTTACTCTTCCTTTTCCAAAAATAAATAGTTTTTCACCACAAAACCCACAAAGGGGAGCATGGATCTTCCATCAGATCTTAAAAAGGTGAGATTTTTAAAATCTCACCCCTCTTGTTATCTAAGAGCCGGCCAACAAAGGAGGAAGAAAGAGACCCATGTCCAAAGACCCCACTTTGGGGAAGATCCAGGGCTCAATGGGAGAAGCCCCCTTCATCAGCTTCAAAAATATCTTAGGAGTTTAACTCCTCATACACACACACACACACAAAATAATAAGTATTTCTTTTTGGGAGTACAAATCCCAGTGCAGGGACCAAGTCTCTTTTGTCGTCGAGCGCCCAAAGCGCGAGCGCCCGAGCGCTCACGTGCTTGGCACGTGAGACGCTAGCGCCCAAAGCGCTAGCGCCCGAGCGCCCATGTGCCTGGCACGTGAGGGGCTAGCGCCCGAGCGTCCACGTGCCTGGCACGTGAGACGCTAGCGCCCAAAGCGATAGCGCCGGCGCCCGAGCGCCCAAAGGCCCGCGTGCCGCACACGTGAGGCGCTGTCAGTTTCTCCGACGCATCCTTTGGATGACCTTTCCCTTTATACACACACACACACACACATACTCTACAACACTGTCTCCCGTTAGAAAAAATTTCTAACGGGGCGCTGCCCCGCACCCTGCAAGGGGGCTGCTAGCCCCTTGACCCCAGCCCGCTATCCGGGTAGCGGGACCTCGGTAAAAACTCTGCGGGGTCTCCGATATATCCAAAACCCTTTTCAAAACACAACACACGTACACTGCACATTGAGTTTGCATGACCTGTTTGACCCGTTAATCGGAGGTTCTCTCGCTCCAAAGGCGAGGGGTAATTAACGACAGCTTAGTCCGCGGCTGCCGGAGATTCGGATCCCCACAATCAATAAACCCCAGCCTACCCTATGCAGGGGGAATCTATAATGCGCCTGACAAGCGCGCGCGTATTCCCATCTCAATGGGGTGACGAAAAACACCCTACAGATTATGGCACGTCCGGTGGGACCTTTCTCTCCTCCCATATCTCGGGTCAAGTGTTCATGCGAACTCATTTAACATATATGCCGATGTTTGTACTGAAATAATGTTTTTTTTCTTTCCGTGCAGCAATCAACTTTCAACGACAATGTCTCCTAAGATGGATCCAGCTTCTGATGCGACCCCGATTCCGTAAGTGGTCAAGATCAATACTCGTGTGGTTCTCCCCGCAAGCTTCAGTCGACAGTGGGAGGAACTACCCTGCCAGTTTGGTTCCGTCATCATCTACCCTACCAGAAGCGCTCATCTGGCAGAAATCCCGACAAAACAGGTGGCCAAGCCGGTCTCAAGGGGCAAGAGGCTGAATGTTGTGATCGCTAAGGCACCACAACCGAAACTTAAGACGGTGTCTGAACGACTCTCTGGTGCTCTAGCTGGGGGCAAGACTTTCGGTACAAATGGCAACATCAAACGTTGCGGACGAGCTCAGGCGATGACTCCAACAAATGCACGATCGGGCGTCTTCTCTGGCCTCTCTATCACTCGGTCTACGGCGTCTTCCCCAAGAGCCGAAGTCTGCCAAGTGCTTAAAACAGAAAAGTAAAGATAGAAGCGGCCCAGGTATCGAGCCAACAAGAGGGCCAGGACTTCGGCCATGTGGAATCTTATGAGGTTCCAAGAGCAGGGTTACTCCGCGATGACGGCTGGGTCGGCCATAAAAATCAGCAATTCCTTTGAACCTCTGAAATGGGTTCAGAAAAATGTTATAACTGCCAAAATCAAGAAGACAGCGGTCCGAACGTTGCTACGAAAAGACGTGTCCCGGCCCTAACAGAAAAAGTATGACACTGTCTCTTCAAGAGTCTATCAGGCGCTCTGTGCTGCGCGAAAACAGCGGGGCAAAACCAAAAAGGAAGCGTCAGCACCATTCAAGAATCCGGGGGTCAAGACAGCGATCCGTGAAATCAGCCGCCAATAACAAAAAGACGGCTAGATATATTATCCATACGGTCTATATGGTGGGCGGGCGCCCCAGCGACAACCTTCGCAGCAAAAGCAAGGATGGGGCCACCACATCCCAAGCCCAATCTGTCTTGAATGTGGTTGCCGCTTCCCAAGAACAGCTGCCTCCGCTGGATGATGAAAACCCTCTCGATGAGGATGATAGGCAGAAAGACCCCTCAGTACATGCAGAGTCAAGCTCGGACAACGAGGAAGAGCCGACTTTTCGCCCCAGGACCGCGGAGCAAGAGCTGCTTCAAGAGCTTCGAAAACAGCTCAGGAGCAAAGATAAAGAGATGGCCAAGCTCTATTCGAAAATTGACGACCTAACGAACGTTGTGATGCAGCTTATAGCTCAAATTGCTCGAGAGCCTCCCAATAAAGCACAAGTCGCTCCTCATGAGCCGGACGATGACAATCCGAAGCGGACGATGCCTGTCCCTTTGGGTCCAAGATTGGTCGAGCCGCATGAAAGCCGACCACATTCCGCTTCTGGGGATGCCTTGGCCCTAGATAACACTATCCCACTAACACAAGACCGGATAATGGATTTGGTCACCAGCAAGGTTAAAACATTGGTGGCCGAAGCTGAAGCTCAGAAAGAAATTGGCAGTAGTGGGCGGCCATATCCCTTACAGTACAATCTGATCGAGTTCCCGAGCGGCTACGTCATTCCTAAGTTCGGAAGATTTGACGGGACGGGAAATGCAAATCAGCACGTCGCCCACTTTAAAGCATCGTGCGGAAATACAGGGGGCAATGATGCGCTCCTTCTTTGTCAGTTTGTCAACAGCCTGACCGGTGTCGCTTTCGACTGGTACGCGAGTATACCAGACGGGTCGTTATTACCTTTGCCCAAATGGAGTCTGTGTTTCGGCAAAGGTTCATGAGTGTCAGTGATAAAATCTCCATTGCTGAGCTTGTGAGGACCAAGCCGGGGAAGAATGAAAGCAACACCGACTTTATCACCCGATGGCATAATCTCACAGTCAAGTGTGAACCGCTGCTGGAGCAGGACCAATCCGTCAGCCTTCTCATTGGGAACCTCAGCAATTGGATGGTCCCATTCTTGTGTACAGCAGGCCTCAAGACGTTTCAAGAGCTAACCAAGAATGTCCAAATGCTGGAACGCTCGAAGCAAGAGTCTACCCTGGACTCTCAGAGAGACAAGACTTGGAAAAGCAAGCGGGACGACAACCGTAGAAGCGGGAGTTCCAGCAGTACCAATGTCTTCAATGCGTCCGATAATGAAGACAAGCGAAGGGCAGGCGATTCCAAAACCAACTGGTCTCGAAAGCCATTGATGGGAGGAGATGGGCCTTCCCCAGAGGAGAAAAAGAACAAGGTTTACTCTTTCAGAAGGGACAAGGTCCGCAAGATATTTAAAGATGCCTTGAACAACGGTCTATAATTTCCGGAGTCGAAAAGACCTCAAGAAGCAAAAATGACCGACAATCCCCTGTATTGCCCGTATCACCAAGTAGTGAGCCATGCGATAGAGAATTGCTATATCTTCAAGGACTGGGTCGAGAAGCAGTACAAGGCTGGAGAGATCGAGCTGTCCAAAAGTGTGTTGGTGAACAATCAAGTTGCAACCACCAACTTTATACTGACTGAAGCTGAAGCCTTCTGGGAGCAGACAGCCGAACCCGCTGCCCTGAGAAATGAAACCGATTCACCGCAGCCTCCTTAGAGTAAGCACATATTTAATAAGACGAAGAAGATGCTAAAGCTACTTCAGAAAGAGCCCAGGACGGAATGGGAAGGGCAGAAGAAGCCCACCATTCCAGCTGCCAATTCGGCCCAATCAGGCTCAAAATCTAAAAAGCTCAAGAAGAAGAAAAGTGAAGCTTGACGCGAAAAGGAGTCTGCAAGGAGATCGACCATTCAAAAATATATCGATTCCCTCGAAGACTATGAACAGCAGGAAAGAACTCTGATTCAATTGAAGGAGTTCCTCCCTGTAGAAGCGGATGAAATTCTGGAGGAGTTAGAAGAAGACTCCAATGAAGAGATCCCTATAGTGACCTGCTACGCCATCTATCTTGGCAACGACTCTAAGGAGGAGCTCTGTTTTCCCGAAGAGGACGAGGAGCTCTCCACAAAGGCCAACCAAATCCAGTTTAGAAGCGGCAGGGCTCTACCGCCAAATCAGGGAAACGCCCCAAAAGGAAAGGAAAAACAGGTGGTTAATGAGGAATATGGCAGAGAGCCGGCTAATGAAAACTCAAGTCCTTCCTCAGTGGACTTCAATGTCTTGGCTCATCTCCGAAAGCTCCCGTCTCTCCTGAGCATCTACGATGCCTTGGTCCTATCTAAAGAGCTTAGAGATGTTCTCATTCACGCTCTACAAAACCCCAAGCGGTATCAGGATCGCTTTGCAGAAATTAATATGAAAGAAGCCCAGTACGCTCTACATGCCGCCGCAATCATGTTTAAGGATGAATACATACTACTGGGAACGGCTGAGCATAATCGGCCGCTTTACGTGACCGGGTACAGCGATGAAGATCGAATTAATCGCATATTGATTGATCCGGAATCCTCAGTGAACATCATGAACTTGCGGACTCTGAAGAGTTTGTTAATGGACATCCGACACCTGTCAAGGGAAAGGGTTGTCATTCAAGGCTTTAATCAAAACTGCCAGCAAGTTCTGGGGTCTATAGCTTTGCCAATAAAATTTGGGGATCTACAAACTGAAGCTAAGATATACGTGATCGACGCTGACACGTCTTATAAAATTCTCTTTGGACGGCCGTGGCTCCACGATTACGGCATCGTTCCGTCAACTCTCCATCAATGCATGAAGTATACTAAAACTGGCGAAGAAAGACGCATTGACGGAGACATCCAGCCGTTCGGTGTGCATGAAGTCCGATATAAAGATTCTCGGTACTTCATGAACCACCAAAATTCTATGCCACAACTGACTGAGGATAGAGCGGCCCCAAGACTCAAAAGAAAATCTGAGCCGGCTGTCACTTTCAAAAGCAAAAACGCCCAAGTGCGTCTGCGTTTCGGTAGCGACACTAATGAGTCCGACGCTGAAAGTTCGTCCTTCCGTAAAACTCGCCCTCGTTTCGGTAGCGATACGGATGAATACGATACTGAAAGCCCATCTAGCAGCAAAGTCCGCCCTCATCTTGGCATCGACACTGAAGAGTCGGAGGAAGAGGACCTGCCGTGCAACAGCTGTGCAGATTGGACCCCCCATATAGCAAGCGAAATTACGAGAGACCTTCGAAATTGCAGAAGGGTCCCTGGCTATCACAAGGGTGCCGGAACAGATGTGCAAAGAGCTCGATGCATTGTCAGTCTCTACCGTGGACCAGCTGAAAACTTTCTATGTTCCCGGGAAGAAAAGTGGACAGAAAGGTATCTTGTTTTATGGGTCAAACCCCGTTGTGCACCCGTACGATTTGTCCGTCGCGTGCCTTCCCTATGAGAGAGGCATAAGAGCCATCCTCAATCCCAAATACTATGCACCCGAGATGCGGGAATATTTCAAAAGGTGCGGATGCCGGTTATATCAAACGGAGTCCGAAGCAAAGTTTTATGAAGGGTTATGGCATCCGCCCCAGGTCCGAGCACTCATCGATGGACGAATTCCAGATAGACGGGGCATAGGCTTCATTCAACCTGATTCCAAAGTATGCTACATGATCCATGTTAGTGAAGCCAGCGAAAGATCAAATGGTGATGACGAGATAGCCGAGCCAGAAGAAGCTCCTCAAGAGCTCGAAGATGGCGGACAAGCAACCTTTGACGAGCTAACCGAGATTGACTTAGGAACGCCGGATAATCCAAGGCTGACCTACATCAGCTCACTCTTGTCAGAGGAAATGAAAGAGCAGATAATTGCCCTGCTGCATGAGTTCGTCGACTGTTTCGTGTGGACATACAAAGAAATGCCTGGCCTTTCCCCTGAAGTGGCCGTGCATAAACTGGCTATATCTCCTGATGCTAAGCCAGTCAAACAAGCTCCTCGAAGAATGAGAAGGGAACTAGAAGAAAAGGTCATCGAGAAAACCAAGAAGCTCATCGATGCCGGCTTCATCAGGGAAGAGAAATATGCGGACTGGATCGCATGCATAGTTCCAGTGAAGAAGAAAAATGGGAAGATCCGAGTTTGTGTCGATTTCAGGGACCTCAACAAGGCATGTCCTAAAGACGACTTCCCGCTATCGGTCATGGAAATGATGGTCGATGACACCTCAAATTACGAGCTGTTCACCTTTATGGATGGCTCGTCTGGATATAAATCAAGATGTCGCCTGAGGATGAGAAGCACACAACATTTCGAACCCCGATCGGAATATACTGCTGCAAAGTGATGCCGTTCGGACTGAAGAACGCAGGTGCTACATATCAAAGGGCAATGACCAATATCTTTGATGACCTGATTCATAAGGTCGTCGAATGTTATGTTGATGATCTGGTAGTCAAGACTAAAGCCAAGGCTGATCATATCCAAGATCTTAGGACCGTTCTCACCAGACTGAGGTAGTACGATCTAAAAATGAATCCTCTGAAGTGCGCTTTTGGCGTGTCATCGGGAAAATTCCTGGGCTTCATAGTCCGACATCGAGGGATTGAAGTTGACCCATCCAAGATAAAGGCCATCATGGAGATGCCCCCTACGAAGAATCTGACGCAGCTAAGATCTTTCAAGGCAAGCTTGCTTATATACGAATGTTTATCTCAAATTTATCGGGAAGATGTAGGCCCTTCTCAAAGTTCATGAAGAAAGAAGCTCCTTTTGTCTGGGATGCCGAATGTCAAGAAGTGTTCGAAAGCATCAAACACTACTTGTTGCACCCTCAAGTGCTGGCCACTCCCATCCCAAATAAACCACTGATTCTCTACACTGCCGCGCTAGATGAGTCACTCGGTGCGCTCCTTGCCCATAACAACAAGGAGGGAAAAGAGAATGCCCTCTACTACCTCAGCCGAACTTTAGTCGGGGCGGAACACAACCATTCTCCGATCGAAAAGCAATGCCTGGCTCTGATATTCACTGTGAAGAAGCTGAGGCACTATCTGCTCGCTCATCGAGTTATGCTGATCTCTAGGGTCGACCCGCTCAAACACTTAATGACCAAAGCAAGCCTAGCCGGTAGAATATCAAGATGGGCTGCCATGCTGCTTGAGTTTGGCATAGTTTATACTCCTCAGAAAGAACTAAAAGAGCAAGCTCTTGCAGACTTCCTTGCTGCTCATCCCGTATTAGAGGGGTCACCGCTTAATTGCGAGCTACCCGACGAACAAGTGCTGCACCTCGAGGAAGAGGAGCCATGTTGGGAGCTCTACTTCGATGGAGCCTCATCAATGAGGACCTCCAGCAAATCAAGCGTCCTGGAGATAAAAGCAGAGATAGAATTGGTGTTCATCACGCCATCAATGGGAACCCTACGACGTTCTTTTGCTTTCACCGAGCCTCGCACAAACAATGAGGCCGAGTATGAAGCTCTGATAGCTGGCTTGGAGCTCGTCATAGAAATGGAAATCCTTCGGCTACGAGTCTACGGTGATTCCCAGCTTGTCCTCAACCAAGTAAGCGGCGACTATAAGATATACAAACCCGAGTTAGCTCGGTACAGAAGCCGAGTGGTGGAACTCATTAAACGGTTCACTCACATTGAATTAATGAGAGTCCCTAGAGCGTTGAACGGAAAAGCCGACATACTTGCTCGCCTAGCTAAAGAGCTGGATGATCCTGACATGGACGAAATCCGAATCACAGTCAGAAGCCAGCAAATTCTGCCTCCAGCCACTTTGCATGAAGAAGAAAGCGTAGAACAAAAGAACACTCCTGCCGAAGATGCTTCGATCATCCAAGACGAGCCCGATTGGAGAGAACCCTTCATAGAGTACCTCCGATACGACAAGCTGCCTGATGGAAAATCTATGAGGATTCAGTTGAAGAAGAGAGCTCTCCGATAAGTGTTTGTAAATGACACGCTATACCGCAGGTCATATGACCAACTCTGGTTCAGGTGTTTGTCATTGGCCGAAGCCCAAAAGGTCATGAAAGAAGTTCACTCAGGCGTCTGCGAAGTTCACCAGTCCGGCCCCAAAATGCAGCTTCAGATCAAACGGCTTGGATATTACTGGCCTACCATGATAAGGGATTTCGAAGAGCATGCAAAGAAATACCATCTCTGCCAAATCCATGGTGATTTCATTCACAAGCATTGATTGATGTAAATTTCAGATGTGTCGTATCGAATCAAAAATTTAAATTGACCGCAATCAAACTACGGTGTCGGATGTAGTTAATGAATGAGTGCGGATCGTCCACAGGGATCTCGAGATTCGTTTGTATTTTAATGTGTTTGAAATGAAATGTTAAGAAACGATAAAAGAAAACATGATTCAAGATTGATTTGTATTCGTGTGTCACTATTCTCTACTAAAGAATCAAGAAACTATAAACAATCAAGAATCGGGGTTTCAATGGTATTTTCCAAACAACAATCAAGAATAATAGAGAGGCTCGTAGGAATCGATCGGATCTTTAGATGTGTTGTAGTCTACAATATTTCGTATTCTTGTCCTTCGAAGAATTGATACTAGATCAATGGTTATCGACGCGAGTTAGGGTTTTCTTGATGAAATTAGGGTTTCATCTCTTAACCCTTGCTCTTTCGAGGATACCATTTATATTCTAGCCTCTAGCAATTTCAAGAAACGATCGGATCACCCCAATCTCGAGCGATGTTGATCAAGAAATCATCGCAACGAATTGGGTTGTCGATTCTTGAACTTGCTAGGGTTTACAAACTCATGGGATTCAAGAATTGATTACAAATTTGCTACATCATCATACTAAAGATCGTTTCGACTCCTTAACGAGCGGAGTTTTATTCACACATCACCACATAGACAATATTCAAGAATAGTAAAGATAACATGATGCGGAATTTAAAGAAAACAAGATAGAAGAAAATATCACCTTTTATTTAATCAACAATTTCAATACATTCTTTCAAGATCTACAAGAAGAAAGAAAATCGATCGTTGACTCGGCTTCGCTCGTCTCCGTGGATCGTGGATCTACTTTGATCTCTTGCCCGATGGAAGATCGGCTCGGCTCATAAAAGGGTTGAAGGAATCTTGCTTGGCTTGCACTCAAGATCTTGAATTGTGGATGGAGCTAGGGTTAGGGTTTCCTACAAGCTTTCTCACTAAACTTGAGGAAGAGGAAGATGAAGAAAGAGAGAATGGCTAAAATCTAAGATGTTGAATCTTTTCCTAGAAGCCAAGATGATACAAGATTTTTCCAAGATGAATAATGAGTGAGCCTAGGGTCTTATTTATAGAACTAGGTTTAGGTTTGAATTGGACTTTCCCTCCCAAAGTTTGTTGGCCAAGTTTGTTGGGCTTTAGCTTAGGGTTTAAGCAAGGGTTTAGGAAAGTTCTAGAAAGATTAGGCTAGTTTGGGTGTTTGCTGATCTGGTGGAAGTATCTGGAATATTCTGGAAGTTTGTGTGCATTATTGAGCTGAAGCCACTGAAACAGGAGTTTTGCACTGAAATTGAGGAGCTAAGTCCCTGGGGCCGCCGCTCTTCCGCCGCAGATACTAGGTATTAGCCGCTCTTCCGCGGCTCATTGGTGGCCTTGGGATCTGCGCTTTCTTCAGTGGTCTTGTACTTCTGTATGGGCTTTACTCTGATGTTTTGATTTGTATAATCCCTTCTGTGTTGATACCAGATTTGCTTTCAATGAGTTTACGAGCAATTGTAATGGTCGAGCAATGTAATGATCGAGCACGCTTCTCTTTCCTGCACAGACTTCGAAACAGGGGTTGCAAGATATGGAAAATATGATATGTAATGCAATGTGGTCAATTTCCCTGAGAATGCCGGTTTTAAGGTCGAATACATGTAATTTGATATTTTGCGACCGATTAGCTAATATGTGAACTATGAATACCGTACACTTCTATATGTATGCAGATGATAAGGAAATCGTCGGTTAAAATATGCAATATTTTTGACTGATCAAATACCCCCAAACTTAATTTCGATCGTCTCGAGCGAATGTTTTATTAAAAAGAAAAAGAGAAGGAGAAAACAAAGAAAAACTAACTAGCACACTTTCGTAGGCAACACGATTGCACTGAGCACGTGCAACAAGCCTTTAAACCTCTAGGTGTCCCTAGTAGGAGGAGTGTTGTCTCCTGAGGGTTTTCAGCGGATTACACCCACAAAATCCAAAAATAAAAGTAAGATCATGAATATTACATTTAAAGATAAGAATTGTAAAAGAAAAGCCTTGAAAATTAGGGTTTCCAACTAAGCTAGCTTTTCGGTTGTCATGAGCCCTATCTTAATGGTCATGAAAAGATGTTAGAAATCACGTCCTCCCTCAATAAAACATCGTCTTATTCTTCATTCCTATCTTTATTCCAAACATCGATCATATCACCCTGCGTGTGTGTAAAGACATCCCTGAGAATTCAATTCAAGCTATCATACCCTTGCCCATCGGCCTCAGTACTTCTTGGCAAACGAGATTGCTTACACACTTTCATGCGACCGTTAATACTTCTTGAGGTACTAACCGACCGATTACTGATGTGCTTGCTAACTTGGTGTATTTTCCTAGTCTTGCACCACCTCAGGCATAGCAGTGACTCCCAGACCAGTTGACCTTGGGGCACTAGGTGAAGAAGCACCCTTTTGCTATATATTTTTCTTGCCCTTGGTGATAACAAAACCAGTATCCATTTTTTTTTCACCACTTTAAAACACATTTTTCTTTTTTCATACTTTTGGCTTTAAGACAAGAGCATTTCAAGGTATCCTCTACTATCCCAGGCTTCAAGACGTGTGTAAGTGCGAATAGCAGGGTAGCAACGTTCAAAATGTTTGGCTTCCAGAATAGAAACTATTTTTCAGACTTATTTTTATCCTCAGATTAATGACGTCCTTCATCTTACTAACCCTTGGGACAACGGCTCATAACTATTTATTACTAGTTCGTATAAGAAAACTTCTAATTTTCTTAGTTTTCTAAAATTTTTCCAATCTCATGGATGTAATTGTTCACTGTCTAAACTTTCATTATCTTATTTATATACAAAAAAGTGTAAATATGCTGACCGTCCAAATCGCAAAAAGGGCAGAACCGACCGTCCAAATCGCAAAAAGGGCAGAACCGACCGTCCAAGTCGCTAAAAGGGCAGAACCGGCTGTCCACGTCGCTAAAAGGGCAACAACGACCTCCTCGTCGGAATTATGCCCCGCCTTAGAATCCAGTCAACCAGACACTCCATCTCGGGACACGTCAAGTATCGACCGTCCGTATCGTAAAAAAGGCAGTGCCAGCTTCCCAAAAAGCGGGAACCAAATCAAGTCGCCTCCATGTGAAAGAAGATCCATCAATTTCATGCACATGACCCACATATGCTGTGTGCATTTATTGATGGGGGCACTTTGTTGGGGTCGAAATTTACACCCCGGTTGACCAAGTCAAAATCAAAGTCAACCCCAAGCCAAGTGGGCCAATGCCCGGGTCGAGCCCGAACACGAAGCGTCCGGTCTTCCGCCATGCCAAAATAAAAATTTTGTAATAAATAATTTTGGTAAATTTCCTCTTTTTATTTTTTGAATAAATGTAAGAAAAATGGGCATAAAGTCAAATTTTTGTAAAGCCCATGGCTTATGTGCAAAAAGAAATAGCACATGAGGCATGAGATGAGCAAAATGCCATTTTTGTAAAGCCCAAGGGGCTATATGTAAAGTGTATAGCCTATAAAGGCAAAGATAATGAAAATATCTCAACAACTTTTCTCTCTCCCAAAAAAAAAAATCAAGATCTGTGCACTTTCTCCTTCCCCAAGGTTCTAAAACCTTCTTCTTTTTTTTGAATTAAATCAAGAGTTTTACTCTTCATTTTCCAAAACTAAATAGTTTTTCACCACAAAACCCACAAAGAGGAGTTTGGATCTGCCATCAGATCTTAAAAAGGAGAGATTTTTAAAATCTCACCCCTCTTGTTATCCAAGAGCCGGCCAACAAAGGAGGAAGAAGGAGATCCATCTCCAAAGACCCCACTTTGGAGAAGATCCAGGGCTCAATGAGAGAAGCCTCTTCATCAGCTTCAAAAATATCTTAGGAGTTTAACTCCTCATATATATATATAATAAGTATTTCTTTTTGGGAGTACAACTCCCAGTGCAGGGACTAAGTCCTTTTTGCCGCCCAGCGCTCGAGTGCCCACGTGCCTGGCACGTGAGGCGCTAGCGCCTAAAGCGCGAGCGCCCGAGCGTCCACGTGCCTGGCACGTGAGGCGCTAGCACCTAAAGCGCGAGCGCCCGAGCGCCCACGTGCCTGGCACGTGTGGCGCTAGCGCCCGAGCGCCCAAAGTGCTAGCGCCCTTGCACGTGAGGCACTAGCGTCCAAAGCGCTAGCGCCCGAGCGTCCACGTGCCTGGCACGTGAGGCGCTAGCGCCCAAAGCCCTAGCGCCCTGTCGCCCAAAGCGATAGCGCCGGCGCTCGAGCGCCCGAGCGTCCACGTGCTGCGCACGTGAGGCGCTGGCGCTTTCTCCCACGCATTCTTTGGATGCCCTTTCCCTTTATATATATATGTATGTATGTATATATACTCATACACACACATACTCTACAACACTGTTCCCCGTTAGAAAAAATTTCTAACGGGGCGCTGCCCCGCACCCCGCAAGGGGGATGCTAGCCCCTTCGACTCCAACCCGCTATCCTGGTAGTGGGATCCCCGTAAAAACTCTGCGAGGCCCCGATATATCCAAAACCGCCTTTCAATACACAACACACGTATACTGCACATTGAGTTCGCATGACCTGTTTGACCCGTTAATCGGAGGTTCTCTCGCTCCAAAGGCGAGGGGTAATTAACGGCAGCTTAGTCCGCGGCTGCCGGAGATTTGGATCCCCACAATCAATAAACCCCAGCCTACCCTACGCAGGAAGAATCTGTAATGCGCCTGACAAGCGCGCGCGTATTCCCATCTCAATAGGGTGACGAAAAATACCCTACAAGAGGGACTTGTGGTTTGAAAAACTTAGGAAGAGGGTAAGGAAGGGAAGGGTGTCGTCGTGGCGTTGCGGGATCTCCGGAATCGGTTTCGATTTTCGACGGAAGAAACTTGCTCGCTAACCCCACTTTACTCCACTTGCACTTAGAAACTTTTTTGAGAGTTTTGGCTAGAATTTTTAAAATGGTGCTGAGCCAAGGTAGGGGGTGGTATTTATAGTGGAGAATTAGGGATTGTGAATTAAAAATGTGGATTAAAATGCGTTAATTGGTGAATTGAAGGGTCTCTGTTTGATTGCAGGGAAATCAAACAGTGTAGAGGAGTTAAGAGGAGGTGAAGAGTCATGTATGCAAAGCACGGAGCTCATTGGCCACCATCTGACCATCGGCGCCGGCCCCTAATGCTATTTGGCCGGTCGATCTTGAGGAAAATGCCTCGAAATTTGTGCCATCTGATGAACTCTGTATTCACACCATTTTCCACATGTTTGATTTTTCTGAAATTTTCATTTCTCCGTGTATTGCACGTGAAATCTTTTGGGCTTCCAAAAAATTAAAAAAATCATAAAAAAAATAATTGTGTCTGATGGGAATCGAACACAGGGGTTACGCCACAGCAGTGCAAGAGCTTTACCAGTGAGCTACAAGTTACTTCTTGTTTTTATTTAACAAAAATGACGTATAACTCAACTCCTCGACGGTGGTCTTCAATGCGGCAACATCATGCTCCAGACGTCGCTCATGGGGGTAAGGGGAAGCAACCGCCAAAGTGGAGACCGACTTCATATGGGCCCTGTGAGGACCAAGGCCTCAGTCTCTCCGTAACGACTCTGAAATCTCTGTACAAATATAACTTATTCAATATATAAAAAGGGTATTTCAGCCTGATTAGGAGTTATAAGTTAAATTTGTTTAATAAAAACAAGAAACAACTTGTAGCTCACTGGTAAAGACTCTACACTGTTGTGACATATCCTGTGTGTTCGAATCCCATCAGTCCCAATTATTTTTAAGATTTTTCTTTTTAACTTTTTGGAAACCCAAGAGTTGCACGTGCAATAAACGGAGAATTGAAAATTTTCAAAAAAATCAAAAGGGATAAATGAGGAGTTAACACAGAATATAACACATGGCACGAATCTTGAGACAGATGGACTAAATCCAACCGCCCAAATCCATCTTTTGGGTGCCATCGACGGTCCAACTAGCTCCAAATCGCTCAATTCTTTGCATGTGTGTCCCTTTGACTCCCCTATACTCCACTGTAGTGTTTGATTCCTCTGCATTCATTCAGAGGCTCTTCAATTCCCCATTAAACCTATTTTAAAGCTTTTTAATTCAATTCTTTAACTCACACACCCTCATTTCTACACTATAAATATACCCCATCCCCTACCTGTCCCTATTCTAAAAATCCCTATAAAAATTCTCCGAAATTCTCTAAGTTCAAGAGGGATTACGGCTAGTCAAGTGGAGTTAACGATCAAGTTCTTATCGTTGAGGATCGGAGCTTTTCCCGACAATACCACGACGCCACGAAGACCCCCTCTCTCTTCCTTACTCTTTTATCAACGCTACGCAACCCGTAAGTCCCTATTCCTCTATCCCATTTTGACTCAAATCGCATTCTAAAACAATGTCGACAAAGTGGAGTTCACTCGTAGTCTTTTCTTTTAAACAAACTTTTGTCACCTTTACTAAGTTAAAATTTCACTCTAAATCTTTAATATCATCTTAACATATTATTCACATCTTTTACCTTTTCGTGCAATTAGAATTTTATGTGAAATAAGTATATAACGAACCTTTTCACATAAATACCATTAACTTTAAATATAACCCTTATTCGATAACTAGCATACATACCTCTTGAAAATTCATGGGGTAACGAATTACCACATTCACAAACACTATGGTATCATAGCACGATATTTTAAATATATGGTTAATTTAAAGAATACGAATTACAATAAAATACCATCGCTTTTATAAAATACGTTTTTAATCGATATTTTTACCTCCTTTTGCAATTGCGCCTCTACAACCCTCTTTACGGGACCCGCTTGTGGATGGTGCGGATTATCGCACGTCCTTAGGATAGTAGAACGAGATGCAGAGCTCCTCACGGAGAATTCGGTCCCGAAAGGATTAAGAATACGATTTAAAAGAAATACGTTTTTCTTAAACAAAATTAAAACTTTGGAAAATTAT
The DNA here is from genome assembly GCA_030015575.1 of Agapanthus africanus. NCBI lineage: Eukaryota > Viridiplantae > Streptophyta > Magnoliopsida > Asparagales > Amaryllidaceae > Agapanthus > Agapanthus africanus. The sequence continues at coordinate 15,736,204 of JASDDO010000026.1, read as the reverse complement.
CTATAATTATGAATCAGTTTTAATAAAAACAAAACTTTGGAAAATTAAAAATTTGGAAAACAAAATCCGTATTTTTAATAAAAACAAAGTGTGAAAAAATATATATTTTTAAATGAAAGATTGAATTTTAAGTAAAATACCACCAAGTTTACAAAAGAAGCAGTTTTCATTAAAATAGCATAAACTTTTAAAAGTTAGGTTTATCACCAAAATACCATTGAAATTAAAATATATGTTCACAAAAACTCGAATTATAAGTCACCCTCGAGGTTTATTTTTAAACAATATGAAAACATTTTTCATAAAACCCCTCGAGAAATGTAAATAATATAAACAAACAATAATAAATATTTAAGGACCCTAAATTAATATAAATTTGAGCGGTATCAATTCTCTTGAGCCCCAGGGAGCCGGAGAAAGTGAGTGCTTGCCTATTCAGGTTAGACAACACTGCAAACTAACGGAGTTATTAATGACAATTGTCTTGGAAAAAGATACAAATTATGCCGTTCATGTGCAACAGTTGTCCGATTACTCCCGAACTTAAGAAAATCAAGAGCTAAATTCTTTCATAAGATACTGACTAAAACCTGAATCCAAACTCAAACCAGAATCCAAAATCAAACACAAACTTGAATACTTGATCATGAACCTGAACACTCGAATTCAAATATCAAACTTGAACTTGAATACTTGACTCAACTTGACCGAACCATGCATATAACTTGACATGAATACCTGAATACATGATTGCATCTTGAACATGAACCTGTATATTTTTATATTTATGGATTCGGCCAAGACCTGCAATCTTAAACTATACAATATAATACGCGGGAATAAAAGGGTAAATTGGTATAAAACGTATCTCATAGCACGAGAGGTCACTTAAAAGACACATACATGAATTCACATGTCGTTGTTCTGTGGGTTATGACGGAAGCTTGTACTACATGTTACCATAGTGCACTGGGTAAGATGGACTCCTCTCGTATACATGAATACTTTCTTTATCAAACTACAAATAACTACGTTAGAATAACAATCTTATACCTGTAAATGATCATGCTTAGATACTCGTTATACAACCTTACATGTTCATATTCACTTGGTTTCTATTCACTTTCATTCATCAATACTTATTTCCTTCAGGGAATTATCGAGTGCTAGTTCGCTGACGATATTTCTCTCTGTTTCTTTTCTTTGGAATATTCGTCATGAGGACCTGACTCTGAGGATGTAGAGCCGAACCAGCAGGACTTGGACCAGTTCGCTACACAGCCAGATAACTAGCTTCTTCCTGCTTGTATTTACTTCTGTATGCCACTGTTGAAACACTTTTTCCGAATCACTGTATCTTTTTGTTTCATACAGTTACTTAAATTTGAATGTAAATAAAGTTGTTGTTTCATTTTATTACTCTTGTGATTCTTGCACATTGTTATATTACTTATATACGTTTAACTTATTCTCATAGTAAATACGTTGCAGGCTTGCCACGTCACCGTTTTCGTTTAATAGGAGGTGGGACGTGACAGGTTTTATTGGTTGCCCATGCAGGTCTGTTCTGCATGAAGTCTTAAGCAATATATCACAAAAATAATAAGAATCGGCAACTATACATTGCTTACATTTTCAAAATTTTGAATATATCATAACATTTTCTCTTCTATCAAGGTGATGGATTCTCCAAACAACATCAGCACCAACGTCAATGTCAACACACCACCACCTACCCTACCTCTTCCCCCTACCATCGCGACGCCGATCAATGAACATACTGTAAGTCTACGGTAGCGCCCCGGCCGTCTTTCAGACGCCAAATGCGGAACACAAACTTTTATAACTGGCGCTATCACATACTATAACCCAGATCTGCCATTAACGCTAAACTAACAAACTACAAAGTGGGGAGAAAGGGTATATGTAACGACCGAGTCCTTCGTTCTTTAACCATCATCCTACGCTCCATTGCGGCTGCTCCGATCTCCTGGCTCCTTGTCGAGGTGGCACCACATCTACGGATCTTTAAACGGGCTCCCGCCTCTATACCGAGGCAACTCGGTCATCAAGTCTGCTAAAAGAGATGACCAAGATTGATGTAGAGAATGAGTAGAACACTTTGTCTCGCTTCATCCAAAACCATGGATGAACGGTTAATGAAGTTTCCTTTTAATAGAATGAAATGAGAAATGAGCTTTCAAATTCCATGAACCAAATCACATAATCTTTTTTAATCAACAACCATCATCTCTCCAAATGAGGGGCCGGCCACTATATAGGAGGAGGGAGGTGAGTGTAGGAGCAAGGGGGGTGGGGGTAACCATAATGGAAAAGATCTTAATCAAGAACAAAAGGAATTAAAGGAAAATGGTGACTCATTTAAACACCTCATGAAAACAATTAATGCAAACAAATGAGTCACTAACCTAGTCATCAACCATTTAATGCAATGAATGAGTCACTAATCCTAGTCACCAATCTAGAAGCTTCCACACTCATGACTCACCCTCAAGAAAAGATAAATCCGTATTAAACCGAATGTTTAAGATGGGTGATAGAAAACTGGCAACTTCCAAAAGCGATCCCGAAATGAATTTCAGGATAACTCCGTAACTGTATAAATATACCCGCATTTGTATTACGACCGAATACAAATACAACTGAGACAAAGATATTATATCTAAAAAGTATAATACTCGGATCCGGCTTAAACCAAAGCCCACCAGTATTATCTGCCCGAAATATGACACGTGCGTAAACGCACGTGCATTTTCCGAGCCCTGCCATAAAACCATACGACCTCTACAACGTTTCGCCCGAACTTGGAAAACTATCTGTGGGGGACTCTAATGACTCATCAGTATCCTGGCAGCGGGTTTAACCACAAGCACGTCGGCGGCACTAGCAGTGCGTAACGGCTGCCCATGTACTGACCTCAAGGGAAGCCGATGAGCGAACTCATCCTGGAACCCTACTGAGCCTAACAGTGACAATATACATACACTCCGGTCCGTTCGTCTATGAGTATCGCATATCGGGCCTAGGGGATGGTAACGTCAGACCCCCAATAGCGGTATAAGTTGTGTCGGAGACAAGCCCTGAACACCCTGAGAAACTACTGGAATACTTACCAGTAATTCTCACCTGCCTTGGCCAAGGACTTGGTGTAATGGCTTTCCTAGACACAGCGATCTCACCCTCAATACCGGGAGAGACGAATCCCCTGCCGATCCGCTCACTTGCCTCCATGTGGCTCGGGACTGTACCTAAAAAAGACCTGTTTGCACGCCTCCTTTGAGCCGTGGTAGGGTAGAAATCAAAGCACAGTGGGAACTCACACGAGACACATGACGACCTCAGGTCGATGAACTAACCTGTACACATGTCACCAGGGAACTGCTATCTGACGCTAGGTACAATACCAACTAGCAGGTTCCCAGCGAGTCCTGTCCGATGTACTCATAACCCAATGAGCACCTGTATACATCTTAGGTGATCCAACTGACACCAGTGGCTTGTGAGACCAGCCACCGCCCTTCGTCGGGGTCTCGACTGTATACACTAGTCTACTCCGGAGTATCGATGTCTTGTCTCGAAACTCCCATGACTAGGGATCACAATTAAGAATGTGCTTATAGACTACCCAACTCTCACGTATATGATCGTCATCATACTGTTGGTAGTCAAGCAAGATCCTAAGGGCTCTATCAACGTGTAATAGTGATCAGTCACCTGAAGTAGGCAAACCAGATAGCATATTATCATCTCGAGTAAGACCGTGCTACCGGTATAGGTCCTCGTCAATCATTGCAATCACGTACCTGCGATCCAATAATTGACTTTGAGGGCACTATATCCAACAATCTCCCACTTGCACTTAAGGTTAATTATTGCGATGTCGCATACCCACAGCCCGTGTGATACCGAACACCCAACTCCTCTATTAATCAGTTTCAAAAAGCCCGTTTGTAAAACTCTTGTGTTCGAGAAATAACCTCAATAAGTGGATCCGCCCCGATATTTCTTTCTATGTCTCTCTTAATCTCAAGTTCGCGGAGAAAGCCATCTCCCGAATTGAGTAATACCTGTCTTAGAATATGTCTGGATATCAGATAGGACCTAGTTCATAAATGAACTCCAAATCCAAACTTCTTAGACTGTATCGACTACTGAACCTAATCAGTATTCTGCACCATGCCTCCCACAGTATCCTCTTGGACCACCTGTCCATAATACTGCCCCTCACGTCAGAGGAAAAACTATAACTCTGACAATCACTCTGTCATCCATGTCACCTTTGAAGCCTGGAATGATAACCGTCCCCCGAAGGAGGCTGCCGTCATCAAATCCCTCGAACATGTACTTATGTTCTAAAACTTCTTCCTTATGTTTCTTCAGGATTGGATCAATATAAACTTATCGCAACTAGTGCAAAAACAACATCTGGTGTGGTACTTGACATCTCATGATCAACTCAATTGCCTAAGCAAGTGATATGTTAATCATGCACATCCCTCTTCCCTTTAGTTTATAAGACACCTTTAGAGAGGGTGATTCCATCACCTGCAGGTACACCACCATGCCAGGAGTCATCTATTCTAAAATATTATTAGAATACTGTCAAAGTACCCATATTGGGAAACTACCCAAATCTAGATCTAAAAACCATAGATCTAGAAACCAGAATGTCAGATATTATATCCATATCCTTTGTGGAGAAACAACTGTGTGACGACCACAGTATAACCTATCGTAGTATAGGAATTTTACTTCCTACTCTGTGTATGTCATCCAAATACCAAGACATCATACCCTACTACCTTCTTAACAGATCCATCCCCTATTCTGATGAAGTCAAACCCATGACTGTCATATCAAAATCAGATGATCTATCTCCGCTATAACTGCTTAAGTCTATAAATAGACATAAGCTACTTACCCACTATGCTTCCGCTGCTCCCACTGACCACAACAACCCTCTGGCAGAATAATATATACGTGCACTTCTAAACCTAGTTTAGAACGACGCTATACTTAACCTCCTGCCGGGTCTCATAGCCTGGAACAACAGTAGTGTCAAGTCTGGGTAAACAAGAACCTCCATGTCACCGTCCTTGAGGCTACCAGAGTACCTCTCGGGTGTCTGAGGTTACCCACCATATCTGCGGAGTGGCTAATGGAATGTCAAACCTGATTGAATCTTTAGGTTCTATTAAATTTTCCGTAATCGTTTGCGGTTCTGGAATCACTTCCAGTTCTACCATACTCCCACTACTGTTTTCTGAAAAAAATCCATTTTACTAAAACTGTGGCGAGTTAAGAACAATATCACCATTGATCTTCCAGATGGTAGAAAGTCAACCCTCGTCATAGCCCGGGTCAACCCACAAACTGCCATTACAGAAACGTGCCCTGAGTTATCCAGAGTCTGGTTTTAATCATAAGCCGGACAACTCCACGTACCTTAACATCGTTAAGATATGAACCATTCTATATCCAATATAGAAACTTTGGCACTTATTTAATTGGAACCAGGTTCTAATCATGCAGCTGTCTCCAGTGCATATCAATTTAATGGAGAGAGGCTAATCAGCATTACTCAACTTAGGAATACATCCAATTATGAGTAGCTTGAAAGAGAAACAAGTTTCTCAAAACCATTACTATCCCTTGAATACCAATCACAAGAATCTACATCTTCGATCTCTTTGAAGAATCCCGACACTTGCGACACCTGGTTCTCTACTTTATTCCTATACCCACAACTTCTCAAAACTTAGATATTGTATTTCTACGAAACACTTGTCTAAAAACTAAAAAAGTCATAAGTAAACAGAATATAGTACGAGGTCCTACCCCTTTGTCCTGATGGACTCTGGACAACATACAATACTCTGTATAAGTCCGCTGAGTTGAATAACTCAAAACCTGTGAATCGTAGGTTGAAAACTGTACTTATGGTTAAGAACTACTCCGATGTTGAATGCTCCTTACCCAATCGTTAACTGATATAGGTAAATGTCATCGACATAATATCAAAAAGTTATATCTCACTTTATAAAAATAAACATACAGATATATCATTTTGAAATTGGTGCACAACAACGGATAATCAAAACCAAATACATGCTGTCCGGCAAAAACCCAGGCGACTTCCTCAAATATCACCAATTACAACGAATTCCGATATAATGAGGATGATCACCTTATTCCCAATAACTTACTCCCACTCATCATCTGTAAACCATACAGATGTGAAAATCATACCTGGTAAATACATACCCTGGAGTAAGTATCTAATCGGAAAATCAGTTTTCCTTTAACAATGCACAGTGAAACATGAAAATGTTTCGAAGGGGTATCCTGGTATTCCTAGTAATGCCTCTTCCATAATCCAATTCATGATTGTAACCGTATATTTCTTTGCCATCTCTCCAAATCTCTTTATTTGTCTTTAGTCGTTACCTTCTGTACACCATCGTTATGCTAAATGGTTTTCTTCCTTCCCTATCGTTCGACACCAGCCTATGGTTTGGAAGAAGACTATTCAGTAAGCATAATATGTGTACTCTCCTAAACCAAGGAGTACTCGCAACTTGAGAGAAGGTGATGATAAAAGACAACTGAATAATACCTTATTCTATTTCTCCCGAACTGCAGAAAAAAGCAAAGGTGAAATAGGAGTGGCGATGAAGTACGCGGTTTGGTCGTGAATGATAGCAGTCGCAATTTACTTTGCTCTCTTTCTAATCCCTTTATTTTGTCTTTAGTTATTACCTTCTGTACACCCTACTTAGGCTAATTGGTTTTCTTCATTCCCTACCTTTCGACACCTGTCTATGGTTTGGAAGAAGACTATCCAATAAGCGTAATAGGTGTACTCTCCTAAACCAAGGAGCCCTCTCAACCTAAGAGAATGTGATAACAAAAAACAACTGAATAAACCAATTCAATTTCTCCTGAACCTGGATCCATCCTCGAAGAATTCCCTTCGAGTTCGTATATAACCATACGATGGATCTATCCAATGGAAGTGGATGTTCGTAGTGATACGAGGTGTTCTGAGAAATTCAAAGGGTAGAAGAAGGAGCGGCAATGACTTATGCAACTCGGACAATCCAAAAGCCAGTATTTTAAGAAGGTTCGGTCAACTTGGTCACTGAGTCATAGTCTAGGGTCGGTCAAAGGTCGCTGCCAAAGAGAGAGAGAAAAGAAACACTCTGCGTGCACTCTAATCTAGATCAGAATGGTTATCATTTTATCTAATCAGGAAACCTCCCACTGTACTGTCAAATTCTCCTCCAAACCTGAAAGAAGAATCAATCGGGATCACCCGAAGAGTAAACCAACTCATCAGTGGGAATCGGGATCTAACTCTCATCGCATGATAACGTGAAGGAATCCACTCATGTTATCATACTTCAGAAGGTATGCGCATACTTAGCAAGTTTCAGTTTCTTTAGAAACTCCCGATATGATTTTTGCCCCATGCTCTTATGACCCTGACGTTGGCCAATCGCCATAAGTCACATGCCAAGTTCTACCCATCATTATCTTGTCAATTTGAACCCATCCACACATGCCCCTGACGTTGGCCAAATGGCAGAACGACTGTCCCAAACCAACTCATCTATCTATGCAACAAATGAATACCCAGCAGCTACCAAACACTATGCCTTGGCGTTGGTCAAAATACATAGCTTGAATACTACTGAATACCCAAAAGAAATGACGGAGGGATACGGCTGGTTTTTGGCGAAAAACCTTTAACGTAATGAACTTGATCTCGCTGAAGGAACCTGATAGCCTTTTATAAAATATAGTGGTGAAAAACTTCGCTAAAGTGGTCACTCCCGGTGAAGGGATCTCGGCTCTTTTCTCGTGGAATGAGGTGTAGGATATTCCAACTGAATACCGCGATGCAAAGCAACATGTAATCGACTATAGTGAAGTTATTACCCTGACGCAAAATTCTGCCCAAGGGGTCACTCCCGGTGAAGGGATCTCGGCCCTTGCCTCGTCGAATGAGGTGCCGGATATTCCAACTGAATACCTGTATACAAACAAAAGAAAACGTCTTTGTAATAACACTTTTTAAAACTGTTCCAACAACATCCAAACAGGTTTGTTTTCCTTTGCATTGATCAGAATCAACGTAGTCCCATCAATTAATCACACCAGAAAAGAACGAAAATAAAATGTACGTATATGCCATCCGCATTCGTCACTGGGTCCCGTCATCACCCGTTAGGTTACTTAACTAACGACAGAGCGGGGACTGGACTAGCATGGGTGAAAAACATATACAACATCTACTAGTATATATACCATTATACAATAATCACTCCAGGCGTGATAATATGCAACATTACAGAAAAGTAATAAGCATCACAGAACAATACAGATAATCTGGAATCCCCGGGTTTCACAGAGCCGCTACTGAAACCCGACGTTCCCCTGGTCGTGTGGATAGCCTGTGCAATGAAACCTAGACCCCTACGGGTGTGGTAAGTTACCCGCCAAAACCTGAAGCGAGGCAGCCCCCTACAGCAAAGTGAATGGACCACCCTGCACTTCACGGAATCCGGTAACTTGAGCACCGCTCCTTGGGTCAACCTGTACCCCCTACGAGTGCGACGAATAGTCTGCCAGTTCTAGAGTGAAGCCCCTCTGCCACTCAAAGCCATGAGATGCGGACCCGTTTCCCTCCAGAACCCGGCTATTCGTGCACTCCGTCGCGGGGTAAAACCTAGTACAGAAATGAAAAATATGTACAACGGGTACATCGACCTCAGCCCGGTCGTGCCCCAAAAGAATATTATACAAACAGGCAGTGACGGCAGTCCACATGTTGGACGCTCGCCCCGCAATATCAAATGTACAAATAAATCCAAACTGCACTACCATTGCACACTGCTATCCACCACGACAAATCTGCAACATCACAGCACAACACAGAACATCAACGCGAATGTCACGTTCGCAAATCCGTCTAAAAGGACTATAACAATTAGACGCAATTTACCGCTCGAATGACATTCATGGTCGGAGATACAATGTAAGTACTGTAAACTAACACGTTTAAATTTCGATCGACAAAACTTCCCGAAGTGGGCCCCACGTACATCTGCAGTACGGTAACAAAATATGGGCCCAAAAGAAATATTCCAGAAACCACAATTTTACATGAAGAACCAACTGTAGAAAAATGGTTTACTGTAGCTCTAAAACGGCGGCGGAACCGCGGCCAAACTAGGGTTTGCGCGGCGGTTCCGCGGCGCTTTAGAAGCTTCGGTTGGCCAAATTTCACCAGAATTATTTAAAATGCCTGCACGATTTTCTGAGATGCTCAAAATGATTTTTAGGCCTGTTTTAAAAATCGACAGAAACTTTACACAGAAAAATTGCAGTTTTCGAAATTCCGTTCGATCGATATTTTAAACGCGTTAGAACAAGTTAGCAAAGCTTAATGGCGTGGCTCTGATACCATGTAAGTCTACGGTAGCGCCCCGGCCGTCTTTCAGACGCCAAATGCGGAACAAAAACTTTTATAACTGGCGCTATCGCATACTATAACCCGGATCTGCTATTAACGCTAAACTAAAAAACTACAAAGTGGGGAGAAAGGCTATACCGAACGATCCGTGTAACATTTCAAAAAAATAAAATATTATTTTTGGGAATTTTCATAATTTTTAATGAATATTTTAATAGTCGGTGTAATTAAATACCGATAAATGGTGAAAATTCCGGAGAAAATTTTAGAAATTCTAAAATAGGGTATTTTGTGGAAGTATGTCATTTTTAAGCTTTTATGGTTACGTATGTGTTATTTTGGTGAAAATCGCGATTAACAATCGCTAAGTGGATTTTTGGCTTTTTGTGCAAAAATGTGCACATGACATTTTCTACACCTGTTTCTTGTTTTGGTCATGGTAGCCTAAGGTTGGACCATATTTAGGTGACCATGGTGGGTTGAACCATTTGATTAGAGCTGGGGTTATGTCGACTGTGTAGGGAGAAGTGAGCCATGGTGGCTTGGTGTCTTGTGAGCATTGTTTTGGAGAAAGAGGGAGATTGTTAGGATGTGCCATGATTCATCCCATATCATTATTCCTTGTGTTTTGTTACCCTCTCTCACATTTCTCCCCACAACATAACACTCCGTTAAGGAAAACCACCAGCAGCAGGTGCTGAAACATTGCAACAGCCTTACATCAGCTCCTGATATACCAAATCAGCCCCCATTCTCTCACATCAACAGTTACATCAGCTCCATAGCTGATATACATCAGCCCCTAGCACATTTCAGCCCCCCATTGCTGACCAAACACCCCCCCCATCGAGACTTATCAGCCCCTAGCTGATCTACAATCTCCCATTATCAATTTTCAGCCCCAATGGCTGACTTTGCTACTAATCAGCCATGAATTCAGCTGAAACAGGCATCAATTCAGTCACCATCAGCCCCCATAGCTGACTTAGACACCCCCTTATCAACACCTTCAGCCACAAGGGCTGACTCCAGCATCAGAACAGCCCAAACCCCTCACATCAGCAGCAGTACATCAGCCTCCATTGTCAATACTTTCAGCCACATTAGCTGAAATTCAGCCAACTCTACACCTACACCATCATTTCAGCCCCTGTGCATCAGCTGCTGCTCAGCAGTAACATCAACACCATCCCATCAACAACTTCAACACAACATCTTATACTTCAAATTCACTACATATACCACCCCCTTCACTGCTGCAGATGCTCCTGCAAAAAAAAAACAATGAAACAAAAGAAAATGAAGCAGCAGCTGAATAAAACAGCTTCAGCATCAGCACCTCCCGAAGCAACATCAAACACCAGTAACTATAGCAGTAGTCCAGCGGCCGTACAACACTCCTCCTCCCTTCATCTTCCCTTCTCCTTCCTCCTAGGACCCCCTCGAGGTATAATCTCGCATCCCAACTCAGTTCTTGCTCAGTTCTGGTGTAATATCTGAAAGTTTACCGTTTTAGTGAGATATTGTGCTAGTTTAGGCAATTTTGAGTGAAACTTGACCTAGTATTGGTTTTGATCGTTAGTATAACCTTATTAGATGTTTTTGAGACCATTGTAACCAATATTACTCTAAAATCCAAGTATTTACCAGAGTTATTCGACTTGGCGTATCTTACCGTATTTGTCGATTTTGAGGTCTTTCTGAAATCTGCTTTCACCCGGGGCCTTATAGGAAAAAGTAGACATGTCAGTGAGCTGTGCAGGCACCCTGGAACCCCTACCAAAATCCGTAGCCACTAACTCAAAACCCCGGCCGCAAATTTCATCATTCTGGCCGCCAATTGCGGCCAGACCAGCATCAAATTGCATCGTTTTGCGTGCAAAGGCCCTTTTTCATGTAAAATTGACCCCTGGCATGTCTAGTTTTGACTGGTTCCTGTTAGGATAAAATCTGGGATCATTTTCGTGAGTTGGCGTATGATTTATGACGTGTTTTTGTATGAATTTTGATATTCGATGATTCGTATCTTTCGGGTGGCGTTCGGACGTCGACAACAGAGGATATTGGCTGTTTTTGCACACAAGGTCACAGGTTTTTACCTATGGGCGTAGTGTGCACCATTTTGGTTTCCGATGTGATTTTCATGTGTTTTAGCATGTGATATCCTTGTAAGTACTCACGTGACATCGAGGCGTTGGAGACGCAAATGACGACATCGGCACCGGAACACATAACTAGGTGAGTAGATTTATATCTACGGGAAGAAGTCGGGTGGATGGCGTATAGCACCCCCGCAGTCCGAGGTGGTGTATACGGATGCGTATACACACCTATAATTATTATTGTTGTTGGGATTATTATTGATGATAAATGGATATTGGTGAACTTGGATGATTTTGGTTACGAAACCATAGGGTAGTGGGTGCACTACATATTCATGCACACATATACATACTTGCATACATCCTCACTTCATATATGGTTATGGAATTCGTTATGGATATGTGTTCACATGGGTTTGGGTTTATATGCTTATTACGGATTTGAGGATGATATATGGGATCGATGTGAGTCGATGGTTTGATATGAGATTATGATATCGGCAATATGACCCGTTATGATAGTAAAATTCATGATTTAGATACACCTTGATACCTTAACGGATTTTGGGATAATGATGCCATAGGAATAGTGATATAAATATGTAAATGATCGACATGTGATTATGATACGAGATATGATATGATATGATATGACAGGATATTTATAATAGGCCGCCTTGGGCGGAGTATACTCCTTGAGATGATATGTGCTGATGATATCGATTTATACGGGATTGTCGACCAGTAATTGGATCTTGATTATAGTAATGATGTTAGAATTGTACCAGACATAGGTCAGTACCCCGGTGATGATATTGATAAAGAGAATACTTGATGATTAATATGATAAATGTGATATTGACCCGTACCCAGATTGGGGATGCCGTACGACGGATTTACGTACGAGCTATAATTTGATGTTTTGATCCGCACTCTTGACTTGGGAATAACTGATTTTAGAGATATGATATCGGATGTGATATTATCGAGGCGGGATCACCGACTATATATATATATTTATATGTATCGACTCAGAGGTTAGGCGGTTTCCCTTACCTGCAGTTAGCTTATTAGCTCAGCCTTATTGTTGGCATAGCTGTACGACCTTTATGACATTAGATGCAGTTTAGCGATCATGGTGTTCAGTATTTCAGCTCCCGCATATTATTATTGTTGCTCTGCATCACATACTGTTATGATTCATATTCTATTATTGATATCATGCTGTTAGGACACCAGCACCATTACCGATGATGCGTATGTTCCACTTACACTTACTTGCCAGTTCACACACATCTTCATCGGTAATTGCCATGTCACTACACAGTAGTATTATTGCATCAGGATATGACCCTTGTATGTACATACTATTATTCCATGTTGCAGGACATACAGTTACACTTGCATTCCATTTATATGTCACATACATCATGCTTCCTGATTATACGCATTGAGATATGTTGTTTCTATGTTATTTCTGGATTTGGGAACCGTGGGTATTTCAAAGAGATTGTGTAAATGTTTTAAAAACCCGGTTGCCCTTGATATGATATTTCAGTGCGTTCACCATGTGTTTTCTCGGTGCTGAGAGTGACATGTGAAACCCGAATCGAGGAGGCGAATGAGACCGATTGCGGGTACATGGTGGACCCGGTGTGGTACCCCGGGGCAAGAAGATCGCAGATGATGGCGTTGAGCCTGTGCAGGGGAGCACTACCTACCGGTGATATTACCCGACACGTCGGATATCCGGAGGATACCGTCGTAGTCATGAGATGGATGGTAGGGGCCGATCTGGACTGACGGTGCCCTAGATTTTGTGATTGAGACATTGAGATTTCGAGATATTGAGGTCCAGAGATTGTGATACAGAGGTATCGAGATACTGAGACTTATGTTTTGTGCCGATGCTGGGCACTGTTTATGCTGATTTCATTTATGATTACCTCATTTTAAAAGTACAGAAATCTCACAAAGTTACAAAAGCAGTTTTCTTCACTATATGCATTCTGTTTCATGCATTCATGCATCATTCATATGATATATTGCCACCTGATGCACTGACATGGACATATGGGATTACACTTGGGTTTGATATTTACATTAGCCATGGTTAGAGATTACTGGTTATATTGAGGATTATTTATATTATGATCGTATGACCTAGGTTGCGTCATACATGCGATTTTCTGTTCGTAGATCTTTTTCTACTCACGAGTTGGCAACTCACCCCCGTTGTGCCCCAGTTTCTTGCAGGTGTTGCCGTACGGATTTCATTACGGCTTTGCGGGCACTGTACCTTTCGGGTGACTTGCTAGTAGGTGGGTTTATTGTATCTTACCCATCATTATACTTTGTATAGTATATTTCAGTTGTATCTAGAATTTCCATCAACCAAAACATGTACTTATTTGAGATAGAGACCAGTGATGTTTATTCTTTCGACCTTAGAGTCGCGGGTTATATTTCGATGGGTTCTTGCTGGTTGAGTTTCATTTCAGTTGTGATCCTCGCCTTTAGGCGTTGTATATTATGATGCATACAGGTTGATTTGGTATGGTTTTTCCTACACTCTACTACTTCTCTTGGTTTGGATTTCTGGGCTTCGGCTTACTTATTTTACGGACGCCTTGAGACGTTCGTAACTTAAGTGCCGGTCATGATTCGTAATTTCGGGTCGTGACAAAGTTGGTATCAGAGCGTTAGGTTTTACCTTCGGAGTATAGGATGACCCTTGGTTGATGGAATAGGTAACTAAAGTAGAGTGACGTACCGTGGTATGTCCGCGGCATATTTACGATGCGCCACTCCACTTAAGAAGCCTTAGGATGTACATTTCCTTGTTCAGTATCATATTCATTCCTGATCTAGCTTCATCGGTACGAGTTATGGTTTTGCTGCCACGATTACGGGCAGGGAGAGCTACGGCTAAGAGTTGCGGTCAGCATGAGCTCGTTATGAACGAGGACTGACCGGGGCGTGAGCCTGGCGACACATTATTGTAGAGATGTGTCTTTTGATTGTGTTTCGCACCACGAGCATGGATGGATTGCTCTATGAGATTACTCGGACGTGCGGATTAGCACCAGAGGATTGAGCCACTGATAGAGACCAGCCAGATTTTGATGACCGTTGATGTATGGCTTATTCGTGATGACTGAGGCACGGTTCAGCTTGCAGACGAGCGAGCCAGTCTTTCCTGCGAACGACGAGATATCACCCTAGATGTTGGAGCTATTGCAGTACGAGTAGTACTAAGAGATGATAGAAGATCGCTAGTTCCCGAGGATGAATGACTAGGACATGCGAATCGTTCGCTACCCCGATGCGAGGTCATCAGATAGATTGATTCCAGCTAGAGACGACTTCACGCAGAGACGTTGAGAGTCAACAGAGATGATCGAATGTCAGTAACCTACTATCCTAAGTTTAAAGTATTTGGAAAGACGTGCAAGCAATTCTATGGTCCCTCTAGAAGAATGAAACCCCAACTCGACTTAATGACCGTGTGAAAGCCTTTGAAGCTTAGGAGTTGCCGCAGTTCTGCGACGCCATTAGTGAGACTTGGGTTTGCCATTCTACGGTTAGACCACCGATGCTGTGGTATGTACCCGATGCCATTATACTATACCCAAGATGTTGAGCTCTTGGGGGATTATGAGGTTTTGACCAATCGATCGGATGGCTCGATTTAATTCGGATGCTAGATGGTGAGATGCATTTCTTGGGAGACTCCAGATACGATGATAGCCGTTGGAGTTCAGTCCATGCAGCCATGACAAGACGAATCCGAAGCAGTCGACATTAGAGAAAAGTGGAGTAAGAGGTTCGTACAAGATCTGGATATGATGACGTTCCACTCCGCCGACATCAGAGATGCGATGCGCATGCCGAGGCAGAGTACTGGATATACCTTCCAGAAGGAGTCGCGATGAGTATGCAGCCGTTCCGGAACAAGAAGCAGATATAGAAAATGACGATGATTTCCGGACAATTGGCAGAGATGAGACTGGAAGAGATCTTGAGCAGGATTCCTTCCAGGACACTGCAGCAATGATACTTGCACCCAGGATCAGATGTGTCACGTACATTCAGAGAGCCAGAGGCCGATGCCAGCGACATGTTGCTTTACGAGTGGTCGCGATGATTGCCCGAGAGATAACCACAGAAGTGCCAAAAAGGAATCGTCCCTGTTAGCACACCTGAAAGGGGCGATGAGCCGATGGATCGAGAGATTGATAATTCACAGAGGAGACTTGGACCCAGGAGTGGTCATGTTATGCACACAAGCAGGCCAGATTTCAGGATCGTCGATGAGATATACTGTGAGTGATCACGACAGCTGTCCAGAGATCCTTAAGAATGTGCTTGAGCGAAACTATTCCGCCATACTTGATTTCGGTATTGTTAGGCGATATATTCGCATGATTTGATTTTGATGATTGAGTAATTACGATTTTCGCAAAGTCGTTGCACTTGATATCGTCTTCGTGCCTTGGTTTCACATGTTTGTGATTTTATGGGGCTTAGACATTTGAGTTGATTTTGTGCGTATGCACGCACACGATTTGATTTTTGCACTCTGCATAGTTCACGTATGCTTATAGTGCAGTGATTCGTATTTTGTGCACTTGGATGCACTGGACTTCTATTTCGATGGTGATGCTCGATATTTGTTTCGTGCATGATGGATGCACCGGATTTGGATTTTTTAGCGCATGTTGGGCGCATGTTATGAGATGTGATTTGGTGCACACCAGATGCACTAAACCGAGATTCTTCGTGCATGTCAGATGCACCTGTTTTGCTGTTAGGCACACCTGTTGCCTTGACAGATGTCTCGTGCACACCCGATGCACTTAGATATTGTTTTTATGCGCATGTATGGAACATTCATGGATTTTAATTTCCGTGCGCACCGGACGCACAGGGTTTTTATATGCACATTCTTGGAATTGATTTCGTAGGGAGCAGTACATTTCTATGATATGGCGATCGATTTTCGTACTGAGCAGGACTGATCAGATGGCAGTGCCTGGGTATATTTTGCATACATTGACAGATTTCAAGGGATTTCCAAAAGCGAGCTATAGTCTCATTATTTACATACGTGTCGTTTATGACACAAGACATTTAAAATGAGGAGACCCTTCTAAATCGTTTTCAAAACGGCGGATCGTGCATACTAAACAAAAGATATATATGTATTTGGCTATTTTCTTATAGAGACGTCCGCCGCTGTGCAGTGTTATGCGCATTACACATCGACTTTAAATAATTTGGCATGGATTCCTTTCAGATATTTACATGTACAGATTTGATATTTACATGTATAGTTCCGATTTCTAGCATATCGGTTTTGCTTTGGATTTGGCAGTCGTGTTTTCACCTTGACTCCGATGATTGCAGGATGCTTGACGGAGTTTTGATTTCGAGTTATCTGATTGTTACTCATGCGCATGTATTGCGCTACGATATATCGATAATTTCGGAGCCCCATTGGTTTGGACATTTTATTGAAATGTTTTTAGAATTGGGAGGTTTAAATTTAAATTCGGGGACCGAATTTCTTTAAGGGGGGAAGATTGTAACATTTCAAAAAAATAAAATATTATTTTTGGGAATTTTCATAATTTTTAATGAATATTTTAATAGTCGGTGTAATTAAATACCGATAAATGGTGAAAATTCCGGAGAAAATTTTAGAAATTCTAAAATAGGGTATTTTGTGGAAGTATGTCATTTTTAAGCTTTTATGGTTACGTATGTGTTATTTTGGTGAAAATCGCGATTAACAATCGCTAAGTGGATTTTTGGCTTTTTGTGCAAAAATGTGCACATGACATTTTCTACACCTGTTTCTTGTTTTGGTCACGGTAGCCTAAGGTTGGACCATATTTAGGTGACCATGGTGGGTTGAACCATTTGATTAGAGCTGGGGTTATGTCGACTGTGTAGGGAGAAGTGAGCCATGGTGGCTTGGTGTCTTGTGAGCATTGTTTTGGAGAAAGAGGGAGATTGTTAGGATGTGCCATGATTCATCCCATATCATTATTCCTTGTGTTTTGTTACCCTCTCTCACATTTCTCCCCACAACATAACACTCCGTTAAGGAAAACCACCAGCAGCAGGTGCTGAAACATTGCAACAGCCTTACATCAGCTCCTGATATACCAAATCAGCCCCCATTCTCTCACATCAACAGTTACATCAGCTCCATAGCTGATATACATCAGCCCCTAGCACATTTCAGCCCCCCATTGCTGACCAAACACCCCCCCCATCGAGACTTATCAGCCCCTAGCTGATCTACAATCTCCCATTATCAATTTTCAGCCCTAATGGCTGACTTTGCTACTAATCAGCCCTGAATTCAGCTGAAACAGGCATCAATTCAGTCACCATCAGCCCCCATAGCTGACTTAGACACCCCCTTATCAACACCTTCAGCCACAAGGGCTGACTCCAGCATCAGAACAGCCCAAACCCCTCACATCAGCAGCAGTACATCAGCCTCCATTGTCAATACTTTCAGCCACATTAGCTGAAATTCAGCCAACTCTACACCTACACCATCATTTCAGCCCCTGTGCATCAGCTGCTGCTCAGCAGTAACATCAACACCATCCCATCAACAACTTCAACACAACATCTTATACTTCAAATTCACTACATATACCACCCCCTTCACTGCTGCAGATGCTCCTGCAAAAAAAAAAACAATGAAACAAAAGAAAATGAAGCAGCAGCTGAATAAAACAGCTTCAGCATCAGCACCTCCCGAAGCAACATCAAACACCAGTAACTATAGCAGTAGTCCAGCGGCCGTACAACACTCCTCCTCCCTTCATCTTCCCTTCTCCTTCCTCCTAGGACCCCCTCGAGGTATAATCTCGCATCCCAACTCAGTTCTTGCTCAGTTCTGGTGTAATATCTGAAAGTTTACCGTTTTAGTGAGATATTGTGCTAGTTTAGGCAATTTTGAGTGAAACTTGACCTAGTATTGGTTTTGATCGTTAGTATAACCTTATTAGATGTTTTTGAGACCATTGTAACCAATATTACTCTAAAATCCAAGTATTTACCAGAGTTATTCGACTTGGCGTATCTTACCGTATTTGTCGATTTTGAGGTCTTTCTGAAATCTGCTTTCACCCGGGGCCTTATAGGAAAAAGTAGACATGTCAGTGAGCTGTGCAGGCACCCTGGAACCCCTACCAAAAGCCGTAGCCACTAACTCAAAACCCCGGCCGCAAATTTCATCATTCTGGCCGCCAATTGCGGCCAGACCAGCATCAAATTGCATCGTTTTGCGTGCAAAGGCCCTTTTTCATGTAAAATTGACCCCCGGCATGTCTAGTTTTGACTGGTTCCTGTTAGGATAAAATCTGGGATCATTTTCGTGAGTTGGCGTATGATTTATGACGTGTTTTTGTATGAATTTTGATATTCGATGATTCGTATCTTTCGGGTGGCGTTCGGACGTCGACAACAGAGGATATTGGCTGTTTTTGCACACAAGGTCACAGGTTTTTACCTATGGGCGTAGTGTGCACCATTTTGGTTTCCGATGTGATTTTCATGTGTTTTAGCATGTGATATCCTTGTAGGTACTCACGTGACATCGAGGCGTTGGAGACGCAAATGACGACATCGGCACCGGAACACATAACTAGGTGAGTAGATTTATATCTACGGGGAGAAGTCGGGTGGATGGCGTATAGCACCCCCGCAGTCCGAGGTGGTGTATACGGATGCGTATACACACCTATAATTATTATTGTTGTTGGGATTATTATTGATGATAAATGGATATTGGTGAACTTGGATGATTTTGGTTACGAAACCATAGGGTAGTGGGTGCACTACATATTCATGCACACATATACATACTTGCATACATCCTCACTTCATATATGGTTATGGAATTCGTTATGGATATGTGTTCACATGGGTTTGGGTTTATATGCTTATTACGGATTTGAGGATGATATATGGGATCGATGTGAGTCGATGGTTTGATATGAGATTATGATATCGGCAATATGACCCGTTATGATAGTAAAATTCATGATTTAGATACACCTTGATACCTTAACGGATTTTGGGATAATGATGCCATAGGAATAGTGATATAAATATGTAAATGATCGACATGTGATTATGATACGAGATATGATATGATATGATATGACAGGATATTTATAATAGGCCGCCTTGGGCGGAGTATACTCCTTGAGATGATATGTGCTGATGATATCGATTTATACGGGATTGTCGACCAGTAATTGGATCTTGATTATAGTAATGATGTTAGAATTGTACCAGACATAGGTCAGTACCCCGGTGATGATATTGATAAAGAGAATACTTGATGATTAATATGATAAATGTGATATTGACCCGTACCCAGATTGGGGATGCCGTACGACGGATTTACGTACGAGCTATAATTTGATGTTTTGATCCGCACTCTTGACTTGGGAATAACTGATTTTAGAGATATGATATCGGATGTGATATTATCGAGGCGGGATCACCGACTATATATATATATTTATATGTATCGACTCAGAGGTTAGGCGGTTTCCCTTACCTGCAGTTAGCTTATTAGCTCAGCCTTATTGTTGGCATAGCTGTACGACCTTTATGACATTAGATGCAGTTTAGCGATCATGGTGTTCAGTATTTCAGCTCCCGCATATTATTATTGTTGCTCTGCATCACATACTGTTATGATTCATATTCTATTATTGATATCATGCTGTTAGGACACCAGCACCATTACCGATGATGCGTATGTTCCACTTACACTTACTTGCCAGTTCACACACATCTTCATCGGTAATTGCCATGTCACTACACAGTAGTATTATTGCATCAGGATATGACCCTTGTATGTACATACTATTATTCCATGTTGCAGGACATACAGTTACACTTGCATTCCATTTATATGTCACATACATCATGCTTCCTGATTATACGCATTGAGATATGTTGTTTCTATGTTATTTCTGGATTTGGGAACCGTGGGTATTTCAAAGAGATTGTGTAAATGTTTTAAAAACCCGGTTGCCCTTGATATGATATTTCAGTGCGTTCACCATGTGTTTTCTCGGTGCTGAGAGTGACATGTGAAACCCGAATCGAGGAGGCGAATGAGACCGATTGCGGGTACATGGTGGACCCGGTGTGGTACCCCGGGGCAAGAAGATCGCAGATGATGGCGTTGAGCCTGTGCAGGGGAGCACTACCTACCGGTGATATTACCCGACACGTCGGATATCCGGAGGATACCGTCGTAGTCATGAGATGGATGGTAGGGGCCGATCTGGACTGACGGTGCCCTAGATTTTGTGATTGAGACATTGAGATTTCGAGATATTGAGGTCCAGAGATTGTGATACAGAGGTATCGAGATACTGAGACTTATGTTTTGTGCCGATGCTGGGCACTGTTTATGCTGATTTCATTTATGATTACCTCATTTTAAAAGTACAGAAATCTCACAAAGTTACAAAAGCAGTTTTCTTCACTATATGCATTCTGTTTCATGCATTCATGCATCATTCATATGATATATTGCCACCTGATGCACTGACATGGACATATGGGATTACACTTGGGTTTGATATTTACATTAGCCATGGTTAGAGATTACTGGTTATATTGAGGATTATTTATATTATGATCGTATGACCTAGGTTGCGTCATACATGCGATTTTCTGTTCGTAGATCTTTTTCTACTCACGAGTTGGCAACCCACCCCCGTTGTGCCCCAGTTTCTTGCAGGTGTTGCCGTACGGATTTCATTACGGCTTTGCGGGCACTGTACCTTTCGGGTGACTTGCTAGTAGGTGGGTTTATTGTATCTTACCCATCATTATACTTTGTATAGTATATTTCAGTTGTATCTAGAATTTCCATCAACCAAAACATGTACTTATTTGAGATAGAGACCAGTGATGTTTATTCTTTCGACCTTAGAGTCGCGGGTTATATTTCGATGGGTTCTTGCTGGTTGAGTTTCATTTCAGTTGTGATCCTCGCCTTTAGGCGTTGTATATTATGATGCATACAGGTTGATTTGGTATGGTTTTTCCTACACTCTACTACTTCTCTTGGTTTGGATTTCTGGGCTTCGGCTTACTTATTTTACGGACGCCTTGAGACGTTCGTAACTTAAGTGCCGGTCATGATTCGTAATTTCGGGTCGTGACAATCCGAGTCCTTCTTTCTTTAACCATCATCCCACGCTCCGTTGCGGCTGCTCCGATCTCCTGGCTCCTCATCGAGGTGGCACCACATCTACGGATCTTTAAACGGGCTCCCGCCTCTGTACCGAGGCAACTCGGTCATCAAGTCTGCTAAAAGAGATGACCAAGATTGATGTAGAGAATGAGTAGAACACTTTGTCTCGCTTCATCCAAAACCATGGATGAACGGTTAATAAAGTTGCCTTTTAATAGAATGAAATGAGAAATGAGCTTTCAAATTCCATGAACCAAATCACATAATCCTTTTTAATCAACAACCATCATCTCTCCAAATGAGGGGCCGACCACTATATAGGAGGAGGGAGGTGAGTGTAGGAGCAAGGGGGGGTAACCATAATGGAAAAGATCTTAATCAAGAACAAAAGGAATTAATGGAAAAAGGGTGACTCATTTAAACACCTCATGAAAACAATTAATGCAAACAAATGAGTCACTAACCTAGTCATCAACCATTTAATGCAATGAATGAGTCACTAATCCTAGTCACCAATCTAGAAGCTTCCACACTCATGACTCACTCTCAAGAAAAGATAAATCCGTATTAAACCGAATGTTTAAGACGGGTGATAGAAAACTGGCAACTTCCAAAAGCGATCCCGAAACGAATTTCAGGATAACCCCGTAACTGTATAAATATACCCGTATTTGTATTACGACCGAATACAAATGCAACTGAGACAAAGATATTATATCTACAAAGTATAATACTCGGATCCGGCTTAAACCAAAGCCCATCAGTATTATCCGCCCGAAATATGACACGTGCGTAAACGCACGTGCATTTTCCGACCCTGCCATAAAACCATACGGCCTCTACAACGTTTCGCCCGAACTTGGGAAACTATCTGTGGGGGACTCTAATGACTCATCAGTACCCTGGCAGCGGGTTTAACCACAAGCACGTCGGCGGCACTAGCAGTGCGTAATGGCTGCCCATGTATTGACCTCAAGGGAAGCCGATGAGCGAACTCATCCTGGAACCCTACTGAGCCTAACAGTGACAATATATATACAGTCCGGTCCGTTCGTCTATGAGTATCGCATATCGGGCTTAGGGGGATGGTAACGTCAGACCCCCAATAGCAGTATAAGTCGTGTCGGAGACAAGCCCTGAACACCCTGAGAAACTACTGGAATACTTACCAGTAATTCTCACCTGCCTTGGCCAAGGACTTGGTGTAATGGCTTTCCTAGACACAGCGCGATCTCACCCCCAATACCGGGAGAGACGAATCCCCTGCCGATCCGCTCACTTGCCTCCATGTGGCTCGAGACTGTACCTAAAAACGATCTGTTTGCACGCCACCTTTGAGCCGTGGTAGGGTAGAAATCAAAGCACAGTGGGAACTCACACGAAACAAATGACGACCTCAGGTCGATGAACTAACCTGTACACATGTCACCAGGGAACTGCTATCTGACGCTAGGTACAATACCAACTAGCAGGTTCTCTGCGTGTCCTGTCCGGTGTATTCATAACCCAATGAGCACCTGTATACATCTTAGGTGATCCAACTGACATCAGTGGCTTCTGAGACCGACCACCGCCCCTCGTCGGGGTCTCAATTGTATACACTAGTCTACTCCGGAGTATCGATACCCTGTCTCGAAACTCCCACGACTAGGGACCACAATTAAGGATGTGCTTATAGACTACCCAACTCTCACGTATATGATCGCCATCATACTATTGGTAGTCAAGCAAGATCCTATGGGCTCTATCAACGTGTAATAGTGATCAGTCACCTGAAGCTGTACACGACTGATAAAGGCAAACCAGATAACATACTATCATCTCGAGTAAGACTGTGCTACCGGTATAGGTCCTCGTCAATCATTGCAATCACGTACCTGCGATCCAATAATTGACTTTGAGGGCACTGTATCCAACACAGACGGTATTTCTGAAAGCCATCAAAATTCTTCTTGATGGCCAGCAGCAGCAGACTGCTATTATCATGAACCGTCCTGAAACCGAAGCATTTGGAGTAAAACAATTTCGGGCGTAACATTTGGAGTAAAACAACTTCTCAGGGAAAAAGAGTCCTCTTGAGGCTGAAGAATGGGCCCAAAATATCGAGGACGACCTTGCATCAGCGCACGTACCAGACATAGCTTGGGTTCGTGTGGCCAAGCTTCAGCTCACGGACAACGCAAGAGTCTGGTGGGAAGCTGAGGAAAGCCGTCTTACATAACCAATAGAGCGGAAGACGTTCCGCGATCTATTCGATGCGAAGTTTTTCCCCGAGACTGCCCGCTTTGAAATGGAACAATAGTTTATCCACCTGCAACAAGGCTCTATGTGGGTAAAATCAGTTGATGAATATGATGCAGAATTCATCATGCTTAGCAGGTAAAGAATTCGTCTCAAATTCTGTTCCGTAAAATACATCACTGTTCTGAAATTGACATCTTATCAGGTTTGCGGCACACCTGATCCTGACCGATGAGATTCGGGCTAGACGATTCCAACAGGGCTTAGACTCATATATTTATGCGGCATTAGCCACATGCGACTATCTAACTCATGAACTCGCTCTGAAGGAAACACGCCGTTATGAAGCAGTGGTCAAGAAGAAGGGTAAGCCGCAAGTGGCCGGAATCAAACGCCCTGCTACTCAGATGACAGGAGAAGCTTCTTCTAGGCCATCTTTTGCACCCAAGAGGCCAGGAGGATCATTTAACCAATCCAGTCCCGATTTTTGTTTCTACCACAAGAAAACCAGACACTTGGCGAATAACTGCAGGCGTGCAAATGGCCTGTGTTTGATTTGTGGCGCATCCACTCACACTATAGGAGCATGCCCATATTGTAGTAATCCAGCACCAGTACCCAGACTCGTAATGCCATCTCCGTAGAGGCCATCTATTCAGGCACCTACACCCCACCTAGCTCTTCCTGCACCAGAGGACCGCCAGCACAGCCGCAGCATCAATTCCATCAGGTATAGAGAAACGTGCCTCAAGGGCAGAGGAATGTGCCTCCGGTGAGGAGGAATGTGCCGAGACGTCAGGCTTTCACAATGACGGTCGAAGAGGCCGAAGCCACGGGACAAGTCATCACCGGTAAATTCTTCTCATCCTTTCAACATTCGATACTAGTACATCGTTATCTTTTTCTATATCTAAACACAACCTCATACAACTTAGGTACTATACTACTAGCCACCCTTTCTGCACTCGTACTTTTCGATATTGGAGCTTCACATTGCTTTATATCACAACGGTTCGTGAGAACGCACGCGATTCCCGTGAAGTCACTCATTTCGAGATGGAATGTTAGTTCCGAGAATGGAGTCTTGAAGGCAACCTTGGGATATGATCAACGCCCAGTTGTAGTTAGCGGCCTAGAATTCTACGTGAATTTCAAAGTGCTGGATATACTAAATTTTGATGTTGTGTTGAGAATTGATTGGCTGGGAGTATTTTGTGCTATCATTAACTGCCGTTAAAGGAAGGTAGTATTTGAGATACCAGATCACCCAGTCTTCTATTTCAAAACTGGAGACAGAACCTTAGAACCAGGAAGCTACCGTGCTAAACCGAAGAATGCAGAAGTGTTCTCCCTACCAGATGAAGAAGAAAAGGCTGAAGTAGTTTGAGAGTTTGAGAATGTTTTCCTTGAAGACATATTAGGTTTGCCTCCCGATCGAGCTCTTGAATTCAGTATTGATTTACAACCTGGTGCACAACCTGTAATCAAAGCTCCATATCGACTAAGTCCGGAAGGATTGAAAGAAATTCGTATCCAGTTAGACGAGCTCCTGAAGATAGGTTGGATCAGACCCAATACTTCAAGTTGGGGATCACCGGTGTTACTGGTGAAGAAGAAGGAAGGTACTTACCAGATATGTAAGGATTATCGAGCACTGAATGAAGTAAAGATTAAGAACAAGTATCCGCTACCTCACATCGATGACCTTTTCGATCAGTTAAGTGGATCTTGTGTCTTCTCAAAATTAGATCTTCGTTCAAGATATCATCAGGTAAAGGTCAAAGAGTTCAACATTCCGAAGACGGCGTTTAGGACTCGTTATGGCCATTATGAATATCTTGTAATGCCATTTGGAGTGACCAATGCACCGGCCATTTTTATGAACCTGATGAACCAAGTTTTCCGAGAGTACTCAGAAATGTTTGTTGTTATCTTCATCGACGACATCCTGGTGTATTCAAAGAATCGGAAAGAACACGCCGAGCACTTACGAATTGTCCTGAAGACACTATGACAACATCAACTCTACGCCAAGTATAGCAAGTGTGAATTTTGGTTAGACCATATCGGATTTCTCGGACACATAATTTCAGGAGAAGGAATCTCTGTGGATCCAGCTAAGATGTCAGCTTTCAGCGAGTGGCCGAAACCAAGGACGGTGAAAGATATAAGAAGCTTCTTGGGCCTAGCAAGATATTACAGACGCTTTATCGAAGAATTTTCAAAGATCGCAGCACCCCTGACCAAACTTACACGTAGACGAAGCATTTGTGTGGTCAGAAGCATGTGAGAAGTCTTTTATAGAACTCAAGTTGAGATTAACGTCTACTCTTATCCTCATAATACCGGATCGATCTCACGGATTCAATATGCATTGTGATGCATCCGGTAAAGGATTAGGATGTGTTCTACATCAGTATGGAAAAGTTGTGGCTTCTGTATCAAGGCAGTTAAAAGTTCATGAACACAACTATCCAACACATGATCTGTAATTGGCAGCCGTCATTTTCGCACTCAAGATTTGGCATCACTACTTATTGGGAGAGCGAGTGAATATATACACCGACCACAAAAATCTAAAGTATGTATTTACTCAGAAGGAACTCAACAAGTGGCAAAAAATATTGCTCGAGCTCATGGCGGACTTTGACATCAACCTACAGTATCATCCTGGAAACGTGAACATAGTTCTCGATGCACTTAGTCGCTATCCATTAGAAATGAACCTCACCGCTCAGTGGAAACTACAGCAAGAACTGCACGGATTAGAGATTGAAGTAGTTGTGCCAGGTAATGCTGCATCTTTGAGGAACTTACAAGTTCAGTCAACTCTTGTCAATCAGATCAAGGCAGCTCAAGTAAATGATGCTAAGATACAAAAGATCCGAGAACAAGTAGAAAGTGGTCTTCGAACTAACTTTATCATCCACGAAGATGGATCCTTGCAGTATGGGAACCGTTTATGCGTGCCAGTCGGCCCTGTTCGAGATGAGTTGATGAAAGAAGCTCACAGCTCTCCGTATTCTGTACACCCCGGCGACACGAAGATGTACAAGGATCTACGACAACACTACTGGTGGCATAGAATGAACCCTGAAGTAGCAAGGAGCGTAGAAAAGTCCTTAATCTGTCAGCAAGTGAAGGCTTAATATCACAGAACCGCTGGTCTACTGCAGCCATTACCAATCCTAGAATGGAAATGGCAACACATTACCATGGACTTCATGACTGCTCTCCCTCGCAGCACGAAGGGTAACGACGCAATCTGGGTTATTGTGGACCGACTCACCAAGTTGGATCATTTTATTCCATTCAGAGTTGGCCAGTCAACCGAGACGTTGGCGAGGAAGTACATGGAGGAGATCGTGAGATTAAATGGGGAACCGGTTTGCATCGTTTCCGATCGTGATACTAGATTCCGATTACAGTTTTGGCAGAGTCTGCAAGCTAGCCTAGGAACAAGTCTGAATTTCAGCACGACGTATCATCCACAAACAGACGGACAGTCCGAACGAACAAATCAGATCCTGGAGGATTTGCTGAGAGATTGCATGTTAGACTTTGGAGGTTTGTGGGAAAATCACCTACACCTTATGGATTTTTCATATAACAATAGCTACCAAGAAAGCATTAGGATGCCACTATTCGCAGCACTCTACGGATGGAAGTGTCGTTCCCCGCTGAGTTGGAACGACATTGGAGATCGTGAAATCCTTGGACCAGAGATGATCGTGGCAACTATGGATTAATTCGCATGATCAGGGAAAAGATGCGCATAGCCCAAGACCGACAGAACCATTGGGCAGATGTAAAACGTCGACATCTGTAGTTCCTACCCGGAGAGCATGTGTTTCTGAAGATCTCTCCGAACAGAGGAGCGATATATTTTGGCAAAAGTGGTAAACTCAGTCCAAGGTACATCGGACAGTTCGACATACTTGAACGGGTTGGAGAAGTGTCATACCGCTTGGCACTACCACCCTCATTGGAAAGAGTGCAATATGTGTTCCACATATCCTGACAACGATGATATGTGAGCGACCCCAGCCACATACTTGATCACTCAAAGCTCACTGTACATACCGATCTGACTTGCAAGTAGCAGCCAGTTGAGATCTTGGATCGAAAGGTGAAGACCTTACGGAACAAGGAGGTGAACTTGGTCTGGGTGATGTGGAGAAAGGACTCGTCAGGAGAATCGACTTGGGAGAGAGAAGACGGTATGCGTTCACGATACCCTCATTTATTCGAAAATTTGTTCTTTATATAAATTTCGAGGACGAAATTTCTATAAGGAGGGTAGAATGTAACGACTCTAAAATCCATGTACAAATATAACATATTCAAAGTATAGAAAGGGTAATTCTGCCTGATTAGGAGTTATAACTTAAATTTGTTTAATAAAAGCAAGAAACAACTTGTAGCTCACTGGTAAAACCTCTACACTTTCGAATCCCATTAGTCCTAATTATTTTTAAGATTTTTCTTTTTAACTTTTTGAAAGCCCAAGAGTTGCACATGCAATACACGGAGAATTGAAAAGTTTTGTAAAAATCAAACGGGATAAATGAGGAGTTAACACATAATATAACACATAGCACGAATCTCGAGATAGATGGACTAAATCCAACTGTCCAAATACGTCTTTTGGCCGCCATCGACGGTCCAACTGGTTCTAAATCGCTCCATTCTTTGCACGTGTGTCGCTCTGACATCCCTATACTCCACTGTAGTGTTTGATTTCTCTGTATTCATCGAGAGGCTCTTCAATTCCCCATTAAACTTATTGTAAAGCTTTTTTAATTCTATTCTTTAACTCACACACCCTCATTTCTATACTATAAATACACCTTTTCCCCTACCTCTTCCCATTCTGAAAATCCCTATAAAAAATTCTCCAAAATTCTCTAAGTTCAAGAGGGGTTAAGGCTATTCAAGTGGAGTTAACGATCAAGTTCTTTTCGTTGAGGATCAGAGCTTTTCCCGACTATACCATGACGCCACAGAGACCCCCTCTCTCTTCCTTACTCTTTTATCAACGCTACGCAACCCGTAAGTCCCTATTCCTCTCTCCCATTTTGACTCAAATCGCATTCTAAAACAATATCGACAAAGTAGAGATAACTCGTAGTCTTTTCTTTTAAACAAAATTTTGTCACCTTTTTTAGATTAAAATTTCACTCTAAAACTCTAATATCATCTTAACATATTATTCACATCTTCAACTGTAACGACCCTGAAATCACATTACAAAAATTTCTTATTATTGTACAGAAAAGAGTATTACAGCAAGTGTAAGAGTTATAAGTTAGATTTGTTTAATAAAAGCACGAAGCAACTTGTAGCTCACTGGTAAAGCCTTTACACTGCTGTGACATAGCCTGCGTGTTCGATTACCATCAGAAACAATTACTTTCTCTGATTTTTCTTTTTAATTTTTGGAAGCCCAAGAGTTTCACGTGCAATACACGGAGAAATGAAAAGTTTCAGAAAAATCAAATAGGAGCAATGAGGTGTACACACCCAAAAACCCACGTGGTACGAATCTCGAGGCGATTGTCTCAAATACAACATTCCATTCTCCCTTCTAGGCCGGCGCCGACGGTCCAAAGAGCTCCAAATCACCCCGTGCTTTGCACACACACCCCTTCGACTCCCCTTAACTTCTCCGCACTGTTTGATTTCCCTGCAATCAAACAGAGACCCTTCAATTCACCATTTAACATCTTTTTAATCCAAAATTTTAATTCCCAAACCCTAATTCTTCAATATAAATACCACCCCATGCCTTAGCTCTTCACTATTTTGAAATTCTAGCAAAAAATCTCTCAAAAGTTTCTAAGTGCCAAGTGGAGTTAAGCCCCTCAAGTGGAGTAGCGAGCCAAACTCGACGACCGGAGAATCTCCGACGAAACCACGACCCACGAAAGCTTCTTCAATCTCTTCTTAACCTTCTAAAAACTGTAAGTCCTTTCATCTCTCTCTCTTTCTATCTCAAAACTTATTTTTAAAACAAATCGACAAAAGAGGAGTTATCTCCGATATGGTTTTCTTTTTAACATTTGTAAGCCATGTGATAAGCAAACGAGATCAAACTAACATGCTACACTAATCTTAACCTTATTCATATCAATTAGTTTTTAGTTGTAACAAATTTTCATATGAAACAAACATATAAGGAACTTTTTTCATTAAAATACCATGAACTTTAGTGTAAGCTCTTTTCGATATCTAGTATACCCAAACCTAGAACCTTCACGGGGTAATGACCTACCCCCCACACACTATGGTTTCATAGCACGGTATTCTAAGCATAAGGGTAATTCAAAGTAAAAGAACTTTTTCATTAAAATACCATACCATTTCAAAACGGGTTTCTTTAAATCGGTATTTTGAAATCTTTGGCAATTACGCCTCTACAACTCTCGTTAGGGGACCCGCTAATGGATGGTGCAGATTATCGCATATCTTTAGGACAGTAGAGAGAAATGCAGAACTCTCCACGGAGTATTCGGTCTCGAAAGGAATAAAAACATGGTTTTTAAGAAACGCGACTTTTCTAAACAAAACTAATTTTTTGAAAAATTATATAAAAATCATAAATCTGTATTTTCAATAAAAAAAAATTAAGAAACTATATTTTTAAAAATAAAGATTAAAATTGTTAATAAAATCCCACCATATTTCCAAAAGTAGTAGTTTTCCTAAAAATACCACAAACTTTCAAAAAAACCAGGTTTTATCACCAAAATACCACAATAATTAAAATACATGTTCATGAAAATACTAAATATTATAAATCACCCTCGAGGTTTATTTTTAAACAATATTAATATATATTTTTCATAAAACCCCTCGAGATATGCAAATAATATTTTAAGGACTCTAGATTAATATAGGTTTAAGCGGGATCAATTCTTTTAAGCCCCTGGGAGCTGGAGAGAGTGAGTGTTTGCCTATTCAGGTTAGATAACTTAACGGAGTTATCAATGTCAATTGTATTAGAAAAATACACAAATCCTACCTTCAATGTGCAGCAGTTGCCGATTTCTCCCGAACATAAGATTTTAAGAATTTACATCAATTCACATGAAAAGACATGAACTTAAATCCAAACTCAAATCTAAACTTGAACCCGAATACAAACTCGAACTCTAACCTAACTCGAATCTAAAACTCGAATATGTACTCGAATCCAATCTACTCGAACCAACTTAACTCAAACCCAGATTGCAATTGTCATGGCTCACACATTACTCGACTTACTCGAATACAATCTACACATTTTTCAATCTAAGGTTTCGGTTAAGACATATCAATCAATCAAATCAATCAAGTATATTAGCCAGTTATATATATTATACACGGGGTGTTTGGGATAGTTTCTTGTGTGAATTCAACGGAGATTCAGGAGTCCCGTATTAACCTCTTTTTTATTTTACTCGAATATCAGTCGGGTTGACTCATCCATAGCCTAGAATCCCGATGCTAACACATGAAATGGGAATGTGTTTCCTTGCTCCTGGGACCTCACTCTTGAGCTCATAAATACTTCTACGGCTGTGTTGACATTCCCACATGGAACTTAAAGTTAACATAGTGACCATCTAGAGACTTATAATATATATTTTCCCATGATCATATACTCTTACTCGCCATATGTATATACATATATATATATATATCTCCTACACTTGTCATTTTCTTTACTCTTACCTATCTTTGGGACTTACCGAGTGTTATTTCGCTGATGGGCATTCCACCCACTTTTCTTCTCTTAGAATGTTCGTCAGATACGGTCAAGACGGAGGAGGTTGAAGCTACAGAAAATGACGACAACCAGATCTCTACTCAGGGCTAGCTCAGCTTCTTTTTTCCTTCAGTTTATGTATTCCACTTGTTTAGGCATTTTCCTTATTGTATTTACTTTCCAGTATAAACTCTTGTACTTGTACATATTTGAATTTGAATGTAAATAAAGATATTTGTAGAAAATTTTTATAGTCTCAATTTATTCTTGCATTGTGTATTATTTTTTCAATACGTTTAGTATATTTATTTAGGGAATGGCCTTCTCTGGATAAATATACCGCGGGCTTGCCACGTCACCGTTTCCGTCTATTGGGAAGTGGGGCGCGACAGATTTTATTGGTGGCCCATGCAGGTCAGTTCTGCATGAAGTCGTAAACAATATACCACAAGAATTAATGAGTTCAACAAACATTTACATTCCTTGCATTTCAAATTCCTTGAATCTAT
Organism: Agapanthus africanus; assembly: GCA_030015575.1. Taxonomy (NCBI): domain Eukaryota; kingdom Viridiplantae; phylum Streptophyta; class Magnoliopsida; order Asparagales; family Amaryllidaceae; genus Agapanthus; species Agapanthus africanus. The sequence continues at coordinate 15,703,848 of JASDDO010000026.1, read as the reverse complement.
CCTAACCACTCTTTTATATCAAGGTGATGGACTCTACGAACAATACCAGTGCCAACGTCAACGGCAATACTCCACCGCATACTCTACCACCACCGCCTACCGTTGTAACTCCTATTAATGAGCAAGAGGTACTGCTTGAGGCTATCAAGAGCCTATTGGAGGGTCAGCAGCAGCAGACTGCTATTCTCATGCACCGCCCCGAAGCCGAGGCACCTGAAGTCAAGCAGTTTTGGGCACTGGACCCAAAGCATTTCTCGGGAAAAGAGAGCCCACTTGAGGCAGAAGAATGGGCTCAAGCAATCGAAAATGATCTAGAAACAGCTCAAGTGCCAGATATTGCCTGGGCGATAGTTACTAAGTTGCAACTGACCGATAACGCTGGAGTTTGGTGGAAGGCTGAGGAGAGCCGTCTCGCACAACCTATAGAATGGAGAATATTCCAAGACCTGTTCGAGAAGTTCATTTCCCAGAATAAATACGCTAAGCGTAAAATAAGCAATATAAAATGACAAGAAATGAACGTGAGATTTAAACTTCAACAACTTTATTTACATTCAACTTGATTCATTTACAATACATGAGTTCAACTGAAATAAAATACAAGAAGAGAAATGCCTAAACAGGTGGCATATATAAACTGAAAAAAGATAGCTAGTCTAGTCCTGAGTCGTAATATGATCGTGCTCCTCCTCGGTGATGTCCACCTTCTCAGTCTCCACAGTATCTGACGAACATTCTAAGAAACAAAGATGTGTGGAATGTCCGTCAGCGAACTTTCGCTCGGTAAGTCCTCAAGAAATGGGTGTGAAGTATAAAACTATAATGATAAAGGAAATGTATAATATGAAGCAATGGACTAGGAGATATGTTATTTAAACATGTCATTTACTGTAAGCATGGCATTTCTATTTAACATGCAGTTCTCTATATATATCATGGCAAAATAACATCTTCAAGCTTCGTCGATCGATGATCTAACCAACTAAGCTAATAAGCCTAAGAGATACAAGTAGAAGAGTGAACTAGAGTTAAGAATTCAGAAGTCAAGAGGTTGAATTCAAGGAAGTAAAAAGTGAAGATGGATTTAAGGAATAAGATGAGATTCAAAAGAATTGAAATGCAAGGAATGTAAAAGTTGTTGAATTTCATTAATTCTTGCAATATATTGCTGACGATGTTCATGCAGAACCGACCTGCATGGGCCACCAACAAAACCTGTCATGCCCGGCTTCCCAAAAGAGCGGTAACGGCATGTGACAAGCCCGCGACGTATTTATTCCTAGAAAGTCATTTCTCGAAATAAATACGCTAAGATTTTATAAGCAATATAAAATGATAAAAAAAGACATGATAATGAAAGTCCAACTTTATATATTTACATTCCCAACTTTCACAAGTTTCAAACTGAATACATGATGTCTGAAAACAAAGATACATAAAAGAAAGTGCCTAAACAAGTGGCGTGGCATACATGAAGTAAAATCTGAAAAGAAAGAACCAGTAGTCGGTCTGTTCCGCAAGCTGAAAGTAGTCCACTTAACTCGGCTCGATCTCCTCAATCTCTAGATCATCTGACAAACATTCCAAGCAAACAAAGAAATGGGTGTAATGCCCGTCAGCGAACTTGCGCTCGGTAAGTCCCCAAGAAAGGTGGGATGTGAATGTATATAAATGAATATGTAAGGTGACATGTGATATAGTATGAATGGAAATAAATTATGAACAAGTATAACATGGTAATGTTAATGACAACTATGTAAGCATGGAAATGTAATATGAAAATAGCAAACAAGTATAACATGCCTGTGGAGTATAGGTATAGTGAACATGAAGTGAATGTAAGTGTCCTACAAGGTCTCTAAAAGAGTAAAAGCAACAAACGTGAGTTCAAGTATGAATGTCAACCAATCTCAAGAGTATTCTCGAACCCAAGGCTATCGTCCAGGGGTAAGAAATCACGGGCTCAAAATAGCGGGACTTCAATTGTTATTGAAGTATTCCAAACCCAACAGACTATCATCCAGGACCTTGGAAACATGGGCCCTCATTCGTGAATTCGTGATTTGCACCGTTTCAGTACGGTACCATAACAACATGATTTGTACCGTTTAAGTCCGGTATCACAGAACATGATTTGTATTAATGTTACTCATGAGATTCTATTGGATTCATACTCAAACTATCCTAACACCTCATGTTTATTAGTTTATGATTAATGTTATTATTCTTGATCGAATCCATGAATACAAAAGGTGATGTATGATATCAAGTTTTCACGATTGAGTTCATGTAGTCATGTCAAGTGCAAGTCATGCTAATTGTATTCATGATTCGAGTCATGTTGGTTCAAGTGTATATACTGGGTTCAAGTATTCATGATTGATTCGTGTCAAGATCAAGTCAATTCTAACATGTAATGATTTAATCACAAGTCATATAAATAAAAATAAATAAGAAATCACAGAACATGATATGAGATAAGTATACAAGTAACGTCCAAAACAATGTTGTAAATATGTGATATGCATGACTAGTTAATCAAGTAATTTGAAATAAGAATATAAAAGAAAACATAACCTTAAGTTCTATGCACACGTGAGTTTCAGTCTCGTCTAAATACGACTACTGGTTTGGGAGATATACATGTTTTCGTATCATCACACAAAACAGATCAGAATCTGTTCAGCACCGTCACACATTTTTAAAACGCAGTTTGAATTAATTTCTATCGGGTTTCAGATTACAAAAATTATTAAAAAATTGTAGGTATTTCGGAGTACTTATCCAAAACACTAAAATTCGCATGATTTGGATTTCTGAAGCTCTAGATATGATCGTTTTAATATCAGCGTTTAAAACAAAAATTCAGATTTCTGGACAGCAACTATATGTTATATTGCAAAGCCTATATCGAGTTGTTTCATGCGTTTCTAAGTTATATAATATACAGGAAATTATATTTCTATCAATCATCTATCTACAAATCTAAAGTTTGTCACGGATATCGGGAGTTCGAGTTATGTCCTATTCAAAAACAGTGTGCGAATCAGGACAGATTCTGTCCAGATTCGTCACTAAATATTGTAATGCAGTTTTCTATATTTTACGTCAATTTTCAGTAAAAACTTAAAACTACGAAAATATATATTTTTCGATTTATATGTTCAAAACATCTGAAAACACTTAATTTGGATCAACAATTACAGAGTTATGGTCTCTCGAAGATGACCCTTATTGGCAGTTTTCTGGTTTTAAAAACAGTGAATAAAAAAAACTACGCAACTTCTAAACCGTTATTCAGTTTGATTTGAAAATTTTAATATAAACCTGAAATTCTATCTATTATTTATCCTAATTTTCCTAGGATTTCCAGATGTGAAAATTATTTTTTTTAAAATTATTTTAAAGACAAAAGTTATCTGGAACTGTATTTAAAGGTGACAAAACTACTGGATTTATTTGCAGCTTTGTTTTTTTCTTTTATATAAAAAATTAAACAATTATAAAATAAACGGCACATGCAATATATACTTCAAATTGGATCTTCTAATGTCAATATATAGATCATGAATTTCGACAATGTCCTATACCAGGAAAGTCCTAATTTCAAGAGAGCTTATATAAAGTTGTGTTATCGTGCATCGTTTATTTATATTCGGTCCATGATATTCATAGTTAACGTAAAAGTAAATCTATGATATTGAGGCATTTTTATTCTATAATAAAACAATGAATAAATATGAAGATTAGGTATAAACAAATAAATATTTTCAAATATATATATATATATATATATATATATATATATATATGTAACTATATTCATTTATATATGTGTGTGTGCGCGTGTGTGTATATGTGTGTGTGTGTGTGTGTGTTTATGTTTATGTACTCGATTAGGTAGCACGGTCAAGAAAATGAAATCATGGAGAAGACACAATAACAGAATGAAAGAGATGGAGAGTGAGAAAAGGGACTTACAGGTTGTGTGAGTCGGTATAATAACTGGCTCATCATTTAAATAAAATCCTCAACCGAGTCTTTGAAACTTGATGGAACCGGTGCTTCTCCAAGCTCAAAGGAAAAGAGATTTTATTTTATTTTATTTTTAGAATTGATCAAAAGGAAATGGCTAAGGTAGGATGAAGAAGAGATGAAGAGAGAGAGAGAGAAGGGGAATGATAGAAATGTGAGATGAAGAAAAGAAAGAAGTGTGACATATAAAAATGGTTTATGACCATCATAATTCTAATAAATTATAGCTCATAATCATTCTAATTATTTTGGGAGTTAAAAAGAAAATGAAATGAAATATCTCATTTGTAAGTTATGAGAAGGATAAAAATTGATAAAAAATAAGTGCAAGAATAAGGATTTGAACATGTAACTTATAAAATAATAATGCAAGGATTTAACCAATGAGCTACAAGGTTGTTTATGCATATATTTAATTAGAATTAAATATAGGTCGTACCTTGAAAAGAAAGTGAGCTTAGAAAAAGAAAAGAAAGAAATCAAATGGATTTGTCTTGGCTTAGGTTTGGGCTTTGAAAAATTATAAAATGGATAAAATAGACGAAGAGATAAAATAATATATTTACTAGAAAATAAAATATACCAAAAGCAAATAATTATAATATTTTATTAAAGAAATGATACGCGAAAATATAGAAATTTTATGATCGTTACATGGACGGCAGGATTTGTGTCTTTTTCCAAGACAATTGATATTGATAACACCGTTAAGTTGTCTATCTTAAATAAGTAAGCACTCACTTTCTCCAGCTCTCTGGGGCTCAAGAGAATTGATCCCGCTTAAACCCATATTTACTTGAATCCTTAAAATAGTGTTTATATATATCTCGAGGGGGTTTTATGAAAAATATTTTTAATATAGTTTAAAAGTAAATCTCAAGGGTGATTAGTATTACTTAGGGTTTTCATGAGCATGGATTTTAAGTATTGGGGTATTTTAATGATAAATACTTAGCTTTGGAAAGTTTATGGTATTTTATTGAAAAACTTGGCTTTATGGTATCTTGATGGTATTTTATTGGAATTTGTTAATCTTTCGTTTTAAGAAAAAATATAGGTTCATTATATTTTGAAAATAAGGATTTATAATTTTATATAATTTAAAAATTATTTTTATTTAGAAATTCATTTTTCTTAAAAACCGTATTTATATCCTTTTGAGATCGAATGTTCTGTGAAGAGGTCTGCATCTCGCTCTACTATCCCCAGGATGTGTGATAATCCGCACCATTCTTTAGCTGGTCCCCTAAAGAGGGTTGTAGATGCATAATTGCAAAGGAATATGAAATACTATTTTACATGAAATTCGGTTTTTAAATTATATGGTATTTTATTGTAAGATTTTCTTCGTAAAAAATATTCATACAAAAACATATCGTGCTATGAAATCAAAGTGTACGTGAGGGGTAGGTCGTTACCCCTTGAAGTTTTTCCTAAAGATATAGTTTTATTGAAAACGAAAAGGGTGATATTAAAATTCAAGGTATTTTAATGAAAAAGTTTATTTATGGATATTTCACATGAGATTTTTGGTTAAACTTGATTCTAAAAATTAGTATTTAGGGTTACAAGTATTGTGTAAAAATTAGGTTAAACAAAGTATAAAGGAAAAGGAGTTTCTAGTGTTTAGAAAAAATATATCGGTAATAACTCCATTTACCGATATAAGTTTTAAAGTTGAATTTTTAATGAAGAGAAAGAGAGTTTGGGAGGGACTTACCATTTGAAAAATGTCAAGAAGAGGTTAAAGAAGAGGAGGGAGGCTTCGTGGTGTCGCGGGAGCTTCGGAAAGAGCTTTGATTTTCGACGGAAGAAGCTTGCTTACTAACTCCACTTTACTCCACTTGCACTTAGGAAATTTTGAGAGAGTTTTGGCTAGAATTTTTAGATTGGTGCTGAGCCAAAGTGTGGGCTGGTATTTATAATGGAGAATTAGGATTTGGAAACTAAAATTGTGGATTAAAAACTATTAAAATGGCATTAAATTGTGAAATGAAGGGTCTCTGTTTGATTACAGGGAAATCAAACAGTGCAGAGGAGTTGAGGGCGGTTGAAAAGGTGTATGTGCAAAGCGCGGATCCAATTGGACCTAATCGGACCATCCCCGCCGGCCTAGAGGCAATTTCCGCCGGTCGATCTAGGGTTTTTGGCCTCGAGATTCGTGTCACGTGGATTATTCTATGTGTACACCATTTTTCACATGTTTGATTTTTCCGAACTTTTCATTTCCTTGTGTATTGCACGTGCAATCTTTTGGGCTTCCAAAATTATAAAATGAAAAATCAGAAAAAAAATTGTGTCTGATGGGAATCGAACACAGGGTCTACATCACAGCAGTGCAAGGACTTTACCAGAGAGCTACAAGTTGCTTCTTGCTTTTATTTAATAAAAGTAACTTATAACTCACACACAGGCTGTAATACTCTTTTTTATACATTAAAACGGAAAATTATGTACGGCGATTTCAGAGTCGTTACATTCTACCCTCCTTATAAAAATTTCGGCCTCGAAATTTATACATGGATGTTGTAACAGATTCAAGAAAAATTTGATTAAAGTAGTGGTGAAGGAACTACTGATATTGTACTGAAAGTGCATGAAAATGTTTGGGTAGATGAAAGAACAAAAAGATGCAAGAATTTGAAAAGGCTGAAAAAGATGGAAGGAGATTTACCAGTGTTATCTTGACCTATAGCTTCGACCTCTACGGCCGCCAAAGTGAAAACCTGACATCTCTGCACATCTCTCTGTGCACGCTGGTATATCGATGGCTGACGAGGTAAAGGTTTTCCTCGCGGAGTTAGTGCAGGAAGGGATAAACGAGTAGGTGGAGCTTGAATAGCTGATCTAGTTGTGTGAGCTGAGCCAGTTCGATTGTGTGGGCAAGTTCCTATAGTGTGTGTGGGTTATCCACATATCAGAAAAATACCATTCGCTCGACGACAATCCTTGACTTGATGTCCGTTCCTCTTACAATAGATACAGAATTTTAGTTCAGTCTCGGAAAATGATCCTCCTGGCCTCATAGCTGGCGCTGGGAGAGTTGTCTTAGAAGAGGCTCCTCCAGTAATCTGGTTGGTGGGATGTTTCATACCGATCGATTGTGGCCTGCCCTTCTTCTTAATGATAGCTTCATAGCGACGGGCTGACTTCAAAGCTACTTCATGTGTTAGGTATTCTTTTATTGCTAGGGCAGTCTGGATCTCAGGGTCTAATCCTTGCTGGAAGCGCCTGGCTATGATTTCTGCAGTAGGAATTAGATGGACGGAGAATCTGCCAAGCATGGTGAATTTTGCATCATACTTATCCACCGACTTATCCCACATGGATCCTTGTTGCAGGTGAATGAACTTCTGTTCCATCTTGAAGTGTGTGGTTTCCGGAAAATACTTGGTGTCAAAGAGATCACGGAAAGTCTTCCACTTGATAGGATGCTTAAGACGGCTCTCCTCGGCCTTCCACCAGACTCCGGCATTATCAGTAAGCTGGAGTTTTTCTATTCTAACCCAAGCTACCTCAGGAACTTAGGCTGTGGCTAGGTTATCTTCTATGCTCTGAGCGCATTCCTCGGTTTCAAGCGGGTTCTCTTTCCCTGAGAAGTTCTTCGGGTGTAATGCTCGAAATGATTTCACTCCCGGTGCTTCTGCTTCAGAGCGGATGAAACTCTATTGAAGGAGAGCAGTCTGCTATTGCAAAATCGTGCTTTGAGCCTGCTGACCCTCAAGTAGGCTTTTGATAGCCTCTAAAAGCATCGTCTGTTCTGTGAGTGAAGCGGCTATGGTAGTTGAAGGTGGTATAACGGAAAGGATAGGTTGTGTTAGTGTACTTCCATTGACGTTGGTGTTAGGGTTGTTGGGAGAATCCATCACCTTAAATAGAGAAGAAAGATTAGGATAGATTCAACGGAAATGGAATTGTAAGAAATGTAAAGTTTTTGAATTTCATAATCTTATGATATATTGATTATGACTTCATGCAGAACGGACCTGCATGGGCTACCAACAAAACATGTCATGCCCCACTTCCCAATAGACGGAAACGGTGATGTGGCAAGCCCGCGACGTATTTATTTCGAGAAGGTCATTTCTCAGAATAAATACGCTAAGTGTAAAATAAGCAATATTAATTGACAAGAAATGAACATGAGATTTAAACTTCAACAATTTTATTTACATTCAACTTGATTCATTTACAATACATGAGTTCAACTGAAATAAAATACAAGAAGAGAAATGCCTAAACATGTGGCATATATAAACTGAAAAAAGATAGCTAGTCTAGTCCTGAGTCGTAATATGATCATGCTCCTTCTTGGTGGTGTCCAACTCCTCAGTCTCCACAGTATTTGACGAACATTCCAAGAAACAAAGATTGGTGGAATGCCTGTCAGCGAACTTTCGCTCAGTAAGTCCCCAAGAAATGGGTGTGAAGTATAAAAGTATAATGATAAAGGAAATGTATAATGTAACACCCGAGCCCAATACTACCATTTCTGTTACTGGTTGAGTGTTAGATATTGCTCATTTTATTTATCTTGCTTGTTTGGGTCTTACTGTAAAATTTTAACTGGCTAAGTCATTTCTGCAGATAACAAATTTTAGCACCTAAAATGAAATTAAAAATATCTATCTTGGCCTACTCGTCACCCCTAGCCGCGTAGTAGCGTCCGTGCGTCAAGTTCTCTTTCCGTTCGGTGAAACGGGCGAGTTTGGACGGCTACGCGCGCGTACAGGTGTCCGACTTGAGGGCATGCTTTTTAATCATAAAACACTTCATCTAAAAATTTGGAACCCGCTTAAAATCCTATTATTTGAATTTCAAATGTTTGGACCCAACCCGGACGCGATTTGGAAATGTTTCACTTGGCGCCAAAATCCTAAATTAATAAAATATTTAAACCATATAATATTTTAGTTTATACGCATATCTTTACTGTTAAATCTAATCTGTTAACAAAAAAAGAAATCTCTGGCCAATCACAAGGGTTTTAACCCTGTGGGCCCCCTCCAATTTCTCTCTCTTTCTCTCTCCATCTCTCACGTAATTCTCTCTCTCTCTCTAACTCCCTCTCTCTCTCCCCTATATATATTTTACGTTCCTCCTCCCTCATAATTTCTCCAGAACCCACGCGAGAGCCCTAGCCGCCGCCTCCTCCATCGCCGCCGGAGCCCTAACGCCGGCGCTAGCACCGCCGGGATCCTTGCCTCCTCAACCTCGCCACATCCTCCCTCCTTCCCCCACATCCCCGTGCACCCTACGCCTAGCCGCGGCCACGTGCACCCATCTCTGCTCGCCTGTCGCCGCCACAACTCGTCGCCGACGACACCAGCACCTTCACCTTCGCCCTCTCTTTCCGACCTCGACATCCCCTCCTTCTCCCGTGTGCTCGGCGCCGCAACAGGGACCCCACAGCAACCCCACGCCTTCTCTGGTTGGCTGGAAACGCCGCCGTCGACCCTCGTCGTCGTCACCTGCGCCACCGCCGACCACCTCCTCTTCACCTGCGCACCAGACCCGACCACCTCCTCTCCCTCCTCACCTTCTTTCCTCCTCCAGCACCTGCAGCCTAGTCTGCCGCCTGCAGCTTCCTCGCCGGCGCCCCATCGCCGTCGACCCCGTCGCTGTCGCAACCTTTGCAATCCCAGTAAGCTTCCCTTCATCTTCCTTCTTCCTTTTCCCCCTCTGGTTTGTCTTTGGCTGTACATAGGGTTTCTAAACTTTTGTCGCTGTTTTGCATCTCGCCGGAATCCGGCCGTGCCGACGACTTGACCCGACATTCCAGCGAGGTACCCCGATCCGCATGGTCCCACTGTTCGTTGTTTGGGTTCGATCCGTGAACCGTGCGTCCGTCGCGTGTTTCTCCGCCGACGTTACGTCCGTTTTTCCCGGTTCGCGAACCGTCGAGGAAAGTATCACTTGCTACATGCTATACTATACAATTATATATATGTTGACTCATTAAACCTGCAAAACTCAACTCGATATGGATATTTTCTCATTTGGTTGCAATATGACATATATCATGATACAGTTAACCTAAAATTACATTTTGCCACTTTAACCCTAATAACGAAGTTTACCCGTTAATCACATTTTACCGTTTGAAGGATGATAGCCTTTACACATGTAGCTCTATTACATTCTGATATTGAGATAACGGTATTGCACCATCATGTGATCTATTACACCGCAAGGGGTGCTCGAAACCTGCTAATATGATAAAACGGCTGTACTACACTAATGCACTATTGTGATTAAATGAACTGCTTATTGTTGTTTAATTTATTGCTTATTTCCTGCTGATTAATCCCCTGTTCGAATATATACCTGTTGTGAGCACATCCACGATATCGTTACACCTTGACCTGACTTTGCTACACATGATATATACCGATGCACCTGACATGGTACCCTTTACTATCGACTTGACCTGTTGTACCATGACCTGACCTGTTACCTGATCTCATGCCTAATGCCAACAAACCTGACATGGAGTCCTCATGGACCATTCCTGTTGTCTATCCAGACAAACCTGACCTATTACCTGATCCTGTGTTGGCATTAGTCCTTGACTACTGAATACCTGACCTGGCACATATAACCTGGGAGTATGGGAAAATCAAAAGGGTAATCTAAAGTGTAACTTAAAAGGGTATTACTTGATCCGTGGTCCCGGGGGGTAACGGGACAGAGCCATTCGTGACTCTTACATTTTCCTGATCCGTGGTCCCGGGGGCCAACGGGACAGAACCATTATTGGTTCCCATCTTCCTGATCCGTGGTCCCGGGGGGTAACGGGACATATCCTTTGAGTTACATGGAGGATTACTCGAATTGATTTCAAAGACTTTAGGATAGAAAACCCGATAAAACAGTTTAGTTATCCACTGCACACTACCCTGCACTGCGTGTTTCATACTATTGCTTCATTCATGTTTATTTCTGCATTGCCTATTACACTGTTCACATTATATTATTGGTTGACATGGCGTGCTGACGTCTGGGTTTTGCATGGCCCAGATTCTTTACCACTGTCGCTGTCCGAGCAGGAGTACTTCAGCCAGCAGGCTGAGTTGTGAGTTCTGTAGTGGTTAGTTTTATTTCCCGCATTTTTATTTCCAGATGTGAGCCCGTATTATGGGACATACTCTTCTATTATTGTATTGGATCATTTGCTTCCGCATTTATTTATCATTGACTCTTGTTATTCTGGATTTGGACATGTGTTAGATAGTTTTATCTTGTTCTTGATATCTCTACAGCCGTAATGTGACTGTGGATGGATACTTTCTACCCATAGGTAGCATGGTTGGCTATGTCACGTGCCCAATCTTGCGTACTCTGGGAAGCGGGGCGTGAAATATAACATAAAGCAATGGACTAGGAGATATGTTATTTAAACATGTCATTTACTGTAAACATGGAATTTCTATTTAACATGCAGTTCTCTATATATATCATGGCAAAATAACATGAGCATAGTATATCATGGCCGTGTGGTGTAGATATAGTGAACATGAAGTGAATGTAAGTGTCCTAAAATGTATTTACATGGGCCAACTAATGTAACGTAAGTTCAAGAGTGAATGTCAACCAATCTCAAGAGTGTTCTCGAACCCAACAGGCTGTAATCCAGGGGTAAGGAACCACGGACCCGAATCAAGTGTTAGTAACAAGACTTCAACCTAGTGTTGAAGTATTCCAAACTCAACAGGCTATAATCCAAGAGCAAGGAAACACGGGCCCTTATGATATCTTACTTGTGTTAGCAGACATGGATTCATGATCTAGGGGAATCCTGAGATTTTGTTGGATTCACACATGAACTATCCCAACACCCCGTGTATTCTATGTTACATTTAAAATTACTTGCCTTGCTCAAATCTATGAATACATCAAGTAGCAAGATTGAGTTCATGTCATATCAAGTATTCATGCCAAGTGTTCATGTATTCATGTCAAGTTATATTCATGGTTCAAGTCAAGTCAGTTTCAATAGCAACCATTGTGTTTTGGTACTCATGCTAAGTTCATGTCAATTTATAACCAGGATTTGGTCAAGTCAAGTCAAGTATACATATTTGAATTTGATATTGATTTCGAGTGTTCATGTTCATGATTAAGTATTCATATTTTCTTTTGGATTCAAGTTTTAGGTTAGACTCAGACCGAGTCCGACACTTATATTGATTTAACTCTTGAATTTTTAGGTTCGGGAATTATCGGCAACTGCTGCACATGGACGGTAGGAGTTGTGTTTTTTTCCAAGGCAATTGTCATTGATAACACCGTTAAGTTGTCTACCTTAAATAGGCAAGCACTCACTTTCTCCGGCTCCCTGGGGCTCTGTAACAACTCCAATTTTTGTATACATAAAATTGATTTAAATTTGAAGTATATTTGGGGTATTTAATATTGCTGTTACCACTTTAAGTATTTATTTTCCCATAATAATTACAAGAAGGAGCTTGTAGCTCATTGGTAACACCTTGCACTGCTGAACCAAACCACCAGAGTTCAAATCCCCTGCCCCATATTATTTTTGTATTTATTTTGTTTTAAATTCTTTGGAAGCCCAACAGTCCACACACCGTAAGTCCCAAAAGTTGAACTAAACATAAAATACTAAATATACTAGTGTCTTAACCCAGAGACCCCCCACAAAATTTGTGCCTTTTCACCTACTTTAACCCCATGCATACACCATTTAATAGGATCGGTTCCCTAGAATTCAATATACCCTATTTACTCAAATTTTAACGATTTTCTATAATTTTTACAATTTTTTTTAATTAAAAACCCTTCACCTACCCTACCCTATAAATACACCCCTTACCCTCTACCCTCTCATCCCAAAACCCTAGGCTCACCCTCTCAAAAATTTTCTAAGAACTGTGTACTTTGAAAACAAGTTCGCGGCGAAGCTCCGACGAAATTCCGGCGACGTTTTTAGAAACAACCGGCGACGAAGCAACGCCTCGGCAACTCCTTTAGTTCCCCCTAAACTCCTTTGCCTAATCGAAACCCGTAAGTCCCATTCTATCTCCCTTTCTATTTCTCTAAAATACGAAACTACGAAACCCGACGGAATCGGAACAAATTCGATTTCCGATTCGGTTTTCTATAAAATTTCACTTCTCACCAATACATTCATGTTTAAACATCTTTATGTTGACTATTAAACTTTTAAAAATCAATTTGAATAAGTTTCATCACATTAAATGATAACCTTTCCAATTTATCGTATTTTTTCACTTTAATACCATCATGTTTCGATTTCACATTTAACCCCTTAACTTTGCTATACATTTAAAGTAGAGCACGAGATAATGACCTACCTCCACACATACGCAAATAAAACCCTAAACGATATCATCAAAACTTAGAATACGATAAAACAATACCTTCATTTAAATACCATATTCTTAATAAAATCATTTCTAAAGGTTTTAGCTTTGAAACACTTTTAAAATAAATACCTCTTATTAGGAAAACACGATAAGTTGTGGACATCGATCGTTTATCTAAACCTGATTTTGTGGTGTCTAGGCTAGGCAAGTGAGCAAAGGTAACTTTAAAAGGCCCGTCTCACGATTCGTGAGCGGATCCCTCCTATCCTCATTTGTACTTACCTGGCCATAATTGTTGGTGAAGAGGCGATTTGAGGCTTCTAACGACTTGTCGTTTAGACCATTTAGAAATATGTTAGTTGATTTAGGAAACCCTAGAATCTAAAATACGGAAAATTTACACCCTTGCAAATAAATACCTTTTACTTTATAAAACCGTTTTCTAAGGGATTAGTATTTTACAATCTTTGCAAAACGCCGCTACAACCCATTTTTGGGGAACCCGTTCGGGATTTTTCGGTTTATCGCGCACCCTCGGGCTAGTAGTGCGAGATTCAGACATCCGCAAGGAGCATTCGGTCTCGAAAGGTTTAAAATACGACATCTTAAGAAAATGAGATTTTTGGAATATAAAATATTTATTAAAATTATTTTTGTATAAATATATGTATATTTATCATTTAAATATCTATTTTATTATAATATAAATTTTCCACCTTTTCCTAAAAATCACAATAATAAATTTTACACTAAAATACCATGAACTTCAAATAATCAATATTACAGATAAATACCCTTATTTATAAAACTAGGATAGTTTCACTAGAAATGTCACAACATAAAACTCACCCTCATTACAACTCTAAAGACGAACAATAAATACTTGAGGTGTATTTTGAAAAGTATATAAAAGTATTTTTACATAAAACCCCCTCAAGTTTTATAAATTATCCTAAGGACCCTAGCAATTATAAGATTTCGATTCATATTTCTGATTGTCTGACTCGGGTTTGAGTCTGATTAATCTGACTTGAATATGATTCAAGTCAACCCATAATCTACAATATTCCAATTCAAAATGAACACATGAATCCATGAATACAATTATCAATTTATACAACTTGACTGAACCGAACCATGGATATATATTCCTTTTACATGATTCTCAGTATTCTATTTACATGACTCTACGGTTATAACCGTTTCCTGATATCATGGTTTCGGTCAGTCAGTCAATCACTCATACAATCAATACAATTTTACAAGATAACAATACAAACAAGACATCGCGGGGTTTAAGGGGTAGATTGGTACGGAAGGTGTTAAAGGTAGCACGAGGTGGTCAGATTTAATACACCTAACATGAATCCAGTTGCTGTTGTACCGTGGCATAAACGGTTCCTTGTACTATACGTGCCCCTAGTCTTTGGCATATAGAGACTCCCCTCGTATACACTGGCATCCTTCTGTACCAAGCTACAAACAACAGCGTTAATACGACATTACTACAGGATAATATAACTTTAAAATATATATTCTTATTCTGTCTTTTTCTACTTTTCTCTTACCTTTGGGACTTACCGAGCGACCTGTTCGCTGACGACATTCTGTTTCTCTCTTCTTTGAATGTTTACAGGTAATTTGGACCCGGCAGAGATCGAGCCATCGCAAGAAGACTTGGAGCAGTTTGCTGAAGACCCTGCACTTTAGTTTCATTGTACACTTTTCCTCTCTGTACTTTTCATTTCCTATTATGCCACTGTTTAGGCATCTTTTATTTCAGATGTATTTCCTTTCATGCATTGTACAAAAAATGTTAATAAATAAAAGTTGCTGTTCTTTTTATTTCTTATCTCTTGTGTATTTATTTTTATATTGCTTAGATACGCTTAGCGTATGTACTTCTGAGTATATACGTAGCGGACCTCGTCGCGTCCCCTTCGCTGTACACTGGGAAGCGGGGCGTGACAGGCTCAAGAGAATTGATCCTGCTTAAACCCATATTTACTAGAATCCTTAAAATAGTGTTTATATATATCTCGAGGGGGTTTTATGAAAAATATTTTTAATATAGTTTAAAAGTAATCTCGAGGGTGATTAGTATTATTTAGGGTTTTCATGAGCATGGATTTTAAGTATTAGGGTATTTTAGTGATAATAATTAGCTTTGGAAAGTTTATGGTATTTTATTGAAAAACTTATCTTTTTGGTATCTTGATGGTATTATATTGGCATTTGTTAATCTTTCGTTTTTAGAAAAAATATAGGTTCATTATATTTTGAAAATAAGGATTTATAATTTTATATAATTTAAAAATTAGTTTTATTTAGAAATTCGTTTTTCTTAAAAACCGTATTTATATTATTTCGTAATCGAATGCTCCGTGAGGAGGTCTGCATCTCACTCTACTATCTCCAGGATGCGTGATAATCTATACCATCTATTAGCGGGTTCCCTAAAGAGGGTTGTATATGCATAATTGCAAAGGAATATGAAATACTGTTTTACAAGAAATCCGTTTTTTAAATTATGTGGTATTTTATTGTAAGATTTTCTTCGTAACAAATATTCATACAAAAAGGTATCGTGCTATGAAATCAAAGTGTACGTGAGGGGTAGGTTATTACCCCGTGAAGTTTTTCCTAAAAGTATAGTTTTATTGAAAACGAAAATGAAAAAATTTATTTATGGATATTTCACATGAGATTTTTGGTTAAACTTGATTCTAAAAATTAGTATTTAGGGTTACAAGTATTGTATAAAAATTAGGTTGAACAAAATATAAAGGAGAAGGAGTTTCTAGGTTTTAGAAAAAAGATATCGGTAATAACTCCACTTACCGATATAAGTTTTGAAGTTGAATTTTCAATGAAGAGAAAAAGAGTTTGGGAAGGACTTACCATTTGGAAAATGTCAAGAAGAGGTTAAAGAAGAGGTGGAAGGCTTCGTGGTGTCGCGGGAGCTCCGAAATCGACTTTGATCTTCGACGGAAAAAGCTTGCTTGCTAACTCCACTTTACTCCACTTGTACTTAGGAACTTTTGAGAGAGTTTTGGCTAGAATATTTAGAATGGTGCTGAGCCAAAATATGGGGTGGTATTTATAGTGGAGAATTAGGGTTTGGGAATTAAAATTGTGGATTAAAAAGCATTAAAATGGTGTTAAATTGTGAAATGAAGGGTCTCTATTTGATTGCAGGGAAATCAAACGGTGCAGAGGAGTTGATGGCAGTTGAAGAGGTGTGTGTGCAAAGCATGGATCCAATTGGACCCAATCGGACCGTCCCCGCCGGCCCAGAGGCACCTTCCGTCGGTCGATCTAGAGTTTTTAGCCTCGAGATTCGTGTCACGTGGATTATTCTGTATGTACACCATTTTACACATGTTTGATTTTTCTGAACTTTTCATTTCCCTGTGTATTGTACGTGCAATCTTTTGGACTTCCAAAAAGTTTTAAAAAAAAAATTTATGTC
Source organism: Agapanthus africanus (assembly GCA_030015575.1). Classification (NCBI taxonomy): domain Eukaryota; kingdom Viridiplantae; phylum Streptophyta; class Magnoliopsida; order Asparagales; family Amaryllidaceae; genus Agapanthus; species Agapanthus africanus. Next base: position 15,686,991 of record JASDDO010000026.1, on the reverse strand, counting down.
TGATGGGAATCAAACACAGGGGCTACGTTACAGAGTGCAGGGGATTTACTAGTGAGCTACAAGTTGCTTCTTACTTTTATTTAATAAAAGTAACATATAACTCCTACACATGCTGTAATACTCTTTTCTATACATTAAAACGGAAAATTCTGTACAGTGATTTCAGAGTCGTTACATAAGTACTTCTTTGAGATTGCCCGTTTTGACATGGAGCAGAAGTTCATCCATCTACGGCAGGGCTCGATGTTGGTCAAATATGTGGATGAATATGATGTTGAGTTTACCATGCTCGGCCGGTAAAATATTGTCTCAAATTCAATTTTCTGATCCCACTCACTACACTGGTAACACAAGGTCATAACAGGTTCGCTGCACACCTTATTCCCACTGCTGAGATCCGGGCACGACGATTTCAGCAAGGGTTGGACCCTGAAATCCAAGTTACACTCGCTACAGGGGATTTCCCAACCCATGAACTTGCTTTGAAGGCTGCCCGATGCTATGAGGCAGTTGTGAAGAAGAAGGGCATGCCGTAGACTGCCGGTGTGAAACGTTATGTACACTAGATCACAGGAGGGGCCTCTTCCAGACCAACTTTTAACGGACCATCTCGGATGCCAGTAGGTTCGTTCGCCAACAACAGGCCAAACTTTTGCATCTACTGCAAGAGAACAAGGTATCTTCTGAAGAACTGTCGTAGGGAGAATAACTTATCCCTGATCTGTGGGTCTTCTACTCACGCCATTGGAGCATGCCATAGAACCGAGGACTCAACAACTCTCCAGCTAGACTGGAGATCCAAGCTCCACTTACCCGGTTGCTCTACCAGCACCAGCTCCCCGCACCCAGACCACTCAACCAAAACGTCGAGTGTTTAACTAGGCACAGAGGAAAGTGCCGTGACGCTAAGCATTCACAATGTCTGTAACAACCCCAATATTACTATACCTTTGTGTGTTTTTTCTTTAGTAAAATATTGTATTTATTTATTCTTAGTATTTTCCCATATATTTTGTATTCTATTAAATATATTATTTTATTATTCCATCTATTTTTCCCAAACCTATTTTTTAAAACTAAATCTTAACCTATTTCAAATTAAACGCAAGTCCTGACCCAGCCCATAACCCAAATCCAATCTCATTTTCATTTTCTTTTATAAAACTATGAGCCCAAAAGCCCACTTTCTTTTCAAGCAACAACATATATCTAATTCTAATTAAATATGTGCATGAAATACCTTGCAGCTCATTGGTTTTGTTCTTGCATCGTTATTACATAAGTCACATGTTCAAATCCTCATTCTTGTAATTATTTTAAAACTCTCTCATCACTTACAAATGAGACCTTTCATTTCATCTTCCTTTTAACTCTCGAAATGAATGCATATAATAATTAATATGTTTATGATTATGAATTATTATAATGACCATATTAATATTGTTTTATATGTTCTATCCTTCACTGTTCATCCTCCTTCAAAAAAATTATTTCAAATCTTCATTCTTAGAGTTCTCAAAGTTTCGGTGCCACCGAAGCTCACTTCGTCCCTACGAATTCAAGACCGAAGTATTGTACCATTCACAAATTTCGTAAGTATCGCTTTACATTTCTTTTCATTCCTCTCAAAATCTACATAAAGAATACTTTTAGAAACAAACTTGATCGTTGTCTTGGTTGCTCGAGCCTAGGTCACATAGACTTGTTTTTGCCGCTACAATCGAATCGGTGAACCGGTTGTTATACTTACTCACACAACCCGTAAGTCCCCTCTCCTCCTCATTTTCTCTACTTGAAATTCATCTCCTTACCATGCATCCATCATAATGAATCTTGAGATAACTAGTTAGTCCCATAATAAAGTATTTTTTTTTTAAATTAAAAAATGGTTGAAATAAAGAATATATGTTTAGTTATAAAATCTTGCATGCAATGGTTGATAACGTGTTAAGTATTATTGTTTTAGACGGTTAATCATGACCGGATCATATGTTTGCTTCACATATGTTAATTCATATTATTTATCGCTGAAATTTTAATTATTTATATTTATTTTTGCGTACAAGAAAATAAAGTTATAAATAAATACCATAGATTTATCATTTTCAAATACGATCTTACAAAATCTTTATGTTTAAAATAATTTTTATAAATTAATTTCCACTTCTGGAAATTCTTAGAATATTAGGATAAAATAATAGATAGAATTCCTAATCTACAGTAAAAATTTCATATCAAACCGAATAACGGTTTAGGAGTTACGTAGTTTTTTACTCACTGTTTTTAGAACCAGAAAACTGTCATTAAGGGTCTTCTTCAAGAGATCATAACACTGTAATACTTGATCCAAATTAATCGTTTTCTTATATTTTGAATATCTAAATCGAAAGATATATATTTTATTAGTTTTAAGGTTTTACTGAAAATCGACGTAAAATATAGAAAACTGCGTTACAATATTAAGTGACGGATCTGGACAGAATCTGTCCTGATTCGCACACTGTTTTTAAATAGGACATAACTCGAACTCCCGATATCCGTTCATGACAAAATTTAGATGTGTAGATGAAAAATTGATATATCTATAATTTTCTATATATTAGATTACTTATAAACGCATGAAACAACCCGATATAGGCTTTACAATATAACATATAGTTGCTGTCCAGAAATCTGAATTTTTATTTTAAACGCTGATATTAAAATGATCATAACTAGAGCTTAAAAATCCAAATCATGCGATTCGTAGTGTTTTGGATAAGTAAATAGAAAGACCTACAATTTTCTAATAATCATCGTAACCTGAACCTGATGGAAATTAATTCAAACTGTGTTTTAAAAATATGCGACGGTGCTGAACAGATTCTGATCTGTTCTGCACGATGAAACGAAAATGGGTATATCTCCCAAACCGATAGTCGTATTTAAGCACGACTGGAACTCACGCATGCAAAACACTTAGATATATAATTATATTTATATTCTAAAATTGATTGACTTGATTGAATAGTCGTACACAACACTTCTTAACAGTATTGTTTATGGCCGTTACTTGAATAATATACTTGATCCATTTCATGCTATTCGAACATGTATACCTTGTTTATCTTCATATTTAAATTGTTGTATGTCCATGAAAATATAATTAGATATTATATGTTTAACATAATCCAATTAAATGCTAGACTTGACTTGACCCGAACCACGAATACAACTTGACATGAAAACTTGAAACGTGACATGAATACTTGATCTTGACATGAACTCAATCTTGAAAACTTGATGTATTCATGGATTCGGGCAAGACTTGTAATTTTAACTATAAACTAATATACACGGGGTGTTGGGGTAGTTTGAGTTGTGAGTCCAATGAAATCTCAAGAGTCCCATGCTAACAATCACGAATACAAAAAACCACGAATACTAACAATCATGAGGGCCCATGTTTTCTTGTTCCTGGATTATAGGCTGTTGAGTTTGGATTACTTCGACGACGGTCGAAGTCCCGTTACTAACTATCACGAGTGCCTGTGGTTCCTTACCCCTGGATTATAGCTTGTTGGGTTCGAGAACACTCTTGAGATTTGGTTGATACTCACACCTTGAACTCACGTTAGTTACTTTTACCCTTTTAGAGACCTTTTAGGACACTTACATTCCCTTCATGTTCATTATACCTACACTCCACGGTCATATTATACTTGTTTTCCATGCTAATATAGTTGACATACACATTATAATACACGCTATCATACTTGTTTACATGTTCATGATTTATATCCATGATATACCATATATCACATTACACCTTATATTTCATTTATATACATCACGCCATCCTTTTAGGGACTTACCGAGCGTTAGTTCGCTGACGGACATTCCATCCATTTTTCTTTCTTTCTTGAAATGTTTGTCAGGTGACATTGAGACAGAGGAGATAAAATCGGTCGAAGAGGAGTAAAACTAGTTCGCATCACAACCGGATGATTGGTTTCATTCAGCTTTTCATTTCATTTCAGCTTATTTATATATGCCTCCTAGTTAAGGCTTATCATGTTATCGTACCCTATATTCAGATATTTTATCAATTGTGAATCTTGAATGTAATAAATTAAAGTTGGATTTCATTCTTTTGTTTATTCTTGCTACTTTATGTTGCTTATAGATGCTTAGCGTATTTACTTCGAGAAATGACCTTCTCAGAATAAATACGACGCGGGCCTCATCACGTGTCGTGACCACTCTTTTGGGCCTCATCACAATGTCAGTCGAAGAGGCCGAAGCTATGGGTCAGGTTATCACTAGTAAATCCTTTCCCTATTCTCTTTCAAGTCATTTCAATTCATAATCATCTTATATTTGTTATACCTAAACCTATCCCACACGACTTAGGTACAATCTTAGTAGCCTCTCTACCTGTTCTAGCGCTCTTCGACACTAGGGCATCATATTGCTTTATGTCGTAATGGTTCGTCCAAACTCATTCGATCCCAGTTAAACCGCTCGTATCCAGCTGGAATGTTAGTTCAGGGAACTACATTCTAAAAGCAACTTTGGGATACGATCTGTGTCCAGTGATTGTCTGCAGTCGAGAATTTTATGCGGACTTCAAGGTGCTGGACATACCAAACTTCAACATAGTCTTGGGAATTGACTGGCTGGGAACTTTCTTCTCTACCATCGACTGTCGCTAAAGGAGAGTAATGTTCGAAATACCAGATCATCTAGTGTTCTATTTTAAGAGTGGAAACTGAACCTTAGAGCCCAGCATCTACCGAGCAAAACCAAAGATGGCAGAGCTTGCAGCGTTGTAAGCAGAAGAATCGAAGCCAGAGGTAGTTTGGGAGTTCGAGGATGTATTCCCGGAAGATATATCAGGTTTTCCTCCCGATCGAGCTCTTGAATTCAGCATCGATTTACAACCCGGCGCACAACCAGTAATAAAATCTCCGTACCAATTAAGTCCGGAAGGATTGAAGGAGATCCGCTTTCAGTTGGACGAACTCCTGAAGAAAGGTTGGATTCGTCCCAATACTTCAAGCTGAGGATCTCCGGTGCTACTGGTGAAGAAGAAGGAAGGTTCCTACATGATGTGTATGGATTATCCAGCTCTGAACGAAGTGACAGTTAAGAACAAGTGTCATGACCCGAAATATTAGCTCGTGACCGGCACTTAGATCACGCAACGTCTACAGGAGTAACGTAACTTAAGTATGACGAAACCCAGAAATCTAAACCTTTCAAAAGAAGTAAGTAATGAAAGCATTGATACAACATTTGGAAAACTTAAGTAAAAGTCCTTAAATCTCTTTTTTTTGTGATTTTCGGCAGCACCTCCTTTGTAAAAACTAGCTCCGAAATGGGTACAACATAGAATATAAAGAAAGCATCCCCAAACGGGAGCAAATCATGCCCAACGGCGGAAACAACCACCATAAGAAATTATATGTATACGACGCCCATCGGCGAAGATCAACACAAAGTAAAATGAAAAGCAAGACATCAAACCCACCAAGCGAACATATAACCCATCGCTCTAAGTCTCGCAACTATAAGTCTTACTGCTTATACAAATACTAGTTTCGGATTGATGGAGTTAACTAGATACAACAGGAATAATAATACGAGAGTGGAACGATCCAACATGTACCACCTACCAAAGCAAATCATCCGAATACAGCTATGTGCCAGTAATGCCGCTACTGATCCATGCGGCCAACCTGCAAGAACTGTGGCACAACGGGGTGAGTTGCCAACTCGTGAGTAGAAAACATCATCAGGTAGAAATCGAATAAACAACGATTCCTAGGTCAACTATATCATAAAGGTAATACTATGATATCTAGGGTGACCATATCTGCATATGTGCCAACAACATGATCAATGCCTATCAGCAAGTGGATCTCATCCAACCAAATAATCAAATGCCTGTATGCATGTGGATCTCATCTAAGTGTCAACCAATGACACAACAACATCATGCATGTAACTATCATAAAAGAATATGCAGGTCAATATGTGGATATAATTCAATGTGTGTCCCTCGCGACACATCAAAATCATGGAACCTGAGTGTCCAATATCGACACTCGAAACATCATGAAAACCCGTGTCTAGCATCGACACGTAAATTCTCATCTCTCAGGCGCCGTCACCAGGACCGGCCGTCATATCCATACATCTCACGGAACCTGAGTGTCCAACATCGACACTCGCAATCCACAGATGTCACGCCCCGCTTCCCACTGTACGGCGAAGGAGACGCAACGAGGTCCGCTACGTATATACTCAGAAGTACATACGCTAAGCGTATCTAAGCAATATAAAATAAGTACACAAGAGACAAGAAATAAAAAGAACAACAACTTTTATTTATTAACATTCTTTGTACAATACATGAAGGAAATACAACTGAAATAAAAAGATGCCTAAAGAGTGCCATACAGGAAATGTAAAATACTGAATGGAAAAGTGTACAATGAACTAAAGTGCAGGGTCTTCGGCAAACTGCTCTATGTCTTCTTGAGATGGCTCGATCTCCGCCGGGTCCAAAGAACCTGGCGACATTCAAAGAATAAAGAAATAGAATATCGTTAGCGAACAGGTCGCTCGGTAAGTCCCAAAGATAGGGGAGAAATAGACAAAGAGTAGGAGAGAGAGTAGCTTTTAATGTTGTATTGTATTGTTGTAATGTTGTATTAACGTGTTGTTTGTAGCTTGGTACAGAAGAATGCCAGTGTATACGAGAGGAGTCTCTATATGCTAGAGACCAGGGCAAACGGAATATAGAGTACAAGGCTCCGTTAGAAGGCCCGGAACAACGGCAATTGGATTCATATTAGGTGTCTTAAATCTGACCGTCTCGTGCCACTTTTAACATCTTCCGTACCAATCTACCCCTTAAACCCCGCGATGTCTTGTTTATATTGTTATCTTGTAAAATTGTATTGATTGCATGATTGATTGACTGACTGACCGAAACCATGATATCAGGAAACGGTTATAACCGTAGAGTCATGTAAATGGAATACTGAGAATTATGTAAAAGGAATATATATATCCATGGTTCGGTTCAGTCAAATTGTATAAATTGATAATTGTATTCATGAATTCATGTGCTCATTTTGAATTGGAAACTTGTAGATTATAGATTGACTTGAATCATATTCAAGTCAGATTAATCAGACTCAAACCCAAGTCAGACAATCAGGGATGTGAATCGAAGTCTTATAATTGCTAGGGTCCTTAGGGTAATTTATAAAACTTGAGGAGGTTTTATGTAAAAATAATTTTATATACTTTTCAAAATACACCTCAAGTATTTATTGTTCGTCTTTAGAGTTGTAATGAGGGTGGATTTTATGTTATGACATTTCTAGTGAAAATATCCTAGTTTTATAAATAAGGGTATTTATCTGTAATATTGATTATTTGAAGTTCATGGTATTTTAGTGTAAACTTTATTCTTGTGGTTTTTAGAAAAAGGTGGAAAATTTATATTATAATTAAATTGGTATTTAAATGATAAATATACATATGTTTATACAAAAATAATTTTAATAAATATTTTATATTCCAAAAATCTCATTTTCTTAAGATGTCGTATTTTAAATCTTTCGAGACCAAATGCTCCTTGCGGAGGTCTGAATCTCGCACTACTAGCCCGAGGGTGCGCGATAAACCGCACGATCCTGAACGGGTTCCCCAAAGGTGGGTTGTAGCGGCGCTTTGCAAAGATTGTAAAATACTAATCTTTTAGAAAACGGTTTTATAAAGTAAAAGGTATTTATTTGCAAAGGTGTAAATTTTCCGTATTTTAGATTCTAGGGTTTCCTAAACCAACTAGCCTTTTTCTAAATGGTTTAAACGACAAGTCGTTAGAAGCCTCAAATCGCCTCTTCACTGCCAATTGTGGCCAGGTAAGTACAAGTGAGGAAGGAGGGATCCGCTCACGAATCGTGAGACGAGCCTTTTAAAGTTACCTAAGCTCACTTGCCTAGCCTAGACACCACAAAGTCAGGTTTAGATAAATGATCGATGTCCACAACTTATCGTATTTCCTAATGAGAGGTATTTGTTTAAAAGCGTATCAAATCCAAAACTTTTAAGAATGATTTTATTAAGAATATGGTATTTAGATGAAAGTTTTGTTTTATCGTATTCTAAGTTCTTTGTTGATTTTGTTTAGGTTTGTATTTGCGTGTGTGTGGAGGTAGGTCATTACCTCGTGCTCTACTTTAAATGTATAGCAAAGTTTAGGGGTTAAATGTGAAATCGAAACATGATGGTATTAAAGTGAAAAATACGATAGATTGGAAAAGTTATCATTTCATGTGAGAAAACTTGTTCAAATTATTCGTTGAATGTTTAATAGTCAACAATAAGACATTTAAGAATGATTGAATTGATTAGAAGTGAAATTTTATAGAAGACCGAGTCGAAAATCGGATTTGTTCCGATTCCGTCGGGTTCCGTAATTTCGTATTGTAAAGAAATAGAAAGGGGGATAGAATGGGACTTACGGGTTTCGATCTATACTAAGGAGTGTAGTGAAACTAAAGGAGTTGTCGAGGCGTTGCTTCGTCGCCGGTTTTTTCTAAAAACGTCGCCGGAATTCCCGCCGGAATTTCGTCGGAGCTTCGCCGCGAACTTGATTTCAAAGTACACACTTCTTGGAAATTTTGAGAGAGTGAGCTTAGGATTTTGGGGGTGAGAGGGTGGTGTGTAGGGTTGGTATTTATAGGGTTAGGCTAGGGTTAGGGTAGATGAAAAGTTTAAAATAAAAATGTGATAAAATGTAATAAAAATGTATTAAAAGTGGAGTAATTGGGGGTTTTAAAGAGCTCTGGAAGTGGTCTGAGGCTGAAATTTTGCAGGTGGATAGGGAATATGAAAAGACACAACTTTCATGTTGGGGTCGTCGCCGGAATCGGCCGACTCGGGGGTGACTCGGCCGTGACTCGGTCAGAGCACTGAGTCGGCCGAGTCAAGGCCGAGTTGGCCGATTCCCGGCCGATTCCGGCTGCCAGGATCCCCCCGGACGGTTCATCTAACTCCTGGAAGTGTTACATCTTTGGGTGTAGTGGGGTTTTTTTGAGATATGCACGTGTAAACTCTTGGTATTCTAAAGGTTTTAAAAAAATCAATATTAAAAATAATGTAGGGTATGGGATTTGAACTCTGGTGGCTTGGTTCAGCTGTGGAAGGTGATACCAATGAGCTACAAGCTCCTTCTTGTAATTATGGTGTGAAATAATTACTTAAAGTGGTAACAACAATATTAAATACCCCAAGTATACTTTAATTTTAAAACAATTTTATGTACACTAAAAAATGGAGTTATTTAAAAAACAAAATAATTACATATATATTGTGCTCAGGTTAAAATACTCTTTTATGGATTTTGGAAAAAAAATTTGTATAGAAAAGTGTATAGGAAAATTAAGGTTGTTACATTCTACCCTCCTTATAAAAATTTCGTCCTCGAAATTTGTAAAAGGAAAGTGTAACAGTTTCAAGGAAAGTCTGGTGACTGTAGTATAGATAGTGTATAAAAATAACAAAGTGATACAAGAGTGAAAAAGTCTTACCGGTGTTACCTTGACCCACAGTCTTGGGTTCTACGGCTTCTAATGTGAATGTCTGTCGCCGTGGTACATTCCTTCTAGCTGGAGGCACATTCTGCCCTTGGGGCCTGTTTCTCTGCCCTCTAGGCATGTTCCTCATTGCTTGTTGGAATTGGCGAGTAGGCTGTGCAGGTGGTGGAGAAGGTGCATAACGAGGTGCAAGAGCCTGGATAGCTGGCCACTGCGGGTAGTTGGTGGGTGTGTGAGTTGAGCTGCTATTGTAAGAACAATTCCCAATTCCGTGGTTGGATGCACCACAAATTAGACACAATCCTTTTGCGCGCCTACAGTACTTCCTCAAGTGTCCATTTCTTCTACAGTAGTAGCAGAAATCTGGACTTGACTGGTTATTGGTTTCTTCTGATCTCCTGGGTTCAAACGATGGCCTTGGAGAGGCTCCTCCTGCTATTTGAGTGGCGGGGCGTCTCAAACCGGCATAATGGGGTCTGCCCCTCGCCTTTATCACTGCCTCATAACTGCGGCCAGCTTCCAAAGCATCTTCATGTGTCAGAAATTCCCCTATGGCTAGTGCAGCCTGAATTTCTGTGTCCAAACCTTGTTGAAATTGACGGGCTCTGATCTTGTCCGTTGGTATCAAGTGTGCCGCGAATCGGCTTAACATGGTGAATTCAGCGTCGTATTCATCTACTGATTTTTCCCACATCGATCCTTATTGTAGATGAATGAATTTCTGCTCCATGGCAAACCTGGAAGTCATAGGGAAGTATTTCGCGTCGATCCTCTCATGAAAAGTCTTCCATTCAATAGGCTATACAAGACGGCTTTCTTCCACCTTCCACCAATTGCGAGCATTGTCCGTGAGCTGTAGTTTCGCCACACGGACCCAAGCTATGTCTGGCACTTGAGCTGCTGCCAGATCATTTTCTATGCTTTGTGCCCATTCTTCCGCTTCAAGAGGGCTTCCTTTTTCGGAGAACTGCTTCGGATGTAAAGCCCTGAATTGCTTTACTCTAGGAGCATCAGTCTCGGGACGGTTCAGGAGTTGTTGCTGTCCCTCGAGAAGGCTGCGGATCGCCTCAAGTAGCACTGTTTGCTCGGTGGGTGGCGCAGGAACAGCAGGTGTGAGAGGTAGTGCTGGAGGTGTGTTGTTGACGTTGGTGCTGGTGTTGTTCGGAGAATCCATAACCCTGAAGAAAAATTTGGGTTAGGACAGATTTAAGCACATGAAATGATAAGATTCAAGGAATATGAAATTGCAAGATTCAAGGAACATGAATTGTAAAGAATGTTTTAGTTGTTGGTTCTTTTGTTATATTGCTTAGGTTGTTCACGCAGAACAGAACTGCATGATAGGGTTTCATACAGCTCTGACCTGCATGGGCCACCAACAAAACCTGTCACGCCCCGCTTCCCAGTGTACGGCGAAGGAGACGCGACGAAGTCCGCTACGTATATACTCAGAAGTACATACGCTAAGCGTATCTAAGCAATATAAAATAAGTACACAAGAGACAAGAAATAAAAAGAACAGCAACTTTTATTTATTAACATTCTTTGTACAATACATGAAGGAAATACAACTGAAATAAAAAGATGCCTAAATAATGGCATAACAGGAAATGTAAAATACTAAATGGAAAAGTGTACAATGAACTAAAGTGCAGGGTCTTCGGAAAACTGCTCTAAGTCTTCTTGAGATGGCTCGATCTACGCTGGGTCCAAACCACCTGACGACATTCAAAGAAGAAAGAAATAGAATGTCGTCAGCGAACAGGTCGCTCGGTAAGTCCCAAAGATATAGGAGAAATAGACAAAGAGTAGGATAGAGAGAGTAGCTTTTAATGTTGTATTGTATTGTTGTAATGTTGTATTAACGCTGTTGTTTGTAGCTTGGTACAGAAGAATGCCAGTGTATACGAGAGGGGTCTCTATATGCTAGAGACCAGGGCAAACGAAATATAGAGTACAAGGCTCCGTTAGAAGGCCCGGAACAACGGCAATTGGATTCATGTTAGGTGTCTTAAATCTGATCGTCTCGTGCCACTTTTAACATCTTCCGTACCAATCTACTCCTTAAACCCCGCGATGTCTTGTTTATATTGTTATCTTATAAAATTGTATTGATTGCATGATTGATTGACTGACTTACCGAAACCATGATATCAGGAAACGGTTATAACCGTAGAGTCATGTAAATAGAATACTGAGAATCATGTAAAAGGAATATATATATCCATGGTTCGGTTCAGTCAAATTGTATAAATTGATAATTGTATTCATGTGTTCATTTTGAATTGGAAACTTATAGATTATAGATTGAATTGAATCATATTCAAGTCAGATTAATCAGACTCAAACCCGAGTCAGACAATCAGGGATGTGAATCGAAGTCTTATAATTGCTAGGGTCCTTAGGGTAATTTATAAAACTTGAGGGGGTTTTATGTAAAAATACTTTTATATACTTTTCAAAATACACCTCAAGTATTTATTATTCGTCTTTAGAGTTGTAATGAGGGTGGATTTTATGTTGTGACATTTCTAGTGAAAATATCCTAGTTTTATAAATAAGGGTATTTATCTGTAATATTGATTATTTGAAGTTCATGGTATTTTAGTGTAAACTTTATTCTTGTGATTTTTAGAAAAAAGTGGAAAATTTATATTATAATAAAATAGGTATTTAAATGATAAATATACATATGTTTATACAAAAATAATTTTAATAAATATTTTATATTCCAAAAATCTCATTTTCTTAAGATGCCGTATTTTAAACCTTTTGAGACCGAATGCTCCTTGCGGAGGTCTGAATCTCGCACTACTAGCCTGAGAGTGCGCGATAAACCGCACGATCCTGAATGGGTTCCCCAAAGGTGGGTTGTAATGGCGCTTTGCAAAGATTGTAAAATACTAATCCTTTAGAAAACGGTTTTATAAAGTAAAGGTATTTATTTGCAAAGGTGTAAATTTTCCGTATTTTAGATTCTAGGGTTTCCTAACCCAACTAGCCTATTTCTAAATGGTCTAAACGACAAGTCGTTAGAAGGCTCAAATCGCCTCTTCACCGCCAATTGTGGCCAGGTAAGTACAAGTGAGGAAGGGGGGATCCGCTCACGAATCGTGAGATGGGCCTTTTAAAGTTACCTAAGCTCACTTGCCTAGCCTAGACACCACAAAGTCAGCTTTAGATAAACGATCGATGTCCACAACTTATCGTATTTCCTAATGAGAGGTATTTGTTTAAAAGCGTATCAAATCCAAAACTTTTAAGAATGATTTGATTAAGAATATGGTATTTAAATGAAAGTTTTGTTTTATCGTATTCTAAGTTCTTTGATGATTTCGTTTAGGTTTGTATTTGCATGTGTGTGGAGGTAGGTCATTAACTCGTGCTCTACTTTAAATGTATAGCAACATTTAGGGGTTAAATGTGAAATCGAAACATAATGGTATTAAAGTGAAAAATACGATAGATTGGAAAGGTTATCATTTCATGTGAGAAAACTTGTTCAAATTATTCGTTGAATGTTTAATAGTCAACAATAAGATGTTTAAGCATGATTGAATTGTTTAGAAGTGAAATTTTATAGAAGACTGAGTCGGAAATCAGATTTGTTCCGATTCCGTCGGGTTCCGTAATTTCATATTTTAAAGAAATAGAAAGGGGGATAGAATGGGACTTACGGGTTTCGATCTATACTAAGGAGTGTAGGGGAACTAAAGGAGTTGCCAAAGCGTTGCTTCGTCGCCGGTTGTTTCTAAAAACGTCGCTGGAATTTCGTCGGAGCTTCGCCGCGAGCTTGATTTCAAAGTACACACTTCTTGGAAATTTTGAGAGAGTGAGCTTAGAATTTTGGGGGTGAGAGGGTGGTGTGTAGGGTTGGTATTTATAGGGTTAGGCTAGGGTTAGGGTAGATGAAAAGTTTAAAATAAAAATGTGATAAAATGTAATAAAAATGTATTAAAAGTGGAGTAATTCGGGGTTTTAAAGAGCTCGGGAAGTGGTCTGAGGCTGAAATTTTGCAGGTGCATAGGGAATTTGAAAAGACACAACTTTCATGTTGGGACCGTCGCCGGAATCGGCCGACTCGGGGGTAACTCGGTCGTGACTCGGTCGGAGCACTGAGTCGGCCGAGTCAAGGCCGAGTTGGCCGATTCCCGGCGGAGTCCGGTGGCCAGGATCCCCCCCGACGGTTCATCTAACTCCTGGAAGTGTTACATCTTTGGGTGTAGTGGGGGTTTTTGTGAGATATGCACGTGTAAACTCTTGGTATTCTAAAGGTTTTAAAAAAATCAATATTAAAAATAATGTGGGGTATGGGATTTGAACTCTGGTGGCTTGGTTCAGCAGTGCAAGGTGATACCAATGAGCTACAAGCTCCTTCTTGTAATTATGGTCTGAAATAATTACTTAAAGTGGTAACAGCAATATTAAATACCCCAAGTATACTTTAATTTTAAAACAATTTTATGTAAACTAAAAAATGGAGTTATTTAAAAACAAAATAATTACATATATATTGTGCTCTGGTTAAAATACTCTTTTATGGATTTTGAAAAAAAAAATTGTATAGAAAAGTGTATAGGAAAATTAGGATTGTTACAATAGAACCTGAGTGTCCAACCTTGACACCCGCAATCCACATATCTATACATCTCACGGAACTTGAGTGTCCAACATCGAAACTCGCAATCCACATATCCATACATCTCACGGAACCTGAGTGTCCAACATCGACACTCGCAATCCACGGAACCTGAGTGTCCAATCTTGACACTCGCAATCCACATATCCATATCGAGTTTCCAACCCAAGTCTCAAAACCGAGAAAACTCATGGTGGACGTATCGAAATATCATATTAAGAGAAACCGGGTTTTCAAAACAATGTATACTTTCTTGAAATATCCCCACGGTTCTCAAATCCATAAATCACATGAAATCCGTATCTCAATGCGTAATCATGAAACATAATATATGCAACATAGAACAGTAATTTGAGCATATAAAGGGAAAACCGATATTTAAATGCATCAAGTTATTAAATATATCATGCGGTTCCCAATTTATCCAAAATCCATCACAACATCATATGAAGCTGAACATGTAGCTATAGCAAGGTATATGTGTAAGCATGTAGGTATGCGACATATAACAGAATGTAAGCATATCCGTATTTCATGCAACGTGGAACATCGATATGCACATAGCAAGTATATCATGCAACATAGCATAGTGATGTGACCATAGCAAGTATATCATGATGAAGGTGTGTGAGCCGGCCAATATGTATAAGTGTAACATACGCATCATCGATAATGGTGTAGGTGTACTAGCATAGGTATATATACAATGCAATGAGATTGACATGAACGTAGCATAAAGTACATCGTCGGCTAAATGCTATAAGGTATATGTGTTTTCAATATATCAGAGTCGGTGAGTCTATCAATCGGCATCCAGCTTCACAATATCACGTACGGTATAATCCATCGTACGATATATCACTCAAGATTCACAACATTATATAAGTCTATATACTTATATCCTAGGTCACATCTGTATCAATCTCATATCGTGGACCGACAAAGGTATCAACCATCTCATATCGACTCGCATCCATATAACGACATATCATACTAAGTCATCATATCACATCGTATATTCGTTCTCTTTCAATTCGTACCTATCATGATTCACTTCTCATTTCATATTCTCATATGTCACTATGTTCATTAGTGTCAACTTTTATCATATTATCGTTATTAAATCCTATAATCTTGTCCGTCGCATATCATTTATTAGGATATAATAAACAAACGATCTTCCATATCAATGTTTGTGGGGGTGCTATACGCCATCCACCCGACTTCCCCCGTAGATATAAATCTACTCACCTGCTAAACTCCTCGCTTAGCCGTAGTCGATGCGCTTCGTCGTCTCGGAATCCACGCGAATGTACCTACAATCAATATGAAATCGCAAAGCTATTAACATCAAGTTCCGAAATCCAAATACGGCACGCGGTGCGCTCATAGGTTAGAACCTATAGCCTACGCATGCAAAACAACCAAACAACCCTCGTCGTTGACGTACAAACGTCTAACGACCAAATACAATATCAAGTCTCAAAACCAATAATCCCAATACCGGAAAACATAGCCAAAACCTTAAATAGGGTCGCTATTCGTGAAAACCGCTAAGCCTAAAACCCAATCGTACCAATCGCTCATTCACAACACAATAAATATCGTATAAGATAATATATATTTCATCACCACGTCAATTAAAACTCACGTCTAATTTTACCGAGAACCTAGTAAGTAACCCAAAGGAGTTTCAGTGCAAAACCTCGTGAATTAGCGATCTAGTGGCTACCATATTCATCTAATAATATAATTAGGCTTCACAACTCTTTACTATATTTAAAGCTCACCTATTTTTATAGATTCTAAAAACTTAGTTTGCATAATTACACCATTTAGACAATTTCAAAGCAACAATTTGCAAACTAACAACTAGCTTAGGTTTTCCACATCTAAACAACTCAATTAACCATTTCAACCATCAAAACCCTAACTTGATCTTCATAACCCTTTCTTGAATTTCTAAACTTGCTAAATAAACCATATTTAAACATCTAATAAACAAGATTAAGGTATTTAAACAACTAAAACTTAGGGTTAGGATTTAGACCTCACAAACTTGGTTCTCAAATTTGCAAATACACTTTCAAAATAGCCTCCAAAATACTAACTTTCATGAAGATCCAAGCTTGATTAAGGCTAAAGAATAATGGGTATGGATTCGTATTTGAGTTTTTGGGATTATTTGATGATTTTTGATGAATTGTTCGAGCTTGAAGAAGTAGAAATGGGGTGAAGGAAAAGAGAGGGCAGCAAGGGGGGAGCTCGGCCAATGAGGGAGAAAATGGGGTTTGTGTGGAAGTGTGTGGAAGAAATTCTAGGTTAAAACACATTAAAGCTTAATTAATACACTTTACTTTATGCCACCTCTTAACTCTTTAATTATAATTTTCATTAAACCTTCAAAATATCTAGATATTTCCAAGATATTTTGGAAACAAGACAAAATGCTTAATCTTATGATTAGGTTGGCATGGATTCACATTAGCATAATTAACCCAATCCAAATTGTAATTACCACTAATTAAGTGTGTAATTAAAAGCTTATAATAATATTTTAATTAAGTAAAAATATTTAAGTGAACTAAAAATTACAAGCGACTAATCAAAACCTGCATACTAGCAATTTCCTAGTTAAACTAGGTGTAGTTAAGTCTATGTTGAAAAAAGATCACATCTTGGTTTTTACGGAAAACCCAAATTATTTACCGATTAACGGAAAAATTCGCCTAAACGATTTCTGAAACGTTACAATCTTCCCCCGTTAAAGAAATTCGTTCCCGAATTTAAAAATTTAAATCCACAAATACTAAAACATTTCATTAATCGGCTCAAATCAATGGGGCTCCGAAATTACGAAAGATATAGAAATACCACAGCGCATCCTGTGCGCCGGAAAATGAGTACGAAACTCAAAACCGAACTCCGTCAAGCGTCACGCAAATCATCGGACTTGCACGCATATCATCGGAGTCACAATAGAGATACAGATCTCGAAATCCACCACCGAAATTCCATATGCACTAATCAAATACTATAATACATATATAGTACGCATCCTTGAAAAAGTTCTTAAAACTGAATAAAACATATGCAAAATCTTTCCTGAATCGCCGTGTGATGTGTAACTCACGGCATAAGTGACGGACGCTCATTTATGAAGTAATAAATGTATGTTCATATTTGTTTTGCCAAAATTCAAGTTCCGCCCTTTTTAAAATATCCCAAAAGGTTTTCCTTTGTAAACGTTCGTGTCACTCGCGGACACGTAAGAAATAGCGAGACTATAGCTCCTTTTTGAAAACCTCTTGTTAAACTTTTAATGCATGCAAAGTACTCAGGTACTGTCCTCCGATCAGTCCTGTTCGGCTACTATATAGTATAGTACCTATCATGAAAACAAAGGGCTCAAGAGCAAAATCAGTCTCAAAAGGCGTATCTAACAATCACGTGCGTCTGGTGCGCACGGAAATCAAAGCCAAATACAAGTGCTACGAATGTACACAAAACCAACTAAGTGCAATGGGTGTGCACGATAACAACTGTCCAGAGCAACGGATGTGCACGACAACAACATCTAGTGCATCTATAGTGCACTAAAATTTCAATCTAGACGAGTGACACGAAAAAACTCTGCGGGCCCCCCGATATATCAAAACCCCTTCAAAACACAACACTGCACATTGAGTTCGCATGACATGTTTGACCCGTCAATCGGAGGTTTTCTCGCTCCAAAGGCGAGGGGTAATTAACGACAGCTTAGTCCGCGGCTGCCGGAGATCCGGATCCCCACAATCAATAAGCCCAGCCTACCCTAGGCAGGGGGAATCTGTAATGCGCCTGACAAGTGCGCGCATTCCCATATCAATAGGGTGAAGAAAAACACCCTACAGATTCTGGTACGCCCGGTGGGACCTTTCTCTCCTTCCATATCTCGGGTCAAGTGTTCATGCGAACTCATTTAACATATATGCCGATGTTTGTACTGAAATAATGTTTTTTCCGTGTAGTAATCAACTTTCAACGACAATGTCTCCTAAAATGGATCCAGCTTCTGATGCGACCCCGATTTCGTACGTGGTCAAGAACAATGCTCGTGTGGTTCTTCCCGCAAGCCTCGGTCGACAGTGGGAGGAACTTCCACGCCAGTTTGGTTCCGTCATCATCTACCCTGCCGGAAGCGCTCATCTGGCAGAAATCGCGGCAAAACAGGTGGCCAAGCCGGTCTCAAGGGGCAAGAGGCCAAATGTTGTGATCGCTAAGGCACCACAACCGAAACTTAAGACGGTGTCTGAACGACTCTCTGGTGCTCCATTTGGGGGCAGAACTTCCGGTACAAAGGGAAACATCAAACGTTGCGGACGAGCTCAGGCGATGACTCCAACAAATGCACAATCAGGTGTATCTCCAAAGCCCTCCATCGCCCAGCCTACGGCGGCTTCCCGAAGAACCGTAACCAGCTAAGTGCTCAAAACAGAAAGGCTGAGACAGAAGCGGCTCAGGTATCGTTCCAACAAGAGGGCCAGGACTCCGGCCAAGTGGAATCTTGTGAGATTCTAAGAGCAGAGTCATCCTGTGACGACGGCTGAGTCGGCCATAAAAATCAGCAATTCTTTCGAACCTCTGAAGTGGGTTCAGAGAAATGCCATGACCGCCAGAATTAAGAAGACAGCGGTCCGAACGTTGCTACAAAGAGACGTGTCCCGGCCCCAACAGAAAAAAGTATGACACTGTCTCTTCAAGAGTTTACCAGGCGCTCTGTGCCGCGCGAAAAAAGCGGGGCAAAACCAAAAAGGAAGCGTAAGCACCATTCAAGAATCCCGCCAGGCCAGCCGCCTTCAGTCGACTGCCCGTTACCGGAACAGGAGGGTCAAGACAGTGATCCGTGAAATCATCCGCCGATAATAAAAAGACGGCTGGATATGTTATCCATACGGTCTATATGGAGGGTGGGCGCCCCAGCGACAACCTTCGCAGCAAAAGCAAGGATGGGGCCACCACATCCCAAGCCTAATCTGGCTTGAATATAGTTGCCGCTTCCCAAGAACAGCCGCCTCCGCTGGATGATGAAAACCCTCTCGAAAAGGATGATAGGCAGAAAGACCCCTCAGTCCATATAGAGTCAAGCTCGGACAGCGAGGAAGAGCCGACTTTCCACCCCAGGACCGCGGAGCAAGAGCTGCTTCAAGGGGTTCAAAAACAGCTCAGGAGCAAAGATAAAGAGATGGCCAAGCTCTATTCGAAAATTGATGACCTAACGAACGTTGTGATGCAGCTTACAGCTCAAATTGCTTGAGCGCCTCCCAATCAAGCACAAGTTGCTACTCATGAGCTGGATGATGACAATCCGAAGAGGCCGATGCCTGTCCCTTTGGGTCCAAGATTGGTCGAGCCGCACGAAAGCCGGCCACATTCCGCTTCTGGGGATGCCTTGGCCCCAGATAGCACTATCCCGCTAACACATGATCGGATAATGGATTTGGTCACCAGCAAGGTTAAAACATTGGTGGCCGAAGCTGAAGCTCAGAAAGAAATTGGCAGTAGTAGGCGGCCATATCTCGCACAGTACGATCTGATCGAGTTCCCGAGAGGCTACGTCATTCCTAAGTTCGGAAGATTTGACGGGACAGGAAATGCAAATCAGCACGTCGCCCGCTTTAAAGCATCGTGCGGAAATACATAGGGTAATGATGCGCTCCTTCTTCGTCAGTTTGTCAACAGCCTGACCGGTGTTGCTTTTGACTGGTACGCGAGTATACTAGATGGGTCCGTCATTACCTTTGCCCAAATGGAGTCTCTGTTTCGGCAAAGGTTCATGAGTGTCGGTGATAAAATCTCCATTGCTGACCTTGTGAGGACCAAGCCGGGGAAGAATGAAAGCAACACCGACTTTATCGCCCGATGGCGTAATCTCACAGTCAAGTGCGAACCGCCGCTGGAGCAGGACCAGTCCGTCAGCCTTCTTATTGGGAACCTCAGCAATTGGATGGTCCATCCTTGTGTACATCAGGCCTCAAGACATTTCAAGAGCTAACCAAGAAAGTCCAAATGCTGGAACGCTCGAAGCAAGAGTCTACCCCGGACTCTCAGAGAGATAAGACTTGGTAAAGCAAGCGGGACGACAACCGTAGAAGCGGGAGTTCCAGCAGTACCAATGTCTTCAATGCGTCCGACAATGAAGAAAAGCGAAAGGCAGGCGATTCCAAAACTAACCGGCCTTGAAAGCCATTGCTGGAAGGAGAAGGGCTTTCCCTAGGGGAGAAAAAGAACAAGGTTTACTCTTTCAGAAGAGACAAGGTCCTCAAGATATTCAAAGATTCCTTGAACAATGGTTTACAATTGCAGGAGTCGAAGAGACCCCACGAAGCAAAAATGACCGACAATCCCCTGTATTGCCCGTACCACAGAGTAGTGAGCCATGCGATCGAGAATTGCTATATCTTCAAATACTGGGTCGAGAAGCAGTACAAGGCTGGAGAGATCGAGCTGTCCAAACGTGTGTTGGTGAACAATCAAGTTGCAACCACCAACTTTATACAGACAGAAGCTGAAGCCTTCTGAGAGCAGACAGCCGAACCCGCTGGCCTGAGAAATGAAACGGACTCACCGCGGCCTCCGTGGAGTACGCACATATCTAATAAGACGAAGAAGATGATTAAGCTACTTGGAAAGAGCCCAGGACGGATTGGGAAGGGAAAAAGAAGCCTACCATTCCAGCTGCCAATGCGGCTCTATCAGGCTCAAAATCCAAAAAGCTCAAGAAGAAGAAAAGTGCAGCTCGGCACGAAAAAGAGTCTGCCGAGAGATCGACCATTCAAAAATATATCGATTCTCTCGAAGTCTATGAACAGAAGGAAAGAACTCTGATTCAATTGAAGGAGTTCCTCCCTATAGAAGCGACTGAAATTCTGGAGGAGTTAGAGAAAGACTCCAATGAAGAGATCCCTATAGTGACCTGCTACGCCATCCATCTTGGCAGCGAATATGAGGA
The DNA here is from genome assembly GCA_030015575.1 of Agapanthus africanus. Lineage (NCBI taxonomy): Eukaryota > Viridiplantae > Streptophyta > Magnoliopsida > Asparagales > Amaryllidaceae > Agapanthus > Agapanthus africanus. The sequence continues at coordinate 15,665,765 of JASDDO010000026.1, read as the reverse complement.
GGAGCTCTGTTTTCCCGAAGAGTACGAGGACCTCGCCATAAGGGCTAACCAAATCCAGCTCAGAAGCGGCAGGGCTTTGCCGCCAAATCAGGGCAACGCCCCAAAAGGAAAGGAAAAACATATGGCTAATGAGAAAGATGGCAGAGAACCAGCTAATGAAAACTCAAGTCCTTCCTTGGTGGACTATAATTTCTTGGCTCATCTCCGGAAGCTTCCATCTCTCCTGAGAATCTACGATACCTTGGTCCTATCTAAGGAGCTTAGAGATGTTCTCATTCACGCTTTACAAAACCCCGAGCGGTATTAGGCTCGCTTTGCGGAAATTAATATAAAAGAAGCCCAGTACGCTTTGCATGCCGCTGCAGTCACGTTTAAGGACGAAGACTTGCTACTGGGAATAGCTGAGCATAATCGGCCGCTTTACGTGACCGGGTACAGCGACGAAGATTGGATTAATCGCATATTGATTGATCCGGGGTCCTCAGTGAACATCATGAACTTGCGGACTCTGAAGATTTTGTCAATGGACGTCCGACACCTGTCAAGGGAAAGGATTGTCATTCAAGCCTTCAATCAAAACTGCCAGTAAGTTCTGTGGTCTATAGCTTTGCCAATCAATTTTGGGGATCTGCAAACTGAAGCTAAGATATACGTGATCGACACTGACACGTCTTATAAAATTCTCTTGGGACGGCCGTGGCTCCACGATTACGGCATCGTTCCGTCAACTCTCCATCAATACTTGAAGTATACTAAAAATGGCGAAGAAAGACACATTGATGGAGACATCCAGCCCTTCGGTGTGCATGAAGTCCGATATGAAGATTCTCGGTACTTTAGGAACCACCAAAGTGCTGAGCCACAGTTGACCAAAGACAGAACAACCCCGAAACTCAAAAGCAAGTCTGAGCCGGCTGTCACTTTCAAAAGCAGAAACCCCCATGTGCGTCTGCATTTCGGCAGTGACACTGATGGGTCCGACGCTGGAATTCCGTCCTTCCGTAAAACCCGCCCTCATTTCGGTAGCGATACGGACGAATCTGATACTAAAGGCCCATCCGATAATAAAATCCGCCCTCATTTAGGCAGTGACACTGAAGAATAAGAAGAAGAGGATCTGTCTTGCAACAGCTGTGCAAATCGGGCTATCGTGCGAACAGTGAAGCTACGAGAGACCTTCGAAGTTGCAGAAGGGTCCCTAGCCATCACAAGGGTGCCGGAGCGGATATGCAAAGAGCTTGATGCATTGTCAGTTTCTACCATGGACCGGCTGAAAACTTTCTACGTTTCCGGGAGGAAAAGCGGACAGAAGGGCATCCTGTTTTATGGGTCAAATCTTGTTGTGCACCCGGACGATTTGTCTGTCGCGTGCCTTCTCTATGAGAGAGGCATAAGGGCCGTCCTCAATTACAGATACTATGCGCCCGAGATTCGGGAATATTTCAAAAGGTGCGGATGCCGAATATATCAAACGGAGTCCGAAGCAAAATTTTATGAAGGGCTATGGCATCCGCCTTAGGTCCGAGCACTCATCGATGGACGAATTCCATATAGACGAGGCATAGGTTTCATCCAACCTGATTCTAAGGCATGCTACATGATCTATATCGGGGAAGCCAGCGAAGAGTTAAATAATGAAGACGAGCTAGCCGAGCCAGAAGAAGCTCCTCAAGAGCTCGAAGATGGCGGACAAGCAACCTTCGATGAGCTAACCGATATCGATTTGGGAACGCCTAATAATCCAAGGCCGACCTACATCAGCTCACTCCTGTCAGAGGAAATGAAGGAGCAGACAATTTTCCTGCTGCATGAGTTCGCCGACTGCTTCGAATGGACGTACAAAGAAATGCTTGGCCTCTCCCCTGAAGTGGCCGTGCATAAGCTGGCTATATCTCCTGATGCTAAGCCAGTCAAACAAGCTCCTCGAAGAATGAGAAGGGAACAGGAAGAAAAGGTCATCGAGAAAACCAAGAAACCCATCGATGCCGGCTTCATCAGGGAAGAGAAATACGCATACTGGATCGCATGCATAGTCCCAGTGAAGAAGAAAAATGGGCAGATCCGAGTTTGTGTTGATTTCAGGGACCTCAACAAGGCTTGCCCTAAATACGACTTCCCCCTACCGGTCATGGAAATGATGGTCGATGACACCTCAAATTACGAGCTGTTCACTTTCATGGATGGCTCATCTGGATATAATCAGATCAATATGTCGTCTGAGGATGAGAAACACACAGCATTTCGAACCCCGATCGGAATATACTGCTATAAGGTGATGCCGTTCGGACTGAAGAACGCAGGTGACACATATCAAAGGGCAATGAACAATATCTTTGATGACCTAATCCATAAATTCGTCGAATGTTATGTTGATAATTTGGTCTTCAAGACTAAAGCTAAGGCCGATCACATCCAAGATCTTAGGACCGTTCTCACGAGACTGAGGGAATACGATCTGAAGATGAATCCTCTAAAGTGCGCTTTTGGCGTGTCATCGGGAAAATTCCTGGGCTTCATAGTCCGACATCGAGAGATCGAAGTTGACCCATCAAAGATAAAGGCCATCATGGAGATGCCCCCTCCAAAGAGTCTAACGCACCTAAGATCTTTTCAAGGCAAGCTTGCTTTTATATGAAGGTTTATCTCAAATTTATCGGGGAGATGTATGCCCTTCTCAAAGCTCATGAAGAAAGGAGCTCCTTTTGTCTGGGATGCCGATTGTCAAGAATCGTTTGAAAGCATCAAACAGTACTTGTTGTACCCTCCAGTGCTTGACGCTCCCATTCCAAATAAACCGCCGATTCTCTACACTGCCGCGCTAGATGAATCACCCGGTGCGCTCCTTGCCCAGAACAACGAGGAGGGAAAAGAAAATTCCCTCTACTACCTCATTCAAACTCTAGTCGGGGCGGAACACAACTATTACCAGATCAAAAAGCAATGCCTGGCTCTGATATTCGCTGTGAAGAAACCGAGGCCTTATCTGCTTGCTCATCGGGTTATGTTGATCTCCAAGGTCGACCCTCTCAAACACTTAATGACCAAGGCAAGCCTAGCCGACAGAATGGCAAGATGGGCTGTCATGCTACTTGAGTTTGACATAGTTTATACTCCTCAGAAAGCAGTAAAAGAACAAGCACTTGCAAACTTCCTCGCCGCTCATCCCGTTCCAGAAGGGTCATCGCTCAATTGCAAGTTACCCGACGAACAAGTGTTGCACCTCGAGAAAGGTGAGCCATGTTGGGAGCTCTACTTCGATGGAGCCTCATAAATGAGGAGCTCTGGCAAATCAAGCATCCCGTAGATAAAAGCGGGGATAGGATTGGTGTTCATCATTCCATCGATGGGAACCCTACGAAGTTCTTTTGCTCTCATCGAGCCTCAAACAAACAACGAGGCTGAGTATAAAGCTCTGATAGCTGGTCTGGAGCTCGCCATAGAAATGGAAATCCTTCGGCTACGGGTTTACGGTGACGCCCATCTTGTCGTCAACCAAGTTAGCGATGACTATAAGATATACAAACCCGAGTTAGCTCAGTACAGAAGCTGGGTGCTGGAGCTTATGAAACAGTTCATCCATATTGAGCTGACGAGAGTTCCTAGGGCGTTGAATAGAAAGGCTGACGTACTCGCTCGCTTAGCCAAGGAACTGGTTGATCTTGACATGGACGAAATTCTGATCACAGTCAGGAGCCGGCAAATTCTACCCCTAGTCTCTCTACGAGAAAAGGAAAGCGCGGAACAGAAGAGCAGTCCTGCCGAAGAAGCTTTGATCGTTCAAGACGAGCCCGATTGGAGAGAACTCTTCATAGAGTACCTCCCATACTACAAGCTGCCCGAAGGAAAATATTCAAGGATTCAGCTGAAGAAGAGAGCTCTCCGATACATGTTTGTAAATGACACGCTATACCGCAGGTCATATGACCAACTCTGGCTCAGGTGTCTGTCATTGGCCGAAGCCCAAAGGGTCATGAAAGAAGTTCACTCGGGCGTTTGCGGTGCTCACCAATCTGGCCCCAAGATGCGACTTCAAATTAAACGGTTCGGGTATTACTTGCCCACCATGATACGGGATTGCGGAGAGCATGCAATGAAATGTTATATCTGCCAAATTCACGGTGATTCCATTCACAAGCATCCCAATCCGTTGCATCCTACGGTGGCGTCGTGGCCTTTCGAAGTCTGGGGAACCGACATAGTTGGCCCAATTGATCCTCCGTCATCCAGAGGCCACCGGTTCATATTGGACGCAACTGACTATTTCTCTAGATGGGCTGAAGCTGTCCCGCTAAAAGAAGTCCAGACAGAAACTATTCTGACGTTCTTCCAGCATAATATTCTATACCGCTTCGGTACACCAAGAAGAATCATTACTGACAACGGGCCTTCTTTCAGGAGCTTCAATGTCACGCCCCGCTTCCCAGAGTACGCTAAATTGGGCACGTGACATAGCCAACCATGCTACCTGTGGGTAGGAAGTATCCATCCACAGTCACATTACGGCTGTAGAGATATCAAGAACAAAATGTAACTATCTAATACATGTCCATAAGCCAAGATAACATGAGTCAAGAATAATAAAAGTGCGGAAGCAAAAGATCCAATACAAATAACTGGAATGTATGTCCCATAATGCGGGCTCACATCAGGAATAAACTGCAGAAAATAAAAGAACTAACTACTACTGAAACCTCACTGCTCAGCCTGCTGACAGAAGTACTCCTACTCGGACTGCAGCAAAGGTACGGAATCTGGGCCATGCAAAACCCAGACGTCAGCGCGTCATGTCATCAAGTAATAAAGTGCAAACATGGTAACAAGCAATGCAAATATAATCATGAGTGATAAAGCATGTGTAACAGTAATATAAATCAGGGCAGTGAAGGGTAGTGTGCAGTGAGTAAACTAAACTGGTCTATTGTGTTTTCTACTCTAAGGTCTTTGAAATCAATTTGATGAATCATCGATGTAACTCAATAGTATCCCGTACATGCCCGGGACCGCGTTCTAAGACTCTCGGGCTGAAACCGAGACGTGCCGCTAGGCACTAACAGGAAAAAGGTACAGACCAATGATGTCAGCAACATCGTCATGAGGCGGGCCTAGCCTTAAAAACTGATCAGTATAAGCGAGCAACTGTCGAGTTACCAGTCAGGATTTCATCATTGATTTCCCCATGCCCCCAAGTTATATGTGTCAAGTCAGGTATTCCGTAATCAAGAACTAATTCCAACACAGGATCAGGTAAGAGCATGTTTGTTTGGATAGACAACAGGAACGGTCCGTGACTACATGTCAAGTTTGGTGGCATTAAGCACAAGATTAGGTAACAGGTCAAGCCATGGTACATCAGGTCAAGTCAAGTAGTGTACGGTACCGTGTCGGGTCAATCAATATATGTGTAGCAAGTCATGCCAGGGTGTAAAAGATAACATGTGGGTACTCATAATCAGCTAGCATAATTATGGTTATAAATAAATAAGCATGGGTATCAACAACACAATAAATTAGCACATGTAATAGGTTAAGCAATATGCGCAGATTAAACTACTTAGCTGTACGGTTACCCGTTTTTGTTTCAGAGATGGTTTCAACATTATATGAATACAGTATGACAATTATAGCCATTAAAATCATGTTAACAAGTATTAAGAAATTTTAGGGATGCAATGATTTATAAATAGGTTCAAAGGATGAAATCACAGCTAAAACAGGTTAAAATGCACACGAGCGTCCGATGGAGTATCACTATAGAAGGAATACCATAGGCTATGTCAATAGTTTAAATGTGATTAAAACATATGAATGTGGTTATCTGGTTTAATGAAGTAAATGCGAACGGTAGGTTTCAAGTCTGGAAACTAAAATGATTCATCGCGACATCGAACACGAAAAAGGGAAATCATGGTACTAAAGTTAAACTATGTGTTTAAAGTGCCATCAATTGTATAAGTAATATATTAATTAGCATGTAGCAAGTTTTACTTGCCTCGATGGGTCGCGATACAGAAAACGGAGCGTTACGCGTCGGCGGGGAAAAGTCGCGACGCGCGCACGGTACCCGGAATGAGCCCAAATGACAAACAGTGGAATCACGCGGGTCAGAGGTCCTCGCTGGGGCGTCGGGATCGTCGACGTCGCGGCCAACTCCGGCGATCTGGATACCGGCAGCGAACAAGAAAGCAATCACCTAAAGGGAGAAAGAAATGAAAGCAAGGAGGGAGAATGGAGGAGGACTGAGAGTGGTGTTGCTTACAGGGCTGCACAGGGGTGTGCTGGCAGTGGCGGCAAGATCGACGGCGGTGGGGAACGCCGGCGAAAGGCTTCTGAAGATCTAGGGTTTGTTTAGGGTTTTGGGCTCGGGTAGAAGTTGCTGGGGTTTTGGTGTGCAGGATTTAGGTTGCTGGAGGGAGAACAGAGGAGAGGGAGGAGATGGCGATGACGATGGTGGATGGTCGGCGGCGATGGAAGGCAGTGTTGGGTTCTTGGTTGCAGTGAAGGCCTCGGGTGCTCGGGTTTGGTGGGGAAGGAGAGGAGAGGAAGGAAATGAGGGTGACGAGGAGATGTAGAGTGGGTCGACGAGGGTTTAGGAGCGGGGAGAAATAGGGTTAGGGTTTTCTTTCCATGGGTTTCTCGTGGCGAGGTGCGAGGGTTTTAAAGAAGACAGAAGAAGAAGAAGAAATGCTGTGAAGGGAGGTGCCCACATCGCGCGCGCGGTGACGGGAATCGAGGAATAAACAGTGCTTGCGAGATGAGAAAGAGAGGGCGCGAGAGGAGAGAGAAAGAGAAAGGAGAGAGAGAGAGCGCTGTAGAGGAGAGAGAAGGAGAAAGGGAAAGGAAATGGGAGTGATTAGTGGGGCCCAGGAGAAGGAAAAATATTTCTGATTGGTGAAAAGTGAGAGGAAAAATATTGGTGGGGCCCATCCACGAGTTCTGATTGGCTCGGGAGTAAGAGAATTGGTTTGGAAAATTTTTTGTAAAAGATTTAATATTTTAAAGATTCATTTCATTGGCCTGAAAGAGTAAAAGATTTCCCACTAAACCATTTCTTATACTAGTAAAATATTTTAAAAAAGAATACAGAATTTTAAAATAAACAAGATTTGGCAGAATACAAAATATTTCAAAATTGCGCCCGGATTGGGTCCAAAAATTTGAATTTGAAATATGAAATTTATTGGCTGGTTCCAAAAATTAAAATGAAGTATTTTATAATTAAAAAGCATACCCCCAAGAACGGACGCACGCACGTGCGCGTTGCCGTCGAACCATGTCCGTTACATTGAACGGGACGAGAACACGATGCAAGGACGCTACCACAGGGTTAGGGGTGTCTAGCAGGCCATGTCAATTATTTTTAATTTATTTTAAACGACTTAAATTGTTATATGCAAGAATATGAATTGTCAGGGTAAATTATAACCAGCAACAGTCAAGCAAAATAAATGAAATAAATACCACACACCACACATACGGTAACTGAAATTTGTAGAATTGGACTCGGTTGTTACATTCAAAGTCTCAAGGTTCGCTACTCAGCACAAGATAGATTGGAGATATTCCTCCATCTATAACCTAAGAGCCAATGGGCTAGCCGAAGCCTTCAATAAGACTCTATGCAAGTTCCTGAGGAAAAATACTTCAGCCAACAAGAGAGACTGGAATCTCAAATTTCACGAGGCATTGTGAGCATATCGTACCACTCACCGTACTCCAACTCAGTCCACTCCATACTTATTGCTCTTTGGAGTGGAGGCGGTCCTCCCCCTCGAAGTCGAAGTTCCAAGCTTAAGAATGCCCGTTCAGCACGAGTTAACGGAGGAGGAAAACGTGCTCATTCGTCTCGAAGAGCTCGACGCCCTCGAAGAAAAGAAGCTTGCAGTACAGCAAAATCTGGAGCTGTACCGAGCCCAAATGTCACGGGCCTATGACAAGATGACTCGTCTCCGCGCTTTCAAGAAAGGTGAATTGGTGTTGGTCCTCAAAAGACCGATCATCCCCAATCGACATGCCAAGGGAAAATTCGAGCCAAACTGGGAAGGACCATACGTCATCGAGAAAGTGTTTGATGGAGGATCCTACCAGCTGATAAATGCCAAGGGAGAAAGGCCCATGCCACCTATCAATGACCGATATCTCAAGAAATATAACGCGTGAATGCTCTAAGTCGCAGGAGAATTGAGCGCATAAGCCCTACGGTCAAGATCATACATCCTGTAAAACCGTATACAATCCACAGGCGTAAACGACCCCTATCTCTCCTAAGTCCTGCCGGTGAGACTACTTTTAAAGTCCCACAAAAAAACGGTATGTCCACAAGAAAAACGGGCACGGATGAAAACCCGAAAGGGCTCCGTGAGTAAAAACAGCAGGACTGCCGGCGAGTTTGTGAAAACCTGAAAGGGCGCAAACTCGTGAAAAGAGATAAAATACACTCGCAAAGTCCTCTCGACCTTGTGAGGAGAAAATCCCTGCGTGAGATCCTTACGACTCACAAAAGAGCAACACACTTAGGAATCCCTGCGATTCCTAAGGAGAACATACACCTGTGAGATCCTCTCGACTCCTAGGGAGAAAATGCTTTTATGAGACCCTTACGGTTCATAAAATTGAAAAGCCTTAGGTGATAGGGATCTAAACCTGTCTCCTGAGCCATCCCACCCTAACGGGCAACGACAGATGATGAGTCGCTCCTGGCATTTCGCTTCAGTGTTAGCGGTGCTGATGCCGACCAAAAACCCAAATCCCAAATCCTCCCGAAGCAAATGATGAGTTGCTCCTGGCATTATTCCAGTGCAGCAATGCTAATGCTAAACAAGATCCAAATTCCAAGTCTTCAAACGGCGAATGATGAGTCGCTCCTAATATCACATTCTAGTGCAGCGATGCAGACGCCAACCAAAATCCAATCTCCTAAAATTCTCCCTGCCCTACGGTTGGTCCCCAAGTTGACTACCGTATACAATCCACGGGCTCAAATAATTCTCATCATACCCATGCCCCACCGCAACTACCAGTTACGCGGCTGGTCTCCGCCCTTGGAATTATGCTCCATTTGGAAAGACCCACTCATGTGTCCTCACGATACATGAGGAGAAAAAACTTACGGGATCCTCACGACTCGTAAGAAAACACCTTCGTGGGATCCTTACGACTCACAAAGGAAAAACACATTTGGGAGTCCCCACGACTCCTAAGGAGAAAGTACACCTATGAGATCCTTTCGACTCGTAGGGAGAAAATGCTTTTATGGGACCCTTACGGCTCATAAAATTGAAAAGCCTCAGGTGATGGGGACCTAAACCTGTCTCCTAAGCCATCGCTCCCCAATAGAAAAAGGAAATGATGAATTGCTCTTGCACATGTGCTTCAGTGTTAGCAACGTTGATGCCTACCCTAACCCCAAAATTCCAAACTCCAATCCAATAGACCCCTAAGTCTTTAAACTGGGAACAGATGACCTCTAAGTCATTAAACTGGGAACAGATGACCCCTAAGTCGTTAAACTAGAAACGAGGGAGATCCCCTCATGGCAAATGATGATTCGCTCATGGTACCATATTCCAGTATAAGCGGTGCTGATGCCAAACCAAAACCAAAATCCCCAAATCCACTCATGGCAGATGATGATTCGCTCCTGGTACCATATTCCAGTGTAGCGATGCTGATGTCAACCCAAATTACATCAAATCAGCAAAACAACTAACGACCTCCCTGGAGGAATCAAGCTCCACCTCGGAAACAAGTCAAATCCTTGACACCGCAAGAAGCGGAGCAAGTCAAATCAAGCACCGACCGTCCAAGTCGCTAAAAGGGCAGCACCAACCGTCCACGTCGCTAAAAGGGTAGCACCGACCGTCCAAGTCGCAAAAAGGGCAGCATCGACCGTCCAAGTCGCTAAAAGGGCAACACCGACCGTCCAAATCGCTAAAAGGGCAGCACCGACCGTCCAAGTCGTAAAAAGGGCAGCGTCGACCGTCCACGTCGCAAAAAGGGCAGAACCGACCGTCCACGTCGCTAAAAGGGCAGCACCGACCGTCCAAGTCGCAAAAAGGGCAGCACCGACCGTCCAAGTCGCAAAAATGGCAGAACCGACCGTCCACGTCGCTAAAAGGGCAGAATCGACCGTCCACGTCGCTAAAAGGGCAGCACCGACCGTCCACGTCGCTAAAATGGCAGAATCGACCGTCTAAGTCATAAAAATGGCTGCACCGACCGTCCAAGTCGCAAAAATGGCAGCACCGACCGTCTAAGTCGTAAAAAGGGAAGCACCGACCGTCCAAGTCGTAAAAGGGCAGCACCGACTGTCCAAGTCGCTAAAATGGCAGCATCGACCTCCACGTCGTTACAACGGGAACAACATCAAGTCGACCTCTACGCGAAAGAAGATCAATCAATTTTGTGCACACAACCCACATAAGTGGTGCGCACTTATTGATGGGGACAATTTGTTGGGGTCAAAATTTGCACCCCGGTTAATCAAGTCAAAATCAAAGTCAACCCCAAGCTAAGTGGGCCAATGCCCGGGTCGTGCCCGAACATGAAGCCGCCGACCTCCCCCATACCAAAATAAAAAATTTGTATTAAATAATTTTGGTGTATTTCTTTTATTTTATTTTATGAATAAATGTAAGAAAAATAGGCATAAAGCCAAATTTTTGTAAATACCATGGCTCATGTGCAAAAGAAATGAGCACATGAGGCATGGAATGGGTAAAATGCCATTTTGTAAAATTCAAGGGGCTATATGTAAAGTGTGTAGCCTATAAAGGCAAAGATGATGAAAATATCTCAAGATCTTTTTTTCTCTCTCAAAAAAATTAAGGTCTGTGTCTCCTTCTCCTTCCTCAAGGTTCTAGACCTTCTTCCTGTTTTTGAATTAAATCAAGAGTTTTACTCTTCCTTTTCCAAAACTAAATAGTTTTTCACCACAAAACTCATATAAGGAAGCTCAGAACTTCCATTAGATCTCAAAAATGAGAGATTTTTAAAATCCCACCCCTCTTGTTCACCAAGATCCGGCCAACAAAAAGGAGGAAGAAGGAGACCCATCTTCGAAAATCCTACTTTAGAAAAGATCCAAGGCTCAAGAGAAGATCCAAGGTCTAAAAGAGAAGAACCTCTGAAGATTTTTAGGGAGTTCAACTCCAAGACCCAAATTCTCAAAAAAGTTTAACTCCTAGTCCAGATTTTTTGGAGTTCAACTCTACTCAAAATCCTCTTTTAGAGTTCAACTCCTATTTTCGAGGGTAAAAACCCCTTCTTTTCTCTAGCGCTCAGCGCTCAAGTGCCCACGTGTCAGGAACGTGAGGCGCTAGCGCCCAAAGCGCTAGCACCAGTGTCCACGTGCCGAGCATGTGAGGTGCTAGCTTCTAAAGCGCTAGCACCAGCGCCCAAGCGCCCACGTACCTGGCACGTGAGGCACTAGCGCCCAAAGCGCAAGCGCCCAAGCACCTACGTGCCCGGAACGTGAGGCGCTAGCACCCAAAGCGCCAGCACCAGCACCTATGTGCCGGGCACGTGAAGCGCTGGCGCACAAAGCGCGAGCGCCCAAGCGCCCATGTGCCGGGCACGTGAGGCGCTAGCGCCCAAAGCGTTAGCGCCTGGGCGCCCAAGGCGCTAGCGCTCGAGCGCCCACGTGCCAGGCATGCGAGCGTGCCCATATGCCGGGCACGTGAGGTGCTCACGCCCAAAGCGCTTGCACCCAAGAGCCCACGTGTCGGGCATGTGAGGGACCAGCGCCCCAAGCGCTCGCGCCCGTGCCCAAGCACGAGCGCCGGCGCCCAGCGCCGGCGTGCTCGGCACGTGAGGCGCCGGCGTTCACGCGTCCTTTGGACGCCATTGTCCCCTCATTTTACATGCACTCCACACTAAAAATACATCCCCCGTTAGAAAAACTCTGCGGGGCCCCCGATATATCCAAAACCCCTTCAAAACACAAATCTGCATATTGAATTCACATGAACTGTTTGACCCGTCAATCGGAAGTTCTCTCGCTCCAAAGGCGAGGGGTAATTAACGACAGCTTAGTCCGCGGCTGCCGGAGATCCGGATCCCCACAATCAATAAGCCCCATGCACCTGACAAGCGCACACGCATTCCAATATCAATGGGGTGACAAAAAACACCGTACAGTAAGTTACAGAATAATCAAACATGTTAAATAGGCTAGTTGAAGCGTCAGGGACACGTGGCCCCAATCCGAGCCCCCACCCCTTGAATCCGACCGGCGAGACTTACAGTTCAGCCAGCGCCGCCGGTCCAACATGGTCTAAACCCTAATTTTTTCTTTTGCACTAGACCCTTGGACTCCCCTCCATAACTCCAGTATTATTTGTTTTCTCTGCACATTTACAGAGCACAATAAAATTCACATTTAAATATATTTTTATTATAAATTTTAATACACCCATTCACTACACTAAACCCTAGTTTCTCCTATAAATACCACCCTCATATCACCCCTACCCACTCACAATTCCCTGCCAAAACTCTCAAGAAATTTCCAAGTTCCTATAGTGTGCAAGTGGAGTTAACGAAGGGTGAAGCTCCGACGAAGTTCCGGCAACGACCCAAGGAATTTCCAGCGGCGAAACGACGCACCGGCGCTTCCCTACTCTTCCACTTTCTCCCCTCTACCTTATAAGCACGTAAGTCCCATTTCCCCTTCTCATCTTATTCTTTAAAAAGTTTCAATTCTAAAACCCTACGGAAGCGGAGTTAGTCCGACTTCCGATTCGGTTTTCTTTAAAAACTATATTTTTCTTAATAAAGATAACTTCATATTCTCACACATTGCTTAAAAAATATTAACAAACTCAACAAAACAAGTTTCACATCAAAATAATCATTTTTGTGACATTTATCACATTTTTACAGAAAAATACCACAAACTATTCATTTCGACATTATAACATTATTTCCTTACTATACCTTTAGATAGTTCATGAGGTAATAACCTACCTCATCACAACACACATATCTATCATGGCACGACAAATTTTGGGACAATAGAATACGGGAAATACGACTTTACAGTAAAATACCTTAAACTTATAAAACCATTTTCTTTAAAAGATGTATTAACATTTCCATACAATTGCACCTCTACAACCCATTTTGGGGACCCCGTACAGGATGGTGTGGATTATCGCACATTCTCGGGCTTAGTAGATCGAAATGCAGACCTCCGCAAGGAGAATTCGATTTCGATGGAATTTTTATACATTTTTCTTTAGAAAATGTGATTTTTACAAAAAAAATAAATAAATTTATTTTCGTTAAATTTGTATATATAAATATTACCAAAATACTTATTTTAAATATATATATTATTCCATGTTTCCAAAACTTAAGAAAAGAATTCAAATATCACGTGAAACTACTATGATAATTCAAAACAATATTCATATTACAAATAAATATCATATATTATGAAATTAGGTTTTATTCACTAGAATTGTCACATTTATAAAATATACATCAATGAAAACCCTAAAGACGATAATTAAATGCTTGAGGTGTATTTTGAAATTATACCAAAACTATTTTTACGTAAAACCCCCTCAAGTTATACTAAATTACAGTAAGGATCTTAGTAAACATAGGTTTAAGCGGGACCAGTCTCTTGAGCCTCAGGGAGCCGGAGATATGGGTGCTTGCCTATTTAAGTAGATAACTTAACAAACGCTGGTATCAACATGGTAATTGTCTTGGAAAAAAGTCACAAATCCTGCTGTCCATGTGCAGCAGTTACCGATAACACCAAAACAATCAGGAATTCAAGTTCTTTTAAAAGTGTCCGACTTAGACTGAGCCTCAACCTAATCAATCTGACCTGAATGTGATTCAAGTACAAACCACAATACAACATGATTCAATATGAATCCATCTATTCAATCTATATCAATATGTATTGACCGAACCGAACCATGGATATATTCCATCCACATGATCATTCATTATATCTGTTCCATTACTGATATCATGGTTTCGGCAAGTCATCTCTCTATATACAATATACAATTCTAACAATACAATCAAGATATCGCGGGGTTTATAAGGGGTAGACTGATACGGAAGGTGTTAGAAGTGGCACGAAACTGTAACCATAATACACCTAACCTGAATATCCATTGCCGTTGTACCATGGCTGAACGATTCCTTGTGCTCCGTATACCTTAGTCTCCGGAATAGTGAGACTCCTCTCGTATACACCGGTATTCTTCTGTACCAAGCTACAAACAACAGCGTAACACTATATACAACATTATAACAATATACTCTCTATTCTGTCTATTCCATTCTCGTCTATTTACGGGACTTACCGAGCAATTTGTTCGCTGATGACATTCTCTTTCTTTTCTTTGGAATGTCGTCAGGTGATTCGGACTTTCAGGAGATCGAGCCCACTTTCGAGGACTTGGATCAGCTAGCCTTCGACCCAGAGCTCTAGTTACTTGTATTTTTCATTTTAGTATTTCTTTTACACTTCTGTTATGTTACTGTTTTGGCATTGCTTTTCATTCCATGTATTTACTTTTCAGATGTATTGTAAAAAGAATGTTAATAAATAAAGTTGCTGTTCAATTATATCTATTGTCACTGTCTATTGTGCATTTTACTTATATTGCTTAGATACGCTTAGCGTGTTTACTTCTGATTAAATACGTAGCGGCCTCGACGTATCCTCCACCCGTATAATGGGAAGCGGGGCGTGACAGGTTTTGTTGGTGGCCCATGCAGGTCAGCTCTGTATGGACATGCAGGTCAGCTCTGCGTGGACAACCTAAGCAATATAAAACAAGAACCAGCAACTAAAAACATTCTTTACAATTTATATTCCTTGAATCTTCCAATTCCATATATTTTGAATCTATTTCTTCCAAAGTTATGGATTCCCCAAACAACACCAGCACAAATGTCAACAATACTCCCCTACCTTTACCGCTTACACCGGCCGTCGCTGCTCCGATCAATGAGCAGACGGTACTACTTGAGGCAATCCGAAGTCTCCTGGATGGACTGCTGCAACAGACTGCTATATTATTGAACCGAACAGAAATGGAAGCAACCGGTATAAAGCGCTCTGCTACCCAGATGGCAGGAGGAGCCTATCCTATACAACCTTCAAAACCCAAGAGACAGAAAGAAACAATTAACCAGTCAAGTTCAGGTTTTTGTTTCTACTGCAAGAAGGATGGACACTTATGGAAGGAATATAGGCACGCAAAAGGCATGTGCTTAGCTTGTGGCGCATCCAATGACGGAATTGGAACCTTTCCTTATAGACGCAACTCAACTCACACACCCACCAACTACCCGCAGCGGCCATCTATTCAAGCTCCTGCACCTCATCTTGCACTCCCAGCTCCACCTCCTGTATAGCCTATCCGCCAATTCCATCAGGCACTGAGGAACATACCTCGAGGGCAGAGAAACATACCCTAAGGACAGTGGAATGTGCCTCCAGCTAGGAGGAATATCCCTCGGCGTCAGGCTTTCATCTTAGCAGCCGAAGAAGCCGAGACTGTAGACCAAGGTAACACTGGTAACTCTCTTCAACCTTTTCAAACCCTTGTACCACTTTGTTATTTTTCATACACTATCAGTACTTTTATCACCAACCTTTCCATGAAACTGTTACACTTTCCTTCTATAAATTTCGATGACGAAATTTTGATAAGGAGGGTAGAATGTAACAACCCTAACTTTCTGTACGAAATTTTTCAAAATACAGAAGGGAACACCTAAACCTGCGAACAAGTTATAAGTTTAATTTGCTTTTGAACAGCAAGAAAAAGCTTGTAGCTCACTGGTAAAGACTTTGCACTGCCGAACCAAAGCACAAGAGTTCAAATCCTATCAGCCACATTATCTTTTTATTTTAATTTCTTTTAAAATTTTAGAAGCCCAAGAGTCTATGTAAGTCCACGTTGCTCACCCCGGTTCTTACGGGAAGGCGGAAACGGTAAAAAACGATTTTTGGCACAAAGGCAACATGGACTAAAAGAAGGATCTTTGCTAAACTACAAACTAGCAAACTACTTGAGGTTCTATCTACTATGCCATAGAGATTATACCTCACGATACCGGTCCTTTGGGTCTTCTCTGCGCTGTCCTGCTCGTCCATTTAAGCTCCGAGGATCGATTCGGATCTTGATCACCTCCGCTACCTTCTTGAGTCGAAGACGATCCACCCGAGAGTTGTGCTCCGAGCTCCACCTCGAGCCGAGGTAACTAGGGCAACAAGATCGCTAGGCTTGATGTCCTAGGTTGTGTAGAAGAGGTAGATGGATGTGTTTGTCTATTTGGATCCTTTTTCTCTCAACACATGAGATCAAAGGAAGTATCAAGAGGAGGAAGAAGAAGCTAGCAACCATGGAGCTTTCTCATTTCTTTTCAAGAGAGAGAATGAGAAATGAGAAATGAATTATGAGCTAGAGAAAATGAACCATGGTTGCAATAATACACAAATATCATCATTACTAATCTTTTCAAGATTAAGTTGATGACAA
The DNA here is from genome assembly GCA_030015575.1 of Agapanthus africanus. Lineage (NCBI taxonomy): Eukaryota > Viridiplantae > Streptophyta > Magnoliopsida > Asparagales > Amaryllidaceae > Agapanthus > Agapanthus africanus. Next base: position 15,649,248 of record JASDDO010000026.1, on the reverse strand, counting down.
CAATTGACTTGACCATTTTCATAATCCAAAAATAAAAAGAAATCCAAAGAATACTCTAGACCTCTCATGAAGGTCCAAGTCAACTTTGGTCAAACGGTCAATAAAGTCAAGTATGGTCAAATGGTCAAAGCAATTAGCCATCACACAATTATCACTAAAAAGATTAGTAAATAATGTCCCCGGCTCATAATGGTTTTGACCGAACCAACTGCCAAAACCCTAATGAGTCCGCCTCATTATGGTTTCGACCGAATCAACTGTCAAAACCCTAATGAGGCACCTCCTTCCTCTTCGCTCCTCACAACTGTGCATACACACCCGCATCCGCATTCCGTAGAATGCGAATGCACAAAAAACAAAACAAATCCATCCGTGCAATACTAGGATCTGGCTTAAACCAAAGCCCACTAGTATTGCCTGCCCGAACAGCATACGCACACAAGTGCACGTAAGTGATCGTAGCCCTGCCGTAAAACCATACGGCATCTATACGTTTCGCTCAGTGCAGGGAAACTCTCTATATGGGACTCTAAAGACTCGACACTACGCTGGCAGTGGGTTTAACCACAGACCGCAAGCGGCACTAGCTGTACGTAACGGTCCCCAGGTAGATGTCAATAAGAAGGCCGATGAGGTAAACCCATCCGAACTCCTACTGAGCCTGTATGTGACAATCTCCGTACAGTCCGGTCTATTCGTCTAAGAATATCGCATGGTGGGCTTAAGGGGGTGGTAAACGTATGTCCCCTAATAGCGGTACAAGTCGTGTCGGAGTGTAGCCCAGAACACCCTGAGATAACACTGGAAACCTACCAGTATATCTCGCTTGCCCTGGACAGGGACGACTATGTGTAATGGCTCTCCTAGACACAGCGCGATATCAACCCCCGATACCGGGAGAGACGAATCCTGTCTAACCGTCACTGCCTCCAAGTGCTTCGGGACTGCACCCAACTACTACCTGTTTGCACGACTCCTTTGAGCCGTGGTAGGGTAGTAATCAAAGAACAGCGGGAACACACTCGAGGCGAAGTGACAGTGTCAAGTCAACGGACTAAGTTGTACTCATGTCACCTGGGAACTGATAACTGACGATAGGTATAATACCAACCAACAGTTCCCGACGAGTCCTGTCCAGTATACTCATAACCTAACGAGCACCCGCATACTATCTCCAGTACGACGTACTGATGGCTGTGGGACAGACCATCTCCCCTGCTGGGATGAGAAGCGCATACGCTAGTCTACTCCGGAGTATCGATGACCTGTCTCGATAATCCTATGACTAGGGACCTGTATAAGGATGTGCTTATAGATTACCCAGCCTCCACAAATGCGACTGCCATCACAACGCTGGTAATCAGGCAAAGATCCTAAGGGCTCCACTAATATTTATAAGCAATATGCTAAAAGAAACACATGCACATATTAAAGTAGAAACAAACCAAGTAGCATACTACCATTTTGAGCAAGATTGTCTCTACAACAACAACAACAACAACTGAGCCTTTTATCCCAAGTATAAGGGGTAGGCTACATGAACCAACATGAGAATCACACCGGGTCCAACACATGAATCCTCTGTCTCCACTCACTTCTATCGAACAATATATTTTCATTGAGTCCTTTGGCAACCATATCGTTTCGTATCACCTCCATCCATGTTTTCTTCGGTCTCCCTTTTGCTCTTTTGCCATTACCCATATCGAGAGTATCTATTCGTCGAACCGGTGCTTCCATAGGTCTGCGTCGCACATGACCAAACCATCTAAGCCGGTTTTCCCGCATCTTCTCCTCCACGGGTGCTACACCAACTTTTGCACGAATATCCTCATTTCGCACCTTGTCTTTTCTAGTGTTACCGCACATCCAACGAAGCATGCGCATCTCCGCTACGTGCATCTTCTGTGTATGATGCTTCTTAGGAGCCCAGCATTCTGTACCATATAATAAGGCAGGCCGAATAGCGCTCCGATAAAACTTCCCTTTCAATTTTAACGGAAAGTTACGATCACACAAAATCCCTGTTGCACTCCTCCATTTCAACCAACCAGCTTGGATCCTTTGATTAACATCACTATCGATCTCCCCATTCCTTTGGATGATGGAACCTAGATATCTAAACTGGTCGCTCGGTGATATCTCTTGACCTTCCAATGTTATACCAATATGGTTTTGATTTCTCTGGCTACTAAATTTGCAGTGCATATATGCTGTCTTGGACCTGCTCAATCTGAATCCCCGAGATTCCAATGTTTGTCTCCACAATTCCAATTTGGCATTAACCCCTGCTTTCGTCTCATTTACTAGAACAATATCATCAGCGAATAGCATACACCAAGGGACTTCATCTTGGATAGTTCTAGTAAGCTCATCCATCACGATGGTAAACAGGAAAGGACTTAATGCAGATCCTTGATGTAAGCCAATAGTAATCGGAAAATCACTTGTTAAGCCACCGCAAGTTCTGACATTTGCCACTACTCCGTCGTACATATCCTTGATTATGTCAATATACTTGACGGGGACCCCCTTTTTCATCATTGTCCCCCATAATACCTCTCTAGGTACCTTGTCGTACGCTTTTTCTAAATCAATAAATATCATATGCAAATCTCTTCTCCTCTCTCGAAAGCGCTCGACAAGTTGACGAAGCAAATGAATCGCCTCTGTCGTCGATCGTCGAGGCATGAACCCAAATTGGTTCTCTGTTATCTTAATATCCTTCCTTAGCCTGTGTTCAATCACCCTCTCCCAAAGTTTCATGGTGTGACACATTAGTTTTATTCCACGGTAGTTTGAGCAACTTTGAATGTCACCCTTATTCTTGTAGATAGGTACAAGAATACTTTTCCTCCATTCATTTGGCATCTTTTTTGTCTGCCAAATCTTATTAAACAGATCTGTCAGCCATTTAACGCCTATTTCGCCTAGGCATCTCCAAATCTCGATAGGAATCCCGTCAGGACCAACCGCTTTTCTTAAACCCATTCTGTTCAAAGCTTCTTTAACCTCAGTAAATCTTATTTTACGCATGAAATCACGATTTATATCTTGAGATTGAATGACAAGTCCATCCAAATTCTTAGTAAAGCTCTCATTGAACAATTTGTCAAAATAATCTCTCCATCTTTCCTTGATATCCTCATCTCGAACTAAAACCTTCTGATTTTCATTTTTGACACACTTCACCGCACATAAGTCTCTAGTCTTCCTTTCCCGCATTCGAGCAATCCGGTATATATCATTTGCAGCCTCTTTAGTGTCTAATTTCTCGTACACCTCCTTGTAGACCTTAGATTTAGCTTCCCGAACAGCTTTCTTAACTTCCTTTTTAGCCATTTTGTACTTCTCAAATCTCTCCACATCTCTACTTTTCTTCAAATCTTTATAAGAATCCCTTTTAATTTTAATAGCAGCTTTTACATCTTCATTCCACCATGATATGTCCTTAGATGGTGGAGCACCACCTCTCGACTCACCAAGTAGATTTCTAGCTACTTTCTTGATACAACTAGCCATTTTGTTCCATGTTTTGTCTGGATCATCTTCCGACTGCCAATCCGCTTCTTGTACTACACGATCTATAAAAGCCTTTTGATTACCTTCTTTCAATCGCCACCATTTAATTTTAGGCTCTACCTTACGTCTAATCTTCCTAGGTTCTCTTCTAAATCGAAAATCTAGAACTAAAAGTCTATGTTGAGTAGTTACACTCTCACCTGGCACTACTTTACAGTCGATACAACAAGCTCTATCTATTCTTCTCGTCAGAAAAAAGTCTATTTGACTAGCATTTGATCCGCTCCTAAAAGTGATAAGGTGGGACTCTCTTTTCCTAAACCAGGTGTTTGCTAAGATCAAGTCATAAGATAAAGCGAAATCTAGAATCGAGTCACCTACTTCATTCCTTTGTCCGAAACCAAAACCTCCATGGATAGTATCAAACCCACTACGACTAGTACCTACATGTCCATTAAGATCACCACCAATAAATAACTTCTCTCCACTAGGTATACTTTGCACCACCTCGTCTAAATCCTCCCAGAATAGACGCTTACTAGCGTCATCAAGACCTATCTGTGGTGCATAAGCACTAATAACATTAAAGATCTCTCCACCTAGAATAAGCTTAACCAGTAAAATTCTATCACCTTTTCTCCTAATCTCAACTACATCCTCAAGCAACCGTCTATCTATGATTATACCTACCCCATTACGATTTTTATCTCTACCCGTATACCAAAGCTTATAACCCCAAGGCTCTATGACTCTACTCTTTTCACCTACCCACTTAGTTTCTTGCAAACACATAATACCAACTCTCCTCCTAATCATCACCTTCACTAATTCTATTAGTCTACCCGTAAGGGAACCTATGTTCCAGGAAGCTAGACGGATCCTATGAAACCCTTGCTTATTTGTCACTACACCCGGGGTCCGATGTAGCGTGCCGTCTCTGGACGACGACCCTTGCTTATTTGTCACTACACCCGGGGTCCGATGTAGCGCGCCGTCTGTAAACGACGACCCTTGCTTATTTGTCACTACACCCGGGGTCCGATGTAGCGCGCCGTCTCTGGACGACGACCCTTGCTTATTTGTCACTACACCCGGGGTCCGATGTAGCGCGCCGCATCTGGACGACGACCAAGCCCTTGCATATTTAACACTACACCCGGGATCCGATGTAGCGCGTCGCTGAGTAGGGGACGCCCCAACGATATTCTTGTATTGGTTCATGTCATAGAATATGACAAAGTTTTCCGTTGGCTGTCACAAGCCTACCACAACCCTCTCCCTTTCTCATCCGGACTTGGGACCGGCAACGGTGGGATTAGAAAGATTGTCTCTACAACTGTGAATATCCAAAACTTCCATTAAGTAATACACAAACTAGTATGATACAGTAATGGCCTCTAGGGCATATACACTAACAATCTCCCACTTGCACTAGGGCCATGTACTGGCGTATCAAAGACCTATCATCTCGATCAGCCGCTCGAACTGAGTCTGGGGTATGGCCTTCGCGAATGGATCTGCAGTGTTATCCTCCGAATTTACTCTCTTCACCTCGATCTCCCGGCGATCTTCGATCTCCCGGCGATCTTCGATCTCCCTGATCAGGTGGCACCGCCTCAAAATATACCTGGACTTCTGATGGGACCTGGGTTCCTTCGCTAAAGCTATAGCTCCGTTGTTGTCACAATACAGCGGTATTGGATCAACAATGGTAGGAACCACCTGAAGCTCCGTGAGGAACTTCTTCATCCAGACAGCTTCCTTTGCGGCATCGCAAGCAGCCATGTACTCCGCTTCCATAGTTGAGTCAGCAACGGTTTCCTGCTTGGAACTCTTCCAGCAAACTTCCCCTCCATTGAGGGTAAAGACATAACCCGACATGGATTTGGAGTCATCCTTGTCACTCTGGAAGCTGGAGTCAGTAAAGGCCTCAATCTGGAGGTCTTTTCCGCCATATACCAAGAACATCTCCTTAGTCCTTCCCAGGTACTTGAGAATGTTCTTTACTGCTATCCAGTGTTTCTCCCCTGGGTTCGACTGATACCGGCTTACAACGCTCAATGCGTATGCTACATCTGGTATGGTACACAACATCGCATACATTATAGAGCCTACCGCAGATGCGTAGGGTATAGATGACATGCGAGCCCTTTCCTAATCAGTCTTGGAAGACATCTCTTTGGAGAGGGTGATTCCGTGACAAGCCGGTAGATTACCGTGCTTGGAATCTTTCATACTGAAATATTTCAGTATGGTGTCGATGTACTTGGACTTTGAAAGTCCCAACATCCTCTTAGATCTATCACGATAGATCTAGATCCCCAGAATGTAGTTGGCATCGCCCAGGTCCTTCATGGAGAACCTCTGTGACAAGAATCCTTTGACTGACTGTAGCATAGGAATATCATTTCCTATTAGGAGAATGTCATCCACGTACAAGACGATGAATACCACAATTCTCCCTACAATCTTACTGAAATGCATGGTTCATCTGGGTTTTTGATAAAGTCGAATTCCTTGACAGTATCATCAAAGCAGATGTTCCAACTCCGCGATGCCTGCTTCAGTCCATAGATGGACTTGAGAAACTTGCACACTTTACCGCTGCTCCCACTCTGAATGAATCCCTCCGGCTGATCCATATAGACACACTCTTCCAAATTTCCATTTAGGAAAGCCGTCTTTACGTCCATCTGCCAGATCTCATAATCGTGGAAGGCAGCAATGGCAAGAAGGATCCGAATGGATTTGAGCATAGCCACTGGAGAAAAGGTCTCGTCATAGTCCAAACCAGGTCTTTGAAGAAAACCCTTTGCTACAAGTCTAGCTTTATAGGTTTCAACCTGCCCATCTACACCAATCTTCTTTCTGAAGATCCATTTGCAGCCTACGGGTTTTACCCCTTCTGGAGCAAAGTCCAAAGTCCAAACTTTGTTGGTGTACATGGACTCCATCTCGGTCCGCATTGCATCCAGCCATTTTACCGAGTCACCGCTCTAAATGGCTTGCTGGAAGCTAGTAGGCTCACCATAATCAATAGTGCAATGCTCTATATCCCCGTCTATGAGAAAACCGTAGTATCTCTCGGGCGGATGAGACTGCCTACTACTCCTGCGGAGTGGCGCTGGGATGTCCGGTTTTCCTGAACCTTCTGGTTCCACTAAGGTTTCAGTAATAGCTCTTAGTTCTGGAATTTCTTCCCGTTCTATTGCGCTCCCACTTATCTGATTTTCCAAAAATTCAGTTTCCAAGAAGCGGGCATGACGAGAAACAAAAACCTTTTGTTCCTCTGCGTAATAGAAAAGATACCCCTTGGAGTTCTTTGGGTATCCCACAAACTTACACTGTACTGAACGTGCCTCGAGCTTGTCCGCATGCTGCTTTTTAACAAAAGCTGGACACCCCCATGTCTTAAAGTGTTTAAGACAGGGTTTCTTCCCACTCCACATCTGATATGGTGTGATAGGCACTGACTTGTAGGAACTTGGTTCAAAAGATATGCAGCTGTTTCTAGTTCATAACTCCAGAAGGATCGCGGTAACTCAGCCTTACTCATTATGGAACAAACAATATCCAATAGGGTTTGATTCCGCCTTTCCGATACACCGTTGTGTTATGGTGTGTATGGAGGAGTAAGCTGAGAGAGAATTCCATTCTCTTTTAAGTAGCCCAGAAACTCGGCACTCAAGTATTCACCACCTCGATCAGATCTTAGTGTCTTGATACTTTTGCCTGTTTGTTTTTCAATTTCATTCTTGTATTCCCGAAATTTCTCAAAGGCCTCGGATTTATGCTTCATCAAGAAGGCATGTCCATACCTAGAGAAATCATCTGTGAAAGTAATGAAGTATGAATAACCACTTCGCGTATGTGTAGACATTGGACTACACACGTCACTGTGTATGAGTCCCAAGAGCTCGCTTGCTCTTTCTCCGTGTCCAGTGAACGGAGTCTTTGTCATCTTTCCCATGAGACAAGATTCACAAGTGGCATAAGACTGGTACTCGAACGGATCTAAGTATCATTCTTTATGTAACTTTGTTAATCGTGTCTCATTAATGTGACCCAGTCTACAATGCCATAAGAAAGCCAGATTTAATTCCGGAGACTTTCTTTTAAGTGTGTTTTGGACACTGAAAATCTGAGCTTGATTCAATACGTATATCCCATTTTTTAATGTACCTGACCCAACCAGAACTTGATTTAGGTGGATGTTGACCACATCGCTTACAAAAGTAAAATCATATCCTTCCTTAGAAAGTAAGGATACAGATATGATATTACAAGTCGCACCTGGTACATAAAAACAGTCACGTAGAATCAATATCTGCCCAGTTGTCAGTCCAAGATGATATTCCCCTACGGATTCAGCGTACATTCTCATTCCGTTAGCAACCCTGAGAGTCATATCACCTATCTTGATAACCCTACGGTTTCTCAGAGCCTGTAACGAATTACAGATATGAGACCCTGATCTGGTATCCAATACCCAGAAAGTAGGGTTAACTGACATACAGTTCTCTATTACAAACACACCCGAAGCTGAAGCCACAACATGCTTCCAATTCTGGTTAGTGGCTTTGCCAGCCCTGCAATCTTTCTTTCAATGTTCATTCCCGTTACAATAGGAACGTCCCTCTTTTACTACATCCAGTCCCGAAACTTCTGCCCTTCCCTTTCCTTCTACTTCCCTGGTTTCCTTCAGGGTAGAAGGTAGAGACTGTAGAATTAAGTGAGCATCTGACCCGTTCTTCAACGTGGTCTTCAGGTTCGTGAGCTCAAAATAGCTGGTCTCTGTAAGGACGTTGCCCCCTACAGAAGACCTGATAGCCAACCTCGCTAGAAGCAATTCGTTCGAGGTCTCATATCTTGCGTTACGAGATTGCTCTCCATATAAATCTTTGTTATGGAGGAAGATAGAAACTAAGTCCATCTTCTCGTGCTGCCTCTGGTATGCACCATCAACTGAGGCTAACACGAGGCACTTGGCTTTCGCACAGTCTTTTTCCGATGTCTTACGGATATTAATATCCGTGACAGGGGAAACTGGTCCTGAGACGGCAGGGGTTGGATTAGTTAAGAGGTGTCCCAGCTTTTCATGGGCAATGGACATCTGGACAGACCTTTGTCAGTCATAACAGTCAGATTCACGGCAGGGGTTGGATTAGTTAAGAGGTGTCCCAGCTTTTCATGGGCAATGGACATCTGGACAGACCTTTGTCAGTCATAACAGTCAGATTCAGTCATTTTATTATCTAGATGCAACCTATGTCTGGTCACTTGGTCGCTGTAATTAAGAGAGAGAGAAGAAAACACTTAGCATGATGCTCTTGCAAGTTTAGATTAGTTTTTAATTTATCTAAACATGATGGCTCCCACTGTCTCTCGAATCCCCCCTCAAACAATAAAGGAAGAATTAGTCGGGATCAATCTCACCGTACAATACTTGCTTAACCGTTCAGCCAGGCTGGTGTCGGTACTTCGAGGGAGGTTTTCTAACGCTTTCGCGAAATTCCTTAATTAAGTAACCTCTTTTCCCTGTGGGCGTAGCCCCTCTAACACCTTTCTAGACACCTACTTGGTTTATAGCATTGATCGTTAAGTGAGAAAGTTCCCGAGGAGCAGCATATACTCACAGTAGGATCGGGATCCAAATATCATCGTATGATAAAACTGAAGGAATCCTACCAGAATCATCACACTCCAAATGATATGCAGCGCTAGCAAGTTTCAGTTTCTTTAGAAACTCCCGATGTGGATTTTTGCCCCATGCTCTTATGACTTTGACTAAGGCCAACAAATCATAAGTCACATGTCAAGTTCTACCCGTCGTTGTCCAGGTTGATTTGAAGCCACCCATATATACCCTTGACTATGGCCAACAAAGTAATACGACTGTCCCAAACCAACGCATCTATCTATGCAACATATGAATACCCACCAGCTACCAATCACTGTGCCTTGACTAAGGCCAAACAACACAGCTTGAATACTGTTAGATATTCAAATGAAACAACGGAGGGCTACGAATGGTTTTGGCGAAACCGTGAACGTAGTGAACTTGATATAATCGAAGGAACCTTGATAGCTTTTAAAAGGAGTGGTTTAAGCTCCGCATTTAAAAGTTTTCTGTTTTGAAAAGAAACCGAGTGGTTTTGAAATTGTTCCAACGACTTTAATCTTTGGTTTATTTTCTTGCATTAATTTTAATGCGTCCCATCATTTAATCCTACCATTGCAGAAAACAACGAAAATATGATGTACGCTTATGCCATCCGCATTCGCCACGGGGTCCCGTCATCACCCGTTAGGTTACTTAACTAACGACAGAGCGGGGGCTGGACTAGCGCGGATGCAAAACATAAGCAACGCCTAAATAGATATCATATATAGATATATACATTCGTCAGATGCAATGATAGCCATTCCAGATCACAGATGAACACTTTGGATATACTAGGAATCCGCGTTTCGTTCGAGCCTGCAACGAAAGACGGATTGCACGGTCGCGATGAATAGCCAAACCCCACCCTAGACCCCTACGGGTGCGGCAAACTACCCACCAAGTACCCAAAGTGAAGCAACCTCTCTCAACAACGTGACTAGGCCACTCGGCACTTCGAGATACCCGGTAGTTTGTGCACCCCACCTTGGGTCTATCATAGGAGCAAAAACAGTAAAAAAAAAATAATATACAATGGCGGCTACAACCTCATCCCGGATGTGCGGCCATAAAATAATATTACATCAATTACAAAATTTTATATTGAATGAAAGAAAAAGAAACTCTCATCTCATATCCCCCGGCTATTCATCCGCGACAATCCACCGAGTTCATATACACAAACCATCAACATTACAGATCACAGATATGTATAACCCCCACTAATCGACATATAGCGATTAGCAGACGTTCAATACATATATCACATCACAGATAAGATCCATTAGCCAAAGTCTACGGAATTTCGATCAAAATACGGATTTGTAACCACCCCAAAAACAAATTTGTTCTCTGGAAATTCTGGGCAGAAAAAAAATATACTAAAAATCCCAAAACATCTAAATAAGAACACTGCACAAAACCCGGTCCACGCCCGAGTCAACTCGGCCGCAGATCCGCGGCAGGAAGCATGTTCTTGCCGCGGATCCGCGGCGCTTTGACCGAGCCACTGGATCGTTTTTGTTCTGTGTTTTTACAAAACCCTGAGCCGATTTTTCATGTATGTTAAATCATTTTTAGAGCAGTATAAAAAATCGGCAGAAACATGGTTTTTCCGGATGTGTTTTGCGAATTTTTTCCGATCGAAATTCTAAATACTTTGCTAATAAGCTAGTTTGTGTTTAGCTAGGCTCTGATACCACTGTAAGTCCACGTTGCTCATCCCGGTTCTTACGGGAAGGCGGAAACGGTAAAAAACGATTTTTGGCGCAAAGGCAACATGGACTAAAAGAAGGATCTTTGCTAAACTACTTGAGGTTCTATCTACTATGCCATAGAGATTATACCTCACGATACCGGTCCTTCGGGTCTTCTCTCCGCTGTCCTGCTCATCCATCTAAGCTCCGAGGATCGATTCGGATCTTGATCACCTCCGCGGCCTTCTTGAGTCGAAGACGATCCACCCGAGAGTTGTGCTCCGAGCTTCACCTCGAGCCGAGGTAACTAGGGCAACAAGATCGCTAGGCTTGATGTCCTAGGTTGTGTAGAAGAGATAGATGGATGTGTTTGTCTATTTGGATCCTTTTTCTCTCAACACATGAGATTAAAGGAAATATCAAGAGGAGGAAGAAGAAGCTAGCAACCATGGAGCTTTCTCATTTCTTTTCAAGAGAGAGAATGAGAAATGAATTATGAGCTAGAGAAAATGAACCATGGTTGTAATAATACACAAATATCATCATTACTAATCTTTTCAAAATTAAGATGATGGCAACACTTGACTTGACCATTTTCATAATCCAAAAATAAAAAGAAATCCAAAGAATACTCTAGACCTCTCATGAAGGTCCAAGTCAACTTTGGTCAAACGGTCAACAAAATCAAGTATGGTCAAATGGTCAAAGCAATTAGCCATTATACAATTATCACTAAAAAGATTAGTAAATAATGTCCCCGACTCATAATGGTTTTGACCGAACCAACTACCAAAACCCTAATGAGTCCGCCTCATTATAGTTTCGACCGAATCAACTGTCAAAACCCTAATGAGGCACCTCCTTCCTCTTCGCTCCTCACAACTGTGCATACACACCCGCATCCGCATTCCGTAGAATGCGAATGCACAGAAGACAAAACAAATCCATCCGTGCAATACTAGGATCCGGCTTAAACCAAAGCCCACTAGTATTGCCTGCCCGAACAGCATACGCACACAAGTGCACGTAAGTGATCGTAGCCCTGCCGTAAAACCATACGGCCTCTACACATTTCGCTCATTGCAGGGAAACTCTCTATGTTGGACTCTAAAGACTCGACACTATGCTGGCAGTGGGTTTAACCACAGACCGCAAGCGGCACTAGCTGTACGTAACGGTCCCCAGGTAGATGTCGATAAGAAGGCCGATGAGGTAAACCCATCCGAACTCCTACTGAGCCTGTATGTGACAATCTCCGTACAGTCCAGTCTGTTCGTCTAAGAATATCGCATGGCGGGCCTAGGGATGGCAAACGTCAGTCCCCAAATAGCTGTACAAGACGTACTGATGGCTGTGGGACAGACCATCTCCCCTGCTGGGATGAGAAGCGCATACGCTAGTCTACTCCGGAGTATCGATGCCCTGTCTCGATAATCCTACGACTAGGGACCTGTATAAGGATGTGCTTATAGATTACCCAGCCCCCACAAGTGCGACTGCCATCACAACGCTGGTAATCAGGCAAAGATCCTAAGGGCTCCACTAATATGTGTAAGCAATATGCTAAAAGAAACACATGCACATATTAAAGTAGAAACAAACTAAGTAGCATACTACCATTTTGAGCAAGATTGTCTATACAGCTGTGAATATCCCAAGCTTCCATTAAGTAATATACAAACTAGTATGATACAGTAATAGCCTCTAGGGCATATACACTAACAGTCTACACGTGCAACACACGTAATAGGGTAAGTTACAGAATAATCAAACATGTTAAATAGGCTATTTGAAGCGTCAGGGACACGTGGCCCCAATCCTAGCCCCCACCACTTGAATCCGACCGGCGAGACTTACTGTTCGGCTGGAGCCGCCGGTCCAACATGGTCCAAATCCTATTTTTTTCTTTTTCCCTAGACCCTTGGACTCGCCCATACCTCCAGTATTATTTGTTTTCTCTGCACATTTACAGAGCACAATAAAATTCACATTTAAACTTATTTTTATTATAAATTTTAATACACCCATTCACTACACTAAACCCTTGATTCTCCTATAAATACCACCCTCATATCACCCCTACCCACTCACAATTCCCTGCCAAAACTCTCAAGAAATTTTCAAGTTCTTATATTGTGCAAGTGGAGTTAACGAAGGGCGAAAATCCGACAAAGTTCCAGCAACGACCCAAGGAGTTTCCAGGGACGCACCGGCGCTTCCCCACTCTTCCACTTTCTCCCCTCTATCTTATAAGCACGTAATTTCCATTTCCCCTTCTCATCTTATTCTTTAAAAAGTTTCAATTCTAAAACCCGACGGAAGCGGAGTTAGTCCGAATTCCGATTCGGTTTTCTTTAAAAACTATATTTTTCTTAATCAAGATAACTTCATATTCAAACACATAGCTTAAAAAAATTTAAAAAAACTCAACAAAACAAGTTTTCACATCAAAATAATCATTTTTGTGACATTTATCACATTTTTACAGAAAAATACCACAAACTATTCATTTCGACATTATAACATTATTTCCTTACTATACCTTTAGATAGTTCATGAGGTAATGACATACCTCATCACAACACACATATCTATCATAGCACGATAAATTTTGGGACAATAGAATACGGGAAATACGACTTTACAGTAAAATACCTTAAACTTATAAAACCATTTTCTTTAAAAGATGTATTAAACATTTCCATGCAATTGCGCATCTACAACCCATTTTGGGGACCCCGTTCGGGATGGTACGGATTATCGCACATTCTCGGCTTTAGTAGAGCGAGATGCAGACCTCTGGAAGGAGCATTCGATCTCGATGGAATTTTTATACATTTTTTCTTTAGAAAATGAGATTTTTACAAGAAAATAAATAAATTTATTTTCGTTAAATATGTATATATAAATATTACCAAAATACTTATTTTAAATATATATATTATTCCATGTTTCCAAAAATCAAGAAAAGAATTCAAATATCATGTGAAACTACTATGATAATTCAAAACAATATTTATATTACAAATAAATACCATTGTTCCCCGCCGAAACACGGAGACGTGACCGCGCAGGTCCGTCTTGCCTGAATTTGGGGGCAGATGCTAATTGGTTCTATCCGTCCACCTCTCCGAAGATACCAAGTTGATTTATGGCACCATGTATCGAAGGTTTAAACGGATGCGGCCAATGTAGCAGACTTCGTCAAATTCCCCCTCATTTGAAGGATTTTTGATTGTGGGGACGCTCTTCCCTGCAGGCGCAAGCCCCTGCAGTTAATTACGCTACCGCATCGCGGTAACCACTTTCTCCTTCTCCAGATGGTCACTTCGTGTCGTGGGTGTTTGTTTTGTTTTTGGTTGCCCGTGGATTGTATACGGAGACTAATTTAGGTTGTCGCCCGTAGGGCGTAGATTATTCCAAATCCGTATTTTCCTAGATTTGGGTTTGGGGTTGGGTTTAAGAATACGTTAGTCTCATTTGAGACTAAGATCAACTTAAACATTTGTTAAGGATACGTTAGTCTAATTTTAGACTAAGATCAACTTAACGGTTTGTTAAGGACACGTTAGTCTAATTTTAGACTAAGGTCAACTTAACCATTTGTTAAGGATACGTTAGTCTAATTTTAGACTAAGATCCACTTAACAGGATCATTTAGATCCAACAAAAGAGCATTTGGGCTATATTGTTCTAGTTTAGGGACTTTGCGGTCAATTGCCAGTTTAAGGACATGGTGGTCCAATGTTAGTTTAAAGATATCGTGGTCGAGATTAAGGACATCATAGTCCATGAGTTTAAAGACCTCACAGTCAAGGTTAAGGACATCATAGTCCGTGAGTTTAAAGACCTCACAGTCAAGGTTAAGGACATCATAGTCCATGAGTTTAAGGACCCCACAGTCCAATTTAGAGACGTCATAGTCTATGAAGTGTGTGGTTATCGGGACCCGTCACCTCTCTGAAGACGTTGAAGGATTACAACGATAAATATCAAAGGAGTGAAGAGATGTACCCTTGAACCAAGGATGATTAGGGATCTGTAGTCCAATTTGGAACTAAGATCAAGTAATTAGATTATGAGCTCATTGGCTCAGTTAAATCTGAATTGAGGACTTATGGTCAGTTTGGGCTAAGTCCAATTAGATTTGAAGTGTTGGTCCTTTATTGGACCATTAGACATTTGTCTGGGTTCAACCCCCCATTATTTGGCACTGCTAAACAGGGGTTCTGACAACATTTTATCTTTGTTGAGTGCTGGGCACTCATATGCCATAGAGAATGATTAATTTCGGAAGGCAAGGATGTACTTGAGACTCAATAAAAGAGAAGTCTTGCCTCAGAAGGACTTAGCCAATTTAGGCTAGGGTTGATTTGAATATAGTGTTAAACACTAACATATATTTTATGGTCACGTGTTCCCACATGATGCGCTGAAAATAGTGTCAAACACTAAGAACAAAACGCTTCAAAAATAGTGTTAAACACTAAAATGGGAATGGGTCACGTGGGGACACGTGAGGGTAACCAAATGTGGGGCCAGATCCCCTTTTACTTTGTTCTGCAAATAAGTGTTAAACACTTTTGCTCTTTTGGCCATCACGTGTTGACACGCGATAGATGTTTGTACGCTAATTATTAAAGCTTTTATCATGGGGTCACGTGGTAACACGTGAGAGCGCCCAAGTTAGAATCTGCCTTTGCTTTTATTCTCGTTGTTTTGGAGGTCACGCGGGAGCACGTGAGGCTTTACCTCAAAACGTTTTCTTCTTATTTTTAGGAGATCTGTTCAGGGATCACGTGGGGACACGTGACCTAACTTTTGCATGCATGGAGATCTTTCAAGTCTCTTTATTTTTAAGAATTAAATTCTCTGTAGGGTTAAACCCTAATTATGTTTTAGAGGAATTAAATTCCTATATATATGAAAGAATTAAATTCTTATGTAGGGTGAAACCCGAATTTCATTTTAGGAAGAATTAAATTCCTATCAATTTTAGAGAATTAAATTCTCAAGTAGGGTTAAACCCTGGTTTTGTCTGTCTTGAGGGAATTAAATTCCTATAAATTTAGGAGAATTAAATTCTCATATAGGGTTAAACCCTAGTTTTATCTTGGAGGAATTAAATTCCTGTAAATTGGGAGAATTAAATTCTCATATAGGGTTAAACCCTAGTTTTATCTTGGGGGAATTAAATTCCTGTCAATTTGAGAGAATTAAATTCTCTAAACTCAATTCTCCCTCTATGTTTTGGATCTGCATGGCAGAATCTCAACCCGATGAAAATTAAATTCTCAACCTATGGGGAGATTTGCTTCTACAGATCTTCAACCAGAGGAAGAACTAAGTTCTTTTGCAGAAGAGTTAAACTCTTAGATCTGAGAATTAAATTCTCTTTTTTGAAGTTTTGATCTCTTTCCTCTTTCTCACCTAGGGTTTTTTTCTTGAGAATTAAATTCTCTTTTCTTTTCTCTCTGCTATTTGCCTTTCAAGATTCCAGAATTCTATATCCCCAAAATTCTATCTCTTTTCTTCTCTTCTTGGCTCTTATTTATAGGAGAAGGAAAAGAATCTATTTGTTTAGTAAATCTTTCATTGAAAGATTTTGTTTGTTTTTCGTAACTAATGTGATCTTTTAGATCACTCGGTGAATTTTATTCACCATTGGATTTTAAATCCAAAAGATATTATGTTTGTTATTTTTGGTAAAATTTAGGGAGATCTTTCCTTGTCTAAAATCTTTCCATAAATTGATGATTTTTAATCACCCTTGGATTTTTAATCCAACGGTCCCTCATAATCCTTTTTTTTGTTTGGAAAGATTTAGAGAAATACTTTCCCAGTTAGGATCTTTAATTTCCCTTAATTAGAATTTAATTCTATTAATTTATAAGGCTTTCAAAGCCTATCACGTGTTGGCACGTGACCCCTTCTCATTCAGAATTTAATTCTGTACTTTAATTGGGCTGAAGGACCATCACGTGTGGACACGTGACCTCTGGTCACGTGTGGACACGTGACCTCTGGTCACGTGTGGACACGTGACCTCTGGTCACGTGTGGACACGTGACCTCTGGTCACGTGTGGACACGTGACCTCTGGTCACGTGTGGACACGTGACCTCAGGTCACGTGTGGACACGTGACCTTTGGGGTCTTTCCTCAGCCACTTGTTTTACTTCTGATTGCTTAGGATTTTTAATTCTGTAAATGGATCACGTGTCAACACGTGACCTTTGGTCACGTATGAACACGTGATATCTTATTGAGGTAATTCTTGATTTTTAATCAGGGAACAAATGCCCCCACAGCGTTGCTCTCACGTGTCTGCACGTGAGTGCAACGCTGTTACCTTTGTGACCGTTGGATCTGTCTAGGGAATAGGGGAGATGAAACGTTTCCCATCACATCCTATAAATGTAGGGGTCTCTTCAGAAGCGCCTCCACTTTGCTCATCTTCTCCTTGCTTGTTCATGCCTTGAGAATTTAATTCTCTCTCTCAGAGATTAGTTCTCTGTTATATATATACAGTGTCGCTTTACCTTCCCATCAAGGCTTGTTCTCACGTGTTGCGCATACGGGGCTCTATTTGATGGGGACGTTTCATTTCCCTGATCTGATTTCAATGCGTCATTGCTTTTCATTTCCAACGCTCTCCCCTTTTTCCGGGTTTTGAGAATAGTTCCACCATGCACAACATTTTTTGTGCATAGCATTAAATTCTCCCCTTTATAACCTGAAAACATGCCTTTCTTCTTTTCCTCACAGAGAAACCCATTTATACATTAAGGTGATCATCTTCGAGAAACCGATCAATTGCTATGGCTTGCAATCGTCCCCACGCTCGTCGGCTACCATGGGAGGTGCCTATTGAGGAGCTAATCCCTCGCTTTGCTGCGCGGCTGGTAGATCCCCTCCTCACTGACGCTCAATGTGACGCGGTGATGTATGAGCTTCTGACTCGTCGGGGCTCTCCTCTTCCCATGAGCTCCATTTGGCTCCGGATGATCTTTCTGTCTGTGCTTACCGATATACCCCCTCATCCGGCGGAGATGACTTCGACGATCCTTGACACGGCGGAAGACAAGTTCGAGTGCTTTCAGGAGGCTTGTCTAATTACTCAAGCTCTGAAGGATCATTCAGTTCATATACTGAGTCAGATAAGGGCCCGACGGGTCGTTATGTCTGCTTTCACTGATGAACATGGCGCCAACCGATGGGGAGCGACTCCTCACGAAAACCGTCGTTTTGACGTGCTGGACATGGCGGAGAGGGAGCTGGAAAATTTTGTGTTTTGCTTTGTTAACCCTTGTATTTCCGATCCCTTGTTTGGTGATCTCTTTCCTTTAGAGTAATATCAATGTATTTTCTCTTATCATTAATCATTGAATGTTCTCTGTTGGCTTTTTCTGCTTGATGTGTATTTGTACGTGCATCCCACCTGTGTTCATGAGCTTCATACTTGACCCCTGGGAATTTTCTTTAAGTACGAACACGAAAACTTTCCTTGTTGCCAGAAAGAGAAAATAGCTTGTGCGTGTTTTTGATCGAGGATTGGCATCGAATGGAGGCCTGTTTACATGATCTCAAGTGCACACGCCTTCCCTCATAGGTCATGGCTGCAAAGACGAGCTTGCAGGGGCTGATTGAACGGTGCGCCGCAAATGGCCAAGACCACTCGTGCGTATGAACTTTGGCGAGTGCTTCAAGAAGTTATCAGGGAGGTGGTAGCCATTGATAAAGCCGTCGTTTTTTACTCGTGAAATGGTCTAAGCCCATAAGGTTACTGAAAAGGAGCTTGAAGGCCGGCTTGCTTCCTACCAGGCCCAGCAGGCTCAAGCGGAGGCTCGTCTTTTGACGATACTGAACCATGAAGGCAAGGCCCAGCGAAAGAGGGATGAACTGGCAAATTTGCTAAATCGCCCGCCGACTTGAAGAATTGTATACATATTTTTTTTTATTCTTCCTTTGTACATACTCCTGAATAAGAGTATATTTTTTTTGTTCCACGAATTGTACTTTGTATTCATTTTGATTCGTGAATAAAAGACATATTTTTCTTCACGATGGTGTGTCCGTTTTATTAAATGTATTTTGTAGATAGTCCATCTTGATTTCTTTGCAGGACAACAATAGCTTAGGATTCAGGGTTAAGGTCTGCCTCCTAAAACTTTTTAACTTTATGAGCCGTGAGGGTCTCATAAAGAATTTTTTCCCTATCAGTCAAGAGGATCCCGTAGGTGTAATTTCTCCTTAAGAATCGTGAGAATTCCTAAGTGTGTTTTCTCTTGAAAGTCGTAAGGATCTCACAAGAGAATTTACTCCCTTATGATTCGTGAGGACCCGTAAGTGAAGGGTGAGGTTATTATCATCCGCATTTCATGGAATCAGGTGTTGCTCTGGATGCTTCCCACGGGTTCACTGCCGTGTTCTGTGAGGACCAGGCTCCGCTCTAGACGTTTCCCATGGGGTCAGGATTGACTTAAGCCGCGTTCCACATAGCCAGGAATTTTGCTCTGGATGCTTCCCACGGGTTCACTGCCGTGTTCTGCGAAGACCAGGCTCCGCTCTGGACGTTTCCCACAGGGTCAGGATTGACATATCCGAGTTCCACGTGACCAGGAATTTGCTCTGGATGCTTCCCACGGGTTCACTGCCGTATTATGCGAGGACCAGGCTCCGCTCTGGATGCTTCACACGGGGTCATTGCTGTGCTTTGCGAGGAACGGGATCCACTCTGGACGTTTCCCACGGTGTCAGGATTGACGTTATCCGAGTTCCACGTGACCAGGAATTTGCTCTGGATGCTTCCCACGGGTTCACTGCCATGTTATACGAGGACCAGGCTCTGCTCTGGATGCTTCACACGGGGTCATTGCCGTGCTCTGCGAGGACCAGGATCCGCTCTGAACGTTTTCCACGGGGTCAGGATTGGCATAAGCCGCGTTCCCCGTAGCTAGGAATTTTGCTCTGGATGCTTCCCACGGGTTCACTGCCGTGTTCTGCGAGGACCAGGCTCTGCTCTGGATGCTTCACATGGGGTCATTGCCGTGCTCTGCGAGGACCAGGATCCGCTCTGGACGTCTCCCACAGGGTCAGTATTGACATAGGTCGCGTTTTTCGTAACCAGGAATTTTGCTCTTGATGCTTCCCACGGGTTCACTGCCGTGTTCTGCGAGGACCAGGCTCCGCTCTGGATGCTTCACACGGGGTCATTGTCATGCTCTGGGAGGACCAGGATCCGCTCTGGACGTTTCCCATGGGGTCAGTATTGACATAGGTCGCGTTTCACATAACCAGGAATTTTGCTCTGGATGCTTCCCACGGGTTCACTGCTGTAACAACCCTAAATTTCCTATACAAATTTTTTTCAATTATTTTTTCAAAAAAATCCACAAAGGGGTATTTTAGCCTGAGCATAAGATATAGGTAATTATTTTGTTTTTAATTACAAGCTACAAGAATGTAATAACTCCATTTTTAGTGTACAAGAAATTATTTTAAATTTAATGTATACTTGGAGTATTTACTCTTGCTGCTATCATTTTAAGTAATTAAATAACACAATAATTACAAGAAGGAACTTGTGGCTCATTGGTAATACCTTGCACTGCTGAACCAAGCCACCAGAGTTCGAATCCCATGCCCCACATTATTTTTAGATTATTTTTCTTTTAAAATTCTTGGAAGCCCAACAGTCCACAGGCCATAACTCCCAAAAGATGAACTGAACCCTAAAAAGCGAGTATACCAGAGCCTACGTCAGGAGACCCCCAACCCATCGGCACCCCGACTCGGCCCGACTCGGGACTCGGCCGGACGGCCGAGTCGCCAACACGAACGATCTGGCTTTTCGTCTTCCCAACTCCCCTGTTTACTCCATTTTAATGGATCGGTTCCCTAATTTTAATTATACCCTATTTACTACAAATTTTATTGATTTTTCTTTAATTTTTACAATTTTTTAAAAATAAAAACCCTTCACCTACCCCACCCTAGCCTATCCTATAAATAGACACCCCTACCCCCTACCCTCTCATTCCAAAACACTAGGTTTAATCTCTCAAAATTTCTACAAGAAGGGTGTACTTTGAAACCGAGTTCACGGCGAAGCGCTGACGGAATTCCGGTGATGTATTTTTGAAACAACCGGCGACGAAAAAACACCTCGGCCACTCATCTAGTTCCTCTATACTCTTTAGTATAGATCGAAACCCATAAGTCCCATTCTTCCCTTCTTTCTACTTCTCAAAAATACGAACTTATGAAACCCGACAGAAATCGGAACAAACCGATTTCCGATTCGGTTTTTCTATAAAATCTCACTTGTCACCAATTCTATAATACCTAAACTTATTCATGATGACTATTAATCACATAACAATTAATTTGGACAAAGTTTCTCACATGAAATGATAGCTTTTGCAATATCGTATTCTTTTTCACATTAATACCATAATGTTTATTTTTCTTCTTCTAATCAATTCAATCATTCCTAAACATCTTCATCTTGACCATTAAACTTGTAAAAATCAATTTGAATAAGTTTTCACACATGAAATGATAACCTTTTCAATTTACCGTATTTTTCACTTTAATACCATGAAGTTTCAATTTCACATTTAACCCCTTAACCTTAATATACATTTAAAATAGAGCACGAGGTAATGACCTACCTCCATACACACGAAAATACAACCCTAAAATGATATCATCAAAACTTAGAATACGATAAAATGAAATTTTCATTAAAATACCATAATCTTCATAAAACCATTCTTAAAGGTTTTAGATTTGTTACACTTTTAAGTAAATATTTCTTACTAGGAAAATACGATAAGTTGTGGATATCGATGGTTTATCTAAACTGACTTTCTGATGTCTAGGCAAATGTGTCTAAGGCAAGTGTGTCTTAAGGCAAGTGGTTACTTAATTAGGGCCACTACTTGTAGTGGAGAGCCACCCACTTACCTGGCACTTACCTGGCCGCAATTGGCGGTGAAGAGGCGATTTGAGGCTTCTAACGACTTGTCGTTTAGACCATTTAGAAATAGGATAGTTGGCTTAGGAAACCCTAGAATCTAAAATACGGAAAACTACACTTCGCGAAAAAATACCTTTTATTTTATAAAACCGTTTTCTAAAAGATTAGTGTTTTACAATCTTTGCAAAACGCCGCTATAACCCATATTTGGGGAACCCGTTCGGGATCGTGCGGTTTATCGCGCACCCTCGGGCTAGTAGTGCGAGATTCAGACCTCCGCAAGGAGCATTCGATCTCGAAAGGTTTATAATACGACATCTTAAGAAAATGAGAGTTTTGAAATATAAAATATTTATTAAAAATTATTTTATAAACATATGTATATCTATCTTTTAAATACCTATTTTATTATAATATAAATTTTCCACCTTTTTCTAAAAATCACAAAAGAATAAAGGTTACACTAAAATACCATGAACTTCAAATAATCAATATTACAGATAAATACCATTATTTATGAAACTAGGATATTTTCATTAGAAATGTCACAACATAAAATCCACAACTCTAAAGATGAAAAATAAATACTTGAGGTGTATTTTGAAAAGTATATAAAAATATTTTTACATAAAACCCCCTCAAGTTTATAAATTACCCTAAGGACCCTAGCAGTTATAAGACTTCGTTTCACATTTCTGATTGTCTGACTCGGGTTTGAGTTTGATCAATCTGACTTGAATATGATTCAAGTCAATCTATAATCTACAAGCTTCCAAGTCAATATTAACACATGAATCCATGAATACAATTATCAGTTTATACAATTTGGCTGAACCGAACCATGGATATATTCCTTTTACATGATTCCCAGTATTCCATTTACATGACTCTACGGTTATAACCATTTCCTGATATCATGATTTCGGTCAGTCAGTCAATCAATCATACAACCAACACAATTTAGAAGATAACAATACAAACAAGACATCGCGGGGTTTAAGGGGTAGATTGGTACGGAAGGTGTTAAAGGTGGCACGAGACGGTAAGATTAAGACACCTAACATGAATCCAATTGCCGTTGTTCCGGGTTGTATAACGGAGCCTTGTACTTCCATTTGCCCTAGTCTCTGACATACTGAGACTCCTCTCGTATACACTGGCATCCTTCTGTACCGAGCTATAATAACAGCGTTAACACAATACTACAATAATATAACAACGTAATACAACTGTAACAGCCTCTCTATCCCTCTCTCTCTTACTCTCTATCTATTCTCCTCTTATCTTTGGGACTTACCGAGCGATTTGTTCGCTGACGACATTCAGTTTCTCTCTTCTTTGAATGTCGTCAGGTGGTTTGTACCCGGCAGAAGTTGAGCCATCGCAAGAAGACTTGGAGCAGTTTACTGAAGACCCTGCACTGTAGTTTCATTGTACACTTTTCTTTTCAGTACTTTTCATTTCCTGTTATGCCACTGTTTAGGCATCTTTTATTCCAGTTGTATTTCCTTTCATGTATTGTACAAAGAATGTTAATAAATAAAAGTTGTTGTTCTTTTTATTCTTATCGCTTGTGTATTTATTTTATATTGCTTAGATACGCTTAGCGTATGTACTTTTGAGTATATACGTAGCGGACCTCGTCGCGCCCACTTCGCCGTACACCGGGAAGCGGGGCGTGACAGGTTTTGTTGGTGGCCCATGCAGGTCAGAGCTGTATGAATCCCTATCATGCAGTTCTGGTCTTCATGAACAACCTAAGCAATATAACATAAGAACCAGCAACTAAAACATTCTTTACAATTCATGTTCCTTGAATCTTGCAGTTCCATATTCCTTGAATCTTATCATTTCATGTACTTGAATCTGTCCTAACCCAAATTTTTCTTCAGGGTTATGGATTCCCCAAACAATACCAGCACCAACGTCAACAACACACCCTCAGCACTACCTCTCACACCGACGGTTACTACGCCACCTACCGAGCAAACAGTGCTACTTGAAGCAATCCGCAGCCTTATCGAGGGACAGCAACAACTCTTGAACCGTCCCTAGACTGATGCTCCGGGGGTGAAGCAATTCAGGGCTTTACATCCGAAGCAGTTCTCAGGAAAGGGGAGCCCACTGGACGCTGAGGAATGGGCTCAAAGTATCGAGGATGATCTGGCCGCAGCACAAGTGCCAGAAGTCGCTTGGGTCCGTGTAGCGAAACTACAACTCACGGACAACGCTCGCAACTGGTGGAAAGCGGAAGAAAGCCGTCTTGAGCAGCCTATTGAATGGAAAACGTTTCGTGAGAAGTTCGACGCGAAATACTTCCCTGTGACTGCCAGGTTTGCCATGGAGCAGCAGTTCATTCATCTACAGCAAGGATCAATATGGGACAAATCGGTAGATGAATACGACGCTGAATTCACCATGTTAAGCCGATTCATGGCGCACTTGATACCGATGGACGAGATCAGAGCCCGTCGCTTTCAACAAGGGCTGGACACGGAGATTCAGGCTGCTCTAGCCACGGGAAAAATTTTAACTCATGAGGATATTCTGGAAGCTGCCCGCAGTTATGAGACAGTGATAAAAGCAAGAGGCAGACCTCAGTCTGCAGGAGTCAAACGCCCTGCCAACCAAATGGCAGGTGGAGCCTCTTCCAGGCCATCGTTTGAACCCAGGAGAACTGAAGAAATTTGCCATTACTGCCATAGAAAGGGACACTTGTGGAAGGACTGTAGGCGCGCAAAAGGTCTGTGTCTAATTTATGGTGCATCCAACCACGGAATTGGGAACTGTCCTTACAACAGCAACTCATCTCACACACCCACCAACCACCCGCAGCGTCCAACCATCCAGACTCCTGCAACTCGTCCTGCACTACCTACTCCACCACCTGCACAGCCTACTCGCCAATTCCAACAAGCAATGAGGGACATGCCTAGAGGAAAGAGAAACAGGCCTCAAAGGCAGAATGTGCCTCCAGCTAGAAGGAATATACCACGGCGACAGACCTTCATATTAGAAGCCGTAGAAGTCGAGACTGTAGGTCAAGGTAACACCGGTAAGCCTTTTTCACCCTTGTATCTCTTTGTTATTTTTATACACTATCGGTACTACAGCCACCAAACTTCTTTGCACTGTTACACTTTCCTTTTTCAAATTTCGAGGACGAAATTTTTATAAGGAGGGTAGAATGTAACAACCTTAAATTTCCTATACAAATTTTTTTCAATTATTTTTTCAAAAAAATCCACAAAGGGGTATTTTAGCCTGAGCACAAGATATAGGTAATTATTTTGTTTTTAATTACAAGCTACAAGAATGTAATAACTCCATTTTTTATGTACAAGAAATTACTTTAAATTTAATGTATACTTGGAGTATTTACTCTTGCTGCTATCATTTTAAGTAATTAAATAACACAATAATTACAAGAAGGAGCTTGTGGCTCATTGGTAATACCTTGCACTGCTGAACCAAGCCACCAGAGTTCGAATCCCATGCCCCCACATTATTTTTAGATTATTTTTCTTTTAAAATTCTTGGAAGCCCAACAGTCCACATGCCATAACTCCCAAAAGATGAACTGAACCCTAAAAAGTGAGTATACCAGAGCCTACGTCAGGAGACCCCCGACCCATCAGCACCCCGACTCGGGCCGGCGCCGCCGACCGGACTCGGCCGGACGGCCGAGTCGCCAACACAAAAGATCTGGCTTTTCGTCTTCCCAACTCCCCTGTTTACTCCATTTTAATGGATCGGTTCCCTAATTTTAATTACACCCTATTTACTATAAATTTTATTGATTTTTCTTTAATTTTTACAATTTTTTAAAAAATAAAAATCCTTCACCTACCCCACCCTAGCCTATCCTATAAATAGACACCCCTACCCCCTATCCTCTCATTCCAAAACACTAGGTTTACTCTCTCAAAATTTCTACAAGAAGGGTGTACTTTGAAACCGAGTTCACGGCGAAGCGCTGACGGAATTCCGGCGACGTTTTTTTGAAACAACCGGTGACGAAACAACACCTCGGCCACTTATCTAGTTCCTCTATACTCTTTTGTATATATCGAAACCTGTAAGTCCTATTCTTCCCTTCTTTCTACTTCTCAAAAATACGAACTTATGAAACCCGATGGAAATCGGAACAAACCGATTTCCGATTCGGTTTTTCTATAAAATCTCACTTGTCACCAATTCCATAATACCTAAACTTATTCATGATGACTATTAATCACATAACAATTAATTTGGACAAAGTTTCTCACATGAAATGATAGCTTTTGCAATATCGTATTTTTTTTCACATTAATACCATAATGTTTATTTTTCTTCTTCTAATCAATTCAATCATTCCTAAACATCTTCATCTTGACCATTAAACTTGTAAAAATCAATTTGAATAAGTTTTCACACATGAAATGATAACCTTTTCAATTCACCGTATTTTTCACTTTAATACCATGAAGTTTCAATTTCACATTTAACCCCTTAACCTTAATATACATTTAAAATAGAGCACGAGGTAATGACCTACCTCCACACACATGCAAATACAACCCTAAAATGATATCATCAAAACTTAGAATACGATAAAACGAAATTTTCATTAAAATACCATAATCTTCATAAAACCATTCTTAAAGGTTTTAGATTTGTTACACTTTTAAGTAAATATTTCTTACTAGGAAAATACGATAAGATGTGGATATCGATCGTTTATCTAAACTGACTTTGTGGTGTCTAGGCAAGTGTGTCTAAGGCAAGTGGTTACTTAATTAGGGCCACTACTAGTAGTGGAGAGCCTCCCACTTACCTGGCACTTACCTGGCCGCAATTGGCGGTGAAGAGGCGATTTGAGGTTTCTAACGACTTGTCGTTTAGACCATTTAGAAATAGGATAGTTGGCTTAGGAAACCCTAGAATCTAAAATACGGAAAACTACACTTCGTGAATAAATACCTTTTATTTTATAAAACCGTTTTCTAAAAGATTAGTGTTTTACAATCTTTGCAAAGCGCAGCTACAACCCATCTTTGGGGAACCCGTTCGGGATCGTGCGGTTTATCGCGCACCCTCGGGCTAGTAGTGCGAGATTCAGACCTCCGCAAGGAGAATTCGGTCTCGAAAGGTTTATAATACAACATCTTAAGAAAATGAGAGTTTTGAAATATAAAATATTTATTAAAAATTATTTTATAAACATATGTATATCTATCTTTTAAATACCTATTTTATTATAATATAAATTTTCCACCTTTTTCTAAAAATCACAAAAGAATAAAGGTTACACTAAAATACCATGAACTTCAAATAATCAATATTACAGATAAATACCATTATTTATGAAACTAGGATATTTTCATTAGAAATGTCACAATATAAAATCCACAACTCTAAAGATGAAAAATAAATACTTGAGGTGTTTATTGAAAAGTATATAAAAATATTTTTACATAAAACTCCCTCAAGTTTATAAATTACCCTAAGGACCCTAGCAGTTATAAGACTTCGTTTCACATTTCTGATTGTCTGACTCGGGTCTGAGTTTGATCAATCTGACTTGAATATGATTCAAGTCAATTTATAATCTACAAGTTTCCAAGTCAATATTAACACATGAATCCATGAATACAATTATCAGTTTATACAATTTGGCTGAACCGAACCATGGATATATTCCTTTTACATGATTCCCAGTATTCCATTTACATGACTCTACGGTTATAACCGTTTCCTGATATCATGGTTTCGTTCAGTCAGTCAATCAATCATACAACCAACATAATTTACAAGATAACAATACAAACAAGACATCGCGGGGTTTAAGGGGTTGATTAGTACGGAAGGTGTTAAAGGTGGCACGAGACGGAAAGATTAAGACACCTAACATGAATCCAATTGCCGTTGTTCCGGGTTTTATAACGGAGCCTTGTACTTCCATTTGCCCTGGTCTCTGGCATACTGAGACTCCTCTCGTATACACTGGCATCCTTCTGTACCAAGCTATAACAACAGCGTTAACACAATACTACAATAATATAACAATGTAATACAACTGTAACAGCCACTCTCTCCCTCTCTCTCTTACTCTCTATCTATTCTCCTCTTATCTTTGGGACTTACCGAGCGATTTGTTCGCTGACGACATTCTGTTTCTCTCTTCTTTGAATGTCGTCGGGTGGTTTGGACCCGGCAGAAGTTAAGCTATCGCAAGAAGACTTGGAGCAGTTTACTGAAGACCCTGCACTGTAGTTTCATTGTACACTTTTCTTTTCAGTACTTTTCATTTCCTGTTATTCCACTGTTTAGGCATCTTTTATTCCAGTTGTATTTCCTTTCATGTATTGTACAAAGAATGTTAATAAATAAAAGTTGCTGTTCTTTTTATTCTTGTCTCTTGTGTATTTATTTTATATTGCTTAGATACGCTTAGCGTATGTACTTTTTAGTATATACGTGGCGGACCTCGTCGCGCCCACTTCGCCGTACACCGGGAAGAGGGGCGTGACAACTGCCGTGTTCTGTGAGGACCAGGCTCCGCTCTGGATGCTTCACACGGGGTCATTGTCGTGCTCTGCGAGGACCAGGATCCGCTCTGGACGTTTCCCACGGGGTCAGGATTGACATAAGCCGCATTCCACATAACCAGGAATTTGCTCTGGATGCTTCCCACGGGTTCACTGCCGTGTTCTGCGAGGACCAGGCTCCGCTCTGGATGCTTTACACGGGGTCATTGCCGTGCTCTGTGAGGACCAGGATCCGCTCTGGACGTTTCCCATGGGGTCAGTATAGACATAGGTCGCGTTTCACGTAACCAGGAATTTTGCTCTGGATGCTTCCCACGGGTTCACTGCCATATTCTGGGAGGACCAGGCTCCGCTCTGGATGCTTCACACGGGGTCATTGTCGTGCTCTGCGGGGACCAGGATCCGCTCTGGACGTTTCCCACGGGGTCAGTATTGACATAGGCCGCGTTTCACGTAACCAGGAATTTTGCTCTGGATGCTTCCCACGGGTTCACTGCCGTATTCTATGAGGACCAGGCTCCGCTCTGGACGTTTCTCACAGGGTCGGGATTGACATAAGCCGCATTCCACGTAGCCAGGAAGGGTTGACTTTATCCGCATTTCACGGAGTCGGAGTTTGACTCTCGGTCATCTGTACACCGCCGAGTCATGGAACTGGGAGTTACCGCTATTCCACTTTGCTTAATGTTGTGTCTGTTGTAATGAGATGAATGTTGAGATGATCTCCAGGCTATCTGTGAACCGTTGAGATTTGGCATCTTCTTCTGATGAAAACCTGGGGAGGAAAGGTGTGATTCTTTCTTTGTTTGCGCCCTTGGATTGTATACAGTGATTGATGTGATATCACCTGTAGGGCAAAAACTTCATTTATATATATATATATATATATATATATATATATATATATATATATATATATTACTTCTTTCCGCGATGCTCTATCATTTCAGCTTTTATATCGCGAAGGTCGCGATTGCCCAATCATTTCGGCTATTTTTCGCGGTGCCCAATCATTTCGGCTATTTTTATTTTATTTTTACTCGCTGATTTTTATTGCGAGTTGCCCAATCTTTTCGGCTATTTTGCATGCATACATTTTTTACTTGCTGATTTTGTTGCAAGTTTCCCCATCATTTTGGCTATTTTGTATGCATGTGTGGCTCGCTAGCCTCTTGCTGCAAGCTTGGAATTAGACACCGATTTCGGCATCAGCACCGCTACAACTGGGATATTGCCATGAGCGAATCATCATTTGCCTATGTCTCTGTCGAACAAAGGTGGCTTAGTAAACAGGGTTAGGATCCTGTTGACTAAGGCTTTTGACTTCATGAGCCGTAAGGGTCTCATAAAGGTATTTCTCCCTGCGAGTCGTGAGGATCTCGTAGGTGCGATTTCTCCTTAAGAATCATGAGGATTCCTAAGTGCGTGTTCTCCTATAAGTCGTAAGGATCTTACAAGAGTTTTTTTTATAAGTTGAGAGGACTTACAAGGGTTGCTCACCATGTGGACATATCCCTAGTCACGGATGAGACTTTGTTAGGGAAATGTTTATTCGCCCCCGTGGATTGTATACAAGGGTCAGCATTGAGCCGCTTGTTGGGAAGTATTAGAGGTTGTGGTGGCTGCTTAAGAATAGGTTCAGATCCCTGTAACTTAAGACTTTTGAATCTTATGAGCCGTGAGGGTCCCATAAGAGGGTTCTCCTTACGAGTCGTGAGGATCTCGCAAGTGTAATTTCTCCCTAGGGATCGTGGGGATCCCTAAGTGTGTTGCTCCCTTATGAGTCGTAAGGATCTCACGCAGGTGGTTTCTCCTTACAAAGTCAAGAGGACCTTGCAAGTGTCTTTTAACGAGGTTGCGCCCTTTCGGGTTTTCACAAAACTCGCCGGTAGCCCAGTTGTTTTTACTCACGGAGCCCTTTCGGGTTTACATCCGTGCCCTTTTTGCTTATGGACATACCGTTTTCTTTTTTTCTCTTTTTTTTTCTTTTTCTAACGAGGTTGCGCCCTTTCGGGTTTTCACAAAACTCACCGGTAGCCCTGCTGTTTTTACTTACGGAGACCTTTCGGGTTTTCATCCGTGCCCTTTTTGCTTATGGACATACCATTTTCTTTTTTTTTTCTTTTTCTAACGAGATTGCGCCCTTTCGGGTTTTCACAAAACTCGTCGGTAGCCCTGCTGTTTTTACTCACGGAGCCCTTTCGGGTTTTCATCCGTACCCATTTTGCTTATGGAGATACCGTTCTTTTTTTTTTATATCCCCTTTTTTGTATCAGCTTTGGGACGCTGCAATCCATCGTAGCTTATTGACGTCTCGGTCAACAGCTAGTTTTAGGAAGATAGCGAGCTTGACCGAATACCAGTGCGCATGGCGTCGTATTCATGGCCGTTTTGAACATAGTTCGATACGCCCAGAGAGCTTCATGCAGTCTCTCATGACAGTCCTTTTTATTTCGAGACACTGTCTTTTTCACGATCTTTGTCAAGGTCTTGTTGAAAGCTTCAGCTTGACCGTTAGCTCGGGGATTATAGACTGGGGAGTATCTCCAGTCTATGTTGTGCTGTTGTGCGAAGCGGCTGATCTTGTGGATTCTGTAGGCTGGCCCGTTATCGGAGATGATCTGTCGCGGAGTTCCAAGCCAATAGATGACGTGTGTCTTGAAGAAACGGAGGATATTGTCCGTCTTCACTTCCCTCAGCGGTACTGCTTCTGCCCATTTGGAGAAGTAATCAGTTGTCGCCAAAATGAATCGATGTCCTCTGGACGATGCTAGTTCGATGAGGCCGATTATGTCAGTTCCCCACATTTCAAACGGCCAGCTAGCCACTGTTGGATGCAGTGGATTTGGATGTTGATGGATAAAGTCTCCGTGAATCTGGCACGAATGGCACTGCTTTGCGTATTCTAAGCCGTCTTGGATCATCGTGGGCCAATAATAACCCATCCGTTTGATTTTCAGCTTCATCTTCGGGCCGGCTTGATGAGAACCACAGAGTCCGTCGTGAGTTTCTTGGATGATTCTCTTTGCTTCTTCAGGTCCCAGGCATCTTAGCCATAGAGAATCAAATGACCTCTTGTCCAGAGTATCGTTGACGAAGGCGAAAGATAGGGCTCGCTTCATGAGCTAATGTTTTGAGGACGCATCTTCAGGTGTTCAACGGGATTTGAAGTAGTCTATAAAGACTTCTCTCCAATCCTCAACCTTTTCCTGGTCTTTTATTTGCAGAGCCATTTGCTCGGTCGCTCCCTTTTCCTTAGACGCCTCCGGAGATATTTCTGCCGGTGCAAGAACCCGACGGCTTTGTACAATGATCCTCATGTAATCGAGGTTCTCATTGGCCAATTCTTTAGCAAGCTTGGCTAATGCATCTGCCTTGCTATTTTCCGCACGCGGTATGTTTTTCAAGGTGTAGTAAGGAATTTGGGTCAACAGTTGTTGCACCCTCTCGCCGTACTTCACCAACTCCGGCTTGCACGTTTGGTAGTCGTCGTTTACTTGACTAACAACCAGTTGGGAGTATCCGTATATGAGCAGGTTTTCAATTCCCACGTCGATGGCGATCTCGAGACCTGCTATCAAAGCTTCATGCTCGGCTTCATTGTTTGTCCTCGGCTCTGTTAAGGAGAAGGCAAAGCGCATTATCCCTCCTTGTGGAGTCACGAAGATGAGGCCTACCCCTGATTTGATTATGGGGGTGTTTTGTTTTCGCTTCTTCATAGAGAATGCTTCATCGAAGTAAAGTTCCCACCAGGTATCACTTTCGTCGATCGTGTCAAACGCGTGTTCGTCTGGCAGTTCGCAATTCAAAGAAGAATCGGCAGGTATCAGATGCTCAGCGAGGAAGTTAGCGATGGCCTGATAAGTTATCGAGAACTCCATCAAGAGCAGGGCCCATTTAGCGAGTCGTCCTGTTAATATGGCTTTTGACATCAAATATTTGAGGGGATCTACCTTTGATATGAGATGGACCTCATGTGCCAACGCGTAGTGTCTGAGCTTCGTTATTGCGAAGATCAATGCCATGCAGTATTTTTCGATGGGAGAATAATTGCTTTCTGCCCCCAGTAGAACTCGACTCAAATAGTAGAGGGCTCTCTCCTTCCCTTGGTCGTTCTCTTGTGCCCATAATGCGCCTAAGGAACCTTCAAGGGCGGTTATATACAGAATGAGAGGCTTTCCCTTGACCGGAGCAGCCAGCACTAGCGGATTCTGCAGGTATTGCTTGATTTCGTCCAGTGCATTCTGGCATTTGCGATCCCAGACGAAAGGGGTTCCCTTCTTCATCAGGTAGCTGTAAGGACGACACTTGCCTGAGAGATTGGCTATAAATCGCCGGATATACGCGAGCTTCCCTTGGAGAGATCGCAATTGCTTGAGAGTACTTGGCGGGGACATTTCCATAATCGCCCTGATCTTTGACAGATCTATCTCGATGCCTCGGTGTCGGACGATGAATCCTAGGAACTTGCCCGAGGAAACTCCGAACGTGCATTTGAGAGGGTTCATCTTCAAGTTGTATTGCCGAAGGCGTTGAAACACGATTCTCAGATGCTCTAAATGTTCCTCGTATGATTTGCTTTTCACCATGAGGTCGTCGATATAGAATTCGACGATTTCATGTATGAGGTCATCGAAGATCTTCGTCATGGCCCTCTGATAGTTGGCACCGGCCTTCTTTAGACCGAAGGGCATCACCTTGTACCAAAATATGCCCAGAGGGGTCCGAAAAGAAGTATGCTTCTGGTCCTCGGGATGCATTTTTATCTGATTATATCCTGAAGATCCGTCCATGAAGGAGAAGACTTCGTGGGTGGACGTGTTATCAATCAATAGCTCAGTGACCGGTACCGGGAAGTCATCCTTCGGGCAGGCTTTATTGATATCCAGAAAGTTCACACATATGCGCACCGTTCCATTTTTCTTCATCACCGGGACGATGTTGGCGATCCAGTCAGGGTACTGAACCTCTTGGATGAAGCCAGAGTGATTAGCTTTTTGACCTCGGCGTTGACGCTCATCTCAAGCTCGAGCCGCATTCTTCTCGGTGCTTGTTTGATTAGCCTGGCGTCCGGTGATATTGCCAATTTGTGCACATCAATCTCTAGATCTAATCCTGGCATCTCGGAATAGTTCCATGCAAAGCAATCTTTATGCTACATGAGCACGTCCTTTAGTGTAGCCACCCTTTCTTGAGACAGCAACTCACTGATGAATGTCGGTCGCGGGTCACTTGCCATCCCCAAATCAATTTTCCTGAGGTTATCTGCAGTAATGTGTATTCCATCTTCCAGCTTTTTCGGCGCCGGTGGAAACTCTGAGATCACCTCGTCATCATTGTTTTCGAAGCACCATGGGAGGTCATTGATATTCTTGGGCTCTTCTTCTGATAGTGCTATCATATGACAAGTACGAGCTCGCTTCCAAGACCGATGTTGATCTGGTTCTAATTTCGTTGTATGCGCGGCTTTTGGTTCGTGCTTCTGCGGCGGAGTTACCTTCCAACTGCTGGATAGGGCTAACCTGCCGAGCTGATATTGGTCTTCGACCCAGTTCTTGAAGGTGAAGCAGTCTTCGAGAGAATGTCCTATTGCTCGGTGATAGGAGCAATAATCTGGGTGAGAGACCTCGTTGGCTTGCTCGGGGTGCTTGGACTCCGGAAGTGTAATCATTTGATGTTTTATGGCAAGATCAAGTATCTTCCGTATTTTGTTCTGAGGAAAAGAGTATGCTCGACCCATCTTCTTTATAAGAGACGAATCCGGATTGCTCGACTCCCGATTGCGTGGCTTCTTGGTCCCGCTTTGTCGCTCTCGAACGCTTTTCCCACTCTTTGATTTATTTTTGCCTCTACGTCGGGCCTTTTGTATGACGAGTTGATAAGGAAGAGCATCGCCATTCTCCGCGGCCTGTTGAAGGAGGCGCTGTGTCCTGGCTTTCTCGAAAATGGCCATCTCACGGTTATGGTCATCCCGGATCTTTTGACCCGCTTCCCTTACTAGTTTGTCCATTCGTTCTTCAAACGATGGACTCGGCATTTTGATGACAGGACCTTGTTTTGGTTCAGGATCGGCGTCTCTTAGCAGAGTGTCTTCTTCTTCATCGAAGTCATGTATGACGTAGCTGCCATGAGCTTGCTCCCGTTTTCTGG
The DNA here is from genome assembly GCA_030015575.1 of Agapanthus africanus. NCBI lineage: Eukaryota > Viridiplantae > Streptophyta > Magnoliopsida > Asparagales > Amaryllidaceae > Agapanthus > Agapanthus africanus. The sequence continues at coordinate 15,614,704 of JASDDO010000026.1, read as the reverse complement.
ATTGAACATATCCAAGCCCGATCGTTTCCATTATCCCATTGGGCAACTTGAGCTGAGTTCCAGAGACATCCCAAATCCTGTTATAGAATCTAGCTTGTCAAGTAGTCTGTCTGAAGGGTGCTCCTTGACGCTTTAACAGCCTTTTCAAACCTTCCATGTAATATCTAGGCAGACGAATGGGCTGGAGCCTGTCAAGTGTAGAATCTGCGCCATGCCAAATTTCTTTTTCCACTTTGGTTTCCCCGGATCGGTAGAATAGGATCGCATTTTCACATTTTCGTCTGGGAGGTACGTAGAAGGTCTGCAGTTCTTGCACACTATAAGTTTCAAGTGCATCGAGCTCTTTGTAATGCTCTTGTGGAACCATGGTAATTTGCAAACTCTGATTTTTGTCGGCGGAGATTTGTATCGACAGCCGAGCAGAGAATACAGCATTGACCTCAACTTCCGAATCGCTGCCGAAGATCAACATAGGGATGGACGGTCCGGGCTTGTTGTATTGGGTCGGCCCTGAATAAACTATCTCTTCTTCCTCCTCGGTATCACTCCCGAAGACCGGAATAGTGGTGATAGCTTTGTTCTTCGGTTTGTGACATCTTTCTGTATCCTCAAAATCTGGTAAGAAGTATTTTGCATCTTCGTATTTTCGGACTTCGTTCACGGAGAATGGGTTCATCTCTCCTGTTATGGTATACTCGAGACCATCCTTGAAATACTTCATACACTGATATTGTGTAGAAGGGATAATGTTGTACTCGTGTAACCAAGGCCTGCTGAGCAAAGCATTGTATCATGTCTTGGCGTCAATGACATGAAACTTACTGTCTGTGACAAGCAACCCAAAGCGTAGTGTCAATATTACAGACATAAACGTCCGTGATGACTGGGAGTCAAAACCGGAGATGGTGATTTTATCACGAGCGAGGTGCTGAACGCTCATGCAGATTTCCTTCAACACTCGCACGTTGAGGAGATTGACGGAAGACCCATTGTCAATCAGGATTTTTCCTATCTTAATATCGTGACAGTATCCGGAGACATCAAGGGGACGGTTGTGCTCGCACGTCCCAAGAAGGAGATCTTCATCGCCGAAGGTTATATCGGTTGTGTGCACTTCTTCCAGCTCGTCCTTCATCTTTTCTTCAGCGAGGAAAGCTTGGAATTGCTCGTGCTCCTGTAGTGCCTTGATCAAAGAATCTCTTGCTTCTTTTGATAGAAGAAGGGCGTTGAGAATGCTGAGATGCGAGGGTATCTTTCTCAAGTGTGCCAGAACGTTGTAGTCCACCTTGCTCTTCTTTGGCGGGTCCTTGGCTGTCAGCTTTTCGACGACTTGGTCATCTAGGGTGATATCTTCAGAGACTTTTTCTTTTCCCTTATCCTTTCTATTCGTGGGTCCGAGATTCTTTTTGGGCAGCATACGATTGCGCAGCTGAATATTTTCACAGGTCTTCGGTTCTTCCTCTTTCCCCGAGGTGGATTCTTCGAAGAGAGGGCCAAGAGTCATTTCTTCGTCGCTCCTGAAGGCGAGAACTTGCGATCCCCCAGCTTCGACCATGTGACAGTTGCTGGTAGTTCTTTTACGCTCCTCGGTCATATTTCTTCACTCCCGACGAGTTTTGCGTTTCATCCGCTTAAAATGTTGCCGGTGAGCAACATATCCCTGCCACCATCCTTTAAAAGCGTTGCATTCTTCGGTGGGGTGTGCAATCTTTCGATGATATAAGCAGTAGCTAGGATGCGTTTCCGCTTCACCAAGAATATTTCCTTCGTAGGGTGGTAGCTTCATCCCCATTGATATGGCTTTGGCGAACCTTTTCCTCATATTGAAGCTGTTTTTATTTGCGACGGATGAATTTTGATCTGGCGGAAGTGTTTCAACCCTTTCGTCCAGTCGCCGGCGCTTGGCTTTTTCAAATATGGCCATTTCACGCTCTCGAGCAGCTTTGCTTTTCAGAAGGGCTTCGTTTAGGAATGCGTCGATCATTTCGTCTGATGGCCTCGAAAGTTCCGGTTCGGGATTTGCCCCCAGTTTCTCGGTGCAAGGAGCTTCTTCATCGTTTATCGACGAGTGAGAGATCACATAGCAACTTGCTACGTAATCTTCAGATTCATCCGATGAGTCTTCTCCATCATTTTCGTCCTCAAGGACGTGGCTGAGAAACTCTTGGAGTGTGACTGGAGTCCGTGCCTTCTGGTTATACTCTTCCAGCGCGTCAATCTGTTTTTACAGGTCCGTACACTTGTCACCAGGCTTCATGGGCTTTTTGGTCTTCTTCTTCTTCTTCAAAGACTTCGACGGCTGGGTGCGAACGCTTTGGCTATCACTACCAATCTTTGGAGTTGGGCGCGGCTTCAGCATCCCTTCGATGATCTGGGGTTCCAGCGGATTCTTCCACCTGATCGCCGTGCATGTCTGGAGGTCATTCATCATTCTTTCGGTTTTAGCTGAAAGAGCAACCTCCCATAGAGCTTCTTCAACAAAAGAGCACGATGCCCCCGGTGTGTCCGTCTTCTTAGGAGTGTGCGGTTGTGGTGGGCTCACTTTCCACTTCTCAGACGGCGCAAACTTTCCTTGTTGGTACTGATCCTCGATCCATCCCTTAAAGACGAAGCAATCTTCGATTGGATGGCTTACCGTTTGGTGGTAAGGGTAGTAATTGGGACTATTAGCCTCGCCGGGTTGCAATGGTCGCTTAGGATTTGGCAGATTGATGAGCCTGTTGCGCATCGCCAGTTCGAACAGTCTCTTCGTTTTTTCCCGAGGGTACGAATAAGTACGCTTCATTTTCTCATTGTAGTATCGCTGTCTCTCTTCCAGTTGATCCGTTAGTTTTGGGACACTGGGCTGCTGTTGGGTATTCGCAACGAAGGTCGCCTTTCCTTTACCTTTTTCGTTTCGCGGCTCCGGCTTCGGAGGAGATGGTCTATGACTTATCTGGTCCATCTGGGCTAGCTTGTCGATTAAAGCTTGGAACGTGGTCGGTTTGAAGAACATCATGAACTGTGAAATAGTTGCATGAGGGTCTAGGGATCCCACGAACATGCCCACCGCTGGTGCTTCTTCGATGCGCTGCTCACATTTTGACCATAAATTCCGCCATCGGATCGCGTATTGAACCTACGTCTAGCCTGGCTTCACCCTAGCATTGATCAATGCCGTTATTGGGGTGCGTTCACTAGCACTCGCGAATCGCTGGATGAACAACAACTCCATTTCTGCGAAAGTCTTGACGGAGTCGTTTGGAAGTTCGGAGTACCACTCAAATGCCGTCTCCGACAAGCTGCCGACGAATTGGCGGAGCAAAAGCTTATCATCACCCCCGGTGTTGCCGCAAAGAGCCCTGAACTGAGCGACATGTTGATGGGGATTGCCTGTCCCCTTGTATACATGGAATTTGGGGATTGTGTATCCTGGCGGGTACTTTATTTGGTCATACCGGCCTGGATACGGTCACCCAGTTTTAACGACTTGGCCGGACGCTTCATTCGTCTGGTGAGCTCGTATTTGCTGAGCAATATAGTCATCCAGGGCGGACTTGGAAATAGTTTCCTCTTTGGCTGCTGAAAGAGCCGGAGGAGGATTCGATGTCTCCTCTGTCGTCTTCAATAATGATCGGAGGGTCTTCAGCTGGAGGATCGGGCTGTAACATCATTCTGACCATGACTTGGAAGAGAAGCGCCATTCGTTTTATGTTGGCAGCTTGTTCTGCAGCTTCTCTGTCCTTCTTTTCGAGGACTCTACATAGGAAGTCAGCGTCGGTTTATTTTTCGTGACGCTGTTCCGATGATGCCTCCGGGCTTTCTTTTGGTTCGGTGAGTGCGGCCATTGCAGTCAGCATCTTCTGAAGCTTCTGCTGCTGTTGTTCCTGAGCCCTTTTTATTGATCGGGTGAGCGGTCGGTGGCCCGTCGAAGTGCGGCTTTCTTCTTTTCCGGAAGCCATGTAAACAGTATGTACCGCTATGCCCCCAGATTTGGGGCGTTTGGGCTTAGCATCTTTGCGATCTGCCGCAGTCATAGGGGCTTTCTTTTGAGCAGTTGACGTTGAGGGGGCCGTTGCAACGGGAACCCAGGTGGTTGTCGTCCTTTGTGGCTCGCCAGGAAGGCTCTCTTCCTGCTGAACCTTCAGCTTCTTCTGTCGGCGAAGATAGTCTTGATCGATTACTAACTCCCGAACCCGTCGCTAGACTTTGTAAACTTTGGAGGAAAGCCGTTGAGAGGGCTGCTCCGGCTTTGTTTCTATAACATTCTCCACCGGTGGAGGAGATCTTTTCAGTACGGCGGTAGGAGAGTTCCTGCGCACCTTGTTTAGCAGTTCAAATCTGTTCCCGGTTGGAACAGCAGCATTGATCTCCACCATTGGAGCTGGTGGAGTAAATTCAGAGGGGAAGTTGCCCCCAGCTTTCCTTACTCGGCGCCAGTGGCGACGTCGAGCGTGTCGAGCCGTTGGGATTGTTTCAGCTTGAGGGGTGACTTCGTTATGCCCCCTGTTCATGTGATGCGCTGCTGGTACCAGCCTCTTGAAGACCGACGTTCGTTGAGCCGGAACAGTTAGTCTTGTGAAGACCGACCCTTTGGCAGGAGAAGCCGCCTTGACGACTTCGGGAGCAGGGATGGTCACTCTCTTTGGAATAACCTTTTCTTGAATTGCAGGTTTCATCATGGGCCTACATGAACTTTGGCCCAATCTGGCGAAGACTGAGGCAGTGGACTTGGACTGACGGAGACTAATTTATGTTGTCGCCCGTAGGGCGTGGATTAGTCCAAATCCGTATTTTCTTAGATTTGGGTTTGGGGTTGGGTTTAAGGATACGTTAGTCTCATTTGAGACTAAGATCAACTTAAACGTTTGTTAAGGATACGTTAGTCTAATTTTAGACTAAGATCAACTTAACGGTTTGTTAAGGACATGTTAGTCTAATTTTAGACTAAGGTCAACTTAACCATTTGTTAAGGATACGTTAGTCTAATTTTAGACTAAGATCTACTTAACAGGATCATTTAGATCCAACAAAAGAGCATTTGGGCTCTATTGTTCTAGTTTAGGGACTTTGCGGTCAATTGCCAGTTTAAGGACATGGTGGTCCAATGTTAGTTTAAAGACATCGCGGTCGAGGTTAAGGACATCATAGTCCGTGATTTTAAAGATCTCACAGTCAAGGTTAAGGACATCATAGTCCGTGAGTTTAAAGAACTCACAGTCAAGGTTAAGGACATCATAGTCCGTGAGTTTAAAGACTTCACAGTCAAGGTTAAGGACATCATAGTCCATGAGTTTAAGGACCCCACAGTCCAGTTTAGAGGCGTCATAGTCTGTGAAGTGTGTGGTTAGCGGGACCCGTCACCTCTCTGAAAACGTTGAAGGATTACAACGATAAATATCAAAGGAGTGAAGAGATGTACCCTTGAACCAAGGATGATTAGGGATCTGTAGTCCAATTTGGAACTAAGATCAATTAATTAGATTATGAGCTCATTGGCTCAGTTAAATCTGAATTGAGGACTTATGGTCAGTTTGGGCTAAGTCCAATTAGATTTGAAGTGTTGGCCCTTTATTGGACCATTAGACATTTCTCTGGGTTCAACCCCCCATTATTTGGCACTACTAAACAGGGGTTCTGACAACATTTTATCTTTGTTGAGTGCTGGGCACTCATATGCCATATAGAATGATTAATTTTGGAAGGCAAGGATGTACTTGAGACTCAATAAAAGAGAAGTCTTGCCTCAGAAGGACTTAGCCAATTTAGGCTAGGGTTGATTTGAATATAGTGTTAAACACTAACATATATTTTATGGTCACGTGTTCCAACGTGATGCGCTCAAAATAGTGTCAAACACTAAGAACAAATCACTTCATAAATAGTGTTAAACACTAAAATGGGAATGGGTCGCGTGGGGACACGTGAGGGCACCCAAATGTGGGGCCAGATCCCCTTTTACTTTGTTCTGCAAATAAGTGTTAAACACTTTTGCTCTTTTGGCCATCACGTGTTAGCACGCGATAGATGTTTGTACGCTAATTATTAAAGCTTTTATCAAGGGGTCACGTGGTAACACGTGAGAGCGCCCAAGTTAGAATCTGCCTTTGCTTTTATTCTCGTTGTTTTGGAGGTCACGTGGGAGCACGTGAGGCTTTACCTCAAAAACTTTTCTTCTTATTTTTGGGAGATCTGTTCAGGGGTCACGTGGGGACACATGACCTAACTTTTGCATGCATGGAGATCTTTCAAGTCTCTTTATTTTTAAGAATTAAATTCTCTGTAGGGTTAAACCCTAATTATGTTTTAGAGGAATTAAATTCCCATATATATGAAAGAATTAAATTCTTATTTAGGGTGAAACTCTAATTTCATTTTAGGAGGAATTAAATTCCTATCAATTTTAGAGAATTAAATTCTCAAGTAGGGTTAAACCCTTGTCTTGTCTGTCTTGAGGGAATTAAATTCCTATAAACTTAGGAGAATTAAATTCTCATATAGGGTTAAACCCTAGTTTTATCTTGGAGGAATTAAATTCCTGTAAATTGGGAGAATTAAATTCTCATATAGGGTTAAACCCTCGTTTTATCTTGGGGAATTAAATTCCTGTCAATTTGAGAGAATTAAATTCTCTAAACTTAATTCTCCCTCAAGTTTTGGATCTGCATGGCAGAATCTCAACCCGATGAGAATTAAATTCTCAACCTATGGGGAGATTTGCTTCTGCAGATCTTCAATCAGAGAAAGAACTAAGTTCTTTTGCAGAAGTGTTAAACTCTTAGATCTGAGAATTAAATTCTTTTTTTTGAAGTTTTGATCTCTTTCCTCTTTCTCATCTAGGGTTTCTTTCTTGAGAATTAAATTCTCCTTTCTTTTCTCTCTGCTATTTGTCTTTCAAGATTTCAGAATTCTATATCACCAAAATTCTATCTCTTTTCTTCTCTTCTTGGCTCCTATTTATAGGAGAAGGAAAATAATCAATTTGTTTAGTAAATCTCTCATTGAAAGATTTTGTTTGTTTTTCGTAACTAATGTGATCTTTTAGATCACTCAGTGAATTTTATTCACCATTGGATTTTAAATCCAAAAGATATTATGTTTGTTATTTTTGGTAAAATTTAGGGAGATCTTTCCTTGTCTAAAATCTTTCCATAAATTGATGATTTTTAATCACCCTTGGATTTTTAATCCAGCGGTCCCTCATAATCCTTTTTTTTGTTTGGAAAGATTTAGAGAAATACTTTCCCAGTTAGGGTCTTCGATTTCCTTTAATTAGAATTTAATTCTATTAATTTATAAGGCTTTCAAAGCCCATCACGTGTTGGCACGTGACCCCTTCTCATTCGGAATTTAATTTTGTACTTTAATTGGGCTGAAGGACCATCATGTGTCAACACGTGACCTCTGGTCAAGTGTGACCATGTGACCTCCCTTTGGGGTCTTTCCTCAGCCACTTGTTTTACTTCTGATTGCTTAGGATTTTTAATTCTGTAAATGGATCACGTGTCAACACGTGACCTTTGGTCACGTGTCCACACGTGATACCTTATTGAGGTAATTCTTGATTTTTAATCAGGGAACAACCATATATTATGAAATTAGGTTTTATTCACTAGAAATGTCACATTTATAAAACAAACATCAATGAAAACCCTAAAGATGATAATTAAAAGCTTGAGGTGTATTTCGAAATTATACCAAAACTATTTTTATGTAAAACCCTCTCAAGTTATACTAAATTACAATAAGGATCCTAGTAAACATAGGTTTAAGCGGGACCAGTCTCTTGAGCCTCAGGGAGCCAGAGATATGGGTGCTTGCCTATTTAAGGTAGACAACTTAACAAACGGTGTTATAAAAACGGTAATTGTCTTGTAAAAAAGACACAAATCCTGCTGTCCATGTGCAACAGTTACCGATAACACCAAAATAATCAGGATTTCAAGTTCTTTTAAAAGTGTCTGACTCAGACTGAGCCTCAACCTAATCAATCTTACTTGAATGTGATTCAAGGACAAACCACAATACAACATGATTCAATATGAATCCATCTATTCAATCTATATCAATCTGTATTGACTAAACCAAACCATGGATATATTCCATCCACATGATCATCCATTATATTTGTTCCATTACTGATATCATGGTTTCGGCAAGTCATCCCTCTATATACAATATACAATTCTAACAATACAATCAAGATATCGCGGGGTTTATAAGGGGTAGACTGATACGGAAGGTGTTAGAAGTGGCACGAGACTGTAGCCATAATACACATAACCTGAATATCCATTGCCGTTGTACCGTGGCTGAACGGTTCCTTGTGCTCCATATACCTTAGTCTCCGGAATAGTGGGACTCCTCTCGTATACACTGGCATTCTTTTGTACAAAACTACAAACAACAACGTTAACACTATATACAACATTATAAAAATATACTCTCTATTATGTCTATTCCATTCTCGTCTATTTACGGGACTTACCGAGCGATTTGTTCGCTGATGACATTCTCTTTCTTTTCTTTGGAATGTCGTCAGGTGATTTGAACTTTCAGGAGATCGAGCCCACTTTCGAGGACTTGGATCAACTAGCCTTCGACCCGGAGCTCTAATTACTTGTACATTTCATTTCAGTATTTCCTTTACACTTCTGTTATGCCACTATTTAGGCATTGCTTTTCATTCCATGTATTTACTTTTCAGATGTTTTGTAAAAAGAATGTTAATAAATAAAGTTGTTGTTCAATTACATCTATTGTCACCGTCTCTTGTGCATTTTACTTATATTGCTTAGATACGCTTAGTGTGTTTACTTCTGAGTAAATACGTAGGGTCTCGTCGCGTCCTCCACCCGTATACTGGGAAGCGGGGCGTGACAAGCATATAACAAACTTTTTCACATAAATACCATGAACTTTAAATATAACCCTTATTCGATAACAAGCATACATACCTCTAGAAAATTCATGGGGTAACGACCTACCCTATTCACAAACACTATGGTTTCATAGCACGATATTTTAAGATATATGGTTAATTTAAAGAATATGAATTACAATAAAATACCATCGTTTTTAGAAAATACGTTTCTAATCAATATTTTTACCTCCTTTTGCAATTGCGCCTCTACAATCCTCTTTAGGGGACCAGCTTATGGATGGTACGGATTATCGCACGTTTTTGGGATAGTAGAACGAGATGCAGATCTCCTCATGGAGAATTCGTTCTCGAAAGGAATAAGAATACGATTTAAAAGGAATACGTTTTTCTAAAACAAAATTAAAACTTTGGAAAATTATATATAATTATGAATCCGTATTTTGAATAAAAACAAAATGTGAAAAAATATATTTTTTATAAATTAAAGCTTAAATTTTAAATAAAATACCACCAAATTTACAAAAGAAGTAGTTTTCATTAAAAAAAACCATAAACTTTTTAAAGCTAGGTTTATCACAAAAATACCATTGAAATTAAAATATATGTTCACAATAACTCTAAATATTATAAGTCACCCTCGAGATTTATTTTTAAACAATATGAAAACATTTTTCATAAAACTCGCTCGAGAAATGTAAATAATATAAACAAACAATAATAAATATTTAAGAACTCTAGATTAATATACGTTTAAGCGGTATCATTTCTCTTAAGCCTCAGGGTGCTGGAGAAAGTGAGTGCTTGCCTATTCAGGTTAGACAACACTGCAAAATAACGGAGTTATCAATGACAATTGTCTTGGAAAAAGACACAAATCATGTCGTCCATATGTAGCAGTTGTCCGATTACTCCCGAACTTAAGAAAATCAAGAGCTAAATTTTTTCATAAGATATTGACTAAAAGCTGAATCCAAACTCAAACCAGAATCCAAAACCAAACACAAACTTGAATACTTGATCATGAACCTGAATATTCGAATTCAAATATCAAACTTGAACTTGAATACTTGACTCGATTTGACTGAACCATGGATATAATTTGACATGAATACCTGATACATGATTATATCTTGAACATGAACATGTACATTTTTATATTCATGGATTCGGCCAAGTCCTATAATCTTAAACTATGCAATACAATATGCGGGGATAAATGGGTAGATTGGTACGGAACGTATCTCATGGCACGAGAGGTCACTTAAAAGACATATACATGAATTCATGTACCGTTGTCCCACGGGTTATAACGGGGACTTTTACTACATGTTACCATAGTCCACGGGGTAAGATGGACTCCTCTCGTATACATGAATATTTTCTTTATCAAACTACAAATAACACGTTAGAATAACTATTTTATACCTGTAAATGATCATGGTTAGATACTCGTTATACAACCTTACCTGTTCATATTCACTTGGTTTCTATTCACTTTCATTCATCATTATTTATTTCTTTCGGGGACTTACCGAGCGCTAGTTCACTGACGAAATTTCTCACTATTTATTTTCTTTAGAATGTTCGTCAGGAGGACCGGACTCTAAGGATATAGAGCCGAGCCAGAAGGACTTGGACCAGAGTCAGGAGGACCGGACTCTAAGGATATAGAGCCGAGCCAGGAGGACTTGGACCAGAGTTAGGAGCACCGGACTCTGAGGATATAGAGCCGAGCCAGGAGGACCAGACTATTAGCTTCTTCCTGTTTGTATTTACTTCTGTATGCCACTGTTTAGGTAGTTTTTCCAAATTATTGTATCTTTTTGTTTCAGACAGTTGTGCTTAAATTTGAACGTAAATAAAGTTGCAATTTCATTTTATTACTTTTGTCATTCTTGCATATTGTTATATTCCTTATATACGCTTAACGTTTTCTCTTAGTAAATACGTTGCAGGCTTGCCACGTCACCATTTCCGTCTACTGGGAAGCAGGGCATGACACTCTCTCGTAACCTCCGTAGTACCCTCCGTGTGCTGCATTTAGGACTGGGGTCAGTATGATCGGATCGGTCTGTCTACTGAAATCAATCCCCGATACCTCCGCCTGCTCCACCACCTGCTCTTACACCCATGTTAACCATTAAAACATAAGTATATTATTTAAATTTCTACTTATCAGAACAAAAATTTCATTCGAATTAGAATAAATATTAACATTTACGCAATACTCTTGGGTAGCAGTGACGGGGAATCGAAGCTCATCCGTGGCAATATTTGTCAAGATGCCGTGGACGGCCAGATACGTGGTCAACACGTTCGGTGTACCACCCTGCACCAGGGTCTGAGCTCTCTGCAATTCGCCAAAAATTTACATATATTATAAAATACCTTTTAATATTGAATTATATCAAAATAGATATATTGTAATTTACCGATACCTCTATGGCATGAGTAATGTTCCTCGAGCCACCTGTGTAAATGGGACGACCCCTCTCCGCCGACTTCCTATTCACTTTATTTTGATCGGCATATTTCTACACAACACAATTAGATTTAGTTTTCTAATTAACCAACACAAAAATATAAATTATATACTAAACAATTAATTACATTTAAATAACAAACTTGTTTGCGCTCAGACTCATAATACCGGCACAAGAGAGATCATGTATCTACGTCGACTCTGGCCAAGGCCAGAGAATGTAGGAGAGCCACTCTCTCCGCCTCGGGGGTCGCCAGCCATAGCATGTAGTAATCGATCTCCAGCTCGTTCCTATTATATCGGAACTTAGATTGCATGTTCTTCATGAGACTCGTGTAAAGTGCGTAAAGATCGAGCACTTTGTTAGAGTGATCAGGGTCGGGCACAGGCTGAAAGTCGTAATCCAACTGCAAATACAAGAAAATAATGTATTTAAATTATATGTGTTAAATAATAGTAAATTTATTTGATAAGTCAAATGAAAAAATATATTAATACCCGAGCCTGATCTCAGAAGAAGGCAAAAGAGCACCGGTGCCGATTGCCCCACTCAACGTGAAAAGAATACTTCTTTTGGATGCGGCTCTCATCCCCTATATACCGGCCAAATCTCTCGGTATAATCGCCGGTGTAACGATAATCGGGGGTAAAAAAGAGGGAGAATGGTGCCTCCCCCTTGCTCTATCGGGCCTTAGCCCGTGGGACTGATTCGGCCCTCGAGTCCCCGTCTCGGGGTGTGGTTGTCCTATATTTACAAGATAAATATATATACAAACAATATTGTCACACTCCATTTCCCAGTAGATGGAAACAGTGACATGTCAAGCCCGCAACGTATTTACTATGAGAATACGTTAAGCGTAATTAAGCAATATAACAATGTACAAGAATAACAAGAGTAATAAGATGAAACAACAATTTTGTTTACATTCAAATTTACATACAACTATTTGTAATAAAAAGATACAATGATAAAAAAAATGCCTAAATAATGGCATACTGGAAGTAAATACAAGCAGGAGCTAATAGTCAAGCTGAGAAGCAAACCGGTCCAAGTCTTCCGGGCTCGGCTCTATCTCCTCCGAATCTGGCCTTCCTGACGAATATTCTAAAGAAAGAAATAGAGAGGAATGTCGTCAGTGAATAGGTAAAGTTATATATGCGAGTATCTAAACATGTTTATTTACAAGTATAAGATAATCATTCTAACGTGATTATTTGTAGTTTGATAAGAAGGTATTTATGTATACGAGAGGAGTCCATCTTACCCCATGGACTATGGTAACATGTAGTACAGGGCCCCGTCATAACCCACGGGACAACGGTACGTTTGCATTCATGTAGGTTTCTTTTAAGTAACCTTTCGTGCCATGAGATACGTTCCGTACCAATCCACCCCTTTATCCCCGCGTATTGTATTGTATAGTTTAAAATTATAGGTCTTGGCCGAATCCATGAATATAAAAATGTACAGGTTCATGTTCAAGATATAATCATGTATTCAGGTATTCATGTCAACTTATATCCATGATTCGGTCGAGTCGAGTCAAGTATTCAAGTTCAAGTTTGATATTTGAATTCGAGTGTTCAGGTTCATGATCAAGTATTCAAGTTTGTGTTTAATTTTGGATTCAGGTTGGAGTCAGTATCTTATGAAAGAATTTAGCTCTTGAATTTTTTAGGTTCGGGAGTAATTGGACAACTGCTGCACATGGACGACAGGATTTGTGTCTTTTTCCAAAACAATTGTCATTGATAACTCCGTTAATTTGCAGTGTTGTGTAACCTGAATAGGTAAGCACTCACTTTCTCCGGCTCCCTGGGGTTCAAGAGAATTGATACCGCTTAAACCTATATTAATCTAGATTTCTTAAATATTTGTTATTGTTGTCTACATTATATTTATATTGTTTGCATTTCTCGAGGGGGTTTTATGAAAAATACTTTAATATTGTTTAAAAATAAATCGCGAGGGTGATTATTATTATTAAGAGTTTTTATGAACATGTATTTAAATTTTAGTGGTATTTTAGCGATGAAAGTTAGTTTTTAAAAGTTTATGGTATTTTAATGAAACAACCTCTTTTGTAAACATGGTGGTATTTTATTAAAATTTAGTCTTTCATTTTAGAAGATAATTTTCATAATTTGTTTTTATTGAAAATACGGATTCATAATTATATATAATTTTCTAAAGTTTTAATTTTGTTTAAGAAAATCGTATTTCTTTTAAAATCGTATTCTTATTCCTTTCAAGACCGAATTCTCTGTGAGGAGCTTTGCATCTTGCTCTACTATCCCAAGGACGTGCGATAATATGCACCATCCATAAGCGGGTCCCCTAAAGAAGGTTGTAGAGGCGCAATGGCAAAAGGAGGTAAAAATATCGATTAAAAACGTATTTTGTGAAAGCGATGGTATTTTATTGTAATTCGTATTTAAATTAACCATATATCCAAAACATCATGCTATGATTCAAAAGTGTGCGTGTGGGGTAGGTAGTTACCTCGTGAATGTTCTAGAGGTATGTATGTCTAATTATCGAATAAAAGGTTATAGTTAAAGTCCATGGTATTTATTTGAAAAAGTTCGGTGTATACTTATTTCACATAAAATTATAATCGCACGAAAAGGTAAAAGATGTGAATAATATGTTAAGATGGTATTAGATGTTTAGAGCGAAATTTTAACCTAGCAAAGGTGACAAAAGTTTGTTTAAAAGAAAAGACTGCGAGTTAACTCCACTTTGTCGATATTGCTTTAGAATGCGATTTAAGTCAAAATGAAAGAGAGGAATAGGGACTTAAGGTTTTAGAGTGTCGAGAAAAGAGTAAGGAAGAGGGAGAAGTCTTCGTAGTGTCGCGGTAGCTCCAGAAAAAACTCTGATCTTCAACGAAGCGAACTTGATCGCTAACTTCACTTGTACTTAGAAAATTTTGGAAGAATTTTGATAGAAATTGTTCAGAATGGGGAGAACTAGGGGATGAGATGTATTTATAGTATAGGGATGAGGGTGTGTGAGTTAAAGAGTTAAATTAAAAAAGCTTTACAATAGATTTAATGGGGAATTGAAGGGCCTCTGGATGAATGCAGAGAAATCAAACACTACAGGGAGTATAAGGGAGTCAAAGGCACACATGTACAAAGAATAGAGCGATTTGGAGCAATCAAGATCGTCGGTGGCGGGCCAAATGGAGAAACCGGCGGTTGGATTTGCGCCACATGGCTCGAGGCTTTGGACATGTATTATATTCTGTGTTAATTTCTCATTTATCCCGTTTGATTTTTCTGAAATTTTTCGTTTCTCCATGTATTACACGTGCAACTCTTGAGCTTCTGAAAAGTTAAAAAGAAAAATATTAAAAAATAATTGGGACTAATGGGTTTCGAACACACAGTCTATGTCAAAGCAGTATAGAGACTTAACCAGTGAGCTACAAATTGTTTCTTGATTTTATTGAACAAAAATATCTTATAACTCCTAATCAGGCTGAAATACCATTTCTATATATTTGAATAAATTGCATTTGTACAGGGATTTCAGAGTCGTTACAAATATGAAGACAAAACGGTATTTAGAAATCAAGAATTAACGAAAATTGAAGTGTGAGATATAACACCGGCGACATCAACACGAGACTGAGCCATGGCAGCGGCACGAGTGGGACGATAGTTCCTCCGGTAAGGAACAGCCGGTGACCGGACATGGATGCATCCCCTCCAACTAGAAAATAAATATTGACGATAAAATTACATGAAGTTCATGATTATTCTTAGAGGATATGTAAAATGAAAAAACTAATTTTCATAAAAATAAAGGATGACTAAATCCACCTAAAAGATAAACTAATTGAGAGCTTAAATCATTTGAATTATGAAAATAAAGATATATGCAAACCCTTAATTCAAAGTGGTAATTGTTGGCCAAATTGGAGCCCTTTGGATAGGCTATTGTGTCCAAGTCATCTTTTTTATGAAAAAGATCTTATATTTAAGAATATTAAGCTGCAGACTGTGCGGAGAGTATGGAAGTGGCGTGAGTGGCCTCTGCGCCGAATGTGGATGCACCACCTATAATTAGACAATAAAAAATAGATTATATAAGTAATTACAAAAAAAATGTGTGTGTATCTATAATATAACATTCTAAATCAATATGCATGTAATATAGGATATATAAATATACCTGCAGGTACAGGAGTGGCCTCTGTCCGGGATGTGGAGGCACCACCTACAATTAGACAATCAAAAATTTATTATATAAGTAATTGCACAAAGAATTTGTGTATATCTATAATATAAAATTTTAAATCAATATGCATCCAATATAAGATATATAAACATACCAGCAGGTACGGTAGTAGCTCTGCCCGGGATGTGGAGGCACCACCTACAATTAGACAATCAAAAATTGATTATATAAGTAATTGAAAAAAGAATGTGTGTGTATCTATAATATAACGTTCTAAATCAATATGTGTTGCCTTATGAAAAATAAATAATAAATATAAAAAGCAATGGGAAAAGTCCCCAAATGGAGCATTACGTGCCCACACGTGATAGGCACCGCGCTTGACAAAACAAGGCTGAAACTGAGCCTCACGTGCAGACACGTGACCTCTATATACAAAGTATATAGACGCCTTCTTAAAACAAACAATTGGCCAGAAAAATTCATGTGATAGCACGTGACGCTCTTTGGTGGGCCTAACTTTGTAGGGTCACATGCTACACGTGATGGGCTCCTATGCCTTCTGAACCGATAGAATTAAACTCTAAGTAAAAGGGATCAAAGTCATATTTGGAAAATATTTCCTTAGATCTTTCTAAACAAAAAAGATTGCGCTCTGTAAAGCAGAGCGCCGTTGGATTAAAAATCCAATGGTGATTAAAAATCTCCAATTTACATAAGAAGATTCTGTATAGGGAAATATTTTCGATACTCTTCCCGCCTTGAACCGGAGGGATAGCAGCTTCGGCACCCTCCTCCATGCCCTCAAGAGCATCACCGGAGACATTTGCTGGTGTGGCAGCTTCCAACTGAGGGGAAACGGCCGCCACTTCAGGCTCCAATGAAGGGACGATGGTCTCAACTGCCCATTCCACAATCTCCAGGCCGTCACCAGAAAGATCCATTAAATCTACGGCCGATAAAGGCACCTCTTCTAGGAGAAAAGACACCGGGGAAACAGAGGATACCGGTGAAAGCTCCACAGCAAGAATAGCTTCTGTAACGACCTCCTCCGTACCCACTAGTGCCTCATCGGAGACATTTACAGAATCCACAGCCAGGACGTGACTTGAGCTCAAATCCTCTGTCATTGCTGAAGTCCCTGCAAAGTTTTCACAAAGATAAGGAGATATAAAAAGCGATACAAATTATTTGCCAAAAGAAAAAATACGGAAAGCACACATGCTGATGCGCCGGGATGCTTCAAGTATGGCTTTTTCAAGCCGCCGTTCCTTCCTGAGGAAGTGTGTTCGCCGGGGTTCAAATGCAGATTCATGGCCACCGGTCTTCAATGCCAGCTCATCTTCGGAAGCGGCTGAGATAGGCTGCTTGAGGGCTATCTCGTCTTCCTGTCGTAGGGGACCCATATGTACCCTCCGTAGTGATGGGGGATCTTCGTAGAATACGACGGGAGGATAAGTTTTTTTCGGGACACCCACGTTCTCAGTTTCGTCTTATGAGCGCCTTATAATCTCAGCCAATTGTGCGGCTTCCTCGGCAGACAAACCCGGAAAGAGAAGACCATCATCCGGCTCTTGCATGGATATGGGTTCTTCTTGGGCAACAGCTTCAGATTCGAGCAAGAGGTCGAGCAGACCGGTAACCGTTTTCTTCCTCCTTTTTGAACTGGAGCTAACACTGGAAGAGGATCGCTTCCTCCCCTTTGGTGCTTTGATATGGCGCTGCCCAACCTCGCCTCCAGTATCCACTTTTGGCGGTACTACCGATGATGACAATGCCATTGATGACGCCGCAACTGATGAAACTACTGCTGGCGCCTTATCGGAAGCCTTTGCCTGGGCTCTAATGCGCATTGGCATACCAACTGTGGGAGGAGTCGATTCCACATCTGCCGCCTCAGGGATAAGTAAGGTACCGGCACCCCTCAATGGAGGGTGAACCACTGTCCGCGGTCGCGGCGGAACGCCTTTGGCCTAGGTCGGGGTGGGAGCTCTATATCCGAAGAGTATCCGCTTCTCCTCGGCAATGATGGGACCAACTCGATGGCGGTACCAACCTGTAAAAGACCCCACACACCTTGGAATATAGTCGGCCTCAGGGATCACGAAACGAGAGCCGGTGTTCACCCGCATGAAGTGATGGGTGATGTCACGAACAACTCCCAGAGACGAGTTGGGCTCCACCAAAAATGCCTCGAAGGGAACACCGTGGTTATAACCCAATTACCGAGCAAAGCGGTGCGGATTATACCGCATGAAAAGAGCCGTATCATTTCAAAGGAACACCAAATAACCCGGCCTAATCGAATACAAGTGCATAATTTCCTTAGGCTATTGAATAGGTCCCGAAGGAGCAGAGAGGACTCGGTCGTTGAATACCATCCCACCTTCGTTAGCATACGGGTTAAGTAACACACGAAGGGCCCCTAGCTGAGTTAGATCAGGAGCAGAAGCATCCACCAACCTCATGAGCCGCGGGAAGGTGTAAGCATCATAGAAATCCGGCCTCTGATGTGCTGCGAACGCCCCCAATACATGCATCTCGATCCACGACGTAAAATAATGGAGGGAGAAACTCACAACATCTATACCCGGGGTCGAAGTATTGGCCGCAGTGCTCAGCCCATGGTATAAGTGCGATAACCCGCAATACCCATGGCCAGTAGTGTCCCTTCAGCCACGCGATGAGCAGGATAGATGACCGAAGCTCTCATGAAGCAACGATGCGTTGGAATGGCAAACCAGCTAAGCCAAAGGCTGATAAAACCGACAAAGAAGGTCTCTTCGTCTATGCCGGGAGCCGCAATCGAATCAAAGGACACAGCCGACAAGATCGGGATGTAAAACTGCGGTAAATCTTCTTCTTTGGCCGGCAGCTTATTCAGCTCAAACCCGAAGGGGTTGTTAATATTCGCAATTTTCTGAGCCTCTTTTGATAAGACATCTTCACGGAGGAAGCAGGCGATGAAGCTCTTAAAAGTGACGCCCTGACCCTCTGACTCCACGAACAGCTTCTCGAAAATACCCAGAGTCTTGATTAAACTGGGGTACTTATGACGGATAGCGTTTTCGGTCGTCAAGCCGTCAAGCATAGCAGGCACGGTCGTGAATACATACTCATCGGGAGGCAGCAACTCTTCATAGTGCTCTGCCCTGATCGGCAATCCAAAATTCTCGCGGAACTCTTCCAGAGAAATCGAGACCTCACGATACCCTAGCAAGAAAGTGTTGGTGGGAAGATTCCATTGATTCGGGAAAGTTTTAACCCACCAGACATGAGGGGACTGATAATGAAAGAGGGACGCATACACCGCCTGATAAAACCCGCCCTTCTGCAATCATGCATGATGAGCGGACAGAACATATCGAGCCCAGGGAAGATAGCCTGTTGGGTGGTGAGGGGTAAGCCCTATCTTATAAATCTGTCCCCAGGGTTGGACTTCACTTTGACAAATGCAACGCCCCAAAATGTCTACGGCCGGCAAAGGCTGGTTGGGTATCCCAGCTGTCGACGGCTCAAGACGGCCTATAGGAGTCCAATCAGTCGCCTCCACCGCAAAAGCAGTCTGCGGACGCTCCATCGGCAAAATTGGGCGAAAAGGCTCTGATGGCACTTCGCAAATAAAGCTGCGGCGGCCCCGGTTGATATGTCCATACCAAGTTCCCCACAAGAGCAAACTGGTGCAGTCCCTGTCATGGGCCCTGATCATCGCCATAGCCTCCTCATCGACGGCGATTGTGGAAAAGCGGTGTCGGAGCGGGTATAAAGGAAATAAGGAATAGAAGCCATTGTTCCTGAAACAAGGGAAAGAAAACCATTAGTGAAGGCCATATATATATATATATATATATATATATATATATATATATATATAACAAAAGAAAACGACAAAATGTCTGTTTTGCAGGACCACTGCCTACAAGACACATGGACCCCACAAAATCAATACGGTGGCTCACCGATGATGAGACAGGGCAATCATTATGAGAATCAAAAAGATTCTTATTATACAGACATTGGAATTCAAGAAAATTCTTGGGAAAACAAGTTCTGTTAAGCACACAACAAATTCAAATTTGTGCGAATAAGGGTAAAACCCTATGAAAAGATTTTCAAGAACACCATAGAATAAAATTCCCGAAGGGTCCTCTTGATCTTTCAGAGCTAAGCTCTTCGCCAGAGGAATTAAATTCCTTTTATGTGATGGAATTAAATTCCAGAAACTCATAAAAAATATATGAGCAACAAAATCCTATGAATCCTCAAAAATCAGAAGGGAATGCACGAGATATGGAGGTTTACTGCTCAAAGATCACATCTTTGGATCCCTAAGCGGATGGGTTTCAGAGGAGAGAAAAGCTCTCATAATGGGTTTAAAATCCAGAAATTTTTGTTCAAAAAGAAAAGTTTTTTCTGATGTGCAAGATCTTTACCTAAAAAGGTTTTCTTTTTTACAGAGTTTAACTCTGAAATTATAATGGCAGTGAACTAAGCTCCGAGGAGAAGAATTAAATTCTCAAAGAAAACGAAGAAGGAAGAAGATAAAAGAAACAGTGGCTGCCTAAGGAACTAAACCCTTGCATTTATAAGACGTGACAAGGGCGGTTCACCTCCCCGTTCCCCTAGACAATCCAACAACTGTAAAGGTGACAGTGTTGCACTCACGTGCAAGATATGTAAGAACAACGCTGTGGAGGCATTTGTCCCCTTATGAAAAATGAATAATAAATATAAAAAACAATGGGAAAAGTCCCTAAATGGGGCATCACGTGCCCATATATGATAGGCACTGCGCTTGACAAAATAAGGCTGAAACTGAGCCTCACGTGCAGACACGTGACCTCTATATACAAAGTATATAGGCTCCTTCTTAAAACAAACAATTGGCCAGAAAAATTCACGTGATAGCATGTGACACTCTTTGGTGGGCTTAACTTTATGGGGTCACGTGCTACACGTGATGGGCTCATATGCCTTCTGAACCGATAGAATTAAATTCTAAATAAAAGGGATCAAAGCCCTATTTGGAAAATATTTCCTTAGATCTTTCTAAACAAGAAAGATTGCGCTCTATAAAGCAGAGCGCCGTTGGATTAAAAATCCAATGGTGATTAAAAATCACCAATTTATAGAAGAAAATTATGTATAAGGAAATATTTTCCTAACCTTGTGAGAAATATCTTCTGAAAAACAGAAGTCCTTGGATTAAAAATCCAACGGTGAATAAAATTCACCGATTGATCTAAAAGATCATTTTGGTTGATTATAAAATCAATCAAAATCTCTCAATGAGAGATTTTCTGAACAAATTGATTCTTTTCTTTCTCCTATAAATAGGAGCCAAGAGACACAAAAAAGAGGATATACAGAAAGAAACAGAAGAACTCCCCTATAAACTTCAAGTTAAAGAGAGAGAACAAAAAGAGAAACCCTAGGTAAGAGAAAAGAAGAAAAACAGAGAACATCTTATCTCTTCTTCGCCTCCACAAGAGTTTAACTCTTCTAAAAAGAACTTAGTTCTTCCTTTGGTTGAGATCTTTAGAAGCAGATCTTCCCATAAGTTGAGAATTTAATTCTCATCGGGGAGATTCTGCCATGCAGATCCAAAACCTAGGGGAAGATCTAAGTTCAGAGAATTTAATTCTCCCAAAAAATATATAGGAATTTAATTCCTCTGATAAAATAAGGGTTTAACCCTTTATATACAAACTTAGTTTTTCCTTATGGTGAAAGATCTGCAGAAGCAGATCTCCCCACAAATTGAGAATTTAATTCTCATCGGAGAGATTCTGCCATACAGATCCAAAACCTAAGAGAAAAACTAAGTGTTAAGAATTTAATTCTTACAAAACAGTGGGCTTGAAAGTCTCAAAGCTCAAGATCTCCATGCACGTAAAAAGACTAGCGCCCAACATGATAACGGTCGATCACGTGCTCCTACAGGAGCACCCTTGATGAATGAAGAGAACAACTGAGATCAGGTCACGAGTCCCCACGTGACCCCTCTAAAAGTGCTTAGCACTTCCAAAAGAGAAAGGGTATAAACCCCAGAGACAGTTGCCACTTTCGTGGCACCTCACGTGATCCCACGTGGCCTTCTAAAAGTGCTTAGCACATATACAGAAAAGGGAATGAGCCCAAAGGCAGCGCTCATATTTTGAGAGTGCCTCACGTGTTCGCACGTGAGCGTTAATGAACTAAGCGCTCAGCACTTAAATACAGCGCTTACATTTGGAGAATACCTCACGTGTCCGACGTGACCATTTAATGAACCAATTGCTCAGCACTTATATGGAAAAGAAATATATCCAAAAATAGCGCTCACATTTTGAAGGCGCCTCACGTGTTCGCACGTGAGCACCACAGGGAGCTAAGTGTTTAACACTTACATATATAAAAGGGGAATAAACCCAAAGAAACAACGCCTCAAATTTTTAGTGTTTAACACTACTTCAAGCGCTTCAAGTGGGAGCACGTGAGCGCTGGACACTATGAAAGGCCAATATTAGCCAAACTCAGACCAAATCTCCCGAGGACAATCAATTGAGCCCCTCATGCTCAGGGTCCCCCAAACCGATCTTAATCCCAAAGATAGCTAATGCGCTCCTAACATATGGCATCTAAAATGATGTTCATCCCATCCCCCCTCAGTCGGGACATTGGTTCAAGGGTACATCTCTCCACACCTCTGATACATGTCGTTGTAATTCTTCAATGTCTTCAGGGAGGTGGCGGGTCTCAAAAACCAACAACTTTTTGGTACATTTCCAAACCCATGGATGCACCCCAATGGATCGCAACGTCCCTAAACTAAACTCTATGGACTATGATGTCCTTAAACAACGGACTATGATGTCTTTAAACCCTACAGACCATGATGTCTTTAAACTCTATAGACTATGATGTCTTTAAACTATGGACTATGATGTCCTCAAACTCCATGGACTATGATGTCCTTAAACCCAACGGACCGTAATGTCCCTAAACTAAAATGACATAGCCCAAATGGTCTTTCATTGGATCAAAAATGATCCTGAACCCCGTTAAGTAAATCTTAGTCTAAAACATAGACTAACGTATCCTTAACAAACATTTAAGTTGATCTTAATCTCAAACAAGGTTAACGATCCTTAAATCAACCAAACCCAAATCTAAGAAAATACGGATTTGGTCTAATCCACGCCCTACGGGCGACAACATAAATTAGTCTCCGTATACAATCCACGGGCAACCAAAAATAAAACAAACAAACACGGCACGAAGTGAACATCTGGAGAAGGAGAAAGTGGTTACCGCTATACAGTAGCATAATTAACTGCAGGGGCTTGCGCCTGCAGGAAAGAGCGTCCCCATAATCAAAAACCCCTCGCAAAGGAGGGGGAATCTGAAGAAGTCTGCTACAACGGCCGCATCTGTCCAAACCTCCGATACATGGTGCTATAAATCAACTTGGCATCTTCGGAGAGGTGGACACATAAAACCAAATAGCAACTGCCCCCAAAATTCAGGCCAGACGTCCTAAACATCCCGGTCGCGTCTTTCGGCGGTGAACAATATGCATGCAATATAGGATATATAAACATATCTGTAGGTGCGATAGTAGCCTTTGCCTCTGATGTGGACACACCACATACTGCTAGGCAATTAAAAATTGAATATATAAGCAACTTTAAAATGAATATGCGTGTATATCTATAATATTATATTCGAAATGAATATGCGTGCAATATACCTGGAGGTGTGGCAAAGTCCATACGGACGGAGTCATCCGAAGGGGATACGGATCGAGGTGCAAGACCAGCCCTCTAGAGCTCCCTACGCAGCTCCCCGGGCGGCAGAACCACTCTGCCTCTGCCGCCGCCGCGACTGGTCCTCCTGCCGCCCCTCACTGCTTCTAGCATCGTCATCAGACCTACATAAAAGTATAATCATTACATATGCATACAATATATGTATAGATCGTATAAAATATGAAGTAATAATATAAAATTACTGATAACCTTTTTCGTTTCGTAGACGCATTAGACATATCTACTTGGATTTCATCATCAATATCATTCCTAACCCACGTAACTTCACAATCAGCCGAAGACTACCCGTCTTTGGAGACAAAAGGTCAGAGCACTCTAAGTCTTCTCTCTTCTTCATCCTCATCACTATCCTCCATACGATTCTCGAATTCTGAGACATCGTAAACATCCTTGGGTTTCCAACTGCATACAAGACTCTATCCCAGATGCTTCAAGCACTGTGAGTAGTATACTTGAAACGCTTGTTACAGAAAGATAAATGGATCGTCCTGACCGTAAAATCGAAGTGTGTTTACACTAGTCAATCTATATTCATCTTTCCAAGTCCTGAGATAATTTCTCCACTTATCCGTATCGGTTCGTGTATCGTACCTAATACACTGAAATATATAAAACGGTTCTGATCGTCCAGGATATTGGATACCAAGTATGCAATTTAAGTATCCATAATAAATCACATCATCCGATCCTACAGTCGCAATCCCACTATTCTGGGTGGTTCGAGATATTTTTATGTCCTTAACTTCAAATTTGTATCCAAGGACACCAAATCCTTTATAGTATGCAATCTCCATGCTGGGAAACTGAGCTAACCATCTTGAGTCTCTCTAATGATGCAAAGAAGTTCGGATCGTGGATCTGACAAAACAAATTTTACTATAAATACATAATGATATAAGTTTAAATTAAGATTGGCCGCAATAACATGTTATTCGAACAACTTATATGATCTGCACCCCAATTGCAAAAATTATCACAATGATATTTCTCCAACCGTTCATCATTCCAATCAGGATGCCCCTCACGTACCTCATCAATATGAATTATGTTCTCAACAATAAATTATGACATCAACATTATATCATTTCACGCACACACACACACACACAAATATAACAATTATTCCAAAAAAACTTACTCTAATTTCTTCAAGACATACTTTATTGAGGAGGATAAACCGATATATCTTGTTGATAAATATAGGGTCTACTCTCTTTTAATCAGGTTTACCATATGGTCCGTCCTGAATTCTCCGAGACCGGTTAAGCTTCGTCTCAATGTTCTCTTCCAGATAGCGAGAACAAAATATAGTTATTTTATCTAGAAGATAGCCTTACATAATAGAACTCTCCGGTCGATTTCTATTGAGTATATAATTTTTTAGAGTGTAGAGCTACCTAAAGAAAAATATGTTAAATAAATAAATAAATATGGGCATATAAGGCAATAATAATTTTACAAAATGCGTGAAACAGAAAATGCAACCTATCTTTCGACGAGATACATCCATCGATATTGTACCGGTCCGGCAAACTTAGTCTCGGTTGCAAGATGAACCGTTAGGTGTATTATGATATCGAATAACGACGGCAGGAAAATACACTCAAGCTTGCACGGTTTCAAGGAAATAAAATTTTCTAGATTCTTCAGCATCACAACATCCAAGGTTTTAGCGCACAATTTTCTAAAAAAGCAACAAAGACCGTTGATTATTATACCAACCGATTTGGGAAGGGAAGTCCTGAGGGCTGATGGAAGAAGGTGCTCAATAATAATATGGTGATCCTGACTTTTCAGCCCACTGATTTTTCCTTTCACAATTTTTATATTCTTATTAAATGATCCTGAAAACCAGTGTGAACTTTCAAATCATGCAACACCTGTAGGAGCATTTTCTTCACCGGCTGTGACATATGATACGCGACATTGGGAAGTACAAACTTGCATGGATTACCCGCTATTGGTTTAGGATGCAATTCATTTCTAATTTCCCAGTTTTGAAGATCCATCCGAGCACGGAGGTTGTCTTTCGATTTTCCGTCTTTACAAAGAAGCAAGTTGAGTACTGATCGCACGCCGATGGCGTGTCGGATGTTCAAAGAATTTAAGTGTAACCGCGATCAGGACGGTGTCGCTATGCAGCTAGCCGGTTGAGCACGGGTCGGTCCACAGGGAGATGGTGTTATTTTACCTTCTTGTTTTAGACGAGTCAATAAAGAATCTGTATGAGTTTGTTCAGTCTAACCTATGTGTTTATTTGCAAGTATAAGGTTGTTAAGAAAAGATACGAGATTGTAAGCTAAGAAATTCGTACTCAAAACCTTTGAGCCGAGTCTTGACCAATTGAAGCTAGACAATCGGCAACAACGTGGATTAGGGGGTTTAAGCGCGGTATTCGTGGAATCCGGCTTATTTACCCTTGTCCTTCCGTTGTTGTCTCTTGCTTTCGCCTCCGGCCAAACAGAACGCAACCGGTCGCGGTTAGGAATCACCGTTACCTTGTCAGGGTAGGGTGCCTAACGGAGCGCTTGCGTAACGTTTGGACGGAGTTCAAATGGAAAATAACGGGAAAAGGAAATGAGGAACGAAGTGTTAACTTACAATACCATATTGATTCTTAACAATGAAGATAATTACAACATTCACAATATGAACAACAAAGAGCAAAAGAAAATAACAAAGAAAAGAAAAGATTACAAGAAAGTAAGTGCATGAATTAAATTGGAAGAAAGTAAAGACAAGGTAATAAAAAGCGAGTAATAAAAAGCGAGTAAAAAGGACAAGGAACCAGGACTCAAGACAAGCATGTGATCAATAGCCAACCCTTAAACTTGCAAGCTCAATCAAGAGGTTGCAAGATCAAGGGAAGGGTAGAGAACGCATGTGAAATGAAGTGCTAGTCCCGTGAGAAAATACGACCCTTGAGATCAATAACTAACTCTTAACCATTCAACCTCAATGAAGAGATTGAATGAGCAAGAGAAAGCAGAAATCTCAAGGGGGAGCAAACTAACAAGAAAGATAAAGAACCCTCATCTTCATTAATCTTCCACTCAAAAGCTCTCACTACAATTTAATGGAGAAAGAATGAAGAAGAGGAAGAAGAAGAAGAACAAAACAACAAAAATTAAGAACAAAGAAAAGCTCCAAAAAATTGCTCTAAAAATGGCTCCCTTGGTTAAGCTCAGGTCTGCTGTATTTATAGGCAGGGAAATGGGGTTCCAGGGCATCCAGCAGTCCACATTTGAAGTACCAAAAGTGCCCCTGAAATTCGGCAGGGAGTGGGCCCCAACCTGCGGCGCTTGCGCGGCCAAAACCCCCTTTTGGCCGCGCAAGCGCGGCTATCTTGGTGAGTTGGGCTGCGTATTTTGGTGAGTATGCCTGGTTTCTTGTTCTGTGTTGTTATCTATGTACAGAATTGCAATATCTTTCCACGATTTCCTCAGGTTCCATAAGTCAATATTGTTGGCTACACTTTTCAACACTTTTGAAATTCTACTCCCTCGGGTCCCACACATCTTTGAATATCTTCAGTGGGCCCCACGCATCTTTGAATATCTTTACCGGGCCCCACGCTTGACCAGAAATGACGACTGTTTTCGTCCTGCACTTTTGAACTGGTAAGCGGTTTTAGACGGATGCGGATGACGGAAACCCGGCTTTTATCTGTCTGTGACAGTTGTTCTGTATTTTGGCGTAACTGTGGAGTTTTAGTGTTGATTTGCAGTATTTGTTCCGGAAACCTGTATTCTGTAAACATGTAGCAAACACGGATTAAAAGTATCTACCTATAAACAAACGAGCATAAGAATGGGCGGTATGAAATGCAATATTCTGTGATGAACAAGTACGTGTTCGGATACTCCCTTCTCTATGTGCATGACGTCCAGATAATGACGCACTAAATTTGTTGACTAGTACGGAAGCTCGTAGAAAATACTTAACTTGTATCAGTAGGGTAGTTTGTCTTATTTTTCCAGATCTACCCCGAAGGTCGCATTATTGTAACCATCCTACTAAGCAATCACGTCCTCTCCGGACAATGAGGCTGGAGGCCCAAGAAGCACCTGATGACTATTAAAGTGAGCATCATCTAACCTGTAGGGATGGTCTCGTGGCAGGAAATGCTGATGACCGCAATAACAAACCTTCCTGCTAAAATTCAACCATTTCAATATTGTATCTTGATGGTAGTAAGGACATGCTTTGTGACCATGTACGGACCAACCTGATAGCATTCCATACGTAAGAAAGTCATTAATTGTCCACATTAAAACCGCACGCATCGTGAAGGTTGTATCTGTGTTTGCATTGTAAGTCTCTACACCATCAATGAATAAAGATTTTAACTCATCGATCAAAGGTCGGAGATAGACGTCGATATTGTTTCCTGGTGAGTTTGGTCCGTCAATAAGAAGAGGCATCATAAAGTAGAATTGATTCATAACCAATCAAGGCGACAGATTATAAACCATCATTACAACGGGCCATGTACTATGGTTTCCAGCCATATAGTTGAATGGGAAGAAGCCATCACTAGCCAGTCCGAGCCTGACATTGCGAGGATCACTAGTGAATGTTTGGTGCCTCTTATCGAAATCCTTCCATGCCGATGAATCTCTTGAATGACTCATTTTTCCATCTTCGCTTGGAGCAGCACGGTGATGCCAAATCATTGCATCGGATGTCTTCTTGCACCTGAATAGCTTTTGCAGACTCTATGTTATCAGAAAATATCATGCTATCTTGACAGGTATATCTGGCTTCTTATCAGATACTTTCGGCTTATACCTAGTCTCTCTGCATGTTGGGCACTCTTTCAAATTTGAATTCTTTTTCCGGTACAATACGCAATTTTTGGGACATGCATGAATCTTCTCACAGTTCAGATCCAAATCGGACATTATCTTCTGGGCTTTGTACCAGCTCTTAGGCATATTATTTCCTAGGGGCATAGAATCTTTCAGAAACTTCAGAAGTATCATGAATGATTTGTTTCTCCATTCATTTAGGCACTTAATCTGGAAAAGTTGGACGAACCATGATAGAGTGGAATACTTTGCATTCTCATAAATTGGTCTTCTAGTATCATTCATGAACTTTTCATACTTATCAGCACACAGTCCTTGACCGGAAGGAATGACTTTTTCGGTAGGATTACTATCACCGAGGACAGCCTCTACCATATCCTCTATTTCTTCTCCTCCTTCTTCTTCTTCCGCTACGTTACCGTCTTCTCCTTCTTCTTCCTCTACATTACCGTCTTCTTCTTCTCTTTTCCCGTGATATAGCCAGGTTATATAAAATCTAGTAAAACTATGTTTAACGATGTGAAGCTTTACGATTTCTACCTTCTGCCATGTTAGGGTCAAAACTTACACCCCTCTTGACCAAGTCAAAGTCAAAGTCAACCCCAAGCTAGGTGGGCCCAAGCCCGGGTCAAGTGGGCCCATGCTCAAGTTGAGCTCCACGGCTGATCTCCCCCATGCCAAAATAAAAATCATGTAATAAATAAATTTCATGTAATTTTTATGAATAAATATAAGAAAAATGGGTATAAAACCAAATTTTTGTAAATCCCATGGCTCATGTACAAAAGAAATAAGCACATAAGATATGAGATGGACAAAATGCCATTTTTCAAAGCCCAAGGAGCTATGTGTAAACTTGTAAAGCCTATATAAGGCAATATGATAATGAAAAAAGGAGAATAATTCATTCCCCACAAAAGCTAGGGTTTCTGTGCCTCCTTCTCCTTTCTCAAGGTTCTAAACCTTCTTCATTTTTATTGAATTAAATTAAGAGTTTAACTCTTCTTTTTCCAAAAAGAAACAGTTTTTCACCATAAAACCCTTGAAGGGGGGCTCGGATCTTCCATCAAATCCCCAAAAAGGGAGGTTTTTAAGTCTCACCCCCTTTTCTCCAAGATCCAGCCAACAGAGAGGAGGAAGAAGAAAACCCAACTCCAACAACCACACTTCGGGAAGATTCAAGGCTCGAAAGAAGATCCAGGGCTAAAGGGGAGAAGAAAGGGGTCCCCTTTGATCATCTCCAAAGATTTCTGGGAGTTTAACTCAATTTGTCAAGATCTTTTGGAGTTTAACTCCACAAATAAAACCCTTTTTAGGAGTTTAACACCATTCAAAATCTTTAGAGTTTAACTCCACAAATAAAACCCTTGTAGGAGTTTAACTCCATTCAAAATCTTTCGGAGTTTAACTCCATAAATAAAAATCTTTTTTGGGAGTTCAACTCCTCAATTTGGTGCTAAGCCCCTGATTAGTCTAAAATAATGCACTTTTGAATGAATATTTTCCCTACTATTGTTAAGTACTAAAAGATATTTATTGTAAATATAGAACATATGTGGGTTTATTTATAAAAAGTTTATTATCATATGTTTCTACATCATAATTAATATAATGAGGGAAAATATATGCATATAATATTTTCCCTCTTTATTTTCCCTACTATTGTTAAGTACTAAAAGGTGTATATTGTAAATATAAAACATATGTGAGTTTATTTGTAAAAAGTTTATTATAATATGTTTCAACATTATAATTAATATAATGAGGGAAAATATATTCATATAATATTTAAATGAAATCTTAATAATTAAAATATGCATATCATATCAAATATTTCTAATCAATATTCTTAAGATATTCTATTATATAAATGGTTAGGATAATATCTCAAGAATACCAAATGCTACTAATACTTTGATTTGAGATATTGTGCAGGTACTAGCTCGGGTCTGGAATCCAAGTAAGAGATCCGAGTCAAATCGGGACATCGAAACCGAATCTGCCAAAATTTAGAAGCAAATCGAGAGATCTAGCAACGGCAGAGACCCAGAGTATTATTTTCAGAATCTAGATATAAGGAGGATATCCACATGTCAATACGAGAGACCAGAAAAAATCCTAAAACCTAGTTCCACCAAGATGCGGCTGAACCGCAGTCAAATAGGGGGATATGCGGTGGAACCGCGACGCAATAAGGGCCGTAGGATATGAGATTTTGTGGCTTGGATCGTAAAAGCATATATTCACATATGGAATCTAGGGTTTCTGGTTTTAGGTACTATATAAGGAATCGAGAGCTGCACATTCAAAATCATCATCGAAGAGATTAAGAGATCCACGTATCCGAGTGATCATCATCTATTCATCTACCTCCAACGAGAGAGAGATCTATTGCAAACTAGGGTTTTTGTAATCTACTTTCTAAAGAGAAAATTTGTATGCAATAGTTGATTAATAAAGATAGTTTTGATTTTTAATTCTTTTTGTATTTATTTTACGCATTTAATTTCTGCACTTATTTTTCTGCATCTTAATTATGATTTCATTCTTCAACATTTCTTCTAACTTAACCATGAGCGAGTAATTCCAATGGTTGAGAAAATCTTTTAACTTCTTTTATACATTTTAAAGTTTGCAAACTTTAGCAAAATAAATGTTAACATTCTTATCGGGCGTGCTACCAATTTATTGATAGTCACAACCACGATTTGAGATTGGTTTAACACTTGTTTTGTTAAAGGCTTGACAGGAATAAAGATCAATATAAGGACAATGGTTAGTAGTGGGGAAGCCCCAGTTTCTTCCAAGAACCCTAATCTACATTTATCACTATCGATCTAGTTTTAAACTATTAAAAGATAAAGGAGTCATTTTTAATTATTCATCCATTACTACTAAGTCCTATGAACCCTACAAGCCTTTTCATTATAAATTTTATATCCGTAACGACAAACAATCACCCATCTTTCATCAACTTGTCTAAAGCAATAAAAGAGTTCACGTTTACCTTTCGGACGACCCGTACACATCGCGGCTAGCTACTAGCGACACCGTCTTGATTGCGGTTATTTTCGAACACACTTTCTAATGATCAATTAGCCCCTTCTTTCTGCAAGCGCCCAGCACCCACACGTCCTTAGGACGTTACTCACTGTTTTTTTCTTTTCTTCTTTCTTTTTTCATACACTCTACACTCAACATGCATAAACTCTGTGTGGACCCCGATACATCCAAGTTCCCTACAAAACACGACACGCACACACTGCACATTGAGTTTGCATGACCAGTTTTACCCGTCAATCGGAGGTTCTCTCGCTCCAAAAGCGAGGGGTGATTAATGACAGCTTAGTCCGCGGCTGCCGGAGATTCAGATCCCCACAATCAATAAATCTCGGCCTACTCTGTTGGGTTACGATAGCGTCCTAGCCATCTACCGTGATCGATGCGGAACAAAAATGACGTTTTAAAAAACATGGCGTTAATGAACCCGTCTAGATCGAACCATAAACCTATACTAGTTAACTACAAGATGTTCTAGCTACTGAGATAGAAGGTTATACCGAACAAACCATGTCCTTCGGTCTTCTACCATCTTCATAAGCTCCTTGAGGAGTCTTTGATTGAACTTGGTCACCAGTCTTCCTCCGTCGATGATGACCCACCAGAAGGATGTAGCTCTAGCTCCATATATAGATCAAGTGAAGTAACTAGGGACTCTAGGTTGCTAATCTAGAGTGCCTAAGATATAGTGAAGTGTTCAAAGTGTTAATCTACCTCACCTCCTCTCTTGATTCTCAACACATGAGATTGTAGAGAGTGGGTTGAAGATGAAGGTAAAGGAACTCATGGAAGATAGAGAAGAAAGTGAAGCATGATGGTAAGAAAGTTTCCTCATCTCAAAAATAATGAGCCATCCATGGAGAGAGAAATTATCATGCTAGGTTTTGTAAAACATATTTTTCCAATTTAAAATCAAGCCCATGCTTGAATAGTTTGTACAAATGAATTAACAATTCATTTGTGCAACACTATGCAAGCATGGCTCTTACCATACTCCCCTCTCTCATTTTCCACCTCATTACCCATTAAAAATAAATGGATAAAAACTAAATGAGGTGTCCACCTTCTAGAATGTTATTTATACAAATACGGATTACACTTTACTGTATATACATACATGTATTCGTACCGAAATACCAATACCCGAAGAGATAGAATAACACAAAGAACATAATACTAGAATATACATATCGAAATACATATACGTAAATTATTAAATCAATACCTGATTTAATAATCTGGCTCAAACCTGAGCCGGCTAGTATTATCAACTGTCTGATCGAAAGTCCGGGTACATAGTACATTCAATCGATCGGAACCCTGCACGTATCCAATACGGTTACTACATCATTTCGCCAGAACCAGGGAAACCCTCTGTGTGGAACTTTAAAGACTCGTCAGTACGCTTGCAGTGGGTTTAACCACAAGCACGTCAGCGGCACTAGCTGTACGTAATGGCTACCCAGGTATTAAGCGAAAGGAAGGCCGACGAGCAAACTCATCTGAATCCCTACTGAGCCTGTCCGTGACAATCTCCGTACAGTCAAGACTGTTCATCTAAGAATATCTCATATCGATTCTAGGGGATGGATAAAGTCAGACCCCTAATAACGTGATATTTCGTGTCGGTATGAAACCCATCACCCACTGAGAAACTACTGATCCAAATCAGTAATTCTCGTCTACCTTGGCCAAAGATTTCAGGTGATTACCACTCATGCACAGCGCGACATCAACCCCCAATACCGGAAGAGACGAATCCCCGACGATCCGCTCACTGCCTCCATGTGGCTTGGGACTGTACCCAAGTAAAACCTGTTTGCACGAATTTTTTGAACCATGGTAGGGTAGTAATCAAAGCACAGTAGGAACTCATACGAGACAAATGATGATCTCAGGTCGACAGACTAATTTGTATAAATATCACCTGGGAACTGCTATCTGACAATAAGTATAATATCAACTAGTATATTCCCCGCGAGTCCGTCCAGTGTACTCATAACCCAATGAGCACCTGTATACTATCTTAGGTGACTGACTGACACCAATGTCTTATGAGACCGGCCACCGCCCCTCATCGGGGTCGCGAAAAGTATACATTAGTCTACTCCGGAGTATCGATGCCCGGTCTCGATACTCCCCCAACTAGGGAAATTTAAGGATGTGCTTATAGACTACTCGCCTCCCATGTATATGATCGTCATCATAATGCTGGTAGTCAAGCAAGAATCCTGTGGGCTCTATCAACATGTAATAATGGTATGTAATACCACATAAAGCATGTACATGAATATAGAGGCAAACCAAATAGCAAACTATCATCTCGAGTAGGACTGTTCTATCCGTATAGGTCCTCTCTCAATCATCACAATCGCGTGCCTGTGATTACAATAATTGACTTAAGGGCACTATAGCCAACAATCTCCTACTTGCACTTAAGGCTAATTATTGCGGTGTCACATACTCACAGCTCGTGTGATACCGAACACCCAACTTCTCTACTAATCAGTCTCGCAAAGCCCGTTTGCGAAACTATTGCGTTCGAAAAATAGCCTCAGTTAGTGGATCCGCTCCAATATTTCTATCTTTATCTCTCTATATCTCAACTTCGTGGAGAAAGACTATCTCCCGAAATGAGCAATACCTGTCTTAGAATTTGTCAGGATATCTGATGGGACCTAGTTCACAAATGAACTCCAAATCCAACAAATTTCTTAGACTGTATCATCCAATG
Source organism: Agapanthus africanus (assembly GCA_030015575.1). Lineage (NCBI taxonomy): Eukaryota > Viridiplantae > Streptophyta > Magnoliopsida > Asparagales > Amaryllidaceae > Agapanthus > Agapanthus africanus. The sequence goes on along the minus strand of JASDDO010000026.1, from coordinate 15,580,751 downwards.
AATTTAATCAGCATTCTGCGCCATGCCTTCCTCGATATCCGGTTGGACCACCTGTCCAACATACTGTCCCTTAAAAGAGAGAAAACTATAACTCTGACAGCCACTCTGTCATCCAGGTCACCTTGGAAGCCAGAAATGATAACCGCCTCTTGAAGGAGGCTGCCGTTACCATATACCAAGAACATCCACTTATGTTCATAACTGCTTCCCAACGTTTCTTCAGGATTGGATTAATATATATGCTTATTGCAGCTAGTGTAAAAGCAATATCTGGTGTGGTACTTGACATTTCATGATTAAGTCAATTGCCTAAGAAAGTGATATGTCAATCATGCAAATCCCTCTCCTCATCAGTCTAGAAGACATCTCTTTAGAGAGGAAGACTTCTTCACCTACGGGTACACCACCACGCCAGGAGTCGTCCATTCTAAAACACTTCAGAATAGTGTCAAGTACCCGTATTGGGACACTTCCCAAATCTAGATCTAAAACCATAGATCTAGTTACCAGAATTCATGATATTTTATCCAGATCCTATATGGAAAAACACCTTGTGACAACCACAGTATAACCAATCATAGTATAGAAAAATCGCTTCCTATCAAGAGCATGTCATCCAAATACCAGGACATCATTCCTTACGACCTTCTTACCAAGTCTATCTGTTGTTCTGATGAAGTCAAAATCTATGACTGTCACAACAAAACTAAACGATATATCTCCGCTATACCTGCTTTAGTCTATAAAAAGACATAAGCTACTTGTCCACTATGCTTCCGCTGCTCCTACTGACTACAACAACCCTCTGGCAGAGTCATATACATGTGCACATATAAAGCTAATTTAGAATGACGTTATATTCATCCTCCTGCCAGATCTCATAGTCTAAAACAGCAGTAGTGGCAAGTTTGGGTAATAAAAAACCTCCCTGTCACCGTCTTTGAGGAGACCGAAGTACCTCTCGGGTGCCTGAGGTTACCTACCAAGTCTGCAGAGTGGCTAAAGGATTGTCGAATCCAATTGAATCTTTAGGTTCTATTAAATTTTCAGTAATCGTTTGTGGTCTGGAATAACTTCCAGTTCTACCATACTCCCACTAATGTTTTCTGAAAAGAATCCATTTTACTAAAACTGTGTCGAGTCAAGAACAATATAACTATTGATCATCCAGATGGTAGAATGTTAACCCTCATCAAAGCCCGGGAAAATCCATAAACTGCCATTACTGAAACGTGCCTAGAGTTTATTCGGATTCTGGTTTTAAGCATAAGCCGGACAACTCCATATATCTTAACATCGTTAAGATATGAATCCATTCTATATCCAATATAAAAACAAAGGCACTAATTTAATTAGAACCAGATTCAAAATACATGCAGCCGTTCGCAGTGCATATCAACTAAATGGAAGAAGGTCAGGCATTACTCATTAAGGAGCGTACTCACGGATGAGTAACCTGAGAGAGAAGCAAGTTCTCAAAACTATTACTTACAACGGAATACCTAACACAAGTATTTATATCTTCGATCACCTTGAAGAATCCTTATACTTGCAACATATGGTTATCTACTTTATTCTTATACCTATATCTTCTCAAAATCTGGACCTTGTATTTCAACGAAATACTTGTCTAAAACTAGAGAAGTCATGAGTAAACAAAATAGAGTACGAGTACCAACCCCTTTATCTTAACGAACATCGGACAACATACAATACTCTGTATAAGTCTACCGAGTTTAATAACTCAAATCCTGTGCGTCATAGGTTGAAAACTGTACTGTGGTTAAGAAGAATTACATCGCCGTTGAATGCTCCTTACCTAATCATCAACTGATATAAGTAAATGTCATAAACATAATTTCAAAAGGTTATATCTCACTTTATAAAATAAACGTACAGATATATCAGTTTGAAATTGGTGCATAACAACGGATATTAAAAACCAAAAATTTGCCGTCGGGAAAAACCCAGGTGATTTCCTCGAATATAACCAATTACAAAGAATTCTGATATATAGAGGATCTAATCACCCAATTCCTAATATATTACTCCCACTCACCATCCGTAACGCTATACAGATGTGAGAATCAAATCTGGTAAATACATACCCTGGGGTTAGAATATAATTGGGAAATTAGTTGTCAATTAACATCGCACGGTAAAACTGAAACATGAAAATGTTTCGAAGGGGTGGATGGGTATTCCTAGTAATGCCACTTCCACTATCTAGATTCATGATAGTAACCGTATACTTCCTTGCCCTCACTCCAATCCCTTTATATGTCTTTACTTCTTACCCTATCTACACCACACTTAGACTAATTGGTTTTCTTCCTGCCCTACCTTTCGGCACATGCCTATGGTTTGGAAGAAGACTATCCTATAAGCATAATAAGTGCACTCTCCTAATACAAGGAGCCCTCGCAACCTGAGAGAATGTAAAGAGAAAAGACAACCAAATAATCCTATTCAATTTCTCCTGAACCGGAAACCATCCTCGAACTGGAACAAGTTACTTCGAGTTCGTATGTAACTATACGATGGCATATCCAATCAATATGGATCTTCGTAGTGATACGGATTGTTCCAGAGAAATGCAAAGGGGGAGTAGGAGTGGCAGGGGTATACGCGGTTTCGTAGTGAATAATAGTAGTTGCAATTTCCTTTTCCCTTACCCTAATCCCTTTCTATGTATGTACTTATTACCTTCTGTACACCACACTCAAGCTAATTGGTTTTCTTCCTTCCCTACCCTTCGACACCTGCCTATGGTTTGGAAGAAGACTATCCAATAAGCGCAATAGTTGTACTCTCCTAATACTAGGAGCCCTCGCTACTTGAGAGAAGGTAAAGAGAAAATACAACCGAATAATACTATTCAATTTCCCCAAAATCGGAATCCATTCTCGAACTGAAACAAGTTTCTTCGAGTTCGTATGTAACTATACGATGGAATATCCAATAAATATGGATCTTCGTAGTGATACGGAGTGTTATGGAAAAATGGAAAGGGAAAATAGGAGCGGCAGGGATATATGCGACTTAATGACAATCCAAAAAGCCAAAGTGTTTTAAGAAGGTTCGGTAAACTTGGTTCATGAGTTTTTAAGGTCAGGTCATGTTCGCTGCCAAAGAGAGAGAGAAAAGAAACACTCGGGGTGCACTCTAACCTAAATTAGATTGGTTAATCACTTTATCTAATAAGGATAGTTCCCACCGTTTCCTTGAATTCTCCTTCAAACCCTAAAAGGAGAATTAGTCAGGATCATCTGAAAATCACCCAAGGAGTAATACCTACTCATCAGTGGGAATTGGGATCCAACTATCATCGCATGATAACTTGATGAAAGCCACTCAAGTCACCACACTCCAGAAGGTATGCGCATGCCTGGCAAGTTTCCTGTATGTCTGAAACTCCCGATGTGGTTTTTGCCCCTAACAATTATGACCTTGACGTATGCCAAAATATTATAAGTCGTTAGTCAAGTTTAACCCGTCATTATCCTGTATTAACTTAGACCCACCCGTACAAGTCCTTGACATAGGCCAAAATAACTGTACGACTATCCTAAATAATCGCATATCCATGCAGCAAACAAGCATTACCCAGCTACCATTCACTATGCCTTAATGTAGGCCAACATACATAGCATGAATACTAGGTGATACTTGTAAGAAACGATGGAGGGCTACGGCTGGTTTTTGGCGAAAATCCTTTAACGTAATGAACTTGATATCGTTGAAGGAAACCCGAATGTTTTTACAAATATATAGCCATGTAAACTTTTGCTAAAGAGATCACTCCATGTGAAGGGATCTCGGCTCTTTCCTCATCGAATGAGGTGCGGGATATTCCTAACTGAATACCACGATGCAAAATAAAAGAATCGACTATAGTGAAGTTATTACAAAGACGCGAATTTTTGCCCAAGAGGTCACTCCCTATGAAGGGATCTCGGCTTTTGCCTCCTCGAATGAGGTGCTGGATATTCATAACCAAATACCGCTATGCAAAGCAAAAAGAAACGTTTGTAATAACAGTTTTCAAAATTGGTTCCAACAACATCATGTAGGTTTGTTTTCCTTGTGTTAATCAAAGTTAACGCAGCCCCATCAATTAATCCATATCACACCAAAAAGAACGAAAATACAATGTACGTATATGCCATCCGCATTCACCACGGGGACCCGTCATGCACCGTTAGGTTACTTAACTAACGGCATAGCGGGGGCTGGACTAGCGCGGATGCAAAACATATACAATATCTACTAGTATATATAAATATATATATATAACATTCGTCCCAAGCATGATATAAGCAACATCACAGAACATCAACAAGCAACACATAATGGTGGATAATCTTGGAGCCTCGGGTTTTATTTGAGCCACAAATGAGACTCGACGTTCCCGGTCGTGTGGATAACCCGTGCAATGAAAACATGTACCCCTACGAGCGCGGCAAGTTACCCGCCAATCCTAGAAGTGAGGCAACCCCAATCAACAAAGCGAATGGGCCACCCAGCACTTCACAGAATCCGGTAACTTGAGCACCCCACCGTGGGTCATCCGATCCCCCTACGAGTGCGGCGAATAGCCCGCCAATTCTATAGTAAGGCCCCTCCGTCTCAGTGCCATAAGATGCGGGCCCGTTGCCCTTTAGAACCCGGCTATTCGAGCACTCCACCGCAGGGCAATCCTAGTACAGAAAAGAAAAGCATATATACAATGGCGAAATCAACCTCAACCCGGTCGTGCCCCAATAAAAGAATATACAATCTGGCAGAGACGGCTGTCCACATGTCGGACACTCACCCTGCAATAACGAATATACAAATGAATCTGAACTGTACTACTACCATTGCACCACTGGCTATCCACCACGAAAATCCAACCACAATATCAGCACAACTCAGAATATCAACGTGAATATCACGTTCGCAAACCCGTCTAGTTGAACATATAGCAACTAGTCGGGTTGTATCGCTAAATAATATTCACGGTCGCAGATATAATCACATATACTGATAAACACGTACTTAAAATTCCAATCGACTAAACCTTTCCAAATTGGCCCCAAATGCAATCCAGCACTCATATTTCCAAAAATCATATTTCCAAAAATCATATTTCCATGTATGCCAAAAATCATATTTCTATGAAATAGAGTACCAGATGAAATTTGGCACAAAACTACCACGAAACAGCCGCGGAACCGCGGCCAAAAAGCATGGTATGCGGCGGTTCCGCGACAAGGTTATTGGTTCAGGTGCTCAAATTTCTTCCGGTGCCCTATAAATGCCTGCACGTATTTTTAAGATGCTCTGAATGATTTTTTGAAAAAGTTTTAAAATCGATAGCAGGCATGTCAATATGGAAAAATGATTCAGAAAAATTGGTCGATCGACATTTTAACCTCGTGCAAACTAGCTAGTAATAGTTTATGGGGTGGCTCTGATACCATATTGGGTTACGATAGTGCCCTGGCCATCTACCGTGGCCGATGCGGAATAAAAATGACGTTTTAAAAAACTTGGCGCTAATGAACCCGTCTAGATCGAACCATAAACCTATACTAGCAAATTACAAAATGTTCTAGCTAATTGAGATTGAAGGTTATACCGAACGAACCATATCCTTCGGTCTTCTACCATCTTCATATGCTCCTTGAGGCATCATCGATTGAACTTGGTCGTCAGTCTTCCTCCATCGATGATGATACACCCGAGGGATGTAGCTCTTAGCTCTAGCTCCACATATAGATCAAGTGAAGCAACTAGAGATTTTAGGTTGCTAATCTAGAGTGCCTAGGATGTAATGAAGTGTTAATCTACCTCACCTCCTCTCTTGATTCTCAACACATGAGATTGTAAAGATGTGGTTGAAGATGAAGGTGGAGGAACTCATGGAAACTAGAGAGGAAAGTGAAGCATGATGGTGAAAGTGTTTCCTCATCTCAAAAATAATTAGCCATCCATGGAGAGAGAAATTATCATGCTGGGTTTTGTAAAAAATATTTTTCCAATTTAAAATCAAGCCCATGCTCGAATAGTTTGCACAAATGAATTAACAATTCATTTGTGCAACACTATGCAAGCATGGCTCTCACCATACCCCCCTCTCTCGTTTTCCACCTCATTACCCATTAAAAATAAATGGATAAAAACTAAATAAGGTGTCCACCTTCTAGAATGTTATCTGTACAAATACGGATTACACTCTACTGTATATACATACATATATTCCTACCGAAATACGAATACCCGAAGAGATAGAATAACACAAAGAACATAATACTAGAATATACATATCGAAATACATATACATAAATTATTAAATCAATACCTGATTTAATAATCCGGCTCAGACCCGAGCCGGCTAGTATTATCAACTGTCCGATCGAAAGTCCGGGTATATAGTACAATCGATCGATCGGAACCCTGCACGTATCCAATACGGCTACTACATCATTTCACCAGAAACAGGGAAACCCTCTGTGTGGGACTCTAAAGACTCGTCAATACGCTGGCACCGGGTTTAACCATAAGCACGTCAGCGACACTAGCTGTACGTAACAGCTACCCAGGTATTGGGCGAAAGAAAGGCCGACGAGCAAACTCATCCGAATCCCTACTGAACATGTCCGTGAAAATCTCCGTACAGTCCGGTCTGTTCGTCTAAGAATATTGCATATCGAGTCTAGGGGTGGATAAAGCCAGACCCCTAATAACACGATATTTTTTGTCGGTATGAAACCCATCACCCACTGAGAAACTACTGATCCAAATTAGTAATTCTCGTCTAACTTGGCCAAGGATTTCTGGTGATGGCCACCCGTGCACCGCGCGACATCAACCCTCAATACCGGAAGAGACGAATCCCCGACGATCCGCTCACTGCCTCCATGTGGCTCAGGACTGTACCCAACTAAAACCTGTTTGCACAACTCCTTTGAGCCGTGGTAGGGTAGTAATCAAAGCACAGTGGGAACTCATACAAGAAAAATGACGATCTCAGGTCGACAGACTAACCTGTACACATGTCACCTAGGATGACAATAGGTATAATACCAACTAGCATGTTCCCGGTGAGTCCGTCCAGTGTACTCATAACCTAGTGAGCACCTGTATACTATCTTAGGTGACTGAATGACACCAATGGCTTAAGAGATCGGCCACCGCCCCTTGTTGGGGTCTCGAAAAATATACACCAGTCTACTCCGGAGTATCTATGCCCATACTCGATACTCCCTCGACTATAGAAATTTAAGGATGTGCTTATAGACCACCTAACTCCCATGTATATGATCGCCATCATAATGCTGGTAGTCAAGCAAGAATCCTATGGGCTCTATCAACATGTAATAGTGATCTGCAATACCACATAAAGCATGTACATGATGATAGAGGCAAACCAGATAGCATACTATTATCTCGAGTAAGACTGTTCTATCCGTATAGGTCTTCTCTCAATCATCACAATCGTGTGCCTGCGATTACAATAATTGACTTGAGGGCACTATAGCCAACATACCCTAAGAAGGGGAAATCTATAATGCGCCTGACAAGCGACGCGTATTTCCCATCTTAATGGGGTGACGAAAAACACCCTACATGGCAGAACTTATTCTCACATCTATCGTACGGACAGAGAATTTTCTCTAACACAATCTTCTTGTATGCGCGTGCAAATTCAATGAAAGCAGCAACTCCCGTGACAAACTTAGATTGCATGTGTTGTTACCAATCCACGTACATCTGGGCCTTAACTCTAATGTACTCATAGGCCATGTTAGACTGTATAACATATAAATTGTAAGTTATGGTAGTTGGTTTTTTTATGGTAACTACATTGAGAAATCTAAGAACGAGATGGTTATTGACAATGAAGAAAATGGGAAAGGCAGGTTTGTCATTGAAAAAAATAAATTATCGATTAATAAAATTATGTTTGAAGATAACCAAGCATAAGTTATATTCTGTGTATGTGTGTTTCAATTTATAATTTCGCTTAGGTGTAGGATTGTTAGTGTGTATGTGCTTTGTGTGTACGTATGTTGTGTATTCGTGTTGTATGTTTGTGTTTCAGCTGCCGGGGGTAAGGTTTCTATCCCATTAAGAATGTATAGAGCATACACCCATTCGCTTGAGCTTTCATACGTTTTGAGAAAATTTCGGCAGTACCTCCACGTTGTTCTTCGAGTACACTGTAATAGAATAGATAATCATTTCAATAACGTAAAACATCATTGAAATAAACATTTAATCTATCTTTATACATGGAGAACCAGTGGAAAAGTACCGACGAAATAACTCGAAACGAATGAAAACACAAGTGAATGCAGGTGTTTGCTTTATACATTTCTAACTTGTCCAAACTGGATAAATATATCGAATATCAAACGATTGAATCTTCTCATCATATAGACTACACGACGGTTGTTAGCACCGAATGATACTGTCCGATATTTAACAACCTTCCTATAATTTTATGTCACGACGAATATCGAACGCTTGTTAACCGATAGACGTGGACTAAGGCGCGTTTTGATTTTCACATATGACTATCGATGAGCATATGAAAATTTCATATTATCAAAGATTATCATATATACACTTATTATAAGATTTACTTGAATTGGTTTTACGTTTATGTTTCAATTTCAAGGGTTGGAAGTTTTTAGTTTAGGGTAAAGTTTTTTAAAGTTAAGGGTTTTCTTAATCAAATTTAAGATTTTGGATTTGGTTCTGGTGTTAAGTTTAAAATTTTGGATTTAATTCTGGTGTTAAGTTTAAAATTATGGTTTGACCTTATTTAATATGAGAGATCATTATCATCATTATATCTCACACACACACACACACACACATACACACACACCAAAAAAAAAACCACACACATATTATCATCAACATTATCTCTCTCTCTCTCACACACACACACACACACACACACACACACACACATATCATCAACATTATCATAAACACACACACATATATCATCATATATCACAAACACATGCATTTACACTAACACTAAATAACCCTAACCATAACCCTCACCCTTAATTCTAACCCTAATTACCTTAACCTTAATCCTAGACCTAATTAACTGTAACGGCCCTAATATTATTATACCTTCATATTTTTTTTCTTTAGTAAAATATTTTATCTATTTATTCTTAGTATTTTCTGTATATTTTGTTTTCTATTAAATAAATTATTTTATTATTCTATCTATTTTTTCCAAACACATTTTTTTAAAACTAAATTTTAACCTCTTTTTTTTAAAATTAAACACAAAACCTAACCTAGCCCATAACTCAAATCCAATTTCATTTTCATTTTCTTTTATAAAACTATGAGCCCAAAAGCCCACTTTTTTGTCAAGCAACGGCATATATATAATGCTTGTTAAATTTGTGCATGAACAACTTGTAGCACATTGGTTAAATCTTGCATTGTTATTTCTTAGGTCACATGTTCAAATCTCTATTCTTGCAATTATTTTTTTTTTATCAATTTTTATCTTTCTCATAACCTACAAATGAGACCTTTCATTTTATCTTCCTTTTAACTCCAACATAATTAGGATATAACAACCATAAACTTTCTGTACAAATTTTTTCAAAAATACAGAAAGCGGTACTTAAGCCTGAGCACAAGTTATAAATTTGATTTGCTTTTTAACAGCAAGAAGGAGCTTGTAGCTCATTGGTAAGACCTTGCACTGCAGAGCCAAAGCACCAGAGTTAAAATCCCATCAGCCACACATTATTTTTGTTTTAATTTCTTTTAATCTTTTAGAAGCCCAAGAGTCTACACGTGCACTACACGTAATAGGGTAAGTTACAGAATAAACAAACGGGTCCACATGTCAAGACGAAACGGCGGGGACACGTGGCATGGAGACGCGGCCCAACTCGCTTGACTCGGGCCGGCGACTCACGCGAGTCGGCCGACGCCGATGGTCTAACTGAGCCCGATCCCCGATTTTCTTCATTCCCCTGCAACCTTTGGCCTACCCCACTCCCCTGCACTATTTAAATTCTCTGTAATTAACCAGAGAATTAAAATACCCCCATTTAATCCATTTTAATACACCCTTTCACTACCCTAAAACCCTAATTTTTCCTATAAATATCACCCTCAAATCACCCCTCCTCACTCCCAAATCTCTGCCCAAACTCTCAAGAAAATTCCCAAGTCTTTTTTGTGCAAGTGGAGTTAGCAAAAGGGCGAAGCTCCGACGAACTTCCGACGGCAATCTGAGAAGTTTCCGACGACGAAAAGACGCACCGACAACTCCCACCTCTTCCTCTTCATCTTTCTCTCATTTAGCCAATCATCCAGTAAGTCCCTACTTCTCCTTCTTTTCTTTATTCTAAAAACATTCAAAACTAAAACCCGACGTAAGAGGAGTTAGTCCGACTTCCGATTTGGTTTTCTTTAAAAACTATAATTTTTCTTAATCAAGATACCTTCGTATCATCACATATTGTTCATTAAACATTAACAAACTTAATAAAACAAGTTGCACATCAAACTAATTAATTTTTTAACTTTTATTATACTTTTTCAGAAAAATACCATATAGTTTAGTTTCGAAATAAACCATTATAGTTCCCTGTTATATCTATAGATAGCTCACGAGGTAATGACCTACCTTATCACAACACTCATATCTAACATAGCACGATAGAATTTGGGAACATAGATTTGGGGAAAATACGATTTTACACATAACTACCTCCGACTTATAAAAACATTTTTCTACAAGATGTGTATTTTAACAAATCTTTGCAATTGCGCCTCTAAAACCAATTTCGGGAAACCCGTTCGATATGGTATGGATTATCGCACATCCTCGGGCCTAGTAGAGTGAGATGCAGACCTCCGCAAAGAGCATACGATCTCGAAAGATTTAAAATACAATTTTCTTTAGAAAATGTGATTTCTATTATAAATAAAACTTATATTTTTAATAAATAAATATATATGTAATTAATATCAAAATATCTATTTTTAATATTTATAATATTCCAAATTTCCAAAATTCAAGAAAAACAACTCACTTACAAGAAAATACCATACAATTCCAATATTACAAATAAATACCATATATTATGAAATTAGGTTTTATTCACTAGAAATGTCATATTGATAAAATATACATCCATGAAAACTCTAAAGACGATAATAAAATACTTGAGGTGTATTTTGAAAATTATACAAAATTATTTTTTACATAAAACGCCATCAAGTTATACTAAATTACAACAAGGACCCTAGCAAACATAGGTTTAAGCGGGACCAGTCTTTTGAGCTTCAGGGAGCCGGAGATATGGGTGCTTGCCTATTTAAGGTAGACAACATAACAAACGGTATTATCAACACGGTAATTGTCATTGAAAAAGAAACAAATCATGCCGTCCATGTGCAGCAGTTACCAATAGCACCAAAACATAATTCAGGACTTCAATTTCTTTTCTAATTTTCTGACTCAGACTGAATCTCAATATAATCAATCTGACTTAAATATGATTCAAGTATCAAACTACAATTCAACATGAATCCATGAATCTATATATTCAATTTGTTCAATCTAATCAATCTATATTGACTGAACCGAACCATGGATATATTCCATCTACATGTTCATCCATTATATCCGTTCCATTACTGATATCATGGTTTCGGCAAGTCATCCATATATATACAATATACAATTCAAACAATACATCAATACAATCAAGATATCGCGGGGTTTATAAGGGGTGGATTGGTACGGAAGGTGTTAGAAGTGGCACGAGACTGTAACCATAATACACCTAACCTGAATTCAATTGCCGTTGTACCATGGCTGAACAATTCCTTATACTCCTGATGTAAGTCAACGTTACCCACCCCGGTGCTTACGGGAAGGAGGAAAAGATAAAAACAGATTTTTAACACAAGGTAACATGGACTAAAACTAGAGGATCTTTGCTAAACAAAAACTAACAAACTAACTACAAGTTCTAGCTACTAGGTTAGATGGTTATACCAAGATCTTGAACTCCTTCTCTTCTAGTTGTGTTCCTCCTTCTTGCTTGCTCCTTGAAGTGGTGTAGACGGCTCCTCCCTTTCGTCTTCTCTTCACCGAAGAAAGATCCACCCGAAGACCTCTACCTTGAACTCCTACCTCAACCAAGAAGTAACTAGAGTGCTTGGCTTGCTAAAATAAGAACCCTAGAATGAGTAGAGAGATGTCTTGATGGTTTTATCTCACAAAGCTCATGGTTTTCAACACATGAAAGAAGAGAGCTTTGAGAGAGGAAGAGGGAGAGCTTAGCATGAGAGAGAAAGAGCAAGAGAGAATGAGCAAGAATAACAACCATGCTCTCATATGAGAATAATAATAATAATAACTAAAGAAAATTGTGATGGTTAGTTGAAATGACCATTATCATTTCACATTTACTGCAATTTGCAAGAATCAAGAAGCATCTTGCAAAAGAAATGATCATGGTCAAATGGTCAACAAAAGTCAAATGGTCAACCAAAGTCAAATGGTCAACCAAAGTCAAATGTTCAACCTAACCATGGCACAATTATCCTTAATTAATATTATTAATCATATTTCTCATTCTCATTAGGGTTTAGAAAAAGTCAACTGTCAAAAACCCTAATGAGATTCCTCTGCCTCTGTCAACTGTGCATACACACCCGCATCCGTGTTCCGAGGAACACGAATACAATGAGACAAAACCAATCCCAAAACAAATACTAGGATCTGGCTTAAACCAAAGCCCGCTAGTAATAACTGCCCGGACACCAAACGTGCACAAGTGCGCGGATGTGAACGAACCCCGTCGCAAAACCATGCGACCTCTACTCAGTTTTGCCCAAAGGCGAACAACCCTCTGTGTGGAACTCTAAAGACTCGACACTACGCCGGCAGTGGGTTTAACCACAGGCCGCAAGCGGTACTAGCTGTACGTAACGGTCCCCGGGTAGATGCCGATAAGAAGACCGATGAGGTGAACCCATCCGAACTCCTACTGAGCCTGAATATGACAATCTACGTACAGTCCGGTCTGTTCGTCTGAGAGTATCGCATGTCGGGCCTAGGGGGGCGGTAAACGTCAGTCCCCTAATAGCGGTACAAGTCATGTCGGAGTGTAGCCCAGAACACCCTGAGAAAACACTGGAAACGCTACCAGTATATCTCGCTTGCCCTGGCCAGGGACTTTATGTAATGGCTCTCCTAGACACAGTGCGATATCAACTCCCAATACCGGGAGAGACGAATCCTGTCTAACCGTCACTGCCTCCAAGTGCTTCGGGACTGCACCCAAATACTACTTGTTTGCATGACTCATTTGAGCCGCGGTAGGGTAGTAATCTAAGAACAGTGGGAACACACTCGAGGCGAAGTGACAGTGTCAAGTCAACGGACTAAGCTGTACGCATGTCACCTGGGAACTGATAACTGACGATGGGTATAATACCAACCAACAGTTCCCAGCGAGTCCTGTCCAGTGTACTCGTAACCTAACGAGCACCCGCATACTATCTCCAGTACGACGTACTAATGGCTGTGGGACAGACCATCTCCCCTGCTGGGATGAGAAGCGCATACGCTAGTCTACTCCGGAGTATCGATGCCCCGTCTCGATAATCCTACGACTAGGGACCTGTATAAGGATGTGCTTGTAGATTACCCAGCCCCCACTAGTGTGACTGCCATCACAACGCTGGTAATCAAGCAAAGATCCTAAGGGCTCCACTAATATGTATAGGCGATATGGTAAAAGAAACACATGCACACATTAAAGTAGAAACAAACCAAGTAGCATACTACCATTTTGAGCAAGATTGTCTATACAACTGTGAATATCCCAAGCTTCCATTAAGTAATATACAAACTAGTATGATACAGTAATGGCCTCTAGGGCATATACACTAACAATCTCCCACTTGCACTAGGGCCATCTACTGGCGTATCGAAGACCTATCATCTCGATCAGCCGCTCGAACTGAGTCTGGGGTATGGCCTTCGTGAATGGATCTGTAGTGTTATCTTCTGTAGCAACCCTCCGAACCTCGATCTCCCGGTGATCCACGATCTCCCTGATCAGGTGATACCGCCTCAAGATGTGTCTGGACTTCTGATGGGACCTGGGTTCCTTCGCTAAAGCTATAGCGTCGTTGTTGTCACAATACAGCGGTATTGGATCAACAATGGTAGGATCCACCTGAAGCTTCGTAAGGAACTTCTTCATCCAGACAGCTTCCTTTGCGGCATCGCAAGCAGCTATGTACTCCGCTTCCATAATTGAGTTAGCAACGGTTTCCTGCTTGGAGATCTTCCAACAGACCGCCCCTCCATTGAGGGTAAAGACATAACCCGACATGGACTTGGAGTCATCCTTGTCACTCTGGAAGTTGGAGTCAGCAAAGGCCTCGATCTGGAGGTCTGTTCCGCCATACACCAAGAACATCTCCTTAGTCCTTCTCAGGTACTTGAGAATGTTCTTTACTGCTATCCAGTGTTTCTCCCCAAGGTTTGACTGATACCGGCTTACCACACTCAGTGCATAAGCTACATCTGGTCTGGTACACAATATCTCATACATTATAGAGCCTACCGCAGAGGCGTAGGGTATAATTGACATGTGATCCCTTTCCAAATCAGTCTTGGGAGACATCTCTTTGGAGAGGGTGATCCCGTGACAAGCCGGTAAATTACCGCGCTCTGAATCTTCCATACTGAATCTTTTCAGTATGGTGTCGATGTACCTGGACTGTGAAAGTCCTAATATCCTCTTGGACCTATCACGATGGATCCGGATCCCTAGAATGTAAGAGGCATCACCCAGGTCTTTCATGGAGAACCTGTGTGACAAGAACCCTTTGACAGATTGTAGCATAGGAATATCATTTCCTATCAAGAGAATGTCATCCACGTATAAAACGAGGAATACGACAGTTCATGCTACAATTTTACTATAAATGCATGGTTCATCTGGATTTTTGATAAAGCCAAATTCTTTGACCGTCTCATCAAAACATATGTTACAACTCCGTGATGCCTGATTCAGTCCATAAATGAACTTAAGCAACTTGCACACCTTCCCGCTGCTCCCACTCTGAATGAAACCCTCTGACTGGTCCATATAGACACACTCCTCTAAATTTCCATTTAGAAAAGCGGTCTTTACATCCATCTGCCAAAT
Organism: Agapanthus africanus; assembly: GCA_030015575.1. Taxonomy (NCBI): domain Eukaryota; kingdom Viridiplantae; phylum Streptophyta; class Magnoliopsida; order Asparagales; family Amaryllidaceae; genus Agapanthus; species Agapanthus africanus. Next base: position 15,565,527 of record JASDDO010000026.1, on the reverse strand, counting down.
CTCATAATCATGGAAGGCAACAATGGCAAGAAGGATCCGAATGGATTTGAGCATAGCCACTGGAGAAAAGGTTTCGTCATAGTCCAAACCAGGTCTTTGACGAAAACCCTTTGCAACAAGTCTAGCCTTATAGGTCTCAACCTGTCCATCTATACCAATCTTCCTTTTGAAGATCCATTTGCAGCCTACGGGTTTTACCCCTTCTGGAGCAACGTCCAAAGTCCATACTTTGTTGGTGTACATGGACTCCATCTCGGTCCGCATTGCATCCAGCCATTTCACTGAGTCAGTGCTCTGAATGGCCTGCTGGAAGCTAGTCGGCTCATCATTATCAATGATGCAATCCTCTCTATCCCCGTCAATGAGAAAACCGTAGTATCTCTCGGGCGGATGAGACTGCCTACTACTTCTGCGGAGTGGCGCAGGAATGTCCTGTTCTTTCGAACCTTCTTGTTCTACTAAGCTTTCAGTAATAGCTCGTGGTTGTGGAATTTCTTCCAGTTCTATTGCGCTCCCACTTATCTGATTTTCTAAAAATTCAGTTTCCAAGAAGCAGGCATGAAGAGAAACAAATACCTTTTGTTCCTCTGCGTAATAGAAGAAATATCCCTTGGAGTTCTTTGAATATCCCACAAACTTGCACTGTACTGAGCGTGCATCGAGTTTGTCCGCATGCTGCTTTTTGACAAAAGCTGGACATCCCCATGTCTTAATGTGTTTAAGATAGGGTTTCTTCCCACTCCACATCTGATATGATGTGGTAGGCACTGACTTAGTTGGAACTCGGTTCAAAAGATATGCAGCTGATTCTAGTGCATATCCCTAGAAAGATCGCGGTAACTCAGCGTTACTCATTATGGAACGTACTATATCCAATAGGGTTCAGTTCCGTCTCTCCGATACACCGTTATGTTTTGGAGTGTATGGAGAAGTAAGTTGAGAGAGAATTCCGTTCTCTTTTAGGTAATCCAGGAACTCGGCACTCAAGTATTCACCATCTCGATCAGATCTCAGTGTTTTGATACTTTTGCCTGTTTGTTTTTCTACTTCATTCTTGTATTCCTGGAATTTTTCAAAGGCTTCAGATTTATGTTTTTATTAAGAAGACATGTCCATACCTTGAAAAATCATCCGTAAAAGTAATGAAGTAAGATTAACCACTTCGCGCATGTGTAGACATTGGACCACATACATCGCTGTGTACGAGTCCCAAGAGCTCGCTCACTCTTACTCCGTGTCCAGTGAACGGAGTTTTTGTCATTTTTCCTTTGAGACATAATTGACAAGTTGCATATGATTGATATTCGAACGGGTCTAAATATCCTTCTTTATGTAACTTAGTTAACCTTATCTCATTGATGTGACCTAGTCTACAATGCCATAAGAAAGCATGATTTAATTCTGGAGACTGTCTTTTGTGTGTATTCTGGATATTGAAAATCTGTGGTTGGTTCAATACGTATATACCGTTGCTTAATGTACCCGACCCAATCAGAACATGATTAAGGTGAATGTTTACAACATTCCTTACAAATGCAAAATCATAACCTTCTTTAGACATTAAAGATACAGATATGACATTACAAGTCGAACTGGGTACAAAATAACAGTCACGCAAAACCAAAACATGTCCATCTGACAATCCCAAGTGATAGTCCCCCACGGACTCAGCATCCATGCGAGCTCCGTTTGCAACTCTGAGGGTCATATCACCTGCCTTCAAAACTCTACGCTTTCTCAGTGCCTGGAAAGAATTACAGATATGAGATCCCGATCCGGTATCCAATACCCAGGAAGTAGAGTTGATTGATAGACAGTTTTCAATAACATACACACCTGAAGCCGAAGCCACAACTTGCTTCGGGTCCTGGTTCTTGGCCTTCCAAGCCCTGCAATCTTTCTTCCAGTGTCCTTTCTTATGACATTAAAAGTACTCTTCCTTTCCTACAAGCCGTCCCGCTACCTTTGCTACATTTGCCTTTCCCTTGGCTTCCACTTTACTAACACCGCCCCTTGGTTTGGTGGGGGCCTTCTTCTTCTTTCCTTTGGCTTTCGACTTGGACCTAGAAGAGGAAGCTCCTCCAACAAACAAAGTGGGTGTTTCCCTGACTTTCTGTAGGGTGCCCTCTGCACTCCTCAACATGTTGAGGAGTTCCGGAAGTTCAACTTCTTTTCCTTGCATGTTGAAGTTCAGGATAAACTGGGCGTAAGTGGAAGGAAGGGACTGGAGAATCAAGTCAATGTAGAGCTCGTTCTCTAACGTGGTCCCGAGGTCCACGAGCTCTTCAATGTAGCTAATCATCTTAAGCACATGTTCCGCTACAGATGATTTGACGGCCAATCTCGCTGAAAAAAACTTTTTCGAGACTTCGTATCTGGCGATACGGGATTGCTCTCCATATAGTTCCTTGGTATGGAGAAATATGGATTCAAGGTCCATATTCTCGTGTCTCCTCTGATGTTCGTTGTCCATAGAGGCAAGCACGGGGCACTTGGCCTTCGCGCAGTCAATCTTCCAGATCTTACGGATTTCCTTATCCGCGACGCTGGATTGAGGACCTGGGACAGCGGGGGCTTTGGTGGTAAGGAGATACCCCAACTTGTCATAAGTGATTGCCATTTTGACATTCCTGAGCCAATCTTTGTAGTTTGGCCCTGTCAGTATATTTTTATCTAGTAGTAACTTAAGACCGGTCATGATGTTTGGTCGCTGCAATTAGGAGAGAGAGAAGAAACATTTTAGCATGATGCTCTTGCAAGTTTAAAGTGGTTTTTAGTTTGTCTAAACAGGATGGCTCCCACTGTTTCTCGAATCCTTCCTCAAACCATAAAAGAAGAATTAGTCGGGATCAATCTCATCGTACAATAATTGCTTAACCGTTCAGCCAGGCCAGTGTCGGTACTTCGAGGGAGGTTTTACGACGCTTTCACGAAGTTCCTTAATTAAATAACCGCTTTTCCCTGTGGGCGTAGCCCCGCTAACACCTTTCTAGACACCTACTTGGTTTATAGCATTAATCGTTAAGTGAGAAATTTCCCGAGGAGTAGCATATACTCATAGTAGAATCGGGATCCAAATATCATCGTGTGATAAAGCTGAAGGAATCCTACCAAAATCATCACACTCCAAATGGTATGCAACACTAGCAAGTTTCAGTTTCTTTAGAAACTCCCGATGTGGATTTTTGCCCCATGCTCTTATGACATTGACTTTGGCCAACAAATCATAAGTCACATGTCAAGTTCTACCCGTCATTTTCCAGGTTAATTTGAACCCACCCGTACCTATCCTTGACTTTGGCCAACAAGGCAGTACGACTGTCCCAAACCAACGCATCTATCTATGCTACATATGAATATCCAATAGCTACCAATCATTATGCCTTGACTTTGGCCAACAAACACAGCTTGAATACTATTGACTATCCATATGAAATGACAGAGGGCTACGAATGGTTTTGGCGAAACCGTGAACGTAGTGAACTTGATATAATCGAAGGAACCTGATAGCTTTTAAAAGGAGTGGTTTAAGCTCTGCGTTTTTAAAAGTTTTCTGTTTTGGAAAAAAACGAGTGGTTTTGAAATTGTTCCAACGATTTAGCTTTGGTTTGTTTTCTTTGCATTAATTAATGTGTCCCATCAATTAATCCAACCATTGCAGAAAACAACGAAAATATGACGTATGCTTATGCCATCCGCATTCGCCACGGGGCCTCATCATCACCCGTTAGGTTACTTAACTAACGACAAAGCGGGGGCTGGACTAGCACGGATGCAAAACATAAGCAACGCCTACTAGATATCATATATAGATATATATACATTCGTCAGATGCAATGATAGCCTTTCCAGATCACAGATGAACATATTGGATATGCTAAGAATTCGCGTTTCGTTCGAGCCTGCAACGAAAGACGGATTACACGGTCGCGATGAATAGCCAAACCCCACCCTAGACCCCTACGGGTGCGGCAAACTACCCGCCAAGCACCCGAAGTGAAGCAACCTCCCTCAACAACGTGAGTAAGCCACTCGGTATTTCAAAGTACCCGGTAGTTTGTGCACCCCACCTTGGGTCTATTCTAGGAGAAAAAACAGTAAAAGAAATAATATACAATGGCGGCTACAACCTCAACCCGGATGTACGGCCATAAAAATAATATTACATCAATTTACAATTTACATCAAATGAAAGATAAATAAACTCTCATCTCACAAACCCCGGCTATTCATCCGCGACAATCCAACAAGTTCATATACACAATCCAACATCACAGATCACAGATATGCACAACTCCCACTAATCGACGTATAGCGATTAGTCGACGTTCAGTACATATATCACATTACAGATATAACCATTTAGCTAAAGTTTATAGAATTTCGATCAATATACCAATTTGTAACTACCCCAAACACAACAATGTTCTCTGAAGAATCTGGGTAGAAACAAAGTATCTTAAAAATCATAAAACATCAAGCTGAACACACTGCAGGAAAAACGAATCGCGACCGAGTCGACTCGGCCGCGGATCCGCGGCGAAACGCTTGGTTTCGCCGCGCTTTCGCGGCGGTCTGATCGAGTCATGGGCTCGTTTTTCATGTTTGTTCCTAAAAAACCCTGCACGTATTTTTCAGGTGTGTGGAAATATTTTTAGGCCTGTATTTAAAATCGGCAGAAAGTATAAGATTTTGATGTATTTTGCGATTTTTTTCCGGATCGAAGTTCTAAATACTTTGCTAACATGTTAGTTGTTGTTTAGCTAGGCTCTGATACCACTGTAAGTCCACGTTACCCACCCCGGTGCTTACGGGGAGGCGGAAAAGATAAAAACGGATTTTTAACACAAGGTAACATGGACTAAAACTAGAGGATGTTTGCTAAACAAAAACTAACAAACTAACTACAAGTTCTAGCTACTAGGTTAGATGGTTATACCAAGATCTTGAACTCCTTCTCTTCTAGTTGTGTTCCTCCTTCTTGCTTGCTCCTTGAAGTGGTGTAGACGGCTCCTCCCTTTCGTCTTCTCTTCGCCGAAGAAAGATCCACCCGAAGACCTCTACCTTGAACTCCTACCTCAACCAAGAAGTAACTAGAGTGCTTGGCTTGCTAAAATAAGAACCCTAGAATGAGTAGAGAGATGTCTTGATGGTTTTATCTCACAAAGCTCATGGTTTTCAACACATGAAAGAAGAGAGCTTTGAGAGAGGAAGAGGGAGAGCTTAGCATGAGAGAGAAAGAGCAAGAGAGAATGAGCAAGAATAACAACCATGCTCTCATATGAGAATAATAATAATAATAACTAAAGAAAATTATGATGGTTAGTTGAAATGACCATTATCATTTCACATTTAATGCAATTTGCAAGAATCAAGAAGCATCTTGCAAAAGAAATGATCATGGTCAAATGGTCAACAAAAGTCAAATGGTCAACCAAAATCAAATGGT